>CM060424.1:29535312-30892582 GCA_030545235.1 Helianthus tuberosus | reverse complement strand
ATCTACCTGAAGAACTCAGCGGAGTTCACAACGTATTCCACGTATCAAATCTGAAGAAGTGTCTGTCAGATGAGACCTTCATAGTTCCTCTCAAGGAACTCACAATCGACGACCAGCTGCGGTTCGTCGAGGAACCAGTAGAGATTACTGATCGAGATGTTAAGATTCTCAAGCACACAAGAATACCTCTCGTTCGAGTTCGTTGGAATGCTCGTCGTGGCCCAGAGTATACCTGGGAACGAGAAGACCAAATGAAACTCAAGTATCCCCAACTGTTTAAGAAAAACGCAACCACTACTGAGGCTGAAGCTACCGCAGAATTTCGGGACGAAATTCCAAATCAACGGGGGGATGATGTGACACCCCAGGAAAATCTGGAAGACAACGCAACTTAACTAGCTTCCTCAGTAACCACGCGCTAAATTTCGGGACGAAATTCTCTTAACAGGGGGAGAATGTGACAACCCTCAAAATCCCATGTATTCCGTACAAATTATTAATGATAATTAAAGTGTCTGACGACTGCGTGGAATTACTTAACTGCTTTCTGATATCTGTGTTATGCTTACACGTATTTGTTAATATGCCAATAGTGTACAGAAAAGTTACTAAACAGTCCTGTGTAATTTCCTAAGTGTTAAAAATTAAAAACGTTACAAAAATATATAAATAGGACACCTTTCGGATTAATTAAGCACTTTAACGGATCTCTATCCAACCGAACAACCGGACTTTACCCGGAACATAAAAATATTGCCAAAGACATAGTTTTTTTATTTTTCCAAGCTAGTTAGGGAGCCCGAACACCCTAACACACCTTATATTATATAACACACTTATGGCACTAACTAGACACTTAAAACCTAACTAATTCACTAACCATCTAGTTGGAACTCAACCAAACCAACCCCCCCCCCCCCCAAATCGGTTAGAGACAAGAAGTACACCCCATGATTTTTCTAAATTGTTTATTTGATTCTTGTCTAGCCACTTGAAACACATTACCCTTTGGTCATCCACAAGTTGGAGATTATATAAGAACCATAGGACTTGAACCATCATACACAATCAACACACCTTCAAAACTCACTCTCCTCTCTTCCCTCTTCCTAGTCTCGGCCGAACACCCCCTTGTTGCATCCACCATTTTCGGTTCTTGTTCAAGCTTTCCAAGTGTGTCTCAAGGTGCAAGAGGTCATATAACGAAGCTTGGTGCTCTCGGAAGTGGAAGGACCTCTCTACATCGCTATTAACCACCCATTTTTCGTCTAGAATCTTCCCTAGCCTCGAGCTAGTAGTAAGTGACTCTAAACCTCTTCTTGATCTTGTCTAGAGTGGTTAATAAAAGTTTCGTCGGTTAAAAATTACGAACATATAAGATCAAAGTCTAAAAGTTTACTAAAGTGATGAACAAGGTGGTTAACGGATGAATATGTGTGTAAATCATGTAGATCTTGTGTGGTTATGATGATTGGGTGATTATCTGATGCTTTACTGAATGATATTAGTATATGATGTTGTTGTGGTCACTAAACTCGTTAACGGAATCAATCGAACATGATTTAGATGGTTAAACACTTGAAATCAGAATCTGTCTAACTTTTACAGCCCACTTCTGTTGGCTGTAAACAGGTCTTAACTTCAACGAAAAATTGATATTTTGAATCTAAAATATGTTATTATGAAATACGGTTCTAATGGCACCGGAATCGTAATTTTTGGACTCCGTTTACTATTTTTAAAGTGTTAATTTGTAACAGCTACTTAAGCTGAATTTTGACAGCAATAAATGGGTGTCGTACTTTCGGTCGTAACCTGAGTTTTGTGATGAATCGGACCATGAAAATTTTACTGTAGATGATAACTGAAGTATTTGTAATTACCCCACTGGAATTTCGCAAATCGGACTTACGATGAATTTTTAATAAATTGTTTCGTGGACTGTGGTCAGAAATACATAAATCTGAGTTCAGTCCCGAATATGAATTTTTATAAAATGTGGGTAATGAACCGGACCCCGATATTTTTACACAATAAAATATGGAATGTTTATGACGTTCTATAAAAATTTGGGAATTTTTGGAATAATCTAACTATTTTATTTAAATGCCCGAAAACAGCCGGTTTTGAATATTAATGCTGAAATAACATAAGTTGTGATTTGCGCGTCTAAATGTCGAGTATGCTATCTGTGAATGATTTGACATGTTATATATGTTATGTGCATTATCGTATGTTTGATTTTGAGTGGGGAATGGACGGGAAACTTAGATGGGCGTAAACCGTTACAGTGGTGCATGTTGTGTGATAGATACGTGTAGGAACTTTTTGTTCTATTTGAAAGCCACTAAATGACTAACTGGTAAATCATACTAGGACGTGATTGACCGACCTTGACTGTTAGCTATATTGAGAATCTAACCGAGCAAACCGAGGTGAGTTCACACCCTTACTAAGGCATGGGAAATTCCCGGTGGTTGGGAATGGGATTGAATAACTATTTATATTATCAACACTACTAGACTACCTACTACTGTCCTCGGATTGAGAAGGGCACATACGTAAAGCCTACGTACACTCACACTTACTACTGTCCTCGGATTGAGAAGGGCACGTACGTAAAACCTACGTACACTCACACTTACTACTGTCCTCGGATGAGAAGGGCACGTACGTAAAACCTACGTACACTCATACTTAACACCGTCCTCGGATTGGGAAGGACTCTTATGGATACGCCTAGTCTAGTAACATACATAATGGGAAGCCCCCACTAAATATCGTAAAGGTTTGGGAATCAAGAATAATGGGTAATACTTGGTTATGAAACGAACTTCCGATTCCTGATACGAACTCATTAACTAAACAACCAAACGTGAACTCACTCAACTTTGTTGTTGACTAGTTGTTACATGCCTTACAGGTCGCTAAATGCTTGGAGCTTGCACGGGGAAGGAGTCGTTGTGGAACATGGGTTGTTATATCCCATACTTAATAATTGAACTTTATAAACCTATGGAACTTATGTTTGAGACTTTAAACTTATGAACTGTGAACTTATGTTTTGAACTCACGTTTATGCTTCCGCTGTTTAAACCAAACAAGGTTAACTAGCTTTGGTCACCAATCGTATTATGTTTGGTTTTATTTACTCAAATTGAATTGTTCAATATGATTGGTGGCTCGATCCTGGTCATGTCACGCCTCCAAGCGGTGATACTCCGCATGGTGGATTTTGGGGGTGTGACAGATTGGTATCAGAGCCATTGGTTATAGAGAACTTGGTTTTAATAAGGGAAAAGTTTTCATTAAAACCAGACTATAACCTGTACAGTGCTCAACGATCCACAACGACGCTTCGCTCCACGTGCAAGACTCGACACCATAAGTGGTATGATTTATGTTATATTATCGGTTAGATAGTTCTCACTGTGCATTAGATAATGTGGTAATTGCTATTTGAACCTTGTGTGCATACTCTCTAATGTCGTCCCACACTTACACACTTTCGCGACACTTTCCTCACTTACGTTGCTTCATTATGAAGATCATGAGCGGACGCGAAGGACGTATCAACCTCACTCAAGCCCAGTTGACGGCTTTGATCAACGAACGAGTTGCAGAGGCACTCGCAGCTAACCCTGCAGGAGGTATAAAGAAGAAGAAAAAGGTCAAGACTCCAGTAAGCAGTGATGATGAGACTGTTCCAGTGATCAAAAGGAAAGAAAAGGTTGAAGTTCCAAAGTTCAAAGTTGATGAAGAAGTTGATGCAAAGAAGATTCCAGTGAAGTGTGAAAACTGTGAAGCTGTGAAGAAGCAGAACAGCACACTGATTTACAACTTGAATAGTTTAAAAGAATCTTATGATGTGTTGAACAAAGTTGTGACAACCCGAGATCCCAATACCTTTCCTTTACGCGTCACCAGTTTTACAGTTTCGTTTTACATTTCGTTGTACGTTGTACTGAGTATATTATTTTATAATTTCTTTATAATTTAGTGTTTGGTGATTCAGTGATGGGACATGTAAGTATAAATCCATATCAATTTATAAGTGATGATTGTGAAACTTAGGATTAGTTTGAATTGCATATGGCTTAGCGAAACCTTCATCCTCACACATTTGGCAGACGAAACCTTATTATCGCCGGGATGGGCTTTTGGGCCAGATGAGGCCCATATGTGGCTCGGCTACAAGGACTTTATATTCGCATATCGATACGTGAGTCAAAGTTTAACGAAACCCTAGCTCTCTATCTCTTAACGAACTGTCGGCAACACCCGTTTGTTTCTTCGAAGACTTCTTGCACTTTCGTAATCATTCCGTTGATCGGTTAGTATTCCCTTGCATCCCGCGTTGATTGATGATTGTTTTTTATGCTCTTGTTCCACTGTGAATGTAGGGTTTTACTAGTAACTGTAAGTGTATATGATGATTAGTTGAGATCTGAATATCTTGCTTACTATTCAAATAGGTTAGAACGTTCATAATAAGGATTCGAGGGTTTGCATGTATTCACGATTCACTACACGATTCTGCAATTATGTTTACTGAATTTACGTTGTGATATATATTGTATATGGGTCAGTAATATAGACACACACATGATAGGGATCTAATATGTTGTAATGGGTCATGCTCACTATGCGATTTTGATGATTCTGCTTATACATGAATATCATGTTGGATGTGTATCGTCTGGAACAAAACAGAAGTGGTTAGGGTTGTTGATAATCAATGGTAGGATTTTGTTATAACAGAGAATGGATAATGTCTTAAATTAATTGACAAATTGTAATTGTTGCATGGTACCTTCGGTCCAATAGAATTCATGCATCATAGAATGTGCTGGCCGTTATCTTGAATTTCATGAAATGACATTTAGACAATCACCACCACTAACATCCATATATATTAAAATAAATTGTGATTTCATATATGTATAACAGTTGAGATGTCCAATCACACCACAATATAGTGAGACATAATTAATTCAAACAAGAACTTGCATTGGGATAAGTTGTGAGTGAAGTTAGATTCATGTGATAACCGTGTCATTGTGTGATATGTACACCTGAGATGTGAATTGCTGTGTTAAACATAAACTGTATAAATGCATAAAGTGAATTATTACGAAACTGATAAGATTGCTAATCGCGGTAGGGTTGTTGGACTAACGGGAACGGGTAACAGTGTATACCGAGCAAACCAAGGTGAGTTCACTCCTCTCAAAACAAGCATGCGTCCAGTGGGGACAATCAAACAAACAAACAGTTAAACGGGTTTTCATAAACCCACATCCTTGCAGGGGATGTGAGGCAGTTCTCTCAAACCCATACTCCTGTAAGGAATATGAGGCCGTTTTCAGAAAGGGTTAACGTTGGATAATACACTCACTTTCTATCATTTAAGTCCCATCCTACCATTGATAAGTTGCTTGTAGGGCAACGGGTTATTAGTTGATAGTGCTATTAGGTTTGGCACCCTCACGACGTACCTGGTTAGGACGGGTGTGAACTAATAACTTAAAACTGACCAATGTTGATAGAGCATTGGAGAAGGGCAAAACAGGCCGTCTGTGGTATCGAGTTATTATCAGCATAACAGTTAAAACAGAACATAACACACTACTTGGTATAAATCGGTTAAAGCGAACTGTGAACTCACCAGCCTGTCTGACACACTTTTTCTGCATGCTTGCAGGTCCTTAGATACATGGATTGGAACTTGCTATCTGGGTGCACTGGAGTTGTCATGGGTCGTAGCCCTTGGATACAAGTTTTAAAGATTATCGTACTCTCATTTTGAAACACCTGAAAACATTATTTACAATATGCTTCCGCTGAACAAATTGGTTTTGATTGTGTTGGATTTACTTTATGAAATAAATAGAAACTTTTATTAAATTATATGTTATGGTTCAATGTGATTGGTGGCTAGATCCTGGTACGTCACACGCCCCAGCGGTGTTCCCGCATGTGGTATTTTGGGGGTGTGACAGTTTGGTATCAGAGCCACTGGTTATAGTGAACTAGGTTTTAAAACGTTTTCATAAAACTAGACTATAACCAAATAACTTCAAAAAAAAAAAAATCGACCATGACACTCAGCTCCAGACTGCAAGGTTCGTTTCCCGCTTACTATTGCATAATATATCTAGTGATTGTTTATGAATAACATCACACGTGAATGTACACTTAGCAGTGCAGTATGAACTTCTATGTTACCAACCCACCTTACGTGTTTTAAGAGTGCATCTTTTTCTGAACTTTCATGATCTGTGTTGTGGTGTCACCTACTTTATTGCTTGAATTCGGGAAACCTTTCTAACATGAATTGAGTGGAGCTGAGATGAACATGAAAATTGGATTATTATTGTGGGTGCACACATAATAATAATGTGGGGTGCATGCGAGTCCCAGTGAAACTTGACAAGTGTGAAAAAGGAGTTCGCTCTACTAGTTGATGCTAGGATAGAACTCGGTAGTCTATGGGAGGTTATAGTAATGCTTGACTCCTACTTGAACTTGCTTTTTGAAATCCTTCCTTTATTATATATAGATTCATGAACGGACGTGGCAGACGTAATGGTGGACTTGGTGGAGGCCGCGACGGTGGACGTGGCCATATTGCTATAACTCAAGCTGAGTTAACCGATCTCATCAACACTCGCGTGGCTGAAGCCTTAGCGGCTTATCAGGCTGGTACGATATGTGCCAACCACTCTTATCCCTTGTGTCGTATGCTTGAGTCTTACTTGTTTGTTATATGCCCTTTTGATGATAGGTCAACCGGTGCAGCAGAATCCGCACCATCCACTTGTTTGCACGTTCAAAACCTTTATGGATTGTAAGCCGCAGACCTTCAGTGGGACTGAAGGGGCTGTAGGACTCCTACGTTGGTTCGAGAAGGCAGAATCCGTATTCGCGATGTGTAACTGTCCTGTTGGGGACAGAGTGAAGTATGCTACGGGCACACTAGAGGATGGTGCCCTGACATGGTGGAATGCCCAGGTTCAGCTGTTGGGCATCGAGGTGGCGAACGCCACTACTTGGGACGACTTTAAGGAGTTGATCAGGGAGGAGTATTGTCCCCGCGATGAAATACAGAAACTGGAAAATGAGTATTATGATCTGAAGATGGTGGGATCCGAGATTGAAGCATACGTGAAGCGGTCTCATGAGTTGGCTATCATGTGCCCGAATTTGTCCCGACCTCCGCATCGAAGAATTGAATTGTTCATTAAGGGATTACCTTCATGAGTGAAGGGTTTGGTTACCGCAGCAAACCTCAACGACTTGACTCAGATTGTCCGTTTGGCTCGCAAGATCACCGATCAGGAGGTGGAGAGTGGTTCACTGCCACCACGTGTTTCCGCTACTGCTACTACTGCTACTGCACCTGCCAATGACAACAAGCGTAAGTGGGGTGACGCAGATAAGGCGTCAAATTCCGCTCAGTCACAGAAACGGCCAGACAGCAACAACCATCGTAGTTTCGGCCAATCTTCATCAGTCAATCAGAATCAAAGTCACAGCCAAACTTCGGGCACCTATGCGGGAAAACAGCCCAAATGTGACAAGTGCGGTCTCCATCATTATGGCCCGTGTGGCCGAGCATGTCAACGATGTGGCAGAGTGGGTCACATGGCGAAAGATTGTAGAGCTCCACACCCTGTTAATCAACAACAGTCGCACCAACAGCAGCAGAGGCAGCAATCCCAGCAAAATCGGGGTAATCAAAAGGGATGCTATCAGTGTGGCGGTGAAGGACATCTCAAGAGGGATTGCCCACAGTTGAACCAGAATGCCAACAATAACCATGGGGGTAATCGCCAGAACAACAACAACAACAATGCTGGAAACAACAACAATGGAAACAACGGTGGGAATGGCGCTCGCGGTAGGGCGTTCACTATTGGGGCAGGCGATGCAAGGAACGATGGCAACGTCATGACCGGTACGTTCTCTGTTAATGGTATTATTGCTTCTGTATTATTCGACTTTGGTGCCAACTGGAGTTATGTGTCTTTGGGATTCAGTCGTCAGTTAGGGTTAAGTCCTGCGCCTCTTGTAAACAAGCATGTAGTAGAATTAGCTGATGGCGAGTCAATAGAAGCCACACACGTATTCTTAGGGTGTAAACTCGATCTTCTAGGTCAAGTGTTTGACATTGACCTCCTTCCCATCACTCTTGGTAGTTTTGATATAGTTATTGGTATGGACTGGTTGTCCAAACTCGGAGCAGAAATAATTTGCAAGGAGAAGATCGTATGTGTACCTCTCCCTAGCGGGGAATTATTATCTGTCCAGGGTCATCGAAGCAGTGCAACTGTCAACATCATTTCATCTATGAAAGCCCAGCAGTGTTTACGAAAGGGCTACCCTGCCATTCTGGCACTTGTTACTGATACTCAGCATGAAGAGAAGAAAATCGATGATATACCAGTCGTACGGGAATTTCCTGATGTTTTTCCGGAGGAACTTCCAGGCCTACCTCCGCATCGACAGGTAGAGTTCCACATTGATCTTGCACCAGGAGCAGCTCCGATTACTCGCGCACCATATCGTCTTGCACTAGGGGAGTTGCAAGAGTTGTCAAATCAGCTTCAGGAACTGTTGGATAAGGGCTTTATTCGACCCAGTTCATCACCTTGGGGAGCCCCAGTGTTGTTGGTGAGAAAGAAGGATGGATCCTTTCACATGTGTATTGATTATCGCGAACTCAACAAGGTGACAATCAAGAATCGTTACCCTTTACCTCGCACCGACGACCTGTTCGACCAGCTGCAAGGGTCTAGCTATTATTCGAAGATTGATCTAAGATCGGGCTATCATCAGATGAGAGTCCGAGAGGAGGATGTCCCAAAAACAGCTTTTCGCACGCGTTATGGTCGTTACGAGTTTCTGGTCATGCCATTCGGGTTAACTAAC
The DNA here is from genome assembly GCA_030545235.1 of Helianthus tuberosus. Lineage (NCBI taxonomy): Eukaryota > Viridiplantae > Streptophyta > Magnoliopsida > Asterales > Asteraceae > Helianthus > Helianthus tuberosus. The sequence goes on along the minus strand of CM060424.1, from coordinate 30,883,648 downwards.
GCGCCATTAGTATTTATGGATCTCATGAACCGCGTATCTAAACCTTACCTTGACGATTTTGTCATCGTGTTCATCGAAGACATTCTGATATATTCTTAGAGCAAGGAGGACCACGAACGACATCTGCGCCTTATTTTGGAGCTTCTGTGGAAAGAGCAGCTTTATGTAAAGTTTTCTAAGTGTGACTTCTGGTTTCGAGAAGTACACTTCCTCAGTCACATCGTTAACGAAATGGGGATACATGTGGATCTTGCTAAGATTGACTCAATCAGGAATTGGGCAGCACCAAAGACTCATTCGGAGGTGCGACAATTCCTTGGTCTCGCTGGGTACTATCGAAGGTTCATTGAGGGTTTTTCAAAGATCGCTCAACCTCTCACTGCTCTGACTCAGAAGGGTGTAGTATACTTGGGGAATGAAACAGGAAGACGCCTTTCAGCTTCTAAAGCAAAAGCTCTGAAGTGCACCGATTTTGTCTCTACCTGAGGGTACCGAAGATTTTGTTGGGTATTGTGACGCCTCTATTCAAGGTCTCGGTTGCGTGTTGATGCAACGCGAGAAAGTTATAGCTTACCCCTCTCGACAGTTGAAGGTCCATGAAAGGAATTACACGACTCACAACTTGGAGTTGGGGGCCGTGGTGTTTGCACTCAAAATCTGGAGGCATTACCTGTACGGTACTAAATGTACTATTTATACCGACCACAGAAGCGCACAAGTCTCGATACTCTGTTCATCCAGGTTCGGATAAGATGTATCAAGACCTCAAAGTCATGTATTGGTGGCCGAAGATCAAATGGTATTCTTTGTACGGACGGAAATGTCGATCTCCTCTTTGCTGGGCTGAAGTGGGTGACAGTCAAACCACAGGCCCGGAGCTTGTGCTCGAGACTTCTGAAAAGATAAGTGCAAATCAGAAATCGTATGGCGGTGGCGCGTGACCGTCAGAAAAGCTACGCTGATGAGCGTAGAAAACCTTTGGAGTTTGAAGTTAATAATCGTGTTATGCTGAAGGTTTCACCCTGGAAGGGTGTGGTGCGATTCGGAAAACGCGGCAAGCTCAATCCGCGTTATATCGGGCCATTCAGAATTCTTGAACGAATTGGTAAGGTGGCATACAAGCTCGAGTTACCTGCTGAGTTGGGTAACGTTCATGATGTGTTTCAGGTCTCTCAACTGAAGAAGTGTTTATATGACGAGACACTTGTGGTACCATTCCAGGAGATGAAAATTGACGATAAGTTTCAATTTATTGAAGAACCAGTTGAAATTATGGATCGGGAATTCAAGGTTCATAGGCAAAGTCGTATTCCAATCGTGAGAGTTCGTTGGAACTCAAGACGTGGGCCGGAGTTCACATGGGAACGCGAGGATCAAATGAAGCTCAAATACCTACATTTATTCCCAAAGGACAAGTCCAAGTCCAGCAATTCCAAATCTGATGCAACGAGTGAATTTCGGGACGAAATTCCCTTTCCAGTTGGGGATGGTGTGGTACCCGAGGAAAATCCACAGTCATCCTGATCCGACACTTCGCCATTTTTGGCCTACTTGTTAAATTTCGGGACGAAATTTCTTTCAAGTTGGGGATGATGTGACAACCCGAGATCCCAAGACCTTTCCTTTACGCGTCACCAGTTTTACAGTTTCGTTTTACATTTCGTTGTACGTTGTACTGAGTATATTATTTTATAATTTCTTTATAATTTAGTGTTTGGTGATTCAGTGATGGGACATGTAAGTATAAATCCATATCAATTTATAAGTGATGATTGTGAAACTTAGGATTAGTTTGAATTGCATATGGCTTGGCGAAACCTTCATCCTCACACATTTGGCAGACGAAACCTTATTATCGCCGGGATGGGCTTTTGGGCCAGATGAGGCCCATATGTGGCTCGGCTACAAGGACTTTATATTCGCATATCGATACGTGAGTCAAAGTTTAACGAAACCCTAGCTCTCTATCTCTTAACGAACTGTCAGCAACACCTGTTTGTTTCTTCGAAGACTTCTTGCACTTTCGTAATCATTCCGTTGATCGGTTAGTATTCCCTTGCATCCCGCGTTGATTGATGATTGTTTTTTATGCTCTTGTTCCACTGTGAATGTAGGGTTTTACTAGTAACTGTAAGTGTATATGATGATTAGTTGAGATCTGAATATCTTGCTTACTATTCAAATAGGTTAGAACGTTCATAATAAGGATTCGAGGGTTTGCATGTATTCACGATTCACTACACGATTCTGCAATTATGTTTACTGAATTTACGTTGTGATAGATATTGTATATGGGTCAGTAATATAGACACACACATGATAGGGATCTAATATGTTGTAATGGGTCATGCTCACTATGCGATTTTGATGATTCTGCTTATACATGAATATCATGTTGGATGTGTATCGTCTGGAACAAAACAGAAGTGGTTAGGGTTGTTGATAATCAATGGTAGGATTTTGTTATAACAGAGAATGGATAATGTCTTAAATTAATTGACAAATTGTAATTGTTGCATGGTACCTTCGGTCCAATAGAATTCATGCATCATAGAATGTGCTGGCCGTTATCTTGAATTTCATGAAATGACATTTAGACAATCAGCACCACTAACATCGATATATATTAAAATAAATTGTGATTTCATATATGTATAACAGTTGAGACGTCCAATCACACCACAATATAGTGAGACATAATTAATTCAAACAAGAACTTGCATTGGGATAAGTTGTAAGTGAAGTTAGATTCATGTGATAACTGTGTCATTGTGTGATATGTACACCTGAGATGTGAATTGCTGTGTTAAACATAAACTGTATAAATGCATAAAGTGAATTATTACGAAACTGATAAGATTGCTAATCGCGGTAGGGTTGTTGGACTAACGGGAACAGGTAACAGTGTATACCGAGCAAACCAAGGTGAGTTCACTCTTCTCAAAACAAGCATGCGTCCAGTGGGGACAATCAAACAAACAAACAGTTAAACGGGTTTTCATAAACCCACATCCTTGCAGGGGATGTGAGGCAGTTCTCTCAAACCCATACTCCTGTAAGGAATATGAGGCCGTTTTCAGAAAGGGTTAACGTTGGATAATACACTCACTTTCTATCATTTAAGTCCCATCCTACCATTGATAAGTTGCTTGTAGGGCAACGGGTTATTAGTTGATAGCGCTATTAGGTTTGGCACCCTCACGACGTACCTGGTTAGGACGGGCGTGAACTAATAACTTAAAACTGACCAATGTTGATAGAGCATTGGAGAAGGGCAAAACAGGCCGTCTGTGGTATCGAGTTATTATCAGCATAACAGTTAAAACAGAACATAACACACTACTTGGTATAAATCGGTTAAAGCGAACTGTGAACTTACCAGCCTGTCTGACACACTTTTTCTGCATGCTTGCAGGTCCTTAGATACATGGATTGGAACTTGCTATCTGGGTGCACTGGAGTTGTCATGGGTCGTAGCTCTTGGATATAAGTTTTAAAGATTATCATACTCTCATTTTGAAACACCTGAAAACATTATTTACAATATGCTTCCGCTGAACAAATTGGTTTTGATTGTGTTGGATTTACTTTATGAAATAAATAGAAACTTTTATTAAATTATATGTTATGGTTCAATGTGATTGGTGGCTAGATCCTGGTACGTCACACGCCCCAGCGGTGTTCCCGCATGTGGTATTTTGGGGGTGTGACAAAAGCTATGAATCAGTATAATCAAACAAGTGAAGAACAAGCTACAGCAATGAAGACACTTCAGGGTGCTTTTATGACAAAGCAGAAAGTTGTGAACAACTACATCGAGAAGTGTGCTGTTCTTGAACAGAAGCTGGAGTTGCAAAGAATTGAGACTGAGAGAGTAAATCATTTGTTGAAAAGTTACTCATGTACTTCTTATGTCATTGACAAGATTTATCCAACAGTAGAAGGCATGAAGGCGTTTGAGGAAGAGGAGACTTCTGAGGCAAAGCATTCTGAAGAACAGAAAGGTTCTGAAGAAAAGACTCCTGAAAAGAAAAAAGTAAAGAAGAAGGATACTAAAGAGAATGATTCTGGTAAGAAACAAAGTTTCAATTACAACAAGTGTCCACCCCTGCTTGAAAATGGATATTCTCCGAGAAATCAAAATTCAGAAAGAGTCGAAAAGGCTACAAACTTACAATGGGAGTCGGAGTCGTCAGTCAATTTGCCAGAAAATATTGATGTGACTTTTACATCGTCTGACACTGATCATTAGTCCGAGTTAATAAAGAAAGTTGTCGATAAGGTGTTGGATAAAGATGATATAGAAGAGTCAAAGTCAGAGTCAAAGTCTGGTTCTGAAAGTTCGAGTTCGACAGTCAATAGTTCAAAATCTTCTGTTAAAAGAGTTTACAACAAAGAATTCTTGTTATCAAAATCTAATTTGAGTGACGAAACATTCAAAGTTGCATATACATTGAATGATTCCGACAAATTATATTCTGATGAGGAATTTCTAATAAGAGGTGTAAAAACTGAGATGATAACAAAGGTTTTCAAACTTACAGAAATTAACATTTCTGAAATAAAAGATTTAAATCTTACTGATAAACCTAAAAAATACACCTCAAGAGTACAACAAAGATTAAACAAGAAAAAAGGTTACAGTTCTGGTTCTGGTTTTCACAAGAAACCAAACCCTAACCGTAATTTCAAAAAGAAAGGTCTTGGTTTTACTCCAACAGAAAAACAGAAAAATGAAAAATATGTTCGTGATTTTAAAGCAAAGATGACATTTGTTTCAGGTACTTCATCAGAAGAAGAAGAAGAAAAGAAAGAATTCTGGAGACAATCGAACAAAGAATTCCTTGCTAAGAAGCAAGAAGAGATGAAGATTGCTGATCAGATGAAAGAAACGAGAACCTGTTTCCAATGCAACATTGTTGGTCATATTGCCAAAAATTGTTTCAAGGCAAAACAATCAAAACAGGGAGTATCTCGTCACTTGAAAAACAAAGAAGTTGAGTTTGAACCACCAATTGACAGAACTAAATTGTTCAAAAATTCGACTTTTGAAATTGGTGAAAGTTCAAGCAGGTTTTACAAGAAAAGAGGAAATCTTGACAACCAGAAATGGGTTGTTAAGAAATCTGATAGTAGTTCTAGCGATGATTCTGATAGGTCAAAATCAGAGGAGCTATCTTCTGGCAATGAATCTGATTCCACAAAATCAGATGAATTTTTGAAAATCCAAAAACATTTGAAAATTTGAAAAAGACAAAAACATGATAAAATCAAAAATGAGTTTTGTTGTAGAAAAGAGGAAATGATAGTACATCAGTGGACTATCACAACATGCTAAAGAATTGAAAAGTAAAAATGTGATAAACGGTCTCACTGATGATATGCCAGTAGGTTTTTGCACATTTAGCAGATTGTGACGAGATATAAACCTAAATTTCAAACTTGCTTATATCGTGGGGAAACATCTCTCGGATATATGGGTAACCCCCGAAATCTTGTTTGAAAGGTCCCTCTTTCTGAGATACTAGGTCTTTATACTCAGTGATATCTGGGGTATTATCCCGGGACTTCTGATTTTGCGGAAGCAATGGCCTAGTCCCCGGAGAATACTTTCTGCAAATGCTTGAAATATAGCGTCGCCCTCAGCAAATTGATGAAACAATAAAATTGATAATCATTGCTGTTGTAACAAAAGATCCTCTAAAGGGGACACACCCAAAAGTTGAGTCATGATCTCTCTGCTGAACGGTAGTTCTGACCTGAGCTCTCATGATTCTTCATAATTTATAACCCCTTACAGATATCATCTGTGGTATACTCACCTGTAAGACTGAATATTGGGATCTGGATACGGGAGTATATTCTGAGGTGGGACACGCGATTAAGTTTAAGTGCTTAAGACATTCATATCGTATCTCGAAGCAGTTGAACTTTGTGTGAGAATTTAAGTGGACCAGTATACTGACAATCTAAGTGAATCGTTTAGAACTTAAAATGTTTAAAGCTTAACGGTGTTGGTGATTTGTCTCATAAACTGATATGATCCTCTTACGCAAACTCACAAAAATATTGTTTTTAAATATTTCATTACTGCATTTCATTTACTTCAAAAATCCAAAAAGATTTCCAGTGTGTTTTAGCATAAATTTTGAAAAATTCAAAAAGATTTTCAACAACTGATGTTGGAGAGCTAATTTACAAAATTCCGAGTGCTAGACATGATGAACAGATGGTTTGGGAGAGTGTGTTGTTTCTGAAAATAAAAATGATATATCTTCAAGTGGTTCATCATATGATTAACATTGAAAAGTCATTCTTTGATTGTATAATTCTTGCAAGTGGTTAATTAGTTGGTGAGATTGTTTTTACAAAGTTATCATCAGAAAATTTATTGTGAGGTAGAGGATGTGCAGGTTTCTAAGAGATAGAAAGCCAGGTTCCGATACCTGAGGAATGTGTGATTTCAACATGCCAGACTGCGATCCCAGCATATCGAAAGGGGGAGTCTGAAGATATCCGAGTAGAGATTGTTCGTGGGGAGTTTGTTGATGCTGAAGAGGAGAAGGAGATAAAGTTTGAGGATGCTTACAGCGTCAGATATTTCCAAGAGTTCGAAAAGACTGATAAAGACTGAAAAGACTCGACACTTAAGACTCGTCAACATCTGAGGGGGAGTCTGTTAGTGCATTCATCTGTCGACTTCATCTTATATCGAGTCTGGGTTGAGTTACGGATCTGAACAAGTGTGACATCATATATGTGACATCACAATTGACATCACATATATGATATCACAAGTCTACATAATTGCACAACCTTCATACATATCAGATTGTGGTTTTCGCTTGAAGACAAAACAGAATGTTAGTTTGTATAGGTTTCTCTTGAAGTCAAAAGTCATATGTTTCGCTTGAAAGTAATCAGGTGTTTCGCTTGAACTTGTCAGGTGTCTTTCAAGCGAAAGTCTGAGTCCTATATATAGGTGGTTCATGCATTTCATTTGTAACGGTTTTCCAGATTTGATACCGAAGTTCTGCCAGTATTTCTCTTGAATGTAATAGCTGTAAAATCAATATACAAGAGGTTTAAAGTGTAACTCAAGCTGTTTTCGCATTCGTTTCTTAGTTTCCGCCTCTGAAACGGATTTGAGCTCTTCCGAACGACTTATTTAGGTCGCGATTCGATCCTACATAATCATGTGTTAATTGGAATATTAAAAAATTATCAGACTTAAATATCATTAGTAAGTGACTACCTAATTAACTTATCCAACTGTTCTTTGGAATAATGGATAGTCTCGTTGCTTATGCCTGGTCTAATGACATAATTATGCAGTGAGATTTTCCCTTAAGAACCTTAAAGTTGGATTTAGCACTTGTAATTTGTCTATGGACCTTAAAACAATCCTTTTTTAAAGTTTTAAATGGTTCTAAGGTGAGTAACAACTTATTTTCCAGCTTCAAACATTTATTTCTTTATACATATGTTGCTTATCAACATACTCATTATACTTTGGTACTTTTGAGTGTTATAGTTGATTTATAAGGCATCAAATTGTACAAGTGAAAATCTTAGTATGTAATGTACTGGAAAAATGTACTTATTTCCATGCGTAAGCCCTTAACTTTATGGGTCATGGTATTGTACATTATAATGTATTCACATATACCACTTAACTTTATAGTTTAGAATTTAAATGAAGGCATGCACCTTAGGAGTTCTTGTGATTATTCCACAATTATAGATTAGTCTTAGGAAAGACTTAATCTGGAATAACCTTTTAGTGACAGCACTTATTCTTGATTATCATAAGAGACATCATGTTCGATTTGTCCTATTAATCATGCTCTACTTTTATTCTGTAGTAATCATTATCAGAGGAGAGCAATATGATTATCGTGTCTTAAGAGATAATCAAGGATTTAATTTAAGAGCTAATTCTTATAGAAACTTTAAGCAAAACATATTAGATTTAGGAATTAGAGTGGATGAGATATAGACTTATAGAAGAAAATTACAGTGAGTAAAATTATGGGTACTAAGAATAGGGCAGACGAAATGATCATAAAAATTAATTAAGGATCATTAATATAAGGATCATTATGTGAAGAGGTTGTGATATGTCTATTACTAACATCAAAATAATAGACTTATTTAAAGTTCTACTTAAACGAAGACAAATCAGCTTTGGCCAGAAGTGTAATCATTTAAGCATGTGTGCAAAGTGGTTGTAACAAATCAGCTTTGGCCAGAAATTGAGACAATCACTTTAGTTATGCACTTGTTAAGTATGCCATCTATGAAGGAATTAAATCAGCTTTGGCCAGATATTAAGACATTCATGTTTATGATGCACACTTAACATAGCTTTCGTAATACTTGAACAATAAGTAGATGTATCAAATCAGCTTTGGCCAGAAATGATACATCAGAAGCTCATTCAAGTAAAGCCATTTTGGTTTTGTAAAACATTATTTGATCCTTACTAATTAAGTAAGTATTTACAAAACCAATCATTTAATAGCAAACTATCTGTTAGCGCGGATCGAACTCCGCGGTTTGTTCGCTGGGGGGTGCAGGGGGACAGCGTGCCCCCGCACGGGGTTCGGGGCGGAGCTCTGCGCTAAATCTTAGTTCACATTAAACAACCTAAAATAATGAGGTTTCGAGTCAGGTCTCGACTGAGTTATGAGATCTCGAGTCAGTTATGAGGTCTGGAGTCGCAACCTTGTTGTCTCGAGTCGGAACCATGGTCTCGACTACTATATCTTATGAGATCTCGACTCATGATGAGATCTCGAGTCGCAACCACGGTCTCGAGTCGCAACCTTATGGTATCGAGTTATGACCTTATGGTCTCGAGTTGTAAACTTTTGAGCCCTTATGATTTCGAGTCGAGACCTTATGGTCTCGAGTCGAGATCTGTTGGTCTCGAGTTGTGAAGGTTTAAGGACCTGATGATTTCGAGTCGAGACCTTATGGTCTCGAGCCCACTGTTGATAGTTGTTTATTGTGATAATAACTGAAAACTCGAATTCTAAGGGATTATGAGATATGATTTCCTGTTTTAAGATGATCTAATTTTATCAAAACATTTCGAAAAATTATAACTGTATATCTTTTAACAGTTTTCAAATAAACTTAAAAGATAAAATTGGATCAAACATGGAAAAACACTCATCAATCCTAAACACATTCCAAAACATAACAGAATTTTTGAATTTTCCTAAGAACATGATGAACCCTAAAAAATTAAAACATAAATTCTGGAACCCGAAACCTGAATTTTTAAGGTTTTTAAAACAGATTTCGGTCATAAACATAATCCAGTTGATTTCGAATGAACATGTGATTAACCTTTTCCGAAAACAGTGATCTCGAGTGGACATATTCGACTCAAGAACCGGCTGTTAGTTTATTAAGTTAAAAATTTATGTTTTCATGATTTCAATCCCATAATTAATGGATACGAAAACAGAACTGACTAATCAACATATGCTCTGATACCACATGTTGGATCAGTTCTGTATTGAACATAATGTAAAACATGAAAACATACCTTTGATTGCATCAGACAGGCCAGCAGTAGTGTTTGACATGATTGTCAGCTTGATCTGGTTCCTCCTTAGGGTGCAATCTAATGATGGGGACTAAGAAAACCGACAAGGGAATCGGTATAGGAGAGGAGGTCGATGATGATGATGTTATGCTTATGGGTTTTTTGTGTCTAACTGTGTAACCCCTAACCTCTACATAAGACTCCTTTATATAAGCACCCAGCAGGAAACCTAATTAGTTAATAAGGGTAATATGGTCCATCAACAATTACCAACTAATTATTTAATAGGTTGTTATGTATTTTGATCTATATTATGTAAATGATTATAATGGCTACTAGATTAAATATAACATAAAATATATTTAATCTTACAATTAAGGCTCGACAAGCCTGACGAGCTTCACGTGCCAGGTTCGAGCTCGGGCTCGATAACTAAACGAGCTTTATTTTAAGCTCAAGCTCGGCTCGGGCTTGATAAGGCTCGGCTTGTTTTAAGATTTTTCTTGAGCAGCTTGCGAGCCACTTGGCTCGTTTACACCCCTAGTGATATGTGTGTATATATTAGTGTTGAGTTTAAATGGGGAATCTTTAAATGTTTAGGAACCACGTTTTAACCGTTGGATCATATTTCAATCGATTATTGAGATCTCCCTCTCTTATGTCTTTTTTACTCTATGATTCACAACCGTTTCTTCCATCTAACCATTCCGTGATTTCACAAATCCAACAGTTATAACGTGGTTCTCATTTGAACCTAACCATATGTATGTATGTGTCACGGCCCTTGGCCCCGGTTTGACCCGGTCCAGAGCCGCGAGGCAGGAAATCCGATGGTATATTATTAAATGACAGCGGAAGTCTTTTTAAACAGGATCGATTAATAATAAAACTGCTCGTTTATATATAATATAGGGATAATCCCATAATTTACAATAAAGTGATTTCACTGAGAAATGTTTATTTCTTAAAACATGTTTCTTTATTTATTTACATTGAGCCACTTTTCTAAGCTTGTAGTGCTCCACGGCACTTTTCCTGTGCTCACAACAGATCACCTGAAACATGTTTGAAAAAAAAATTTGGCAGCAGGGAAATACTGAGTGAATCATTCATTTTTACTAAAACGACTCGTTTGTTATAATTCACAGTATTAAGAGATATTACAATGTTTCTGATATCAAACCAACTACCCACAATATTTGTCACTCGACTCATTTCGGTGACTGTGGTCATATCACCATTGGCTGCCCCAATGAATGACGAATATCACTAATTTAGGTTCGCCCACCTAAAGTGACAACAACAGTAGTAATGTGCACAATACCCCACATACCGGCTGTAACTTGGTGATTACATAAACTTAATCACTGTAATTATAACTTTGAAAATACTTTGGAGTATTGTAAAACAATTGATAAAAAAAAATGACTCACATTGTAGATTTAACGAGCAGAGTATAAGCCTACTGATTAGCCTTGATTAACCTAATTTAAATAATAATGCACACACAAACAGGTTAGTAACTAATACAGCAGTTACGTCAATTCACGAGATTAAACCCTCACAACGATTTATTAGTGCAATACTTAACAATTCAGCGGATTCACAACGAATGACAGAGTATAGTCCGAATTCGAACAGCACTCAAACATTCAAGTCGAAATCACGATGAATAACAAAGTATAAACTCAATTTGAGCGGCACTTAAACAATCGTTGGATAGTTATAATCGATCGGACGTTGAATCGTATCAGCGATCGAGTTATTACCCTGATTGCGGCGTCGATTAGTGCACTGTGTGTGTTAATTGTAGTATACAGAACATAAATCGGTGCATGAAACTAATTTCTTCGTCGAACATACGTCAAATTTCAAGTCCCAATGTCTGCTATTTATACCTGAATTTTGCCCCCCCCCCCCCTTACGGACCGTAACAAATAACCCTTACGGTCCGTAAGGGTTGCCTATTTTTTTATAGAGTAACCACGTCTGGGACTAGCCTAGCTGAGTCAGTAGTTTCGTAAATTCTGAATTTTACAACGAGTAATTGAGATAATCGTTAACTAGGGTTTACCCCCCTGAGTTTTAGGGGCCCTGATCCTGATTCTGATTGTTCTGAAAATTTTAGGGTTTGTGCAGAATCACTTGGGTTTCTCAATTAGGGTTTCCTATTGGTCAAATTAAAATAATAATTAGGACTTTTGATGAGAGTTGTTACATTCTCCCCACCTTATTAAAATCTCGTCCTCGAGATTTACTGGAATAAATGAGGATACTTTCTTTTCATTTCTGATTCCAGCTCCTAAGTGTATTCAGCTCCTTTCTTTGAATCCCATCTGACTTTGACTAAAACTAGTCGTTTATGTTTGAGAAACTTGATCTTTTGATCCTCAATTTGAAGAGGTTTCTTAACAAATTTCAGTTTTTCGTTTACCTTTATATCTTGAATAGGTACTACCAGTGATTCATCTGATAAGCATTTCTTGAGATTGGATACATGAAATACATCATGTACTCCTGCTAATTCTTCTGGAAGTTGTAAACGATAAGCAACTAGTCCTATACGTTGCTGAAAATGGTCCTACGTACCTGGGACTTAGCTTTCCTTTCTTACCGAATCGAACAACTCCTTTCCAAGGAGAAACTTTCAAGAGTACTTTATCTCCGATTTGGAATTCTAACGGCTTGCGGCGATTATTTGCATAACTCTTCTGACGATCTCGAGCTGTTTTCAGTCTTTCCTTGATCTGAGTTATTTTGTCAGTAGTTTCTTGCACAATTTCTGGTCCTGATAATTGACTTTCTCCTATTTCTGCCCAACAAACTGGAGTTCTGCACTTACGTCCATATAGTGCTTCAAATGGAGCAGTTTCAATGCTTGAGTGATAACTATTATTATAGGAGAATTCAATTAATGGTAAATGATCATCCCAGTTTCCACCAAAATCTATTACACATGCTCGGAGCATGTCTTCTAGAGTTTGGATCGCCCTTTCACTTTGTCCGTCTGTTTGTGGATGATATGCTGTGCTTAGGTTTAGTCGAGTTCCCATTGCTTGCTGGAAACTTTTCCAGAAATGAGAAGTGAAACGACTATCCCTATCTGATACAATGGAGAGTGGGACTCCATGTAAAGATACCACTTCGTCTACGTACAACTTGGCTAACTTTTCCATGCTAAAAGTTTCCTTCATTGGTAGAAAATGAGCTGATTTGGTTAATCGATCCACAATTACCCAAATTGCATCATTACCTTTTCTTGTTTTAGGTAACTTAGTAACAAAATCCATTGTTATAAGTTCCCATTTCCATACAGGCATTTCCAATTGTTGTAGTAGTCCTGAAGGTTTCTGATGTTCAGCCTTTACTTGTGAACAAGTAAGACACTTAGAAACATATCTAGCTATATCTTTCTTCATGCCTATCCACCAAAAATTCTTTCTTAAATCTTGGTACATCTTATTGTTTCCAGGGTGCATAGTATACCTAGATTTATGGGCTTCTTCTAAAATCTTATTTCTTAATTCTCCTTGCTTAGGTACCCAAATTCGTTTCTTGTGGAATCTCCAAATTCCATCATTTCCTTGCTCTAGTTCCTTTATATAACCTTTCATTCCTTCAGCATCGTCCTTGATTGCTGTTTCCTGAACTTCCTTTAATTGTTCCATTAAATCTACTTGTAGATTTAATCTAAGAGCACGAACTCGCTTTTGTTTTTCCTGATACTTACGACTTAAGGCATCTGCAACTACGTTTGCCTTTCCTTCGTGATATTGAATATCACAGTCGTAATCGCTTAGAACTTCCATCCATCTTCTTTGCCTCATATTCAACTCTTTCTGCCCAAATATATATCTTAAACTTTTATGATCTGTATAAACAGTAAACTTACTTCCATACAGATAATGTCTCCATATTTTAAGGGCAAAAATTATGGCTCCTAATTCTAAGTCATGAGTCGTATAATTCTCCTCGTGCTTTCTCAACTGCCGGGAAGCATACGCAATTACCTTCTTGCGTTGCATCAACACACATCCGAATCCTAATTTTGAAGCATCACAATATACTTCAAAATCTTCTGTTCCTTCGGGTAATGCTAAAATTGGAGCATTTGTCAATCGGTGCTTTAAAATCTTAAAAGCTTCTTCTTGCCTATGTCCCCATTCAAACTTAGTGGCTTTACAGGTTAACTTAGTCAAAGGTACAGCTATCTTAGAGAAATCTTTAATAAATCGTCTGTAGTATCCGGCTTAGCCTATAAAGCTTCTAATTTCCATAGCTGTTTGCGGGACCTTCCATTTAGTGATTGCTTCTATTTTAGCAGGATCTACGTGAATGCCTTCGTGATTCACCATGTGTCCTAGGAATTGCACTTCCTTTAACCAAAATTCACACTTCGAGAATTTGGCATAAAGCTTTTCTTTTCTTAACAAGGTTAAGAGTGCATGCAAGTGTTCGCAATGTTCCTCCTGACTTTTTGAATAAATAAGTATATCGTCAATGAATACGATTACAAATTTATCCAAGTATGGTTTACAGATCCGATTCATCATGTCCATAAATGTTGCTGGGGCATTTGTTAGTCCAAAGGGCATGACTGTAAACTCATAATGGCCATACCTAGTTCTGAAAGCAGTTTTAGGTATGTCTTCTTCTTGTACTTTTAACTGGTGATATCCGGATCTTAAGTCTATCTTAGAAAAATACCTAGCGCCTTGAAGTTGATCAAACAGATCATCAATCCTAGGTAATGGATATCGATTCTTAATTGTAACCTTATTCAGTTCTCTATAATCGATACACATTCTCATTGATCCATCTTTCTTTTTCACAAACAACACTGGTGCTCCCCAAGGGGATGAACTAGGTTGTATAAATCCTTTGCTTAGTAATTCATCTAATTGCTTTTTCAGTTCTAACATTTCTGTGGGTGCTAACCGATAAGGTGCCTTGGCTATCGGTGTAGTTCCTGGAATTAGATGAATCCTAAATTCTACTTCCCTATCCGGAGGTAATCCCGGTAAATCTTCTGGGAATATATCTGGATATTCTGAGACTACAGGTATTTCCTTAAGTTCTTTTCCCTTAGTACTAATGATTACTGAAATCATATATACTATTCCTTGTTTTCGTTCATAATTAGCAACTTTCATTACTGATATGAACTTCATAGGCTTACGTGGTTTATCTCCTGTAATCACAATTACTTCTCCGGTGGGTGCCTGAATTTCTATGGAATTCTTATCACAGAGAATTCGAGCATGGTTGGCTACTAACCAATCCATTCCTAACACAACATCGAATTCGGCTAATTTCATGGGTAACAGGTTTGCAGAAAACTTATGGCCTAACAATTCTATCTTTCCTTCTTGCAAAACCTTATTTATGTTAACAGAATTTCCATCTGCCGTTTCGACTGTAAAAATTTGTCTAAGGGTGGTTAAGGGTAAGTTAAGGGCTTGGCAGAATGAAGTATTGATAAAACTTTGGTTTGCACCAGAGTCAAATAACACTTTTGCATAAACGTCGTGGACCAAGAACGTACCAGCTATGACATCAGGGATTAGTTCAGCTTCTTGAGTAGTTAGCTGGAATGCTCGGGCATTCTTCTTTGTTGTTCCTTCAGCTGGTTTGCCTTTATTGTCTGCGGTTTTAATCAATTTAGGACATTCTGTTTTGTAATGTCCTGTTTCTCCACAGTTATAGTAGACTATGGTTTTCTTTTTGCAATTTTCTTCACGATGCCCTGTCATTTTGCAGAAGTTGCAAATTACATTGCATTTTCCAAAATGATTCTTTTTGCAATTTTTGCAAAAAGGCGGTTGTGCAGATTGTCTCCTTCCTCTTTTCTTGAACCTATTATTATCATTACCCACACGAAATCCTTGGGTAATCTTTTGAGCCAATTCCTTCTTTCTATCTTCTTCTCTTGTGCGCACTAGTTCATCAGTTAGGGTATTAGCTAGTTCCACAGCATCGTCAATAGTGCGAGGTCTCGCAGCTTTAACGATGTTACGGATTTCACTAATCAGTCCCCAAATGTAACGAGAAATGAGTACCGGTTCTGGCGAAGCCAGTGTTGGTACCACTCTAGCATATTCAAAGAATGTCGAAGTATAACCGCGACACTCTACGCCTACCATACGATGGTTTAGGAACTTATTTGCCATTTGTTCCTTTTCATATTCAGGACAATATTTTCTTTCTACAAGAATTTTAAATTCTTCACAGTTCATGGCATAAGCCCTATTTCTTCCTTTAGCCTGTAGCACCGTGTTCCACCATTCGAGTGCCCCTTCTTTGAAAAGATTTGACGCGTACATGACCTGATCTTCTTCGGAACACTTACTTATTGCAATTACTGCTTCGGTTTTCTCTAACCAACGCAGTACTGCAGTTGCTCCTTCGTTGCCTGCAAATTCAGCAGGTTTACAAGCAAGAAATTCTTTGAAAGTGCAACCAGTCGTTGCAGCTTTCATTTTCTTAGGAGGTGGAGCCTGTCGTGGATTATTATTGTCATGATTGCCGCCTCCATTTACACTATGACTAAAATTATCTTCCTGAGTACGTTTACTAGGAATGATTTGTTGTGGTTCAACAGGTTTCTGAGCAGCAGCCCTGATTGCTGGAATAGCATTAGCTATCCCTTGAGTGATGATGTTTTCAATATCTTGTCTAGTCATATACTGGTTTTCCTGATTTTGTTCAGATTGATTCCCTTCATTAACTGGTTCATTACTAGCGTTTTCCATCTGATAATTATTATAATTATACTATTAGTATCAAATGATTGTAAATAAAACAATTACACAGAAACACATAAAATCTTACAACACAGATATATGTATCCAAAATTGTCGATGTTTCGACTTCTATTTTGCTTTATATATTATATAGGCATCCATACACACTGTTTATCTTACAATGTTTTATTTCCCATTTTACAGAATTATATTTAACTATTATTATTATTATACAGACATTTTTCCCAACCCCACTATTCTTTGGTCAACTGGCAGTTTAGAGGCGACTCTCCCTTTCGTCGTATTTCCAGGAAATTTGTTCCCCCATTTCCCGGATCCTATTCCCTGTACCTATCAGCTCTTCACCGAACTGACGGAGTTCGGCTAAGTTTTCGTTGCTCATTGGAGGATTGGGGATAGGTTCTGGATCAAACTGTGGAAGGAAAGAATAAGGACTGTTGATGATATTTTCGAATTGCCAGTCATTTGTCCACCATTCTTCCATTTGGCCTAAAGGTCGAGTGTGGATTAGTGGGTCTGGAATAGCTGGTTCCCAATTTACAGGAAGTTGGGTTTCTAGGTAAGGATATAGATTATTATGGATAGGGCTAATGACATCACAATTTGCCAGTAGACGGTCTATTTCCTCTTGAAATGTGATTTCTTCAGATTGTCTAGAACTCTCTCCAATTTCTATTCCTTTTTGTTTAGAATCTTTCCGGATTTCTATCTCTGCTGGATTAGAACTTTCTCCGATTTCGATTCTTTTTCCTTTGTCTATAGGGTTTTCTATTTTAGGGAGTTTTCTAGTGGCCGGCTTTCTCCTGCGCACTTTCCTCCATCCTACATATCTTCTTTTCTTTTTAAGTTTTGCTTTTTCCAGCGGTGGAGCTTGGAATTCCAGAGGTTCCTCTATGTCAGCAATATAACCAGTAAAGTCGTGGGAGACTTCAATTGGTACTGGGTAGAGGTTGAGATTCTGAAATGCTTCTGATATCTCACTCATGCTGGATAGCATATATGCAAAATGCACAAAAATGCTAAGTTAAAACTTTGGAACAAAGTTTTACAAATAAACATTAAAGTTTATTGCATACTGATTTGTACAAAAGACTACAGGAAAGAGAACACACTATACTTTATTTATTTACTGGAGATTAATTTTCTACTAGACCAGACTTATTGATAGTTTAGAGGTTTGCATTCTCTGCTACTGTAGCTAGCATATAAAGGTTTGACCATTTTTCATCTAATTTATCTTCCCAAGGTGGACTATTGCCTAATTCCTGGATTTCTGAATTAAACCTCACTTTCTTGACTTGGGGTTTCTTTATTTTCTCCTGTCCCTTTCTAAGAATCAAATTTCTTTTATCTTGGGTAAGAGGATTTTCATAATTTGCTTTACGGACAAAAATCCCTTCTTCCAGATCTGCTGGGTGTTTGGAGGAAGAGGTTCCTTTTTCTGAGGTTGCAGTATCTAATTTGTGGTAGATAGCAGAAATCTTTTGTTTACCCATACTGTAACTCAACAATTAATCAGTTAATAAAACATATTTTCACAGAATAGCAATTAAATTTCCTAAGTATCTCAATTATTTTAATAGGCTAAAATCAATAGTAAGCTTAAATCAGTGGCTCTGATACCACCTTTTCCTGTCACGGCCCTTGGCCCCGGTTTGACCCGGTCCAGAGCCGCGAGGCAGGAAATCCGATGGTATCTAATTAAATGACAGCGGAAGTCTTTTTAAACAGGATCGATTAATATTAAAACTGCTCGTTTATATATAATATAGGGATAATCCCATAATTTACAATAAAGTGATTTCACTGAGAAATCTTTATTTCTTAAAACATGTTTCTTTATTTATTTACATTGAGCCACTTTTCTAAGCTTGTAGTGCTCCACGGCACTTTTCCTGTGCTCACAACAGATCACCTGAAACATGTTTGAAAAAAAATTTTGTCAGCAGGGAAATACTGAGTGAATCATTCATTTTTACTAAAACGACTCGTTTGTTATAATTCACAGTATTAAGAGATATTACAATGTTTCTGATATCAAACCAACTACCCACAGTATTTGTCACTCGACTCATTTCGGTGACTGTGGTCATATCACCATTGGCTGCCCCAATGAATGACGAATATCACTAATTTAGGTTCGCCCACCTAAAGTGACAACAACAGTAGTAATGTGCACAATACCCCACATACCGGCTGTAACTTGGTGATTGCATAAACTTAATCACTGTAATTATAACTTTGAAAATACTTTGGAGTATTGTAAAACAATTGATAAAAAAAAATGACTCACATTGTAGATTTAACGAGCAGAGTATAAGCCTACTGATTAGCCTTGATTAACCTAATTTAAATAATAATGCACACACAAACAGGTTAGTAACTAATACAGCAGTTACGTCAATTCACGAGATTAAACCCTCACAACGATTTATTAGTGCAATACTTAACAATTCAGCGGATTCACAACGAATGACAGAGTATAGTCCGAATTCGAACAGCACTCAAACATTCAAGTCGAAATCACGATGAATAACAAAGTATAAACTCAATTTGAGCGGCACTTAAACAATCGTTGGATAGTTATAATCGATCGGACGTTGAATCGTATCAGCGATCGAGTTATTACCCTGATTGCGGCGTCGATTAGTGCACTGTGTGTGTTAATTGTAGTATACAGAACGTAAATCGGTGCATGAAATGAATTTCTTCGTCGAACATACGTCAAATTTCAAGTCCCAATGTCTGCTATTTATACCTGAATTTTGCCCCCCCCCCCCCTTACGGACCGTAACAAATAACCCTTACGGTTCGTAAGGGTTGCCTATTTTTTTTATAGAGTAACCACGTCTGGGACTAGCCTAGCTGAGTCAGTAGTTTCGTAAATTCTGAATTTTACAACGAGTAATTGAGATAATCGTTAACTAGGGTTTACCCCCCCTGAGTTTTAGGGGCCCTGATCCTGATTCTGATTGTTCTGAAAATTTTAGGGTTTGTGCAGAATCACTTGGGTTTCTCAATTAGGGTTTCCTATTGGTCAAATTAAAATAATAATTAGGACTTTTGATGAGAGTTGTTACAGTATGCATCTTACGCAATAGTTTTAAGAAAGCAAAAATGAAATGTTTCTATCTGGTCACCTTCAGGATGATGAAACAATTATGGGAAGCGCTAGTGAGTCCAAATATCATATCTTCAATACAACATATGCGTGATGACACTCGATATTAGCCCACTAGTACAAAATCACTTTTTTGGTACTCTAATTTATGCTTTTTGAGACAACACTAACAAATATAGCACCAAATAATGGGACATTTGTTAGTGCTATTAAAAAACAACACCATTAAACCTCTAAACACACCGCACCAAAAAAACATAAGAAAAAAAAAACAATTACTATTTTTTTTTTAAATACCATAATTTTCGTTAATATTTCCCAATAAAATTCCAAATATACACACATACATATGCTCATGACAAAAGTTAACTAATATTAAACAACCCATTCAACTATATTGAATTACAAAAGTCTCAATGAAACACAAATATGCTTACAACATCATAACACTTCCTTCATAAATGTCGACATTAAATTTACGACTAAATCATCGGTTTGAGATTGTGGAATACACCCTTCTTCATTCCAAAGCTAAAAACAAATAAATACAAATTTATCTGATGCTTTTCAAAATATATCTATTAACAATTCAGATATGAATACTACCGAAGATTAAGGGGCTGTTTGGCAACATCTGAATGGTTAAGTGTTGAACCAGTAAGAGGTCTGAACCATTAAGTTCTGAACCAGTAAGAGGTCTGAACCATTAAGAGCCTGTATAATGCTTAACCGTTCAGAGGCAAATGTCTGACCAATTCAGATTAGAGGTCTTAACCATTCAGACTTTGTATAAATCTTAACCATTCAGAGGCATTCAGACATCTACTCGTGAAAAAACAGTCTGAACCATTAAGTGCTGAACCAGTAAGATGTCCTAACCATTAAGAGCCTCATTAATACTTTGTATTGAGACCCAAACTTATAATTTTTTGATTAATGGATAGCGTTTTATACTCTAAAGCAAAAACATGTTGCATAAGGAGATCAAAAAATTTTCTTACTAATTTAACATTGTTTGTTATAAAGTTATCGACTATCAAACAACTCTTACTAGTTTGCATAAAACTTGAAGCACTTTTGGAGAAATGCGACTCTTGATAAATGACAAAAAGGTCATAAATAAAATAAGCGAAGTAAACTACGGAAAAATATAGAAATTAAACTTGGATTTGTCATGACTCATGTCTACCTACACCTTATGTTATTACCATTTAACCATCGTATGTATTGTTTGATTGTGGTGGTGCTCGTATTTTATGATATATGTATATATGCACAGACACAAAACTATTATGAAATAAAAATAAAACTAGAATATAGAACCCGCGTATTTCCGCGAGACCGTTAAACCGAACAAAAGTAGATATAAAAGACTAAAAGCATTGAACTACAAATGTACATTGTGGTATGTTAAGTTCCAAAATGATATGTTCTTTTATCTTATTAACTTTACTTTACTCAATTATCTCTGGAAATATATTGTCTTTTATTGTGTTGGAGTACATTCATTTCGAAACCATGTTTTTGCTTACTAAACTCGCTAAATACATACCTGTCTTCTTGGTGTATAGCAACTATAACTTTTTTATTTGAAATAAACATTACATATATTTTAACATCGTCAGATACTTCTTCCTATTTATTGAAAAAACAATGACTTCACAATTTTTTGCAAGTGCCTAAAGATTGAGATGCAACTGAACTTCTTCCTATTTATTGAAAAAACATTGGCTTCACAATTTTTTTGCAAGTGCCTAAGATTGAGATGCAACTGAAATTAATTAGAAATACAACTTAAATTGCTCATAAATGCAACCCAAATTGAAAAAGAAAAAAGAAAAAAAATCATCAAACTTTAATCCCCCACTCTACTTCACTATCATGTCGATCAGTTTCAATCAACCGCCACCACCATATCCCCTCCCCGCACCGTGCATCGAACTACGAACAAACATATTCTTTAAGATCTGCTGCAAATCATCGATGATGGATAGACGTCTGAAGATCAGAGAAGAATACACCTTTCTGGTAATGACTCAACACCGCCACCTGCATCTACCGCCCAGACATAGATCTGTCTCCACCGCCACCGCCGTAACAATCTCCGGGAACCCTTGGGTTTGAATCTCTCTCCTCCAGTATCGATTTCCACCGTCACAACACCACCACCGTCAACTGTTTCTTTCAAAAATAAACCCACCGCCTTCAACAACCAGAGCCGATGGTGGACTCCGTTCATGCACCATGGGACTTCTTTGGTGTCTGGATGACCCTGCGGAGTTTTGAAAGACCAACAAAGACTTGTTTCTTGGTGGTGGTGACCATGATGTTGGTTGTTGAGAGAGTGGATGGTGGGGTAATTTAATACGGGTCCCAAACTTCCAAAGTATGGATCACCTTGCAACCAATCAAAGCAAATAAAATTGTAAATTAATATAGGGATAATGGCTAAATGCCTCATCAATTATAATGCATCATGTAGCTTCTGATGTCCCAAGGCGTACAATCTCCTTTTGGTTAAAAACCAAACTAAAATTAGAAGGGAAACGACATGGTTCTGCTTTTGAATTTATTGTGCTTTGAAATAAGTAATTACGGTGTTTTTTTAGTTTTTTTTTGGAAAGGAAAACTTCATTAAAACACACCCGAGCCCGAAAACCGGGACGGAAAACAAACAACAGAGATTACATAATTACAAATTTACACCAATCCGACCACCGAATATTTCTATACTTGGATCTATTCTTAAACCAAAGGAAGCCTAAGGACCTAATATCATTATAGAGGTCGTCAATCTTAGCCTGCACACCATCAAATCTCAACCTGTTCCTAGCCTTCCAAAGAACCCAACAAGCGATCAGAATAATGCCATGCATCGCCTCTTTTTCTCCCGCCTTTTTACCGCAGTAGTTATGCATTTCGACCAGATCGCGGAACGAAAAAGCAAAAAAGCAAGGGACACGACTCCACAAACAAACCTTCTGCCAGATGACCGTTGAGACGAGGCATGACGTAAACAAGTGGTCCACAGTTTCTTCCGACGAGTTACAAAATGGGCACATGTCGTTGGCTATGGAAATACCTCTTTTGTTTAGGGCCACGGCAGTAGGAATTCTGCCCAATTCAGCTTGCCACGCGAATATATTACATTTGGAAGGAACCCATGAACACCAATCCATCACATACTTGTCGCTGTAGTCAAAAGAGCCGGAAATGAGAGCCTTGACCGAACCCACGCTGAAAGAGCCTGAACTGCAGCCGAGCCAGCGCCAGCTATCAGAGTTGCCGTTGAAAGAAACGTTCAGCAGCAGCTCCAACATCTCATTTAACTCGGACACTTCGACCCCCTCATCCGGGTCATGTCTCCACAGCCACGTTCCTTCACCTTCGAGGCGGTCCTTAACCGAACAGCACTTTACCGTCTCTAGCCTGAAAATATTCGGAAAACGGGACTTCAAGGGAACATCCAGAATCCACGGATCCAGCCAGAAGCAAACATCCTCCCCGTTGCCGATAATCCCTTTAAAGCAAGACCGTATAGATATGTTGGGAGCAACCGGTTTATTAATAACCGAGATAATAGAGCATCAAACACCCCCTAAAGATTTTTTAGCTGGAAGAAAATCCCAGCTTGACGAACCAGAATGAATGGCTGAAATGACTTTGACCCAAAGGCTCTCAGGTTCCGTCTTAAACCTCCAACCCCATTTCGCCAGGAGGGCAATATTGGAAAACTTAAGTTTGCAAATGCCCAGACCCCCGAGCCTCTTAGGCGACGCCACCCTGTCCCACGCAACCCAATGGGTTTTCCGAACCTCGGATGAACCACCCCAAAGGAATTTTTTAATCATCACCTCCAAGTCATTAATCACTTTAGCCGGCGCCCTGTAGAGAGAGAAATAATAACTTGGGATAGCTTCGAGAACAGAGCGAATTAGAGTGACCCTCTCCATAACGACAGACGGGACTCAAACATATCAAAGAGAGGCCTCCAGTTGCAAACACGATTCATGTTGGCCCCTACCGTAAGTCCAAGGTACTTGAAAGGAAGAGAATCAGCCAAACACCCCACAATCTCCGCCATCTCCACCACCTCCAAGTTGCCAACCCCCACCCCATACAAGTTCGATTTACCTAAGTTGATACGGAGGCCCGAGCAGGCATAAAAGCATCTAAGGATTCTAACCACATTCAAAACATTACCCCTAGACCACTCACTAAGGATCATGGCATCATCGGCATACAAAAAGTGCGAAAGAACCGGGCCGTCATTAGGGAGGGCAATACCTTTGAGAGCCCCAACCTCGCTCGCCTTGTAAAGCATACACGAGAGGGCTTCCATAGCTACAATGAACAGAAACGGCGATAAGGGGTCACCCTGTCTCATCCCTTTGTTGCATTTGAATTCAAAAGTGGGCGATCCGTTGACTAGGACAGATGCCCGGGCCGAAGACAAGATGCCCGATATCCAGCCACACCACTTCGAAGGGAACCCCATTTGCTCAAAGATGCTGACCACAAACCCCCAGTTAATGTTGTCATAAGCCTTTTCGAAGTCGATCTTGAGAAAGAAGGCAGAAAGCTTCCGATGTTTTAACCAAGAGAAGACTTCATTAATCATACGGTGTTTTTTTGGTATTACCTTTTGAAATTGTTCATTTGTTGTGAACTTTTTCTACAAATTTTAAATATTTATAATAAAACTTCACTCCTTTTGATGCTTTTTTTTAATGTTTAACATGATGTAGGAGATAATTCTGAAGAAACAAAATCACTAAATTCTTAAATTTTAGCCAAGTTTTATAATTGTTCAATTTATTTCACTTGCTTTTAATTAGTTACAAGGGGGGACGGGGCAACAAGCGGGTAGGGCCTTTAGGGTAAGTACCCATACTAGCACACCCATTGGCGCAGCTTAAGAGGGGCCGAGGGGGGGGTGGCGCCCGACCCCCCGAACTTTTCACTCATTAGTGTTATATATGTAGTTTTCGTATAGAAATTTTTGGGTATATACGTTTTCTACCCCCCCGGTTCTATAGAAATTTTTGGGTATATACATTTTCGACCCCCTGTATTCATTGTCAAGTTTCGTCACTGAGCACACCGCCGTCACCCCTTAGGGTAAGGCCAGCGAGTTGGTGGAGCTAGCGCAGGTACCCGCTTGAGATGTTTGTTTTCTAGATGGGTGTTGACTTTTGAGATGTGTTGGTGGCTTGTGATTGGTTGAGGCATTTGACTCTATTAAGTACCCATGTCATAACACCGCCGCCACTCCTTACTAGTTAATGGTTCTTAGTGCACTTTTTGAGTTGGCGAGTGGTTGTCGGTCGGGGCGAGGGTACTTACCCTAAAATGCCCCTTCCTCCCTAAATAACTCCATAACAATATAACAAATCGTTCTTAACACATCGTAGTGCATAGAGCATCCGGACTCCTAGTTACTATATGTAAAGACTTGGGAAAACCATGAATTAACCAAAAATACTATTATAATTTATAGAACAGTATGCAACAAAATCTTTGACTAAGCTATAAAGCTTTTATAATGTGACAGTAAAGTTTGATTTATAAATGGTCGGACTTGAAATCCCGTACATCTTCTTCATTTGTAACTTTGACATATGCTTACGTTGAGTATTGATTTCCCAATATTAAAATATCTGTTACATATATACACGCTTATTAATACATATACCCGTATGCATATATGATGTACAAATATGTATACTTATTTTCTTTGTGGGTTGGTGCTAGACTTATGTGCGTATCTTGGTCCTATACTTTCCTAAATAGGAGACTAAATTGACATTAGGCTATAGGGTATAGGGTATGGTCATGACCCTCCATCATGATCCTCCACATAGGCGTCATGTCATCCATCTTTAATCTACCATTCAAAACCACTACCCTAAGGGTGTGGTCATGACCCAAACCACTATCCCCTTTATTTTTTTAATTTATTTATGTCTTAAAATTTTCAAAGGGAAGGGTCGTGGCAATCGTGGTTTAATCCATCTGAACCACCATCAATCAAGGAGATGGGTGGTATACCATTTAATTAATGATCCTATGTAAAAATAATGTTCCAAGCCATGATCCCCACACCCCATAGCCTTAGAGTTGTACACATAAAAGGAGTGCAGCTGAACTAATTGGGAAATATGTAAAATCACCTCACATGATAGAGTTTACTCTTAAAAAAAACTTATTAATCAAATGGTTATTCTAGTATAATTTACAAAAGAAAAAACAAGAGAAAGACAGACTATTTTCATGAAAAAATTTGTTTTGTTGTATATGATTCAAACAGGTAAATTATGTTTTTACGTGCAATTTCCCTTATTAAGTTGAGAGCTATATTTTTAAAATATGTTATATCATTTATTTAAAGTCTAACAATTTAAGATGTATAAAATGACTTAATCTGGATTAGGGGGAGGGGGCGGTCAGTGATTGTATCACTAAAACAATGTTCAACGCGTGGAACTTCACAAAATCCCACCCCCACCTCTTGTATAACGCGTGATACAATCACGGTTTGATGATTTCGTTATTTTTTCAACGGCGTGATGGGTTTTATTGTAAGGGTAATTATTGGTTGAGGGGAAATTGTTGGGTGTGGTGGTGAGTGATGACCACCCCCAGTAAAAAAGGTTGTGAGTGATGGAAAAATGGTTGCTGACATGACGGAACATGATTGGATATTATGAGTGATGAAATTTTATCACTAGTGACCACCCATCCCTTTATCACAATGGATGGTCTTTAACAACTTTTATTACCAACTTTCATAAAGTAAAATACTTTCCACACTTGTAAATTTACAGTTTCTTTAAGTTTTTTTATTAAAGTAAAATACTTTACACACTTGTAAATTTACCGTTTCTTTAAGTTTTTTATTACCACAAAAATAAACAATCTCATATTTTCTATTTTTCTACAAAAGTTTTCGTTGGGTTACGATAAACAAATTATCCTTATATTAGTTTTTCAAGCTTTTAAACAGTAAATTTATTTTTAATATTATAGTAATATTTATAGTTTTTTTAATACTTTTATTATTTTGATATTATAATAATAATTATTTCCTTACTTTTTAAGTTGAATAAGCTTTATATCAACCGGTACTTGTATCGAAAATACATGTATGGTCCGGTTCGTTATCGGTACATGAATATAAAAACCGGCACCAGCCTGGTACAGTTATCGATACACGAAGGTAAAAACCGGCACCAGTCTTGTACAGAAAACCCCAAAAGTCAGTACCGAAATGATTTTAAAAATCTTTTAGTTCGGGAAATTCGGTACTTCTACCCGGTACCATTTGCTCATCTCTGATCATGGGTAACGTACGAACAACAACGGTATCGTGCAACTTTTTTGTTGATTTTCTTCAACTTTTAATGATTTCTTTTTTTTTTTCAGTTTCAGGAGTAGGGATGAGCTTGGTGCCAACCGATATCGATACCGAAAATACCGGTTACGGTACCGGTATATGAAGGTAAAAACCGGTAGGCGCCAAAAGTCGGTACCGAATTTGTACTTAAGATCTTTCGGTTCGGGAAATTCAGTACCCGTACCCAATACCATTTGCTTATCTCTGACCACGGGTTTCATGTGAACAAAACCATTACCATAAATTTTTTTTGGTTGATTTTCTTTCGGTTATCTTTTAGTGTTTTTTCTATATCTTCTTTTTATTCTTGTCAGCGGTTTCGTGCGCAACGCCCTCGTAGTGATTTCAAAACACATATAAACACATGCTAAATAACAAAATAAGTTCGCCGCAACGCGGTGATTGTGAAAAAACCTAGTTGCATATAATAACAAAACTAAATGTGAACAGTAATAGTTTAATTATTATTTGACTTAAATCTATTCTACATATTATTTGTTTTTTTTTTTCTTATTAGTTTAATTAACAATTATAATTATAAGACTACAATATTGATGTTTTTTTTATAATTAATTTACGTTTCTAACCCAAAACTTTAATAGATTTATCATATAACCCTTGAACTCTAATAGCTTTTTTTTATAAATGATTAAGCATACCTATGAACTTTAATAGATTTATCATACCAAAGTTTAATAACAATTCTTTTTTCGATAAATAATTTACGTTTTGACCCTCGAACTTTAATAAAATTATCAAACGCCCTTTGAACTTTAATAGATTTATCAAACGCCCTTTGAAGTTTAATAAAATTATTTTTTTCTTTTTTAACAAATATTTGTTCCTTTATTTGTTCTATTTTACTTATTATTAATTTAACTTTTTATAATTAAAGATAACTTTTACCTTTAGACATGGTTACTTAATCATGTTACTTGCTTATTTTTACCGTCGTTTAGATTAAAACTTACATATTATATATGAACCCTTTAATACACCAGATAACAAATATAATCATTTTTTATTTACCTTATTGTAGTTAAAGCTAACTTTTAACTCTAGACATGTTGAATTAACTTGTTGATTATTTATTTTTACCATCGTTTAGATTAAAGTATGCATGATCTATGATAATCCATCGATATATCATGAAACAAATACATCCTCGCAAGCAACCTCCAATTACCCCGCCACGAAACGCGGGCTCCAATTCTAGTTATAGCACAATAGTATTTTATAAGTAATAATATTAATTGTTAACAATGATAAATTAGAATAATCTCAAGACAACTTATGTCACACCCCCAAAATACCACCTAGGGAATGTCCCTGTTAGGCGTGCGACATACCAATAACGAGCCACTAATTACATTGAACGCGTACAAGTTTCAAAATAAAATCCTTAATTATTAATAAAAATACCATCAACAAGTTTAAGTGACAACCAAAGTATTCAGCGGAAGCAAAATTAAACAGTTTCAAAACCAAAGTATAGTATCAAGAAATCAATAACATAAATCCATCCAGTCGACCCATGACCACTCCAGCTACTCCAGACAACAAGTTCCAATGCAAAACATCTAACGACCTACAAGCATGCAAACAAGTGTGTCAGACAACGCTGGTGAGTTCAAAGTTTTGTTACCGAGCTTAGCTTACCAGATACATGTATAAAACAGTTTATCAATTTTTGATTTGATGTTGTTATTAACTCGATTACCGAAATGGCTACAAGATGTATTTGCCCAACCCCAATGTCACTATCAAAACATTGGTCATGCTTTAAGAAAATTAGTTCACGCCCGTCCTCCTCGGTACGGTGTGAGGGTGCCAAACCTAATAGCGCTATCAACTAATAACCTCGTTGCCTCCCCGGCAACTGTCGGTAGATGTAAGGGGTCTTATGTGATAGAAACTGAGTATAATAACAAACATCCCAATAACAAGCGTTCCTCCCCGGAACGTTACCCGATATCCCTCCCCGGGATGCATGCTTGGAAAAAGAGCAGTGAACTCACCTTGGTTTGCTCAGTATACAATGTTACCCGTTCCCGTTAGTCCAACAACCCTACCGTGGTTAACAATCTTATCAGTTTCGTAATAACTCACTTTACGCAGTTACACAGTTTATGTTTAACACAGCAATTCTCATCTCAGGTGTATATATCACGCAATGACACAGTTATCACATGAATCTAACTTCATTCACAACTTATTCCAATGCAAGTTCTCGTTTGAATTAATTGCGCCTCACTATATTGTGGTGTAATTGGACCTCTCAACCGTTATACATCAATGATCATATGCAATCACAATCTATATTAATATATATCGATGTTAATGGTGCTGATTGTCTCAATGTCACTTTAATGAAATCAAAGCTAATGGCCGACAAATTCTATGATGAATGAATTCCATTGGACCGAAGGTATCATGCAACATTTACAACTGTCAATTAATTTAACACATTATCCATACTCTGTTACAACCAATTCCTACTCGGGGAAACTCCACCTTTCGTCGGAGCTCAGGCATGACGAATCCTCAGGCCTTTCGTCGAGGGTTCTAGTGGCGAAACCCTAGTAGCGAAACTCTAAGGTGTTGTGACAAAACCTTGAAGTGTTTCGTCGGTGCGTGTGTGTCAAAACTTCAGATCTTTTGCCGTGATTATCAACAACCCTAAACTCTTACTGTTTCGATTTATTCATAGTAGTGCACATACATAACATAATATTCTCATAACAGCAAGATCAACAGGGCTGTGCAGTGAGCATGAGTAATCACAAACATCAGGTTCTTAGCATACACCTTCTAATCTAGCGAATAAAACAGTAACATATCAAAACTCTCATAACACTCAACAATTCATCAGCCTACCTACAAATCTGTACCATCGTTCTAAACCAAAATCATACAATAATATCCCATGTTACGTCAGATTATATTTCGGTTTGCGTGGAAACCCTAGTCATTGATTAACGAGAGCACCTAGCATATTATATCCAATCTAGAGACACAAATAACAACTACATAACCACTGACAATCACATGCAAACTTGAATACAATGGCCGACAAGCATGAAGTGATCCTTATTCAATGACTACACATTCAAGACATCACACATGCAATGTTATAAGTTATTGGTCAACAGGAATAAAACAAGCAATAATATTTCTGACCGAAATATAGGAGATACACTAGCAGGCTTCGATGAAGAGAGAGGGGGGTTTCTCCTGTTGCCGTACGTAGATTTGAGAGAGAGATAAGGTAGGGTTTGTTTATTATGTGCAAGATAGGTGGACGTATCCTACAAGTATACTCTAAAGATATACATACATAACAAGGATTTATCGGGCTTCAATGTGGCCATGTACTAGGCTGCGGATTCATAGGAATTAGAATTACATTATTGGGCCTATAACATGATGTGAGCCTCATCATAAGGATAATGTGATAACACCCTATTGGGCCGATAACTTGATGTGGGCCTTAACATAAGGATAATGTAATAACATAGATAGCCCGAGTATCTTGGCCCAAATACATGAAGTACCAAGGATGGCCCAATCACAAAAGTGGCCCAATGACACACTCAAGCATAACCCGACGCGTTTATGTTAACTAATTCATCGTAGAAAAATGTGAAAGAGGAATAGCGAGGAATCAAGATTACAAACTAACCTTGGAAGTTCGAGTTGTCACATCATCCCCAACTTGAAAGAAATTTCGTCCCGAAATTTGATAAGCGCAATCCAAAAAAAGCAAAGTGTTAACGCAGGGTGACTGTGGATTTTTCGTGGGTACCACATCATCCCCAACTTGAAAGGGAATTTCGTCCCGAAATTCACCAATGACCACAAAAGCTGGTTCACCCACTTACATAAATGAGGATATTAGAGTTTTAACAGATCTTTACGTTCCCACGTGAACTCCGGCCCACGCCTTGAGTTTCGACAAACTCTCACGATTGTCATAAAAATTATGATAACGAACCTTGACCTCATGGTTCATGCTTCCGATAGATTCTCTGATAAATACAACGGGTCAGATAACCTAAGACTCATGCTTCCGATAGATTCTCTGATAAATACAACTGGTCAGATAACCTAAGACTCTGGTAAGGATATCACAAGTGTTTCATCGGACAAACACTGCCTTAGATTCGAGGTATAAATATCATCGCGAACGTTATCCAATTCTTCAGTTAACTCGATTTTGTGAGCCATGTCACCGATTCTTTCCAGAAATCCGAATGTTCCCACTGCATCGTAAACTAAGCTTGCCATGCTTCCCAAGCGTACCACACCCTCCCAGAGTGTGACTTTCAACATGATACGATCGTCTACAACGAACTCCCAGTTTTTCCTAAGCTTATCAACTTTCCTGACGGCCACGCGTTGCCTCCAAACGATTTCCAATATAAATAATCTTCCCAAGTGTTTCGAGTGCAAGTCCTAGGCCCGTGATTAGGTTGTCATCCACCTCAGTCCACGAGGAGATTGACATCATCATCCATGCAGTGCCTCGAACAGAGCTGTATGCATACTAATACGGTAACGGTTGCAGTAGAGCTCACCCAAAGATAGGTGTCCTTCCCAACTGTTTACTAGAGTCAATCACGCACATGCTCGCAGCATGTCGTCGTGTGTCAGGATGGTTCGTTACTATGTTCGGCTGTCCTACAGTGATAAGTAATGCCGGTCATAAATCAGGTATAGCTCAAAATCAAGGTAACAGGAGCTGGCACCACGTGCCTAAAGGCCGCCTCCCTCAGGGGAACATCCACAGCTGTGAAGACTCGTCAGTATGTACACATATTTAAATAACTTAACACACATATTGATTAAATAACTTAACACACATATTTATTTTAATATCGCGTCAATATGTACCACGTCTACATGTAATCGTAATATCAACTTGTTATAACTTGTAAACTTAGAGCATCCACAATACTATAAACCCACAAACCCCACTGTAACTGCAACTTCATATTCCGAACATTCTTCAAAAACACTAATTTCTTTCACTAACACTATAAAATTTTCGAACACACTCAAACACATGTTAAAAATATTAAACAATATAGCATGTGTGAGGAGGGGGGTAGGTTCGTAATTTTGGACAAATAATGTTTGGGTTTGTTTGGTAATTCTAGACAAGCCATGCCACTAATGTTGTGCATAAAGTAGATGTGGGCTGTAAACAAGTTCACTGGTTTTGTTTAGAAATTAAATTAAAAAATATTTAATTGCTTAATTAAATAAACTTCCAAATTCTTTATTTAATTTATTAGTAACATTTAAAAAATGAATACAGACAAACAATTGCAAATCATAAGTTTCAATTCAATCCAATCTACATATTATTTAAAGTTAAATGCCATTTGGGTCCCTAAACGTTCCAACCAGAAGCATGTTAAGTCCCCAAAAGTTTTTTTTTTTTTTTTTTTTGCTTCTTGAGACCCCGTAAGATAAAAAGTGATGTCATACGAGTCTCTCCACCCAACTTCTGTTAGTTTGACTATGTTTGATCGTTACTTTGTGGGTGAAATGTCTATTTTGCCCTTTTAAACAATAATTGTTACAATTTAAGCCCTAGTTCTCAGTTGTGCGACTCTGGTCTCGTTCTTCTTCTTCTTCAATCTCTGAAATCCAATTACAGTGCAATCCAACAATGTCTCAAAGATCAATTGCTCAAAGATCGATATCTCATAACTCCTATCCAGACTCGAATTCATCAAAAATACCGAATTGTAGGACAGAGCCGTCTGGCATCATATGTTCGTGTGGCGCTGCTACTTGCTACAAGTACTCAAGGAGCAAAGCTAATCTAGATCGTCGCTATTTATGTTGTGTAAGTCTGCCTTGAACATTGTTACTCTTTTGATTTAGTTATATGTTGATGAACAATGTTACTATTTTGTTATGCAAAGTATAAAAATTGATTTGGTGAGATTAACAGTTGGGAGGATGTGGATTCAAACGGTGGGATGATAAGGAATCTTTTCCATGTTGTGACAACGTAATTCCCACATTGTTGAGGTTGATTGAAAATAAAGATGAAATTGCAATCAAGAAAGCTAAGGAGGTGATGGTTTTGAAGATGTTGTTGATGTTCAGTTGGATGTTCTTTATGTACTGTTTGTTTAAGTAGAGTTATGTGAGGGTTGATTTTAAATTGGATGTTCTTTATGTACTATCTTTTGAAATTGAAATTACCAAGTAATGAACGAATATGTAATGGTTGTTGTTTGTTGTTATAATTTATGTTTTCTATTTTAATTAAGTTGTTTATGTTTTCTACTGTGAACTTATTTATGGTTTGATGTCTTATGGTAGCAAGTTGAGAAGCAATCCGAGGATGTAGATATCGAAGAAGCCGAAGATGATAACTTTACCGAAGTGCCTACTACGTTTAATGAATCGTTTGATGACTATGACAGTGTCATAGAAGTGTTGAAAGCAAAGGATGAAAAAGCTGCAAAAGAAACGGATGTTCTAACTACTGAAAACTATAAGATGAAACCAAAGGACTATGACCTCGAAGTTTTGGAAATGGCATGGGACTATACGATTGAACCAGAGGATGATTGGTACCATGATCCGTACCCGGGGGAGCATTCGTCTGATTCTGAATAGTCAAATGATGATGCACATAGGAAATAAGTTAGTAATTTGTTTGTAGTTAATCTACTTTGTATTGATTATGTTGACTATTGAAATGGTTAAGTTTTTTACTTTGTAATGGTTATGTTTATCACTTTGTGATGGTTATGTTTTTCACTTTTGAAATGGTTATGCATGTTTGACTATTTAAAGTCCAAACTGTTCGAAACATCTTATAAAATTGTGCAACTCATGGCTGCACTTGGCCATTATCCTGTTTGACTAATTAAAGTCAAAATTGTACAATATAGGCAAAATTGTGCAACATAGGCAAAACTGTCCAAAACTATTTGACTAATTCACCAAAAGACCAACTAAGTAACCGAGGGTATGTTTGGCATGAAACTTTTATTTAACACCCTGTTTTTTCGTACTTTCCATAATTAGAAAGTGTTGCTTGTATTTCTATTTTTGGAAATCTTGTATTCGTCTTTTCGTTGTAATTTTTGTAAAATCCGAGACTTTGATCATAATAGAATTCGTATTTTTCGTTAAATTTATGTTATACACATTTCATACTTGTCCATACACTTGGATTGATTAAACATGTGACACTTTATTCACAATTTGTGCAAAATACGTCAAACTTGCAAACACCTGATTATATGCTCAATTTATGCAAATTCGATACTTAATCTCGACAAATATACTTGTTTATACTTATTTTATATTGGTTTTATGATTTAATTACATCTCATACCCTTAAATATGATTCTTGTGCTTAAAATACCTTGAAAACACCTTAAAGCATCATTATATGGAAGTATAGGGGGCATAAGTGACAAAAACCAAAGAAATTCACATATGGGGGCGGCCCGCCGGCCGGACCCCCTCCCCCTTTTAGAGTCATGCCCCGCAAGACCAACAAATCCACAGAAACACAATTCCAGCTACGGGATTGGCCATTTGGTTGTGTTTTGTTGAGTTGTTTTGTTTTGTGTTTCTTACATTAAATGCTCACCAAACCTTAACCCTAATGCTTCCCTACAAAACCCAAGCCTCCTCCACACTTTTTCCACTTTGCAACTCACTTAAAACACACTCAAAATGTGACAATTCGTATTTTAGAACATTTCGTTGTGTTTGGATGTAACTTGTTTGAACTTTACGTGACTAGTTAATGTGTTTGATTTCAATGGAATGTTCTGTTGTATTATGTTATGTGTTATGTGTGTAATGTGAATATGTATCTTTGGTCGCACAACACGAGCCTGGTCGCACAAAAGGGTCCGGGCCGCACACTTTGTTTCTGGTCACCCATGCACCTCTCGGCCCAACATCTCTTGTTTTGAACTCTCGACCCAAGGGCAACCCAAGAATGGGTTCGGCCCACTCCTTGTTTCGCATAACAACAGGAAAATTGTATAACAATCCTCAATTAAACCGACACCTTTGATTATTTTTCCGACACCCTAATATATTTTAAAATATAACAAAATGTCCCTAAATACACCCCATACACGAATACGGGCCTCAAATATATTAAATAATATTAAAAATAAATTAAAAATTTAAACTTAAGCTGAGGCGGGCCGCGTAGACCCACCCCAACCTTTACGCGGGCCGCGTGAGATCAGAATTGTGGCGCAGCCCTGGGCCGCCACGTGGCCCAACACCCGGCAGACCTACACATCGACTCAGCCCAGCTACATGTTTGACCAGGGTTGACACGAGCGGTGTAACCCTTGTCTTTGTTTTACGCGGGCCGCGTGAGGACCAGACTCAGCAATTATAAATAAGGGCCATCGGATTTCATTTCGATTTCGCTCACAACGATTTCCTTTCTCTAAAATTCTGATAGAAGGCATAATACTCGGGTATTATACCCCCTTAATTAGTGAAGTTCTGCTCCGTTGTAAGTATTATAACCCATGGATACGTATTAGATACGCTGCCCGATTGATCTAGGGTTCTGTAATGGTTGTCGTGGTTCTGCCCGACGTAGTCATTGGAATGCCGTCCCGGGGAGGGTATTGCTAATGTTAAAATGGGTTATTAATACTAACGCGTGTACATTTGTGTAAATTATAGATTATCACCGGGAAATCCTTACGAAAAATGTAAGACAGCAATGTGAGTTGATCCACTTTTTGTAAACCTTTTGTTAAGTGTTTTTACAAAACCTTAAATACTTTTCCATGCGAATAACAGTTATTGAGTATTTGTAAGAATACAATTATCATGAGTATGTTGGGGGTTTGTATACAAAATTTGTTACCACCTGGTCAAGGAGTAACATGTCCACAAGTCGGGTTCGACAGTACCATGGATGTTAATTGTGATGTCTTGTAAACAAATATAATTGCGGGATCGCCCTCAATACTGTACACTGTGACTTTTTATTTAAACTTGATTAAACTGGGATTCACTCACCAGTATTTCCCACTGACAAATGTTTTTAAAACGCGTTTCAGGTAACAAAATGTGAAAGCCAAATAGAAGCCAGCTGGACAGCACTGAAGGCTTGGAAAAGTGGCAATAAAGTTACCTAAAAATAAAATAGTTGTTTTTATTAAATAAATAGGATTTATTCCTATGAAAACGTGTGTACTATGAACTTGGGTTTTAACCCATTTGTTTAATGTTATGAAAATGTGGTATTTTACTCTGATAAACATTTCCTAACTACGGTCATGATGAAAAATTCCGCTGCCAAATTATACAATACACGATACCACCGAAACTGGCTCGCGGCCGCCCGTTCCCAGGGAAACCTGGGATCGGGGGTTGCGACAGGAGATGGTATCAGAGCTAAGCCATTGATTCAGCCATAGAGGTGTTCTGCTGACATCAAATTGTAAAATGTTAGGAAATAAATTACGGAAATACGTGCATAACTGTATTTATTTGTTATGTGTTATTTGACTATCTGTTAGTTTACAGTATGAGCGACCAAGGACCATCTGACGCGTACCGTCAATTGTCTGGTTCGCCTAGAAGCGAAGGCACCTCCTCTTCTCAGCCTGCCCTCTCAGGGTACTCTACTGATACGGAAGATGGAATCTTTGTGTTTAAGGCTTAGTCAGAGGAGCCATTTCCTAAGAAAAAGAGGGGATGGTTCAGTCGAGGGGCACACGAGCATAGGAAGCGTATGAAAAGTTGCAA
This sequence comes from Helianthus tuberosus, assembly GCA_030545235.1. NCBI lineage: Eukaryota > Viridiplantae > Streptophyta > Magnoliopsida > Asterales > Asteraceae > Helianthus > Helianthus tuberosus. The sequence goes on along the minus strand of CM060424.1, from coordinate 30,847,034 downwards.
GACCAGAGAGCCCTAGCAGCAGCTAAAAGAGAGACAGATGCCTATGCCCAGGATATGATAAATAGGGGTATAGCTAACATCCACATACTAGCAACCACTACAGCTGACCCAAATCTGGAGCAAATAATAGCACCCCAAGCACAACCACCAATCCATGACCAACCCATGGAGATAGAAAACCCTGAAAACCAAGTAGAGATGCATGACTTCAATCCGGAAGAAATTCCTAGGGTACCAGCACCAAACCCCCTAGACCCAAATTATGATCCCTGGTGGGATGACGTTGGGGACTACGTGCAACGTTACCCAATCCATGAAGACACACCCATGCAGAACATAGGAGCCTACCCAGGTATGGACCCTTTAGATCCCTATTACCATGAAGACTATATTAGGGAGATCTTAGAAGATCCTTACCAATTTCAGGCACTTTCACCCCCACACCAGGAACCCACACCCCAGATTCCGAACCCAGTCCTAGAACCTGCACCCCCAATGAGTGCAGAAAACGTACAAGAACTTAGGACTTTTGGAGAGGAAATTTTAGAAGGCAGTGAGAGAATGCGACAGGTGGGAGGGCGACTCGTATGGAAATACGATGAGCGCAATATGGATTTTTGGATGAATCCATATCCATGAATGCGATGGTGAAACGGTAATAGTAATAATAATATAATAATAATAAAATAAAATAAAAATAAAATATGTGTGTATGGATGCCTATTACTATTAGTGTAATTCTATTTCAGTTGATATTGTAATTTTTATTTCAGTACTGGTATGTAATAGATGCATAATAGTATATGAATAGAGTAAAGTCGCAATGATCGACGCTTTTGGCAAAAATGTGTATCATGTGATTGACTATATTAATATTATTCTGTGATATTAATACGGGGTAAATGTTTAAAATTCAGATGGCCGATGAAGGAAATCAAGGAAATCTGAATAACAATAACCAGAGTAACATTAACGTAGTTAATGAGAATCCGAGCATCAATAACAATGGAAACCAAATGGATAATAGTGTCGTTCAACACATAGTGGCACAAGGAATTATAGATGCAATGCCATTTATTATTCAAACTGTTCAAGAAGCAAATAATAAAAGTAAGCATAGCAGTAAGCGTCCAGTTGAACCAGAACACAGTGTGAACAATGGACCCGTACTTCAGGTGCCCATTCCCAAAAGAAGAAGAACCGTGTCTTACGGTTGTTCTTACAAGGAATTCTGGTCCTGCAAACCAATAGAATTCTCGGGCAATGAAGGACCCATTGCAGCTCTACGCTGGATAGAGAAGACTGAGGCAGTCTTAAAAAATAAGCAAGTGTGCTGAAGAAGACGAAATAATGTTTGCTTCTAATCTTTTTAAGAACTTAGCCTTAGAATGGTGGAACACTATACTCCAGTCAAGAGGAAGTGATAGGGTTTACAACATATAATGGGAAGAATGTAAGAATATGGTAGAAAGGAAATTCTGCCCTCCCAATGAAAAGGAACAGATAGCAAATAAGTTCTTAAACCTTAGAATGACCGGGGTAGATAGTAAGGGATATACTACCACATTCTTTGAATATGCTAGAATAGTGCTAACCCTTGCATCACCTGAACCAGTGTTAATCTCCCGTTACATTTGGGGATTAATTGGAGAGATTAGACATGTAGTCAAGGCAGCTAGACCTCAAACTATAGAAGAAGCTGTAGAACTGGCAAATACCTTGATAGATGAATTAATCCGTACTAGAGAAGAAGAACAGAGGAGAAACCTAACCCAAAGGCTTACTAAAGAATTCCGTTCCTTGAATTACAACCGTAGGAATATGGGTTCTACCTCTGCACCTTTCTACAAGGTCTGCAAGAAAAAGCATTCGGGAAAATGCTCCACTCTTTGCAATTTCTGCAAGATGCCAGGACACAAGGAAGAAGATTGCAGGAGAAAATCCAGTAATGGACTGTGCTACAACTGTGGAGAAAAAGGCCACATTAAGACAAACTGTCTGAAATTGGCTCCAGTTGTGAACAACAGGAACACTAAAAATGTTAGGGCATTTGTTCTGACTGCAGATGAAGCCAAGATGATTCCAGGCGTGATAGCTGGTACGTTTTTAGTTAATGATGTCTTTGCTAAGGTATTATTTGACTCTGGTGCAAACCAAAGTTTTATTAATACTTCGTTTTGCAAGCTGCTAAACCAGTCATTAACTAAACTACCACAAGAATGTCTAGTAGAGACAGTTGATGGAGAAACCGTTAGGATTTCTGAAATCTTGCAGGGAGCAAGAATAGAAGTTTTAAACCAAAAGTTTATGGCAAACCTTTATCCCATGAATCTGACAGGATTTGATGTTGTATTAGGAATGGATTGGTTAATAGCCAATAAAACCAGTATTTTATGTAATCAAAAGTCAGTCCAAGTAAATTCACCAAAAGGTGAAAAGATCACAATTAAAGGAGATAAGCCCTCTAGGTCCACGAAATTCATCTCTGTGATGAAAACTGCAAGTTATATAAGAAAAGGTTCTATAGTGTATTTGATTTCCATAATCATTAACACTAAAGGAAAAGAACTAAAAGACATTCCAGTAGTATCCCAGTTTTTAGATGTCTTTCCAGAAGAATAACCAGGACTACCAGCGGACAGAGAAGTTCAATTCCGAATTCACCTACTACCAGGAACAGCACCAATTGCCAAAGCACCTTACCATTTGGCACCAGCCGAAATGCAAGAACTAAAGGAACAATTAGATGAATTACTGGAAAAAGGATTCATACAGCCAAGTTCGTCGCCATGGGGAGCGCCAATATTGTTCGTTAAAAAGAAGGACGGATCAATGCGTATGTGCATTGACTACCGCGAATTGAACAAAGTCACGATTAAGAATCGGTACCCATTACCAAGAATCGATGATCTGTTCGATCAACTGCAAGGAGCTCGATTTTTCTCTAAAATCGATTTAAGGTTAGGATATCATCAATTAAAGGTACAGGAAGAGGACATTCCTAAAACCGCATTCAGAACAAGGTATGGTCATTATGAATTTACTGTCATGCCATTTGGTTTAACCAATGCCCCAGCCGCATTTATGGACATGATGAACCGAATATGTAAGCCATATTTGGATAAATTCATAATCGTCTTCATAGATGATATTCTAATTTATTCTAAGAGTAAAGAGGAACATGCAAAACATTTGCACGCACTTCTAAGTTTATTAAGAAATGAAAAGCTTTATGCTAAATTTTCAAAGTGCGAGTTTTGGTTAGAACAGGTACAATTTCTTGGACATTTAGTGAATCATGAAGGAATTCATGTGGATCCAACAAAAATCGAGGCGATTACTTGGAAAACCCCTGAGTCACCAACCGAGGTTAGAAGTTTCTTAGGATTGGCCGGTTATTATAGAAGATTTATTCGAGATTTTTCTAGAATAGCCATTCCTTTAACTAAGTTAACCTGTAAATCCATTAAGTTTGAATGGGGACCAAAACAAGAAGAAGCTTTTAAAATTCTTAAGCAAAGATTAACTAATACACCCATATTAGCGTTACCAGAAGGAACTGAAGATTTTGTAGTCTATTGTGACGCTTCTAAATTAGGTTATGGATGTGTATTAATGCAAAGTCAAAAGGTTATAGCTTACGCATCTAGACAACTTAAGAATCATGAAGAGAATTATTCAACCCATGATCTATAACTAGGAGCTATAATTTTTGCCCTTAAGATTTGGAGACATTACCTTTATGGTAGTAAGTTTACCATATTCACTGATCATAAGAGTTTAAGGTATGTTTTCGGGCAAAAAGAGTTGAATATGAGACAAAGACGCTGGATGGAGATGTTAGTGATTATGATTGTGATATCCAGTATCATGAAGGAAAAGCAAATGTAGTGGCAGATGCTTTAAGTCGAAAGTATCACGAAAAGCCAAAAATGGTGCGTTCTCTTAAATTAAATCTACAAGTAGATTTAAATGATCAAATAAGAGGAGCACAAGAATCAGTAATCAAGGATGATGCTGAAAAAATAAAATGTATGATTAAGGAATTAGAACAAGGAACAGATGGAATTTGGAGATTTCATAAAAAGAGAATATAGATACCTAAATTAGGAAATCTACGTCATCGTATATTAGAAGAAGCCCATAAGTCTAAGTATATGATGCATCCAGGAAATGATAAAATGTACCAGGATTTAAGAAAAAATTTCTGGTGGATAGGAATGAAGAAGGACATAGCAGCTTATATTTCTAAATGTTTAACTTGTTCACAAGTTAAAGCTGAACACCAGAAACCCTCAGGTTTGTTACAACAACTATAAATGCCAGTGTGGAAATGGGAATTGATAACAATGGATTTTGTTACTTAACTACCCAAAACAAAGAAAGGTAATGATACAATCTGGGTGATTGTAGATAGACTAACCAAGTCAGCTCATTTCCTACCAATGAAGGAAACTTTCAATATGGAACAGTTAGCTAAATTGTATGTAAATGAAATTGTTTCATTACATGGAATTCCTTTATCAATTGTTTCTGATAGGGATAGCCGATTTACCTCTCATTTTTGGTCAAGTTTCCAAAAAGCTATGGGAACTAAGTTAAATCTGAGCACAGCTTATCATCCTCAAACGGACGGATAAAGCGAAAGGACAATTAAGACAATGGAGGACATGCTTAGAGCTTGTGTAATTGACTTCGGATGTAATTGGAACGATCACTTACCTTTAATAGAATTTTCTTAAAATAATAGTTATCACACAAGTATCAATGCTGCACCATTAGAAGCACTTTATGGACGGAAGTTCCGAACCCCAGTCTGTTGGGCAGAAATTGGGGAAAAGCAACTATCTGGACCTGAGATAGTGCAAGAAACAACTGACAAGATTAATCAAGTCAAGGAACGACTAAAAGCAGCACGCGATCAACAGAAAAGCTATGCCGATAACCGACGCAAACCATTGGAATTTCAAGTAGGAGATAAAGTATTATTGAAGGTCTCTCCTTGGAAAGGAGTGGTAAGATTCATCAAACGAGGGAAGCTAAGTCCCAGGTATATTGGACCTTTTGAGATTATTAGAAGAATAGGACCTGTAGCTTATCAGCTACAACTGCCAGAGGAAATGGCAGGAATACATGATGTGTTTCATGTATCTAATCTCAAGAAATGCCTAGCTGATGAATCACTAATAGTACCTCTTAAGGATATAGAGGTAAATGAACAATTCAAGTTTGTAGAGAGGCCTCTACAGATTGAAGATAGGAAAGTCAAGAACCTCAAGCATAAGAGATTAGTTTTGGTCAAAGTGAAGTGGGACTCCAAAAGAGGACATGAGTACACATGGGAGCTTGAATCTGAAATGCAAAAGAAATATCCACACTTGTTCCAATAGATCTCGAGGACGAGCTCTAAAACATGGTGGGGATGATATAACAATCCTCAATTAAACCGACACCTTCGATTATTTTTCCGACACCCTAATATATTTTAAAATATCCCAAAATGTCCCTAAATACACCCCATACGCGAATACGTGCCTCAAATATATTAAATAATATTAAAAATAAATTAAAATTTAAACTTAAGCTGAGGCAGGCCGCGTAGACCCACCCCAACCTTTACGCGGGTCGCGTGAGATCAGAATTGTGGATCAGCCCTGGGCCGCCACGTGGCCCAACACCCGGCAGACCTACACATCGACTCAGCCCAGCTACATGTTTAACCAGGGTTGACGCGGGCCGTGTAACCCTTGTCTTTGTTTTATGCGGGCCGCGTGAGGACCAGACTCAGCAACTATAAATAAAGGCCATCGGATTTCATTTCGAATTCGCTCACAACGATTTCCTTTCTCTAAAATTCTGATAGAAGGCATAATACTCGGGTATTATACCCCCCTAATTAGCGAAGTTCTGCTCCGTTGTAAGTATTATAACCCCTGGATACGTATTAGATACGCTGCCCGATTGATTTAGGGTTCCGTAATGGCTGTCGTGGTTCTGCCCGACGTAGTCATTGGAATGCCGTCTCTGGGAGGGTATTGCTAATGTTAAAATGGGTTATTAATACTAACGCGTGGACATTTGTGTAAATTATAGATTATCGCCGGGAAACCCTTACGAAAAATCTAAGACAACAATGTGAGTTGATCCACTTTTTGTAAACCTTTTGTTAAGTGTTTTTACAAAACCTTAAATACTTTTCCATGTGAATAACAGTTATTGAGTATTTGTAAGAATACAATTATGATGAGTATGTTGGGGTTTTGTATACAAAATTTATTACCACCTGGTCAAGGAGTAACATGTCCACAAGTCGGGTTCGACAGTACCATGGATGTTAATTGTGATGTCTTGTAAACAAATATAATTGCGGGATCGCCCTCAATACTGTACACTGTGACCTTTTATTTAAACTTGATTAAACTGGGATTCACTCACTAGTATTTCCCACTGACAAATGTTTTTAAAACGCGTTTCAGGTAACAAAATGTGAAAGTCAAATAGAAGCTAGCTGGACAGCAGTGAAGGCTTGGAAAAGTGGCAATAAAGTTACCTAAAAATAAAATAGATGTTTTTATTAAATAAATAGGATTTATTCCTATGAAAACGTGTGTACTATGAACTTGGGTTTTAACCCATTTGTTTAATGTTATGAAAATGTGGTATTTTACTCTGATAAACATTTCCTAACTACGGTCCTGATGAAAAATTCCGCTGCCAAATTAGACAATACACGATAATACCGAAACTGGCTCGCGGCCGCCCGTTCCCCGGGAAACCTGGGATCGGGGGTTGTGACAAATTGTGTATAATCCACATAATTGTAAACATAAGAAAACACTCACAAACCCTAAAGCCCTCTCCTCTCCTCCTCCTTGTGCGACGTCAACAACCCTTGTTCCTTTGAAGCTTCTTTTGGATCGCTACACCATCTCTCTCTCTCGTTCTATCACAAGTGTGCACTCAAACTCTCGGTTAGTATCTTTGGTTTTGTCTTGGTTTGTGTTCTTTGTTGATTTTCGGCCATGAGAATATGTGGACATATAACATGTATGATCAAAATATGATATATATAGTTGTTGCATGATTTACACGAATTAAACGGATGGATTAACTCGGGTAGTAAACTGTTAGAGATGGAATGATAAAGAACTAGGGTTGATATGATTTTATGCATGAACTTGAATGTTAATGATTTAATCTTGATATGCGTTGTATGTTATTGATAAGATTTTATGCATGAACTTGAATGTTAATGATTTAATCTTGATATGCGTTGTATGTTATTGATATGATCAAGGTCCGAAAGCATATTAACAGGTTGATGATTTTCGAATATAAGATGTGTTGTATCGTTGGTTTGATGTTGCACAAAAACTAGGATTGCATGTTAGAAATTGAAATTTGCTGATTCATATGGTCCGATTATTGTTGTTCTTGATTAAAGGATGATTAGAGTTGAATGGTTAGGCATGATTGCTGAATTAATTGCTGTTTGATCTGATTTGAAACTGCCAAACGTGTTAGCAATTGTTACGGAATTTAGGGGCTGGAAATAAGGAAGTTTGTTGCACCTCTCGACAAAGGTTGCGAGCCGAGACCTCACTGTCTCGACTCGAGACCACACTTCAATCGCACAAGCAGCAAGACTCGAGACCTTGGTTGCGGGTCTTGCTGCAACTCGAGACCGGATCCGAGACCGCATGATCTCGAGTGAAAACTGCACAATCCGAGACCGCACAGTCTCGACTCGAGACAACCTGATCGCACACGTGCCATGCACTCGCACATCTGTTATGGACTTGCACATTAGCACAGGCCCAAGTATTTGGCCCGCACACTTGGGCTTTGATTGAATAAGTGAACGTTGTTGTTATATAAGTTATGTACTGTTATGTGAACTGCCATGATAATAAGTGAATGCCATGATCAAATCTGTGTATGTAAACTGTTAGTATATGTGTGGAAAACATACGTGCATTACTTGGTTTGAACCTGACTTGTGTGGTGACCATATTAGGACGTGGTTGACCACAATTAGCTCAAGTGACCTTCTTTTTACTTGCCGAGCTAATCTAAGGTGGGTTCACACTTTCTACAAGGCATGGTATTCCCGGTGGTTTGGGAATGGGTTAATGATTACTAAGGAAACCTGCGTATTCTTCTTGGGTAGAATACGTACTCCCACCCTCTTAATTGAAGGGTGACAACATTGATATCTGCGTGTTCTCCTTGGGTAGGACACGTAATCCCACCCTCTTAAGTGAAGGGTGACAATATTGAATGACACTAGACAAAACTCTATCATTAAGTCCCTCATTTTATATCGACTTAATCGCTGGCCAATGGCGAACGGGTCATTAGTTAAATAGCACTATTAGGTTTGAAAAGCCTCACAACGTGCCGCAGAGGACGGGCATGGACTAATGGACTTGGGCACTTAGTCAATGATGATAGACATTGACGCAGGGCACATAAACATAACTACAGTCAGTAGTCGATATGGTAACGGGTCTAGTGGTTAACATGGGGAAGCCCCCACTGATTACGGTTTGGGAAACAAGGAACTGGATAACTCGTGGTTTTCAAAATAACTTATGGTTTTTGGAACAACATTAAAATGGACAACCAACTGTGAACTCACTCAACATTGTTGTTGATTCATTGTTACATGCCTTGCAGGTCGTTAGGTACTTAGTTGGAGCTTGCATGGGAGGTCTCTTGTGGAGCATGGACCATTGAGTGTTCATGATAAACTTATGAACTTTTAAACTTATGTTTTGGGTTTTGAACTTTATGCTTCCGCTGATAACTTAAACTTTGTTGAATTGTTTTGACACCAATTATATTGTTTGGTTTGGACTTTTATTTATTATATTGTTCAATATGATTGGTGGCTGGATCCTGGTCAGTCACGCTCCCTGCGGTGATACTCTGCTTGTGGATTTTGGGGGTGTGACAGATTGGTATCAGAGTCATTGGTTATAGTGAACTTGGTTTTAAAAAGGGGAAAAAGCTTTTTGATAAAAACCAGACTATAACCTGTTCAGTGCTCAACGATCCACAACGACGCTTCGCTCCACGTGCAAGACTCAACATTATAGGTAATATGGTTTATGTTTGTATTGTCTGCCTGTTAGTTTACATAGTGTATTGTTTATGGTATGCTTAATGTAACAACTGTTTGCCTGAAACCCTGTATGCTCGTTCTCTTCTGTCGTCTCATGCTATTCACACCTCTACGTCACCGTTCTTATTTGTGTTTTTCTTGATGTTAAGATCATGAGTGAATGTCTCAACTTGACTCAGGCCCAGCTGACGGCTCTAATCAATGAACGAGTTGCTGAGGCTCTCGCAGCAGCTCAAGCAGGAGGTCAACATGTTCAGCCTCACGTGTGTACGTTCAAGACCACTGGTTCGAGAAGATCGAATCTGTTTTTGAAATGTGCGAATGCCCTGCTGCCAGTAGGGTAAAGTTTGCTATGGGAACACTTGAAGGCGGTGTGTTGACTTGGTGGAACGCACAGGTGCAAATGTTAGGGTTGGTAGCTGCTAATGCCACCCCATGGAATGACTTTAAGGATCTGATCAAAGAAGAGTATTGTCATCGTGATGACATTCACAAGCTAGAGGTGGAGTTTTACAATCTAAAGATGATAGGGTCTGAGATCAAAGCGTATACTAAGAGATCGAATGAATTAGCTGCTTTGTGCCCCAACATGGTGGATCCTCCCTACAAACGTATCGAGCTATACATCAAAGGTTTAGTACCAGAGATTCAAAGCATGGTAACTTCAGCTAACCTCCCTACAATCCAGCGGGTTATACGACTGTCCCACTGTCTCACTGATCAAGCAGTCGAGCAGAACAAGCTGCCTAAGCGTGTTAGCGCTACCACTGCTTCTGATTCTCTAAGTGACAACAAACGCAAATGGGATGGAAATTCAAGCAAGGGTTCAAGTTCTGTTCAGACTCAGTCTCAACAGCGAAGGACTGACGACTACAAGAGCCCTAGTCAACAGTCTTCTGGTAATCAAGGTCAAGGTGGGTATAAGGGAAACCACCCTAAGTACAACCGATGTAGCATGCACCACAGCGGGCCGTGTAGCAAGAACAACTGTCAGAGATGTAACAAACCAGGCCACGCAGCAAAAGATTGCAGGAGCCTTTATCCTGTGAATCAGAGGCGACAACAGCAGCAGACCCCACAGAACCAACGCCAGCAGCAACAACAACAACAGGGTCACAACAAAGGATGTTTCTAGTGTGGTGCTTAGGGCCACATTAAAAGAGACTGCCCCCAGCTGAACCAGAACCAGAACAACAACAACAACAACCAGGGGAATGGAAACAACAGGGATAACAATGATGGTAATGGTGCCAGGGGACGTGCATTTGTGATTGGTCAGGGTGATGCGAGGAACGATCCCAACGTCGTGACGGGTAAGTTCCTACTGGATGATTTCTTTGTTTCAGTTCTATTTGATTCGGGTGCCGATACCAGTTACGTGTCCTTAAGAGTTAGTCAGATGCTTAAGCATACACCAATTCCCTTAAACACCAAGCATATGGTAGAACTAGCAAACGGTAAAAGTCTTGAGGCTACACACATAGTTAAGGGTTGTAGTCTCGCTCTCGCTGGTCAGACCTTCTCTATCGACCTTATCCCCATCGTTCTTGGTAGCTTCGACGTTGTCATTGGGATGGATTGGTTATCCCAACATCGAGCGGAAATACTCTGCAAGGAAAAGATTGTCCGCATCCCTCGTGCAAGCGGTGAACCCCTCGTTATTTGTGGTGACAAGAGTGGTGCTGTTGTGGGCATCATCTCTTTCCTTAAGGCCCAGAAGTGTTTGCGAAAGGGCCACACTGCTATTCTAGCTCTCGTTACTGACACCGCAGTGAAAGAGAAGAAGATTGAAGACATTCCTATCGTACGTAACTTTCCTGAGGTATTCCCTGAGGAATTACCTGGTCTTCCGCCTCATCGTCAAGTCGAATTCCAAATCGAGCTAGCTCCTGGAGCAGCACCAATAGCTCGTGCACCGTATCGCTTAGCTCCATCTGAATTAGAAGAATTGCCAGCGCAACTACAAGAGCTCTTGGACAAGGGTTTCATTCGTCCTATCTCTTCGCCCTAGGGAGCTCCAGTTTTATTTGTGAAGAAGAAAGACGGTACCTTTCGTATGTGCATAGACTATCGCGAACTCAACAAGGTGACTGTGAAGAATTGTTATCCTCTACCGCGTATCGATGACCTGTTCGACCAGTTGCAGGGGTAGAGCTTCTACTCTAAGATTGATATGAGATCGGGCTATCATCAGTTGAGAGTCCGAGACGAGGACATCTCTAAGACAACATTCAGGACTCGTTACGGACACTACGAGTTTCTGGTTATGCCTTTCGGGATGACAAACGCACCTGCGGTTTTCATGGATCTCATGAACCGAGTGTGTAAACCATACTTGGATAAGTTCGTTATTGTTTTCATCGATGACATCCTGATCTATTCCAAGAGTCAGGAGGAACACGAGCGTCATCTGCGACTCATTCTGGAACTTCTGCGAGCAGAGCAGCTTTATGCTAAGTTTTCAAAATGTGACTTCTGGCTTCGTGAAGTCCATTTTCTAGGCCATGTGGTTAATGAGGATGGGATTCACGTTGATCCATCCAAGGTTAACTCGATCAAGAATTGGCCTGCACCTCGAACACCAACTGAAATCCGTCAATTCTTGGGATTGGCGGGTTATTACATAAGGTTTATCAAGGATTTCTCGAAGATTGCGCAGAAGGGTGTCACCTACCGTTGGGGTGATGCTCAGGAATCTGCGTTTCAGCAGCTGAAGACGAAGCTTTGTAGCGCACCTATTCTCTCGTTACCTGAAGGCACAGACGATTTTGTGGTTTATTGTGACACATCAATTCAAGGACTTGGTTGTGTGTTGATGCAACGTGAGAAAGTTATTGCTTACGCGTCACACCAACTTAAGGTTCACGAAAAGAACTACACTACTCACGACTTGGAGTTGGGAGCAGTGGTGTTTGCACTGAAGATATGGAGACATTACTTGTACGGTACCAAGTGCACCATTTACACCGATCACAAGAGTCTCCAGCATATCTTCAATCAGAAGGAGTTGAACATGCGACAGCGTCGATGGGTCGAACTCCTTAACGACTACGAATGCGCCATCAGATATCACCCAGGCAAAGCCAATGTTGTGGCCGACGCCCTCAGTCGTAAGGAAACCAAACCTAAGCGTGTACGTGCGTTACAGCTTACTATTCACTCCAGTCTTCATGTCCAAATTCGTGATGCTCAGGTCGAAGCATTAAAGGAAGAGAACCTCAAAGAAGAGTCCCTGCGGGGCATGGAAAAGAAACTCGAACGTAAGGAAGACGGTACCTACTACTTCATGGAACGTGTCTGGGTCCCATTCTTTGGAAACTTACGAGAACTTGTGATGGACGAAGCACACAAGTCTCGCTACTCGGTGCATCCTGGTTCTGACAAGATGTACCAAGACCTCAGAACTCTTTACTGGTGGCCCCACATGAAAGCTAAGATAGCAACCTATGTTAGTAAATGTTTTACCTGTGCGAGAGTCAAGGTCAAATACCAGAAGCCATCAGGCCCACTTCAGCGACCAGAGATCCCAACATGGAAATGGGAGCATATTTCCATGGATTTTGTTACTGGCTTACCTAGATCTCAACGAGGAAACAATACCATTTAGGTAATAGTGGATCGACTGACCAAGTCTGCACACTTTCTGGCTATTACGGAAACTGATAAGTTCTCTACTCTAGCAGACATCTAACTGAAGGAAGTAGTCGCGAGGTACGGGGTGCCAACTTCCATCATCTCTGATCATGATCCGCGTTTTACATCTGATTTATGGCAGGCGATGCACAAATCCTTTGGCTCACGTCTAGACATGAGCATAGCTTATCACCCACAGACGGATGGGCAGATTGAACGCACCATCCAAACTCTTGAAGACATGCTTCGAGCATGTGTAATCGACTTTGGTAATGGCTGGGAAAGACACCTACCTTTGGTGGTGTTTTCGTACAACAACAGTTACCACACCAGCATCCAGGCTGCTCCGTTCGAGGCTTTGTACGGACGGAAATGTCGATCACCCTTATGCTGGGCAGAAGTTGGTGACAGCTAAATCACTGGCCCAGAACTCATAGTCGACACAACGGAAAAGATTTCCCAAATACGACAACGCATGGCGGCAGCTCGTGACCGTCAGAAAAGCTACGCTGATAAGCGCAGGAAACCACTCGAGTTCCAGGTTGGGGATCGAGTGCTACTTAAAGTTTCACCTCGGAAAGGTGTGGTTCGTTTTGGCAAACAGGGCAAGCTTAATCCGCATTACGTCGGATCTTTCGAAATCACGGAGAAAATAAGCAAAGTGGTGTACACACTGAATCTGCCCGAAGAGCTCAGTGGTGTTCATAACGTATTCCATGTGTCAAATCTGAAGAAGTGTCTGTCAGATGAGACACTCATAGTTCCTTTCAAGGAACTCACTATCGACGATCAGTTGCGATTCGTCGAGGAACCGGTGGAAATTACGGACCGGGAAGTCAAAACCCTCAAGCGTACCAGGATACCCATTGTTCGAGTTCGTTGGAACTCCCGTCGTGGCCCAGAGTTCACCTGGGAACGAGAGGACCAAATGAAACGAAAATATCCCCAGTTGGTCAAGAAAGGTGAGTCCACTACTGAAGCTGAAACTACTGCGGAACTTCAGGACGAAATTCCAAACCAATGGGGGGATGATGTGATACCCTAGGAAAATCAGGAAACTACGCAACCTAACTAGCTTCCTCAGTGACTACGTGCTAAATTTCGGGACGAAATTTCTTTCAACTTGGGGTTGATGTGACAACTCGTATTTTAGAACATTTCGTTGTGTTTGAATGTAACTTGTTTGAACTTCACGTGACTAGTTAATGTGTTTGATTTTAATGGAATGTTATGTTGTATTATGTTATGTGTTATGTGTGTAATGTGAATATGTATCTTTGGTCGCACAACACAAGCCTGGTCGCACAAAAGGGTCCGGGCCGCACACTTTGTTTCTGGTCACCCATGCACCTCTCTCGGCCCAACATCTCTTGTTTTGAACTCTCGACCCAAGGGCAACCCAAGAATGGGTTCGTCCCACTCCTTGTTTCGCATAACAACAGGAGAATTGTGTATAATCCCCATAATTGCAAACATAAGAAAACACTCACAAACCCTAAAGCCCTCTCCTCTCCTCCCCCTTGTGCGACGACAACAACCCTTGTTCCTTCGAAGCTTCTTTTGGATCGCTACACCATCTCTCTCTCGTTCTATCACAAGTGTGCACTCAAACTCTCGGTTAGTATCTTTGGTTTTGTCTTGGTTTGTGTTCTTTGTTGATTTTCGGCCATGAGAATATGTGGACGTATAATATGTATGATCAAAATATGATATATATAGTTGTTGCATGATTTACACGAATTAAATGGATGGATTAACTCGGGTAGTAAACTGTTAGAGATGGCATGATAAAGAACTAGGGTTGATATGATTTTATGCATGAACTTGAATCTTAATGATTTAATCTTGATATGCGTTGTATGTTATTGATATGATTTTATGCATGAACTTGATTGTAAATGATTTAATCTTGATATGCGTTGTATGTTATTGATATGATCAAGGTTTGAAAGCATATTAACAGGTTGATGATTTTCGAATAAAAGATATGTTGTATGGTTGGTTCGATGTTGCACAAAAACTAGGGCTGATTCATATGGTCCAATTGTTGTTGTTCTTGATTAAAGGATGATTAGGGTTGAATGACTAGGCATGATTGCTGAATTAATTGCTGTTTGATCCGATTTGAAACTGCCAAACGTGTTAGCCTAGCAATTGTTATGGAATTTAGAGGCTGGAAATAAGGAAGTTTGTTGCACCTCTCGACAAAGGTTGCGAGCCGAGACCTCACTGTCTCGACTCGAGACCACACTTCAATCGCACAAGCAGCAAGACTCGAGACCTTGGTTGCGGGTCTTGTTGCGACTTGAGACCGGATCCGAGACCGCATGATCTCGAGTGAAAACTGCACAATTTGAGACCGCACACTCTCGACTCGAGACAACCTAATCGCACACGTGCCATGCACTCGCACATCTATTATGGACTTGCACAATAGCACAGGCCCAAGTATTTGGGCCGTACACTTGGGCTTTGATTGAATATGTGAACGTTGCTGTTATATGAGTTATGTACTGTTA
Organism: Helianthus tuberosus; assembly: GCA_030545235.1. Classification (NCBI taxonomy): domain Eukaryota; kingdom Viridiplantae; phylum Streptophyta; class Magnoliopsida; order Asterales; family Asteraceae; genus Helianthus; species Helianthus tuberosus. Next base: position 30,831,755 of record CM060424.1, on the reverse strand, counting down.
TGTGAGCTGCCATGATAATAAGTGATTGCCATGATCAAATCTGTGTATGTAAACTGTTAGTATACATGTGGAAAACATACGTCCATTACTTGGTTTGAACCTGACTTGTGTGGTGACCATGTTAGGACGTGGTTGACCACAATTAGCTCAAGTGATCTTCTCTTTACCTGCCGAGCTAATCTAAGGTGAGTTCACACTTTCTACAAGGCATGGGATTCCCGGTGGTTTGGGAATGGGTTAATGATTACTAATGAAACCTGTGTATTCTTCTTGGGTAGAATACGTACTCCCACCCTCTTATGTGAAGGGTGACAACATTGATATCTGTGTGTTCTCCTTGGGTAGGACACATACTCCCACCCTCTTAAGTGAAGGGTGACAACATTGAATGACACTAGAGAAAACTCTATCATTAAGTCCCTCATTTTATATCAACTTAATCGTCGGGCCAATGGCGAACGGGTCATTAGTTAAATAGCGCTATTAGGTTTGACAAGCCTCACACCGTGCCGTAAAGGATAAGCGTGGACTAATGGACTTGGGCACTTAGTCAATGATGATATACATTGACGCAGGGCACATAAACATAACTACGGTCAGTAGTCGATATGGTAACGGGTCTAGTGGTTAACATGGGGAAGCCCCCACTGATTATGGTTTAGGAAACAAAGAACTGGATAACTCATGGTTTTCGAAATAACTTATGGTTTTTGGAACAACATTAAAATGGACAACCAACTGTGAACTCACTCAACATGGTTGTTGATTCGTTGTTACATGCCTTGTAGGTCGTTAGGTACTTAGTTGGAGCTTGCATGGGAGGTCTCGTTGTGGAGCATGGACCATTGAGTGTTCATGATAAACTTGTGAACTTTGAACTTATGTTTTGGGTTTTGAACTTTATGCTTCCGCTGATAACTTAAACTTTGTTGAATTGTTTTGACACCAATTATATTGTTTGGTTTGGACTTTTATTTATTATATTGTTCAATCTGATTGGTGGTTGGATCCTCGTCAGTCACGCTTCCTGCGGTGATACTCCGCTTGTGGATTTTGGGGTGTGACACAAAACATTCTCAATCAGCTGATAATCAGAAGCAAAAGTCAGATTCGTCACAAGTTACTAAAGTGAGCAAAAGTTCACTTCTACTCTTCCTTTTTCATTGATTCTTCTTTCTAATCACTTGGAACAACCTTAGGTATGTGTCCACAGGTTTTTCATGGAAAACCAAGGCTGGAACATCACCATAAACGGCTCCAAAGTGAAATAAGCTTTCTGATTTTGTATAAACACTTGTTTAACACACTTTAAATTGAGATTTCTCAACACATTCCTATGTCCATATGCTCATAATCAAGTCTATGATTAGGTGGGCTTAAAAATAAGGTTGTGACATGCAAATCTAGAGGTTTAGTCCTCATAAACATTCTGTTTTGATAGGGTTTTTACCCACAAGTGATGAACAAGCTTAAAGCTTTAAGATTGTGTGATTATGAGGTTAGCTTGGGCTATCCTACTTGAAAATCCACACATCACTTGATGTTTTCTTAGATTAGTTGTAGTTATTTCATCCTTTATTGTATATTCTTGACCCTCCTTGTTGTCTATGACAACATGTGTAGTGGTGAATACCAAAGGGGTACCTAAATGGAAGATTCATCTTCCTACCTCATGCATGACTTATATGATGTTCTTGTATTATGTTAAGGACTAGAATCTATACTATATAACATATATATTATCTAAGTAACCAAACCCTTGATGATAACCTAGTGGTTCTTTGTCAAATTATTAGGTCACATCATCTAAAGACCATAGTGCTTGTTACGATTCTAATGGGCATCTTGGACCCATGAAAACATTTAAACTCTTTTGAGTTTCATAGTGTCAAAACAAGTATTATGTGATGGATGATTACTTTCTCATATCTCTAATTCCATGTACTTTAAACTTCGAATCTTTAATCTTCCGTTAACGTCCAATACTCATACACCTATGTTTCTTCGTGTAGAAGGACGTGGTGCACCATCCTAATCAACCAACAAACCCTCACGGATTATCAAGTGGAAAGCTTGCAAAACCGTGAGTATACTCAAACCCATTTTCCTTTTTACACTTTGGGTGCAACATGTATGTTATACAAATCACGCCACACTTAAACTATTTTAATCTCTATCCATGCTTAACATGAAACTATATGATGCTTGTTAGACTTGTATGCTATGTAAACTTTTTTTGTGTCGATATATGCTCATTAACTTTGCTAGCCTACCTTAATAATTATAGCGCTATAGGATTAACGCACCACCCATTAGTCTTGGGGTATTGTTAAGTTAAACATGTTAACCTCCCGCTACCCTCTTGGGATAGGCAAAATTAACACGTTGTATACTTGGGTTTAAACATATAGTACACCGTTTCAGCATATAAGTAACTTACATATTGTATTTCATGTTGGATATGAGCTGTTAAACATTTTTATTCTATATTATGCTATGTATGAAAACTTATATACTCGCCAACTTTTTGTTGATATATTTTAATACATGTTGCAGGTTGATAGACATGATGATGTTATGAGAAGAAACAAGATTTAGGTGGACTTAGATACACACCTAGATTAATCTATTATTTTTGATGTTATGTTTTGAAACATTGTTGTTCTATTTGAATCTTTGTATGACAATTTTTAGTCTTGCTATGAAATTTAATTTAAATTATATTGTCACATAGTGTTATGATGTTTTGAGCAATTTGTTCGTCTCATCCCGATGTTTTTGCCATCGGTTGGGGTGTGACATATTGGTATCAGAGCCATAACTATTGGGAATTAGGAGAAGTATGAATGCTTTTTGCCTAGTCTATAGTTTAGGAACTTTGATTCTTATTTGTCGTTTAAAACTACTTGCATTCTACCTTATTTGTTTCTTATCTCTTCTTCTTTGGTCTCTTAAACTTGCATGCCTTTCCTAAGGCTAACACAATACACTTTTGAAGACTTGAAGACACTCGTAACACAAACGAGACGAGTTTACCAAAATAGGCGTGAAACCCACAATTTGGTAAATGACTCTCATTCCGCTTAATTCTATTTTGCATGAAATTACACCATTAAGTTAGGAGTGAAATCCATATCTTAATGGTAAATTTCCAACTCAAACTCTAGTGGATCCTCGTCAATGTGTCGAAATTTGATTTTGACCCGACGAGCACCAACCAAATTTGGGTACGAAATCGTCAAGTTAGGGGTGAAACCCGAATCTCGTCGATTGAGTCCTATTCCTAGATTTTCAATCTCGCCAAAGTCCCGATTGTTTCAATCTATTAGAGACGTGTAGTAACTGGAAGGGTAAGATACCATTAATCACTTCTCGACGAGAGTATCTTACCTATAGGCCAAAGCACGTTTCTTTAATTCGAAAGAACTTTCAACCCACTTTGGAATAGTCAACGTTTCTCTACCCGAAACAATCCAATGTTTTATGAGCCTCTCTTTTATGTTATCTCAATTTATATGTGATTTTATACTTGTTACCTCGTTCATTCCAAAACTGTTAGACAAATCGCACGTTTCTCGCAATAAAAAACAATAATAATCTCTCGTGAACAAACTAAATTTACGATGCTTTCATTATCTATGTTATGCTATGTGGAATTCATGATTATGCTATGTGAAACAATTTGAACATTTTATGCTATGTGAAACAAATTGAACATTTTATGTGATTATGTGAAACTTTATGCTATGTGACGCTTCATGAAAACAAGTTCTTTAAACAAACATTATGATCAAGTCTCACCCGTTCGTTCCTTTGAATCTTTAGATGTCGTCTGGCCAACTCTCCAACTCGACCAAGAAGTCTAAGACCAGCAGTCAAAAGAAAATGATGGCATTCATGGCCAATCATATTGCTCGCATCGTCCCCAAGATCGTCACTGAAATCCAAGCTAGCTCTACCCCAAACTCCTCCGTCGGTTCAAAGGTTGAGGTGCGCAAGCCTGTGTCGTTCAATTTTAAGCATTTCTCGTCTTGCAACCTTAAGCCATTCACTGGCAACGATGGGGTGACTGCTATGCTAGAGTGGTTCGACAGCATAGAGGTCACGTTCATCAATAATGAATGTCCTGAAGAGCTCAAGACTCGCAACGCTACTGGGGTCTTCCTAGATAGGGCCTTGGAATGGTGGGCCAATGAAAGAAACATTCGTTCAAACGAAGATGCCTATGCATTACCTTGGGAAGAAGTTAAGGAACTTATGATGGAAGAATTTTGTCCTCCGCGTGAGTAACAAAAGTTCGAGGAAGAATTATGGGCACTCAAACATGTTAATGACAACAACTTAGCCTATACCACCCGCTTTAAACAGCTTAGTTTCATTGTGCCCCACCTTGTTTTAACCACCGAACGCACGATTCGAAAGTACATCAATGGTTTACCTTCTGCCAAGCGCGATACCATTGAGGCAGCCAAGCTTAACAACATTGAAGCCGTTTACCGCCTATTAACCTCCCTAAACAACAATCGCATTCGCGATAAACAATCTACAACCCCTGTTTCTTCGAAGCCAGCCAATCAAATCACCCAACAATCGAGTGGTAATAAGGGGAAGAAGCGAAAGCATCAGAACCCTGGTTACAACGCGATTCTACCAGCTGTTAACCCAAACCCTGCTAGGCATGAGAACTCACGAAAGCCATACACTGGGATTCATCCCAAGTGTACCACTTGCAACTATCATCACCCTCCAACGTCAATTGTCGCCACTGCACTACTTGCAACCGTTTTGGCCACAATACCACTTACTGTCGTTCTAACCCTACACCACAAGCTCAACCAGCTCCTCAAAACGCTAGACCAGCTAGAGCCTGTTTCAAGTGTGGTGATACTACTCATCTCCATCCTCAATGTCCTCAACTGAACCAGGAACAACAACAAGCCGCTCGAGGACGAGCTTTCAACCTCAACGCAAATCAGGCGCGAAATGACAATGAAGTCGTTAATGGTACGTTTCTTGTTAATAATCTTTATGCTTCGATACTATTTGATACTGGTGCGGACAAAAGCTTTGTGTCCATTGAATTTGAATCTTTGTTAAATTATACACGCTCTAAACTGCCTAAGCCGTTTTCCGTCGAAGTTGCCAATGGCAAATCCATCTTAGTCGATTCCGTTCTTCGTGATTGTCTTCTTACTCTTAACGAACACATCTTCACTATCGACCTTATACCCATGCAACTTGATAGTTTCGACGTCATAGTAGGCATGGACTAGCTTCGTAAGAACCATGCTAAAATTTATTGCCACGAGAAGTACGTTCGTTTGCCTCTTCCATCTGGTGACACCTTACATGTCTATGGAGACCGACCTTCAAGAGGATTGAAATTGATGTCCTACACACAAGCAAACAGATATTTATGCAAACAGTACTTTGCCTTCTTAGCCCACGTTGTGGAAGAAAAGGGCAAGGGAAAGAGCGTAAGTGATGTTCCAGTGGTGCGCGTCTTCCCTGACGTCTTTCCTAAAGACTTACATGGTCCTCCTCCACCTCGATCTGTCAATTTTCGTATTGACCTCATACCTGGTTCGACTCCTGTTGCCGAAGCTCCTTATCGTCATGCACACTCTGAGATGTAGGAGTTATCTACTCATCTTTAAGAACTCCTCGATAAAGGCTTCATACGTCCAAGTACCTCGCCTTGGGGTGCTCCTGTGCTTTTCGTCAAGAAGAAGGATGGCTCGTTCCGCGTGTGCATTGACTATCGTGAGCTTAACAAACTCACCGTCAAGAATCGTTATCCTCTCCCGCGCATCGATGATCTCTTCTAGTAACTTCAAGGCGCAACTTGCTTCTCCAAGATCGATCTTCGATCTGGTTATCATCAACTTCGTGTTCTCGAAGAGGACATTCCCAAAAATGCTTTTTGCACTCGCTATGGACACTATGAGTTCGTGGTTATACCATTTGGTTTGACCAACGCACCCGCTGTGTTCATGGATCTAATGAATCGTGTTTGTAAACCTTACTTGGATCGTTTCGTAATCGTCTTCATTGATGATATTCTCATTTATTCTAAAACCCAAGCTGATCATGAACGCCACTTACGCCTCATACTCGAACTCCTACGTGCGGAACACTTATACGTGAAGTTTTCTAAGTGCGAATTCTGGATCAAAGAAGTCCAATTCCTTAGATACGTTGTTAGTGAAAAAGGAATACATGTTGACCCTTCCAAAATCGAAGCAGTGAAGAAATGGACCGCGCCTAAAACTCCTTCTAAAATCCATTCCTTCTTAGGATTGGCGGGTTATTACCGTTGATTCATCTTGAACTTTTCAAAAATCGTTGTTCCTCTCACCTCGTTGACTAAAAAAAAGAAACCTTTTGCTTGGGGTCCTGAGCAAGAGGAATCTTTTCAAACTCCCAAGAACTTGCTTTGCAACGCTCCTATTCTTGCTCTTCCTGATGGGAATGATGATTTTATGGTACATTGCGATGCCTCGAACCGTGGTCTTGGTTGTGTTCTCATGCAACGAGACAAGGTCAATGCTTATGCCTCTCGTCAGCTCAAAATACATGAGAAAAACTATACTACCCACGATCTCGAGCTTGGCGCAGTTGTTTTTGCGTTAAAGATTTGGCGACACTACTTATTTGGTACGAAATGTGTGGTTTTCACTGACCATAAGAGCCTACAACACATATTTAACCAAAAGGAACTAAACATGCGTCAGTGACGTTGAGTGGAATTGCTTAACGACTACGACTGCGAGATTCGCTACCATCCTGGTAAAGCAAATGTGGTGGCCGATGCGCTTAGTCGTAAGACTCATGCTAGTAGCATTTGTTGCTTTCAAATCTCTAGTGATCTTCATACTTGCATTCGTGAAGCGTAATATTCGTCAGTCAACGAAGGTAGCCTAATTGTCGAAATCCGAGGTGCTTCTATCGACCAACTCATGACGAAATCAGATGGAATTCAATACTACCTTAATCGCATCTGGGTGCCAGATCACGACAATCTTCGTGAGCACATTTTGAACGAGGCACACAAGTCCCGATACTCCATTCATCCTGGTGCTAATAAGATGTACCACGATCTACGTACATCCTATTGGTGGCCTGGAATGAAGAAGGACATTGCAATCTATGTTTCCAAATGCCTCACATGCTCAAAGGTCAAAGCTGAGCATCAACATCCGTCTGGTTTGCTCGAACAACCTGAAATCCCCGTTTAGAAATGGGATAGCATTGCTATGGACTTCATAACCAAACTTCCTCGCACATCTTTTGGTCACGATAGGATTTGAGTAATCATCGATCGTTTGACCAAATCCGCTTATTTCCTTCCTATTCGTGAAGATTTCAAGGTTGAGAAGCTTGCTCGACTCTACACTGATGAAATCATATGTCATCTTGGTATACCCATTGACATCATCTCTGACCATGATGGTCGTTTCACTTCACGTCTTTGGCAAACCTTCCAGTCCGTTATGGGTTCCCACTTGAATCTCAGTATAGCCTTTCATCCTCAAACGGATGGGCAGACTGAACGTACTATCCAAACCCTAGAGGACATGCTCCGTTCTTGTGTCATCGACTTTGGTGGTAGTTAGGATGTGCATTTACCATTGATCGAGGTCTCATACAACAATAGCTACCACTCCAGTATTCAAATGGCTCCTTTTGAGGCATTGTATGGTCGCAAGTGCCGATCTCCTATTAGCTGGCATGAGATTGGTGATAAACAATATACTGGCCCTGAGCTCATACAAGAAACAACGGATAAGATTCTTAAAATCTGTGACAACTTACTCAAGGCTAGAAGTTGACAAAAGAGCTACGCTGACAAAAGACGCAAACCTTTGGAGTTTAATGTTGGTGATCATGTACTACTCAAGGTATCCCCTTGGAAAGGAGTAGTTCATTTTGGTAAAAAGGGAAAACTTTACCTCAAGAACTCAACAATGTTCATCCAACGTTTCACGTCTCGGACCTCAAGAAGTGTCTAGCTGAAGAAGGACTTCAAGTCCCACTCGAAGATCTTCAAATTAACGACACTTTGCATTTTGTGGAAAAAACGGTCGAAATCATGGACCGAGGAGTCAAGAAATTGAGGCGCAGTCAAATTCCTATCGTTAAGGTTCGATGGGAAGGAAAACGTGGCGCAGAATTTACTTGGGAACTCGAGAGTGATATGAAGATCAAGTATCCACAACTTTTTGTTACTTCTTCCTAAATTTCGGGATGAAATTTCCTAAAGGAGGGGAGACTGTAACGCCCTGCTTTTTCGTACTTTCCATAATTAGAAAGCGTTGCTTGTATTTCTATTTTTGGAAATCTTGTATTCTTGTATTCGTCTTTTCGTTGTAATCTTTTATTCGTCTTTTCGTTGTAATCTTTGTAAAATCCGAGACTTGGATCATAATAGAATTCATATTTTTGGTTAAATTTATGTTATACACATTTCATACTTGTTCATACACTTGGATTGATTAAACCTGTGACACTTTATTCACAATTTGTGTAAAATACGTCAAACTTGCAAACACGTGATTATATGCTCAATTTATGCAAATTTGATACTTAATCTCGACAAATATACTTGTTTATACTTGTTTTATATTGGTTTTATGATTTAATTACATCTCATACCCTTAAATATGATTCTTGTGCTTAAAATACCTTGAAAACACCTTAAAGCATCATTATATGGAAGTATAGGGGGCATAAGTGACAAAAACCAAACAAATTCACGCATGGGGGCGGCCCGCCGGCCGCGACCCCCTCCCCCTTTCCGAGTCGTGACCCGCAAGACCAACAAATCCGCAGAAACACAATTCCAGCTACAGGATTGGCCATTTTGTTGTGTTTTGTTGAGTTGTTTTGTGTTTCTTACATTAAATGCTCACCAAACCTTAACCCTAATGCTTCCCTATATAACCCAAGCCTCCTCCATACTTTTTCCACTTTTCAACTCACTTAAAACAAACTCAAAACACTCTCAATCAGCTGATAATCAGAAGCAAAAGTCAGATTCGTCACAAGTTACTAAAGTGAGCATAAGTTCACTTCTACTCTTCCTTTTTCATTAATTCTTCTTTCTAATCACTTGGAACAATCTTAGGTATGTTTCCACAGGTTTTTCATGGAAAACCAAGGCTGGAACATCATCATAAAAGGCTCCAAAGTGCAATAAACTTTCTGATTTTGTAATACACTTGTTTAACACACTTTAAATTAAGATTTCTCAACACATTCCTATGTCCTTATGCTCATAATCAAGTCTATGATTAGGTGGGCTTAAAAACAAGGTTGTGACATGCAAATACAGAGGTTTAGTCCTCATAAACATTATGTTTTGATAGGGTTTTTACCCATAAGTGATGAACAAGCTTAAAGCTTTAAGATTGTGTGATTATGAGGTTAGGTTGGGCTATCCTACTTGAAAATCCACACATCACTTGATGTTTTCTTAGATTAGTTGTAGTTATTTCATCCTTTATTGTATATTCTTGACCCTCCTTGTTGTCTATGACAACATGTGTAGTGGTGAATACCAAAGGGGTACCTAAATGGAAGATTTATCTTCCTACGTCATGCATGACTTATATGATGTTCTTGTATTATGTTATGGACTAGAATCTATACTATATACTATATAACCTATATATTATCTAAGTAACCAAACCCTTGATGATAACCTAGTGGTTATTTGTCAAATTATTAGGTTACATCATCTAAAGACCATAGTGCTTGTTACGATTCTAATGGGCATCTTGGACCCATGAAAACATTTAAACTCTTTTGAGTTTCATAGTGTCAAAACAAGTATTATGTGATGGATGATTACTTTCTCATATGTCTAATTCCATGTACTTTAAACTCCGAATCTTTAATCTTCCGTTAACGTCCAATACTCATACACCTATGTTTCTTCGTGTAGAGGACGTGGTGCACCATCCTAATCAACCAACAAACCCTCGCGGATTATCAAGTGGAAAGCTTGCAAAACCGTGAGTATACTTGAACTTATTTTTCTTTTTACACTTTGGGTGCAACATATATGTTATACAAATCACGCCACACTTAAACTATTTTAATCTCTATCCATGCTTAACATGAAACTATATGATGCTTGTTAGACTTGTATGCTATGTAAACTTTTTTTGTGTCGATATATGCTCATTAACTTTGCTAGCATAGCTTAACAATTATAGCGCTATAGGATTAACGCACCGCCCATTAGTCTTGGGGTATTGTTAAGTTAAACATGTTAACCTCCCGCTACTCTCTTGGGATAGGCAAAATTAACGCGTTGTATACTTGGGTTTGAGCATATAGTACACCGTTTCAGCATATTAGTAACTTGCATATTGTATTTCATTGTGGATATGATCCATTAAACATTTTTATTCTATATTATGCTATGTATGAAAACTTATATACTCGCCAACTTTTTGTTGATATATTTTAATACATGTTGCAGGTTGATAGAAGTGATGATGTTATGAGAAGAAACAAGATTTAGGTGGACTTAGATACACACCTAGATTAATCTATTACTTTTGATGTTATGTTTTGATACAATGTTGTTCTATTTGAATCTTTGTATGACAATTTTTAGTCTTGCTATGAAATTTAATTTAAATTATATTGTCACATAGTGTTATGATGTTTTGAGCAATTTGTTCGTCTCATCCCGATGTTTCCGCCATCGGTTGGGGTGTGACATTTTTGGAGCTTCTCGCTTTAAGCTTTTAAGAAAAAGCTCATACTCAATAAAAAGTCTTATTTGGTTGAAGGAGCTTGAAGCTTTTGGTTAAATGCTTCTACTAATAGCGTTTAGAAGGAGCTACAAGCTTTTAGGGAAAAATGACTATTTTAATCTCTAAAGATAATGCAATTTAGTATTACGTTTTTTTAGTTATGTCCATATTGGTTATTTTATACATTTAATTAAAAGCTCCAGCTACTCTGTCAAACACCTAAATATATCTAAAAAGCTAAAGCTACCAGCTACAACTACCAGCTACCAGCTTCCAGCTACTAGCTAACAGCTTCTAGCCAACAACCACCAGCTACTTTTGCCAAACATACCTTGAATCTAGGGAACTTTGCAAGTAAAACTGGGTAACATACGGGGAAAACCGAGGGAAGTATATGTATAAAACTAAGTATATCAGTTCGTTTTGTTCTAAATTTTTTTAACTAAACAAAGCTTATTTCAAATACATTATTAAAATGTGGGTTTATTTTGATAAAAAAAACATGTATAATTAATTATAAGCATATCATTTATTTGATTTATTAATTTTAAGCTTTATACTTATATATTATTCATCAAGTGGAGAGTTCAAATGAGAAGAAATTTTTTGTAAGAAGAAAAAAGAAGAAATTTCAACCAATAAAAATGTTTTTATTTTACTTCATTTAATATAAGTATTTAATGTTACTATAAGGGTACATTAGTACATCTACATAGGTCATTAATTTGTAGTCTTCCTCTTTAATAGCTAACTACATTAAATTTTTTGTAACTTATCTTCAAAATATATATTTTTTCAAAAAAAATAAAATAAACTAATTTAAAATATATGACAAATTAAGAGTTGTGTAGGATAAATTTCAACGTGTATGATAAATTTCGAAATATGTAAGATAACTTTTGATGTGTGTAGGCAAAAAAAGTTAGTGTGGAGGATACTAGTCTTTATGACTAATTAATTAGTTTAAAATGTTAATAAATGAGATAAATGAAAAAACTATTTAATGTTTTACGAAATTACTCTTTGTTCTTTTTCTTCTCAATTAAATTTTCTTCTCAAATGAACTTTCCCCTATTCATCAATCATGACTTTTAGAAAAATGATACATATATAAATATCAGACTGGTATTGGTATTATCGAAGTCGATACCGTTTTTTACAATATGGTGTTTTATGGTATTGGTACTATGCCGAATTAAATCGATAATGTTCGAATAACATTAATAGGAACTGACACCGGTATTTATTTTATGGTTTTTGATCGATGTAAAACACGCGTTGCTATCCTCTTATGCATAAGGACATTGTTTTTTGCCTTTTATCTTTCGAATGCTATACTTAGTGCCGCTATCGTATCGATGTTGTAAATAACTGAACCGATATTGATTAAATACCCGCAGCGTAGCGCGAGTTATACCACTAGTTTTCTCTATTATAGAAGGATTCGAATATAGTGATGCTTTTGTTATTTTCTATATTTCTTCTTCTATATTATATAGATGTATTATTGAAGAGTCTTCGATGTAAATGCTCTAAATACGGTTAAGAAAGTAAAGACAAAATAACCATTACTTTTTATTATCTCCGGATTATATTTGGTATTGTTAATTTTTTTCAAACAAAGCTAACTTTTATGGCATTTAACTCTTGTGAAAAATTATAAAACTAGTCATTGACTACTCCCTCTTTCAAAATTAGCCATCTTATGTGTTTTTTGGAGCGACCTTTCAAGCACGAGATGCCTCCTCAAAGACGCATCTCTGAAACCCAATAAAAAATGGACACGTGGCATGAAAGACGCATGGGAGAAGTCCCAGACGCATGGAAATGACTTTCAAAGACGCATCCCCGAAACCCAATAAAAAATAGACACGTGGCGTGAAAGACGCATGGGAAAGATCTTCAAAGACGCATCACGTGTTTGAAAGACGCATCCCTGACGCCGTACGCTTTAGCTCCTGAAAGACCTTCAAAGACGCATCCCGTGCTTGAAAGACGCTTCTTGTGCTTGAAAGTTCACTCAAAAAACGTATGCGATGGCTAGTTCAGAAAGAGAATATGGTCAATAGCTAGTTTTATAATTTTCCCACTTAATAATTACATTACCTTATAAGACCATGTGTAGTGGTAGTGGGTTATAATGCCCCCACCATGGGGCATTATCCGACACGTGGCGTCCTAGTCAGCAATGGGGCATTATAGCAAAAGTGGCGTAGTGGGGCATTATTCCTATAATGCCCATTCCAATCATTACAAAGGATTAAAAAAAAAAGAAAAAAGAAACTTTGTCTCAAATTGGACCCACTTGGACCACTAAAGTCCCTCCCCATTGGTTAGTCAAATTAGTCAAATTGAACCATTTGTGTTTTGAGCGTTTTCATTAAAACGCCGGTAAGGTTTTTTTTCAAAAAATTTTAAAAATAACGCCCCATGTAATGGGGGGTGGCGGCGTTTTAGGGCGTTTTTTTGCAAATTTTTTTAAAAATCACGCCCCACTACGAATGGTCTAAGGGTTTTACGTTTATGGTTGTGGATGACAAAAAAGGGTAAACACAAGGGGCAGAGGGAATCACGTGTCATGAAAGTTTGACCCAATGTAAAGAGTAAAGACAGCTGTAACAAGTTAACAATTTATACAATTTTCCCAGAACCAAAATTGCAACCAAGATTTATAATAGTCAATTCTTTTAGCACCAACATTAGATTTTTTCTGAAAGGCAGACGGAAATTTCATTACTTCACCGGACAAACATTAGGGGTATGTTTGGTATGGGCTAATGGAATGGATGAAGGAATGGAATGGACGAGGTAATGGAATGTACGAGGGAATGCAATGGATCATTACAATTCCATGTCTTGTTTGGTTAGCATGTGTGAATGGAATTAATTATTATTGTGTATTGTTAGGTAGGCAAGAAAAAACGAAGTAATAAAATCAGTGGTGAGTGGTGGTGGTCGGTGTAGTGATTGTGGGTGGTTTTATAGGTGGCGGTGGTGGGTGGCGGCGGAGACGGGTGGTGGTGGCGGCAAGGCAGTCGTTGGTGGTGGGTGGCGGCGGAGGTGCGGTGGGTGGCGGCGGCGGTTGGTGGTGGCGTCAAGTGGTGGGCGGCGGCGACGAGTGGCGTTGGCGGTTGGTCGCGATTGTTGGTGATAACGGTGGCGGGTGGGCGGCGGTGGCGGTGACGGTGGCGGCGACGGTGGCTGTCGGGGTGAGGTGGTGGCGGGTGGCGGCGATGGCGTCGGTGGTGGTGGGTTGTGGCGAAGGTGGTGGGTTGTGGTGTTGTTGATGAATGGTGCAAGACGGGATGGAATGAAAAAAAAACATGGGGGATGGATGGAATGATTTTGAGGGAATGGAATGCCTTTTGGAATGAGTGATTCCATTCCATTGACCAACCAAACACCCTTTTCTTCATTCCCTCGTAATAATCCATTCCATTCCACCTCCCATTCCTGCATACCAAACACTACCTAGATGCTTCAAGTACAAGTTCTATGCACATGTTACAACCATTAATTATGAACAACTAGTATTAAGCACTCACCGCATTGCGACGGGGCGTAAAACCGTGCCAAATAGCATCAATGTCACACCACCGCTAGCGACCACCAACACTGAATTTGCGGCGAAGAAATTAAAACGAAACGTAAAACATAGGAAATAATAACCAAGTCGATCTAGGACCGGCACATTATGACAAACTTGTCAAACGGGAAAAAGATAGACGACGTAAAAATGTTGAACCACACATGCATGTTGTATCGTATTAAATCGCAAAACTTAGAACAAAGCGTAAAACAGAACATAAAAACGTTGACCCACACGTACGTTGCGCCGTGTTAACTAGCAAAATTTAGAACCAAGCTTAAAACGAAAAATTTGCGAAATATGAAAAGTATAGGGGTCCAACGTTGAAAGTAAAATTGCTATGAGGTTAAATTGAAAAGATAAAAAAAGTTTGGGTTACAAGTAAAAATTCAAATAATTCTTGGTTAAAAATAATTCATCAAATACTTTTGGACTAAAAAGTAAAAAATGAATTTTTTTTTTTTTTGAAAAACTCGCCAAACATGATATATAACACCTTAGGCCGTGGGGTATGGTGGGGCTTGGGTTGGGGCATTTGTTGACACGTGGAATGGGAGCCCCTCCACCGCCTGGTTACAAGGGCGTGGGTTGGGCTTGGGTTGGGTGCACCGCGTGGCAGAATATTAAAAAAAAATTACAAAACATTTATAAAAAATCACACAACATTTATAAAAAAAAATCTACAACTTCATTAAAATTTTAAAAATTACATAATCCTAAAAATTACATAATTTCTAAAAATTACAAAATAACAAACCTAGAGCGTTAAATAAATTTCAAAAAGGTCGATCTTGTCGAACGCCTTTCGCTCCTTGCCTCGAAACTCTATGTTCGCCACAGCCACCCGGTCCCCGTGGCTTAACTCGCCGCTCGGAACGGCTTCGTAGTAAGCCTTGAAACGCTCGAACTTGGGCCGTAGCTCGCGCCATTTATGTTGGCACGCGTTGAGGTTGTAGCGGTCGTTACCGACGTTATGTCGGTAGGCTGCGAATGCTTCCAGCCAATATTTTGTTTGGCCCGGGCCGCCCCTTCATAGCGTAAACGACGCTTGTGACGAGAGTCAATTCTTCTTCATGGGTCCAGGATGCCATAGCGGGTTCGTGGGATGGGGGGGACCAGTGGGTTAGCCGGTGGGGTTGGGTTCGTGGGATGGGGGGACCAGTGGGTTAGCGGGTTCGAGAGAAGTGGGTAGCCGGTGGGGTTGGGTTCGTGGGATGGGGGGACCAGTGGGTTGGGGGTTACAATATATAAGGGTTGTTGGGAGACCCGGGTGGCGGTTTGGTTTTCCCCAAACCATTTGAATTTAAAATTCAAAATTTGAAAAGTCCGCTATGACGTGGCGGGGTGAGCGAATGGGAGGCAGCCAGCTAGCATGTCCATACCGCCCCACGCCCCAACCCAAGCCCACCCGGGGTCGTGGCTTGGGCGTTTTCCCCCAACCCAAGCCCCATACCCCATGGCCTTATGTACAAATAAGTTAATAATTTATAGTATTTAAATATGTTATTGGTAGTAGAGTAAAGTTCTCGTACAAATGACTTTAACGTACGAATAGCATGAAAAAGCCAAAAAAAAAAAACGCGAGGACATTTTCATAATTATTTGCTCGTAGGGTAATTATCAAAATTACTCTACAAATGATCCTGTAGAGTAATTTTGATCTTGTACAGTAATTTTGTAAAATGTTCTTGTAGAGTAATTTTGTAAAATGTGTCTGTAGAGTAATTTTGATCAAAAAACTATAACTCACCAAAAAAAAAACCCAAAAAACCTAACCCCCGATCCCCCAAAAAAACTAACCCTCCACCCCCCAAAAACCTAACTCCCCCCCAATCCAAACTAAATGCTAAAAACTAAACCATAAATCTAAACCTCATAACTAAATGCTAAAAAACTGTACAAAATTACTCTACAAGATTAAAATTACTCTACAAAAACATTTTACAAAATTACTCTACAAGATCAAAATTACTCTACATGATCATTTTACAAAATTACTCTGCAAGATTAAAATTACTCTATAGGATCATTTGTAGAGTAATTTTGATGCAGAGTAATTTTGATACATTTGTATAATAATTTTGATAATTACCCTACAAGATCAGCATTACTCTACAAGAACAAAGATCAAAATTACCATACAAAGATCAAAATTACTCTACAGGATCATTTATAGAGTAATTTTGATAATTACGAAAATGTCACCGTGTTTTTTCAGCAAAACCTTCAGTAGTAGTTCGTACGTTTTGTATGTTAAAATTATTTGTATTTGATCATTCTCTTGGTAGTAATATGTTTGCGTGTCATAGAATTTTAGAACTTATTATTATGATTATTGAATTAATATATATTCAGAATACCAGACATGTGAATGTTATAACACAATAACAAGGGGATGAATACAATATGATTATTATCATAACAGTTCTTACAATTGCTTAACTTACAAGTCATAATACTCGTGACTCCACTCGCTATCAAAGAAGAGATCATATTAAACTCAACATCCCCTCACGATTGTTTCTCTGGACTCACAAACTTTTTATTTATTCGGTCTCAAGTCTCAACTAATATTACTCGAGACTCGAGAGTTTTCTGAGCATTAAGATGCTCTTTTTATAGCTAGGTGTAGATGATCAATTACATCTTAGTAAGGCTCAAATATCATGGCAAAATTATTCTAGCCATTTCCTACTTTGATCTATGAAAGTGTTTCTTCTTATCACCTTCCTCATAAATAGTTAGGAATATTGCATTTTAATAATTTCAATTATTTAATAAATAATATGATTCTATGCACTTAATACTTTTTTCATTGAGAATGGCCTTCTTTATATTAATAATAACTAGTAATAAGATCCGCGCGTGTTGCGGCGCGGGTACTTCGTATATATCGAACGGATTAGTGTAAGCGTTATGTGATGTGTTAACCACATGAAAACGCACGTTCTGACGTATCCGATTGAACTCAATGTATCCTATAGTTGCATTGCGATTGGATCAAAACGTAACGTAAATCAAATTTATATAGTACAATCATAACGTGTTATAAGCGACCCGACTAACTCAAATTTATATCGTCAAGCCAAAAACTCTCGAGGGGGTCAAAGTGGCATTTACAAAGTTCATAAAAAGTTGAGTGGTTAAAAATTGCATTTCTTAAACTTAAGGGCTAAGAAAGGGTAAAGATAAAATTTGATAAAGTTTTGGGGGTAAGAAGGAAACTATAATAAAGTTGGGACTGAAAAGGAAACTACCACAAAGTTGGGGTGTTAAAAGCAAACTATTTGTAAAATGGAGTAGTAGTTTATTGACTAAATTTGTCATTCTATAAAACTTTGAAAGTACAAAAGTCAAGGGGCTAAAATTGCAAAACCGTAAAAGTATGGGGGAGGGGAGACGATGCCGGTGGGGTTTCCACCGACTTTGTCTTTTAACAGTATACTAGTAATAAGGCTCGCGTGCGTTGCGGCGCGAGTACATCGCAAACATCAAATGGATTTGTTCAAGTGTTAGGTGATGCGTTAACCATACGAAAACGCGTGTTTCGACAGATCTGATTGAACTCAATGTAACATATTTGCGATTGGATCATAACGTAAAGTAAATTGAATCTATTTCGTACAATCATAACTTATTCTATAGGATTTATTAAAACTTTGAAAAAAAAAAAGAAAAAAAAGAAACCATAATTTGACTGCACTCTGTTCGGAACAAAATTTATGAAAACGTACATAAAATAAGTAAGAAAACGTATTAATTAAAAAAAGTATATCCAAATGTAGACTAACTCGAATTGATACAGACGCATACATAAAAATATGCACGTAAAATAGTTTTTTAAACGAAAACGTGTTATATTTGACCTAACTCGTTTCCAGAAAAAGTTTATTTCGAAACGTAGACACCCTTAAATTTATACGGATAAGTACATAAAAGTATGCACGGAAAAATACTTCTTTTAGTAAAAAATGATACGGGTAAACTAAAGAAATTAACGAACGAATGTTGTCGAAGGAAATGTCAATTGTTAAAGTAGAAGAATAGTAAAGTTAAATAAGGGACTAAAATTGATACTCCAAAATTGGAGGGGCCGTAGCAAAGCTAGGGGGCTTGAAATACAATATTGTAAAAGTTTATGGGGGTAAGGCAAAGCCAGTGAGAAACCCCACCGACTTTGTCTTTTAAGATAGTATATAATAGAATATAAGGGGTTAGGGGTTGTCATCACTCACCACCCATTTATCACTCACAACATCCAATCAAGTTCCGCCATGTCATCAATCATTATTCCATCACTCACAACTTTTTTTTAGTGGAAATGCCCATCACTCATAACACCCAACAATAAACCCTCACACCCCCTCACATGCTTCCATTTATAACGCGTCGAAAATATCACGTGAATTAAGTTTCACGCGTTAAGTTTGATGCAGGGCCGGCTTTGGGCCTGTGCGGAAGGTGCCACCGTACAAGGCCCAAAATATCTAGGGGCCCAAAATTGTTTAAAAAAATATATAGTTCATATTTATAATTATTAGGTTAGAAAAGTACACACAAATTCACCCTTTGGTTCCATGGATGCGGCACTCCCTGATGAACTGGACATGCAGGGTTCGAATCCCATGCTGATCTTTTTCTTTTCTTATTTTCTTTATGTAGTGTTTTGTTTGTCTTTGGGCTTTCAAAAAGCTGATTATAAAAAGGCCCTTATAGTCACTACTGCAGTTGTAACATTGCTTGTTTTTTAGTTTTAATTTTAATTTTCACATTTAAATTTGGGCCTCAATAAATTTGTAAGTTCTTTTAATTTTTTTTTTCTCATTTAACCATTTACATAATAAATTTTATATGTTTTTTTGTTTAAATTTGTAGGTTTTCTATTTCTCATTTAACCATCTACAATATAAACTTAGAAGAACTCAATATCTAGTTCGGTTTATTTTTTGTATGAAAAGATTCGTTTTGCCAAATTAGTTTGGATATGTTTAAACATATTATAGTTCTTCTCCTCAAAGGATTCAAGTGTTAGTTATTTTTGTTTGTCCAGAGGGTATTGAAACTAATGTTAGGTGTATTAATTTATTTGTAATATAAAACTAGGATTTATTATTTTAATCGATGCTAGCATTCACTCTATGAACATGGATAATTATGATACATTGAAATATAGAGAAGAATCAGCATGGTTTATAAATACTTGATCAGGAACTTTACATTCAAAAATGCTAAAAAGCCTCACGATTCGCTAAAGTAATGTTTCAACGTAAGTTTGTTCATTTTGCTACACTACTTTTGTTTTGTTTATTTTTACAACAATTATTGTCGTAATGTGACTTATTATATATGATTGATTAGTTTATATTATAGGAAGGGGCCCAATTTTTTACCTCACACGAGGCCCAAAAGGCTTTTACCATTTTTCGGAGACGGCCCTAGTTTGATGGGTGGCGGTGGTTTGTTTGATTTTATCACACGTGAAACTCATATATTACGGGGAAATTATACCCCACCCCGGGTCCCCTAAGAAGATCATATCCGATGCATTTTTGTGGACTCTACGCAAATGCGAGGTGTCAGTTTGCCACAAGCATGTGCATTGCATTGGTCTGTTTATGAGATGTTTTTGGAGCTTCCAATCAATCCTACACGTACACCTATGCCTATGGACGTACTCTTCCTTTTATTTCCCCTTTTTTTTTCTTGTGTTTCTTATTTGTATTTGGTATTTTTTTAATTAAACTAGTTTTTGATCCGCGAACGTGCGGGACTACGGTAGTTATCTATTTGAACCATTACAATATTGGTATAATTTCAATACTTGTGTCAATAAGGATACCAACACGTGTGAGATAAATATTAGTAACGGTTTTGATAATACCGTTACTGATACTGATGTTGTTCGGTCTAAATTGACGTGGTGTCAATATTGTTAGGACAGTATCATCTTGGTTCGTCACGTAACAATGTAGATTAAAATACAAATGTTACTAGATGGAATATACTTATATGATATTCAAATTTTTATATATCATCTCGAATTCTCCATATAAAATGTAGAATTAACTACTTTCTTTATTCACTAAAGATAGACTAAATCAATTTAATGATTTGATTTTTTTTTTTGTTTTATGACAATATAGAATCAATCGCCAGAGCCACACAACCACCGAGCTGCCACCAACAAATTTGAAGATGGTCTTATGTATTTCTCACATCAGATTATCTCAATCCATTTCTCTAATTTTGATATGTTGATATGCATTTTATAGATCATAGCCTGTATGCTAACCTGCTTTTCCAATGCCAATCTCACCTCACATCCATCAATAATCCATTGCTCAAATTTCAATCTTGTTGTTCAATTTCATTCAGTTTAATTTTGGGGTTTTGAGGGGGGCTAGATATCACTCTATCTGAAGGACAATATTGTATTTTCATCGGTGGCACTGTAGCCTTCAACTTCCATCATTTCCTTTCTAACTAGTATTTAACCCCCGCGTTGTGGGGTGGTAAAATCATACTAAGCAGTAAACAAACAACGATAAAACCAGTAATAATTTTAAAGCAAAAAATGTGAATTTATACCGTCACGTGACGTAAAACGTATGCAAAGACAAACGCAAACATATACTACGACCCGACATAAAGCATAGACAAACTCAAACTTATACTAACACGTATTGTAAAGTCGAGTGAGTCAAAGTGATATTTTTTCAAGTTTTTTAAGGTTATTAGAAATTGGGGAGTAACACGTGTTGCGTGAGAAGGTAGTAGGCAAATGGCGACCAAAACCGAGAAAATCGTAGAACAAAAACGTGACGAAAAAACTGATCCATCATCCATGTTTTAAAAACAATAAGATCATGGATCCAATAAATTTGAAACCCAATTTATATATGGAAAATGCAATCTGATCCATCATCCATGTTTTAAAAACCCAATCAAATAAATATTAAGGCCCATAACATAAGTGTTATGTATTTATAACACATATTTATAATTTAATTATAAAACAAAACCGATACCTGATCTTATTAAATTAAAATAAGGCTCCACTTCCACATCTCCTAACTCGTTTAAATTTTAACAAGATCCACTTAGTCAACAAGCTAATCCAATATTACCAAAATATGTCGATAACACTAAAATTGCCAACAAATTTTAGGGTTTGATATGTCAAAATATTTTGTTTTTTTAGTTAACTTCTATTTTGCTCCTTGTGATTTGGTCATTTTAACGGTTTTACCCCAATAGTTAAAAAATAACCATTTTCCTCCCTGATTTTTCTAACTTATCATCATTTTGCTCCTCGCCTCTAACTCCATCCAAAAAATCCATTAACTAGAAGGGTATTTTGGTAATTTTATAGATAAAAGCAAGGGCATGTAAGTCTTTTTCACCTAAATAAACATATAACTTGTTTATTTACATGTATATAAGTAATTCTTTTCTGATCCGCCATCTTTCCAACCACTCTTTCTACAGGCCACCACCATCCACAACCATCCACCACCACCTGCCGATCACGACTATCGCGACTTTTAATTAAATGTTTTAATTGAGTTAGAGTCAGGGGGTAAACTACCGAAGTACCCCTACTTTTAATTGAACGTTTTAACTGAGTTAGAACCAGGGAGCAAACTAGCGATAAACTCGAAAGATCAGGGAGGAAAATGGTTATTTTTAAACTATTGGAGCAAAACCGTTAAAATGACCAAACCATAAGGAGCAAAACGAAAGTTAAAAACATGAGTTTTCGAATTGCTTGGGTCACATGACACATACATGAGTTTTCGAATCTTTGTTCTAAACTGGATGGAGTATTTAAAAACACAACTTCCACTGACTCGAGTGATCATCAATACACCTCAACTAGAAAAGTAGATCATTTGACATCAGAAGTGTGCCAAAAGGTGTTTGATGTAATTCATAAAAGAAGTATGTTGAAATATAAAAGGATGTTATAGTCTATTTTTTATGTTTGGATTTATGAAGAACATAACTTTTTTTAACGGCCAACAGAATCAATCCCGAGCACTCTCGGGGCACCCACTGGACCAAACGGAGTACTCCGAGAGTAACCCGAGTCCACCACCAATTCCAGGGAAAACCCGATAACCCACCCGCCCGTAGGCACGACGGTGAAATTACCGGTAAAACCCGTTTGGCTCAAGTATCGAGTATCGAACCCAGGTTTCCTTGGGTCTCCTCTCATTGCCCACCAATGCCTCACTCTACACCAAGTGGGAGTTGAACTTGCATCTCTCAAGAGAAATGTAAACCTTCCACCACTTGATCTAGAGACCATTGACTATGAAGAACATAACTAGTAACAAAATTCAATCATACCCCGTTTTTGTCCGTCTTAGTGAAATATTTAACATAAAATCACAAAGGCATTGATGTAAAATGTCTAATGAAATATTTGACTTTTGGTGTGTTAATGTTTAAGTCGATGGATATTAGAAAACACCAAGTGAATTCTTATAAGGGTAAACTAACATACGATTTTACACTGTGAAACAATATTCAAGCATCAATAAACGGGTCGTGTTCGCAGGTTGGTGGGTCCAACCCGATACAAACCCGAACATGATACGAACCCAAAATCGCGTTAGATATATAAAACCTGACACGGCATAGATATTCGTGAGTTGACACTACACAAATTTTACACGCACACGACAAAAATCATCTATATAAACCTTAAAAATAAAATAAGAAACATATGAAACTACATGCTTTGATTAAAAAATGTAACAAAATAGTTAAAAAAAGGTTATAATAAGTTTATTAAACAAAAAACAAAGAATAATGATAATCCGTTTATTAAATTAAAGAAAATAATATAATAGATTACTTGAGAAATGAAAAGGAAAACAAAGATAGGGGCGTGTTAAGTCAGGCGGTAGTGGAGTGGGTTGCAGGTAGAGGTGTACAAAAAAACTGGTTTTAGAACCGAAACTGGAAAAAAACCGAAACCGGTTTTTTTTAATCGGTTTTTTTATAACCGGTTTTTTTTAACCGCCGGTTTTATACCGGTTACTATTCTTGACTTCAAAAACCGGTTATTAACCGAACCGGTTATTAAAAAACCGGTAAAAAACCGGTTTTTTTGGGAAAACCCGGTTAAAAACCGGTCCCAACCGGTTATACCGGTTATTGTTTTGGACCTCAAAACCCGGTTAGTAACCGGAACCGGTTATAAAAAAAACCGGTTTTTATTTTGGGTGAAAAAACCGAAACCGGTTTTTGAAAAAAAAACCGATTTGTACACCTCTAGTTGCAGGTGGGTAATCATGTTAGGGCTTTTGGTGTGGTAATTTTATATATATATGTATGTATATATATATATATATATATATATATATATATATAGGGAGGAGATCATGCGAGAACCACCCTTATTGCGAGAACCAATGTGAACACAACCTAAAATAGCTAAAAAAACCTAACCCCCCCCCCCCCCCCAAACCTAAACCCCCCTCCCCCACCCCCCAAAAACCTAAACCCCCCCACCCCCACCCTGTCACGGCCCCCGACCCGGTTTGACCCGTTTCAGGAGCCGCGGGACAGAAATCCCGTGGTATTTAATTAACAGCGGAAGTTTCTTCAGGATCTTTTTAAAACTTAAATATTTCCCAATTATTTTATTTCACAATTCGGAATAAAACCCGGTAATTTACAATATTAAGATTTCACAAAGAAATCTTTTATTTTACAAAACATGTTTCCTTATTTTATACTGAGCCACTTCCTTAAGCTGATAGTGCTTCACGGCACTTTTCCTGGATCACAACAGATCACCTGAAACATGTTTGAAAAAGGTTTTGTCAGCGGGAAATACTGAGTGAATCATTCTATTTTCTAAAACGACTCGTTTGTTATAATTTACAGTATTAAGAGTGATTACAATGTTTCTGATATCAAACCAACTACCCACGGTATTTGTCACTCGACCGGATCTGTGACTATGGTCATATCCCCCATTGGCTGCCCCAATGGTGACGATTATCAAGTAATGTATACAAAACCCCACATACCGGCTGTAATTTGGTGATTACAAAGACTTAATCCCCGTAATTTTAACTTTGAAATAAACATGCTTTTGTAAATAGATTTAATAAAAAGAGAATGACTCACATTGCAGATTTAACAGAGCTTATCCTACTGATTAGCCTTGATAACCTAGTTTAAATAATCAGGCACACAAACTAGGTTAGTAACTTAATACAGCATTTACAATAACTCACGAGATTACAACCTTCACAACGAATGACAAAGTGCGATACTTAAACATCCATCGATTTAACGACGAATGACAAAGCATAAACCCTAATGTGGGCAGCACTTAAACATCCATTGGATAGTTTAATCGATCGGACATTGAATCGTAGCAGCGATCGAGTTATTACCCTGAATTGTGGCAGCACTTCGTGATCAGTGTGTGTTTTTGTAGTAAATAGTGTCTAACTTTGTGTACGTAAGGAATTTTAACGTCGAACTGAAGCCAGAATTCAAGTCCCAAGCCCCTGTATTTATACAAGAAATTGACATCTCCCGCGTGTCGCGGAAGATGTCTTGGTTTCTGTCGCGACACGCCTGGGGTACCAACCTACCCTAGGGTAGCCTTGTCACTAGTATAGGCCTGCTGAATCGCTATTTTGAGAATTTTCAGTTTAGACAACGCATTTTAGAGATAATCGTCAATTAGGG
This sequence comes from Helianthus tuberosus, assembly GCA_030545235.1. Classification (NCBI taxonomy): domain Eukaryota; kingdom Viridiplantae; phylum Streptophyta; class Magnoliopsida; order Asterales; family Asteraceae; genus Helianthus; species Helianthus tuberosus. The sequence continues at coordinate 30,806,678 of CM060424.1, read as the reverse complement.
TTTACCCCCTAGTTTTAGGGGCCCTAATCCTGATTCCAAATGTTCTGAAAATTTTAGGGATTATGCAGAATCACTTGGGTTTCTCAATTAGGATTTCCTATTGGTCAAATTGAGATAATAAATAGTACTTTTTGATGAGAGTTGTTACATTCTCCCTACCTTAATAAAAATCTCGTCCTCGAGATTTACTGGAATAAGTAAGGATACTTTCGCTTCATTTCCGATTCCAGCTCCCAAGTATATTCAGCTCCTCTCTTTGAATCCCATCTGATTTTGACTAAAACTAGTCGTTTGTGTTTGAGAAACTTGATTTTTCGATCCTCAATTTGAAGAGGTTTCTCAACAAATTTCAACTTTTCGTTTACCTTTATATCTCGAAGAGGTACTACCAGTGATTCATCTGATAAGCATTTCTTGAGATTGGATACATGAAATACATCATGTACTCCTGCTAATTCTTCTGGTAGTTGTAAACGATAAGCTACGGGTCCTATACGTTGGATCACTGAAAATGGTCCTACGTACCTTGGACTTAGCTTTCCTTTCTTACCGAACCTAACTACTCCTTTCCAAGGAGAAACTTTCAATAGTACTTTGTCTCCAACTTGGAATTCTAACGGCTTGCATCTATTGTCTGCATAACTCTTCTGGCGATCTCGAGCCGTCTTTAGTCTTTCCTTGATTTCAGTAATCTTATCAGTCGTCTCTTGCACTATTTCAGGACCTGATAATTGACTTTCTCCTATTTCTGCCCAATAGACTGGAGTTCTGCACTTTCTTCCATACAGTGCTTCAAATGGGGAGGTTTCAATACTTGAATGATAGCTATTGTTATAGGAGAATTCAATTAATGGTAAATGATCATCCCAATTTCCACCAAAATCTATTACACATGCTCGGAGCATGTCTTCTAGAGTTTGGATTGTCCTTTCACTTTGTCCGTCTGTTTGGGGATGATATGCAGTGCTCAGATTTAATCGAGTTCCCATAGCTTGCTGGAAACTTTTCCAGAAATGAGAAGTAAAACGACTATCCCTATCCGAAACAATGGAGAGTGGAACTCCATGTAAGGATACAACTTCATCTACATACAATTTTGCCAACCTTTCCATACTAAAGGTTTCTTTCATTGGTAAAAAGTGAGCTGATTTGGTTAATCGATCTACAATTACCCAAATTGCATCATTACCTTTTCTGGTTTTGGGTAACTTAGTAACAAAATCCATTGTTATAAGTTCCCATTTCCATACAGGCATTTCTAATTGTTGTAGTAGACCTTAGGGTTTCTGATGTTCTGCCTTAACTTGTGAACAAGTGAGACATTTAGAAACATATCGTGCTATATCCTTTTTCATTCCTATCCACCAAAAGTTCTTTCTTAAATCTTGGTACATCTTATTGTTTCCTGGGTGCATAGTATACCTAGATTTATGGGCTTCTTCTAAAATCTTAGGTCTTAAGTCTCCCTGCTTAGGTACCCAAATTCTACTTTTGTGGAATCTCCAAATTCCATCTGCTCCTTGTTCTAATTCCTTTATTCTTCCTTTCATTCCTTCAGCATCATCCTTGATTGCTGTAGTTTGAACATTCTTCAATTGTTCCATTAAATCTATTTGTAGATTTAATCTGAGAGCACGAACTCGTCGTTGTTTTTCATAATACTTACGACTTAAGGCATCTGCAACTATATTTGCTTTTCCTTCGTGATACTGAATATCACAGTCGTAGTCACTTAGGATTTCCATCCATCTTCTTTGCCTCATGTTTAACTCTTTTTGCCCAAATATATATCTTAAATTTTTATGATCTGTATACACAGTAAATTTACTTCCATACAGATAATGTCTCCAAATTTTAAGGGCAAAAATTACGGCTCCTAATTCTAAATCGTGAGTCGTATAATTTTCTTCGTGCTTTTTTAATTGCCTTGAAGCATATGCAATCACCTTTGCGTTGCATAAGCACACATCCATATCCTAGTTTTGAAGCATCACAATATACCTCAAAATCTTCAGTTCCTTCTGGTAAGGCTAAGATTGGTGCATTTGTTAATTTCTGCTTTAATATTCTAAAGGCTTCTTCTTGCTTTGGTCCCCATTCAAACTTAACCTCTTTACAGGTTAGCTTAGTTAATGGTACGACTATTTTGGAAAAATCCTTAATAAACCGTCTATAATACCCAGCTAAACCTATAAAACTTCTAATTTCCATTGCTGTTTGTGGAACCTTCCATTTGGTAATTGCCTCTATCTTAGCAGGATCTACGTGAATACCTTCGTGATTCACCATGTGTCCTAAGAATTGCACTTCTTGCAACCAAAATTCACACTTCGAGAATTTGGCATAAAGCTTTTCTTTTCTTAACAAAGTTAAGAGTGCATGAAGGTGTTCACAATGCTCTGTCTGACTTTTGGAATAAATAAGTATATCGTCTATGAAGACAATTACAAATTTATCCAAATATGGTTTACAGATCCTATTCATCATGTCCATGAATGCAGCAGGTGCATTCGTTAACCCAAAGGGCATGACTGTAAACTCATAATGACCATACCTAGTTCTGAAAGCAGTTTTAGGTATGTCTTCTTCTTGTACCTTCAATTGATGATATCCGGAGCGTAAATCTATCTTAAAAAAATATCTAGCCCCCTGAAGTTGATCAAACAGATCATCAATCCTAGGTAATGGGTATCGATTCTTAATTGTAACCTTATTCAGTTCTCTATAATCGATACACATTCTCATTGAACCATCCTTTTTCTTAACAAATAGCACTGGTGCTCCCCATGGGGATGAACTAGGTTGTATGAATCCTTTACTTAGTAATTCATCTAATTGCGTTTTTAGTTCTAACATTTCTGTGGGTGCTAACCGATAAGGTGCCTTGGCTATCGGTGTAATTCCTGGAATTAGATGAATCCTAAACTCTACCTCCCTATTTGGTGGTAACCCTGGTAATTCTTCTGGAAATACATCTGGGTATTCTGAGACTACTGGTATTTCCTTAAGATCTTTTCCCTTAGTACTAATGATTACCGAAATCATATATACTATTCCTTGTTTTCGTTCATAATTAGCAACTTTCATTACTGATATGAACTTCATGGGCTTACGTGGTTTATCTCCTGTAATCCTAATCACTTCTCCGGTGGGTGATTGAATTTCTATGGAATTCTGATCACAAAGGATTCTAGCATGGTTGGCTACTAACCAATCCATTCCTAATACAACATCAAATTCAGCTAAATTCATTGGCAATAGTTTTGCAGAGAATTTATGTCCTAAAAGTTCTATGTTTTCTTCTTGCAAAACTTTATCTATTTTAACTGAATTTCCGTCTGCCGTTTCAACTGTAAAAATCTGCCTAATATTGGTGTTTTGGTCAAAAATTACCGAAGCAATTAAGTGATCAAATTAGTAAAGTGAGGTAGTGTGCTAAAATGGGTGTTGAAAATATGCTGGTTAAGTTGTTTATGAAAACAGTTTTCAGGATACGGCTCAGGATATTGAGCTGTATCTACGATCAAACAATGAGCAAACAATGAACAAAAAGTAAAGGAAATGACACGAGATGTACGAGGAAAGCCCTTGATCAATCTAGATCGCCGGCATAAAACCTCGGGAGCTGACAATCGCAGCTGCCTTGTTCTTCTTATTACTTCAAACGTCAGGATACAGTGCAGGATATAGACCAGATTGCTATGTGTTACAATGTTTTTGTGTGAGAGTGAAAGCTTGCTAGAGAGCGAGTGTTAGAGTGTAACGAGTGCAAAAATGTGATGTCCTATTCGATCTGGTATACCCACCTATTTATAGTAATGAATTACAAACAATAATCCCTACAAATATGGGGTACTTGACGGGTGGTCCGTTGGACAACCCTTAAATGGTTTAAAAAGATTAAAATTCCATGCTTTACTTGGTTATTTGCTTGAACTTAGTAACTACGAGTGTTCGTGTGTTTTACAGGCAAATCGCTGAATTCGGTGCATTTAGAACGCTCAGTCATGAAACAAACAAGGGGCGGCTGGCTTGATCACATGGCTGCTTGGGAAGAAACAAAAAGACACATGACAAATATTAATTTTAATCATCATCATCTAATCAATGGACATCATCATTACAAAGATTTTTTTGGGGACTTTTTGGTGCATACAAGTTAAAAAGGGTAATACCCTAAGTCACGTGATATACTGACTTTTGGGAGGAGATAATAAAAGAACTCATCAAATCATCACAACCCTATTTCACGTGGGAGGCAAACACAAATATCATCACACGTGGATTGGCAGTGGACTTTTAGAAAGAAAACATTGGGGGCGGCACATGTGAATAATCAAAACAATTACATCATCATCATCGATGTAATATACAACACATGTGGGCTGCACATGTTGAGGGAGTGGGCCGAGACTAAAATGGGCAACATAACACATGTGGACTTTCTTCATTGGGCCACTATCTTGACTTGGAGTCTTTGCATTGGGCCAACACAAGGCAGAAGACATGTGGACTTGTGGATTACTCTTGGCAGCAACATCATGTGAAAGGCAGCACAGTCAACAACAACATAATCATCTAGAATCAAACATCATCATTGCTTGTTGGGGAGTCTTGTACGCATACAAAGAGTGGCGGCCACACAAAAGACTTTTGGCACACATGAGCAGACATCACATGTGAGCTTTTGAGGAGTCCACGTGAACAAAGAGGTGCACACTTTTTGATTGGGTAGCCGATACACATCACCACAACAATAAAGATGGAATTGGCGGCAGTCATCAAGAGCATTCATTGAGATTGTCACCGTAAATTACGGTTCCACCGTAATTTACGGTGGACATGAATTGGCCATTTTTCCTCACCGTAAATCAGTCTTATCTCACCGTAAACCTTTTATGTCCACCGTAATTTACGGTGGAGCCGTAAATTACGGTGGTGTCTGCGGAAAATTGTGTAACTGCCACATTAAGTTGGTTTTTATTGTGTCTTTTCAGATGAACTGATCATTGAACGGTTATTGGAGACACTAGGGGCGATTTTGCTTGTTCTTGCTTGGTTGGAGACAATTTCTATCATTCGGTTTATGTATTTGATTCGTATGAACATTGGATCGATTGTGATGATGATTCACCAAGCTATGTCCGGCTAAACTTTTCGGTGATCATCTTAGGTGAAGGTTTCTATTGAACTTTTGTGTGTTTATTTCCGAATTTCTAGAATGATAACTTGCGTTGCTTGAATATCATGGTGTATGTTTAATTGCTTGTAACTTGTTAATTGATATTGCAATTTCTAGTCTCAATCGTACGTTCTTGGTGCCGTTGGCAATCGAGATATCACGGGAAGGGTTAGGGTTGGTTATTGATTAATTGGTCATCGGGAAACAACCTCGCGTTTATATAATCCGAGTACTTTGTTCCCTTTTATCACTTCGATTATGCATGCACGAGTTATGTCTATGTAACTCTTTCTAGTTGGAATTACACACAATCGTTTAAAGAAACTGGAACCTAGGATGGTCATTGTTCTCTCCTAATCTGTTTTAAAACCTACATTTGATTTGCCATTAGTTTAATTTAGTTTCCTAAAACAACAATCCAAAGTATTGATCTTTAATTTTTGCAAATTAGGATAATTGTAGTATAATTGCAAGGCTATATAATTGACATATTTTCCACATACTCCCTGAGTTCGATACCCTATTACCGCTATCTATAGTTGTATTTGGGATTAAATTTGCGTGACCCACGACAATCACGTCAAATTTTGGCGCCGTTGCCGGGGAGTAGTGCGCAACGTGTGTCATTTTGTTAGTTTTGCTTTGTTATTTTCGGGTTTACACTGGTGTGTTTAGTGTGCAGGTTCTACAGGTGCATGCATACTAGAGGCTCTCACAAAGCGTCACCATTGTCATTTGATCCGGAAATCGAAAGAACACTAAGGCAGAACCGAGTTTTACTACGCGAAAACAGAATCGTTGGTTCACCCACTTCACCCATTACACCAAGAAACATCATGGATGAAACAAATGTACCACCCACAACGGGTCAAACGACCTCAACTTTTATACCTACTTCCACACAACCATCACCAAACACCACTATTCCAAACATCACCACAATGCCTACTCCACTCCATGATACTACACCATCCAACACTACACAACCGATTACTACTCAAGTCGAACCTAATCTTACCTTTATCCCATCTGCCACCATTCCACCATTATCGCACTTCTTTCCTCCAACTACGGGTCAATCATCTTCGACCCACTCATTACCACAAAGCTCAACCGTTATCCATACTACCTCTACATATCGACCATCGAACCAACCCGGTATGCAATATTCGTCTTATCCTTATATGCAATTTTCGGGTATAGGAGGAGATGGGTATTTTGAAGGTTATGAAGAAGAGTTTGAGGGATACGAGGAAGAAGGATATGCTTATGGGGGTGATGGAGTTCAAGGAGAGTTTGAGTATGTTCCGGGTCAATCTCAAGGAATGGCAAATGTAGGTGGAGTGCCACAACAACAACAACTTATACCATTGCAACAAATTCGGCCACAAAATGTTCAACCACAATTTTCAAGGCCAATTCAACACCCACCGATGCCGCAACAACAATTTCAACAACCCTTGGCACCACAAGGGCCTATGCAAAGGCCAATGGGTCATATTCGTCCAAGGGGTCGGTTGGGTGTACCAAGAAGACATCTTAGAGAACACGCAAAAGGCATTGAAGCGCATTTTAGGCCGGTAATCACTCACAATCCTTCACCGGTAGTTATCCCTCACAATAATCAAGGGAGGACATTTGAAGTGAGAACCAACTCGTTACAAAGTCTGCCAAAGTACAAAGGTCTAGCAACAGAAGAGCCGTATTTTCACTTAGAGGCCTATGACTCGATTTGCAACACTTTTGGGAGTCAAGGTTTTTCGGCCGATGATGTGAAGTTGGTCTTATTTCAATTCTCTTTGGAAGATAAGGCAAAGAAGTGGTTCTACACTTTGCCTTCGGCATCTATTTACACTTGGGGGGAGATGCAACAAACTTTTTTGGATGAGTTTTACACCGTCCAAAAGACCAACGATGCAAGAAAGGGGTTGAGAAGCTTCCAACAACAACATGGTGAGATGTTTCATGAGGCATTCGAGCGTTTCAATATGATGATTAAAAATTGCCCTCACCATGGAATTGAATTGTGGGAGTTGATGAATGCCTTTCACGAGGGGTTGAGTGCCGAAGATGCACGTGACTTGATGTCTATTACCGGTGGGACATTTGGAACAAATTATGAGAATGATGATTGGGAGTTCTTGGAAAGCATGGCAACTACATCAAAGAGGAAAGCTCAAGCATCGAGGAGAGCGCGACCAGCCATTGCTCGATCACAAGTGCACGCCATAGATGATGGTAATGTTCAAACTACTAACCAAATTTATGATGTTTGTGCTTTGTGTAATGAAATAGGTCACGCGGCTGAAAATTGCCAAGGGATGGTGGAAGGGCAATATGAAGAGGTGCATGCTATTCAAGGTCAAGGTCAAGGTCAAGGAGGGGGTGGTAGAAACTACAACAACATGAATTCAAATACATACCACCCCGGGTTGAGGAACCACCCAAACTTTCGATATGGGAACCCCTCGAATCAAGCTAACCCGAATTTCCAAGGAAACCAAGGATTTCAAAGGCAATATCAAACGGGTCAAAGCTCTTCGGGTGGAAATGAGATGATGGAGATGTTGAAGGCGATGCAAAGTGAAATGCAACGAATGAATCAACGTGATGAGGTTCGGTTGCAAAAGGACGAGGTTCGTGACAAAAGCATCCAATCGTTGACCACTCAAATGAGTCAACTTGCAAGTGACGTGGCGATGTTAAAGAAAGCAAAAGGCCAGCTACCGAGTGATACGGTGCCAAATCCCAAGAACATAAAAAGCATTAACATCAATGTGGTAAGCACCGTTCCAAATACTAAATTTAATGAAACATTGCTAACTTCTTCGTATCAAGTGAATGCAGGTTTGAAAAAAGATGACGAAGTCGAGAATGATAAAGAGTGTGAAGCGCCAATCGTGCCTATCCGTGTGGGAAAATTAAAAATCCCTCACGCATTGTTGGACTACGGGGCAAGCATGAGTGTGCTACCAAGCGATTTATACGATATGTACGACTTTGGTCCACTTGAAGGTATAGACACCATGGTGAGCTTGGCGGATGGAAGTTGGAGGCGTCCACGGGGAATGGTTAGGAATGTTAAGATTCAGTTGGGAGAGTTTGAATACCCGGTGGATTTTCTAGTTTTGGACTATGCTTCTACCAATATGGCATCACAACAAAGGGTAATTTTAGGTCGACCGTTTCTATACACAGCAAATGCTCAAATTAATTGTAGAGACGAGATTATTACCATGACCGAAAAGAACCATAGGTTGTACTTTGATGTTCAAACTGGAGGGATTAGTTATGAGTCTATTGAGAGGAAGGGTGGTGAGTCTAGTGATTGTATGAAAAACGTGTTTCAAAGAATGAGAAAAAAGCACCCACCGGACCGTGAAGAAATACATATGGGGTCAAGCAAGAGTGTATTTGATTACCCACCGAGTCAAAATGAGACGGATGCATTTTGCCCAATGACAAGCTACAGTGGGGGAGGTGATAGGAACCGATTCTTTGAGCCACCATAAATGGGGGTGGCACGGTCTGGCTGAAGACGCGAAACTTAGCGCTGCTCGGGAGGCAACCCGAGGTTTTTCACTGATCTTGTTATTTCTTTAGTTTTCTTTGTTTCAGGGCCATGGCAACACTCAAGTGTGGGGAAGATGTGCGGATATTTGTGTGAAGGTGGTGATAGGAAGTCGGATTATCTACAACATCTGTTGTGGCAAATTTCACCAGGTCGATGTACTCTTTCCTTAGTCTTGTTGTGTTCTTTAGCGTTGAAATATTGGTAGTTAGTTTGTTTGATTTTGTTAAAAAAAAAAAAATACAAAAAGAAATTTGGGGTTTGAGTTTATAAACTTTTTGTTGATGTTGAATGAATTTTAGTGATCAAAGCCCTCAAAGCCATACATTGGGACAATGTATCCCAAGTGTGGGGATGGGGGAAATTTTTGAGGAGTTTTTTTTAAAAAAAAAAAAAAAAAAAAAAAAAAAAAATTGTAAATCCGAGCGAAAATTGTTAAAATTTGAAAGCTTGATATTGTACCATTTGACACACCGACACCCATTCCTAGTCTTTTCTTGGTAAGGATTTGAGCCACACATGATTGTTATTGATATTTCATTGTTTGAGTGGCGGTGTGTGTTGTGTGTTAATAGAACTTGTGTGTGAATACTTGTTAAATCCTAGAATTAGCATGCTTTTGAAAATGATAGAGGGACTTTTAGGAAGCCTCGTCGAGATGTGTGAGAGTGCGGGATTGGTGGGTTGGACCTCATACGGTACATATATGAGTTTGGTATTGTGAGGGGTGGGGGTTTGGTCCTTAGAAAGCCATGTTTGAGCCTTATACCATTCGGTTGTGACCCAAACCTACTTCCTACAAAATTTTACCTATTGAGATGACCCGGTTTAGGAGATTTAGTATGTAGTATTGATGTTCTTGTATATATTGTTGAGTTTGATGTGTTATGAAAAAAAAAAAATGATGAAAAAAAAAAAAGGGAAAGAAAAAAAAAAAGAGAAAAATATATGAAAAATACAAAAAGAAGTATTTAGTTGCAATAGAGTTGAGAATGTCAAGAAGCTTTGTATTTATTTTTGGTGTTTGCTTCGTTGTAGTAGAAATAAAAACCGGGTCAAATCAATTAGCTCTTTCATATGTATTCCCCCAATTTTCCTACCTTTACACCTAGCCCCGTTACAACCCGCAAGTCCCTTTGATTCTAAAGCATGTTAGATATTTGTTAGGAGGAAACTTGATTTGTATACAAGCTTATTGTCACACACACACACACACGCATTGAGTGGTTTAGCATATTGCTAATAATTCTTGTAACCGAGAGATTTTGTGCGAGGGGTGTGTCTTGTGGTATGATTGAAGGTTAGTAGAAGGACGATATATTTTAGCTTGGTTTGTATCTTGATCGCTTGTGGTTTTGAAATAGTTGTTGAATGGGTTGCTTGGGACAAGCAACGGGTAAGTGTGGGGATGTGACGGGTGGTCCGTTGGACAACCCTTAAATGGTTTAAAAAGATTAAAATTCCATGCTTTACTTGGTTATTTGCTTGAACTTAGTAACTACGAGTGTTCGTGTGTTTTACAGGCAAATCGCTGAATTCGGTGCATTTAGAACGCTCAGTCATGAAACAAACAAGGGGCGGCTGGCTTGATCACATGGCTGCTTGGGAAGAAACAAAAAGACACATGACAAATATTAATTTTAATCATCATCATCTAATCAATGGACATCATCATTACAAAGATTTTTTTGGGGACTTTTTGGTGCATACAAGTTAAAAAGGGTAATACCCTAAGTCACGTGATATACTGACTTTTGGGAGGAGATAATAAAAGAACTCATCAAATCATCACAACCCTATTTCACGTGGGAGGCAAACACAAATATCATCACACGTGGATTGGCAGTGGACTTTTAGAAAGAAAACATTGGGGGCGGCACATGTGAATAATCAAAACAATTACATCATCATCATCGATGTAATATACAACACATGTGGGCTGCACATGTTGAGGGAGTGGGCCGAGACTAAAATGGGCAACATAACACATGTGGACTTTCTTCATTGGGCCACTATCTTGACTTGGAGTCTTTGCATTGGGCCAACACAAGGCAGAAGACATGTGGACTTGTGGATTACTCTTGGCAGCAACATCATGTGAAAGGCAGCACAGTCAACAACAACATAATCATCTAGAATCAAACATCATCATTGCTTGTTGGGGAGTCTTGTACGCATACAAAGAGTGGCGGCCACACAAAAGACTTTTGGCACACATGAGCAGACATCACATGTGAGCTTTTGAGGAGTCCACGTGAACAAAGAGGTGCACACTTTTTGATTGGGTAGCCGATACACATCACCACAACAATAAAGATGGAATTGGCGGCAGTCATCAAGAGCATTCATTGAGATTGTCACCGTAAATTACGGTTCCACCGTAATTTACGGTGGACATGAATTGGCCATTTTTCCTCACCGTAAATCAGTCTTATCTCACCGTAAACCTTTTATGTCCACCGTAATTTACGGTGGAGCCGTAAATTACGGTGGTGTCTGCGGAAAATTGTGTAACTGCCACATTAAGTTGGTTTTTATTGTGTCTTTTCAGATGAACTGATCATTGAACGGTTATTGGAGACACTAGGGGCGATTTTGCTTGTTCTTGCTTGGTTGGAGACAATTTCTATCATTCGGTTTATGTATTTGATTCGTATGAACATTGGATCGATTGTGATGATGATTCACCAAGCTATGTCCGGCTAAACTTTTCGGTGATCATCTTAGGTGAAGGTTTCTATTGAACTTTTGTGTGTTTATTTCCGAATTTCTAGAATGATAACTTGCGTTGCTTGAATATCATGGTGTATGTTTAATTGCTTGTAACTTGTTAATTGATATTGCAATTTCTAGTCTCAATCGTACGTTCTTGGTGCCGTTGGCAATCGAGATATCACGGGAAGGGTTAGGGTTGGTTATTGATTAATTGGTCATCGGGAAACAACCTCGCGTTTATATAATCCGAGTACTTTGTTCCCTTTTATCACTTCGATTATGCATGCACGAGTTATGTCTATGTAACTCTTTCTAGTTGGAATTGCACACAATCGTTTAAAGAAACTGGAACCTAGGATGGTCATTGTTCTCTCCTAATCTGTTTTAAAACCTACATTTGATTTGCCATTAGTTTAATTTAGTTTCCTAAAACAACAATCCAAAGTATTGATCTTTAATTTTTGCAAATTAGGATAATTGTAGTATAATTGCAAGGCTATATAATTGACATATTTTCCACATACTCCCTGAGTTCGATACCCTATTACCGCTATCTATAGTTGTATTTGGGATTAAATTTGCGTGACCCACGACAATCACGTCAGTACTCCGAATATTCCATTGTGAACGTTATTGACCGAGTAATACGGCTTCAACGTCTTTATTCGAACGACTTGGACCGAGTCTTCCGCGGAATGAGTCTTATGAACGTTGCCAGCTTCTAACCCACGTACCTGCACATAATCCATTAGTAATCCTGAGGATACCATTCAGGATGTTACCAATATCCTGAACCAGCATCCCGGATGTAAACAGATACTACATAACCAAGATATAAACCAAGATATTTTCCAGGATATGGGTTCAGAATTTCACCCATAACAATTGTCCCCAAAAATGTTACCGTTTGATATCCTGCACTAACGGTTACATTTTTCACGGTGGCCGAGGTAATTAAGAGATAAGACCATTGATGTGACAGCTTTCAACCACCCGGCCTATATTTACTCATCATGCCCTATATCTTCTCATCCTCATCTCTTTTTTAATCATAATCGACAAGGAAAAAGGTAATATTCTCTCCCTCATCTTCATATTCATCTTTCTCCGGTGAAAATTCAGGCGACCAAATGCCTAGGCAAACAAGGTCCAGTTCAGGTGACTCGGCTCCCACATTCATCCACCAGAACCTTCTCCAAGAATCGGAGAAGGAAGCATGTACCTTCGATAGTGCCCACCTGTCGGCCTTGAAATCCTCCGGCATCTTCCCGGTAGGAACCGTATTTAGACCCTTCGACCGGGAAATCCGGTCAGATATGGTCTCCAGTGAGTGGATATGCTTTAGTGCTTTCCCTTTTACCCTAGGGCTACAATTCCCCTTTCCGGATTTCATCACCGAATTCTTTAATATCACCAAAATCTCCTTCAGCCAAACCATGCCAATGCTCTGGCGTGTTTTGTCTGTTCTTGATCAAATAAAGAGAAACCACATTCCTGATCTTTCTGTCCACGATCTGCCCCTAGCTTACAAACTTAGATGCCACGGATCATGCAGATTTCTGTTTTACTCCACTTCCGGTGACCCATTGATACTTCGTGCCACCAGGAACGAGGATGGTTGGCAATCCAAGTATTTCTTTGTAAAAAGGGATTCAATCCCTGGTGGAACGGATTATCCGATGAGATGGTTGAAGAAGGGTAGGATTTAGGGTTTAAAGATGATCCTGCCTCTTATCCTGCTTCATATCCTGAACTAACCAATTTTATTTTCTCTGTTGTGTATGCAGCTGATTTCAGGAAGATTGCACCTCCCCTCGCTGATTGTCAAAAAAGAATAGACGCCATCAGACTCCTTTCAGAGGCAGAGAGAAGCTTCAACCCATCTCCACCAACTCCAAGTCCTCTTTCAAGCGCAAACATGTCTGGTAAGGATCCTGTAAGATATCCTGTACATACATGTTTTTATTTGATATTTTTAGGAGAGATTTAGAATTTTACTCCCTGTGTGCAGATTCCAGCAAAGTTCCAGTCTATCTAGACCTTGACGAACTCGACAGCTACCCCACTCCAGCCACAGTCAAGAAGGAAACCCCTGCTGCTACCAGCTCTAAGCCACTCCCGGCTCCCAAGGCCAATCCAAGAACTCGTGCTTCCACAGCAAAAAAAAGGAAAGGTCTTGAAGTCACTGCTCCAGGTTCAGAAGGGTTTTCCTATGACGAACTCAGCTTCTCTGATTCCTTAGAGCCAATGACATCCTTCCTCAACAAGGTAATATCCTGACTCATATCCTGCACTTATATCCTGCACGTATATCCTAATAGGATATCCTGATAGGATATCCTGGTCAATATATATTCTAACTTATACCTGTAATTGATGTGCAGGGCCTCCAGCATTTGCTCCACTTGTACAATGATGCTTGTGGTACTGTGGCACTCCATGAAGCCAGGATCAAACAGCTTGAAAGCACCGTTGCTGACCAAGGTACCATCGCTGAAGCGAAGACCCGGCACTACGAAAGCCTGCTGAAGAAGGTCACCCAAGATGCCGAGCTCAAAGTTGCTACCGCCCAAATGGATCACGAGCAGGCTATGGTTTCTTTCCGGGAGGGAATCAAGGCTTCTGCTATCGTCTCCCTGCTACAAGCACGCATCAAGATGGCCTACGAGGCCAAGGAGACAGGCCTTGTGTGTCCATCTTGGCCAGTTGAATCCTGGGTGGCCAAGCTAAAGGAGCTTGGAGGCAAAGCTGTGCCGCTTCCTGCTGAAGCTGGTGAGTCTTCTAAGTCAGCAGAGGTGGTGATCCAGGCTGGAGACAAGAAGGATGCTGGAGCAGATGCTGGGGTGGATGCTGGTGAGGATGCTGCTCAGGATGCTGGTGCTGAGAAGTCTGAGAAAGTTGGAGAGGATGCCGCTGTGTGAGGGCACTTAGGTGGGCGATGACGGATATACGTGCCAAGGCCAGAGCCCACCTTTTTAAATTTGAATGTTGGTCTGTAAACCCTTAAACAATTTACTTTTCTGCACTTTACTTTTCTGCACCTGAACAATTTACATTTCCTGTATACTTTTTGAACAATACAACAGTTGAAGGTGGATGGGTCTCGGTTTGAGATGAATCCTTCAACTGTTGGGTAAATATGGTAATGAACTATAGTGCTCTTAGTGGATGGGCCTTGTTTTGAGGTGAAACTAAGAGCACATCTTTTGGTATGTTAATAATATAACTACTCTTTTTGACTTTATTATTATTGTCATTAACATACAAATTTTACTTGTGAAAATTGTTTGGTTTGAACATTCTTAGGAATATATATTATAAATGAATCCTGGAAGATATCCTGAAAGATATCTTGATCAGGATATTGAAATACAACCTATAAATCATCCAAATAAAAAGGAGAGATCATACCAGAGATTCTTAGAGAATCAATTTCAATCCTCCATTATAAGTTTGTCCCCAGTGCATACTTATAAACTTGTATCCATCCTTTGAACAGTATAATGTATGTCCCCTGTGTTCAACAAAAACACAAATGTATTTATATTTTGACTTCGAATGAATTCCGAATACCCAAGGGCAGAACCCCTGATATCCTGAAATGAATCCTTAGCATACTGGGGATAAACCCTGATATCTGGGGATAAACCCTAAATTTCATGCGCTACAGGCGAGAGTGTATAAACTCCAATCCTTAGAAAGGTGAAAACCTTTAAACCTTAGAGAGTATGAAAATACTCTTTCGTGAGAGAGGGTGATTAATCCTCATATACCTTCAGGATCCAGGATATAGCCAACAGTAACGAAATTGTCAGCCACTTTTACATGAACTGGTCCCGCTACCTTGAACTATACCTAGATAACTTGCGCTCCAGGCGAGGTGTTTAAACCCAATTCGTAAGAAAGGTGAATACCTTTAAACCTTTGAAGGGACCAGGATCCCTTAAACGTGAGAGAGGCGGCCAATCCTCTAATCTTTCGACTTATCCTGAGTATATATCCTGGAGCTATATCCTGAAACATATCCTGCAAAACAATTGTAAACTAAGGTGGGTGTTAGCTTTGGTTAACACCCCTCCGATGCCTAAGTCAGTATTGGGTTCAAAATAATAAACAAATATATTTAAAATAAATAGAATACATACCATTCTGAGATAGACATTAAATTCCACTCTTACTTGAAATAGAGCTTTAAATGTACTGCATTCCAGGATCTTGGTAGCATATCCCCTTCCATATTTTTGAGTCGATATGCTCCTTTCCCTGCTTCTGACTCGACTTCATAAGGTCCTTCCCATTTCGGAGCTAGCTTGCCATCGGCAGGATTAGTGGTATTTTGAAAAGCCTGTCTTAGCACCCAATCACCAACTCGAAATCTTCTAGTCCTTATGTTCTTATTATATGCTCTGGATATTCTTTGTTGATATGCTGCCATCCTTAGCCTTGCTGCATCTCTTTTTTCGTCTATAGTATCCAAATCCTGACATAAGACTTCAGGATTCTGTTCAGGATCCTGTAGCATAGATCTTGCAGTAGGTATCGTCATTTCTGTTGGAATCATTGCCTCCGCTCCAAATACCAAGGAAAACGGGGTTTGGCCGGTTGCATTCTTTACCGTTGTCCTATCAGCCCACAAAACAAAGGGTAACTCTTCCGCCCATCTTCCTTTTTGGCTCCAAGTCTCTTCTTTAAGTTATTGACTATTATCTTGTTCGAGGATTCAGCTTGTCCATTCGCTTGAGGATGTACCGGAGTAGATGTGAACATTTTGATTCCCCAACTCTTGCAAAAGTCAGTAGTCCTTTTGCTTATAAACTGGGACCCATTATCACAAATGATCTCAGCTGGTACTCCAAACCTAGTCAGGATATTCCTCTTTATAAAGGATACTACTTCTTGGTCTCTAACTTGAACAAATGCTTCAGCCTCAACCCACTTAGAGAAATAATCCGTCATTGCTAACATAAATACTTTTCCTCCCGGGGCTTTTGGTAACTTCCCTACTATATCCATCCCCCATTTCATGAATGGCCAAGGGGAAACTACAGGATATAGTGGTTCAGCTGGTTGATGTAGTATGTTACTATGCCTTTGGCATGCATCACATCTTCGAGCATATTCTGCAGCATCTTTCCTCATCGTTGGCCAATAATATCCTGTCCTTAATACTTTCGAGAACAATGATCTGCCCCCGGTGTGATTATCACAATCCCCTTCATGTATATCCTGAAGTACTTCTTTGGCTTCAGGATCCTCCAAGCACCTCAAATACGGTCCTGCAAGAGATTTCTTGTATAAAACATTATTTATAATAGTAAATCGTGATACCTTCATCCTAAATGCCTTAGGATTTTCATTTCCGGGGATGTGTCCTTCTTTGAGATATCTCACAATTGGAGCCGTCCAGGATTTAGGATCCTGTTCAGGATATACCGCTTCATGATCCCGAATACCCGCTACCTCCTTATCCTGAGGATTCGTTGCAGGGTATAAGACATGTAATATTGGTATTTGGGTCCCTTCAGGTATCCTGATTGATGATCCCAAATTTGCTAAGGCATCCGCTTCAGCATTATCCTCCCTTGGTACCTGTTCAAGTGTAAAAACATCGAAATATCCTGCTAATTTTTTGAGAATATCGAGATATTCAACTAATTTCTCGCCCTTAACTGCATAGGATCCATTAAAATGGTTAGTAATTAACAAAGAGTCAACATATACTTGCAAATTTTTTATATTCATGCTCTTAGCCAACTCTAATCCTGCAATTAAAGCCTCATACTCTGCTTCATTGTTAGTAGCAGGAAATTCACACCTAATGGCCTGGGGTAATATGCCCCCCTGTGGCGATTTTAGTAGTATTCCTAATCCTACTCCTCTTACATTAGATGCACCATCAGTATATAATGTCCAAGATCCTGAGGATTCTCCTAACTGTTGGACTTCTAGGTCTACCTCATCCTGAATGTCACTACTAAAATCAGCCACAAAGTCAGCTAAAGCCTGAGACTTTATGGCATTTCTAGGTTCATATACTAAATCATAAGCACTCAACTTTACTGACCACTTGGCCATCCTGCCTGACATCTCTGGTTTCCTAAGCACATTTTTGACAGGATAATTTGTTTTTACATGAATCCTATGTGTCTCGAAGTAATGTCTAAGTTTTGTTGATGCCATAACTAATGCTAGTATCAATTTTTCTAAATGAGAATATCTAGTTTCAGCATCTAACAAGCTTTTGCTAACATAATAAACAGGATATTGCTGACCTTCATGGTCTTTTATAAGAACGGCACTTACAGCATTCCCTGATACAGCAAGATATAGGGATAGTGGTTCACCGTTTTCAGGCTTCATCAATAAAGGTGCGGTTGAGAGATATCGTTTCAAATCCTGCAAGGCTGCTTCATGCTTCTCACCCCATTCGAATTTCTTGTTCTTCTTCAGGATATCATAAAAGTCTTTGCATTTTTCTGAGGATCTTGAGATAAATCTATTTAATGCTGCCACTCGCCCTGTTAATCGTTGAACCTCCTTCATATTTGAGGGCGATTTAATATCCAAGATGGCTTTGATCTGCTCCGGGCTTGCTTCTATTCCTCTTTTGGTCACCATATATCCTAGGAATTTTCCTGCCCCCACTCCAAAATGGCACTTAGCAGGATTCAGCTTCATGTTATACTGATCCAGGATATCAAATGCTCCTTTAATATCCTGGAGGTGATCCTGAGCTTTCTTTGATTTCACCACCATATCATCAATATACACTTCCATGGTGTCCCCCAGTTTGTCTTTGAACATCATATTTACCAATCTTTGGTATGTTGCACCTGCATTTTTCAAACCAAAAGGCATAGCTGTATAACAATAAATACCTGTTGGTGTCATGAAGGCAGTATCCTCCTGGTCAGAAGGCTCCATTTGGATTTGTTGAAATCCTGAGGATGCATCCATGAAGGTCAGCATTTCATGCCCGGCAGTGGCATCTACCATTGCATCAATGTGGGGAAGAGGAAATGGGTCATTAGGACAAGCTTTGTTCAAGTATGTGTAGTCTACACAAACTCTCCATTTCTCATTTTTCTTCTGTACCACAACCACGTTTGCTAGCCACCTTGGGAACTTAACTTCTCTGATCATCCTGGACTTTAATAATCTCTCAACTTCCTCTTGGATAATCGTATTCCGCTCAGGAGCAAACTTCCTTCTTTTTTGCTGAACAGGCTTGAATGATTTATCAATTCCAAGCTTGTGAGTGATAATGTCTTTGGATATGCCTGTCATATCCTCATGCTTCCATGCAAATGTTGACATCCTGCATTTCAAAAAGTTAACTAATTGTTCTTCAATATCCTGAGGGATATTGGTCCCTACGAGCACCGAAATATCAGGATTATCCTGGTCCAGGATAATTTTCTTCACATCCTGCTCCGGATCCTCCATGATATCCTGGGCCCGCGTCTTTAATTGCTATGCTGCACTAGGTTTGGTTGAGGATTTCATCGAGGATGAGTAGCATTCTTTCGCCTCCTGCTGATCACTATCAACTTTGACAACTCCCCAAGGGGTAGGTATCTTGATGCATTGGTGATATGTTGATGGCACAGCCTTCATATCGTGAATCCACGGTCTTCCCAGTATGATGTTATAGCAGGATAGAGAATCCATCACACAGAAACGTTGTATTGAGTTGACTCCTTCAACGTATACTGGCAACTTTATCTCTCCCACTGTGTTTCTAGCCTCTCCACTGAACCCAACAAGCACGGTAGACTTCGAAGTGATATCCATTGGAGATACGTTCATCCTCTTCAGCGTTTCCAATTGGATTATGTTGACGGAGCTGCCATTGTCAACCAATATCCTGCGTACAAAATGGTTAGCCACATATAATGTTATTACCAGAGCATCATGGTGAGGATCCTGGACAGTATCCCTGTCATCAGGATCAAAAGTGATCACTTTGTCAGTTGTGAGGGTAGTCATCCTGACAGGTTTATCTCCCCTTTCGGCCTTAGCTTCTTTTGCATGTCTCTTTGCTGCCGAATACGAAGTCCCACAAATGTCGGATCCTCCCGAAATGAAGTTGATTATCTTGGCATCCGCAGGAGGTGATGCTCCTCGCTCAGGATCCTTCTCAGCATCCTAACCCTTATTCTTCTTTCTTCCCAAGAGATCTTTCAGATATCCCTTGCTTAGAAGATAGCTTATTTCTTTCCTTAGAGCAATGCAATCCTCAGTCATATGTCCGAAATCTTCGTGGAAAGCACACCATTTTGACTTATCTTTCCAGTCAGCTTTCTGTTGACTCTTTCGAGGCCACCTAGCCTTGTCTCCTAGACCCTGCATGGCATACATCAATTCAGGAATGTTAACAGAAAAGCAATATTCAGACAACTCAGGATACTCTTCAGGATCCTCATCTTCGACAGCATTCACTCTCTTATTTTCATTTATACCATATGGCTTAGGCCGATATGGCTTGAATGAGGATTCAGACTTCCTGTTAGTTGACTCATAAGTGTTAGATGAGTTCATCCTTTCTTGCATCTTCCTATCATCCTCCAACCGAATATATCTTAGGGCCCTGTTTCGAGCTTCATCCAAGTTCCTGCATGGGTTCATTACAAGATCTTGATAAAATTGAGAATCTTTTTGCAGCCCCATCTTGAAAGCTTGCACAGCTGTTGCAACATCAAGGTGAGGAATGTCCAGGGATTCCCGGCTGAACTTGTTCACATAATCCCTAAGGGATTCTTGAGGTCCCTGTGTTATCCTGTAGAGATCACTTGTTAATTTTTCAAAGCTTCTACTACAAGAAAACTGACTATTAAATAAATTTACTAAGTGAGCAAAAGATGTAATCGAATGCGGAGGAACATTCAAGAGCCATTTCAAGGCTGATCCTGTTAAGGTTGAACCAAAACCCTTGCACAAGCATGCTTCCTTGAGATCCGGAGGGATAGGGTTAATCTCCATTCTTTCCCTATACAGAGCAATATGCTCCTCAGGATCCGTAGTTCCGTCATAAAGCTTCATGTTGGGGGTTTGAAATCTCTTTGGGATCTCAGCATCACAGATAGGATATGCAAAACGAGATATCTTATGGCTGTCTTGGGATACTTCCGGGATCGGCTGGACCACCCCAGGTACACTGGATATCATGTCCTTCAACTTCTGAAGTTCCCTAGTGAGTGCTGATGTTACACCTGTATCCTGCAAAGATCCAGTATTGTTAGTAGCATGAGTATTATTATTATTTGACACGTTACCCGTTGGAGGATTTTGCCCATATCCTGAAGCATATCCTGAGCTCCTGATGGTTGACATCCTGACCGAGGAGGGTATTTCAGGAGTATGATTCTGAGGAAGGCTGGGCACAATATTCCCCCTGTTATCCTCAGTATATACAGCTGAACTGAAGTTCAACGTTCTGGGATGTAATGGAGTGACAATATCCTCAGCAGATCTGCTCGAGCCAGACTTCAGGAGTTGTATTTCCCTTAAAAGCATTTGGTTTATTTCCTGTTGCTGCCTCATTTGTTCCTGCACACTTCCAAATAAGGTTAAAATTTCATCGTTAGAAGCTAAAACAGGAGCAGATTCCTGAACACTGCGGGTAGGGATAATATCCTGAGGTCGTGAAGAGGCTGGCATCCTTGGAGGAGGTGGTGGAAGCACAGAACCGGTAGTAGCAGAGGTCATAGCAGACACAGTGGAGGAGCTCATGTTTGATCTTGAGGCCATTATGGACAATGTGGCAAAAAGTTTTGAAAACAGAAAGCCGATTAGCGATTTCACAAAAAAAATTTAGTAAAGAGAGCACCACTTGCCCCACGGTGGGCGCCAAATTGTTTTGGTCAAAAATTACCGAAGCAATTAAGTGATCAAATTAGTAAAGTGAGGTAGTGTGCTAAAATGGGTGTTGAAAATATGCTGGTTAAGTTGTTTATGAAAACAGTTTTCAGGATACGGCTCAGGATATTGAGCTGTATCTACGATCAAACAATGAGCAAACAATGAGCAAAAAGTAAAGGTAATGACACGAGATGTACGAGGAAAGCCCTTGATCAATCTAGATCGCCGGCATAAAACCTCGGGAGCTGACAATCGCAGCTGCCTTGTTCTTCTTATTACTTCAAACGTCAGGATACAGTGCAGGATATAGACCAGATCGCTATGTGTTACAATGTTTTTGTGTGAGAGTGAAAGCTTGCTAGAGAGCGAGTGTTAGAGTGTAACGAGTGCAAAAATGTGATGTCCTATTCGATCTGGTATACCCACCTATTTATAGTAATGAATTACAAACAATAATCCCTACAAATATGGGGTACTCCGAATATTCCATTGTGAACGTTATTGACCGAGTAATACGGCTTCAACGTCTTTATTCGAATGACTTGGACCGAGTCTTCCGCGGAATGAGTCTTATGAACGTTGCCAGCTTCTAACCCATGTACCTGCACATAATCCATTAGTAATCCTGAGGATACCATTCAGGATGTTACCAATATCCTGAACCAGCATCCCGGATGTAAACAGATACTACATAACCAAGATATAAACCAAGATATTTTCCAGGATATGGGTTCAGAATTTCACCCATAACAATTGGTTAAAGGTAAATTAAGAGCTTGGCAAAATGAAGTATTTATAAAACTTTGGTTTGCACCAGAGTCAAATAATACTTTGGCGTAAATGTTGTGAACTAAGAACGTACCCGCTATCACATCTGGGATGAGTTCTGCTTCTTGAGTGGTTAGCTGAAATGCCCTGGCATTCTTCTTAATAGTTCCGTCAGTCGCCTTGGTTTTGTTTTCTGCTGGTTTGATTAATTTAGGACATTCTGTTTTATAATGTCCATTTTCTCCACAGTTATAGCAAACTATTGTTTTATTTCTGCAGTTTTCTTCACGATGTCCTACAACTTTACAAAAATTGCAGGTTATATCGCATCTTCCATAATGTTTCTTTTTGCATTTTCGGCAGAATGACGGAGTTGAGAATTGCCCAGTTCCTCTTTTCTTGAAATTACTACTGTTACCCACACGAAATCCTTGGGTAATTTTCTGAGCCAATTCTTTCTTCTTGTTTTCATCTTGTGTACGTACCAGTTCATCAGTTAGGGTATTAGCTAATTCCACAGCATCGTCAATAGTGCGACGTCTCGCAGCTTTAACAATGTTGCGGATTTCACTAATCAGTCCCCAAATGTAGCGAGAAATGAGTACCGGTTCTGGCGAAGCCAGTGTTGGTACCACTCTAGCATATTCAAAGAATGTTGAAGTATAACCGCGACAATCTACACCCATCATCCGATGATTTAGAAACTTATTTTTCATCTGTTCCTTTTCATACTTGGGACAGAATTTTCTTTCTACAAAACCCTTAAATTCTTCCCAAGTCATGGCATAGGCTATTATTCTTCCTTTTGATTGTAACACAGTGTTCCACCATTCGAGTGCTCCTTCCTTGAAGAGATTTGATGCGTACATGACCTGATCATCTTTAGCACATTTACTTATTGCAATGACTGCTTCGGTTTTCTCTAACCAACGCAGTGATGCAGTTGCTCCTTCATTGCCTGCAAATTCAGTGGGTTTACAAGCAAGGAATTCTTTGAAAGTGCAACCAGGCGTTGCAGTTTTCATTTTCTTAGGTAATGGAGCTTGATGTGGTTCCCCATTATGATTAACATGATCATTGCTTCCGTTTACACTATTACTGAAGTTATCTTCAGAAATACGTTTACTAGGAACGATTTGTTTCGGTTCGATTGGATTCTTTACAGCAGCAACGATGGCTGGAATAGCATTGGCTATCCCTTGAGCAACAATATTTTCGATATCTTGCCTAGTCATATATTGATCTCCTGGATGTTGCTCAGACTAATTAACCTCATTTACTGGTTCGTTACCAATGTTTGCCATCTGATAATTAATTTTATGTAAATAATTAGTATAATTATAAATATAATAAAACAGTTTGCACATAATCACATTAACATGTATAACCAAAAATCATCGATTTCACAGGTTTCATTTTTATATATTATATTATGCCTCGTACACACGATTATCATACAACGTTTTATTGTTAAGTTATTACACATACTGGTTATTATGATTATTTCTTAACAAATATTCCTGCAAACTCCCATTATCTGGTCAACTAATTTCTTAAAAACGACGCTCCCTTTCGTCATACTTCCAAGTAACTCTTTCTCCCACATCCCTAATCCTATTTCCTGCATCAATTAACTCTTCGCCCCAAAGACGAAGTTCAGCCAGATTCTCCGGGCTCATAGTTGGATATAGTGGAGGTTCTGGGTCAACTTGTGGGAAAAATGTATCAAGGTTGTTTAAAAGATTTTGGTATTGCCAATCAGTTGTCCACCAATCATCTAATTCTACTGGTAGTGGTTGAGGTTGGACAATAGGATCTGGAATAGCAGGTTCCAGATTGATTGGGATTGGAACTTCTAGTGGGTAGCTGAAAAGATCTTCTTTAGTAAATATAAGGTTTGGATTGGCTGGTTCAAGGTTTCCATCGGCAGGTCCGATGAGGTCACTCATTACTAGTTTATGATCTAAAACTTCCCAGGGAGTCATTTTCTGTTTCTGTCTAGAACTTTCTCCGATTTCTCTTTCTGTTTGCTTAAAACTCTTCTCAGCTTCTATCTCTACTTGATTAATATTTTCCTCAATTTCTACCCCTTTTCCTTTTTCTTTTGGTTCTTCAGTTGTAGTAACCTTTCTTGTTGCTGGCTTTTTCCTTCGTACTCGCCTCCAGCCCACAAATCTGCTTCTTTTCTTGGGTTTAGGTTTTGCCAGTGGTTTGGATTGAAATTCCATGGGTTCTTCTTTATCAGCGAAGTAACCGGTGAATTCCTTGGAAACTTCTATCTTAACGGGATAGAGGTTAAGATTTTCTAAACCTTCTGATATCTCATTCATGCTGTTTAGCATATATGCAAAATACATACCAAATGTTAAAATAACAAAATTTTATAGATAACCCATAAATATTATTGCATCCATAAAACAACTGACAAGTAAATTATACTACGATTTACTGTAAACTTATTTATTTACTAAATAAGGTTTCTAGAAAATAAAAGTGCTAAAACTTTTGAGTATTTAGAGATTTGCATTTTCTGCTACTGTGGCTAGCATATAAAGATTTGCCCATTTCTCATCTAATTTGTCCTCCCAAGGTGATTTATTGATTAAGTCCTGGGTTTCTTGTTTAACTTTCTTCTCTTGGTTTTTCCTTATTTCCTCCTGACTTTTCCTAATAATCAAACTTCTTTTATTAGGAGAAAGTGGTTCCTCGTAATGTGCCTTACGGACAAATATTCCTTCTTCAGGAATTACATAAGGTTTTGTTTGGGATGAACTTCCCTTCTCGTTGGATGACCTATCTAGTTTAAGATAGATGTTTGACAGCTTTTGTTTACCCATACTGTAATTAACAAATAATCAGTTAATAAAACACATAATCACATAATTGGCAATCATTAAAAATTAAGTATTTCTAAATACTTAATAGGCTTAAATCAGTGGCTCTGATACCACCTTATTTCTGTCACGGCCCCCGACCCGGTTTGACCCGTTTCAGGAGCCGCGGGACAGAAATCCCGTGGTATTTAATTAACAGCGGAAGTTTCTTCAGGATCTTTTTAAAACTTAAATATTTCCCGATTATTTTATTTCACAATTCGGAATAAAACCCGGTAATTTACAATATTAAGATTTCACAAAGAAATCTTTTATTTTACAAAACATGTTTCCTTATTTTATACTGAGCCACTTCCTTAAGCTGATAGTGCTTCACGGCACTTTTCCTGGATCACAACAGATCACCTGAAACATGTTTGAAAAATGTTTTGTCAGCGGGAAATACTGAGTGAATCATTCTATTTTCTAAAACGACTCGTTTGTTATAATTTACAGTATTAAGAGTGATTACAATGTTTCTGATATCAAACCAACTACCCACGGTATTTGTCACTCGACCGGATCTGTGACTATGGTCATATCCCCCATTGGCTGCCCCAATGGTGAGATTATCAAGTAATGTATACAAAACCCCACATACCGGCTGTAATTTGGTGATTACAAAGACTTAATCCCCGTAATTATAACTTTGAAATAAACATGCTTTTGTAAATAGATTTAATAAAAAGAGAATGACTCACATTGCAGATTTAACAGAGTTTATCCTACTGATTAGCCTTGATAACCTAGTTTAAATAATCAGGCACACAAACTAGGTTAGTAACTTAATACATCATTTACGATAACTCACGAGATTACAACCTTCACAACGAATGACAAAGTGCGATACTTAAACATCCATCGATTTAACGACGAATGACAAAGCATAAACCCTAATGTGGGCAGCACTTAAACATCCATTGGATAGTTTAATCGATCGGACATTGAATCGTAGCAGCGATCGAGTTATTACCCTGAATTGTGGCAGCACTTCGTGATCAGTGTGTGTTTTTGTAGTAAATAGTGTCTAACTTTGTGTACGTAAGGAATTTTAACGTCGAACTGAAGCCAGAATTCAAGTCCCAAGCCCCTGTATTTATACAAGAAATTGACATCTCCCGCGTGTCGCGGAAGATGTCTTGGTTTCTGTCGCGACACGCCTGGGGTACCAACCTACCCTAGGGTAGCCTTGTCACTAGTATAGGCCTGCTGAATCGCTATTTTGAGAATTTTCAGTTTAGACAACGCATTTTAGAGATAATCGTCAATTAGGGTTTACCCCCCCCCCCTTAGTTTTAGGGGCCCTAATCCTGATTCCAAATGTTCTGAAAATTTTAGGGATTATGCAGAATCACTTAGGTTTCTCAATTAGGATTTCCTATTGGTCAAATTGAGATAATAAATAGTACTTTTTGATGAGAGTTGTTACACCCCCCCCCCCCCCAAGCTAAAATGCTAAAAACTAAACCCCTAAAAAACCTAAAAAAATCTAAAAAAAATCTAAAATTTTTTTTTAATATTTTTTATGCTCAAATCGCTACTTTTAGTGGCCAAAAAAAATTTTTAATTTTTTTTTTGGCTTCGAAAAGTAGCGATTTTTATATAAAAAAATATTTAAAAAAAAATTGTGATTTTTAGGCATTTTTTGTTGTGTTCACATTGGTTCTCGCGGTTCTCGCAATAAGAGGTGGTTCTCACATGATCTTCTCCCTATATATATATATATATATATATATATATGGGAGGGCTATATAGAAAATCCTTAAGTTTTTAGAAAACTCTGGAAACTCAAATCTCCCCCCATTTTTACCCAACCTCCCGACATTTTTTTTTTGTTGAAAAAAATAACACATGTAATATACATGTTTTAAAGTGTTTTGGGCCAAAAAAAACAAAAAACGCCGAAAGGATGTTTTTAAAAAAAGTAAACAAATTTCAGCATGCTTCGGGTGACTAACATGTGTTAGGCACAAAAGGCAGAAACTTGCTAATTTAAAAAAAAAAAAAAACATTCCTTAGGCGCTTTTTTGGTTTTTTTGGCCCAAAATTCTTAAAAACATGTATATTACATGTGTTATTTTTTTCAAAAAAAATGTCGGGAGGTTGGGTTTTCTAGGGTTTTCTCAAAATGGAGGGTTCTCTATCTAGCTTTAGCCTATATATATATTGTTCCCATTAAATCTAACTACCTTTCAAATGGATCTCTACCATTGGATTTTGCTGAAATCAAATCCTGACCATTTAAACTCACATTTTTAACTGCTATGATGGCAGTTCACGACAGTTTCCTAAGCTCCATATTTTCCTGACCATGTTCTCCACAAATCACTCCTACAAATGTTTCCCAACCAGTTACAGGCAGTTACCGCCCCCCATATTTTCCTCCCACATCGCCGATAACTTCATATGCAACCTACGCTCATCATAATCCTTCCTTTTGTAGCAACATACGCTCATTGTAATCCCCCCATATTTTCCTCCCACATCGCCGATAACTTCAATCACCTTCATCCTCACTCTTATTTCTTACACAAAGCCCTAATTTTTTTTCTTCCTTCTCGAATTCACATCTAAATTGGTGAAATCAGAAGGTTCGTCCATGTGATCACATTGCATTTAACATAAAAGAAGAGACGGATGTGAAATCAAGCAACGAAGAACATATATTACATGATGGAGGGTGGCCCAAATTTTGTTTAGGGTTTTTAGCAGGTGAACGCTCCACCATAAATCGTACTCCATTGTTGGAAAGTATCAGGTGAACGCTTCAATCAAACGTGTTTTGGATGGGGTTATGAAGGTGAAAAGGCAAATTAGACATCTGTGGAACCCAATTCGAGGTTCGTTTTAACTTTGTTTTTCATTGCTTTTGATTTTCTGTTAATTAGAAAGCTTATAATCAGTAGAATTTGACTCAAGTTGGATGATAGGTGAAACTGTAAATTATCTTAGATTTTCAACCGGAATGAAATAATCGCCGACCGAATTTATTTGCGTCACTGAAGAGATTCCTTTGGGTATGACAAAAAGATGCATACTTTAGGCGTCTTTGGAGGTCTATTTAAAGTTTTTACTTACTATTCGTTCATAGATTGAGTTATCAACTCTATTATTATTATTGTTTTAGCCTTTTTTGTGTATAACTGTTGAGTAATATATTCTCAAGGGTGACACCAAGGAATCTGCAAAAGACCATGAAAGGATTGGCTAGGAGAGATGGGGTGCAACATGATCATAATGGGCCTTACATTCAGTATCAAATTAGGGCTTTGCCTGCTACAACGTCTCTGGTAACCACAGGTTATGGGACATAAAAAATTCAAAACCATGTGGAAGAAGTGGAGACATGGATGATGTCAGTAACATTCTTTTTTTTTTTTTTGCTTATCTCTTAATTCTTAAAATAGTTAATCAGCATTACTTTTTCAGTCCTGTAGTTTAGGCATATTCACATGGGATTTATTGGTATTTTTTTCATCTAAAGACATTTAGGTCTGATTCGACGAGGGAGAATGAAGAGGGCGTAGATGGGAGAATGAAGAACAGTTTTACACCGTTGCAAAAAGTTACATCGGTGATTAAACAACTTGCAACGGGTACCATGTATCAGTGGTGAAATTGGATCGATCCAAACGGTTACCAGGTATGAATTTGATTAATTAAGTTGTTTCGTTCGAATTTTGTTGTTTTTTTTAAAGGCCAACAAAGAAATTTATTCACACATGTACCAACAAATTGTTAATACCAGCAGCATTACATCCACCATATTATATCTTATAATTTCATAAGCATTACATCGACCTGCATTTGTGACACATCTTCAAGATTATAGCAATGGCACCGAGTAGAAATGCTTTCAAAGCCTTCTTATTTGTTTGTTTTTGTAGGACTTAGGAGCGTACCTTTCCATATGGGATAAATCAAGAAGGTCAGTGCCAGCTTGAGTATTGAGTTGCTACGACACCTTCTCTGACTCGCTGCAAGTATATCGGCAATACGACCGACCAATGCATCTTTTAATAGGCTGAGGATTTTGGTGTTATATGATTTAGTAATAGTGAATTAAATAATTCAAGAGAAGATGTGTTGAGGAGATTTATCAGACGGCGGCATGCGTATTAAAGTATGTTGAAGCAAGCTGGTGATATAATTCTTTATGCTGGTGAGATTTTTAAAGACGGGTTTCTTAAATATGGGGATACACATGAATCTTAGTCCAATGAAAGTTTTGGCTAATTTGCAGGAAGTTGTTTGGGACGCTTGATATTGTGGTCAATGGATTGCCTTTTACTTAAACCTGTGAGGTTTTCGAAGAAAGTAGGAACTATAAAGAGATACCTAATTCATCTATTATTTTTTCTTTGTCAAAGGTCATAGTGCTTTAGACCTGGTCCGCCGTATGATCACTCCTACACATATGATCAACATGGCAAGTAAGCGTTTTTGACCTTTAGTTATTGTGACTTTCATATATCTTAATATTTTTTTTCATTTGATCGGTATTTTGCATACAAGAATTAACCTTCATTAAATTGTATCAATTTGTGTGTATAGATTTTGCAAAGTTAGTAAGAGAGACAAATCTCACAGCCCATGTGACCATGTGTCCCAAGAATGTTTTATTTATGATCTTTGAGTTTTTACATTGATACAAACTTGATATTCTTAAATTACCCTTTGTGATATGATGAATGATGATAAAAGAGGATAATTTGTTGGATTGCATTTAATCATAGGTTTGAACATAAGAAACCACCTTAGCAGTTTCCTGTTGCTCTCCATGTATCTAAGATTTCCATGAACTATGTAACATATTGTTCAGGTTTAGTAAAGTAAATTAGATAGAAGCTAATAATTCATTTATTGAATAATGCTGATGATCGATTCAAATGTATTATCGTTCAGGTTTTACTCAGTCAGTGCCGTAGATTTCCAACCCTTTTGCTTCTTGGAAGATTTCTTGATATGGGTCCATGCTTGATTTAGGATGCACATTTACCAATATACCCGATATATCGATGAGTGTGAAAACCAAACGAGATGCCGTATACAAGTTATTTCGTTATTTAGGTCTCGGTGAAACTAAATCTCATCCATTTAAACTCCTAATTTTAACCGGTTGTCGTAAACTCAGTTTCATCCGTTATATCTTCACATTTCACATGAAGTATACTTTGAAAGATCAATCGTCTGTTTCTGTTTCTGGTAATTAGTTTTGCACTCTTTGTCGTAATTGAGCAGATTGAGATCGTTATTTGTCGACTAAATTGCAAATTGTTTTTTTTACAGGAAACAAGAGAGGAGAATCGGCTAAACTTCTTCGGTATCCACTCCGATAAGCCACCAAATCCAAGGATGAAAAGCTTCTTGTATCCGTCCCGTCAACTGCTTCAAAGTCTAGAAGGTTTATTTTGGTTCCAACAACTATATTGTGTTTTATACGCTTGATTTTTCATTAGTTTATGCATCTGTTTGGCTATCTGTGTGTTTTGTTGCTATTAATTATCATTGGAGAAGGTTTAATTAGTTCTACTCTTTTTGTTAATAAAAGTGATGTTTTATGTTGATTAGTTACATAAGTCTATCTGGCTGATGTTTGAATTGCTTTCCTTGTGAAGGAACATTAAGATCATAGGTTTTCTATATCTTTGTAATGATGTGTTGTTCGTTATGTAATGTACAAGCTGCTCTTTTTACTTTGTGCTTGATGGGGTGTCTCTGCACTCAAAAGAACTGAAATAATGGGCACATCAAAATATGAATGTAAACAGTTTGCCCCTATCCAAGGTTACAACACTATTAGTTGTCATTGACGAAGTCTTTTCTTTGACATATAGACATGTCCATTGCTACTTCGAGTTTTCACCAAGGTAAGAGTTTTGTTTGACATACTCATTCACGATAATAATTGGTGCATATTGGAAAATGTATAATGGTTACTGGTCCCTTTTTTGGTGATTTAAGACTGCATTTTGTTTTAAACAGGTCTGTGGTCATCACAGCCACGTAGACTTTGTAGTCAAAAGATGAAATTTAAATATATACCTTGATGGATGCTACACTTCATGAGCTAACTGATCTGGTATGCCAAATGATCCATATTTGGACAATTTAATTTGTGCTTTGTGGTCGAAAGTGTATTCCATGTTCTTTTTTGTTCCTTGAACACGCTATCCATTAAAAAACACCAACTTAGGATCAAGTGGGTTATTCGTTATGTATGTAATAAAATATGGGAGTTCTTCATCAAAAGATAGTGTTGTTGTATGTATGTAATAAAATATGAACTTTCTAGTCTAAAATTTGATCGTTATTCACCTTTTCATTTGTCTGACATTACTGCTCCCCTTTTGAAAGCACTTTTATTCTACTGATTTGCATGTAGATCTATGTTGGGTTAGAATGTCTGATCTCTATCTCAAAACGAACAATGCCATACGGGCTACTTAAAAAGTTTCATGGCACCCTTATAGTGAATCACTTAGAATTTTATCTTCTCATTGTGTTTTCAGGTCTCAATCCAAATCAGCAGTTACGTAGGGTTGGGAATTAGCTCTACTCGATTGTCCAGTTAATATAGATTATCTTTGTTTGTTACGCTGTTAACGTAACCCGTCCACCGGACGGGTATTAAACTAGTTGTATGTGGATGGCGACATTAAAGAGAGGACGATGCTGGTTGGGGGTATCAGTAGGGCTGTAAACGAACCGAACGAACACGAACAAGGCTATGTTCGTGTTCGTTCATTAAGGAGATTTGGATGTTCGTGAACTGTTCGCGAACACATGACGAACGGAAGTTTGTGTTCGTGTTCGTTCGTTAAGGAATTTTGGTTGTTCGCGAACAGTTCGTGAACACTAACCACGAACGCAAACGAACACAAATGAACTTTAATTTTGAAAATTAAAAAAGGCACCGTTAATCTTAAACATTGTACACAACGAAAGTAGTTAAATATAACCATGTAAAGATTGAAGGGATGGATAATATTGGGTTCAATCGATTGGAGATAAGCTGAATGAAGAAGCGTTATATCAAAAGAGGGAGAGGGCCAGAGAGAGGGAAATAATACATATGGGGGAAAGTAAAAAATTAATAAAACATTAAAAACTTTTAGAAAAATAAACATAAAAAACCGAACACAAACGGGCATAAACGAACGAACACGAACGAACATATTACCGAACGTTCACGAACGCAGTCGAACGAACGAGACCTTTGTTCGTGTTCGTTCGTTAAGCTTATCGAACGGAATTTTTTGTTCGTGTTCGTTCGTTAAGCTTATCGAACGAACATAAACGAACTTCCCGCCGAACGGTTCACGAACTGTTCGCTGAACGTTCGGTTCGTTTACAGCCCTAGGTATCAGCGGTGGTGGTGAACAATGGTAGTTACGATGATGTGGGTTGCAATTGGTGGTGGAGGATGGTGGTTATGTGTGGTGTTGGTGGTGGTATGTTGGTGATGGTGTGGATTAAAACTTGATTATTATTCTATGAAATATTTCATTTTTAAAGTAGTCCTGAATAGTTGTAATTAAATATATTAACGTTCTCCTCAAAGAGTATCTCTTATCGTAAATTAAATCTTAATTTGATTAGGCTAAAACAACAACTAGTGTGTCAAATAATTCAATTCACCAAGTTCAACTATTCTGGAAAGTTGTCTTCCTCTTAAATATTTTCAAAGTTGGTCGAACTTTGAACAAAATCATAGCGTCATATGAAATACAACGGCAATATTAGGCTTGCTTAATATATATTTTTATCTTCTATTTTTATAAGCATCACTAAACTATACATCACAGGTGAAGAAATCATAATGAGACAAGCTAAGACACCATGAATGATGTCGCTAACAATGGGCATGCCTTTGTTGGATTTAAACTTGTTTGGTGTAAAACATATTTGGTACATGAATATTAAAAAAATATTTTAATGTCCCCTCCAAAATTGCTCAAGCTAAGGGTGATAGGGTGCTCAAGTGAGTGTGAAGGACATGACACTTCAGGACTGGTGGCACTAAGGGTAATGTGTATGAGCATCCCTCCCACCCTAACACGTTAGTTTCATCGATTATATTAGAAGAAAGATTAGTTGAAACACCAGATGGAATAACAAAACTATTTGACTGATGAAACATCATATTTAATAAACCAATTACCTGAAACGGGCCAAAACCAGCCATAATTAACAATAAAACTCTAGCAACCAGTGGCGAAGCTTGAGATTTCTGACCGTGGGTCGAAAACGTATATACCTAATAAAATTATAAAACCAGGAGGTCAAAAACGTATATACCTAAAAAATTCTATACGAAAACTACATACCGGACACTACTGAGCAAAAAGCTCGGGGGGTCGGGCACCCCCGGCCCCTACAAAGCTGCGCCCCTGCAAACAACGACTAAGCATATTGACAAAATGTTAAACCACGTTAATATAATATTTCATCGATGTAACTAACTAATTGTTGCTTACTTTTTTTTGAACGGCAAGGTGTCACAATTTTTTTGGGTGCGAGACACCCCACACACCCCACATTGGGGAGGCCCGTCGCCCCTCTCTAGCCAGACGTGAGTGTCTTAATCGTGCCTCAGTTGGCATCAGAGAGTGACCGGCCTCTAAGGAAAAACCCCAACCGCCACAAAAGGGAATGAACCGCCTCAAGTGGGGTTCGAACTCGGGCACCATGGGTAAAACCCAGGTGTATCAACCGCTTATTGTTGCTTATTAGGGCTGCAAACGAACCAAACAAACACGAACAAGACCCTGTTCGTGTTCGTTTGTTAAGAAATATATGTGTTCGCGAACCGTTCACGAACACTTATCAAACGAGATTTTATGTTCGTGTTCGTTTGTTAAGGAAATGAACTTGTTTGTGTTCGTTTTTGTTTGTTTGTTAATTTTACGAAACAAACAAAAAGAACGTTGACGAACACAAATAAGCACAAAATAATGTTCATGAATATAAATGGAAACAAATGAACACAAACAATCGTTCATGAATAGAATATATAATACACCGACACTTATTAGATATTTAATTTGTCAGAATTTTGAAGTATTCAAATAGATATAAAAACAAAAAACACTAATGAAATATCGAACACAAACAAACACGTTACCGAACGTTTACGAACATAAACGAACGAACACGACCTCTGTTCATGTTTGTTCATTTAACTAAACGAACGAAATTTCTTGTTCGTGTTTGTTTGTTTAATAAACGAACGAACACAAACGAACTTTCCGCCAAACGGTTCATGAATTGTTCGCCGAACATTTGATTCGTTTGTAGCCCTACGCTTACTAGTGTGTTATTTCACTTTAGGTTATAAATGGCCTTATTTGTTTGTTTTTTTTTTTTTTTTCTGATTTTTTAATCTTTAACAGATCAAAAGGTAAATTCAAATACCCGATATGCTATATGCATGAAATCTATTATATCACATCAACAAAAGTTATATCATTTACGATATAATACCATTTCTATAATTATATGTGAATTAATCTGATCCAGTTTCTCTTAATTTAAATAATTTATCATAATACCAACTATAATTTACGATTAATCAATGATTATACTATTCGTAGGCCGTAGAAAGGCTTCTTAGGCTTTGCTCGTATTGATTTATGCGATTTAATTTAGGTTATGCGGTATGGTGATGGTCCTCCTTTGGAGGATGATCCGCCACGTAGGATGGGTGTGAGGATGAAGCAAAGATGATGGATGTATGAAAATGGGAGAATGGATCTAAAATGTATATGCATATATTGTATCTATAGGTGTATGAGAGAGGGGGAGGCAAGGTTTTTGTCTTCATGTGGAACGTCTCCAACGTCCAGTAGAGGACGTCCAGGACGAAGCCGGAGGGGGGCGGCGTGGTGTTTGGGTCGGCGACGATCCGGGACGGAGGGGGACGACCCCCCATACCGTCTAGCCTTAGAGTAAACGTCAATAGGGTTGGTTTTTGCCTTCAAGTTTCATAGACGACATTTTATAAAGTAACTTTTCAATAAACAATCAACCAATGAAGAACCCAATGAATGCTCAAACATCTGATTGCCAACTAGAAATTCAAAATTTAAACGAAACATTCAAATAGAATTTCACACAAAGCACATAAAAACATTAAAAGTATTATTTAAACCCTAAGGTGGTAAGTTAGTTGTTGTTGTACACTTTATGGTTCTTTTTATTTTATCTTTTTAGTCTAGTTTGTCTTTTTGTACATTTCCCTTCCGTAGTTTGTTTTGATCTTTCTAGTTAAATGAACTTTGTGGGTGTATTCCCTATATAACCCTCACGAGACCTACTCGTCATCCCGAGCTATCGGGAGGTTTAAAGGGCTTGCGTGCATATGCTAAATGCCGTCGTGATTCCTACGAAAGTGGGTTAGGACTGTTGTTGTAAAATATTTTCCACAAAAATCTAACTTATAATAAAAGACTCCAAATAATGCCACATGTCATTCTCTCCTTCAACCTGATAAATTTTCTTTATATTTGTTTAATAAATTTCTTTTAATATTAATATTAAGAGTTAATTGCCAAAATCGTCCCTGAGGTTTGGGCACGTTTGCCATTTTCTTCCAAAATGACACTTTTCTACCAAATTGCCCCTAACGTTTGTAACTTTTTGCCATTTTCATCCAAACCACTAACTTAGTTTTTTTTTTTTTTTTTTTTTGTTAAGTTGAGGATATTTGGATGAAACTGGCAAATATAAAACCACTGGGACGATTTTGGCAATTTACTGAAACCCTTTTTAATTTCTTTTATTTAATTATTTTTGTTACATATATAATAAAAAAGAATATATATGGAGTTTTTAGAAAAAAAATTAATAGTTTTGTCACATAATTTTTATAAATTTTCATCCAAATCGCTAACTCAGCTTATTTTTTCTGTTAAGGTGAATGATGTTTTAAATTTTATAAATTAAGACAGAAATTAATTTACAGCTTCTTTATATAAATCAGTTTTATAAAGAGAAAACGTCATTGATGTGCAACACATAACAATCGATTACAACTTTTAGTATTTATCAGATGTAAGATGTAGAGATAGAAAAAAAATTGTAAAACGTTATATATTTTTTAAATGTGTTGAACACCTAGGAAATATGTTGATAGAAATAAAATATTTATTTAATTAAGATTATGAGGGTAACTAACTAATATTTATTTTGAGTGGCTTGAGTAAAGAAACTTTTGGTTCATAGGATTATAATTACAATTTGGTGGGTAATTTTAAGGTTTGGTAACGATACGTTGTTTGATAGGGGGGGGGGGGGGTGGGCACTGTTTTTCCTTATGAGCGAATTTAAAAGAGTAGAAGATGAATTACAAACTTAGTACATATGATAAGATTTTTTTATTTGACCTTTTTCAATAAGGTCACCAACATTTTAGTTTTATAAAATTTAGAGGTTTAAGTAGATTTTATTTTTATAAAACTGATCTATATAAAAAATTAGAAATTAATTTCTGTCTTAGTTTATAAACATCCTTCGCTTTAATAGAAAAATTAACTTAGTTAGTGGTTGGATGAAAATTTATAAAAATTATGTGACAAATCTATTATTTTTTTCATTTAAAAATTGTATGTATATTATTTTTTATTATGTATGTAACAAAATTAATTAAATAAAAGAAATTTAAAAGAGTTTGAGTAAATTGCCAAAATCGTCCCTGTTTGCCAGTTTCATCTAAATATCCTCAACTTAATAGAAAAAATAAACTAAGTTAGTGGTTTTCTGCGTTTGACAAGTTCATCCAACACGCGGGTCCTGGATGGACTGAGTTATTTTTTTCTATGTTTTACATCGATTTAATTTCTCAGCAACGAGCGTGCGTGATTCAAAGATTTTACGTCTGCTTTTCGCTCGGCATTATTTTTTTCCCGTTTTTATTTATTTTGCTTTTACGAGCTTTTCCGGTGTTGGTGGTCGCTGACAATGATATAGTTTTATGACAAACGTTGCAACGCAAGGGCTTAATACTAGTTAAAGTGAATTAACAAATGACTTGGTAAATCCTTTGTAAAAATGGTAAAAATGGATTAGCTAATGGGTGTTGATTTTTGTGAGAAGATTGCTTCTACACGATTGTTGAGACTTGTAGGTAATTTCATGTTCGTTGAGGACGACCATTTGCATTAAGGATCAAGTTAGAAAACCTAATATTTATATAAATATAATTACTTATGTATTCACTAAAATTTAAACGAACATAAATGAATGTTCACGGACATAAATGAACGAACATAAACAAGTGTTCATGAACATAAATGAACGAACACAAGGTGTGTTCATGTTCGTTCATTTAATTAAACGAACAAAATATTTTGTTCGTGTTCGTTCGTTTATTAAACGAACTTCTCGCCGAACAAATTTACGAACAGTTTATGAACGTTTGATTCATTTACAGGCCTAATATTGTCAAAATGTTAAACCACGTTAATATAATATTTCACCGAAGTAACCAACCAATTGTTGCTTACTAGTGTGTTATTTCACTTTAGGTTATAAATGGCCTTATTTGTTTTTTTTTTTCTGATTTTTTAATCTTTAACAGATCAAAAGGTAAATTCAAATACCCCATATGCTATACGCATGAAACCTATTATATCACATCAACAAAAGTTATATCAATACCATATAATACCGTTTTTATAATTATATTTGAATGAATCTGATCCAATTTCTCTTAATTTAAATAACTTATCATAATACCATCTATAATTTACGATTAATTAAGGTTTCTTAGGCTTTGCTCGTATTGATTTATGCGATTTAATTTAGAGTAAACGTCAATAGGGTTGGTTGATAGGAACACCTAGTTTTAAAGGTTTTGGGTTCAGGTTTCATAGATGACAATTTATGAAATCACTTCTCAATAAACAATCAACCAATGAAGAACCTAATGAATGCTCAAACATCTGATTGCCAACTAGAAATTCAAAATTTAAACGAAACATTCAAATAGAATTTCACACAAAGCACATAAAAATATTCAAAGTATTATTTAAAACCCTAAGATGGCAATGATAGGGGAGTCCTAATGAAGAGCCAGTGCACAGGGGCGTAGCTTTGTGGGGGCAACTTTTTGCTTAGTAGTGTCTCATATATAGTTTTTGTATAGAATTTTTTAGGTATATACGTTTTTGACCCCCCGGGTTTATAATTTTTTTAGGTATATAGGTTTTCCTTAACTATAACCATAACCGAACTACGGATTTGTTTAATTTGGGATATGCATGTTCTCGGTCTAGAACTTACAGGTTTGGACAAGCACCTTGCTTAAAGCAGGTTTGAACAACCATCATGTTTAAAAAAGAGAAAATTACCAATCTAGCCAAGAAAAAAGTCAAATTACCAATCTAGCCACCTCATGCGTCTTTGGAAGGCCACTCATGTATGGGATGAGTCTTTCAAGCATGGGATGAGTCCTTGGGGAGAAACCCAATAAAAAAAAGACACGTGGCGGGGATGAGTCTGCGAACGCATGGGATGAGTCTGCGGACGCATGGCTTGTGGGTCCGCGGACGCATGGGATGAGTCCGCGGACGCATGGGATGAGTCTTTCATGTGTGTGATGTGATTTGTGGGTCCGCGGACGCATGAGACGAGTCCGCGGACACATGGGATGAGTCTTTCATGTGTGTGATGTGATTTGTGGGTCCGCGGACGCATGGGATGAGTCTTTCATGTGTGTGATGTGATGAGTCTTTCCACGTGTCAGTTGGGGATTGGCGGACGCAATACTTGGCCTGGCAGACGCATTAGAAGACTTGGGATCTGTGAGTGGCCTTCCAAAGACGCATGAGGTGGCTAGATTGGTAATTTGACTTTTTTTTTTGGCTAATTTTGTAATTTTCTCTTTAAAAAATAAAAAGAATTAACTCAATTTTTGTCCTTAAAATGAAACCACTGTTCACGTTTCTGTTCAGAAAATAGTGCCCTGATTACCTAAAACAATGTAACCAAACTACCTATAATATATTCATCTAATTAAAAAAAAAACCTCACTATTGTAACTTTAATGCGAGTGAACAAAGTATATATGAAATCACTATATAAAAAACAATCAAATCCAAATTTGAGGAATACTCTTTGTTGGACACTGCAAGGATACACATGAAGAAACCGAATACCATGAAAATCAATTACTAAAACTCAAAACCATGTCTGGATACTCTTAACCATAACCACAACCATAATTAATATGGGAAAAACAAATAAACAAGGGTCCTAATATTAACACATGGGAAAACTTATTTACACATGGTGAGACTTTGTCAAGTTGTTTTATTCTATACGGGCCGTATAACAGTATACGGCCCGTATACACCATGTGTAAATAAGTTTGAATGGTCGTATACAATGTATACGAACGTGTATACGGGCCGTATAACAGTATACGGCCCGTATGGAACGAAATTTTGATTTTTAAAATATTTTAGAGTGGTGAGGTGCTCAAAATAAAACATCAACAAGTAATAAAGATTGAAGAACAAGAAAACGTGTCGTATGACTGTAATAAAACGGAAGCTATCAACGCGGGATTACGGGCATGGTGTTATTCTTTATTTAATATTTATAGAATAAAAGGAAGGGTGAGGCATTTGATGAGAGTTGTAAGGAGTCTGAATAAAACGGAAGCTATCAACGCGGGATTACGGACATGCGTTTAATTCCCAACATATTTGTTTTGTCACGTACATTTCGTAAGAAACTTTTCGTGCACTGAACCTTCACCTCCAATCATTTCCTGGTCAAATCACACACTATAAAGTTTAAACTTATCGTGTGTTGTAGTTTGGAAAGATGACCGAATAGAGATCTGAATAACAAACTGTGGAGAACTTGTTTGCGTTATCCACCAACAATCCGTTCATTATCTGTTGTTATTTAAAACAATAGCAATTAACGTTCGGTTGAGATAACGGACATCCAACTTTCAAAATTCAAATCAAACTAACACGAAGTATCTCGAAGGTATCATATTCTTGGTTCAATACCATGTGAAAAAAGATTCTTGCCAGCAGACTTTTGTTGGTTCAATACCAACTGCTCGAAATCCCTTTCGTTTCATGGATTTCCCTTTGGTTGAAACTTTTCATCACCGGTTTCTACAGCACAAGCACATACACAGGGGAGAATATTCTCGAAATTGAGTCGTCGGGAAAACTTTTCCTCAGGGGAGGGTGAGTAGTATGAGTCTGAGTCCATTGTGGTTCGTGAATGTTGGAAGAACCCGACACGTCTTCTGCTGCCTCTTCGGTTGGTAAAAGACATAGGATGGCTTTTAATACAGGCTCTTTGTCGGTTGTGGTTGATTTATAGGAGGAAGTTATGAAACGAATATATGTTTATGCGAA
This sequence comes from Helianthus tuberosus, assembly GCA_030545235.1. Taxonomy (NCBI): domain Eukaryota; kingdom Viridiplantae; phylum Streptophyta; class Magnoliopsida; order Asterales; family Asteraceae; genus Helianthus; species Helianthus tuberosus. Next base: position 30,766,322 of record CM060424.1, on the reverse strand, counting down.
CATCCTTATTTTGTCACGTACATGCGTTTAATTCCCAACATCCTTATTGTATCAGACTCTCTCCCCTCCTGATGCAATTTTCACAGTGGTACCAATGTCCTGCTACTACAATCCTTCCAACGATCCTTGTCTTGAAAGACAAGAATACAACGTTCATGTATCACAAGGAATGACCGATCTAAGGCAGAGAACCTGATTTAGATACACAAATTCATCACCGGTTTCTACAGCACAAGCACATACGCAATGAAGTATTAAAAGATGTTAGTTTCTTGACAGTATGGTTTCTCGACAAATGAAGTATTATCTGTCCTTGATGCCTCTTCGGTTGATAAAAGACATAGGATGATTTCTCTATTACAGCACTCTTCTGAAAGACAAGAATACAACGTTCATGTATCACAAGGAATGACCGAGTTTGGAAAACGGACGGAATCCACGAAGACACTGTTGGAATTTGTGGATTTCGGTTGGTTCAGAAACTTAACAAGAGAAGCAACTAAAAAAAGGAAAGAAAGACCTTATTTTACCATTTTTACCATATGTATACGGGCCGTATACCGTTTATACGGCCGTATACGCTCGGTAAAAAACAAATTTACCGATCGTATACAATGGACTCAGACTCATACTACTAGCAGTAGAACCCGACACGTCTTCTGTGATGATTCGAAACATTCCGAATAACTAGCAGAAAAACCCGTATACGGTGATTGTTTATCCATACTATTCTTCATAGCCATATTCCCACTCACAATTTGTTGATACATATCGTCCGTTCAACTTGAGTATTTTTTCTAACTTTATGCTTGCATCCACCACAGTGAATATTAACTTTGTGTGAAAGAGTTTGGAAACCGGACGAAATCTATGAAGAAACTGTTGGAATTTGTGGATTTCGGTTGGTTCAGAAACTTAACCAGAGAAGCAACTAAAAAAATACAATTGATTTCTCTTCCGGTTACCAGGCCTATCATCTCCGTCTACGTTTGGTTTCCTCAACGAAGAACCATCAGCCATTATCAGCCCTTTTTTCCTTTGGTTTCTGGTTGATTTTTGAGGGTGAGGGTTTTGAATTGATTCCTGCGCTCAAGTTTCAACTACTGGAGTGAAAATTGGTAAAAAAATGGTTTATTCTCTTTAATCTATTAGAACGATCCTTGTAACCATCAACCGTTCAAGTTGATATAGGAGAGTACTGAACAACCGAGATAACAGCTCCGGTATTTTTCACCAACCCATCTTTGGTAGTGTTTGTTTGAGAACCTGATTCAGATACACAACGGTCTCTTTGCTTCGTCTACTAGAACTATTTGTGTATGCATTCTTTTGGTAGTTAACAACGCTAATTAGAAAAAAATCTGAAAAAATTAATCATATCGATTGCAATAACAGGATGGATGTGACACACATAGATAGATAAAATGTCACAGTTGTCAAGACTGTTTGTCGGGTTTCCAATGCTCACACAGGGTGATAAACAACGCTGATACACGTAACATCTAGTTATATTCAGATTTAAACAATGCCCGCCTCAATCTTCAATACTTCAGTAAAATACCACTAGTAGAAGAACCTGACACGTCTTCATGTAACAGAGAATGTTTTAGAAATTGAAGGAGAATGAAAAGATTTGTTGAAATCGAATTTGACAACTATGACAGCTTATTAAAAGTATCGTGTGTTGTAGTTTGGAAAGATGACCGAACAGAGATCTGAATAGCAAACTGTGGAGAACTTGTTTGTGGCAGGTTCTTCTACTAGTTACTCGGAATCGATAAATAACCAACACGAAGATCTCTGCGATCGCTAAGGTTTTCATCAACGGACTGATCGGTAACGTTACTCTACCTGTGCTCCGATTTAAGCGGCATGTTCCGATCAACGTTTATCGACATTGTTAAAGGTGATGAAGAGTTTTAGAAACCCTAGAATGATTGTGTTTTTACGGGAATAAAACGTGATACTTGAAAAAAGCCAATATATACGGCCCGTATACATGTCCTAACATCAAAAACCCACAAAAATAAATCAATTGAGCCGTATACGTTTTACAAATCGTATACACATGTATACGACTCGTATAACTGTATACGGGCCGTATATAATAAAACCAAAAAAAACATTCTCTGCGCATTTTCCTATTCAAAAACATTCTATACGAGCCGTATAATTGTATACGGCCGTATACAATAGGGGATGTGAAAATAAGATATAGGGTATGTGAAAATAAGGCACCCCATAAACAAACAGATCATGGACTAATTTCCATCAATGCAGCCACCCAAGTTGACGATCAATAAATATTAATTATAATGATTAGACGAATTAAAACCCTAAAAATAGCTTTGCTGTGAGTGAGATTTACGGGGTTCAGTTGGTGTATTGGTTCGGTAGTTGTATTGGTAATTGGTATTACCTGGTTCCGGCGTCCCAATGATGACCCGGTGCGGGAAATTAAGGGGTCTTCGAAGATGGTAAATCTTCAAAGACTCTTGATCGTAAGCCATAGCTGCGAGTTTAGATGACGTATAGGTCCCAAGGCGTACGAGACGACCATCGGGATAGATTATTGCAGCGAAATACGTAGTCCCCGACTTCTTGACACCCTCTAACTTCCACCTCTTCTTTCTCTCACTGCAAGAACTTGGTCGCCCCAACTTCCACCACTCAGCCCACTCTTCAAGCTCACCATCCTCTTTCTTTTTCTTCTTCTTCTTCTTCTTCTACTTCTTCTACTTGTTAACACCACCGTTCAACTTCCTCAACGCCACTTCTTTCTTTTTAGTTGTCTTATTCTTCAACAACTTATTCCCTGATGATGATGTATTCTCCAACGTCATCGCCGGAAGAAGCTTACAGATATCATTTACGGACGACATGGTCTTCTTCTTCTTCTTCACACCGCCGCTCAACTTCCTCAACGCCTCTTCTTTCTTTTTCTTCTTCTTCTTCTCCTTATGCAACAACTTCCCTGATGATGATGGTGTATCCTCCAACGGAAAAAGCTGCAACAACTTCCTTGATGATGATGGTGTATCCTCCAACGGAAAAAGCTGCAACAACTTCCCTGATGATGATGGTGTATCCTCCAACCTCATCGCCGGAAAAAGCTGCAACAACTTCCTTGATGATGATGGTGATGGTGTATCCTCCAACCTCATCGCCGGAAAAAGCTTACAGATATCATAATCGGACGACATGGCCGGGTCCTATTTTTTGTTCAGATCTAGATTGGGCTTGGTTTTGGGAAGGAACGGGTGCTGCCTATTTTTAACAGCCAAGAGACACAAAATGTCACGATCGTCCTTTATCTTTTGAGAGATTTATAAAAGGCTCATTCTATACGCACCCCCCCTTCCTGATTACACCCCCTGTAAATAAAATAAAAGAAAGTTTTTTACATTTGATTTATTTATCTTTTTTTCATTCAAATCACAACTCAGAGTTGTCTTTTTTTTTTAGTCTCCAACGTGTCAAGTGAATCAAATAAAAAAATTAGCTAAAAGGGATTACAAGGGAGCTCTTTTGGGATGTTGTCACTAGACCGAAAAAGCTTGGGGGGTTGGGAATTTCTAAATTATCGGATGTTAACACGGCTCTTTTGGTTAAATGGGCGTGGAGATTTAAAAATGATCAAAATGGTTTATGGAGGCGTGTGGTTGAGAGTATCCACGGTAAGCGTAAGCGGTGGGTGTTCTTACCGATTAAAAAGGCGATTCCCGGATGTTGGAAGTCTATTGTGATGTTTTTGGACAAGCTTAGGATTCATGGTAAAGGGCTCATATATTTTTTTAGATGCAAACTTGGGAATGGAGAGATAGTTAGATTTTGGAAGGATATTTGGTATGGTACAGTTCCGTTTTTGGAGCGATGGCCGACTTTATATGCTATGGAGAATAACAAGAACTGCTTCGTTGGGGAGAGGATCACAGCGACCGATGGAAATATGGTGCTGACCATTAAACCTCTAAACACACCGCACCAAAAAAAAACATAAGAAAAAAAAACAATTACTATTTTTTTTTAAATACCATAATTTTCGTTAATATTTCCCAATAAAATTCCAAATATACACACATACATATGCTCATGACAAAAGTTAACTAATATTAAACAACCCATTCAACTATATTGAATTACAAAAGTCTCAATGAAACACAAATATGCTTACAACATCATAACACTTTCTTAATAAATGTCGACATTAAATTTACGACTAAATCATCGGTTTGAGATTGTGGAATACACCCTTCTTCATTCCAAAGCTAAAAACAAATAAATACAAAGTTATCTGATGCTTTTCAAAATATATCTGTTAACAATTCAGATATGAATACTATCGAAGATTAAGGGGCTGTTTGGCAACATCTGAATGGTTAAGTGTTGAACCAGTAAGAGGTCTGAACCATTAAGTGCTAAACCAGTAAGAAGTAAGAGGTCTGAACCATTAAGAGCTTGCATAATGTTTAACCGTTTAGAGGCAAATGTCTGACCAATTCAGATTAGAGGTCTTAACCATTCAGACTTTGTATAAATCTTAACCATTCAGAGGCAAATGTCTGAATCATTCAGACATCTACTCGTGAAAAAACAGTCAGAACCATTAAGTGCTGAACCAGTAAGAGGTCCTAACCATTAAGAGCCTCATTAATACTTTGTATCGAGACCCAAACTTATATTTTTTTGATTAATGGATAGCGTTTTATACTCTAAAGCAAAAACATGTTGCATAAGGAGATCAAAAAATTTTCTTACTAATTTAACATTGTTTGTTATAAAGTTATCGACTATCAAACAACTCTTGCTAGTTTGCATAAAACTTGAAGCACTTTTGGAGCAATGCGACTCTTGATAAATGACAAAAAGGTCATAAATAAAATAAGCGAAGTAAACTACGGAAAAATATGGAAATTAAACTTGGATTTGTCATGACTCATGTCTACCTACACCTTATGTTATTACCATTTAACCATCGTATGTATTGTTTGATGATGGTGGTGATCGTATTTTATGATATATGTATATATGCACAGACACAAAACTATTATGAAATAAAAAAAAATGGCTAAATGCCTCATCAATTATAATGCATCACATGTAGCCTCTGATGTCCCAAGGCGTACAATCTCCTTTTGGTTAAAAAACAAACTAAAATTAGAAGGGAAACGACATGGTTCTGCTTTTGAATTTATTGTGCTTTGAAATAAGTAATTATGGTGTTTTTTAGTATTACCTTTTGAAATTGTTCATTTGTTGTGAACTTTTTCTACAAATTTTAAATATTTATAATAAAACTTGACTCCTTTTAATGCTTTTTTTTAATGTTTAACATAATGTAGGAGATAATTCTGAAGAAACAAAATCACTAAATTCTTAAATTTTAGCCAAGTTTTATAATTGTTCAATTTATTTCACTTGCTTTTAATTAGTTACAAGGGGGGACGGGGCAACAAGCGGGTAGGGCCTTTAGGATAAGTACCCATACCAGCACACCTATTGGTGCAGCTTAAGAGGGGCAGCCGGGGGGGGGGGGGGGGGTGGGCGTCCGACCCCCCGGACTTTTCGCTCATTAGTGTTATATACGTAGTTTTCGTATAGAAATTTTTGGGTATATACGTTTTCGACCCCCCGGTTCTATAGAAATTTTTGGGTATATACATTTTCGACTCCCCTGTCTTCATTGTCAAGCTTCGTCACTTAGCACACCGCCGTCACCCCTTAGGGTAAGGCTAGCGGGTTGGTGGAGGTAGCACGGGTACCCGCTTGAGATGTTTGTTTTCTAGGTGGGTGTTGACTTTTGAGATGTCTTGGTGGCTTGTGATTGGTTGAGGCATTTGACTCTATTAAGTACCCATGCCATAACACCGCCGCCACTCCTTACTAGTTAATGGTTCTTAGTGCACTTTTTGAGTTGACGAGTGGTTGTTGGTCAGGGTGAGGGTACTTACCCTAAAATGCCCCTTCCTCCCTAAATAACTCCATAGCAATATAACTAATTGTTCTTAACACATCGTAGTGCATAGAGCATCCGAACTCCTAGTTACTATATGTAAAGACTTGGGAAAACCATGAATTAACCAAAAATACTATTATAATTTATAGAACAGTATGCAACAAAATCTTTGACTAAGCTATAAAGTTTTTATAATGTGACATTAAAGTTTGATTTATAAATGGTCGGACTTGAAATCCCGTACATCTTCTTCATTTGTAACTTTGACATATGTTTACGTTGAGTATTGATTTCCCAATATTAAAATATGTGTTACATATATACACGCTTATTAATACATATACCCGTATGCATATATGATGTACAAATATGCATACTTATTTTCTTTGTGGGTTGGTGCTAAACTTATGTGCGTTTCTTGGTCCTATACTTTCCTAAATAGGAGACTAAATTGACATTAGAGTTGTACACATAAAAGGAGAACTAATTGGGAAATATGTAAAATCACCTCACATGATAGAGTTACTCTTAAAAAAAAACTTATTAATCAAATGGTTATTGTAGTATAATTTACAAAAGAAAAAAAAAAGAGAAAGACAGAGACTATTTTCATGAAAAATTTTGTTTTGTTGTATATGATTCAAACAGGTAAATTATGTTTTTACGTGCAATTTCCCTTATTAAGTTGAGAGCTATATTTATAAAATATGTTATATCATTTATTTAAAGTCTAACAATTTAAGATGTATAAAATGACTTAATCTGGATTATCACAATGGATGGTCTTTAACAACTTTTATTACCAACTTTTATAAAGTAAAATACTTTCCACACTTGTAAATTTACAGTTTCTTTAAGTTTTTTTATTAAAGTATAATACTTTACACACTTGTAAATTTACCGTTTCGATCTTTAAGTTTTTTATTACCACAAAAATAAACAATCTCATATTTTCTATTTTTCTACAAAAGTTTTCGTTGGGTTACGATAATCAAATTATCCTTATATTAGTTTTTCAAGCTTTTGAACAGTAAATTTATTTTTAATATTATGGTAATATTTATAGTTTTTTAATACTTTTATTATTTTGATATTATAATAATAATTATTTCCTTACTTTTTAAGTTGAATAAACTTTATATCAACCGGTACTTGTATCGGAAATACATGTATGGTCCGGTTCGTTATCGGTACATGAATATAAAAACCGGCACCAGCCTGGTACAGTTATCGATACATGAAGGTAAAAACCGGCACCAGTCTTGTACAGAAAACCCCAAAAGTCAGTACCGAAATGATTTTGAAAATCTTTTAGTTCGGGAAATTCGGTACTTCTACCCGGTACCATTTGTTCATCTCTGATCATGGGTACCGTACGAACAACAACGGTATCTTGCAACTTTTTTGTTGATTTTCTTCAACTTTTAATTATTTCTTTTTTTCAGTTTCAGGGGTAGGGATGAGCTTGGTGCCAACCGATATCGATACCGAAAATACCGGTTACGATACCGGTATATGAAGGTAAAAACCGGTAGGCGCCAAAAGTCGGTACCGAATTTGTATTTAAGATCTTTCGGTTCGGGAAATTCAGTACCCGTACCCAATATCATTTGCTTATCTCTGACCACGGGTTTCATATGAACAAAATCATTCCCATAAATTTTTTTTGGTTGATTTTCTTTCGGTTATCTTTTAGTGTTTTTTTCTATATCTTCTTTTTATTCTTGTCAGCGGTTTCGTGCGCAACGCCCTCGTAGTGATTTCAAAACACATATAAACACAGGCTAAATAACAAAATAAGTTCGCCGCAACGCGGTGATTGTGAAAAAACCTAGTTGTATATAATAACAAAACTAAATGTGAACAGTAATAGATTAATTATTATTTGACTTAAATCTATTGTACATATTATTTGTTTTTTTTCTTATTAGTTTAATTAACAATTATAATTATAAGACTACAATATTGATGTTTTTTTTATATTTAATTTACGTTTCTAACCCAAAACTTTAATAGATTTATCATATAACCCTTGAACTCTAATAGCTTTTTTTTTATAAATGATTAAGCATACCTATGAACTTTAATAGATTTATCATACGAAAGTTTAATAACAATTCTTTTTTCGAATTCTTTTTTCGATAAATAATTTACGTTTTGACCCTCGAACTTTAATAGAGTTATCAAACGCCCTTTGAAGTTTAATAAAATTATTTTTTCTTTTTTAACAAATATTTGTTCCTTTATTTGTTCTATTTTACTTATTATTAATTTAACTTTTTATAATTAAAGATAACTTTTACCTTTAGACATGGTTTCTTAATCATGTTACTTGCTTATTTTTACCGCCATTTAGATTAAAACTTACATATTTTATATGAACCCTTTAATACACCAGCTAACAAATATAATCATTTTTATTTACTTTATTGTAGTTAAAGCTAACTTTTAACTCTAGACATGTTGAATTAACTTGTTGATTATTTATTTTTTCCATCGTTTAGATTAAAGTATGCATGATCTATGATAATCCATCGATATATCATGAAACAAATACATCCTCGCAAGCAACCTCTAATTACCCCGCCAAGAAACGCGGGCTCCAATTCTAGTTATAGCACAATAGTATTTTATAAGTAATAATATTAATTGTTAACAATGATAAATTTGAATTATTTCAAGACAACTTATATCATATATGGTCTGTTTAATTCTGTTTCACGTGGCTTTCAATTTTCTTTAGTTTTGTAATCAAAGAGGGAAAAGTTTCAGCGATGTTCAGTTATACTTTTTGTACATTGTTTTATTTCTTTGTATATATATATATATATATATATATATAGGTAAAGGGTACTGTACAAATTCCCTTATCGTACATTACGTACGCTACAATCTCAGCCGTCAGATCATCTTCCCGCAATGAAAATCGCATGTTGTTTTTTTTTTGTAATAATTTCGCATGTGATAATTTTGATGAAATAGCAGATGTTTTTTTGTAACAATTTCGCATGTGGTAATTCAATTTCGCATGTGATAATTTTGATGAAATAGAAGGTTGTTTTTTGTAACAATTTCGCATGTGGTAATTCAATTTCGCATGTGATAATTTTGATGAAATAGCAGGGTGTTTTTTTGTAACAATTTCGCATGTGGTAATTCAATTTCGCATGTGATAATTTTGGTAACAATTTCGCATGTGGTAATTCAATTTCACATGCGATTTTCAATGCGGGAAGATGATCTGACGGCTGAGATTGTAGCGTACGTAATGTACGATAAGCGCATTTGTACGTTAACCAGCCCCTATATATATATATATATATATATATATATATATATAATGTAAGTATCTATAGAAAACCCACTTTAATTTAGAAAACCCGGGAAACTCTAACCTCCCGATGTTTAAAAAAAAAATATACACATGTTATATACATGTTTTTAAGGTATTTGGGCAAAAAAAATCAAAAAAGCGCCGAGTAGATATTTAAAAAAAAAATAAACAAGTTTTGGTGTAACACGTGTTACAAATATGTCAGATGAATGTAACACGTGTTACACCAAAACTTGTTTATTTTTTTTTAAATATCTACTCGGTGCTTTTTTGATTTTTTTGGCCCAAATACCTTAAAAACATGTATATAACATGTGTATATTTAAAAAAAAAAAAACATCGGGAGGTTAGAGTTTCCCGGGTTGTCTAAATTAAAGTGGGTTTTCTATACATCCTTCCCCTATATATATATATATATATATATATATATATATATATATATATATTCTACTTTAATTTTCAAATTGATCATGAATGTCCAATTTCCGATTGAAGGGGTATGGTCCCAAAAACGCAGCGCAACCCTCCGATCAGGTCGCGCGCAGGACCATACTCCTTATTCAGCATATTCCTTATTGACAGCCTCGCGCGGGATACAAGGTCATGCAATGACCCGGCGCGAGGTCAGAGCAAGTGGAGACTCCATTTCCAACACTTAGCATTCTGAAAAGAACATTTGGAAGCCCATGCCTCGCGCGAGGTAGTAACGTGCTCAGCAGGAATCATGAGTGACTACGTCGCAAGGCCTTTTCAGATAGTACACGAGGTACAAGTGGCAGAATAAAAGAGCCAATCAGGGCCCTTCTGGCCCTGCGCAATCATGCTCCACGATCGTCTGACATGCAGGAGACAAAAAGTACTTAAGGACGCCTATGTGGCACCAATCACAAGGCAGAGACAACTGCCCCACGATCTCCACTTACCTGCTGAGGGCAGAAGGGCGGCCAGGCTGACAACAGTGACACGTGGCTCCAATCAAGTTGCGCCAACTCCATAAAGCTCCTAGAAGCCACTAACGGTCGACCCAGTGAGACAAGGAGCATATCCTCCACGTTGTCGCCTTCCGGCCCAAGGCCCATCAGCCCATACCCTCTTACACTCCTCCGGCTATAAATAGAGACCTCACTTCACAGGTTAAACATTCCACTCCCTCTACTCTCACCCTTAACACTTAATTATCTCCCAAGCACAGTCGCTTATTCTCACGCCGGAGCCCGGTTAAGAGGAAAACCCCCATATTCCCCTCTTAACGAGTAACGGTGTTCTGTTTTGCAGATAAACCCAAGTCATCAAGGAGCTCAGGAAATCATAAAGAAGATTAACCATTATGGTAGGAACATAAACCAAACTGATTAGTCCCATAATTAGTTCCGTGTTTCTTCATTGGCGCCCACCGGTTTTTTCACAAACCACTTTCATCTTCTTGTTCCTGAGTTTGTTGTTTTTTCCCTTCCTTCGATCATGGCTGGTCAAGGAATCATTCCAGAGTTTGTTGGTTTCGGAGCAAACTCTAATGCAGCGTTGGGGGAGGGTAATCAAAACGCCCAACCTCAACACATCGAGGAAATCGGCGAAGTCGAGGTAACCAACACGGGGGGACCGCGCGGGAGCATCACCCGCATCACTCAGACGGTAACCCTAGGAAACAATGGCGCTGGACCTTCAAACCCAGCTCCACCTCAGAACATCTCGGCGCTACTAGGGCTACCAGAGGGAGAAACCCCAGCCTCTTGGTACGCCAAGCAACTTGCCACCATTAATGAAGCATACCAATCTTTGAGCGCCCAGCAAGCAGTCTTAACGGCAGAACCGTCTTTGGTTACACCAACCGGCCCCAGTCATGGGGCGCGCCAGATACCACCACCGCAAAACATCCAAGGAAGAGCTACCAGACCTCCCCCTACCAGAAGATTGAGCGTGCATGACACGCGCGATACGCGGGGGGAAACAGAAAGCTATTACGACTATCCGTCGAACATCCAAAGAGGCCCAGTTCATAGCCGGTTCACGTCGCGCAACATGAACGATGAATGGGAAGATACTGACCCGAATGATCCTACCTGGGAAAACGATGAAGGATCCTCAGTCTTCAATCGTTTACAACGAAATCACGAATACTACAAACCAAGACAACATGTTGGGTACACCGTGGAGGCAGAGCTAGACTTTCGCCTCGCCTACCGACCAGCTGAAGCTGTAGAACATTCAAAGTTCATTCCAAAAATCGCACTGGCGCCACTTAAAAGAGAGAAGCTACCTCCGACTGTCGAAAAGTTTAACGGATTGACCGATCCTGATGATCACGTCAGAGTTTTCACAAGCGTGGGCTGCATGGGGGGATGGAATATGCCCATGTGGTGCCATCTGTTTATTTAAACGCTAACAGGGGCTGCTCGCGCCTGGTTCGACAGCCTTCCACCAGGAAAGATAAAGTCATGGGTGGATTTCAGGACTCAGTTCTTGAGTCACTTCAGTCAACAGAGGCGATACCAGCGCGACACCGCTGAAGTTGAAGATATCTGGCGCAGAGATAATGAGGGTTTGGAAGATTTCATTACGCGCTTCAACAAAGAATGTTTAGAAATCGGTGGCGTTAGTGAACAACTCATGCGCTGCCACTTCAAAAAAGCTATCCGCTGTGATAGTCTCATCAGAACCATCACTGGGAAGGATGGAATGCCCAAGGAATGGGATAAACTGATGGAAGCCGCGAAGATAGTCGCGCAAACTGAAGAGTCACTGGCAAGAAACAAGAGTTATCGAACTGAAGATCGATTTTCTAAAGGTGGTAATTCGCGCGATGATAACAAGCGAAACAAAGGCAAAAACCCTGGGTGGAAAGCCAGCCACTCCAGCGGTTATAGTGAACGATCTCGTTATGAAGAAAGGTCGCGCTACAGAGAAGACGCGCGAGACACTATTGACCGCATTGGCTATCGAAAAGCAGTCAGGGACGATAACCGAGATAAGCACTGGACTCCGCTCATAAAAACACCAAAAGAGGTGCTAATGACGGAGAACCACGATTTTAAGGCTCCAAGGCCTATGACGAACAAAAAGGGGCAAGACCCCAACCTGTATTGCGATTTCCACAAGGATACAGGCCACTTAATAGATGATTGCTACAGCTTACGTCAAGAAATCGAGAGAGCGCTGAAGAGTGGAAAGCTGAGCCACTTGGTGAAAAACGTGCGCAAAGAAACTCGACAGCTCCATCGCCACGATGAGGGAAATCACAAGAAAGTCTGACGCTTAGAGACCCACATGGTCAACGGACCAAGGTATAGCGCGAGAGAAAAAGGCAAGAGACCTTATGAGCCTTCATGGCAAGAACAGCAGGTCATTTTCCCGGTGGTGCGCGGGGGTCCTCGAGCCACACGACCCATCGTCATCACCGGTATCATCGGCCATTATGAAACTGAATACGTCTTCATTGACCCGGGGAGTACAGCAGACATCATCTATGAGCAGTGCTTTAACCAGTTCGATGATGAAGACAAAGCGAGACTTGAACCAGTTGATTATCCACTGTCTGGATTCTGCAATGAAATGGTCTTCCCGCTAGGCCAGATTAGCTTCCCCGTCACACTTTCTGACGGGAAGCATTCAAGAACAACGAACTTTAACTTCATGGTGATGCCTGTTAAGTCAAGACATGATGTGCTGATCGAAAAAGAGACGCAATGTGAGCTGAACATGATAACTTCCACCCCACACTCAGCGATTGGTTTCCCAACCAAGACGGGGGTGGCAATCGTTTACGCAAGGAAAGAAGTGATGTCAACAGAAGAGATGCGCCCAACAAAAGCGGCGAAGGTTTCAACAACCGAGCCCGAAAAATGGGTTTTAAACCGAAAATACCCAGAGCAAACGGTGACGATAGGTCACGCAATCTCACCAAACATCAGAACACATCTCAAACAACTCCTGTTCAAGAATATGGACATCTTCGCCTGGACTCCGGCCGACATGACCGGCGTCCCGCGCGACATTATAGAGCACTGTCTGAACACCTACCCCTCTGTTGAGCCAAAGGTCCAAAGAAGGCGCAGCTTAGGGGCAGACAAAACGAAAGCGATGAATGAGCAAGTATGCGAACTACTCAAAGCAGGAATTCTGAGAGAAGTACGATATCAAAGTTGGGTTGCGAACCCCGTGATGGTAGAAAAGTCCAGTGGAGGATGGCGAATGTGTGTTGATTACACCGATCTCAACAAGGCGTGCCCTAAAATTGATATTCTTTGCCTGAGATCGACAAAAAGATTGACTCTCTCGCGCCATACAGATGGAAATGCTTCTTGGATTGCTACAAGGGGTACCATCAGGTGCAAATGAAGCTCGAGGACGAAGACAAGACAGCTTTTCGAACTGACCTCGGGATCTTTTGCTATACAAAGATGCCGTTCGGTCTCAAAAACGCTGGAGCAACGTATCAGCACCTGATGGATAAGACATTCGCCGGAGATATTGGAAAGCATATCGAGGTTTACATCGATGATCTAGTGGTCAAAAGTCCTGAAGAAGACCAAATGTTGAAAGACATCGAAAAAACATTCAACTCGTTGCGCAGCGTGAACATGAAACTGAATCCAGCCAAATGTTCGTTTGGTATGGAAGAAGGGAAATTCTTAGGCTTCATAGTCACAAATGGCGGCTTTAAGGTGAACCCAGAAAAGGTCCAGGCAACAGAACGAATGCCATCACCAAGAACGATCAAAGAGATGCAAAGGTTGGCCGGCCGCCTAGCCGCGCTTAACCGTTTTCTGTCAAATCACGCCGCGAAGTCATACCCTTTTATCAGCACTCTGCGCAACTGTGTAAAAAAGCAAGAGTTCAAATGGACCCCTGAAGCAGAGAAGGCTTTTCAGCAAATGAAGGAGTGCTTGATCGAACTCCCTACTCTGACTGCACCATTTGAAAAAGAGCCACTCGTACTGTACTTATCTTCTTCGGATAAGGCAGTAGGGTCGGTATTGTTGGTAGAGAGAAATTGAGTCCAAACTCCGATTTCCTACGTCAGCAGGGTACTCACTGATCCAGAAACGAGATATTCCACGATGGAAAAATTGGTGCTTGCGCTACTACATGCCTCCCGAAGGCTGCGCAGATATTTTACAGGGCATGTAATCACCGTGCTTACCAATTTCCATATCGGCACGATATTGCAAATGCCAGAAACATCCGGGCGGTTAGCGAAATGGGCCATCGAGCTGGGAGGCCACAACATCCTATACAGGCCGCGCCCAGCCATCAAGGGTCAAGTTCTGGCGGACTTCGTCACAGAGGTCCCAATTGATAAGATCAAGGATTGTGAGCTTGTTGAAACTCCCGTGAAAGAGCCAGCGAATGAGTTATGGATGTTGTACGCTGATGGGGCTTCAAACGAAGATGGCGCGGGAGCTGGATTGCGCCTCGTGAGCCCCGAAAATCACGAATTTACTTACGCCATCAAGTTGGACTTTAAAAACACCAACAACGAGGCGGAGTACGAGGCATTTCTGGCAGGCTTACGCCTCGCCATAAAAATGGGAGCTGAAAACCTACAAGCACACATCGATTCACTCTTGATAGCCAGCCAAATCAACGGTATATACGATGCAAAGGGCGAAGTTATGGCCCTATATTTGGATCAGGCGAAAGAGTTGCTCCAAAAGTTCAAGTTCTACAAGGTGGTGCACATCAACCGCTCTGAAAACAAACCAGCAGACGCTTTGAGCAAACTGGCTTCAACCTCCTTTCAACATCTCGCCAAAGATGTAAGGATTGAAGTACTCAAGAACCCATCAGTTCTGCTACGGCAAGTCAACGTGATTGAGATAGGGCAGCCATCCTGGATGACCCCTATAATTCAGTATTTGCAAGAAGGAGTACTCCCTGAAAGCAAAGCAGAGGCAAGAAAGATTCAAAACAAAGCTTTGCATTACGAGATGAACGGTGGCATCTTATACCACAAGTCCTTCTTGGGGCCATTACTGCACTGCGTGGACCCCCAAGATGCGAATTACTTGATCAGGGAGATCCACGAAGGGATCTGTGGCATCCATGCTGGACCACGCATGGTTGTCGCAAAAATCATGAATGCTGGATATTATTGGCCAGGGATGCACGTCGACGCCCTGAAAGAGTTGCGCAAATGTGACTCCTGTCAGCGACACTCCCCAAAAACCTTGCGCCCAAAGAACGATCTCATTCCCGTATCCACTGCCTGGCCCTTTCAGCAGTGGGGAATTGATATGGTGGGACCCTTCCCAGAAGCTCCTGGCGCCGTCAAGTTTATAATCGTGGCCGTCGATTACTTCACGAAATGGGTGGAGGCCAAGGCCCTCGCTTCAACCACAGCCATGATGGTGCGTAAGTTCATTTGGGAACACATCATTTGCAGATTTGGCCTGCCACTCAAGATTGTAACTGACAACGGCACCAACTTTGCGTCTGAGGACCTTCAGAAGTGGATGAAAGAGATGAAAATCGAACACACCTTCTCCTCCGTTGTGCATCCTCAGGCCAACGGGCAGGTTGAAAGTGTGAACAAGAGTATCGTCGATGGGATAAAGGCCCGACTGGGCACAAAGCGAAGAGGCTGGGTGGATGAGCTCCCGAGTATCTTGTGGGCTCACCGAACCATGCCGAAGACAAGTACCGGTGAAACCCCTTTTAGCCTAGTCTATGGCTCAGAAGCGGTTATCCCGGCAGAAGTTGGCCTGCCTTCTCCGCGCTTGACAGCAGTCAATGCAATCGACAATGAGGCGGAGCGTCGTCTTGATCTGGATCTCTTGGAAGAAAGACGCGAGAACGCGCGCATCAAGGAAGCGAAATACAAGACACAATTGGAAAGGTACTACAATGCGAGAGTCCGCATCTGTACCTTCACGCCAGGGGAATACGTCTTCCGCGACAACGAGGCTTCAAATGCCGAACGCCCAGGAAAACTAGCACCCAAGTGGGAAGGCCCATACTTGGTTCATGAAGTGCTAGGAAAAGGGGCATACAAATTGCGCACCCTGGATGGACATATCATCCCGCGCACGTGGAATGTGAAACAACTGCGCAAATGTTATATGTGACTTTCATAGGCCATGCGCCTTTACCCACTCATATTGGCCACGCGCCTTTTTAATTACTTATGTTGGCTAAGCGCCTATTTTGTTACTTATGCGATGTACGTTGGCCCAAGCGCCTGTTTCCCAAGCAATGAAAGCATACGACATGTTTTCCTTTACAATGAATCCTTTCGTTACAAATGCATGTTAAACTTTTGATTAGCACGAAAACACTCCAGTTACACTCGCACGAGCCACTCTTACATTTATTCGCGCTAACTTAACCAAAGTTTCTAGCAACAGTGCAATAATTGTAACGAGAAAGGATAAACAAGATTCATATTTAAACAAGCGCGACCGCGCAACAGTTACATCAAAACAAAATGTCATTCATTTAAACTAAAACAAGCGCAACCGCGCAACTACCAACCCCGCATAGTTAGAAGAAAAATTACAAGGCAAAAAGCCTAACTACCTACTCAACCATCTCCAGCATCGTCATCATCATTCTTGTCATCATCACCACCACCTTTACCATCGCCATCGTTACCCGCAGCTTCCTCTTCATCCGAGAGCTCAACGGTCACCGGTGGGTCAAGGATAGTCTTCAACCGGTGACACCAATCGTCATGCTTCAGCGCGTCGGTAACCAAATCCATCACAGGTATTGATAGATGGTCATAACCATGTTCAGCACGAGCTAACTCAGCCTCCGCTTGATCAGTCACCGAACAGTGGCTAATGTCGAACTCCTGTCCAAGCATAGCTGTAGCGTGTTCCGCACATTCAAGGTAGCCTTTACGATGACCAACTGCGAGGGAAGCATCTATAACGGCCGCAACAGCCTTATCCAGTTCTCCAGCATTTAGAATGGAGTTGGCCATCTACAACAAACGAAATACATAAGGCGACAGGTTTTAAAGAGGTAAGCAAAAGTCAAGAAGAAGTCTTACCAAAACTATTCCGCGGCCACGCAACCACTCTGCTTCAGAGACCAACGTATCAACGATACCTTGAGCTTCGGAGTAGTTGTTTTGCGCTACATTAAGAGCAGTGGTGCTAATATCTCGCGCCTCCTCAGCTTTTTGTTTGGCCTCTTCAGCAGTGGCAGCCTTAACCCTCTCAGCTTCGAGATCGATCTCCAAGGACTCGTTTTTGTCAACTTGCTCTTGCAAGCGACGCTTCAGCTCAGCGATCTCAACGTCCTTAGCAGCCAAATCTTTGTCCTTACCAGACAGCTGCGCCTTCACCTCAGCCAACTCAACCTGCAAAGGATAAAGGACTCAGTTAAACCTGCCAAACATGAGTATAAGCGGAATAAGAAGTTTCTCGAACCTCAGCCTGCTCTTTAGCAGCTTGCGCAGCTTTCGCATCTTCAACCTTCGTTGTCAACTCAACAACCTTGGCTTCAATGTCGACAATCTTGTTGCGAGCCGCGAACGCGCGCTCATTGTCTTTCTCACATATGCGTTTAAACTCAGCTTTCTCCTTAGCCAACTGCTGTTCAGCAGCTTGAAGCTTGCTTCTCAGGCCCTCGTGCCCCCACTCTTCTGATTTTCGGTCAGCCTCAAATTTCGCTTTCTCTTCGTCAAAAGTAGTTCTAGCCTTTTCCAACTCAGCGGCACGCCTTAATAGCCGATCGCGGTATTTGGTTCTGTTTTGTTCGGGATTTAAAGAAAATGGGTTTTGAATTCTAAAAACATTGTAGGCAAATAAGCTTTCAATTTTTTTAGTGTTTGTAAAACAAAATTGTTTTTTGTATGTATTGTAGCTTCAAAATTGTTAACCCAATGAGCTTTTAATATGTGGTACTTTTTACATACAGTTTATATTGATTTGTTTGTTAATTAAATGTTATATTAATTCATTGTATTTTCTAAATTTTATCAATTATACAAGTCTTAGATATACAAACAATAAAAACACACACAATACTGATTAAATAACTTAACACACATATTTATTTTTATATCGCGTCAATATGTACGACGTCTACATGTAATCGTAATATCAACTTGTTATAACTTGTAAACTTAGAGCATCCACAATACTATAAACCCACAAACCCCACCGTAACTGCAACTTCATATTCCGAACATTCTTCAAAAACACTAATTTCTTTCACAACACTATAAAATTTTCGAACACACTCAAACACCTGTTAAAAATATTAAATAATATAGCATGTGTGAGGAGGGGGGTAGGTTCGTAATTTTGGACAAATAATTCGGACACCGTTTTAAACCGCCACCCACAAGTTACAACGCAATGTTTGGAATGCTGGATTTGTTTGGTAATTCTAGACAAGCCATGCCACTAACGTTGTGCATAAAGTAGATGTGGGCTGTAAACAATTTCACTGGTTTTGTTTAGAAATTAAATTAAAAAATATTTAATTGCTTAATTAAATAAACGTCCAAATTCTTTTTTATTAGTAACATTTAAAAAATGAATACAGACAAACAATTGCAAATCATAAGTTTCAATTCAATCCAATCTACATATTATTTAAAGTTAAATGCCATTTGGGTCCCTAAACGTTCCAACCAGAAGCATGTTAAGTCCCCAAACGTTTTTTTTTTGCTTCTTGAGACCCCGTAAGATAAAAAGTGCTACCATACGAGTCTCTCCACCCAACTTCTGTTGGTTTGACTATGTTTGATCGTTACTTTGTGGGTGAAATGTCTATTTTGCCCTTTTAAACAATAATTGTTACAATTTAAGCCCTAGTTCTCAGTTGTGCGACTCTGGTCTCGTTCTTCTTCTTCTTCTTCTTCAATCTCTGAAATCCAATTACGGTGCAATCCAACAATGTCTCAAAGATCAATTGCTCAAAGATCGATATCTCAAAACTCCTATCCAGACGCGAATTCATCAAAAATACCGAATCGTAGGACAGAGCCGTTTGGCATCATATGTTCGTGTGGCGCTGCTACTTGCTACAAGTACTCAAGGAGCAAAGCTAATCTAGATCGTCGCTAGTTATGTTGTGTAAGTCTGCCTTGAACATTGTTACTCTTTTGATTTAGTTATACGTTGATGAACAATGTTACTCTTTTGTTATGCAAAGTATAAAAATTGATTTGGTGAGATTAACAGTTGGGAGGATGTGGATTCAAACGGTGGGATGATAAGGAATCTTTTCCATGTTGTGACAACGTAATTCCCACATTGTTGAGGTTGATTGAAAATAAAGATGAAATTGAAATCAAGAAAGCTAAGGAGGTGATGGTTTTGAAGATGTTGTTGATGTTCGGTTGGATGTTCTTTATGTACTGTTTGTTTAAGTAGAGTTATGTGAGGGTTGATTTTCAATTGGATGTTCTTGATGTACTATCTTTTGAAATTGAAATTACCAAGTAATGAACGAATATGTAATGGTTGTTGTTTGTTGTTATAATTTATGTTTTCTATTTTGATTAAGTTGTTTATGTTTTCTACTGTGAATTTATTTATGGTTTGATGTCTTATGGTAGCAAGTTGAGAAGCAATCCGAGGATGTAGATATCGAAGAAGCCGAAGATGATAACTTTACCGAGGTGCCTACTACGTATAATGAATCGTTTGATGACTATGACAGTGTCATAGAAGTGTTGAAAGCAAAGGATGAAAAAGCTGCAAAAGAAACGGATGTTCTAACTACTGAAAACTATAAGATGAAACCAAAGGACTATGACCTCGAAGTTTTGGAAATGGCATGGGACTATACGATTGAACCAGAGGATGATTGGTACCATGATCCGTACCCAGGGGAGCATTCGTCTGATTCTGAATGGTCAAATGATGATGCACATCGGAAATAAGTTAGTAATTTGTTTGTAGTTAATCGACTTTGTATTGATTATGTTGACTATTGAAATGGTTAAGTTTTTTACTTTGTAATGGTTATGTTTATCACTTTGTGATGGTTATGTTTTTCACTTTTGAAATGGTTATCTATGTTTGACTATTTAAAGTCAAAACTGTTCGAAACATCTTATAAAATTGTGCAACTCATGGCTACACTTGGCCATTATCCTGTTTGACTAATTAAAGTCAAAATTGTACAATATAGGCAAAATTGTGCAACATAGGCAAAACTGTACAAAACTATTTGACTAATTCACCAAAAGATCAACTAAGTAACCGAGGGTATGTTTGGCATGGAGCTTTTATGTAACGCCCTGCTTTTTCATACTTTCCATAATTAGGAAGTGTTGCTTGTATTTCTATTTTTGGAAATCTTGTATTCTTGTATTCGTCTTTTCGTTGTAATCTTTGTAAAATCCGAGACTTAGATCATAATAGAATTCATATTTTTCGTTAAATTTATGTTATACACATTTCATACTTGTCTATACACTTGGATTGATTAAACCTGTGACACTTTATTCACAATTTGTGCAAAATACGTTAAACTTGCAAACACGTGATTATATGCTCAATTTATGCAAATTCGATACTTAATCTCGACAAATATACTTGCTTATACTTGTTTTATATTGGTTTTATGATTTAATTACATCTCATACCCTTAAATATGATTCTTGTGCTTAAAATACCTTGAAAACACCTTAAAGCATCATTATATGGAAGTATAGGGGGCATAAGTGACAAAAACCAAACAAATTCACGTATGGGGGCGGCCAACCGGCCGCGACCCCCTCCCCCTTTCAGAATCATGCCCCGCAAGACCAACAAATCTGCAGAAACACAATTCCAGCTACAGGATTGGCCATTTTGTTGTGTTTTGTTGAGTTGTTTTGTGTTTCTTACATTAAATGCTCACCAAACCTTAACCCTAATGCTTCCCTATAAAACCCAAGCCTCCTCCACACTTTTTCCACTTTGCAACTCACTTAAAACACACTCAAAATGTGACAACTCGTATTTTAGAACATTTCGTTGCGTTTGGATGTAACTTGTTTGAACTTTACGTGACTAGTTAATGTGTTTGATTTCAATGGAATGTTATGTTGTATTATGTTATGTGTAATGTGAATATGTATCTTTGGTCGCACAAAACAAGCCTGGTCGCACAAAAGGGTCCGGGCCACACACTTTGTTTCTGGTCACTCATGCACCTCTCGGTCCAACATCTCTTGTTTTGAACTCTCGACCCAAGGGCAACCCAAGAATGGGTTCGGCCCACTGCTTGTTTCGCATAACAACATGAGAATTGTGTATAATCCCCATAATTGTAAACATAAGAAAACACTCACAAACCCTATAGTTGTTGCATGATTTAAACGAATTAAACGGATGGATTAACTCGAGTAGTAAACTGTTAGAGATGGCATGATAAAGAACTAGGTTTGATATGATTTTATGCATGAACTTGAATGTTAATGATTTAATCTTGATATGCGTTGTATGTTATTGATATGATGTTATGCATGAACTTGAATGTTAATGATTTAATCTTGATATGCGTTGTATGTTATTGATATGATCAAGGTCCGAAAGCATATTAACAGGTTGATGATTTGTGAATATAAGATGTGCTGTATGGTTGGTTCGATGTTGCACAAAAACTAGGATTGCATGTTAGAAATTGAAATTTGCTGATTCATATGGTCCGATTGTTGTTGTTCTTGATTAAAGGATGATTAGGGTTGAATGATTAGGCATGATTGTTGAATTAATTGTTGTTTGATCTGATTTGAAACTGCCAAACGTGTTAGCAATTGTTACGGAATTTAGGGGCTGGAAATAAGGAAGTTTGTTGCACCTCTCGATAAAGGTTGTGAGTCGAGACCTCACTGTCTCGACTCGAGACCACACTTAAATCGCACAAGCAGCAAGAGTCGAGACCTTGATTGCGGGTCTTGCTGTGACTCGAGACTGGATCCGAGACCGCATGATCTCGAGTGAAAACTGCACAATCCGAGACCGTACATCTCGACTCGAAACAACCTGATCGCACACGTGCCATGCATTCACACATCTGTTATGGACTTGCATATTAGCACAGGCCCAAGTATTTGGGCCGCACACTTGGGCTTTGATTGAATACGTGAACGTTGCTGTTATATGAGTTATGTACTGTTATGTGAACTGCCATGATAATAAGTGAATGCCATGATCAAATATGTGTATGTAAACTATTAGTATACGTGTGGAAAACATACGTGCATTTGGTTTGAACCTGACTTGTGTGGTGACCATATTAGGACGTGGTTGACCATAATTAGCTCAATTGACATTCTTTTTACCTGCCGAGCTAATCTAAGGTGAGTTCACACTTTCTACAAGGCATGGGATTCCTGGTGGTTTGGGAATGGGTTAATGATTACTAAGGAAACCTGCGTATTCTTCTTGGGTAGAATACGTACTCCCACCCTCTTAAGTGAAGGGTGACAGCATTGATATCTGCGTGTTCTCCTTGGGTAGGACACGTACTCCCACCCTCTTAAGTGAAGGGTGACAACATTGAATGACACTAGACAAAACTCTATCATTAAGTCCCTCATTTTATATTGACTTAATCGCCGGGCCAATGGCGAACGGGTCATTAGTTAAATAGCGCTATTAGGTTTGACAAGCCTCACACCGTGCCGCAGAGGACGGGCGTGGACTAATGGACTTGGGCACTTAGTCAATGATGATAGACATTGACGCATGGCACATAAACATAACTACATTCAGTAGTCAATATGGTAACGGGTCTAGTGGTTAACATGGGGAAGCCCCCACTGATTACGATTTGGGAAACAAGGAACTGGATAACTCATGGTTTTCGAAATAACTTATGGTTTTTGGAACAAAATTAAAATGGACAACCAGCTGTGAACTCGCTCAACATTGTTGTTGATTCGTTGTTACATGCCTTGCAGGTCGTTAGGTACTTAGTTGGTGCTTTCATGGGAGGTGTCGTTGTGGAGCATGGACCATTGAGTGTTCATGATAAACTCATGAACTTTTAAACTTATGTTTTGGATTTTGAACTTTATGCTTCCACTGATAACTTAAACTTTGTTGAATTGTTTTGACACCAATTATATTGTTTGGTTTGGACTTTTATTTATTATATTGTTCAATATGATTGGTGGCTGGATCCTGGTCAGTCACGCTCCCTGTGGTGATACTCCGCTTGTGGATTTTGGGGGTGTGACAGATTGGTATCAGAGCCATTGGTTATAGTGAACTTGGTTTTAAAAAGGGGAAAAAGATTTTTGATAAAAACCAGACTATAACCTGTTCAGTGCTCAACGATCCACAACGACGCTTCGCTCCACGTGCAAGACTCGACATTATAGGTAATATGGTTTATGTTTGTATTGTCTGCCTGTTAGTTCACATAGTGTATTGTTCATGGTATGCTTAATGTAACAACTGTTTGCCTGAAACCCTGTATGCTTGCTCTCTTTTGTCGTCTCGTACTATTCACACCTCTACGTCACCGTTCTTATTTGTGCTTTTCTCGATGTGAAGATCATGAGTGGATGTCTCAACTTGACTCAGGCCCAGCTGACGGCTCTAATCAACGAACGAGTTGCTGAGGCTCTCGCAGCAGCTCAAGAAGGAGGTCAACATGTTTAGCCTCACGTGTGTACGTTCAAGACCTTCACGGATTACCGACCAAGTACCTTCAATGGCACTGAAGGAGCCGTAGGTCTCCTCCACTGGTTCGAGAAGATTGAATCTGTTTTCGAAATGTGTGAATGCTCTGCTGCCAGTAGGGTAAAGTTTGCTACGGGAACACTTGAAGGCGGTGCGTTGACTTGGTGGAACGCACAGGTGCAAATGTTAGGGTTGGTAGCTGCTAATGCCACCCCATGGAATGAATTTAAGGATCTGATCAAAGAAGAGTATTGTCATCATGATGACATTCACAAGCTAGAGGTGGAGTTTTACAATCTAAAGATGACAGGGTCCGAGATCGAAGCGTATACTAAGAGATCGAATGAATTAGCCGCATTGTGCCCCAACATGGTGGATCCTCCCTACAAACGTATCGAGCTATACATCAAAGGTTTAGTACCAGAGATTTAAAGCATGGTAACTTCAGCTAACCTCCCTACAATCCAGCGGGTATACGACTGTCCCACCGTCTCACTAGTCAGGCAGTCGAGCAGAAAAAGCTGCCTAAGCGTGTTAGCGCTACCACTGCTTCTGATGATCCAAGCGACAACAAACGCAAATGGGATGGAAATTCAAGCAAGGGTTAAAGTTATGTTCAGACTCAGTCTCAATAGCGAAGGACTGACGACTACAAGAGCCCTAGTCAACATTCTTCTGGTAATCAAGGTCAGGGTGGGTACAAGGGAAACCACCCTAAGTGCAACCGATGTAGCATGCACCACAGCGGGCCGTGTAGCACGAACAACTATCAGAGATGTAACAAACCAGGCCATGCAACAAAAGATTGCAGGAGCCTTTATCCTATGAATCAGAGGCGACAGTAGCAGCAGACCCCACAGAACCAACGCCAGCAGCAGCAACAACAACAGGGTAACAACAAAGGATGTTTCCAGTGTGGTGCTGAGGGTCACTTTAAAAGAGACTGCCCCCAGCTGAACCCGAACCAGAACAACAACAACAACCAGGGGAATGGAAACAACAGGGATAACAATGATGGTAATTGTGCCAGGGGACGTGCATTTGTGATTGGTCAGGGTGATGCGAGGAACAATCCCAACGTCATGACGGGTAAGTTCCTACTGGATGATTTCTTTGTTTCAGTTCTATTTGATTCGGGTGCCGATACCAGTTACGTGTCCTTAAGAGTTAGTCAGATGCTTAAGTGTACACCAATTCCCTTGAACACCAAGCATGTGGTATAACTAGCAAACGGTAAAAGTCTTGAGGCCACACACATAGTTAAGGGTTGTAGTCTCGCTCTCGCTGGTCAGACCTTCTCTATCGACTTTATCCCCATCGTTCTTGGTAGTTTCGACGTTGTCATTGGGATGGATTGGTTATCCCAACATCGAGAAGAAATACTCTGCAAGGAAATGATTGTCCGCATCCCTCGTGCAAGCGGTGAACCCCTCGTTATTCGTGGTGACAAGAGTGGTGCTGTTGTAGGCAACATCTCTTTCCTTAAGGCCCAGAAATGTTTACGAAAGGGCCACACTGCTATTCTAGCCCTCGTTACTGACGCCGCATCGAAATAGAAGAAGATTGAAGACATTCCTATCGTACGCAACTTTCCTGAGGTATTCCCTGAGGAATTACCTGGTCTTCCGCCTCATCGTCAAGTCGAATTCCAAATCGAGCTAGCTCCTGGAGCAGCAGCAATAGCTCGTGCACCGTATCTCTTAGCTCCATTTGAATTAGAAGAATTGTCAGCGCAACTACAAGAGCTCTTGGACAAGGGTTTCATTCATCCTAGCTCTTCGCCCTGGGGAGCTCCAGTTTTGTTTGTGAAGAAGAAAGACGGTACCTTTCGTATGTGCATAGACTATCTCGGCAACAAGGTGACTGTGAAGAATCGTTATCCTCTACCGCGTATCGATGACCTGTTCGACCAGTTGCAGGGGTCGAGCTTCTACTCTAAGATTGATCTTAGATCGGGCTATCATCAGTTGAGAGTCCGAGATGAGGACATCTCTAAGACAACATTTAGGACTCGTTACGGACACTACGAGTTTCTGGTTATGGCTTTTGGGATGACAAACGCACCTGCGGTTTTCATGGATCTCATGAACTGAGTGTGTAAACCATACTTGGATAAGTTCGTTATTGTTTTCATCGACGACATCCTGATATATTCCAAGAGTTAGGAGGAACACGAGCGTCATCTGTGACTCATTCTGGAACTTCTACGAGTAGAGAAGCTTTATGCTAAGTTTTCGAAATGCGACTTCTGGCTTCGTGAAGTCCATTTCCTAGGCCATGTGGTTAATGAGGATGGGATTCACGTTGATCCATCCAAGGTTAACTCGATCAAGAATTGGCCTGCACCTCGAACACCAACTGAAATCCGTCAATTCTTGGGATTGGCGGGTTATTACCGAAGGTTTATCAAGGATTTCTCGAAGATTGCGCAGCCTCTTACTGTTCTTACGCAGAAGGGTGTCACCTACCGTTGGGGTGATGCTCAAGAATCTGTGTTTCAGCAGCTGAAGATGAAGCTTTGTAGTGCACCTATTCTCTCATTACCTAAAGGCACAGACGATTTTGTGGTTTATTGTGAGGCATCAATTCAAGGGCTTGGTTGTGTGTTGATGCAACGTGAGAAAGTTATTGCTTACGCATCACGCCAACTTAAGGTTCACAAAAAGAACTAAACTACTCACGACTTGGAGTTGGGAGCATTGGTGTTTGCACTCAAGATATGGAGACATTACTTGTATGGTACCAAGTGCACCATTTACACCGATCACAAGAGTCACCAGCATATCTTCGATCTGAAGGAGTTGAACATGCGACAGCGTCGATGGGTCGAACTCCTTCGCGACTACGAATGCGCCATCAAATATCACCCAGGCAAAGCCAATGTTGTGGCCGACGCCCGCAGTCGTAAGGAAACCAAACCTAAGCGTGTACATGCGTTAAAGCTTACTATTCACTCCAGTCTTCCTGTCCAAATTCGTGATGCTCAGGTCGAAGCATTAAAGGAAGAGAACCTCAAAGCAGAGTCCTTGCGGGGCATGGAAAAGAAACTCGAACGTAAGGAAGACGACACCTACTACTTCATGGAACGTGTTTGGGTCCCATTCTTTGGAAACTTACGAGAACTTGTGATGGACGAAGCACACAAGTCTTGCTACTCGGTGCATCCTGGTTCTGACAAGATGTACCAGACCTGAGAACTCTTTACTGGTGGCCCCACATGAAAGCTAACATAGCAACCTATGTTAGTAAATGTTTGACCTGTGCGAGAGTCAAGGTCGAATACCAGAAGCCATCAGGCCTACTACAGCAACCAGAGATCCCAACATGGAAATGGGAGCAGATTTCCATGGATTTTGTTACTGGCTTTCCTAGATCTCAACGAGGAAACGATACCATTTGGGTAATAGTGGATCGACTGACCAAGTCTGCACACTTTCAGGCTATTAAGGAAACTGATAAGTTCTCTACTCTAGCAGACATCTACCTGAAGGAAGTAGTCGCGGGGCATGGGGTGCCAACTTCCATCATCTCTGATCGTGATCCGCGTTTTACATCTGATTTGTGGCAGGCGATGCACAAATCCTTTGGCTCACGTCTAGACATGAGCACAGCTTATCACCCACAGACGGATGGGCAGACTGAACGCACCATCCAAACTCTTGAAGACATGATTCGAGCATGTGTAATCGACTTTGGTAACGGCTGGGAAAGACACCTACCTTTGGTGGAGTTTTCGTATAACAATAGTTACCACACCAGCATCCAGGCTGCTCTGTTCGAGGCTTTGTATGGACGGAAATGTTGATCACGCTTATGCTGGGCAGAAGTTGGTGACAGCCAAATCACTGGCCCAGAACTCGTAGTCGACACAACAGAAAAGATTGCACAAATACGACAACGCATGGCGGCAGCTCGTGACCGTCAGAAAAGCTACGCTGATAAGCGCAGGAAACCACTTGAGTTCCAGGTTGGGGATCGAGTGCTACTTAAAGTTTCACCTTGGAAAGGTGTGGTTCGTTTTGAAAAACGGGGCAAGCTTAATCCGCGTTACCTCGGACCTTTCGAAATCACTGAGAAAATTGGCAAAGTGGCGTACAGATTGAATCTGCCCGAAGAGCTCAGTGGTGTTCACAACGTATTCCATGTGTCAAATCTGAAGAAGTGTCTGTCAGATGAGACACTCATAGTTCCTTTCAAGGAACTCACTATCGACGATCAGTTGCGATTCATCAAGGAACCGGTGGAAATTACTGACCGGGAAGTCAAAACCCTTAAGCGTACCAGGATACCCATTTTTCGAGTTCGTTGGAACTCCCGTCGTGGCCCAGAGTTCACCTGGGAATGAGAGGACCAAATGAAACGTAAATATCCCCAGTTGTTCATGAAAGGTGAGTCCACTACTGAAGCTGAAACTACTGCGGAACTTAGGGACGAAATTCCAAACCAACGAGGGGGATGATGTGATACCCTAGGAAAATCAGGAAACCACGCAACCTAACTAGCTTCCTCAGTGACTATGTGCTAAATTTCAGGACGAAATTTCTTTCAACTTGGGGATGATGTGACAACTCGTATTTTAGAACATTTCGTTGTGTTTGGATGTAACTTGTTTGAACTTTACGTGACTAGTTAATGTGCTTGATTTCAACGGAATGTTATGTTGTATTATGTTATGTGTTATGTGTGT
Organism: Helianthus tuberosus; assembly: GCA_030545235.1. Classification (NCBI taxonomy): domain Eukaryota; kingdom Viridiplantae; phylum Streptophyta; class Magnoliopsida; order Asterales; family Asteraceae; genus Helianthus; species Helianthus tuberosus. Next base: position 30,737,763 of record CM060424.1, on the reverse strand, counting down.
AATGTGAATATGTATCTTTGGTCGCACAACACAAGCCTGGTCGCACAAAAGGGTCCAGGCCGCACACTTTGTTTCTGGTCACCCATGCACCTCTCTCGACCCAACATCTCTTGTTTTGAACTCTCGACCCAAGGGCAACCCAAGAATGGGTTCGGCCCACTCCTTGTTTCGTATAACAACAGGAGAATTGTGTATAATCCCCATAATTGCAAACATAAGAAAACACTCACAAACCCTAAAGCCCTCTCCTTTCCTCCCCCTTGTGCGACGACAACAACCCTTGTTCCTTCGAAGCTTCTTTTGGATCGCTACACCATCTCTCTCTCTCGTTATATCACAAGTGTGCACTCAAACTCTCGGTTAGTATCTTTAGTTTTGTCTTGGTTTGTGTTCTTTGTTGATTTTCGGCCATGAGAATATGTGGACATATAACATGTATGATCAAAATATAATATATATAGTTGTTGCATGATTTACATGAATTAAACGGATGGATTAACTCGGGTAGTAAACTGTTAGAGATGGCATGATAAAGAACTAGGGTTGATATGATTTTATGCATGAACTTGAATGTTAATGATTTAATCTTGATATGTGTTGTATGTTATTGATATGATTTTATGCATGAACTTGAATGTTAATGATTTATTCTTGATATGCGCTGTATGTTATTGATATTATCAAGGTCCGAAAGCATATTAACATGTTGATGATTTTCGAATATAAGATGTGTTGTATGGTTGGTTCGATGTTGCACAAAAACTTGGATTGCATGTTAGAAATTGAAATTTGCTGATTCATAAGGTCCGATTGTTGTTGTTCTTGATTAAAGGATGATTAGGGTTGAATGACTAGGCATGATTGCTGAATTAATTGTTGTTTGATCCGATTTGAAACTGCGAAACGTGTTAGCAATTGTTATGGAATTTAGGGGCTGGAAATAAGGAAGTTTGTTGCACCTCTCTACAAAGGTTGCGAGCCGAGACCTCACTGTCTCGACTTAAGACCACACTTCAATCGCACAAGCAGCAAGACTCGAGACCTTGGTTGCGGGTCTTGTTGCGACTCGAGACCGGATCCGAGACCGCATGATCTCGAGTGAAAACTGCACAATCCGAGACCGCACAGTCTCGACTCGAGTCCGCATAGTCTCGACTCGAGACAACCTAATCGCACACTTGCCATGCACTCGCACATCTGTTATGGACTTGCACATTAGCGCAGGCCCAAGTATTTGGGCCGCACACTTGGGCTTTGATTGAATATGTGAATGCTGTTGTTATATGAGTTATGTACTGTTATGTGAACTGCCATGATAATAAGTGAATGCCATGATCAAATCTGTGTATGTAAACTGTTAGATACGTGTGGAGAACATACGTGCGTTACTTGGTTTGAACCTGACTTGTGTGGTGACCATATTAGCTCGTGGTTGACCACAATTAGCTCAAGTGACCTTCTTTTTACATGCCGAGCTCATCTAAGGTGAGTTCACACTTTCTACAAGGCATGGGATTCCTGGTGGTTTGGGAATGGGTTAATGATTACTAAGGAAACCTGCGTATTTTTCTTGGGTAGAATACGTACTCCCACCCTCTTAAGTGAAGGGTGACAACATTGATATCTGCGTGTTCTCCTTGGGTAGGATACGTACTCCCACCCTCTTAAGTGAAGGGTGAAAACATTGAATGACACTAGACAAAACTCTATCGTTAAGTCCCTCATTTTATATCGGCTTAATCACCGGGCCAATGGCGAACGGGTCATTAGTTAAAAGCGCTATTAGGTTTGACAAGCCTCACACCGTGCCACAGAGGACGAGCGTGCACTAATGGACTTCGGCACTTAGTCAATGATGATAGACATTGACGCAGGGCACATAAACATAACTACAGTCAGTATTCGATATGGTAACGGGTCTAGTGGTTAACATGGGGAAGCCCCCATTGATTACGGTTTGGGAAACAAGGAACTGGATAACTCGTGGTTTTCGAAATAACTTATGGTTTTTGGAACAACATTAAAATGGACAATCAACTGTGAACTCACTCAACATTGTTGTTGATTCGTTGTTACATGCCTTGCAGGTCGTTAGGTACTTAGTTGGAGATTGCATGGGAGGTGTCATTGTGGAGCATGGACCATTGAGTGTTCATGATAAAGTTATGAACTTTTAAACTTATGTTTTGGGTTTTGAACTTTATACTTCCGCTGATAACTTAAACTTTGTTGAATTATTTTGACACCAATTAAATTGTTTGGTTTGGACTTTTATTTATTATATTGTTCAATATGATTGGTGGCTGGATCCTGGTCAGTCACGCTCCCTGCGGTGATACTCCGCTTGTGGATTTTGGGGGTGTAACAGATTGGTATCAGAGCCATTGGTTATAGTGAACTTGGTTTTAAAAAGGGGAAAAAGCTTTTTGATAGTGTCGTGACATGCAAATCTAGAGGTTTAGTCCTCATAAACATTCTGTTTTGATAGGGTTTTTACCCACAAGTGATGAACAAGCTTAAAGCTTTAAGATTGTGTGATTATGAGGTTAACTTGGGCTATCCTACTTGAAAATCCATACATCACTTGATGTTTTCTTAGATTAGTTGTAGTTATTTCATCCTTTATTGTATATTCTTGACCCTCCTTGCTGTCTATGACAACATGTGTAGTGGTGAATACCAAAGGGGAACCTAAATGGAAGATTCATCTTCCTACCTCATGCATGACTTATATGATGTTCTTGTATTATGTTATGGACTAGAATCTATACTATATACTATATAACCTATATATTATCTAAGTAACCAAACCCTTGATGATAACCTAGTGGTTCTTTGTCAAATTATTAGGTCACATCATCTAAAGACCATAGTGCTTGTTACGATTCTAATGGGCATCTTGGACCCATGAAAACATTTAAACTCTTTTGAGTTTCATAGTGTCAAAACAAGTATTATGTGATGGATGATTACTTTCTCATATCTCTAATTCCATGTACTTTAAACTTCGAATCTTTAATCTTCCGTTAACGTCCAATACTCATACACCTATGTTTCTTCGTGTAGAAGGACGTGGTGCACCATCCTAATCAACCAACAAACCCTCACGGATTATCAAGTGGAAAGCTTGCAAAACCGTGAGTATACTGAAACCCATTTTCCTTTTTACACTTTAGGTGCAATGTGTATGTTATACAAATCACGCCGCACTTAAACTATTTTAATCTCTATCCATGCTTAACATGAAACTATATGATGCTTGTTAGACTTGTATGCTATGTAAACATTTTTTGTGTCGATATATGCTAATTAACTTTGTTAGCCTACCTTAACAATTATAGCTCTATAGGATTAATGCACCACCTATTAGTCTTGGGTATTGTTAAGTTAAATATGTTAACCTCCCGCTACCCTCTTGGGATAGGCAAAATTAACGCGTTGTATACTTGGGTTTAAACATATAGTACACCGTTTCAGCATATTAGTAACTTACATATTGTATTTCATGTTGGATATGAGCCGTTAAACATTTTTATTCTATATTATGCTATGTATGAAAACTTGTATACTCTCCAACTTTTTGTTGATATATTTTAATACATGTTGCAGGTTGATAGACATGATGATGTTATGAGAAGAAACAAGATTTAGGTGGACTTAGATACACACCTAGATTAATCTATTATTTTTGATGTTATGTTTTGAAACAATGTTGTTCTATTTGAATCTTTGTATGACAATTTTTAGTCTTGCTATGAAATTTAATTTAAATTATATTGTCACATAGTGATATGATGTTTTGAACAATTTGTTCGTCTCATCCCGTTGTTTCCGCCATCGGTTGGGGTGTGACAGATTGGTATCAAAGCCATAACTATAGGGAATTAGGAGAAGTATGAATGCTTTTTGCCTAGTCTATAGTTTAGGAACTTTGATTCTTATTTGTCGTTTAAAACTACTTGCATTCTACCTTATTTATTTCTTATCTCTTCTTCTTTGGTCTCTTAAACTTACATGCCTTTCCTAAGGCTAACACAATACACTTTTGAAGACTTGAAGACACTCGTAACACAAACGAGACGAGTTTACCAAAATAGGCGTGAAACCCGCAATTTGGTAAATGACTCTCATTCCCCTTAATTCTATTTTGCACAAAATTACACCATTAAGTTAGGAGTGAAATCCACATCTTAATGGTAAATTTCTAATTCAAACTCTAGTGGATCCTCGTCAATGTGTCAAAAGTTGATTTTAACCCGACGAGCACCAACCAAATTAGGGTACGAAATCGTCAAGTTAGGGGTGAAACCCGCATCTCGTCGATTGAGTCCTATTCCTCGATTTTCAATCTCGCCAAAGTCCCGATTGTTTCAATCGATTAGAGACGTGTAGTAACTGGAAGGGTAAGATACCGTTAATCGCTTCTCGACGAGAGTATCTTACCTATAGGCCAAAGCACGTTTCTTTAATTTGAAAGAACTTTCGACCCACTTTGGAATAGTCGACGTTTCTCTACCCGAAACAATCCAATGTTTTATGAGCCTCTCTTTTATGTTATCTCAATTTATATGTGATTTTATACTTGTTACCTCGTTCATTCCAAAACCGTTACACAAATCGCACGTTTCTCACAATAAAAAACAATAATAATCTCTCGTGAACAAACTAAATTTACGATGCTTTCATTATCTATGTTATGCTATGTGGAATTCATGATTATGCTATGTGAAACAATTTGAACATTTTATGCTATGTGAAACAAATTGAACATTTTATGTGATTATGTGAAACTTTATGCTATGTGACGCTTCATGAAAACAAATTCTTTAAACAAACATTATGATCAAGTCTCACTCGTTCGTTCCTTTGAATCTTTAGATGTCGTCTGGCCAACTCTCCAACTCGACCAAGAAGTCTAAGACCAGCAATCAAAAGAAAATGATGGCATTCATGGCCAATCAGATTGCTCGCATCGTCCCCAAGATCGTCACTGAAATCCAGGTTAGCTCTACCCCAAACTCCTCCGTCGATTCAAAGGTTGAGGTGCGCAAGCCTGTGTCGTTCAATTTTAAGCATTTCTCGTCTTGCAACCCTAAGCCATTCACTGGCAACGATGGGGTGACTGCTATGCTAGAGTGGTTCGACAGCATAGAGGTCACGTTCATCAATAATGAATGTCCTGAAGAGCTCAAGACTCGCAACGCTACTGGGGTCTTCCAAGATAGGGCTTTGGAATGGTGGACCAACGAAAGAAACATTCGTTCAAATGAAGATGCCTATGCATTACCTTGGGAAGAAGTTAAGGAATTTATGATGGAAGAATTTTGTCATCCGCATGAGCAACAAAAGTTCGAGGAAGAATTATGGGCGCTCAAACAGGTTGATGACAACAACTTAGCCTATACCACCCGCTTTAAACAGCTTAGTTTCATTGTACCCCACCTTGTTTTAACCACTGAACGCACGATTCAAAAGTACATCAATGGTTTACCTTCTGCCAAGCGCGATACCATTGAGGCAGCCAAGCTTGACAACATTTAAGCCGTTTACCGCCTATTAACCTCCCTAAACAACAATCGCATTCGCGATAAACAAGCTACAACCCCTGTTTCTTCAAAGCCAGCCAATCAAATCACCCAACAATCGAGTGGTAACAAAGGGAAGAAGCAAAAGCATCAGAACCCTGGTTACAACACGATTCTACCAGCTGTTAACCCAAACCCTGCTACGCCTAAGAACGCACGAAAGCCATACACTGGGATTCATCCCAAGTGTACCACTTGCAACTATCATCACCCTGCCAACGTCAATTGTCGCCACTACACTACTTGCAACTGTTTTGGCCACAATACCACTTACTATCGTTCTAACCCTGCACCACAAGCTCAACCAGCTCCTCAAAACGCTAGACCAGCTAGAGCCTGTTTCAAGTGTGGTAATACTACGCATCTCCATCCTCAATGTCCTCAACTGAACCAGGAACAACAACAAGCCGCTCGAGGACGAGCTTTCAACCTCAATGCAAATCAGGCGCGAAACGACAATGAAGTCGTTAATGGTACGTTTCTTGTTAATAATCTTTTTGCTTCGATACTATTTGATACTGGTGCAGACAAAAGCTTTATGTCCATTGAATTTGAATCTTTGTTAAATTGTACACGCTCTAAACTGCCTAAGTCATTTTCCGTCGAAGTTGCCAATGGCAAATCCATCTTAGTCGATTCCGTTCTTCGTGATTTTCTTCTTACTCTTAACGAACACATCTTCACTATCGACCTTATACCCACGCAGCTGGATAGTTTCGACGTCATAGTAGGCATGGACTGGCTTCGTAAGAACCATGCTGAAATTGCTTGCCACGAGAAGTACGTTCGTTTGCCTCTTCATCTGGTGGTGACACCTTACATGTCTATGGAGACCGACCTTCAAGAGGATTGAAATTGATGTCCTACACACAAGCGAACAGATATTTATGCAAACAGTACTTTGCCTTCTTAGCCCACGTTGTGGAAGAAAAGGGCAAGGGGAAGAGCGTAAGTGATGTTCCAGTGGTGCGCGTCTTACCTGACGTCTTTCCTAAAGACTTACATGGTCCTCCTCCACCTCGATCTCTTGATTTTTGTATTGACCTCATACCTGGTTCGACTCCTGTTGCCAAAGCTCCTTATCGTCTTGCACCCTCTGAGATGCAGGAGTTATCTACTCATCTTCAAGAATTCTTCGATAAGGGCTTCATACGTCCAAGTACCTCGCCTTGGGGTGCTCCTGTGCTTTTCGTCAAGAAGAAGGATGGCTCGTTCCACGTGTGCATCGATTATCGTGAGCTTAACAAACTCACCGTCGAGAATCGTTATCCTCTCCCGCGCATCGATGATCTCTTCGACCAACTTCAAGGCGCAACTTGCTTCTCCAAGATCGATCTTCGATCTGGTTATCATCAACTTCGTGTTCTCGAAGAGGACATTCCCAAAACTGCTTTTCGCACTCGCTATGGACACTATGAGTTCGTAGTGATGCTTTTTGGTTTGACCAACGCACCCGCTGTGTTCATAGATCTAATGAATCGTGTTTGTAAACCTTACTTGGATCGTTTCGTAATCGTCTTCATTGATGATATTCTCATTTATTCTAAAACCCAAGCTGATCATGAACGCCACTTACGCCTCATACTCGAACTCCTACGTGTGGAACGCTTATACGCGAAGTTTTCTAAGTGCGAATTCTGGATCAAAGAAGTCCAATTCCTTAGATACGTTGTTAGTGAAAAAGGAATACATGTTGACCCTTCCAAAATCGAAGCAGTGAAGAAATGGACCGCGCCTAAAACTCCTTCTGAAATCCATTCCTTCTTAGGATTGGCGGGTTATTACCGCCGATTCATCTCGAACTTTTCAAAAATCGCTGTTCCTCTCACCTTGTTGACTCAAAAAGAGAAACCTTTTGCTTAGGGTCCTGAGCAAGAGGAATCTTTTCAAACTCCCAAGAACTTGCTTTGCAACGCTCCTATTCTTGCTCTTCCTGATGGGAATGGTGATTTCATGGTACATTGCGATGCCTCGAACCGTGGTCTTGGTTGTGTTCTCATGCAACGAGACAAGGTCATCGCTTATGTCTCTCGTCAACTCAAAATACATGAGAAAAACTATACTACCCACGATCTCGAGCTTGGCGCAGTTGTTTTTGCTTTAAAGATTTGGCGACACTACTTATATGGTACGAAGTGTGTGGTTTTCACTGACCATAAGAGCCTACAACACATATTTAACCAAAAGGAACTAAACATGCATCTGTGACGTTAAGTGGAATTGCTTAACGACTACGACTGCGAGATTCGCTACCATCCTTGTAAAGCAAATGTCATGGCTGATGCGCTTAGTCGTAAGACTCATGCTAGTAGCATTTGTTGCTTTCAAATCTCTAGTGATCTTCATACTTGCATTCGTGAAGCGTAATATTCGTCAGTCAACGAAGGTAGCCTAATTGTCGAAATCTGAGGTGCTTCTATCGACCAACTCGTGACGAAATCAGATGGACTTTAATACTACCATAATCGCATCTGGGTGCCAGATCACGACAATCTTCTTGAGCTCATTTTGAACGAGGCACACGAGTCCCGATACTCCATTTATCCTGATACTAATAAGATGTACCACGATCTACGTACATCCTATTGGTGTCCTGGTATGAAGAAGGACATTGCAATCTATGTTTCCAAATGCCTCACATGATCAAAGGTAAAAGCTGAGCATCAACGTCCGTCTGGTTTGCTCGAACAACCTGAAATCCCCGTTTGGAAATGGGATAGCTTTGCTATGGACTTCATAACCAAACTTCCTCGCACATCTTCTGGTCACGATAACATTTGGGTAATCATCGATCGTTTGACCAAATCCGCTCATTTCCTTCCTATTCGTGAAGATTTCAAGGTTGAGAAGCTTGCTCGACTCTACACTGATGAAATCATATTTCATCATGGTATACTCATTGACATCATCTCTGACTATGATGGTCGTTTCACTTCACGTCTTTGGCAAACCTTCTAGTCCGTTATGGGTTCCCACTTGAATCTCAGTACAGCCTTTCATCCTCAAACGGATGGGCAGACTGAACGTACTATCCAAACCCTAGAGGACATGATCCGCTCTTGTGTCATCGACTTTGGTGGTAGTTAGGATGTGCATTTACCATTGATCGAGGTCTCATACAACAATAGCTACCACTCCAGTATTCAAATGGCTTCTTTTGAGGCATTGTATGGTCGCAAGTGCCGATCTCCTATTAGCTGGCATGAGATTGGTGATAAACAATTTACTAGCCCTGCGCTCATACAAGAAACAACGGATAAGATTCTTAAAATCCGTCACAACTTACTTAAGGCTAGAAGTTGACAAAAGAGTTACGCTGATAAAAGACGCAAACCTTTGGAGTTTAATGTTGGTGATCATGTACTACTCAAGGTATCCCCTTAGAAAGGAGTAGTTCGTTTTGGTAAAAAGGGAAAACTTGCCCCTCGCTATGTCGGACCTTTCAAGATACTCGAAAGGATTGGCAAGGTGGCTTATCGACTCGATTTACCTCAAGAACTCAACAATGATCATCCAACGTTTCACGTCTCGAACCTCAAGAAGTGTCTAGCTGAAGAAGGACTTCAAGTCCCACTCGAAGATCTTCAAATTAACGACACTTTGCATTTTATGAAAAAACCGGTCGAAATCATGGACCGAGGAGTCAAGAAATTGAGGCGCAGTCAAATTCCTATCGTTAAGGTTCGATGGGAAGGAAAACGTGGCGCTTAATTTACTTGGGAACTCGAGAGTGATATGAAGACCAAGTATCCACAACTTTTTGTTACTTCTTCCTAAATTTAGGGACGAAATTTCCTAAAGGAGGGGAGACTGTAATGCCTTGCTTTTTCGTACTTTCCATAATTAGAAAGTGTTGCTTGTATTTCTATTTTGGGAAATCTTGTATTCTTGTATTCGTCTTTTCTTTGTAATCTTTGTAAAATCCGAGACTTGGATCATAATAGAATTTGTATTTTTCATTAAATTTATGTTATACACATTTCATACTTGTTCATACACTTGGATTGATTAAACCTGTGACACTTTATTCACAATTTGTGCAAAATACGTCAAACTTGCAAACACGTGATTATATGCTCAATTTATGCAAATTCGATACTTAATCTCGACAAATATACTTGTTTTATATTGGTTTTATGATTTAATTACATCTCATACCCTTAAATATGATTCTTGTGCTTAAAATACCTTGAAAACACCTTAAAGCATCATTATATGGAAGTATAGGGGGAATAAGTGACAAAAACCAAACAAATTCATGTATGGGGGCGGCGCGCCGGCCGCGACCCCCTCCCCCTTTCCGAGTCGTGACCCGCAAGACCAACAAATCCGCAGAAACACAATTCCAGCTACGGGATTGGCCATTTTCTTGTGTTTTGTTGAGTTATTTTGTGTTTCTTACATTAAATGCTCACCAAACCTTAACCCTAATGCTTCCCTATATAACCCAAGCCTCCTCCATACTTTTTCCACTTTGCAACTCACTTAAAACACACTCAAAACAATCTCAATCAGCTGATAATCAGAAGCAAAAGTCAGATTCGTCACAAGTTACTAAAGTGAGCATAAGTTTACTTCTACTCTTCCTTTTTCATTGATTCTTCTTTCTAATCACTTGGAACAACCTTAGGTATGTTTCCACAGGTTTTTCATGGAAAACCAAGGCTGGAACATCATCATAAAAGGCTCCAAAGTGCAATAAACTTTCTGATTTTGTATAAACACTTGTTTAACACACTTTAAATTGAGATTTCTCAAGACATTCCTATGTCCTTATGCTCATAATCAAGTCTATGATTAGGTGGGCTTTAAAACAAGGTTGTGACATGCAAGTCCAGATGTTTAGTCCTCATAAACATTCTGTTTTGATAGGGTTTTTACACACAAGTGATGAACAAGCTTAAAGCTTTAAGATTGTGTGATTATGAGGTTAGCTTGGGCTATCCTACTTGAAAATCCACACATCACTTGATGTTTTCTTAGATTAGTTGTAGTTATTTCATCCTGTATTGTATATTCTTGACCCTCCTTGTTATCTATGACAACATGTGTAGTGGTGAATACCAAAGGGGTACCTAAATGGAAGATTTATCTTCCTACCTCATGCATGCCTTATATGATGTTCTTTTATTATGTTATGAACTAGAATCTATACTATATACTATATAACCTATATATTATCTAAGTAACCAAACCCTTGATGATAACCTAGTGGTTATTTGTCAAATTATTAGGTTACATCATCTAAAGACCATAGTACTTGTTACGATTCTAATGGGCATCTTGGACCCATGAAAACATTTAAACTCTTTTGAGTTTCATAGTGTCAAAACAAGTATTATGTGATGGATGATTACTTTCTCATATGTCTAATTCCATGTACTTTAAACTCCGAATCTTTAATCTTCCGTTAACGTCCAATACTCATACACCTATGTTTCTTCGTGTAGAGGACGTGGCGCAGCATCCTAATCAACCAACAAACCCTCGCGGATTATCAAGTGGAAAGCTTGCAAAACCATGAGTATACTCGAACCCATTTTCCTTTTTACACTTTGGGTGCAACATGTATGTTATACAAATCACGCCACACTTAAACTATTTTAATCTCTATCCATGCTTAACATGAAACTATATGATGCTTGTTAGACTTGTATGCTATGTAAACTTTTTTTGTGTCGATATATGTTCATTAACTTTGCTAGTCTACCTTAACAATTATAGCGCTATAGGATTAACGCACCGCCCATTAGTCTTGGGGTATTGTTAAGTTAAACATGTTAACCTCCCGTTACTCTCTTGGGATAGGCAAAATTAACGCGTTGTATACTTGGGTTTGAACATATAATACACCGTTTCAGCATATTAGTAACTTGCATATTATATTTCATTGTGGATATGAGTCGTTAAACATTTTTATTCTATATTATGCTATGTATGAAAAATTATATACTCGCCAACTTTTTGTTGATATATTTTAATACATATTGCAGGTTGATAGAAGTAATAATGTTATGAGAAGAAACAAGATTTAGGTGGACTTAGATACACACCTAGATTAATCTATTGCTTTTGATGTTATGTTTTGATACAATGTTGTTCTATTTGAATCTTTGTATGACAATTTTTAGTCTTGCTATGAAATTTAATTTAAATTATATTGTCACATAGTGTTATGATGTTTTGAGCAATTTGTTCGTCTCATCCCGATGTTTCCGCCATCGGTTGGAGTGTGACATTTTAGGAGCTTCTAGCTTTAAGCTTTTAAGAAAAAGCTTCTACTCAATAAAAAGCCTTATTTGGTTGAAGGAGCTTGAAGCTTTTGGTTAAATGCTTCTACTAATAGCGTTTAGAAGGAGCTACAAGCTTTTAGGGAAAAATGACTATTTTAATCTCTAAAGATAATGCAATTTAGTATTATGTTTTTTTAGTTATGTCCATTTTGGTTATTTTATATATTTAATTAAAAGCTCTAGTTACTCTGCCAAACACCTAAATATATCTAAAAAGCTAAAGCTACCAGCTACAACTACCAGCTTCCAGCTACTAGCTAACAACTTCTAACCAATAGCCACCAGCTACTTTTGCCAAACATACCCTGAATCTAGGGAACTTTGCAAGTAAAACTGGGTAACATACGGGGAAAACCGAGGGAAGTATGTATATCAGTTCGTTTTGTTCTGAATTTTTTTAACTAAACTAAGCTTATTTCAAATACATTATTAAAATGTGGGTTTATTTTGATAAAAAAAACATGTATAATTAATTATAAGCATATCATCTATTTGATTTATTAATTTTAAGCTTTATACTTATATATTATTCATCAATCATGACTTTTAGAAAAATGATACATATATATATATATCAGACTGGTATTGGTATTATCGAAGTCGATACCGTTTTTTACAATATGGTGTTTCATGGTATCGGTGCTATGCCGAATTAAATTGATAATGTTCGAATAACATTAATAGGAACTGACACCGGTATTCATTTTATGGTTTTTGATCGATGTAAAACACGCGTTGCTATCCTCTTATGCATATAAGGACATTGTTTTTTGCCTTTTATCTTTCGATTGCTATACTTAGTGCCGCTACCGTATCGATGTTGTAAATAATTGAACTGATATTGATTAAATACCCGCAGCGTAGCGCGGGTTGTACCACTAGTTTTCTCTATTATAGAAGGATTCGAATATAGTGATGCTTTTGTTATTTTCTATATTTCTTCTTCTATATTATATAGATGTATTATTGAAGAGTCTTCGATGTAAATGCTCTGAATACGGTTAAGAAGGTAAAGACAAAATAACCATTACTTTTTATTATCTCAGGATTATATTTGGTATTGTTAATTTTTTTTCAAACAAAGCTAACTTTTATGGCATTTAACTCTTTTGGAAAATTATAAAACTAGTCATTGACTACTCCCTCTTTCAAAATTAGCCATCTTATGTGTTTTTTGGAGCGACCTTTCAAGCACGAGATGCCTCCTCAAAGACGTATCCCTGAAACCCAATAAAAAATGGACACGTGGCATGAAAGACACATGGGAGAAGTCCCAGACGCATGGAAATGACTTTCAAATACGCATCCCCGAAACCCAATAAAAAATAGACACGTGGCGTGAAAGACGCATGGGAAAGATCTTCTAAGACGCATCACGTGTTTGAAAGACGCATCCATGACGCCGTACGCTTTAGCTCCTGTAAGACATTCAAAGACGCATTCCGTGCTTGAAAGACGCTTCTTGTGCTTGAAAGTTCACCCAAAAAACGTATGCGATGGCTAGTTCAGAAGAGAATATGGTCAATAGCTAGTTTTATAATTTTCCCACTTAATAATTACATTACCTTATAAGGGTTTTACGTTTATGGTTGTGGGTGACAAAAAAGGGTAAACACAAGGGGCAGAGGGAATCACGTGTCATGAAAGTTTGACCCAATGTAAAGAGTAAAGACAGCTATAACAAGTTAACAATTTATACAATTTTCCTAGAACCAAAATTGCAACCAGGATTTATGATAGTCAATTCTTTTAGCACCAACATTAGATTTTTTTGAAAGGCAGACGGGAATTTCATTACTTCACCGGACAAACATTAGATGCTTCAAGTACAAGTTCTATGCACATGTTACAACCATTAATTATGAACAACTAGTATTAAGCACTCACCGCATTGCGACGAGGCGTAAAACCGTGCCAAATAGCATCAATGTCACACCACCGCGAGCGACCACCAACACTGAATTTGCGGTGAAGAAATTAAAACGAAACGTAAAACATAGGAAATAATAACCAAGTCGATCTAGGACCGGCACATTATGACAAACTTGTCAAACGGGAAAAAGATAGACGACGTAAAAATGTTGAACCACACACGCATGTTGTATCGTATTAACTCGCAAAACTTAGAACAAAGCGTAAAACAGAACATAAAAACGTTGAACCACACACGTACGTTGCACCGTGTTAACTCGCAAAATTTAGAACCAAGCTTAAAACGAAAAAATTGCGAAATATGAAAAGTATAGGGGTCCAACGTTGAAAGTAAAATTGCTATGAGGTTAAATTGAAAAGATAAAAAAAGTTTGGGTTACAAGTAAACATTCAAATAGTTCTTGGTTAAAAATAATTCATCAAATACTTTTGGACTAAAAAGTAAAAAATGATTTTTTTTTTTTTGAAAAACTTGCCAAACATAATATATAACACCTTATATACAAATAAGTTAATAATTTATAGTATTTAAATATATTATTGGTAGTAGAGTAAAGTTTCCGTACAAATAACTTTAACGTACTAAACGTACGAATAGTATGAAAAAGCCAAAAAAAAAAAAAACTGCGGTGACATTTTCGTAATTATTTGCTCGTAGGGTAATTATCAAAATTACTCTACAAATGATCCTGTAGAGTAATTTTGATCTTGTACAGTAATTTTGTAAAATGTTTTTGTAGAGTAATTTTGTAAAATGTGCTTGTAGAGTAATTTTGATCAAAAAACTATAACTCACAAAAAAAAAACCCCAAAAAACCTAACCCCCCATCCCCCAAAAACCTAAAAATACTAACCCCTCATCCAAACTAAATGCTAAAAACTAAACCATAAAGCTAAACCTCATAACTAAATGCTAAAAAAATGTACAAAATTACTATACAAGATTAAAATTACTCTACAAAAACATTTTATAAAATTACTCTACAAGATCAAAATTACTCTACATGATCATTTTACAAAATTACTCTACAAGATTAAAATTACTCTATAGGATCATTTGTAGAGTAATTTTGATTCACTTGTAGAGTAATTTTGATGCAGAGTAATTTTGATACATTTGTAGAATAATTTTGATAATTACACTACAAGATCAAAATTACTCTACAAGAACAAAGATCATAATTACCCTACAAAGATCAAAATTACTCTACATGATCATTTATAGAGTAATTTTGATAATTACTAATAATTACGAAAATGTCACCGTGATTTTTTCAGCAAAACCTTTAGTTCGTACGTTTTGTACGTTAAAATTATTTGTATTTGATCATTGTCTTGGTAGTAATATGTTTGCGTGTCATAGAATTTTAGAACTTATTATTATATGATTATTGAATTAATATATATTTAGAATACCAGACACGTGAATGTTATAACACAATAACAAGGGGATGAATACAATATGATTATTATCATAACAGTTCTTACAATTGCTTAACTTACAAGTCGTAATACTCGTGACTCCACTCGCTATCAAAGAAGAGATCATATTAAACTCAACATCCCCTCACGATTGTTTCTCTGGACTCACAAACTTTTTATTTATTCGGTCTCAAGTCTCAACTAATATTACTCGAGACTCAAGAGTTTTCTGAGCATTAAGATGCTCTTTTTATAGCTAGGTGTAGATGATCAATTACATCTTAGTAAGGCTCAAATATCATGGCAAAATTATTCTAGCCATTTCCTACTTTGATCTATGAAAGTGTTTCTTCTTATCACCTTCGTCATAAATAGTTAGGAATAATGCGTTTTAATAATTTCAATTATTTAATAAATAATATGATTCTATGCACTTAATACTTTTTTCATTGAGAATGGCCTTCTTTATATTAATAATAACTAGCAATAAGATCCGCGCGTGTTGTGGCGTGGGTACTTTGTATATATCGAACGGATTAGTGTAAGCGTTATGTGATGTGTTAACCACATGAAAACGCACGTTCTGACGTATCCGATTGAACTCAATGTATCCTATAGTTGCATTGCGATTGTATCAAAACGTAACGTAAATCGAATTTATATAGTACAATCATAACGTATTATAAGCGACCCGACTAACTCGAATTTATATCGTCAAGCCAAAAACTCTCGAAGGGGTCAAAGTGACATTTACAAAGTTCATAAAAAGTTAAGTGGTTAAAAATTGCATTTCCTAAACTTAAGGGCTAAGAAAGGGTAAAGATAAAATTTGATAAAGTTTTGGGGGTAAGAAGGAGACTATAATAAAGTTGGGACTGAAAAGGAAACTACCACAAAGTTGGGGTGTCAAAAGCAAACTATTTGTAAAATGGAGTAGTAGTTTATGGACTAAATTTGTCATTCTATAAAACTTTGAAAGTACAAAAGTCAAGGGGCTAAAATTGTAAAACCGTAAAAGTATGGGGGAGGGGAGACAAAGCCGGTGGGGTTTCCACCGACTTTGTCTTTTAACAGTATACTAGTAACAAGGCTCGCGTGCGTTGCGGCGCGAGCACATCGCAAACATCAAATGAATTTGTTCAAGTGTTAGGTGATGCGTTAACCATACGAAAACACGTGTTTCGATAGATCTGATTGAACTCAATGTAACATATTTGCGATTGGATCATAACGTAAAGTAAATTGAATCTATCTCGTACAATCATAACTTATTCGAGTTAATTACATAGTTAGTCTCTGTGGTTTGCATAAAATAACATACTTAGGTACTAATAATTTAAAATCACCTTCTAGGGTATTAACTTTTCATTTTGTAACGTTTGGAGGTATTAACTTCTAGGGTATTAACATAGTTAGTCCATGTGGTTTGCACAAAATAACATACTTAGGTACTAATGGAAAGTGATTTTAAACCCACAAATAACCTTAATACCTCCAAACGTTAAAAAAGGAAAAGTTAATACCCTAGAATGTGATTTTAAACTATTAGTACCTAAGTATGTTACTTTGGGCAAACCACAGGGACTAACTATGTAATTAACTCTAACTTATTCTATAGGATTTATTAAAACTTTGAAAAAAAAAAAAGAAAAAAAAGAAGCCACAATTTGACTGCACTCTGTTCGGAACAAAATTTATGAAAACGTACATAAAATAAGTAAGAAAACGTATTATATTAAAAAAAAAGTATATCCAAATGTAGACCAACTCGAATTGATACAGACGCATACATAAAAATATGCACGTAAAATGGTTTTTTAAACGAAAACGTGTTATATTTGACCTAACTCGTTTCCAGAAAAAGTTTATTTCGAAACGTAGACACCCTTAAATTTATACGGATAAGTACATAAAAGTATGCACGGAAAAATACTTCTTTTAGTAAAAAATGATACGGGTAAACTAAAGAAATTAACGAACGAATGTTGCCGAAGGAAATTTAAATTAGTAAAAAGTTAGGGGCTAAAAATGTCAATTGTTAAAGTAGAAGAATAGTAAAGTTAAATAAGGGACTAAAATTGATACTCCAAAATTGGAGGGGCCGTAGCAAAGTTAGGGGGCTTGAAATACAATATTGTAAAAGTTTATGGGGGTAAGGCAAAGCCAGTGAGAAACCCCACCGACTTTGTCTTTTAAGATAGTATATAATAGAATATAAGTGGTAGGGGTTGTCATCACTCACCACCCATTTATCACTCAGAACATCCAATCAAGTTCCGCCATGCCATCAACCATTATTCCATCACTCACAACTTTTTTTAGTGGAAATGCCCATCACACACAACACCCAACAATAAACCCACACACCCCCTCACATGCTTCCATTTATAACGCGTCAAAAATATCACGTGAATTAAGTTTCACGCGTTAAGTTTGATGGGTGGCGGTGGTTTGTTTGATTTTATCACACGTGAAACTCATATATTACGGAGAAAAATGTCTGGATAGTCCCTGTGGTTTCGCCTTTTTTCACCTATAGTCCCCAACTTTCTAAAATTACCTGAATAGTCCCCAAGTTTTCATTTTTTGTTCCCGGATAGTCCCTGGGTCTAACTTCAGTTTGTTTTCTCTGTTAAGAGGGTATGAAATGACAAAAATACCCTTTCCTTAAAAGGCCAAACCATAGGGACTAACCGGACATCTTCTTCATATTTCTTTATAAAACCCCACCACCACACTTCATCTTCAACCTCTACCCACCATCACCCTCCTCCACCCTCCACCATCACCGCCACAGGGTGTGAAATGACAAAAAATAAGTCACCGCCGCCACGCAGACGGCGGCGCCGCTGTCGCCGTCGTTCCTCTTTCCCCGATGCGCGCTCTCTCTCTCTCTCTATCTCTCCTCACAACACAGCCTAACATCATCACTTTCACTCTCCTCCCTCTCGATTACTACATACAGACAACCAAAAACATAAAATCCTCACTTGCCTTCTCCTTCCTCTCGATTGATACCCGCAAAACCATTGAAGCCAGACACCGGCCGATGACCGGTAGCTCCCCACTCCGACGAAAGAAAAGGGAACGTCGCACGCGGCGGCGGTGCGGCGACAGAACCGGAACAGGAAGAAAGGGAGACGGGAGAGAGACTGGAGATCGGAGACGCCGGCTTGCCGGCAACTGCTCATCGAAGGCGGGATACTGGTCTCCTCCGACGAGCTTCCGAGTGGTTGAAGATGATGTGATATTGAAGATGGTTGGTTCGTTCATGTTCAAATCGGGTTAGACTTCAGGTATGGTTCAACAGATTCATGTTCAGGCTCGGGTCAGATGTGGGATATCTCGGTAACCGGAAGATGAAGATGAAGGTGAAATGTGAAGTAGTGAAAGAGATTGTGCAGCCATGGAGGATCGAACAAAACCCTAGGGGATTCTGGTGTTTAATCATGTTCGGTATAGTGAAAGAGATTAAAAGAAGACAATGTGACTGGATTTTGTTTTGTTGTTTTGAGAGAAAACACAGATTGTTATTGCGTGAGATTCTAGAAAACCTTTGAATTGGGCCACACACTCAAATAGCGATGTAGTTTTGAGGTCAGTTCGGGACCGAGCCCAACTTTTATCGCAGTTGGCCTTTAGACGGGCGGGTTTTCTCTGAAACGGTGGCGGTGATGGTGGAGGGTGGAGGAGGGTGATGGTGGGTGGAGGTTGAAGATGAAGTGTGGTGGTGGGGTTTTATAAATAAAAATGAAGAAGATGCCCGGATAGTCCCTATGGTTTGGCCTTTTAAGGAAAGGGTATTTTTGTCATTTCACATCCTCTTAACAGAGAAAACAAACTGAAGTTAGACCCAGGGACTATCCGGGAACAAAAAATGAAAACTTGGGGACTATTCAGGTAATTTTAGAAAGTTGGGGACTATAGGTGAAAAAAGACGAAACCACAGGGACTATCCGGGCATTTTTCTCTATATTACGGGGAAATTATACCCCACCCGGGTCCCCTGAGAAGATCATATCCGATGCATGTTTGTGGACTCTACGCAAATGCGAGGTGTCAGTTTGCCACAAGCATATGCATTGCATTGGTCTGTTTATGAGATGTTTTTGGAGCTTCCAATCAATCCTAACCTATGCCTATGGACGTACTCTTCCTTTTATTTCCCCTTTTTTTCTTGTGTTTCTTATTTGTATTTGGTATTTTTTAATTAAACTAGTTTTTGATCCGCGAACGTGCGGGACTACGGTAGTTATCTATTTGAACCATTACAATATTGGTATAATTTCAATACTTGTGTCAATAACCGAAAGATAAAACCTAATAAATAAGGATACCAACACGTGTGAGATAAATATTAGTAACAGTTTTGATAATACCGTTACTGATACTGATGTTGTTCGGTCTAAATTGACGTGGTGTCATTATTGTTAGGACGGTATCATCTTGGTTCGTCACGTAACAATGTAGATTAAAATACACATGTTACTAGATGGAATATAGTTATATGACATTCAAACTTTTATATATCATCTCGAATTCTCCATATAAGATGTAGAATTAACTACTTTCTTTATTCACTAAAGATAGACTAAATCAATTTAATGAGAGTTAAAATAGATTTGATTTTTTTTTTTTGTTATGACAATTTAGAATCAATCGCCAGAGCCACACAACCACCGAGCTGCCACCACTACAACATCACCACCTAACCGGTGCCATCTCCATTTCACCTTCACCGACACCACAAAAGTACCATCGCCTCTCCTCTCCCTCTCTATACCTTCCCCGTTCTTGTACCCACTCTCTACAAAACCTCCGCCCATATTCTAAGGGCATGTTTGGCTAAGCTTTTTTGAAACAACTTATTGACTTATTAGCTTTTTGAAAAGTCATAAGCTCTAAAATGATGTTTGGCAATGAGGGTGTATGTGAGGGGAAAAATGACTTTTCCAAAAGTCAATATATAGTGACTTTTCCAAAAAGCCATTAAGTCAATAAATTGTTTTCAAAAAAAGCTTAGCCAAACATGCCCTAATTTCTCCCTCTCTATCCACCGCCACCTAATTGTCGTCGTCTTCGAATACAACACCACAACCTAACTAGTCGCCACCACTAACAATCGATGGTTGATGACCCAACAAATTTGAAGATGGTCTTTTGTATTTCTCACATCAGATTATCTCAATCCATTTCTCTAATTTTGATATGTTGATATAGATCATAGCCTGTATGCTAACCTGCTTTTCCAATGCCAATCTCACCTCACATCCATCAATAATCCATTGCTAAAATTTCAATCTTGTTGTTCAATTTCATTCAGTTTAATTTTGGGGTTTTGAGGGGGGCTAGATATCACTCTATCTGAAGGACAATATTGTATTTTCGTCGGTGGCACTGTAGCCTTCAACTTCCATCATTTCCTTTGTAACTAGTATTTAACCCCCGCGTTGTGGGGTGGTAAAATCATACTAAGTAGTAAACAAACAACGGTAAAAACCAGTAATAATTTTAAAGCAAAAAATGCAAGTTTATACCGTCACGTGATGTAAAACGTATGCAAAGACAAAGCAAACATATACTGCGACCTGACATAAAGCATAGACAAACTCAAACTTATACTAACACGTATTGTAAAGTCGAGTGAGTCAAAGTGATATTTTTTCAAGTTTTTTAAGGTTATTAGAAATTGGGGAATAACACGTGTTGCGTGAGAGGGTAGTAGGCAAATGGCGACCAAAACCGAGAAAATCGTAGAACAAAAATGTGACGAAAAAACTGATCCATCATCCATGTTTTAAAAACAATAAGATCATGGATCCAATAAATTTGAAACCCAATTTATATATGGAAAATGCAATCTGATCCATCATCCATGTTTTAAAAACCCAATCAAATAAATATTAAGGCCCATAACATAAGTGTTATGTATTTATAACACATATTTATAATTTAATTATAAAACAAAACCGATACCTGATCTTATTAAATTAAAATAAGGCTGCACTTCCACATCTCCTAACTCGTTTAAATTTTAACAAGATCCATTTAGTCGGCAAGCTAATCCAATGTTACCAAAATATGTCGATAACACTAAAATTACCAACAAATTTTAGGGTTTGATATGTCAAAAGATTTTTTTTTTTAGTTAACTTCCATTTTGCTCCTTGTGATTTGGTCATTTTAACGGTTTTGCCCCAATAGTTTAAAAATAACCATTTTCCTCCCTGATTTTTCTAACTTATCATCATTTTGCTCCTCGCCTCTAAATCCATCCAAAAAATCCATTAACTAGAAGGGTATTTTGGTAATTTTATAGATAAAAGCAAGGGCATGTAAGTCTTTTTCACCTAAATAAACATATAACTTGTTTATTTACATGTATATAAGTAATTCTTTTCTGATCCGCCATCTTTCCATCCACTCTTTCTACCGGCCACCACCATCCACCACCACCTGCCGATCACGACTATCGCGACTTTTAACAAAATGTTTTAATTGAGTTAGAGTCAGGGAGTAAACTACCGAAATATCCCTACTTTTAATTGAACGTTTTAACTGAGTTAGAGCCAGGGAGCAAACTGGCGACAAACTCGAAAGATCAGGGAGGAAAATGGTTATTTTTAAACTATTGGAGCAAAACCGTTAAAATAACCAAACCATAGGAAGCAAAACGAAAGTTAAAAACATGAGTTTTCGAATTGCTTGGGTCACATGACACATACATGAGTTTTCGAATCTTTGTTCTAAACTGGATGGAGTATTTAAAAACACAACTTCCACTGACTCGAGTGATCATCAATACACCTTCAACTAGAAAAATAGATCATTTGACATCAGAAGTGTGCCAAAAGGTGTTTGATGTAATTCATAAAAGAAGTATGTTGAAATATAAAAGGATGTTCTAGTCTATTTTTTATGTTTGGATTTATGAAGAACATAACTAGTAACAAAATTCAATCATACCTCGTTTTTGTCCGTCTTGGTGAAATATTATTATACATATTAAAATAGAGTCTTGATGAACAGTGACTTTCATTTATTAAACAATTGTTTCAATTTTTCTAATAATATTTTATTTATTATATATTATAATTATTTTTCTAATAATTTACGTTTTATGTTTATTTTTTCAGTATAATGTTATAAATTTATTGAAAACGTTTATTGTGTCGCTATAGCACTAAACCGAACCAAAACCGATTGTATTTTTCAACATTGCAATATAAATGTTATTGAAAATGGATATTGTGCCGCTATCGTACCAAATAAGAACCGAAACCGACCGAATAATATATGTATCGGTCCAGTATTTATTTATATTGTTTTCCCTTTTGGATAAAATGACATCGTATTACTACTATGTCGTACCAAACGACATTGGTACATGTACTCATTTGTATGGTTTTTGTTTGGTAATGAATTTTGTGTCACTACCGTAGTTAACCAAATCGAAACCAACTGAACAGCATCGGTATCTGTACCAGTACTTATCTTTACTGTTTTTGCCTTTGATAATTAACGTGTCCAACCAAACAACATTAGTACATGTACTTGTATTCATTTTTATGGTTTCCGGTTTCAATAATTTTCATTATACAACTATCTGCGAAGATAAACAAATATCATTACCAGTACCATGACGATCTGAACTGGTCGATACCGTTAGGACAACATCATTGTCGGTACCGATGTTTGTTTTTTTCATTTTTGGTCGATGTAAAATATGTGTTAATTTATGTACCGAGTGTATGTATCGTACCAATACTATAATGAACCTAACTGATACTGATTGAACGCTCATGATAACGTTAACGTATCACCGCAACGCGCGACGGAAACAATATATATATATATATATATATATATATATATATATATATATATATATATATATATATATATATATATATATATATTAATTTCAACTCTTCATGAACAGTGAATTCATTTGTTTAATTATTATATTATTCTATTATAAAATAATAAAAATATTATAATTATAATTATGTATTGTGGTTAACTGAACCGATTCCAACCGAACCATATCCGCTTATGTATCGAAGTTATCGATTTCAGTATTTGTTTTTTGGCCAATTGGATTTTAACACCTTTAACTTTGAAGAGTTGGTCGATAACACCCGCAACTAACACTTTGATCTGTGACACCCCAAACTTTTAATTTTGTTTGTCATTTCACCACTCAGTTAAAAAATCAGTAACTGAGTTAGCTTTCAATCCTATGTGGCATCCTACGTGGACTATTTTTGCAGATATGGCACATTCATGGGTATAAAACTCATCTCTCAATCCTAGGTGGCATCATTAATCCTACATGGCACGAGTGACGTGGCTAACACATGTTATAAGATGCAAAATGTTGAAAGTAGGCATTGTTGTTCTGTTCAATTAAATCCACCACCATCTCCAAAGCACCCCATCCACCAACCACCACCAAAACCCCCAACCATCTCCTTGAACAAATCGACAGTATCCTTGAACACCTTCGGATCAAGCAACAATGTAGTGATATCTTGAAACATTATGCCTGTTTGATTACAAAAACAATCATCAATCACCGTTCATGAATGTACGTGATTATGTTTGATACAAATTAGCCAGTGAGTCAGTGAGAGATGATTGTTTGTACCTGGTTTCGGGAAGTTGGGGACGACGCGAAGTGCAGATTTGATACCGGTGATACGACCGGAGGATTCTCCGTCATCGCCGGACGACATTGTGCGGTGTGAAGAAGCAGTTGCAGGTTTACTAATGGCAGAGATGAGGGGGTTTTAGGGTGATGAAAATGAGAGGGAAATAACGGTATTTATAATGGTTCAATTAAATCCACCACCATCTCCAAAGCACCCCATCCACCAACCATCCACCAACCACCACCATACGACAGCCCACCCCCAACCGTTCTGTCCCAAACCGACACCTTTTGAGTAGGCAAAGTTCTGGCACCAGTGGAACTGACTGCTAAAGGACTTGTACCATCCCCTATCTCAACATCAGGTTCAATCGTAGGGCCTAGTTTCTGAACCGGAGCTGATTGGGCTTCACCCAGGGAGGATTCAGAATTCGAATCCCACTCCGTACTCTCCACTGTCATCTGATCAGTCCCGTTAACCTCATTTTTGTCATTTTCAGCCCCCAAAACCGACACAGGTGGTGTTGTAATTTAGGGTTTGTAAGTTAGTATAGGATTGGGATGTATGTTTGTTGGATGAATTGAGAGATGAGTTTTATACCCATGAATGTGCCACATCTGCAAAAATAGTCCACGTAGGATGCCACATAGGATTGAAAGCTAACTCAGTTACTGATTTTTTAACTGAGTGGTGAAATGACAAACAAAATTAAAAGTTTGGGGTGTCACAGATCAAAGTGTTAGTTGCGGGTGTTATCGGCCAACTCTTCAAAGTTAAAGGTGTTAAAATCCAATTGGCCTTGTTTTTTTATAGTTTTTGATCAATGTAAAACAATGTTGATAGCTTCTTATTTTTTTAGTATTAATTTTTTTGAATAATATTTACGTATGTGTGTATATATATTATAAAATTTTGAATATACTATCGCGATTCAATTAAAGTTCTGTCATCACGAATGGCACATATCCGGACTAAGCAACATCAATACGCAGGGGCGCAACTTTGAAGGGACGGGGGGTGCACCCACACCCGCCAATATTTCGGTTAGAACTGTAATATTTTCGATTTTTTGTTCGAAAATTTTACAATTATATAGGTCAGCCCTTCAATTATTTTGCCTAAAAATCCTCTACTCCTCATACATATTTTCGTAGTTAGTTAAAAAAAAGTGAAAAACGAGCTATTGGTAAGTTTTTATAATTATTTATAAACTTTGAGTAAAGTTTTTTTATGTTTAAGAACACGTTATTTGAATGAATGAAGATTATGTAGTTTTATCTGAAGTTATTATTGTTTGACCCGACCCGAATCGAATATCCGACCCGATCATATAACACGAAACATAGCGATAGAAAAAAAAACTGGCCCCATGATCCCCCCCCCCCCCCAAACCTCGCCGAAACTTTTGGTCAAGCTCCGCCACTGTCAATACGCGTACCATATTCGTTTTTATAGTTTTCTTTATATCACTTTTTGGTATTGTAAGTTTTATCGAGTATGGTAGTGTATCGATATCGTGACGAACCAAACCGATACCGAACAAACAACACCAGAACTGATATTGAAAATTGTTTTTATGGTTTTTAATCGATGTAAAACACCTGTCGATTGATATACCAACTATCAGTATCGTACTGTACTATAATGAAACAAACTGATATCGGCCGAAAACCCGCCGCAAAGCGCGGGAAAATACGACTAGTTTAACATAAAATCACAAAGGCATTGATGTAAAATGTCTAATGAAATATTTGACTTTTTGTGTGTTAATGTTTAAGTCGATGGATATTAGAAAACACCAAGTGAATTCTTATAAGGGTAAACTAACATACGATTTTACACTGTGAAACAATATTCAAGCATCAATAAACGGGTCGTGTTCGCAGGTTGGTGGGTCCAACCCGATACAAACCCGAACATGATACGAACCCAAAATCGTGTTAGATATATAAAACCTGACACGGCATAGATATTCGTGAGTTGACACTACACAAATTTTACAAGCACACGACAAAAACCATCTATATAAACCTTAAAAATAAAATAAGAAACATATGAAACTACATGCTTTGATAAAAAAAAATGTAACAAATTAGTTAAAAAAAGTTATAATAAGTTTATTAAACAAAAAACAAAGAATAATGATAATCCGTTTATTGAATTAAAGAAAATAATTATAATAGATTACTTGAGAAATGAAAAGGAAAACGAAGATAGGGGCGGGTTAAGTTAGGCGGTAGTGGAGTGGGTTGCAGGTGGGTAATCATGTTAGGGCTTTTGGTGTGGTAATTGTATGTGGATGGCGACATTAAAGAGAGTACGATGCTGGTTGGGGGTATCGGTGGTGGTGCTGAACAATGGTATACATCACAGGTGAAGAAATCATAATGAGACAAGCTAAGACACCATGAATATTGTCGCTAACAAAGGGCATGCCTTTGTTGGATTTAAACTTGTTCGGTGTAAAACATATTTGGTACATGAATATTAAAAAAGAAATATTTTAATGTCCCCTCCAAAATTGCTCAAGCTAAGGGTGATAGGGTGCTCAAGTGGGGCGTGAAAGACATGACATTGCAGGACTGGTGGCACTAAGGGTAGTGTATATGAGCACCCCTCCCACCTTAACACGTTAGTTTCATCGATTGTATTAGAAGAAAGATTAGTTAAAACATCACCTAGAATAACAAAACTATTTGACGGATGAAACATCATATTTAATAAACCAAATACCTGAAACGGGCCAAAACCAGCCATAATTAACAATAAAACTCTTGCAACGACTAAGCATATTGACAAAATGTTAAACCACGCTAATATAATATTTCGCTGATGTAACCAATAGTGGCGGATCTAGAAAAATGTCAAGGGACAACGTTTCAAAAATTTATTTTCTATAAAGGCAACGAAATAGAAAAAACGTCAAATTTTTCCAAAATTTACCCTACCGTCAGAGCATCAAAGGGTAGCGGGGGCTACTCCTATTCTCAAGCTACATCCGCCCTGGTAACCAATTGTTGCTTACTAGTGTGTTATTTCACACTAGGTTATAAATGGCCTTATTTGTTTTTTTTTTTCTGATTTTTTAATCTTAACAGATCAAAAGGCAAATTCAAATACCCCATATGCTATATGCATGAAATCTATTATATCACATCAACAAAAGTTATATCATTACGATATAATACCGTTTCTATAATTATATTTGAATTAATCTGATCCAGTTTCTCTTAATTTAAATAATTCATCATAATACCATCTATAATTTAGGATTAATCAATGATTATACTATTTGTAGGCCGTAGAAAGGTTTCTTAGGCTTTGCTTGTATTGATTTATGCGATTTAATTTAGAGTAAACGTCAATAGGGTTGGTGGACAGTGGCGGATCCAGCCCTGTTTTGTAGGTTCACATGAACCCAATCTGTTTGGAAAAAATTAGTAAGAACTTTGTATGATTTGGAAAAAATAGTGAGAATCTACCAAAACGAATCCACTGAAAGAAGTTTCTGGATCCGTCACTGCTGGTGGATAGGACCACCTAGTTTTGGAGGTTTTGGCTTCAAGTTTCATAGATGAAATTTATATTTTATAAAGTAACTTTTCAATAAACAATCAACCAATGAAGAACCTAATGAATGCTCAAACATCTGATTGCCAACTAGAAATTCAAAATTTAAACGAAACATTCAAATAGAATTTCACACAAAGCATATAAAAATATTAAAAGTATTATTTAAAACCCTAAGCCCTAAGATGGCAATGCCCGGGGAGTCCTAATGAAGAGCCGGTGCAGGAAATTAAGTTGGCAATGACCAGGGAGTCTAAAATGTAATTGTGATGCACATGATTCATTTGTACTTTCAAAGGGACATTCAATCATATAACTAGAGATATGAGTATTATGCTGAAACTTGATTACCTCTCATTCGGGGTGTGTAAATCTCGGTTCGTCTCAGTTTGGTTTCTACCCTTGATCATGACTGCTAGTTTCGGTTACGGGATTTCCTTAACTACAACCATAACCAAACTACGGATTTGTTTAATTTGGGATATGCATGTTCTCGGTCTAGAACTTACAGGTTTGGACAAGCACCTTGCTTAAAGCAGGTTTGAACAGCCATCATGTTTAAAAAGAATTAACTCAATTTTTGTCCTTAAAATGAAACCACTGTTCACGTTTCTGTTCAAAAAATAGTTCCCTGATTACCTAAAACAATGTAACCAAACCAAACTACCTATATATTCATCTAAAAACCCTCACGTACTATTGTAACTTTAATGCGAGTGAACAAAGTATATATGAAATCACTATATAAAAACAATCAAATCCAAATTTGAGGAATACTCTTTGTTGGACACTGCAAGGATGCAAATGAAGAAACCGAATACCATGAAAATCGCCCTAAAATCAATTACCAAAACTCAAAACCATGTCTGGATACTCTTAACCATAACCACAACCATAAATATGGGAAAAACAAATAAACAAACAGATCATGGACTGATTTCCATCAATCCAGCCACCCAAGTTGACAATCAATAATGATCAGACGAATTAAAACCCTAAAAATAGCTTTGCTATGAGTGAGATTTACGGGGTTCAGTTGTTGTATTGGTTCGGTTGTTGTATTGGTAATTGGTATTACCTGGTTCCGGCGTCCCAATGATGACCCGGTGCGGGAAATTAAGGGGTTTTTGAAGATGGTAAATCTTCAAAGACTCTTGATCGTAAGCCATAGCTGCGAGTTTGGATGACGTATAGGTCCCAAGGCGTACCACTACAAGAAAAAGATCTTATAGGGACGATATTTTTTTGGCCTGTAGGGAGGACATGTCCTCTCTATAAGCCTTTTTAACCTGTAGAGAGGACATGTCGTCTCTACAACATATTGTTTCTACAGCTCCGTCCCTATAGGTCACCCAAGTCGTCTCTATAAGTGTCCTTGCTATAGATGAGTTTATAGAGACGACATGTCGTCTCTATAAGTATTTGCTAAAAAATAATAAAAAATAAATTAATATTTACCAAATAAAAAAAAACATTTTTTTCAAATATTTTGAAGCCCTTTAATAAATTAATATTTACCAAATAAAAAAAAACATTTTTTTCAAATATTTTGAAGCCCTTTAGAGACGACATGTCGTCTCTAAAAGCTTTTTTTGAAAAAAAATAAAAAAAAACATTTAAACCCTATAGAAACGACATGTCGTCTCTATAGAATTTTCTTTTTAAAAATATTTTCACCTATAGAGACGACATGTCGTCTCTATAGGTTTACTTTCAAAAATTAAAAAAAAAACATTTTCACCTATAGAGACAACATGTCGTCTCTGTAAGCTTTTTAAAAAAAATAAAAAAAAACATTTAAACCCTATAGAGACGATATGTCGTCTCTATAGGATTTCCTTTTAAAAAACATTTTCACCTATAGAGACAACATGTCGTCTCTATAGGTTTACTTTCAAAAATTAAAAAAAAAAAACATTTTCACCTATAGAGACAACATGTCGTCTCTATAGGTCCTATAAAATTTAAAAAAAAAAATTATTTTTCCAGGTTCTTAAACCAAAAAATCTCAACAATCAAATAGATTCAAACCTCTTAAACATGTTAAACAGAACGATAAAAGGTATATTAGCAAGCCATTTACATCATCCGTGAACCCGTTTAGGTTAACAGACCGTGTTCGAGTCAAACCCGACGGGTATATTTTAATAGGTGTATTATTACATTGGTTAATTTAACCCGTTTGTTTTTTATTTTATTTTTTCAATACGTATTATGTAATAAATTAAATTGGTTAGCTACATTATGCTAAATTAAAATAATATTAGGGGAAAAAAAACTTCCAGGTCAACAGGTCGCATTCGGTTAAATCCAGCGGGTTAACGAAAAGAATACGTACCTTAGTATGTGTCTCAAGCTCCAAAGTCTCAGAGATTCAAGACAGGATCAATGGCATCTACAACAAGTATTGTAAACTTTTAATTTGAATAAATATAAACAAACAACTTCCCCTCACAAAAACAGTAAACATACGACCCAAATTAGCAGATGACAGAGAAAGTCCAACCAACATAACTAATATCCAAGCAATTTAAAGATGAAATTGCATAACCGGATCAACCTTGTTAAAAAACTATGTGCACCTAAAGTGAACGTGCGAAACTGCATAAAAAAACGAACCTGCGTTTTGACTTTTGAGCTGGAAATTCGCAAGAAATCAGTTGTGGTCGTCGGAAATTTTCCTTTGTTCTCGCTACCACTCGTTCCTAAACTGCAAATTCAAACCAAAGCTCATTCTAATAAATATTTATGTTTATGTTCTTTTATATTTCCTATTCTTATGTCCTCTCTAAAGGTGTCGTCCCTATAAGGGTTTTTTCTTGTAGTGCAAATAGCGACACTTGGTCGCCTCGCTACATAGCTCGCTATAGCCGCTATTGACAACTATCATCTAAATCAATGAATATACATTTTGAACGATTATCAACCGGTACAGCCATTTGACTAGTTCCGTTTTAGCTAAGTTTTCTTGTTTGACCAGTTTTGAGATAAATGAGTACACGACGCAAACCAACTTATAATTGTAAATACCAGAAGGTAAAAGATAAAAATGAACGTATAAATAAGCAAATAATAAATTGTCAAGCGAATACCAGAAGTGTAGCCTTTTGATTCCACAGGCATTGTATCATCTCCTTCACCCTGATCAGAAGAATCGGATTTGGAAGATAACGCAAAAGCTTCTGGAAGAAGACTGCCCACAATAAAGGAAGATGATGAGGCGGACGTAACTGTGGAAAGACTTCCAGTACTACACGCTGAATTGGCGGAACATGTCCCTGCAGAAGTATATTATTAGACCATCATATAGATCTGCATGTCTGCCTAGGTTTCCTATCTATCTCGGTTTCATACGATGCCTAACTATAAGATAGAAACATGAAGATGGATTAATTTATTATAAGTAACCAACCCAGATATATGTAGTTTTATAGTAAAAAGCTGATGCAAAGATAAAAAAGAGAGAGAAAGAGAGAATATTAATGACTAGA
The DNA here is from genome assembly GCA_030545235.1 of Helianthus tuberosus. Taxonomy (NCBI): domain Eukaryota; kingdom Viridiplantae; phylum Streptophyta; class Magnoliopsida; order Asterales; family Asteraceae; genus Helianthus; species Helianthus tuberosus. Next base: position 30,706,816 of record CM060424.1, on the reverse strand, counting down.
GAATAGTAAAGTAGAAGTAAGATATTAAAATGATCTAGCTTCTATGAGAACACGTAGACCTACTTTTATATACATTTTGAGCAACATAGCACTTTAAAAATACGTTACAATTTTGATACATATAGTTCTTAACAAGAAAAGGGTTTACGGCTGGAAAACAAGTTACCTCACCTCAGGTCTTTCATCAGCTCCCAGATTTTGGAGTAACGAAAAAACGGAAAACAACAATTTATCATGTTCGGCTACTGCAATCAAGGAATCTTGTTGATTAACCTTTCACCATTCATGTATTGTATTCTGATGTTTATGCGGAATAGGCAAACTTTGATTTATCTTTTATTTTGTGAAATAGGCAAATTTTGCCATAATGAAAGCTGATAAACAGAAAAAATATGAGAGTTGAACCTTTGTCATTATCCTCTATAGAACCCTCCAACAGACCCTTGGAGATAAGCCTCTTGAATATAGAATATTGTATTATTATGATATTATTTAGAGCTCCTAATTTCTAAACATGTTGCTACAATATTACTAACCTGGAATCCAAGGGTGACTATATCCTTTTCAGATGACCCAGCAACTGATCTAAAGAAAAATGGAATGAGAAGTTTAACCAACATCACAACACCAAAAAAGAAAACAAAAATGTAGCGAATAATTACCTTAGCATTTTAAGGATATTTGGCCAGCTATAAAACAGCTTATCTCCATGCCTCTGAAAAAGGTTTCCCTTATGAAAAAAGGAAATGCATGTACAAAAAAATAAAGCATATAGTTCCTCCCCTAGTTATCGATAGCAAACAGCAACAACGTACCTATACGCTACGTCGCGATAGCGATGAAATAGCGCCCGCTATTTCGTGTTTAGTGATAAGGTAGTTAAAATTTAAGAAATAAAAATAGCTATCTATAAAGGCCCGATAACAACTTCACATTTTAATAGCTAATAAATTAGCCTCTATTTTAGGTTTTAATCAATGTAGTACCACATAACATGTAATCAGTCAACTATGCTAACAAAACATGCATTAGATATGAAAATAGTTACAGTCAAATTCCTCATTCATAACCATGATAACCTAAAAAACAAAAAAAACTTACTTGTTTCCCATTAATAACATTTGTCTCAGCAATAACAGTGTCAACAACCGAACGATCCGCATACTTATTATTTAATAAACCCGAAGCCCCTTAGACGACCAGTCTATCGATCTTTCATGATAACCAAATCCATCAGGTCTCCATACTTTGTAAAATAGTTAACTAAGGTACCTATACAAAATTAAACAAATAAACACTTCAAATCAATGATACAAACAATGGCTGTCATAACTACACAACTAAACACTAACCTATGGTAGTATCCTTTGCTAAACCACCTATTAAAATCTTCATGTAACAATTAAACAAACAAATTTCAAGCCTATATCGTCAATTAAATGTAAAAATAATAATATTAATAAATAAACTGAAGACGAACCCGGGGCTTGCGTCGTCACCGAAGCCAGGTTGCTTGGAGCCCATAGGAGATGAGTTTTTGCTTCTTGAATCGAAAATCTCTGACAATTTGGGGGTTTAAAGTGGTGTTTTTGAGGGGTTGGCGGGGGAGGTGCGCTGGGGGTTGGGCGATGGTCAAGGTGGCAGTGTGGGCCGGTGATGGTGGTGGTGATGAATAGGGGCGGAGATTCGCCACCATCGTCATCAATCTCTCTCTCTCTCCCAAGGTGGCAGTGTGGGCCGGTGATGGTGGAGGTGGAACAGCTACGGCAGAGGTTGTGCGACGAGGGAGGTAGTGCAATCGAGGGGAGTAGCAGCTGGTGACGGTGTGTCACGAATTGGGGAAAAGGGGAAGAAATTGGGGGTAATGAGGATCAGATTGGCGGGCTTCTGAAGTTTGGGGAAAATCAAAAGGGGGAAATTGGGGTAATGAGGATCAGATTGGCGGGCTAGTGTTTCAGGGCATATCTGGTCCTCAACAGAGAGAACAAGTCCTCTCTAATAGTTTAATTATTTTATTAGCTAAAATCTTATAAAGAGGACATGTCCTCTCTAATAGTTTAATTATTTTTTTTAGTTTTATTAAATTTATTTTTTCTATATGGTAAAAAAAATAAAAATAACTATTTTGTTACTAATATAGTTAATAATGATAATAATAATAATAACTAATAAGTATTGTTATTTGTTAAAAATAATGGAATATTTTGTAACTAATATAATTAATGAAAATAATATTGATAAGTATGATATTATAAATAATAAAAATAATTCCCTATATATTAATAACCGAGGGGAGTGAGGATCTGATTGAATTTGTGATGCAGTTGTTCAGTATGAAGATCCATGATCGTTTAGAAACCACAAGGTATAATCAATTTAGCAATCATTTCTCCGCCCTTCATTTGTAGAATTTTTTAGATATATAGTTTTCGACCCGGTATGTAGTTTTCGTATAATTTTTTTAGGTATATACGATTTTGACCACTCGGTTTTATAATTTTTTTAGGTATATACGTTTTCCACCCCTCAATCGGAAATCTCAAGATTCGCCACTACACGCATACGTACACATAAATACATACACACACGTACACGTGCGCACTAGCACTAACACATACACACACGTACACGTGCACACTTACATATACACATACACAAACACATTACACGTGCACACACTAACATGTACACATATACACACACACGCACACTAACACAAATCAATCTAGGGTAAACACAAACAGATCCATATCCAATTAAATATACATACATGCATACGCACACACACGCACGCGTACGCATATACATACGTACACACACTACACAAAGACATACATACACACACACATAGTCGTACCCTCATACGTACACAATTACATTTACGTGCACGCATACATCGCATATGTACACATTCACATATACATACGTACGGTACACTATTAAACATACATACACAGATGTTCAGAGAGACACATACACGTGTATACATACGCACACACATATACACATAGATACACATACACAACCACACATATACATATACACATACATCAGATATGTACACATTGACATAATATTTGTAGGTATGTAGGTATTACATTTTTTCGTTTAGGGTGTAGTGGAGTTGCGTTGGGCTTGGCCCATGCGTATGAATCTTGCCCGTTTATATTAACAAATAATTATAAAGGTATAAATATATATACACAAACACACACGCGTACAATAACACATACACACACGTACACGATTACATATACACACGCGCACACTAACACATACACACGTACATATATACAGGGGTTATTGGATTTTATCACCCCCAACTATTGGCTATTACCCGGTTCCACCCTCAACTATCGCTTTGACGTCCGTCACCCACAACTTAACACTTAGTGTGTTCTGTCACCATGTCGTTAACTAATCACTAACTTTTGATCTTGCTACTATAATTTTAGGGTGTCCTAAGATCCCTATGACACCCCCAAAAGTATAGTAACAAGATCAAAAGTTAGTGATCAGTTAACGACGTGGTAACAGAACACACTCAGTGTTATCCATTCACATATACATACGTACGGTACACTATTAAACATACATACACAGATGTTCAGAGAGACACATACACATACACGTGTATACATATGCACACACATATACACATAGATACACATGCACAACCACACATATACATATACACATACATCAGATATGTACACATTGACATAATATTTGTAGGTATTACATTTTTTCGTTTAGGGTGTAGTGGAGTTGCGTTGGGCTTGGCCTATGCGTATGAATCTTGCCCGTTTATATTAACAAATAATTATAAAGGTATAAATATATATACACATACACACACGCGTACAATAACCCATACACACACGTACACGATTACATATACACACGTGCACACTAACACATACACACGTACATATATACAGGGGTTATTGGATTTTATCACCCCCAGCTATTGGCTATTACCCGCTTCCACCCTCAACTATCGCTTTGACGTCCGTCACCCACACCTTAACACTTAGTGTGTTCTGTCACCATGTCGTTAACTAATCACTAACTTTTGATCTTGCTACTATAATTTTAGGGTGTCCTAAGATCCCTATGACACCCCAAAAAGTATAGTAACAAGATCAAAAGTTAGTGATCAGTTAACGACGTGGTAACATAACACACTCAGTGTTAAGTTAGGGGTGATAAAATAGCCAATAGTTAGGGGTGATAAAATCCCATAACCCTATATACAGACACACAAGCATGTACACACGTACATGAGCCCGAGCTGGACAAAGCTTGAGCTCAATTAACTTATGAGAGCTCGAGCTCGGCTCGTTGGTAGATTATCAAGCTCAATTAAATATTTATAAAGAACAAATATTACACTAAGGCTCAAGAACAGGCCTGACGGGCGTCACCTGACAGGCTCGATAGATAAACGAGCATTTATGCTCATGCTCGGCACAGGCTCGACAAGACTCGACTCGTTTCGAGCTTTCTCTCGAGCTGATCTCGTGCAGCTCGCGAGTCGCACTACTCGTTTGTACCCCTAGCACAAACAAACACACACACACAAACATACATACATACACACACGCACGTACATACATACACACACATGTACGTACATACATACACACGTACACACATATATACATACATACACACGTACACACATATATACACACATACTACACATAAACACCCACATCATACACACACATACATACAAACACATACACGCACATACATACACTAACACACACATACACATATATACGAACACATAACATATACACATATCAATAGGAAGACGAGTGTTCATCGATTTCAGATTGCTCGTTTGATGGAATTAAATGTCTTATTATGTTTGATATTACGTGTTTTTTTATATTTTAGTATGTAGGTCTTTTTAAGTTTATGTATTTTATATAGAATTATATATATATATATATATATGTATATATATATATATAAAAGTTCAAATACATCTAATAAACCAAATAAAATTAATTTTATTATATAATCTAATTGTTTATTACCTAATAAAATGACAATTATATAATTGAATATTATTTTTTTGGTAAAAATCATGAATAAAATTAAAATTTAATTATTTTTACTTATAGAGAGGACATGTCCTTTCTATAGGTTAGTTATTTTTTTTTTTTAAATTTTCATGAATTGGTTGGAAATTTTGCCTCCTAAATGATTTTTTTTTACCTTTCAAACATTTTAGAGACGATATGTCCTTTCTATAGGTTAGTTTATTTATTTTTTTAATTTTTTATTTCAAACATTTTAGAGACGATATGTCCTTTCTATAGGTTAGTTTATTTATTTTTAAAATTTTTATTTCAAACGTTTTAGAGACGACATGTCGTCTCTATAGGTTTAAATATATATTTTTAGTTAAAAACAAGAATAAATTAATAAACTTAATAAGGTTTATAGAGACGATATGTCGTCTCTATATGCGAATAGCAGTTTTTGTATTTTTAATTATTTATTAACCAAAACTAAAATAATAAAACAAAATTATGTTTACCTATAGAGACGATTTATCCTTTCTATAAGTTAGTTTATTTATGTTTTAAAGTTTTTATTTCAGACATTTTAGAGACGATATGTCCTTTCTATAGGTTAGTTTATTTATTTTTGATAATTTTTATTTCAAACATTGTAGAGACGACGTGTCGTCTCTATAGGGTTAAATAACATTTTTTGTATTTTTAATTATTTATTAACCAAAATTAAAAAACAAAACAATTCCCTATAGAGACGATATGTCCTTTCTATAGGTTGGTTTATTTATTTTTTAAAATTTTTATTTCAAACATTTTAGGGACGATATATCCTTTCTAAAGGTTAGTTTATTTATTTTTTAAAATTTTTATTACAAACATTTTAGAGACGACATGTAGTCTCTATAGGGTTAAATATATATTTTTAGTTAAAAATCAAGAAGAAATTATTTATTAACCAAAACTAACAAAACAAAACAAAATTATGTTTCCCTATAGAGACGATATGTCCTTTCTATAGGTTAGGCTTTTTTTCCCACAAAAAATTTGGAATGGTGGGAAATTATGCCGCCTAAATTTAAATAATTTTTTGAATAGTCAAATTCGTTAGAGACGACATGTCGTCTCTATAGGTTAAACTTTATTTTTTAGTTTTATTTTAATTTTCATACATATTGATCATTAATAAAATTAAATTAAAAGAAAAATATTTAAAGTTATAGAGACAACATGTCGTCTCTATAAGTTAAAATGTTTTTTTAAAGTTACCAATTCAACAAAAAAAAAAGCAAAAAAAAATTATTTTCACCTTATAGAGAGGATATGTCGTCTCTATAAGGTAGACTATCTTAAAAGGCACGAAAACCCTATAGAAACGACATGTCGTCTCTATAGGGTGATCTATAGAGAGGACCTTTGTTGTCCCTATAGGTGTCCTCCCTATAGGGGTTTTTTCTTGTAGTGTACGAGACGACCATCGGGATAGATTATTGCAGCGAAATACGTAGTCCCCGACTTCTTGACACCCAGTAACTTCCACCTCTTCTTTCTCTCACTGCAAGAAGTTTGGCGGCCCAACTTCCACCACTCTTCAAGCTCATCATCCTCTTTCTTATTCTTCTTCTTGTTAACACCACCGTTCAACTTCCTCAACGCCTCTTCTTTCTTTTTAGTTGTTTTATTCTTCAACAACTTATTCCCTGATGATGATGATGATGATGATGATGTATTCTCCAACGTCATCGCCGGAAAAAGCTTACAGATATCCGTTACGGACGACATGGTCCCGGCTCTTCTTCTTGTACGTGATATTCATCTAGGGTTTTGGAAACGTGTATATATAGATGCTGTAAATTAATCTTTATTTTTAATTTTGAAATAAATATACATTTTAACCAAATAAAATACAAAGGTTTCAAGAATCAGGCTGGTATAATTATTATCTATCCGGACATCCTCTGCGCCTATTTTCACACTTTTTGTGCCCTAGACGCCTCGTATAGGGCTATACGAGACGTCTAAGCACTGAATTCAAAGGGGTCTCAGAGGGTGTCAGGCACAAAGTTTAAGAAAACATATACGAATAGTACAGCCCTATACGAGGCGTCTAAGGCTTGGGTTTTTTTTTGCTGAAATAAGGGGTGTTTTGTGGGTTTTGGTATGATTTTTTTGGATAGTTTTTGAAGATGTGTTTTTTGGTTGAAAATTTTTTTTGTTTTAAAAAAAGTTTTGTTTTTTTTTGTTTTTTACACTATAAAAAATTTTTGTTTTTTAAAAATCAACTATTTTAAAAATCGGCTCTTTAAATATATTATATCGATTAAATATTATAATGTTTTTAACATTTTACTTTTTTAAATATTATTCTTCAGATTAAAATTTTATCTCGTTCAAATATTGTTTCCGTATTATATTCAGGGGATATATTGTTTCCGTATTATATTCAAAACATATTTTGTTTCCATATCATCTCAATTTAAGACAACAATCATTAAGTAACCGAATAACTGAAAACAAACATAAATACGACATATATAAGATAACTTTGTACATCCATAACAAAAATATATAAGATAAGTTTGTACATCCATAATAAAAATAAAAACAACAACAGGTCTATGCATCCAAATCAGAATCCGAATCTGGATCTGGCTGCTGCGGCTGCTGCTGCTGATGTGGTGCTCGAGCCGGTGGAAGCGGTATCGGGGGTAATCCTTCCCTCTCTCGTCTATCCTGCTCGGCCCGTACCAGCCAACCTACCAAATCGTTGAGCCTGTCAAGCTTGGCTCGTACATCCGGATGTAGCGCAGCTCCTGGGGCATGACCTGGAATAACGTGACGTGGAAACTGAGGCGCCCAGTGAGGTGGCGGTGGCTGTGGCACCGATGCACCGTCTACATCCTCCGGAGGGTCCTCCACGGGCACTGCATCAGCAGGATCTGGCGGAGGATAGACGGGCTCGAACTGCTCTGGTAGGGGCTCCTCTCTCCATATGCCCCCGTCGCGGTTTTTAAACCGCGGGCCAACGGGGAACCTCTTGAGCAGCTTCATCCCCCACAGCGACTGAAAACCCATCCGCGTCGGCATGACTGGCGGCGTTTGTAGATGTGGGTGCGTAGTACTGGGCTAGACCGTGTGCTAGTGCGCACGGCCTCCTGTACAACAAACAATAAAAGAAAAAAAAGATCTGTGGACGTACACCACTCACGGCTGTAGCTGCGCGCTGCAATAGAAGTAGCGAGCATATGGTGCATATACCTGCAGATAGTGTTAGCGAAATATAGAAACAGAGATTAATAAACAATGCACATAATCACAATAATTGCCGTAATAAACGTACGTACCTGTACAGTGGGTCCCTAATAAACGACACCCTCCCTTTCGACTTTTCGTGCTCCCAATGATTTGCCCCCGCAATCACCTGCCAAAACCCTAAAAGAGTGGGTTTGTCAACCACCACTAGCCCCGCTGTGTAAACCTCAGTCTCGATCTCCCCCTGCATGTATAAACCACAATGCACCGCAAACTCTGCTAGCGTTATCGAACGCAAAACGCCAGCGAGCCTGAAAGAAACCTCAGGCGGAGGGGGAGCATCTGGGTGCGGAAGCGGCACTAGGACCCCAGGAGGGTGAAATGTGAATGACGAAAGGAACTCGACCAGCAGCTCCCTGTAGCTCAGCGTGTGCGCCAAATCAAGAAGACGATGCCACGGCGAATCGACAGGTATAAACCGACGCACTCTAGCCGTCTCAGAAATCCCATCTATCGCATCCCAGTCGATCGCTGCATGCGATCCAATGTGCATCCTCCTAAGCTTCTGGCAATGACGGGCGGCATCGGTGCCGTCGGGAAACTCTAGATACGGGTGACCCTGCAGCGTATCCAGAGGCGGTAGCCGTCTCCGTCGTGGACTCTGCTGAACCGGCTGACCCCCCGGCGGTGCCCCATCAAGCTCTACCTGAATGTCATCGCCCTGAATCGGATCGTCCTCCATAATCAATCTGCAAATAAATACCGTATACGTATAATAACAATAATAAATAAATAATAATAATAATAATAACAATAATAATAATACATAATATTAATAATAATAATAATAAATAATAATAACAATAACAATAATAATAATAATAAATAATAATAATAATAAATAATAATAATAACAATAATAATAATAATAATAATACTAAATAATAATAATAACAATAATAATAATAATAAATAATTATGATAACAATAAATAATAATAACAATAATAATAATAATAAACAATAAATAATAATAATAATAACAATAATAATAATAATAATTAAAAAAAAATACAGTGCCTCGTATAAGCCTCGTATAGAGGTATACGGGGCGTCCTGTTCTACCATCTTCATCTTCAACCTCAACCCAAAAACCTCAAACCCAACAAAACCTAAACTACGGGAAGAAATGCGTACCAGGGATGCCTCAAATCTTCGAAAATACGGTCCAAATACGTATCCGGGGCGTATAAACCTCTGTGCACCGTATATGTGTGTGTTTTATGTTTTGGGTGATAATGTGGGTCGTATAGGTCTTCCCCCCCCCCCCCCCCCCTATACGAGGCATAGACGCCTCGTATAGAGCTAGACGACCCGTCTGGCCTTTTTGTTAAATGACCATTTTGCCTCTGTAATGCCCCCAGTATAGGCTTTAATCAGGGGCAAAATAGTAATTAACCAACCCAGAAAGATATTTCTGGAATGGTTAATTACCATTTTACCCCTGATTAAGGCCTATACGGAGGGCTTTACAGGGGTTAAATGGTAATTTAATAAAAAAAATTTAATAATTAAAAAAGAAAAAGTGAAACAGTTGCCGCCCAACATGTATTGGTCGTATAGACCTATACGCGTCGTCTATTTGTTTAAATTACCTTTATGCCCCTGTTTATGGCTTATACTGGGGACTTTCAGGGGTATATTAGTAATTAAAATAAAATATTTTCAAAATTCAAGTTTAAAAAAGAAATGTTGCCGCCCCTATAGACTACCCGTACAGGTCTATACGAGGCGTCCTTTTTTAATAAATTCAAATTTTGATATTCAAATTTTCAAAATTCAAATTTTCAAAAACCCGCTCTAACAGACGACCAATCTAGATCTATACGAGGCGTCTGGTTTTGGTAAAATGACCTTTTAGCCCCTGATTTATGCCTAGATTGGGTGCATATCAGGGGCAAAATGGTCTTTTGACCAATCATATACGACACGTCTAGCTCTATACGAGGCGTATATTTGTAATTTTTTATAAAAATGTTATTAAACTGTTTTAATCAATTCTAATTATAAAAAAATTATATAAATTTTTATAAAAATGTTATTAACCTGTTTTAATCAATGCTAATTATAGAAAAATGATAGAAATTATAAAAAAAAATTATAGAAATTGTAAAAATCTATAGGAATTAATACAAAAAAATACTATTAATTACATAAAATACTATTAATTACAAAAATCATTCTTCCGTATCACTGTCGATGTAATTAAGACTGGGGTTTGATCTTGGCGGAGGATTCATTATCGATGTATACCATTCTTGACGTGGCAAGTACATATCTTCCCATTGTTCCGTATGGGGTCTTCGGTGGGTCAACCATAGCCCGTGTGCTGGTGGCATTGGATAATCCCCTTCCACCTTCATCCCATGCTTCAAATATTGGGAACCAGATCGATTCGTTCTGATCCATTTCTTGGACAAGGTCCCTTCGAATGAGCCCCCATGAACTCTGATCCATACCTAAGCCCACAGCCACAGACCGAAACCCACAATGACCGTCCGGCATCACATCTCGTATGCACGAGACGTACGGATGGAACACTGGCGGAATGGCATACTTAAACTGTTTGATGATTCCCACGTACTCGTCCCCAATGATTAAAGGAAAACCGTGAGCATCTCGTGTCTCTTTCTTCTTAGAACTCTTTGAACGGCTTAGGCTCGCTTTGGGTTTTTGGGACCTTATAACCGACTGTTGAGAGGCCTGTGACGGAGCGTACGAGCTGTGGCGAGGTTTATCATACTTACTTTGTCGAAAACCTTCAAAGCACTTGTTTGCATCACCGAAGGAGCTTCTCCTCAATTCTTCATCTATACGAGAGGCCTCGTCCAACCTTTGTTGTACCTGCTTTGTTGTTGGTCGGCCACGAGTATTTTGTTGGACAACCGGTGGTTTCTTGGTAGATTTCTTTGGAGTCAACACCGCTTTAATCTTTGACATCAGGCTTTTTTGCTGAGCTGGGGGTGCGACTCTAATTGTTGTCTAACAATATTTAGCTCTTCGACCACGTCCACGTCATCGTCTATCAATTTACAACTTTGGAAGTTAAGTTTCCGCCAGAAGACGTCTATGTTTTCGAGTTGAATCGGACGCTCTGCAATGTTAAAAACAACATTGTTTAAGTAACATGATTAACGGAAATAAATCACACAAGTGTTGTACATTTAACAATTATTACCTTCACGCATGTACTTTTCTATCCTACAAGCACAGGGCAACCCACAGCTGTGCCACATTTGGCAACCACATGATGAATGAAAGCGCTCCAAGACATCTAGCTTCCTAATTGCCTCTCCACGCAACAAGTCAAGGGCTGTATGGGATACTTTTCCAAGTAGGTGTTGAAACATCGGGTGTTTGTGGTGGTTCATTATTTTTTCGATGCTTTCTCGAAAAGTCTTCCTTATTTCACCGAACTGTGTCTCAACTATATCCCGAACACAACCAACTACACGGTCCAGCGAGCTCCTATCTAGGACGTATCTCTTTAAGTTGGCGTGTTGGCTCTCAACTCTGTTTGTGGTACGATTACCAAAGTTGCGCCTCTTATCAGTCCACGCAAAGACGAACATCTCCTTATAGTCTTTCAGCCAGTTATCGTACACGTACTTGAAGACTCCTAAAAAGTAAAAATAATTTAATAAAATTTGCATAGGTGAGTCGTATGTTATTAGAAAAACTTACTAGAACGTTTGCACTCCACAAGTCGCTTTCGCATGTTGCGTAAGTGGTAATCGTAGATGGGTATGGATGGAGACTCAATCAATATCCCCCAGAACGACAAAAATTTCTCCCAGTCTTCGTCTGTGAAGGCACCCTTGCAGTGCTTCATAACATTCTGTTGTATGTGCCACCTGCACAGAAGCCTGGAGGCGTCTGGAAATACTTTAGCACACGTGCCCATAAGGGATAGGTCTCTATCCGTTAAAATCACACGTGGATCCATACATTCATCCAACATTGACTTGACCCTCTCAAGCACCCACACAAAGTTATCACCCCGTTCTTTACTAACAACGGCATGCGATAATAAACGATTTGTTGGTAGGCGTCACACCAACAATCTGGATAAATGGCATATTGTATATGTTTGTCTTGTACGTTGCATCGATCAGCATAACGTGGGGGAATGCACGCCACATGTCTCTCGAGTACCGATGAAGAAAGAAGATCTCTGTTATGATCTCTGTTCCGGGTTCCTCCCGTGTCTCATAAATAAAGTCGTTGTTTATCAGCATGCTTTCTAGTGACTGCATGGGAGTCAATCCTTGTCTTTGTTCGGCTCTAATCTTCGCCACAACGTTTTGAACGTCTTTCTGAACACGAAACCTGTCAGGGTCCTGCTTCCTTATCGTTTGAAATATTTTGCGCGGCTCTATGTTTTGAGCTGTCAGCTGCTCGATCAGTTTCATTTCGCTTGGAGTAAACCTTCGCACAAACGCGTGGGCCGACAGGTCCTCACAAAGTTCGTGGTTATGCTCAATTGTTCCGTCTTTTATCTCCCAGGTTTCATACGGGTGGTTTCGCACAGCCAGCAGGTAAAACGGGCAACCGGTTTTTTTGCTTCCAGCATTTATAAGTGTTGCTGTAGTCTGGTGCTCACCACCGCGATCACATTCAAGCCATACCCTCCCGGTTCTTCCCCCGATTTTCTTTGATCGACGGGTGACAATAACGAAACCATCCGCGTTTGCTATTTCTTGTATCCGTTTCTTTAGTTCATCTAAAGATTTGAAAACCTGTAACATTGTGACAACCCTCGTAATTACATGTATCCGTACGATTAATTAATATTAAATTGTGCTTATTGATTGTGCAAAAAATGACTAAATGATCCTGTATGCTTTTCTAAGTGTTGAGAACTAAAAGTGTTACAAAAAGTTACATAAAAGACACTAAACGGAACAACTTAGCACTTTAACGAAACGGTATCTAACCGAACAACCGGACATTACCCGGAACACCAAAATATTGTCAGAAACATTATTGTATTATTTTTCGACTAGTAATGGTCCCCGAATATCCCAACACATTATAAAATGTGCCATACACACATAACACTAGATATTACACACAACCTCCTAAGTATTTACCTACTCACCATCAAGTTACACTTACCCCCCCCCCCTCCCCATATCTACGACCCCATGCGGGGGACCCCACTCATAAGATTTTGTTTCAATATTATATTAGATGGTTACTTGTGTATCTTGCCAAGATTTGTAAGAAATCTTATAAGATGTGTGTGAATCTTTACTAGATCATTTCCATATCTCTTCATATCCTCATAATCATCACCTCATTCCCTCATACTATCTCCCTCCCTCTCGGCTCCATCAAGAACCGCCACCACCACCACCTTACAACCCTCATCCTTCCATTCCAAGCTTGTTTCAAGGTGCACAAAGGTGAATTAGAAGGTGTGGAACACTCGGATCTTGAAGGACCTCTCTAGTGTGCTTTTATTTATCACATTTTCATCTTGTTTCTTCCCTGGCCTTTGTGCTAGTTGTAACTTCTTGTTTAACTCTTGTCCATCTTCTTGTTATGATTAAAAGTTGTAGTATGATGAATATCACAAGAACACTAAAAGGTTTAAACAAGAAACATGAACATAAAGCTTTATATAAAGATGAAACATGATGTAATAATGTTAGTATGAAGTTATTTTGATTATGTTGTTGATTACTTGATGATTTACTTGTTAATATTGATGTTAAATGTCGTTATTGATCACTAGACATGTTAACGGAACAAATAGAACTTGCGTTAGAGCGCTATAAGCTGAAAACAGCTTCTGTCCAAACATTTACAGCCAACTTCAGTTGGCTGTAAATATGTCGATATTTATCGAAAACTGATTTTATTGAGTATATAACGTGTTATTTTGAAATATGGTTCTAATGGCACTGTAATCATAATTTTTGGACTTCGTTTGCTATTTTTAAAGTGTCGTTTTTTTCACAGCAGCAAAAGCTGTTTTTTTACTGCAGAAAATGTGTGTTATGTTTTTCGTCATAACCTTAAATCTGTGTAGAATTAGGTCATGAAATTTGTACTGTAGATGGCCACTGATGTCATTGTAATGCTCCAACTATAATTTCATCAATCGGACGTACGGTGAATTTTAAATAAATTATCCCGTGGACTGCAGTCAGAAAGTGACAAATCTGATTACAGTCTGGTGAACGATTTTTTTATAAAATATTGATATTGAATTGGACCCCGATATTTTTACGCAGTAATATTTGGATTGTTTAAAACATTCTGTAAAAGTTTGGTAATTTTTGGAGTAAGTTAACTATTTTATTAAAATACCCGAAAACAGTCCAGTTTTGGATATTCAAGCTGAAACAATATAACTAGTGATTTGCATGTCTAAATGTCGGTTATGTTATCCGATAATGATCTAACGTGTTATATGTCAATGAAAGTGTTATGTGCAATATCGTATGTTTGCTTTTGAATGGGTATAGAAGGGATGTTTATATGGGCATGAAAGGTTAACGTGAGTGCGAGCTATGTGATAGAAGTAATGAGTAGATAACCCGTACGTAGGATATGTATTATGCATGCACGAGAAACTGATTGCTATCTGTACCTTATTAGGATGTGCTTGATTCCTGATTATTAGAGTAATTAATCTAACCGAGCAAACCAAGGTGAGTTCACACTCTTTAAAAGGCATGGGATTCCCGGTGGTTGGAAATGGGGTTAAAGAACTAAAACGGAACCTACATATCCTCCTTGGGTAGGATATGTACCGCCATCCTCCATGGGTAGGATGCCAATATTAATCCTGCGTATTTGTCACACCCCTATTTTCCACGTGTCACCGGTGGGCCAGGTGGGGAGTATCGTGACGTAATTGGTATCATCATAGACAAACAACACAATATATAAATGCACAGCGGAAGCAAAGATAGATTCATTTCAACTATTAAATATCACAAATAGTTGAAACGGATCCACAGGCGGATCAAAATAAAATAAGATATTGTTCAACAGCTTTATTGTCATCCAAGTTTGCGAGACTTATTGTGGACGCTCTAGAAGACCCCCAGCCTAGTACGAGTAGTACCTGCACTTAATCTTTTTGGAAAAATACGTCAGTTTACACTAGTAAATACAATTTAACTGACTCATTTTGAAAAGAGTTGAAAATTGATTTGAATGCACATGGCACAAAACATTTTATAACTTGGGATAATTATGCAATATAATCTTGTGAACGAATTACATGTTACTTGTGCGTTCAGTAGCCCGGATCTTGTCCAGGTTAAAGATCAATAGACACACCACATTATAGAGTTATACACTGACAGGTGTACGCCTACACCCCGTGCTCAGGTCGTGGCCATCTCGTAAGATGATGCCAAGGATATCCGGGACATGGTCATTAACCCCCCAAAGGCTTTAAGTGAACAAGACTTTTTAAACGAGCCGATCAAATTATTCAATTAACCACCCAAAGATGTAAGATTTGATGCTCGATTAAGCGGTATTTTATATACCGTAACCCAAGCCCGTATAGGGAAAATAAGTTAAAAGTATTTACCTGAGTAAAGTATAAATCACAACTAGCAAGTGAAGGTAGCTTTTACTGGTTCTCCTTATTCTGGAACAAAGGTTTATAATAACCTATTAGATTTCTAACGGGTCTTTATTTAAGCCTAAGCTTAGACCGGCTAGTTTTAAGGACGATATGGTTCAAACGCACGATTAAGCGAAGACCGGATAGAATGTGATTTAGACCCGACAAGTTTGAATACTTGTATAATATGGGTATACTAAATACATTCTGGATTTTGAGACAAAAATGTTAAGGTTTGACCCGTTTCGGTCAATTTATGCAAACTAGTTACATAAACCGAACCGAGCGCGAAAAGGGCGTTACGGGTAACCATAAGAGTCATATGCAAGTTCCCTGAGATAATAGGGCTTAAATATGTTATAATATCAGTAAGATATCTTCTATTATGCCCCAAATAAATTTAAAAACAATTTATGCCTCATAAGGGCATTTTGGTCATTTAAAATATTATAAAAGAGTTAAATTAGAAATCTGAGTTACAGGTCTGGTTCATACTGTAAATATACTTAATTTAACATGTTATACCAGTAGGGTATGACCCATAAGTGAAAATCATCATTTAAAACCAAACTATGCACCTTAGGGGTATTTTGGTAATTTCACAAGGGCTTAAAAGGTCAAAATTGGAAACCTGAGTTCAAAAACTTGTACTTACTGTTATTTTATAAAAATATACTAAAAACATCAGTAGGTATCAACCTTATATGTTTAATATGGTTATAGTACATACTATGCGTTAAAAACGCTTAAAAGGCGATTTAGAGCCGTTTCCGGGTTTTTAAAAGAAAGCTGATATTTTTATATTTCCAGAATGCTCAAAATATTTTATTTATCAAATAAAATCAGTAGAAAAAGGTTTGGGGTCAAAAGGATTTGTAAAACTCATTTTATGGCTTAAAAGGGCAAAATCGGTATTAACCGAATTTAACTTAGAGACCTATGTTATGCTCAGCCAAAAATTAAATAAAAATCTTTAAAAATCCCAAAATATTATATTATAATAGTGGGTAAAGAGTTTGATATTAAAAAGTGGGTTTAAATAGGTTATATGCTAATTATGCCACTTAATTAACATAAAGCTTTCAAAATACGCTAATGAGCATAACTCTTATTCTGGACCTCAAACTGATATCAAATTTTTAGGTGCAAGTTTATAAATCAGTAACAAATGTTTCTACTCTTTCACTTTTTCAAAAATCACGTTTTATAGCCAAAAGGGCATAATAGTCATATTTAAGCATAAATCGGAAACATGCATATGAATCGGATAAGTGTTGAACCAAGTTGTAAAATCTCAGAGAGTTATACTTATGGAACTTGGTCCAAAATAAGCTCTAAGGCAGATCTCAAACATGCATGAACGGATCAGAACTGAAAGTCAAAGAAAAAGTCAATTTATGCGACTTTCGGTTCCGATTCGGGTTTAAACTGAAAATTGTCGAGATGAACATGTTGAGACATGTTCTTACATTAATTACCAAGTTATTTTAATGATCAAACAGGTTGCATGTACCCTACATTGCTAATCATGCTTAAATTTGCAAATAACACTTCTGTTGACTTTTTGAAACAAGCTTTGACTCGACAATTAACATAGTTACAGTGGGAATCTGAAAATACCCTTTTAAGGGTTTGTTACCCACATAAATACCAACTTGTAGGTACCTTTAATTCGAGAAATGACTGAGCAAATTTCGTTTAATCACAAAGTCAAACTGAAATTACGATGGTTTGACTTTTGCTTGAATAACTAAGCTAGAACGAATTTGAGGAGGTTATAAACACTTACAAGAGTCCTAATAAAGCTTAGAGACCACTAGAAGGTTGTCTTGACGTCCAGAGAGCTCCAGAGATGTTCTTGTGAATTTTAGAAGATGCAAGTGCTTGAATGTTACTACTTCAAGTCCTTTTTATGCTAACTTTGATCTCACATGGAGCTGCCACAAGAGTCTATGAGTGTTATGAGAAGTGTCCAAGTGCCCCTAGGTGCATGTAAACCCATTGGTGAGGCTCTGGAGTCGTATACAGCTGGAAACAATCGAGATCAGACCTGATAACTGGCATCTGCAGGTTGTTTGTCGCTGGTAACTCGTAGGCGGGCCGCGAAGAGCCCCTCGCGGGCCGCGTACAAGCGCAGAACAGGTTAACATGTTTTCAACATTTACATTTCGGTCCTTGTCCTTTGTTACGTGGAGGACATGCTTTGCGCCTGTGTGATGGATTTGGGCGGAAACTGGGATACTCATTTACCTCTGGTGGAGTTTTCCTATAATAACAGTTATCACACAAGCATCAAAAGCCGCCCATACGAAGCACTATACAGACGAAAGTGCCGATCACCGCTGTGTTGGGCGGAAGTCGGAGACAAACAACTCATGGGCCCTGAACTAGTCCAAGAAACTACCGACAAGATACACAAAATACGAGACCGTATCAAGGCGGCTCGTGATAGATAAAAGAGCTACGCGGATCAAAGACGTAAACCATTATCCTTCGAGGTTGGAGACAAAGTCTTACTAAATGTCTCGCCTTGGAAAGGCGTAGCTAGATTCGGGAAGCGCGGAAAACTAACCCGAGATGCATTGGGCCGTTTGAGATTCTAGAAAAGATCGGTACCGTCGCGTACAAGTTGAAACTGCCAGAAGAACTCAGTAACGTACACGACACATTTCATGTGTCGAGTCTCAAGAAAAGTTCGACCGTTGATACAGTTATCATCCCAGTGGATGAAATTCATGTAGACGACACGCTCCAGTTTACCGAAGAACCCGTTGACGTTATGGACCGGAAGGTCCACAAGACAAGGCGAAGTAATATCGAACTAATCAAGGTCCGCTGGAATTCACGTCGCGGGCCCGAGTACACCTGGGAACGTGAAGATCAGATCAAGGCAAAGTATCCCCATCTGTTTAAGAAGACCCCTGCAAAGGGTGGCTCAACTTGAATTTCGGGACGAAATTCTTTTTAACAGGGGGAGAATGTGACAACTGGCAAATAACTGGTAATTCCGTACAATCTAATCACTATTTATATTTCTTAAATCTCATGCATTTAGCGTAATTTAATTACGTAACAGTGTCGTTAATGGGATAACAGTGTTAGGTCAAGAAAACAAGGCTAAAACATATGATAGTTTTCGTCGTATGGCGAAACCAAACAAACAATGTCCTAAAGATGTTAGTAGAAAGTGCTGCGTGCACTATTCACGGTTACACTATTCATGCCAGCAAACCGTGAAACTAGACCGAAACACTGAAAAACGACACTCGGATAACATAATTGAGTCCATTTGTATAAGAAAACATTATTGTGAAAACATGTCCTGCCAAGAAACAAGACTTTCCGGTATAACGCCCTAATCTCAAAAATGTCCGTTTCGGCTTAAAATATGGTATTTTTAATGCGTCCGAACTTATAACAAAGCATTTCCGGGACTTCGGAATAATGTCAATTGATGAAAAATATACTAAAACAATAAGATGATATCAACGGAAGATCCAGAATCGCAAGTTTCCGGCGTTATGTCGCTATGCGCTAAACTAGTCCGTTAGCGGTTCGACGAACTAGTAGACGACATTTTTGGTCATGAAACAAGCAAACGAAGAATCTAGCGAGCTAGTGAAGCTAAATTTGGGACTCGGAATCATTTCATACAACTTCCGGATGCAAGAAAACAACTTACGGAAAAATCCTTATCGGTACGATATAAAAGCATTGTAGGTGAACCGGCGCTTAACCGGGAACCGTTTGAACTAGTTAAACACTATTTTAACTAGTCTAGTGAACTAGTTAATAATAATTGGTTCCGAATCTCTAATTACCCCACTAATGATGTACTTAAAATACTAATCACCCAACTTCATTTAATGACCAAAATATCTAGTTTTTAAGTAAGTTTAAAAAAAAACAATTCATTTTACCCCCCCCCCCCCCCATTATGGACGAAAATGGTGGGTCCCACCCACCTTATTCTTGTTTGAAATTGTGAGATTTGAAGTATGGTTTGCTTAGAGTTGTTGTTGAAAATTTCCCTAACACCATACTTGAATCATTATACATCCTATCATCTTTTTTTTTTAAGTTCAAACAAAGAAACCTTCTCTATTTCTTCTCTTGGTCACGGCTCAAACAAGGCACACAAATCCCACCTTCAATCTTTCATTTAACACCCAAAATTCACATAATCTAGCCATTTCAAGAACATCTCAACATGGTTTAAGCATGGAGGATCACTAGGAGCACTCTTGGAGCTTAATCTTCTTCTTGTTTTCTTATTTTGGCTTGTGCACTTTGTGAGTCTTCTAAACACAATTTTTATGCTTCTTATTACTAGTAAATCATAGAAGTACAAGTTGATTATCTTGAAGTTAAAGTTAAACATAATCAAAAACCCTAAACATAAAGCTAATAAACACTAAATATGAATATATTATGTGATGATTTATGTTGTCTAGTGTTAATATGTTCTTGTGATCTTATTGATTATGTTATTTTTTGTTGAGACTAGTAGCTTAAAGTCTAGATTTATGATGATCTTGTTGTTAGTTTTGTGTAGTATTTTATATTTGTGTTCATATTATTATGATGAACATAAATATGTGATTTAAACATGGTTATGTTTAAATCAAGAAAGATCATCAACTTCAAATATTGTGAGCATTTATATATAAACTTGATTTAGTGATTCTTGAAAGATTAAACCAAGAATAATCATGTGAAAAGGCTTTTAACAACACTAATGAACTTGGTTTTTGACATAAAATAAGTTTATGGGATATTAAATATCAAAAGTGTTATGTAAAAGTCTTGGAAATTTCTACATAAAAATGTGTGAATCTTTAAAAGTGAAAAACAATTTACAATCAAGTTTATGTAGGAAATAAACTTAATAAATGGTTAACTTGAAGACTTGAAAGTTTAAGCAAAATAATGCTCATAAAAATCTTTGAGGGAATAAGTATGACTAGTGATGTAAAAATAAGTTTAGTGATGTTTGGAAATTGATTATTGATTTAAACGCGTTTTTATAACGTGGGAAACGTCATAGTTTAGGGGAAACTATGGCGAATTTTTCTAAAAATCTAATCGCGATTAAAGATGGGATTAAAGGGTGATTAACAAGGTTAAACGCGATTAGTGGTCTTAAATGTCATTATGGAAACTTTGATGAGAATATTTAAGGTTTAAATATTCAAGAAGTTCTTATGAACTTTAACTTATATTTTTACAAAGATAAATGGGTAAAAATATAACAATGTGTAAATATAATTTTTGATAAGAAAAATTATATATTTTCGGAAACTTGCTAAGTGCTTGCAATGTGTGCTATATATGTGTATGTATTAGATACCTATAGGGTGATCAAAATAAATATACATACATGTTCCTACATGGTCCAAGAAATGCTAGTAAAATCGGACAATTAAATAAAATGGCCGAAATGGAAATACATAACACTTGATGACGACAATTTGGGCGTATCGACATCGTAAACAAGTTACTACAATGTCGAGTCTAAAAATAACATATTTTTGGACACTAAAGCGAACGCATAACTAAGTGGTCAAAAACAAGAATCCGGAAAGTCGAAAACTATAAAAATTACCAAGTATTTTTCATGTGAAAAAACGAACTTATTAAGTTACATGCTTGGTAAATTCTTGGTAAAAATCTCAAGAGTATATTAAATGGACTCACTAGAAAACTAGGGCTAGGCCCAATAACAAGAAAACTAGGGCTAGGCCCAATAACAAGAAAACCAGGGCTAGGCCCAATAACAAGAAAACCAGGGCTAGGCCCAATAACAAGAAAACCAGGGCTAGGCCCAATAACAAGAAAACCAGGGCTAGGCCCAATAACAAGAAAACCAGGGCTAGGCCCAATAACAAGAAAACTAGGGCTAGGCCCAATAACATAATAAAGAATTCAAGATGAACAACTTGTACGAGGTCCAAAAGACCTAGTGTCTAACGAGATTAGTACACATGTAGGTTATTGACACGTACGGACGCTTACTTCGATATCATATTTCACGGAACGCAAACTTGTGAGTTCATGTCCCTCCTTTCACTGTTTTCAATGTTTTGTTTTCAAAAACATCGAGGGGAAATACATGCTAAAACTATTGGTATGTTAGTTACGGAGTAGATGGCATGATCAATGTGCATAAGTAGGGAAACTACATTAATAACCATTAATCACTTAGTGACCAAGGTGCAAAAGGTGTAGATCTATTGGGTTTGAGGCACGCCCCACTCCTAGTTGTTAACCGTGGAGTGCTTTTGTGATCCCAATGTGGACAAAGTGTTCTCGGTTTGGTTATTTTGCTTATGGTGCATTATGTCAGGGGGCTCGCTACCCACTGATAGATCTTTAACAGACTCCATGATTTAATCAGAACATACCATGATTACAAGATAACAATTACTAGATTTCATATGATATCAAATACTGCATGAACTCGCTCAACTTTTTGTTGACTTTTTAAAACTACATGTATTTCAGGAAACAGGTCTTGAGCCGGTGATTTCACTATGGGGTTCGGGAAAAACAAATGACAACGATGGCCACTTTTGGGAGGGTTTGTCTTTTATATCCCAACTTCGTATGGGTATATAGGGGACAAAACCTCACTACGTTTTGTGTCAAAAACTATCTTTTGTTATGTGTAAAATAACTTAGAACTATGCTATGTCAAACGTTGTTGAACTTGGAAACTATGTTAAAAACTTGTAATCTTTTGTTGAAAACTATATAGCTATGGCATCGTTGTTGGTTCATGTTGTTAATACAATTGGATGCAATGATTACCTTTCGTACGTCACACGCAATACGCTTCCGCTACTAGCAGGGTGTGACACAAATGAGGGTATTTTTCTTTCATCGTGGATTCTACCTCCCATGTGTATTCGGGACCTCTACGGGCATCCCATTTGACTTTGACAATAGGCACATGCTTCCTTCGAAGCTTCTTCACCTGTCGATCCTCAATCGACAATGGTTTCTCCACGAATTTCAAGCTCTCATCTATATGTACATCCGTATGCGGTATTACCAGTGATTCATCAGCGAAACACTTCTTTAGATTACAGATGTGAAACACATTATGGATAGCGCTAAGCTCTTCAGGCAAGTTTAACTTATAAGCAACTGAACCGACACGTTCGATAACCTCGAAAGGTCCTATATATCTTGGGCTTAGCTTGCCTTTCTTACCAAATCGCATCACCCCTTTCCAGGGTGATACTTTAAGCAATACTTTGTCACCTACTTCGAAGTGAAAAGCCTTACGCTTTGGATCCACATAGCTTTTCTGCCTATCCCTGGCAGCTTTCAGGCGATCACGAATCTGGACAATCTTGTTCGTTGTTTCAAAAACTATCTCTGGTCCTGATAGTTGGACATCTCCAACTTCCGCCCAACAAATGGGCGATCTACACTTTCTACCGTATAAGGCCTCAAAAGGCGCAGCTTTTATGCTGGTGTGGTAGCTATTGTTGTAGGAGAACTCAATTAGTGGTAGGTTCTTATCCCAATTTCCACCTAAGTCGATCGCACATGCACGTAGCATGTCTTCCAACGTTTGAATAGTACGCTCACTCTGACCGTCAGTCTGAGGATGATAAGCCGTACTAAAATTTAAACGAGTACCCAAGGATTGTTGGAAACTTTTCCAAAAATGAGAGGTGTATCTTGTATCTCTATCCGAGATAATAGACACTGGTATACCATGCAAAGCTACAATCTTATCAACGTATAACTGTGCTAACATATCGGAGCTATAAGTCTCCTTGATGGGTAGAAAATGTGCTGACTTTGTCAGTCTATCCACTATGACCCATATAGTATCGTTTCCCTTTCTCGTCTTTGGCAATTTGGTGATGAAATCCATCGTCACCATCTCCCACTTCCATGTGGGAATTTCAGGTTGTTGTAACAAACCTGACGGCTTCTGATGCTCAGCTTTGACTTGCGCACAAGTCAAACATTTAGCTACATAGGCAGCTAAAGACTTTTTCAAACCAATCCACCAGTAGTTTGCTTTTAGATCCTGGTACATCTTATCAGCTCCAGGATGAACAGAATATTTGGAGCTGTGGGCTTCCTGGAGGATAACATCTCGAAGTCCTCCATAAACTGGAACCCATATTCGTCCATTCAATCTTAGCATTCCGTCTTTGTCATGGGATAACTGCTCCTCAGTTACTCCTAGTTTTTCTTCAGGATAGTTAGCTTCCAGCACAGCTTCCTTCTGTGCTGCTAGCACCCTTTCGTTCAAACTATTCCTTATTTCAATGCGCTTAGCATTGATCCTTATCGGCTTTACTCTTTCTTTTCTGCTCAAGGCGTCAGCAACTACATTTGCCTTGCCTGGATGGTATTTTATCTCACAATCATAATCGTTTAGAGTTTCCATCCATCGTCTTTGTCACATGTTCAAGTCCTTCTGATTGAACAAATGTTGAAGGCTCTTGTGATCTGAATAGATCACACACTTGGTTCCATATAAATAATGCCTCCATAATTTCAATGCAAATACAACGGCACCCAGCTCCAAGTCGTGGGTGGTGTAGTTCTTCTCGTGTACCTTTAACTGTCGTGAAGCGTAGGCAATGACGTTGCCTTTTTGCATGAGTACACAGCCCATACCAGTGTGTGATGCGTCACAATACACCACAAATTCTTCTATACCATCGTGCAATGTTAACACTGGTGCATTGCTCAACTTTTTCTTCAAAATGTCAAAGGATTCCCGCTGCTTAGGGCCCCAATCAAACTTAACCTTCTTTCGTGTCAACGAAGTTAGGGGCGCAGCAATCCTTGAAAAGTTTTCGATAAAACGCCTATAATATCCTGCTAAACCCAGAAAGCTACGAATCTCAGTAGGTGTCTTCGGCTCTTGCCAATTCATAACTGCTTCTACCTTAGCGGGATCCACTTGGATACCACGCTCACTTACCACATGTCCAAGGAATTGGACTTCCCGAAGCCAAAATTCGCACTTTGAAAATTTGGCGTAGAGTTTCTCATGATGCAGAAGTTTGAGAATACAACGAAGGTGTTTCTCGTGGTCAGCTTGGTTCTTCGAGTAAATAAGGATGTCGTCAATAAAGACGATGACGAATTTGTCCAAGTAAGGCTTGCAGACGCGATTCATGAGATCCATGAATGCGGCCGGTGCATTAGTGAGCCCAAAAGGCATCACTAGGAACTCGTAATGTCCATAACGAGTCCTAAACGCTGTCTTGTGCACATCTTCATCCTTGACCTTTAACTGATGATAGCCTGACCTTAAGTCGATCTTAGAGAAGTAGCTTGCCCCTTGTAACTGATCGAACAGATCGTCGATCCTGGGCAAAGGATACCTGTTCTTGATAGTGACTTTATTAAGCTCACGGTAATCGATGCACAGACGCATCGATCCATCCTTCTTCTTGACAAACAAGATCGGCGCTCCCCAAGGAGACGAACTAGGTCTAATAAAACCTTTGGCTAGCAGATCGTCTAACTGCGTCCTTAACTCCTTCATCTCCGTTGGTGCTAACCTATAAGGCGCTCTTGCTACTGGTGCTGCACCCGGGATGATGTCAATTCGGAATTCCACTTGCCTATCTGGTGGTAAACCAGGTAGTTCTTCGGGAAAAACTTCAGGATATTCCGAAATGACAGGGATGTCTTCAATCTTAGGCTTTGGCTCGTCTATAGTAACTTGTGCCATATAAATGACACAGCCCTT
This sequence comes from Helianthus tuberosus, assembly GCA_030545235.1. Lineage (NCBI taxonomy): Eukaryota > Viridiplantae > Streptophyta > Magnoliopsida > Asterales > Asteraceae > Helianthus > Helianthus tuberosus. The sequence goes on along the minus strand of CM060424.1, from coordinate 30,681,142 downwards.
CTGCAGACATCTGGATGCCTTGAGCATAGACACTTGCTCAGGCAATCCATGCTGGGTATCTCCTTGGATGGTGAGTGACTCACCAGACGGAGTTTTGACTACCACTTGCTTTCTATTGCACACAATCTGGGCTTGGTTATGCGATAACCAATCCATACCTATCACTATGCCAAAACCGGCTAGCTTAAAGGGAAGTAAGGATAAAGGAAAAGAGTGATTCCTAATGGATATAACACATCCATCTAAAATAGTCGAGGCGGTTTCTATGGTTCCATCAGCTAATTCCACCTCATATTTCACGCTTAAGGGTTTTACAGGTAATTTCAACAACTCACAAAACTTATTATCTACAAAAGACTTATCTGCTCCAGAATCAAACAATACTCTAGCAAAAACATCATTTACGAGAAAAGTACCTGTAATCACGTTGTCATCCTGAACAGCTTCCTTAGCGTCCATTTTGAAGACCCTCGCATTGGTCTTCTTTCCATCTTCGGTTTTCCTGGTGTTCTTTGGGCAATTAGACTTAATGTGCCCTTTCTCATTGCAACCGTAACATGTTGCATCCTTCAGCTTCTTACACTCCAAAGACTTATGATCAGTAGACTTGCAAATCCCACAGGATCTCGTGTGAGACTGGGATTTCGACTCAAATCGACATTTCCCAAAATGATTCTTATTGCAAGTTTTACATTTGGGCTTATCCCCCGATTGTTGCCCATCTCTCCTAGATCCCGACCCTTTCTTGTGGTCGTCATTACCTCGGTGTTTCTTACCTGATCTTCGTGAGGTATCGTCCTCACGCTTCCTTTTGTTCTCTTCTGAATTCCTGAGTGCTCTCAACCTGACTACGTCCAAGGTAAGAGAGAGAGATAGATCAGCTGCTGATCTGAAGGTTGCAGGCCTTGATGCTTGACACTTGCTTTAATCTCTGGGGCTAAACCCCCGATGAAGCGAGCAATCCTCTTAGGCTCTGGGGTTACCAAGTACGGAACCAACCGAGATAGAGTATTGAAAGTGGTGAGGTATGCCTGGCAGTCTAAATTCTTCATCACTAAAGATAGGAAGTCTGACTCAATTCTCTCAACTTCATGCTGCGGGCAATAATTATCTTTAATGAGAGCAACAAACTGATCCCATGATAGATTGTAGAGTGGGATCTTCCCAGCAGCTTGTATGAGAGACTTCCACCACGCCAGTGCTTCTCCTTTGAACGATTGGGATACGTATTTTACTACGTCCCTTTCAGCACAACCGCTGATGTCTACAACCGTATCCATTTCGTCCAACCAAGTTATACAATCTACTGCTCCCTTCTCCCCGGTGAAGTCCCGGGGTTTGCAAGAAACAAAGTACTTATATGTACAGGACTTACCATGCGGTTCCTGTTTAGGCTTGACCTTTCTTGACGGGACACTGTTTTGGTTCGAGGAGTGACGTTCATTATCATCCTTCTTTGGCTTATCCTTCTTGGGCACATCTTTCTTAGAGGGCGGTTTGCTATGAGCCTCCGAGTGAACTTTGGGTTTGGAATGTGGTGCAGATCGGGTCCTACTTCGGGTCTCGCTCGATTCACTATACTGTCTATTTAGTGCTTCGATAACAGCATCATTCACTAATGCTTTCAACTCCGCACCAGTTACTAATATCTTAGCATTTTCAGGGTTTTCTGCTGGACGACTGTTTAGTTCTTCAGACTTAGCCATGTAGTCTAAATTGCTACATAAAAATAAGGACAAGGTCTATTTAGAAGCCTAAACAGTATTATCGTTCTTGACGATCTATTAACCATGGTAAATAAAAGCCATATTAGTTAATTTGTTAAGTAATTTCATTCAGGACTTTGTATTAGTAACTTAATCATAGAATGAAATAAAATATTGGCACAACAGGCCTAGTCACGTAGACAAATTTTTTCTAAATTATAAATTTAGATCTTATAGGATTAAGGTTTGAATAATTAAAACATATCAATCCTTTTCTTGGCAGGGAGTCTATATACTACAGCTGCCTTTGTTTTATATGACATTAATTATAACCCGTAGGCATTTTGTCACAGTCAAATATATATAAAAATATAAACTTGGATAATTTATTAAAAGGGTGACATGTGTGATTTTACGGATCACTCTAGCCAAGAATGTTAACATGTTTACCGATGTTAACAGAGATTTGAATCTTTTTAAACAGGTTCTACCATATTGGCTAAATTTATGACAACATAACAGCTAGGTTTTACCTTTTAAGATCCTTATTATTTTATTAAAATGGTAAATCAAAATAATAAATGTTATTTTTCATTTATTTATACACTATGTTTATGCACATAATTTAAAAATGAAAAACTTAAATTAACCATTCCAAATAAAAATTAAACCAGTACGAGTTTGCCCTAAACGGGACTTTTACATAAACAACATGCCCTCGCAGGGGCCAACTAACAAAACAAACAAACCCACGCAGGGGTCAAATAAAAAGATATGCCCACGCAGGGGCAGAACAGAAAAAGAATACCCACGCAGGGGTAGAGTACTGAAATAAATATATGTCCACGCAGGGACATGAGTACCACACTAAGATAACCAAACAAACAAAGGATTCAGTGACCCTTCTTGCTTTTACCCTTAATCAAATCCACCATCTTCTTAAACATCCCCCGGTTATGCCTCCGATCATGCCGCAACTCATGTCGCATCTCTTGACGCACCTCTTGTATCTCATGAAGGATTTCTTGCATTTGGGGCGGTGACATCGCCGGCGCCTGAGGTGGTTACTGATAATGCGGAGGTTGAGGAGGCTGTGGTTGATAATGCGGAGGTTGAGGAGGCTGCGGTTGCTGATACCCATATGGTGGGTATCCATAGGTCGATTGTCCCGTAGCCCAGGGACCTCCGTAGGGACCTTCCTGATGGAGAGTGTTGGAGTTTGCTGCTATCCAGTAGGGATCCTCTGTAAAGTTGTAGCCTGTGTGGATCTGCTGCTCGAAAGGGTTGAATGCAGCCACGCCAGTGTAAGTGGGGATTGGGTCTCCAAAACCCAATGGTGGTTGTGGCGCGACTGGCGCAGTGTTCACCTCTGAGATGGGGTGTGAAGATTCTCCCGTCTCCGGTTCTTCGTGGACAGGCGAGTACCGGCTGTTGCTTGAATGTGGAGGGGTGCTGATGCGTATTCCCCCTCGTGCGGATATTCGCACGGTAGTTCTCCTTCGCCTCGGGGGCGAGGGAGGCTGAAGCCGAGGTGGTGCTGCCGGCGGAGTGACCGCGACTAGTCGGGAATCCTCGGAAGGATTCTGCTGCTGCTGTGGCTGGTGCAAGGGAGAGTGGTGTGGCTGGTGCAGGGGAGAGTGGTGTGGCTGGTGCAGAGGAGAGTGGTGTGGTTGGTGCAGGGGAGAGTTATGGTAACTGGGAGTAAAAGCCCAGTCATACTGTTTGAACATCTCCTCATAACTGTCGGGACCATTGTATGGTGATCCCATAAAAGGTAACCCATCAGAAATCTCGATGGGGTGGTTTGGAGTTCCGGATGGTGGCATTGAAGGATCGGTATCATCATCGATGTCCATCGGGTTGCCACCAGAAAAGTGGTCTTCGGGCCCAAGTGGGTTAACACCCATAGGCACATCAAGGTAGTCAGCAGGGTTGAACAAGCCCTGGAAAACAGGTGATGGTTGGTCAAAAGGTGATTGGTGTCCTTGGAGAGGTATGAAGGACTGGTGTGAGTTATGGGGCTCATTCTCAGAATGAGGCCCAAAGGAGTGTGGGATTGAAGGTGAGGTACTCAGTTAAACTGAGCGCCTAGCAGGTTCAATAAAGGACCTCCAAAGATCCTGAGCATCTGTGTTGTGGGGGTCCGAAGGTGTTCGCCGGTGTGATGGTCCGGCCACGTGGTCGTTTGGGGCTACATGTGCTCCTTGTCCCCTTCCCCTTCCTCTCATACGTGGCGGCATTTTTGTGATCCTGTAAAAAAAACAAGTGATACAACAAAAATATATGTAAGACAAAGTTAGAAATAAAAACCAAAAATTTGGAAAATTCCTAAGTTGTTTGTCTAGACTCGAGAATCGAGGAATGTGCAATTGTGTAACTGAGATTAAACACAAAAGGTTAGTGTTTAATTCACTCAGAGTTGGCTCTGATACCAACCTGTCACACCCCTATTTTCCACGTGTCACCGGTGGGCCCGGTGGGGAGTATCGTGACGTAATTGGTATCATCATAGACAAACAACACAATATATAAATGCACAACGGAAGCAAAGATAGATTCATTTCAACTTTAATAAAGTGTAATATTAAATATCACAAATAGTTGAAACGGATCCACAGGCGGATCAAAATAAAATAAGATATTGTTCAACAGCTTTATTGTCATCCAAGTTTGCGAGACTTATTGTGGACGCTCTAGAAGACCCCCAGCCTAGTACGAGTAGTACCTGCACTTAATCTTTTTGGAAAAATACGTCAGTTTACACTGGTAAATACAATTTAACTGACTCATTTTGAAAAGAGTTGAAAATTGATTTGAATGCACGTGGCACAAAACATTTTATAACTTGGGATAATTATGCAATATAATCTTGTGAACGAATTACATGTTACTTGTGCGTTCAGTAGCCCGGATCTTGTCCGGGTTAAAGATCAATAGACACACCACATTATAGAGCTATACACTGACAGGTGTACGCCTACACCCCGTGATCAGGTCGTGGCCATCTCGTAAGATGATGCCAAGGATATCCGGGACATGGTCATTAACCCCCCAAAGGCTTTAAGTGAACAAGACTGTTTAAACGAGCCGATCAAATTATTCAATTAACCACCCAAAGATGTAAGATTTGATGCTCGATCAAGCGGTATTTTATATACCGTAACCCAAGCCCGTATAGGGAAAATAAGTTAAAAGTATTTACCTGAGTAAAGTATAAATCACAACTAGCAAGTGAAGGTAGCTTTTACTGGTTCTCCTTATTCTGGAACAAAGGTTTATAATAACCTATTAGATTTCTAACGGGTCTTTATTTAAGCCTAAGCTTAGACCGGCTAGTTTTAAGGACGATATGGTTCAAACGCACGATTAAGCGAAGACCGGATAGAATGTGATTTAGACCCGACAAGTTTGAATACTTGTATAATATGGGTATACTAAATACATTCTGGATTTTGAGACAAAAATGATAAGGTTTGACCCGTTTCGGTCAATTTATGCAAACTAGTTACATAAACCGAACCGAACGCGAAAAGGGCGTTACGGGTAACCATAAGAGTCATATGCAAGTTCCCTGAGATAATAGGGCTTAAATATGTTATAATATCAGTAAGATATCTTCTATTATGCCCCAAATAAATTTAAACACAATATTTCCAGAATGCTCAAAATATTTTATTTATCAAATAAAATCAGTAGAAAAAGGTTTGGGGTCAAAAGGATTTGTAAAACTCATTTTATGGCTTAAAAGGGCAAAATCGGTATTAACCGAATTTAACTTAGACACCTATGTTATGCTCAGCCAAAAATTAAATAAAAATCTTTAAAAATCCCAAAATATTATATTATAACAGTGGGTAAAGAGTTTGATATTAAAAAGTGGGTTTAAATAGGTTATATGCTAATTACGCCAATTAATTAACATAAAGCTTTCAAAATACGCTAATGAGCATAACTCTTATTCTGGACCTCAAACTGATATCAAATTTTTAGGTGCAAGTGTATAAATCAGTAACAAATGTTTCTACTCTTTCACTTTTTCAAAAATCACGTTTTATAGCCAAAAGGGCATAATAGTCATATTTAAGCATAAATCGGAAACATGCATATGAATCGGATAAGTGTTGAACCAAGTTGTAAAATCTCAGAGAGTTATACTTATGAAACTTGGTCCAAAATAAGCTCTAAGGCAGATCTCAAACATGCATGAACGGATCAGAACTGAAAGTCAAAGAAAAAGTCAATTTATGCGACTTTCGGTTCCGATTCGGGTTTAAACTGAAAATTGTCGAGATGAACATGTTGAGACATGTTCTTACATTAATTACCAAGTTATTTTAATGATCAAACAGGTTGCATGTACCCTACATTGCTAATCATGCTTAAATTTGCAAATAACACTTCTGTTGACTTTTTGAAACAAGCTTTGACTCGACAATTAACATAGTTAGAGTGGGAATCTGAAAATACCCTTTTAAGGGTTTGTTACCCACATAAATACCAACTTGTAGGTACCTTTAATTTGAGAAATGACTGAGCAAATTTCGTTTAATCACAAAGTCAAACTGAAATTACGATGGTTTGACTTTTGCTTGAATAACTAAGCTAGAACGAATTTGAGGAGGTTATAAACACTTACAAGAGTCCTAATAAAGCTTAGAGAACACTAGAAGGTTGTCTTGACGTCCAGAGAGCTCCAGAGATGTTCTTGTGAATTTTAGAAGATGCAAGTGCTTGAATGTTACTACTTCAAGTCCTTTTTATGCTAACTTTGATCTCACATGGAGCTGCCACAAGAGTCTATGAGTGTTACGAGAAGTGTCCAAGTGCCCCTAGGTGCATGTAAACCCATTGGTGAGGCTCTGGAGTCGTATACAGCTGGAAACAATCGAGATCAGACCTGATAACTGGCATCTGCAGGTTGTTTGTCGCTGGTAACTCGTAGGCGGGCCGCGAAGAGCCCCTCGCGGGCCGCGTACAAGCGCAGAACAGGTTAACATGTTTTCAACATTTACATTTCGGTCCTTGTCCTTTTTTACGTGGTTTTTCTTATTTTTCTTGCTCATTAGACCCCCAAACCTGATTTTTAAGGGCCTTGGGACATTTACAAACATGGAAAAGTCCTTGGTTAACTTTGTGCTTACCCGAAAAGTCACGAAATTCAACGTTAACGCATTTAACCCTTCGTGCACGGTTTTGATCATAACTTTCTCATACGATAACGAAACTTGATGAAATTTTTACCACATATTCTAGTGAGTATATTTTACCATTACAAAGCTTCGGGTTTGCCAAAAGGTCACTCAGAGGTATACTTTCAACATGTTGACACTTTTAGCCCTTGTAGTTTGTAATTCCTCACTTTCTTTCATTTTCCGCTTTGTATGATCCATGATCTAATCGTTTAAGATTATAAACACCATGTAGGGATATTTTAGAGCCTATTTATCCATTGTTGACACTTTGGACCCTTATAATCACATAGTTTCACTGTTTGTCAACTTTAGTCCCTCTAAAGTATGTTTTCACATATTCAAAGCCCATGACACGTGTCAAGACATTATTGGACGTAAATTTTCGAGGTGTTACAGTATTCTCCTTGGGTAGAATACGTACGTTCGTCCTCCTTGGGTAGGACAACAACCTTAAAACTTACTAGACAAAACTCTATCATGAAGTCCCTCATTTTTATATCGACTTAATCGCCGGGCCAATGGAGAGAGGGTCATTAGTTAATAGTGCTATTAGGGTTGACAAGCCTCACACCGTGCCGATCGGACGGGCATGTACTAATGGATCTGTGCAAACTGTCAATGATGATAGACATTGACGTAAGGCACAACTATTGTTCGTCAGTTGTCGATATGGTAACGGTCTAGTGGTTCACATGGGGAAGCCCCCACGGGTCATGGTTTGGGAAAGAAGGAATTGGTTAATCATATTTTCAACTATGGGGTAACCCCCATGGCAAGTAAGCCAACTAAACGAAAACCATGTTTTTGAAACAACTTAAAACAAACACCCAACTATGAATTCACTCAACTTTGTTGTTGACTCCTTGTTACATGTCTTGCAGGTCGTTAGGTATCTATGGAGCTTGCACAGGGAGGCGTGGTCGTTGTGGGATATGGACTGTCGAGTCCCATGTTAAACATTTAAACTTAAGAACTTATTACTTATGTTTTGGGTTTTACCTTTAATGTTTCTGCTGTTTAATTTGAACTTGGTTAGCTAGCTTTTGATCACCAATTACATTGCGTGGTTGGACTTTATCTATTTTAAATACATTGTTCAATATGATTGGTGGCTTGATCCTGGTCATGTCACACCTCCAAACGGTGATACTCCGCATGGTGGATTTTAGGGGTGTGACAGATTGGTATCAGAGCCATTGGTTATAGTGAACTTGGTTTTAAAAAGGGGAAAAGCTTTTTGATAAAACCAGACTATAACCTGTACACTGCTCAACGGTCCACAACAACGCTTCGCTCCACGTGCAAGACTCGACTCAATAGGTGGTATCAATTATGTTTATATTGTCTGTTTGATAGTCCACATAGTGCATTAGTTAACGTGATAACTGCTATTTGAGCCTTGTGAGCTTACTCTTTTCTGTCATCCCACGCTTACGCACTTCCGTGACACTTTTCTTACTTGCGTTGCTTCGTTGTGAAGATCATGGGTGGACGTTTGAACATGACTCAAGCCCAGCTGACGGCTCTAATCAACGAACGAGTGGCTGAGGCACTCGCAGCTGTCCCTGCAGGAGGTATAACCTGCCATATCAACCCATCTTAGGACGTTTAGATCCTACTCTCGCGAACCAACTCTTGTGCTTAACCTTGTCTTTTATTCTCGCGCCACAGGTCAACATGCTCAGCCTCCCGTATGTACGTTCAAAACATTCATGGATTGCCGACCTAGTACTTTCAGTGGCACAGAAGGAGCTGTAGGTCTTCTCCACTGGTTCGAGAAGATTGAGTCTGTTTTTGAGATGTGTGAATGCCCTGAAGATCGTAGGGTGAAATTTTTTACTGGAACACTTGAAGGTGCTGCGTTAACCTGGTGGAAAGCATAGGTTCAACTGTTAGGGCTGGCGGTTGCTAATGCCACCCCATGGAATGACTTCAAAGATTTGATCAAGGAAGAGTACTGTAGTCGTGACGACATCCACAAGCTAAAGGTGGAATTTTTCAATCTGAAAATGACGGGGTCTGAAATTCAGGCGTATACGAAGAGGTCAAACGAGCTGGCCATCTTGTGTCCTACTATGGTAGATCCTCCTATCAAGCGTATCGAGCTGTACCTTAAGGGTTTAGTGCCAGAAATTCAGAGCCACGTGACCTCAGCTAATCTTGGCACCATTCAGCAAATCATCCGTTTGGCTCATCGTCTCACTGATCAGGCAGTTGAGCAGAACAAGCTGCCCAAGCGTATTAGCGCTACTACTACTTCTGATGTTCCCAGTGATAACAAGCGTAAGTGGGATGGAGCCTCCAGCAAGGGTTCGACTTCAGCTCAGTCTCAGCAGCGAAGGACTGACGACTACAAGAGCCCTGGTCAGCAATCTTCGGGTAGTCAGGGGCAGGGTGGATACAAGGGAAACCACCCCAAGTGCAACCGATGCAACAAACATCATAGTGGGCAGTGTAACAAGGGTCGTTGTCTGAGGGGTAACAAGTTTGGTCATGAAGCAAAGGATTGTGGGAGCTCACTTCCTGCGAATCAGAATCGTCAACAGCATCCACAAGCTCCACAGAATCAGCAGCAGCAACAGCAGGGTAACAAGGGATGCTATCAGTGTGGTGCTGAAGGTCACTTCAAGAGAAACTGTCCCCAGTTGAACTAGAAACAGAACAACAACAACAATCAGGGGAACGGAAACAATAATGGGGGAAACAATGATGGCAATGGAGCCAGGGGACGTGTTTTCGTGCTGGGTCAGGGTGATGCAAGGAATTATCCCAACGTGGTGATGGGTAAGTTTCTTCTAGATGATTTCTTTGTTACTGTTTTATTCGATTCGGGTGCCGATGCTAGTTATGTGTCCATAAAAGTTAGTCAAATGCTTAAGCGCACTCAAACACTTTTGAACACCAAACACACGGTAGAGCTGGCAAATGGTAAAAGTCTCGAGGCCACACACGTAGTTAAGCGTTGTAACCTCGTCTTAGTTGGTCAGACCTTCTCTATCGATCTTATTCCTATCGTTCTGGGTAGTTTCGACGTTGTTATTGGGATGGATTGGTTATCTCATCAGCAAGCGGAAATTCTTTGCAACGAGAAGATTGTCCGCATCCCTCATTTTGGTGAAGAACCCCTCGTGATTCATGGCGACAAGAGTGGTGCTGTCGTAGGCATTATCTCTTTCCTTAAGGACCAGAAGTGTTTGCGAAAGGGCCACACTGCCATTCTAGCGCTCGTTACTGGCGCATCAATGGAAGGGAAGAGAATTGAAGACATTCCTATTGTGCGCGATTTTCCTAAGGTATTTCCTGAGGAATAACCTGGTCTTCCACCTCATCGACAAGTCGAGTTTCAAATCGAGCTAGCTCCTGGAGCAGCACCAATAGCTCATGCACCTTATCGACTAGCTCCGTCAGAACTAGAAGAATTGTCCACCCAATTACAAGAGCTCTTGGACAAGGGTTTTTTTCGCCCTAGCTCTTCGCCTTGGGGAGCTCCAGTGTTATTTGTGAAGAAGAAAGACGGTACCTTCAGAATGTGTATTGACTACCGTGAACTCAACAAGGTGACCGTGAAGAATCGTTATCCTCTCCCACGTATTGATGACCTATTCGACCAGCTGCAAGGGTCGAGCTTTTACTCTAAGATTGATTTGAGATCGGGATACCATCAGCTGAGAGTCCGAGATGAGGACGTCTCCAAAACAGCATTCAGAACTCGTTACGGCCATTACGAGTTTCTGGTCATGCCTTTCGGGTTGACAAACGTACCTGCGGTCTTCATGGATCTCATGAACCGTGTATGCAAACCTTACCTAGATAAGTTCGTTATTGTTTTCATCGACGACATCCTGATCTATTCTAAGAGTCAGGAGGAACACGAGCAGCATCTACGACTTATGCTGGAACTTCTTCGAGCAGAGCAACTGTATGCCAAGTTTTCGAAATGTGACTTCTGGCTTCACGAAGTCCACTTTCTAGGCCACGTGGTAAACAAGGATGGGATTCATGTTGATCCATCCAAGGTAGACTCGATCAAGAACTGGCCTGCACCCCGTACACCAACAAAAATCCGCCAATTCTTGGGTTTGGCAGGATATTATAGAAGGTTTATCAAGGATTTCTCTAAGATTGCGCAACCTCTCACCTCGCTAACTCGGAAGGGTGTCACCTATCGTTGGGGTGATGCTCAGGAATCTGCATTTCAGCACTTGAAAGATAGACTTTGTAGCGCGCCTATCCTCTCATTGCCTGAGGGCACAGATGATTTTGTGGTTTATTGCGACGCTTCCATCCAAGGACTTGGTTGCGTGTTGATGCAACGTGACAAGGTCATTGCCTACGCATCGCGCCAATTTAAATTTCACGAAAGGAACTACACTACGCACGACTTGGAGCTGGGAGCAGTTGTTTTCGCACTTAAGATATGGAGACATTACCTGTACGGTACCAAGTGCACCATTTACACCGGTCACAGGAGTCTCGAGCATATCTTCAAGCAAAAGGAGTTAAACATGCGACAACGTCGATGGGTCGAGCTCTTGAATGATTACGAATGTGCGATCAAGTATTATCCGGGCAAAGCCAATGTTGTGGTTGACGCCCTCAGTCGAAAGGATGCTATACCTAAGCGTGTACGTGCGTTACAGCTTACCATTCACTCTAGTCTTCCTACTCAGATACAAGATGCTCAGGTTGAAGCATTGAAAGCAGAGAACATCAGGGCGGAATCCCTACTAGGATCAAGGAAACGGTTAGAACAAAAGGAAGACGGCGCCTACTATGTAAACGGGCGCATCTGGGTTCCACTCTATGGTAATCTACGTGAGCTTGTGATGGATGAGGTACACAAGTCTCGTTATTCAGTACATCCTGGTTCGGATAAGATGTACCACGATCTCAAGACTACGTATTGGTGGCCTAGCATGAAAGCCAACATAGCAACCTACGTCAGTAAATGTTTGACTTGTGCGAGAGTCAAGATTGAATATCAGAAACCATCAGGCCTACTCCAACAACCAGAGATCCCGACATGGAAATGGGAGAAAATTTCCATGGATTTCGTTACTGGCCTGCCCAGATCTCAACGCGGAAATGACACTATTTGGGTGATAGTGGATCGATTGACTAAGTCTGCACACTTCTTGGCTATCAAGGAAACCGACAAGTTTTCTACCCTAGCAGACATCTACCTAAAGGAAGTAGTATCAAGGCACGGAGTGCCAACCTCCATCATTTCTGATCGTGACTCACGTTTTACATCTGAATTGTGGCAAGCTATGCACAAGTCCTTTGGTTCTCGATTAGACATGAGCACGGCATATCATCCACAGACAAATGGGCAATCTGAACGCACCATCAAAACGCTTGAAGACATGCTTAGGGCATGTGTAATCAACTTTGGTAATGGCTGGGAAAAACACCTCCCGTTAGTGGAGTTTTCGTATAACGACAGCTCCACAACAGTATCCAGGCCGCTCCGTTCGAGGCATTGTACGGACGTAAATGCCGATCACCTCTTTGTTGGGCAGAAGTTGGTGACAGCCAAATCACAGGCCCAGAACTTGTGGTAGACACGACTGAGAAGATTGCTCAGATACGACAACGAATGGCGGCAGCTCGTGACCGTCAGAAAAGCTACGCTGATAAGCGCAGGAAACCACTCGAGTTCCAGGTTGGGGATCGAGTGCTACTCAAAGTCTCACCTTGGAAAGGTGTAGTTCGATTTGGCAAACTCAATCCGCGTTATGTCGGACCTTTCGAAATCGTTGAGAAAATTGGCAAAGTCGCTTAAAAGTTTAATCTACCTGAAGAACTCAGCGGAGTTCACAATGTTTTCCATTTGTCAAATCTGAAGAAGTGTCTGTCAGATGAGACCCTCCTAGTTCCTCTCAATGAGCTCACAATCGACGACCAGTTGCGATTCATCGAGGAACCAGTTGAAATCACAGACCGAGACGTTAAGATTCTCAAGCGTACCAGAATACCTCTTGTTCGAGTTCGTTGGAACTCTCGTTGTGGCCCAGAGTTTACCTGGGAACGAGAAGACCAAATGAAACTCAAGTATCCCCAGCTGTTTAAGAAAAGTGCAACCACTACTGAGGCTGAAGCTACTGCAGAATTTCAGGACGAAATTCCAAACCAACGGGGGGATGATGTGACACCCCAGGAAAACCACGCAACTCAACTAGCTTCCTCAGTAACCACATGCTAAATTTCGGGACGAAATTTTCTTAACAGGGGGAGAATGTGACAACCCTCATAATTACATGTATCCGTACGATTAATTAATATTAAATTGTGCTTATTGATTGTGCAGAAATTGACTAAATGATCCTGTATGCTTTCTAAGTGTTGAGAATTAAAAGTGTTACAAAAAGTTACATAAAAGACACTAAACGGAACAACTTAGCACTTTAACGAAACGGTATCTAACCGAACAACCGGACATTACCCGGAACACCAAAATATTGTCAAAAACATTATTGTATTATTTTTGGACTAGTAATGGTCCCCGAATACCGTAACACATTATAAAATGTGCCATACACACATAACACTAGATATTACACACAACCTCCTAAGTATTTACCTACTCACCATCAAGTTACACTTACCCCCCCCCCCCCGCCTCCCCATATCTACGACCCCATGTAGGGGACCCCACTCATAGGATTTTGTTTCAATATTATATTAGATGGTTACTTGTGTATCTTGCCAAGATTTGTAAGAAATCTTATAAGATGTGTGTGAATCTTTACTAGATCATTTCCATATCTCTTCATATCCTCATAATCATCACCCCATTCCCTCATACTCTCTCCCTCCCTCTCGGCTCCATCAAGAACCACCACCACCACCACCTTACAACCCTCATCCTTCCATTCCAAGCTTGTTTCAAGGTGCACAAAGGTGAATTAGAAGGTGTGGAACACTCGGATCTTGAAGGACCTCTCTAGTGTGCTTTTATTCATCACATTTTCATCTTGTTTCTTCCCTAGCCTTTGTACTAGTTGTAACTTCTTGTTTAACTCTTGTCCATCTTCTTGTTATGATTAAAAGTTGTAGTATGATGAATATCACAAGAACACTAAAAGGTTTAAACAAGAAACATGAACATAAAGCTTTATATAAAGATGAAACATGATGTAATAATGTTAGTATGAAGTTGTTTTGATTATGTAGTTGATTACTTGATGATTTACTTGTTAATATTGATGTTAAATGTCGTTGTTGATCACTAGACATGTTAACGGAACAAATAGAACTTGCGTTAGAGCGCTATAAGCTGAAAACAGCTTCTGTCCAAACATTTACAGCCAACTTCAGTTGGCTGTAAATAGGTCGATATTTATTGAAAAAACTGATTTTCTTGAGTATATAACGTGTTATTTCGAAATACGGTTCTAATGGCACTAGAATCATAATTTTTTGACTTCGTTTGCTATTTTTAAAGTGTCGTTTTTTCACAGCAGCAAAAGCTGTGTTTTTACGGCAGAAAATGTGTGTTATGTTTTTCGTCATAGCCTGAAATCTGTGTAGAATTAGCTCATGAAATTTGTACTGTAGATGGCCACTGATGTCATTGTAATGCTCCAACTGGAATTTCATCAATCGGACATACGATGAATTTTAAATAAATTATCCCGTGGACTGCAGTCAGAAAGTGACAAATCTGATTGCAGTCCGGTAAACGATTTTTTTATAAAATATTGGTAATGAATTGGACCCCGATATTTTTATACAGTAATATTTGGATTGTTTAAAACATTCTGTAAAAGTTTGGTAATTTTTGGAGTAAGTTAACTATTTTATTAAAATACCCGAAAACAGTCCAGTTTTGGATGTTCAAGCTGAAACAATATAACTAGTGATTTGCATGTCTAAATGTCGGTTATGTTATCCGATAATGATCTAACGTGTTATATGTCAATGAAAGTGTTATGTGCAATATTGTATGTTTGCTTTTGAATGGGTATAGATGGGATGTTTATATGGACATGAAAGGTTAACGTGAGTGCGTGCTATGTGATAGAAGTAATGAGTAGATAAACCGTATGTAGGATATGTATTATGCATGCACGAGAAACTGATTGCTATCTGTAACTTATTAGGATGTGCTTGATTCCTGATTATTAGAGTAATTAATCTAACCGAGCAAACCAAGGTGAGTTCACACTCTTTAAAAGGCATGGGATTCCCGGTGGTTGGGAATGGGGTTAAAGAACTAAAACGGAACCTACATATCCTCCTTGGGTAGGATATGTACCGCCATCCTCCATGGGTAGGATGCCAATATTAATCCTGCGTATTCTCCTTGGGTAGAATACGTACGTTCGTCCTCCTTGGGTAGGACAACAACCTTAAAACTTACTAGACAAAACTCTATCATGAAGTCCTTCATTTTTATATCGACTTAATCGCCGGGCCAATGGCGAGCGGGTCATTAGTTAATAGCGCTATTAGGGTTGACAAGCCTCACACCGTGCCGGTCGGACGGGCGTGTACTAATGGATCTGGGCAAACTGTCAATGATGATAGACATTGACGTAGGGCACAACTATTGTTCGTCAGTTGTCGATATGGTAACGGTCTAGTGGTTCACATGGGGAAGCCCCCACGGGTCATGGTTTGGGAAAGAAGGAATTGGTTAATCATATTTTCAACTATGGGGTAACCCCCACGGCAAGTAAGCCAACTAAACGAAAACCATGTTTTGAAACAACTTAAAACAAACACCCAACTGTGAATTCACTCAACTTTGTTGTTGACTCCTTGTTACATGCCTTGCAGGTCGTTAGGTATTTATGGAGCTTGCACAGGGAGGCGTGGTCGTTGTGGGACATGGACTGTCGAGTCCCATGTTAAACATTTAAACTTAAGAACTTATTACTTATGTTTTGGGTTCTACCTTTAATGCTTCCGCTGTTTAATTTGAACTTGGTTAGCTAGCTTTTGATCACCAATTACATTGCGTGGTTGGACTTTATCTATTTTAAATACATTGTTCAATATGATTGGTGGCTTAATCCTGGTCATGTCACGCCTCCAAGCGGTGATACTCCGCATGGTGGATTTTGGGGGTGTGACAAACATCGACAATAATAATAATATTAATAATTATAATAATAATAATAATAAAAGTAATTGATACCTGCTTTTTTAAGTACGGACTGTCCGGATAACCATAACCACCATATCCTCCAACGTCCGGATTGTTTTGATGAACGTAAGGAGTGCCCGGGGAAATGAATTGCTGATGACCACCATATCCACCGTCTCCTCCGTATCCACCGTCTCCTCTGTATCCACCGTATCCACCGTCTCCTCCGTCTCCTCCGTATCCTCCGTATCCACCGTCTCCTCCGTATCCACCGTCTCCTCCGTATCCACCGTCTCCTCCGTAAGAATATTCACACCCGTATCTATAATCCGGATACCCTTGTTGTGTCGGATAACTTGGTTGACCAGCATGGTATGAGTCATCTATAGGGGCTGTTTCATCAACAGGGGGATGCTTGTTCAAATCTAGAAACGGTCTGTTTTGTTTTCCTTGTATACTAGACACACCCTCCTCTTGCTCATTAGAATCGGGAACGCCAGACTCCTCCAAAATAAACAACCGTATCATCATTAGTAAATAATAAACTAAAACAACAACTAATTAAAACATTTAAGCTAATAACTGTTACCGGAACGCTTTTGGGCACCCAGTTGTCGCTAGAATACTGCCCGAAGACATAGTTGCCGTCCCAGTATGATGACATTTCAACACTTCAGGATGATAAGAACACAAATGCAAACAACAATTCTTTCGAAGAAATACAAGAAGAAACAGAATGAAAGAAGTGTTGAATGCTCGGGGTGGACCAAGAATGAACTGTATGTTGCACTTTATGTGAGATATAGACGCCTCGTATAGCTCTAGACACCCCGTATAGCTTTAAGTCACATGTCAGTCATGTAGTCAAATCAGTCTCTAGGACGCCTCGTATAAGCCTATACGAGGCGTCTTAGCACCCTCGTATCGGTCCCTCGTATAGGCCTAGACTCCCCGTCTGATGTGACTGATGTGACGTTGTACTTGGTGCAGAAGCTAGTCGGAAAAGCAACCCTATACGCCTCGTATAGCCCTATACGAGGCGTCTAACAAGGTGTGGAAATAGGCATAAAGGTGTGTAAATATGTAGACCCTTATTTTTAATCTTTTTTAATTTCAATCAAATTTGATATTTAGTCGTGTTACAAAAACAAAATGGTATAAATATTATGTCCCAAAATGATAAGTGTACTAAACCATATCATATTATTGAAAAATGATAAAAGTTTAATGAGTTTTTAAGACCCGTGCGTTTCAGCAAAAACGTTAAACTGAAAAAAATAGATAAAGTAAGTGTCGAGTTTCATTTGAGATTATTGACAAAGATAGTTATGTGACATTATTGACAAAGATAGCGCCGGCAAAGTACCATTTTTGGCTATTAATCCAAATTTGATACCGGTACCCGATACTATTTGCTCATCCCTTGTTGATGTTACTATTCATTGGATTCTATTTTTAATATATAGGTAATTGAATTAATTAATTATGTGGATTTGGATTACTCGGTCTCTCTTCTATTATTTGTTGAAACTTATAATCTTTATATTAGGTTATAGGTCTGCTTATTATACAGATTGAAGAAGACTATATCTTACGTAAACTCGTGTGACATACGAGACTAAAATCTAGTGACTGAGATAATGTAATTCATAATTCTAATAATATAATAATTACATAGAAAAATAACAATAAAAATAGCAATAACAATTTTTCTTATATGTCGCTAAGGTTTGCTTTTTCTTTTGCCATGGTTCATCCGGCTCATTAACTTCATCAAAAAAGTCAGTTAAATGAGGAACATTTTTGTCTTTTCACATATTTAATTTATTGTTTTTTAATCCAAATAAATCCACCCCAATAATTTATATCACTCGTAAAATGTGAACTCAAAGAGCTATCTTCTATAATAATGAGATTTAACTTAATCATTATTGATATTAAAATACAAAAATAAATTAAATCATAATCTAAATTATATAAAATATAATTTAAATTTTAAATTATAAACCATATTCGTTTTTATATGTTTATCGACATGGCGGTATAAAATTTGTTGAATACAGAGTTATATTCGCAATAAAGTATTTTTTTTCTTTTGTATCGGACACCACACGTGTTAATAAAAAAATTTGGATATTAATCTAATATATTATTAAAAAAATAATAATATTGCTAAATTAAGAGATATCTATGAATAGTTATTTGCAAACAAATTATTAGGCTAGACTATAAAATTTAGGTCTACAAGTATATAACTTAATTTGGTTTGATCCGCAGTTTTTATTTTAACTTTATGTCATATGAAAATAACAATAAATAAATAGAACACTGCAATAATATAAGATACATATTTTTACTTATTACGTATTTATCTATAGTTATGTATAGATTAATAAATTGGATATTTTAATATGATATAATAACAATATGTATTTATTTTTTTATTTTTTTTTGTTGTGTATAGATCACTAAATTGTATATTAATAATAATAATAATAATAATAATAATAATAATAATAATCTATACATATAAGACTTAAATGCATGGTTAGTCCATGTGGTTTACAAATATTGCAAACTTGGTCCTAGTGCTTCAATAATTAAAAAGTTGTTCCTAGTGGTATGCGAAATTACCAAACTACCCTTAGTATTTTAAAAATAAAAAATAAATAAATTAAAAAAAGAACTAATTATAAAGTGGGGCTCATATTTTAAAATAATTTAATTATCTTTAACCAATCTTCACTCACCCTCACCATGATCTCTCCATCTCAGTCTACCCTTTCTTTTTCTCTCTCTCAAACCACAACCAGATCACCATACAACTGCCACCACAACCACCTTTGATTGCTACCATACATTCAAGGATAATAATGTGGAAAACTCGAATCAGATCTAAGTGTGCCATTCACGGATGGGACCTAAACTGGATGACATAATTTCTCCGTCACCGACGTCCGACGTTGTCACTGAATTCTGGGTTTTACCTTCTCTAACGATGACCTTGATCAAGAAGGTCTCATCAAAGTTAAGATCAGAAACTTGCAATGTTACAATTCGTATGGTTTAATATGTCGGAGATGGTGGTAGCCGGCCGGATTCCTTTTTCCGGCCATCTTCGTTTTTCCGACATGTTTGAGTGGTGGTGATTGGGGTTGTGTTGGCGGTGGAGGTTGGGGTGGTGTTGTGGTGGGTTGAAGATGAAGGTGGAGGTGGTAGTTGTCGGTTGAAGGTGACCGTGGAGGTGGTGGTTGTCGGTTGAAGGTGGTGGTGGTGGGTTGACGGTGGCGGTGGAGGTGGAGGTGGTGGATTGACGGTGGAGGTGAAGGTGGTGGTGGGTTAAAGGTGGAGGTGGTGGTGGGTTTGAGAGAGGGGAGGAAGAAGATGAGGGGGTGGCCATTCTCTTTTTATTTTATTTATATTTTTTGATTGTTTAGGGGTAGTCTAGTAATTTCGCATACATTTAACTGAGAAATTAACATAGGTTAGTCATAAGGACCACATGAGTGCAAAAATTACAACCACTAGAACCAACTATGTAATTATTGAAGCACTAGGACCAAGTCTGTAATATTTGCAAATCACGAAGACCAACCAGGCATTTAACTCTACATATAATAAAAGAAATCGTTTGGGTACACGTGTTAGTCAATCAGGGCATCCTTTTTTCGCTTCCCGTCATAAACCCATGTGCAATCTGGTAAAAAGTTCGGATCCTAGACCCATCCGTCTTCACAATCGCAAAAGCCTTCATCTCAAACCCTAAGGCTAGACGGTATGGAGGGTCGTCCCCCTCCGTCCTCGGTCTGGCGCCACTCCAACACCGTCCCCCCATTTCCATACCTCCATCCCCTTTGCCTCATCCTCACACCCATCCTATGTGGATCCTACGTGGCGGATCATCCTCCAAGGGAGGACCTTCACCATACCGCATAGCCTAATAATTCCCCAGCTATGATGTTTGTCGTTAGTGACATGCAAAAACCTATTTAAACTATTAGTATAGAATAAGCAGGGTATCGAACCAAGGGAGGACTGTGGAAAGCGTTATTATGCTAAGTATTGATTAACTGTTACTGAATTGAGAAATCGGTTTGTTTGATTATGTGAAAGAACTAAATTAATGAGTAAAAAGTGTGATTTAAATCAGTAGGAAGAAAGATGGTTCATCCAGATTTCAGGTTTTGCAATTAACTTCAATTATGTGTTTAATCGTTACCTACATAGACATAGGTGTTAATTTTGATTAATTAATTATGATAACCAACGACTAAGTACTCCGATCAATACATAACGGGAGGTTATCGAATGATTATCAATTACAATTTACAAACCCTAACCCCATGTCAAATATATCCCAATTACTAGAACTCTTGGGAACCGAATGCTTAGAAATTAAGGTTTAAATAAACGTAACTGTTTACAATCAAGAAATCAAATCCATGGTGAAAAGCATCGAATGCTTAGATCACCAGGTTAAAACGATTGTATCAAACACATAATATCCATCAACTTACAAAAACCCTCCATCCGGAGGAAACCATAAAAGTTTAGCCGCTCATGGTGGTTGATTTGGTTCGAATCTCCTCTCTGTCGTCGAAGATGATGATTCCTCTTCAAAGTCCAAACCCTCAAAAACATATGTGCATCTCTCGGCCCAAGTGTCCACTCCCTATTCGGCCCAATTGATGTTGGCTGCTTTTGTGTCTTGTCCCACTTTCACGTGAACATGGCCCAAAAAAGAATGATTGATGTTAATTAATGTTTTCTTTTAAAACCCTCATATGCACGCGCCCCCCGAGTCCTTCACAATTATGATGTTTTAGAATGTGAATTCATGTTGTTGACTTTTCTTAGGCTCAATCCCAAATGTCACGTGAACTCCCCACCAACAACTCAGCCGCCAAAAATAATCCACCAAGTCCGACTAGGCTGCCAACATCCTTAGAGTTTGGCCCATTATGTCTAGAAGATGCCGGCCCAGAATTCCAACATGCGTTGCCATCTTGTCTTCACCGTAGCCTACGGGTTAAAACCGTAAGTTACGGTTTCGATTTTCTGCTTCCTCACATCTACTATACCGTAGACTACGCCTCACAAACAGTAGGTTATGTTTGCATGTCATAGATTCGTATTTGTTCAACATACACTTTCATAGAATGACAATTAGGCCCCTTGACTTCATCCGTTCATAATTCTAGCACATTCGAGGTATCTTTTCAACCCGAGACATCTACCGAATGATGTAAAATCTCATAATAAACATCCTTGCCTGTTCCGTTTCACCTCTAACCACTCTAACTTCACCATATTACACGTTTTACCTGTGAAACCACAAGTACTCGTAGTTAATGTATTCAAGGCACATTATTACTTAAACGACAATAATTCACACAAAATAAGCACATTAACACTCGGGATTCACACCCTCCATCAAGCTACCATCATGACTTCCACTTTGTAAGACCCTTACTAATATTTAACGATTTACGTATAAATATCGACAATTAAATGTGTATTTACGACTACACATACTTATGAAAATACGGGTTTAGTCATTTAAAAATGATGACGAAACAATGTGTGGAAGCTTGTAACTTGATCGAGTTCGGTTCTTCATTGCGCTTGATTGTCATCCGGTACTCCAATTATTACTTACATATCATAGATCATGATATACGTTAGTTATATGAAATCTATAGCTAATCTAGCTAAGCCCGAAAGCTCAATACGAAGACCAGGTAACTCATATGGGTTATGGCGACTGATAACCCAGATGAATAGATAACTTGTCTGGGTTATGGCAACTGATAACCCAGATGACCAAATAACGTGTCTGGGTTATGGCAACTGATAACCTAGATGACCAGATAACTCGTATGGGTTATGGCAACTGATAACCCAGATGACCAAATAACTTGTCTGGGTTATGGCAACTGATAACCCAGATGACCAAATAACTTGTCTGGGTTATGGCAACTGATAACCCAAATATATATTTAACAAGTCTGGGTTACAGAACTTGGCCATTTTTCCCTTTTTAGTAAATGTTGCGTAACTTCTCTAATATTTGTCCGTTTAACTTGAAACTTGTTTCTAATTGATCGTAATACGTTTGCCTGCATTATTAACCCCTAATCTTTAACCTGAATTCATAAATTTTATGATTTACACAACCATTACCGGGTTTAAGCGCATTATTATTTTGACCCGTTATGAGATTTAAGCACTTTAAGCTTAAATTATCCACAACCCTTCATATCTTTTATTCCCGCTTAATGATCTTTATTCATCTATCATCACAACTTTAGTTGTGATGGATTATGATAGAGAAATTCATTATACTACTATTCTACCCTCGAATTTGATATTTTTATGAAAATGACCCATTACACATACCTGGCTCCGGTCAAAGCATTGACCCGTTTTAATACCTTACATTATTAGTTACTAATTAAAAGCAATGCAAGCCATACGCTATTCTTCCTGTGAGCACAAAACTCGACAAGCAACCATTAGTCGTTATTTTCAATGGTGATAACATCACCATTTGACCTATTTGGTCTAAATGACCGTTTTACCTTTTTTTTACCATCAAATATGGTTTCTTACCATTTTTACTTGTTCCGACCCGTATTGGTTCGCGTCGGAACGTCATATTTCAAAGACTCGTTTTAAATACTAGATCACATTGTTATTAACCAATACATAAGTAGACATTCTACTTAAAAGATGTAAGCTTTACTTACCTTGCATCCGATTATGTTTTTTCCGCGTATTTGATCTTCTTGACCCGCTTCTTCCCAAGCTTCCACCTAGCTTGTCAAGCGCCAAACTACCATATATCATTCGCAAGATGGTTAGATTAGTAATCATTTATCACGACTATTCCACATTACGGACTTTATATCAAAATTACCATTTGATCCTGTTATAGGTCAGTTTGACTTTTAAAAGTCAACTGCCTATTAACATATGCAAATGCACAATTAAGTTTAACAAACTCATTTAGGCATTTCATCAAATACTTGGTAGGCGTTATTTTTAGGCCACCATTTTAACTAATTTCCCAACCCATTTCGTATCATTTCTTTCACTTTAACAAGTTCATGTAATAGTTAACATCAAGTTAACTTATCTTTGAATTATCAATACTAGTTCACCCATTTATCATGCTATGCTAGAACTAAGGGTTTTCATCTCTATGTGAGAACCCATTTCATCATATTACTAGACATTCATCCGAACACCTAATAAAATCAAATTCTCCATACAAACTAGTAGACATAGTGATTTCAAGCACCTATTAAGATCAATAATACATAAATTTCATCCTTTCATACAAAACCCATTTCATGTAATGTATGAACACTTGACATAGTCTCAAATTATTCAAGTATTTCTCAAATACTAACTAGTATGATGATCATAAACATAAATACATCATCAATTTTATCATGCTACTTAAAATATTGAACTCAAAGTTATCACCTTCAAGTTCATTCACATACTCATCATCACCAAAGCATAAATTACAACATACCTTATGATCTCCAAGCTTAGATGATCACGAATTTATGTTCATGCAGGTGATTTGGCCCTAATTCATCCTCCAATTTGATGGATTAAGGTTGAACAAGGGTTTGTTCCTTGTTCTTCTTCTCTGATCGTTACTCTCACACACACTTAATGTGTGTTATGTTTTGTTTTGTTTATTAATAAACCTAAGTTTCACTCCTTTTCCTTTTTGGCACCTCTAGTTTATCTAAATATTTAAACCCCCATATAACACTTACTAGCAATTAACTAATTCTCATAACTAGGTTTAAATGTTCCGTTAACTTGGGCTTCTTATAAACTTTATTTTCTCAAAAGCTTTTATTCTCTTTTTATTTAATACTAGTTGTAGGACCCGTGTAACCACACGGGTACGTTTAATAACGATCGAAATCAAATACTAAAAAACAGATTATAATATATCATTTAAATTTTGGTCTTTAGTTCTATATCTTTATAAAATAATGTTAAAGACAGTATGTGTTAGTATTATAATAACTATAATGATAAAAGTTTTTGTCTATGTAAATATGTAAACTATCATGTGAACAAATATTTGATGAATTCACATTCGCATTTTAGTTAAGTATACATTAAATTTGTCGACTGATTAACTATAGACATAAGAGAAGCACAACTAACACAAGAAAGATTATTTGTTGCCAATATACCAATTCAATACAAGAGAAGCATAACGAACCCAGGAAACATTATTTGAAGCATAACCTGGACTTGTTGTAATTCCATCAGTTCAGTATTTAAT
Source organism: Helianthus tuberosus (assembly GCA_030545235.1). Classification (NCBI taxonomy): domain Eukaryota; kingdom Viridiplantae; phylum Streptophyta; class Magnoliopsida; order Asterales; family Asteraceae; genus Helianthus; species Helianthus tuberosus. Next base: position 30,656,830 of record CM060424.1, on the reverse strand, counting down.
CCTAATATACCAACTCAATAGAAAAATAAAATATTTAGTGTACTACAACTGTAAATAACTCATGTAACAGATTTGAAACCATAATTATGGATTATAGACAACTATTTACATAATGTAAAAACATTATGTCACCAATGTACAAACTTTCATTAAAAGCAGTCTTATTTGGCCCAAACAAAACTTGTTCTTAGTTAAGTGTAACAAACGGGTTTAATAAAGAATTTGTTTAATAAAATCTTATCTATTAAAAATACATCTTACATTCTATTAAAAATAATTTGTTTAATAAAATCTTATCTATTAATTTATTAAAAGTTAAAAAGAAAAGAAATACATTTATAAAATTTCCTAATAAATAATAAAAACTTTACTTCCAAATAGAGTTTTATAAACAAATAGGGTTTTATAAACAAATATTAAATAGGGTTTGATTACTTAAATAACTCTTTTTAAATATAAGGTTTTATAAACAAATATTAAGTCTTCCAAATATAAGGTTTTATAAACAAATATACCATTAACCCTTAATATCTACTCATAATATCACATATTATCCATCACACTTCTCCAAAAGATCTCGAAGTCTCTTCTCCCAACTCCCAAGACCGATCATCATCATCATCGTCTTCATCTTCATCATCTTCATCTTCATTCATCTTCAACTTCAAAACAGAGGTTTGGATCATCATCTTATCTGTATATGTTTTTGATATTTGTGATGTTTTTGTGGAAATATTGTTTGGATCATCATCTTATCTGTATCTCTTCATCTTCATCTTCATCATCTTCATGTTTTTGTGAAAATATGTGTGATATTTGGATGATCATCTTCAAGAATCGTTTGTGATTTTTTGTGAAAATATTTTCAAGAATCATGATTGAATGTAATCCGCAAGTAGATATTGGATGCCAATCAACCCAACCATAGCGACGTTTTCTTCATCTTCTTCTTGATACACTTTTCTTCTTCTTCTTCTCTATGATAGAATAGAACACATTTTGATAATCAGTTCTTTGTTCTGCATATGTATAGTTCACCAATTTGTTTGTTGGAGTACTAACAGTACAATAATATGATGATGATTAGAGTTGTTTGATAATCAGTTCTTTGTTCTGCTTTGGTTTCAGTTTTTTATAACCAAATCTTTATCAATGAATAAACTTATTAATTGGTTAACATTCAAGAAAAAGTGTCAATAAATGGGTTGATTTGGATTTTTTTTTTTTTTTTGTTAGCTAAATGGGTCACTCTGGTCAAAATGGGTTGCTGAAACTACTTTGTTTAATGTTTGCTTGTTTTGTTTTTGTTCTATGCTATCGTAGTAGTATCAAAATAGAAGGTTTGTTTGTGATGTTTTTGTGAAAATATTGTTTGTTCTTGGAAAGTTTCTATTACCTACTTTGTTTAATGTTTGCTTGTTTTGTTTTTGTTCTATGCTATCATAGTAGTATCAAAACAGAAGGTTTATTTGTGAAGTTTTTGTGAAAATATTGTTTGATTCTTGTGGGTTTTTGTCTCGGGTATCAAAACAGAGGTTTTGTTTGATTCTTGTGGGTTTTTAAGAAATCTGAGTTTCTTACTATGGATGTTTTTATTGTACAGAATGGCTGCGGATGTAAAGATACGCAAAACACCAACTACGAAGGCGAGAACACTTGACAACCTCCTAGAAGATGGTGCGGTGCACATAAGGAAGTAATTGATCAGAACGATCAATTGCTCCTGAATGAATATAACCCTAGTGGCAGATATGTAATTAGCGAGCTCTGGAATTTCAAGGAAAATCGAAGAGCTACACTAAAGGGGGTTATCAGCTACATTCCGAATTGCACCAGTCAGTAAACATCCACAATTTCTTTCTTGTGAATGACGTTTTGGTTTTAGAAATATTGTATGTTACGGTCTTTTGTTATCGAGTCTGTAAGTTCCGTCAAGTCTACGAAGTTGGATATCCTTCTATCTTTCTTGGTATTACGTTTTGTCTCTGTATTGTATGTATAATGCAAGTGTGCATTCAATACTTTGTCCGACTGTGATATATTGTTTGCTTAACATGTTCATATTGTTTGCTTAAAACAAATGTTTCCAAGTCTGCTAACCTTGAATTCTAAATTCCAGTTGACACTTTATAAAAGTTTACATTTAATATACAATTTAGGCTTTAATAATTTGTTATATATAGTATACATTTAAATTATTAGATTGCATTTATTTAAAAAGAGTTAATTTGAATTATTAAATCAATGATTTCTTAACTAAAAAGCAAGTAGAGATTTTTGTTTTAAGTATCCAGAAATTAAGTAAAGTATGAAGAACTTACCTGATAATCGGATCAAGAAACAATCAGTGGAGGCCTGCACAGATCCAACAGTGACATGGTCACCTTCTTTCACTCGGAAACAATGCACTTCTCATAACTGCATACAACACATAAATGACGCTTATCATAACTGCATACAACACATAAATCTTGCAAATTGGATTAGTTCTTGTCAAGAATACGACCTCTAATGGAGACATCACCAATGAAAGGGCACTTCTTGTCAATGTAAGTTCCTAAAGTAATCAAATATCGGATCATGTCTCAGATAAATGTCGGAAATTCTTTAAACAAACCTAAAAGAATAATGTAATCTCTCTTAACTGAACAACACATTTACATAATCCTTGCATTGTCGAAACACAGTCCATATATTTCACCCAAGTCATCACTCAACTTTACAAACCATTTCACTTAAACCGACTTGCATTCTTGCGAAAATAGAAACAGTCACCCAAATACACTAACTTTAGCATAGAATTTCAAAGTAATCAACATTTCATTTGCAATGGAAATTCAGAAGAAATATTTTAAAAAATCAATCAACCTACTTGACTTTCTAAAGTAAACAACATTCATTTCACAGTAATATGAAACAGATTAACAGGTGTGTACAAAAGCGGCGAATCAAATTCATTTCATGAGCATGTCACCAACGAACAATGGACAACCATCCAATATTTCACATGAATTGAATACCTATATTAAATAAAGATGTTGATACATAACAGGCGTGTACAAAAGAGGCGCATCAAATTCATTTCATGAGTATGTCACCAACGAACAATGGACAACCATCCAATATTTCACAAACTAAACCTACTCCATATTTTCCAGTTAAGGGCCCTCTCCTTAGACCTGCAATTCAGACACCAAAGAATCAAAGTCTTGATATCTCACATTGTTTTCTTTAACGAAACCAGCTGAACCTAGAAACACAAGCACAATGGATTAAACTGCTATACCGGAGAACAAATAAATGCTCTTTGTAGCCATCTCACTGATTTAAAGTGAATATATAATCAAATTGGGCTTAAAGAAAACAGTGGTCGAAACCACTGTTGGGTAATATTTTTTTTGGGTTAAAATAGTTTTTTTGTGGAGAAAACACTGGTTGAAACCACTGTTTTCTTCACTAAAGCACTGTTTTAGCCGAACCATTTTTTGACACATTATCTTATAACAGGATACCCAACAAAAATGAAAAAACAATATATGATATGAATCAAATGCGATTACTCATTGTAAAATAGGTAAACATTTTTTCAAGAGCTCAAGAAAGATACAAGCAGGATGAATGATAGATGTCAAGTTCCACTTTCCTCAAATAATGAGCTCCATCCATGCGGACCTTCACATAAAGGCATCTGAATCCCATCTTCAAATCACCGTCTTCTTCGGATGCATTTACGATGGGCATACTGAAAAAAAAACAATAAAAATTGTAAAGAAATTACTCAAATGAGAAAATCCAGAAACTTTTTTGGAATGAAATTAAGAAACCGTGTACCTTATGGCTGCCGCGGCATCCACAGCGTACTTCCACGCTCGAATCTTGATCCTTGTCATGACAGATTCTGCATTGCACCAATTTTCACATGAATTCTTCCTTACCAATAGCATCATATCTAAATTAAATAGAGAAAAAGAGAATAATAAAATCACATACTCCTTTTGTCCGATACTATTTTCTTTTATTAAAAATAAGTAAATAAAGTAAACGAAAGGAAAAAACAAAATGAATAGATATAACGACCAAAATGCCCCTGACTTAACGTTAAAAGTAGATAGATAAAATGACCCTCGGGACACAGATGAAAGAAATAACTATATGGACTGAAGTGGCATTTCTGGCCAAACCACAGGAACTAAAACCATAATTCTTATTTAATCAGCTTCGAAAACATGTTTCCTCAAACCCTAATTCTTATTTAATCAGCTTCAAATTTTCTTTATCCATCGATTTGAAGATGCTCGCTTCCTCCATTGATTTCAAAAGGTAAGATGGTTATGTTAGTTTACTGAGTTTGTGGAAAAAAATTGCGTTTCATTGTGGTTTTCAGTGATATCTGTTTGGATTCTTTTGTATTTGGAAGTTGTTTTGTTATTATTGAAACTGGTAAAAATGAAATTGCACCATACACTGGATTTTGAAGGTTTGAATTTTCTTCATTCGATATTAAATAGTATTACAAAATTTTGAGTTTGAAAAATATTAAAAATTAAACATTACAATTAACACTTCCTATGATGTCTATTTTTCTCGCCTTCTTCCATGCAATTTCATTTTTTGTTTTAATTTGCAGATCAGCTAGCATATCACAGGTCTTCTGATCCTGTTTCAGCAGATGTGTGATAAACTCTTCTGCTTTTTCTTTAAACTCTGATGGAGGAGAATAGACAACTTCATCCAGCAGTGCAATGCTACTCCACGTCTGCTTATAATATTTATCACTCACCAACGCAACTTTTTTGTTGAGTTCTTCATCTTTTCTCTGTTCATGGAGTGACCATCTTGAATATTCAATTTTAAGATCGGTAGTATCCGACCAATGGTAGAAGGTTTTGCTTGCCATTTAAAAAGACTGTGAGTGGTTTTGGACGTTTTGCTTTAGGATGAAGGGTTTTTTAAAAATGAAGTCTTGATGTTTTCAAGTAGACTAATCATGATCCTTTATAGTGTTTGAAATATTTGATAGGGGAAACGAAGAGACGTCTGCTAATAAAGATCATCTTTTTTTGAAAGTTTAAATTTTGTTCTTTGGTTTTCTAGATATTTAATTTTACTTGGTTTGCCATTAAAATTGATTTTTCAAAGGTTTTACATTAAAATGTTTGATAGGTTAAATGAAGAGACATGTTGGCCATATACACGTTTTTTATTATTAAATCATTAAATGTATCAGGTTTTTAAATATAAATTTTTATTTAATGGTTGCATTTAAATCTGACCTTTGGGCTGTTACATATCCAATATAATACCATTGCAAATTCAAATGTTGTTTCATCATACCCAGATTCATTCAGTGAAATAGAAGAGCAACTGTTATTGCTTTGTCTTAGTTCTTATAAATACATTAAAATGGAGTCACATACTTCTGCACAATCTGAGGATTTCAAGCAACGCTTTATTAAACAAATCGAAGAGCAAGTTTTTGCTGATAGGTGTACTCTTCAAGATTTGAAGAGATGTTTTAACGGACTGCAACTTGGTCTGCTGACAAGAGACCAAGTTTCAAGAGACCTGAGGGCGATGCCGACTACTTCCGTTCGTGACCTGTGTGTTGCAAGTAATATAGAGTGTGGAGACAGAGACCTGGACTTCATGAGAAATATCAATGACATACATCGAGAAGTTCAGTGCTCCATGGAGTTGAAGTTAAAGTTTCTTGATTCTTGCTATTAGAGTTTAAGTGTCTGATTAGTTTTCTTTTTTATATGTAATTGTTACTTTTTTTAATACTTTATACTTTAATCGTATTAATTTTTTTTATGACATTTTATTTTTGCTTCTTTTTATGATCTGCAGATAAAGAGACAGTGTTCCATTGTCGATAAATTAGAAAATCTTTCATCTGAATTTTTTTTAAGATTGTTGTTTGGTACCATTTTCTCTATAGATATTACTTTTTCATGTCCTAATTATACAAATCCATTAACGTTTTCCTGTGTTTCATCCAAATCTTTGCTGGCTTCACTGCTCTAATTCAGGTATACAGATCATCCATGAAGATTTGTTTATTTATTGTGTTTTATTAGCATTTTAATGATTCTTTGTTAGTTACAGTTGATGATGATCACAGTATCTTACACATGGTTGTTGTGAGTTATCTCATATATATTCTGATTATATCTCTTAAATTCTTGCTTGTATGTATCTTGATTTGCTTCAGTCGTTGAGTTTGTCTACGACCCTCCTGCGTCTGTTTCATTATAATTTTAGGTATGGTTTTAGGCTGACCAATTTTTTTTGGGTTTTGTTTTAAATGCTGAATTTTTGTTTTGTTATAGGTTCTTCAAACACAAACCGACTTGTTCTCAGCTAACCAACTTTCTAAGGAAATGGAAAGATTGAATTGGAAGTTTACAAACAACTAAGTGCAATGTATCAATTTGAATGCATGTAATACCAGTGTAAAAGACTAAGCCCATGACCTAAGTGTAACCTGACAAAATTACTGCAATAGTGCAATATACGAATTTCAATGCATGTAATACCAGTCACACAAGCATGATTACTTTGGATCTCATACCTTGTTTTAGGAGTTTGCATTGTCTAATTTACCCTTGAATGAAAGCAATTCTTTGAAAAGACCCACCTGAATAATGTAGTAAACAATTAGTACACTTTAAAACCAACATATTGCATGGAAGTTTACCGAATACACAACCAATTAGTACACTACAAATTGCATTAAATCGAACAAAAATACAGCACAACGTGCACTTTACCTTAAGATGAAGATCCTTATGGTCAGGAATGGAGTCACGGAATGGAGTCAGCGTATGACAAGAGGTTGACTTTCACAGGTTTTAGAAGCAGTTTGACCTCCAGCACTCTGGTCAACTATCTCGAATGACTTTACGGAAGCTTGAGATTTACAGTGGACAGAATCATCACTAACAATATGCACATCAGTCTCCACTGCAGCAGGCAACAGATTCAAGTCAGACCTTCTTGCTACTACTACTTTCCTCGAAAATGGGTCCAGTCGATACTCGTGACGTGTAATATCGATCTTCTTTTCCGGGAGAGGATAATGCCGACATAATCTTGCTGTTGATTACCCTTTAATCAATCAGAAAGAAAGGAAACAGCCCACAAAACCAAGATAGTATCAGAACTATGACCATAATGTTAAAAAATAAGCATATATACACAAATTTTGATATTAAATCTGACTTAAGCATTTCAACAAATACCTGATGGCCAAAACACTATCTCTAACAGTAAACATATTAGTCTTATCAACAGTAAACAATACAAGTAAAACACTAAAGCAGGTATGATATCAAACCCATTTTCCTCGATTGTTAAACAGCGAACTAAAACCCTAAACCTCCAATCACTTTATAGTTCAAGACAAAATTAAAAATCCAGATAGCAAACATAGTAGAAAGTAGAGATTTTTGTTTTAAGTATCCAAAAATTAAGTAAAGTATGAAGAACTTAACTGATAATCGGATCGAGAAACAATCAGTGGAGGCCTGCACAGATCCAACAGTGACATGGTCACCTTCTTTCACTCGGAAACAATGCGCTTCTCATAACTGCATACAACACATAAATGGCGCTTATCATAACTGCATACAACACATAAATCTTGCAAATTTGATTAGTTCTTGTCAAGAATACGACCTCTAATGGAGACATCACCAATGAAAGGGCACTTATTGCCAATGTAAGTTCCTAAAGTAATCAAATATCGGATCATGTCTCAGATAATTGTCGGAAATTCTTTAAACAAACCTAAAAGAATAATGTAATCTCTCTTAACTGAACAACACATTTACATAATCCTTCCATTGCCGAAACACAGTCCATATATTTCACCCAAGTCATCACTCAACTTTACAAACCATTTCACTTAAACCGACTTGCATTCTTGCGAAAATAGAAACAGACACCCAAATACACTAACTTTAGCATAGAATTTCAAAGTAATCAACATTTCATTTGCAATAGAAATTCAGAAGAAATATTTTAAAAAATCAATAAACCAACTTGACCTTCTAAAGTAAACAACATTCATTTCACAGTAATATGAAACAGATTAACAATCTTTGTTCAAAATAAGTGGAAAAAACAACAATTTTTAGGGAAAAAACAACAACAAAAATGGATGGATCATGGATGAATCGATATTGACCTAAAATGGAGACATCACCAAATACACTAACTTTAGCATAGAATTTCAAAGTAATCAACATTTCATTTGCAATGGAAATTCAGAAGAAATATTTTAAAAAATCAATCAACCTACTTGACTTTCTAAAGTAAACAACATTCATTTCACAGTAATATGAAACAGATTAACAGTCTTTGTTCAAAATAAGTGGAAAAAACAACAATTTTTAGGGAAAAAACAACAACAAAAATGGATGGATCATGGATGAATCGATATTGACCTAAAATGGAGACCTCACCAATGAAAGGGCACTTATTGTCAATGTAAGTTCCTAAAGTAATCAAATATCGGATCATGTCTCAGATAAATGTCGGAAATTCTTTAAACAAACCTAAAAGAATAATGTAATCTCTTTTAACTGAACAACACATTTACATAATCCTTCCATTACCGAAACACAGTCCATATATTTCACCCAAGTCATCACTCAACTTTACAAACCATTTAACTTAAACCGACTTGCATTCTTGCAAAAATAGAAACAGTCACCCAAATACACTAACTTTAGCATAGAATTTCAAAGTAACCAACATTTCATTTGCAATGGAAATTCAGAAGAAATATTTTAAAAAATCAATCAACCTACTTGACTTTCTAAAGTAAACAACATTCATTTCACATTAATATGAAACAGATTAACAGTCTTTGTTCAAAATAAGTGGGAAAAAAACAACAACAAAAATGGATGGATCATGGATGAATCGATATTGACCTAAAATGGAGACATCACCAATGAAAAGGCACTTATTGTCAATGTAAGTTCCTAAAGTAATCAAATATCAGATCATGTCTCAGATTAGTGTCAGAAATTCTTTAAACAAACCTAAAAGAATAATGTAATCTCTCTTAACTGAACAACACATTTACATAATCCTTCCATTGCCGAAACACAGTCCATATATTTCACCCAAGTCATCACTCAACTTTACAAACCATTTCACTTAAACCGACTTGCATTCTTGCGAAAATAGAAACAGTTAGTCAAATACACTAACTTTAGCATAGAATTTCAAAGTAATCAACATTTCATTTGCAAAGTAAATCATACTCAAATCGAGATTCATTGAAACAAATCGAAACCAATCAGAATGTTCAAAATACGATTCAAACATATTAGAATCATGTTGAAAATCAACTGAAAGTCATTCGAATTCACTGAAAACAGTTCAAAATTTTAAAACGACACACCGAAACGAATCAAAATTCACAGAAAATTAATTAATTCAGTCCGAAATAAACCGAAATTCGATTCGATTACACCGAAACTCGTCCGATGAAACAGGTGCCCACTTCTTCCATCCATCTCTACACAAAATTCAATCCGTAAACTAAATAATAAAAATGAAGATGTTATCATCCCATGAAATTAATTTGAACCAAGAATATGTGAGAGTACATACCTTGTTGTGTAGATCCTTGCAGCAAAGTGACCACATGCTTTTATTTGACCCATTAGAGATGAAAACAAAACCCAAATCAATCCATTTACATGTGCTACCTTTAAAAATATTATAATATATGGGTACTCATCTGAACAGCTTCTGACAGAATGCTTAGCACAGGTTACTGAATTTAGGCACAAGTTACCAAATCCACCTGAGAAGGTTTCCATGACAGCTCATATTACTGAATTTAGGCACAAGTTATCAAAAGTTTTGGTTCACATTAATAAACTTAATTAAAAATCACAATCCGTTCAATCAGTCGATTATTAGGCACAAATTATCACAAGTTCAAATCATAAACATAAAGCATAATCGGTTTAACAATTGTGAATACAATAAATAATTTAATTTCAACCCGCAAACCTTTGCAAAACTCACCTACATCAACAACTGCTGCTGCTGAATCAACAACTGCTGCTGCTGAACCTCACAAACTCAATCTTCATATTCCTGAACCTACAAATTCAATCATTTCGGTTTAACAATCGTGAATACAATAAATAATTTAATTTCAATAAATCGATTATTAACTGAACCTCACAAATTCAATCTTCATATTCCTGCATCAACAACTGCTGCTGCTGCTGAATCTGTCGTTGATTGGTCTGCAACACAACTGGAGCTAGAAACCCAATCAATAGAAACACAAAACCTAAATTAGAAACCCAATCAACAGAAACTCAAATCAATCTAAAACCAAAACTTACTTTATATTCAACGATTTCTTCATCGGATGAAGATGAGTACAGGAACATCGGAATAACCGATTGCCGGAAGTTATTACTATCCATTAACGTCATCGGCGGAACCACAACCGTTACCTTCGGAACAACTGTACCGTCTTCTGGATTTGAGAGAAAGAGAGAGTGAGGGGATTTGAATGAAATGAAATAAGAAAGAGTTAATCGTGTTCATCACAATCTCAAATCGTGCTCATCACAACACCGTCACCGGATTTCTTGTGCACTGATGGAAAGATCTGGATGAGAGAGAGATATGATTAATCGGAGCCCAGATTTTGAATTTTAGAGAGAGAGAGTTGAGAGAGAAATGGATTGATTTCTGAAAGTGAAGCTCAGATTTTGAATTTTAGAGAGAGAGTTTTTTATGGGTCAGTTGTTTAAATTTTGAATTTTTGAAATTTTTTAAATTGTCCCGCCTAAAAATACCACTAATTAATTATAATAAAAATCAGATTTATAGATTATTTGTAAATTGTAAATCGGAATTATGACATCATCATTGACATGTGGCATAGCTTAAGAGTTGACACATAGGCAGATTTACATCAGCTCAAAGTCTCTTATTATAGATAGTATAGATTAGGTTTAATTATTTAAATCCTAATATTCACCGGGTTAATTTTTACCACTAACGGTATTTTACTCGTTCATTATTATTAACGTGGTTTGACTGTCAAACCCGTTTTCGGGGTGTTACACACTTCCACCTAAATTTTTGAATTTGTCAGAGCATAAAAGTTTCAATTCCAGAATGGCGATTGATTGAGAAGCCATGGAAGGAGGATGAAGACCGGAGATGGAGTTCACCAACCTTGATGTTGTCGCTGACTCTAGAGACGTAAGGTTTATTGAATTCCACTAATCATATCAAATCTCAGTTTCTTTTTCATGAATTTTGACATTTTTTAGAATCGTTGAGTATCTGTGCTGAAATTGTGTATTGAACCTTTCGATTTAGGTGTAAAGGAGTTGATCTATGGTCACAAATAATAGCAATTGAATTGGATGATCATTATCAACAACTGGGTGTTAAAATAGAAAAAAAAAACCCAAAAAAAGCCTACCAATTGGGTGAGTTAGTCATTTTTACTAAATATTACTCCCTCCGTCCCACTAAAAGTGTCCTATTTTGAATTTTCAAAGTCTTTATTTATAAAATTTGACCTTAAATAATTTTGTTTGTGTTAGATAATACTTGATGAAAGTTATATGATTTGAGTGTGTTTTACAAATGTTTTTATCGGGTTAATTTTCATCAAGTTTTATACAACACAAAAAAATATATAATTAAAGTCAAAGTTTATAAATAAAGACTTTGAAAATTCAAAACATGACACTTTTAATGGGACGGATGTAGTATTTTTTTCGTTATCTGTAAAGCAAGTGGAGTCCAATTTTGAAATTAAACCCTCTGAATTCTGTTTTGAGTTGCTATCATGTCGCCCAGTGATTGTTCTATCAGCAACTGGGTTGTTTAATTTGAAATGTGATGTGTTGACTTTTAAGTTTTAAGTTTGGGTAAATTACTTTTTGAGTCCCTGTGTTTTATGGGTTTTAACCACTTGAGTCCAAAAGCAAAAAGTTTAACGACCTGAGTCCCTATAAGCATTTTCTTTAACCATTTGAGTCCAAATTTCTAACACCATCCACCAAGTCTGTTAACTACGAGGGCATTTTAGTCAATTATACATAGAGTACAACTCTTTATGCACAAGATATTATTTCACTTTTTATATTTATATGTACTTATACAGAATCTGTAATTTCTGTTTCAACTCTCTCTCTCTCTCTCATCCCTCTCTCTCTCCATCAACACCCACCTCCGTAATCACCACTACCACTGCACTGCACCACGCCGCCACCTTCACCACCACACTGCACCATACCTGAATCTAGCTTTCAGTTCATTCAACTTTGGCAATTAACACGGGCCCCTAAATTGGTAATAGATGCTTCTTTATCACCACTTATTGCACATTGAAACCATAAAAGAATAAGAAACAAAATACACTAGTGTTGACCCATTTGACCCATCTCATTTGGGTATGATCTTCAAAGTAATCAGCAGCAACTGGGTTTCAAAGATCCATTGAAAAAGCAAACTTTTTGTGGGTAATGATTGGGGTAGCAAGAAAAAGAATGTAAAGAAAACGTTTTCCCCCAAATTGAATTGCATGGTCAAATGGGTTTTGGATCTTGACTGATAAAGTCAACATCTTTTCATCTTCAAGAATGTTCAAGAATCAAGGACCACCATTGAGATGGGCCGAAGTAGGTGATGGGGGTGTGGTGGTGGTGCGACGCTGATGGCCAAAGGGGTGCCCGCCGCCACTGCTTCAGCCCGGTTCGGAGCTCCGGTGGCCATAGTCACACCGCACCAGAGAGAGACAGACAATGTTGTTTATTTATTTTGCAAAAAGGAGGGGTTTAGGGCCGGCTTACCAAACCTGTGGCAGTTGATGGTTACCAAGGTCGGCCAAAAACATCCTAGCTTTTCTTTTCAAAGTTTCATCCAATCCAAAAATATATATAAGATTTCTTCCTTCTTGATTTTGTTTCCAGACCAGATTGTTCCCCTTTGCATTCATAAGAGGCCAAAAGGAGGAGGAGATTAAACAAGGTCCACTGACGGAGCTCAGATCTGTTTGGGGATTAAAAGGAGGAGGAGGAGATAACGAGTTGAAGATGTGGGAGAGAGATGTAGATTTAGAGGGAGACAGAGTGAGAGAGAGATAAGGGAGATGACAAATTCTTGATGAGTGTGGGTGATAAATTAGTTTTTATTTTTATTTTTTTAATTATAAGGGTAATTTGGTCTTTTAATAAAATTTAACAAAAAAATTCTAACTGTGTTAGAAATTTGGACTCAAATGGTTAAAGAAAATGCTTATGGGGACTCAGGTCGTTAAACTTTTTGCTTTTGGACTCAAGTGGTTAAAATGTATAAAACACAGGGACTCAAAAAGTAATTTACCCTTTAAGTTTTAAACTACCTAGACCTGAAATCTTAGATTTTTTTTTTGACAAATTTGACATATTTTATGCTACAAAGTTAACATTTAACGTTTGTTAACAGCATGGTATTGTTGGATTTGCTATTTTAATAGTAAATTATAACGGTTTTAAACTATTTTACATACAAAAAAATATAATTATAGCCATGGCTTATCATAATTACTTTTGTAACAAGGGAATCGCGTTATAGCATAAATTTAATTTGAGAATTATATTTTTCCTCTTTTTGATCAAGTAATTTAGCTCCACCGTGCTATTCATATAAACACAATTGAAATTTAATGTTGAATCTGTCATTAAACATATGTTTCCTACATCGCTATGTTTGCACATATGGACGGGTAGTGATTAAGAGGGTATGTGTTTTCCTGACGCATATCTTATCTGTATAATATTATAGAAAAGTGTAATTATTCATTAAAGTATTCAAGGAGTCCACCACTCCCATAATTATATAATTAAATAAATAGATATACTGATTTTATATATCGTATAAATCACCTTTTATTTATTGGTTTTTTATACTTAGTGATTACATAATAAGTGAAAGTATAAAGAGATATATTTATTTTATATACTTCGTATCATTGTGTTTGAATAACATGTTATTTGTTTCTAAATCACCTGTTCATTGACTTTACACCTAATTTTATAAATTGTAGGTGTGTTTAATTGTATTATCTAAGTATGACACACAGAGGAGCTGAATTAATGCATAAAGGAGATGCACATCCACCATCTTTTGGTATAATATTGAAATGAAATAGAATTAGCTTTGTAAAAATGAAAAAGGCATAGTAGCAATAACTTTTTTCTTGTTCATTCATTCTGTTAAAAGAGATTAACATTCTCAGTTTTAATACTTTATCTTTTTATTTATTTGTTTTCTTTAACTCTACTCTCTTTTGTTGCAAGGTTTGGGCCATTTCCTTGTCTTTTACGATGTGGGCTTTGACTTCTTGTTGGACCAGACTTTGGGCTGTGGACGATCACTGAAGGCTGCAAGAGTCCTACTAGGTTTTCTCCATGTTATTTATTCTAGCTGTTGGTGGGTGTGTCGTAGAGAAGAAGACATTCATTTTTTCTAACTCATTTGACCCGTTAGAGATAATAAAGATCTTGTTCTTCGGTTTTGTTCACTGTTATTGAGTTTTCTGATACATTCATTTTTTCTAACTCATTTGACCCGTTAGAGATTAGTGATAAGTTAAATCAACAATTCATAAGTAAACTGGTTGAATCCACTTGTGAAGCGGTATGGTTCCAAAAAGGCCGCGCAGACCTCATTCAGGTCGCGCGCAGGACCATACTCCTTATTCAACAAGTTGTTTACTGCCAATCTCGCGCGCATTACATCATCATGTATTGATCTAGCGCGAGGTCTCAACAAGAGAAAACACAACATTCAACACTTAGCATTCTAAATAAGAGCCTTCAACCACCCATACCCTGCGCGGGATAGTTACGTGTTCAGCAAGAGTCGCGCAGGGCTATGGCGCAGGGCTACTTCAGAAGGCACACAAGGTACAAGTGGCAGAAGAAAAGGGCCAATCCGCGTCCTCCAGGTTCTGCTCAATCGTGCTCCACGATCGTCTGACGTGCAGGAGACAGAGAGTACTTAAGGACGCCTACGTGGCACCAATCACAGGGCAGAGACACCTGCCCCACGATCTCCACTTACCTGCTGATGGCAGAAGGACGGCCAGGCCGACAACTGTGACACGTGGCTCCAATCACGGTGCGCCAGCACCGGAGAACTTCTAGAAGCCACTGACGGTCGACACCAGTGAGACAAGGAGCATATCCTCTATGTTGTCGCCTTCCGGCCCAAGGCCCATCAGCCCACATCCTCTTACACCTCTCCGGCTATAAATAAAGACCTCAGTTCACAGGTTAAACATTCTATTCCCTCTACTCTCACTCTTAATACACACTTATCTCCTCAAACAGTCGCTTATTCTCACGCCGGAGCCCGGTTAAGAGGGAAACCCCCATATTCCCCTCTTAACGAGTAACGGTGTTCTGTTTTGCAGGATTAACGGATCATTACGAAGCCCAGAAAGCCATAAGAAGATTAACCACTATGATAGAGACATAAACCAAACTAATTAACCATAGGATTAGTTCCGTGTTTCTTCATTGGCGCCCACCGGTTCTTTACAAATCACTTTCATCTTCTTTTTCTGAGTTTTCTAAGCTATTTTTTCCTTCGATCATGGCTGGTCAAGGAATCATTCCCGATTTTGGTTTCGGAACAAACGCTAATGCAGTGTTGGGGGAGGACAATCAAAACGTCCAAGTCCAACATGTTGAAGAAATCGGTGAAATCAAAGTAACCAACACTGGGGGACCCCGCGCGAGTGCCACTCGCATCACTCAAACGGTAACCCCAGTGAGTCACGTCGCTGGTCCTTTGAATCCAGCTCCACCTCAGAAAATTTCGGCGCTATTAGGGCTGCCAGAAGGCGAAACTCCAGCCTCTTGGTATGCCAAACAAATTGCTACTATAAATGAGGCGTATCAATCTTTGAGCGCACAGCAAGCAGTCTTACAAGCAGAACCATCCTTGGTTACACCTCAGGGTCCTAGTCAGGGGGTGCGCCAAATACCCCCACAGCAAAACCTCCAAGGAAGAGTTAACAGGCCTCCTCCCCTAAGAAGACCAAGCGTGTACGACACACGCGACACACGGGGAGAAATAGAAAGCTATTATGACCATCCGTCAAACGTTCAAAGGGGTCCACTTCATAGCCGGCTCGGGCCGCGCAATATGAATAACGAGTAGGATGACACAGACCCGAACGACCCAACCTGGCGAGATGACGAAGGATCCTCAGTTTTCAACCGCTTGCAGCGGAATCATGAAAATTACAAGCCAAGGCAGCGCATTGCGTATAGCGAAGAGGCAGAGCGAGACTTCAGCCTCGCCTATAGACCAGCTGAAGCTGCAGAACACTCAAAGTTTATCCCGAAGATTGTCTTGGCACCACTCACAAGAGAGAAGTTACCCCCAACAGTGGGAAAATTCAATGGTTTAACCGATCCTGACGATCATGTCAGAGTATTCACAAGTGTTGGTTGTATAGGAGGATGGAATATGCCAATGTGGTGTCATTTGTTTATCCAGACGCTTACTGGGGCTGCTCGCGCTTGGTTCGACAGCCTCCCGCATGGAAAAATAAGTTCATGGGTTGATTTCAGAACGCAATTCGTAAACCACTTCAGCCAGCAGAGACGCTATCAGCGAGATACGTCTGAAGTAACAGATATCTGGCGCAGGGAAAATGAAGGTCTGGAGGACTTCATTACACTTTTTAACAAAGAATGTCTGGAAATTGGTGGTGTAGGCGAGCAGCTCATGCGCGCCCACTTCAAGAAAGCCATTCGTTGTGATAGCCTCATCAGAACTATCACTGGCAAGGATGGCATGCCCAAAGAATGGGACAAGGTGATGGAAGCCGCAAAAATAGTAGCGCAAACCGAAGAGTCGCTAGCTGGAGCCAAGAGCTCATACACCGACGATCGCTTTTCCAAGAAGAACTCGCGCGACTACGAAAAGCGCAACAAGAGCAAAGGTCAGGACTGGAAATCCGGAAGACCAAGGGGTCAAGAGGAGAGACCGCGCTACAGAGAAGATGCGCGGGAGACAATTGACAGAATTGGGTATCGAAAAGCAGTCAGGGATGATAACCGAGAAAAGCACTGGACTCCGCTCATAAAAACACCAAAAGAGGTGCTAATGACGGAGAACCACGACTTCAAGGCTCCAAAGCCTATGACGAACAAGAAGGGGTAAGACCCGAACCTGTACTGTGATTTCCACAAGGATACAGGTCATCTGACAGATGACTATATCAGTTTACGACAAGAGATTGAGAAAGCACTAAAAAGCGGGAAGTTAAGCCATCTGGTGAAAAATGTGCGTAAAGAAACACGCCAGATCCAGCGCCACGATGATGGGAACCACAAAAAGGTCCGGCGCCTGGAAACCCATATGGTCAACGGACCAAGATACAGCGCTAGAGAAAAAGGCAAACGCCCTTACGAACCTTCATGGCAAGAGCAGCAGGTCATTTTCCCGGTAGTGCGCGGGGGTCCTCGCGCCACACGCCCCGTTGTCATTACCGGTATCATCGGTCACTACGAAACGGAATACGTCTTCATTGACCCGGGAAGTACAACTTACATCATCTATGAGCAATGCTTTAATCAGTTTGACGACGAAGATAAAGCGAGACTTGAGCCAGTTGATTACCCTCTGTCAGGATTTTTCAATGAAATGGTCTTCCCATTAGGCCAAATCAGCTTCCCCGTCACGTTTTCTGACGGGAAGCATTCAAGAACCACAAATGTAAACTTCATGGTAATACCTGTCAAATCAAGGCATGATGTGTTGATTGGGAGAGAAACCCAAGGTGAACTGAACATGGTAACTTCCACACCCCACTCAGCCATCGGGTTTCCAACTGAGACGGGGGTGGCAATCATCTATTCGAATAAAGAAGTAATGTCAGCAGAAGAGACGCACCCAACAAAAGCGGCGAAAGTTTCAACGGCTGAGCCAGAAAAATGGGTTTTAAACCGTAAATACCCAGAGAAAACGGTGACGATTGGCCACGCAATCTCACCAAACATCAGAACGCACCTCAAGCAACTTTTGTTCAGGAATATGGATATCTTCGCCTGGACTCCGGCTGACATGACCGGTGTCCCGCGCGACATTACTGAACATTGTCTGAATACTTATCCCTCCGTTGAACCAAAAGTGCAAAGAAGACGCAGCTTAGGGGCGGATAAGACTAAAGGGATGAACGAGCAAGTGTGTGAGCTGCTAAAAGCAGGGATCTTGAGAGAGGTGCGCTATCAAAGCTGGGTCGCGAACCCCGTGATGGTGGAGAAGTCTAACGGAGGATGGAGAATGTGCGTCGATTATACCGATCTCAACAAGGCATGCCCTAAAGATTGCTACTCTTTGCCCGAGATCGACAAAAAGATAGACTCTCTCGCACCATACAGATGGAAATGCTTCTTAGATTGTTACAAGGGGTACCATCAGGTTCAAATGAAGCTTGAGGACGAAGACAAGACAGCTTTTCGGACCGATATCGGGATCTTCTGTTATACAAAGATGCCGTTCGGCCTAAAAAACGCGGGCGCAACATACCAGCGCCTGATGGACAAGACCTTTGCTGGAGATATCGGGAAGCATATCGAGGTTTACATCGATGATCTGGTGATTAAAAGTCCTGAGGAGGACCAAATGTTAAAAGATATCGAGAAAACATTTAACTCGTTGAGAAGCGTGAATATGAAGCTGAATCCAGCCAAATGTTCCTTTGGTATGGAGGAGGGCAAATTCTTGGGCTTCGTGGTTACAAATGGCGGTTTTAGAGTCAATCCAGAAAAAGTTCAAGCCATAGAGCGGATGCCATCACCGCGAACGATCAAGGAGATGCAAAGGTTGGCCGGCCGCTTAGCCGCGCTTAACCGTTTTCTGTCAAACCACGCTGCAAAATCATATCCTTTTATCAGCACCCTGCGCAACTGCGTAAAAAAGCAAGAATTCAAGTGGACGCCTGAAGCAGAAGTCGCTTTTCAGCAAATGAAAGAATGTTTGATAAAACTCCCCACTCTGACTGCGCCGTTTGAAAAAGAACCACTCATCCTGTACTTATCTTCCTCGGATAAGGCAGTGGGGTCGGTATTGCTTGTGGAGAGAAATGGAGTTCAGACTCCAATTTATTCGTCAGTAGGGTGCTTACAGATCCAGAAACGAGATATTCAACAATGGAAAAGTTAGTACTTGCGCTGCTACACGCCTCCAGGAGGCTGCGCAGATACTTTACAGGTCACGTCATCACCGTACTTACTAATTTCCACATCGGCATGATACTGCAAAAACCAGAGACATCTTGGCGGTTAGCAAAGTGGGCGATCGAGCTGGGAGGCCACAACATTTTGTACAGGCCGCGCCCAGCCATCAAGGGTCAAGTTCTAGCGGACTTCATCACAGAAGTCCCAGCAGATAAAATCAAAGATTGTGAGATCGTTGAGACTCCCGTAAAGGACACGTCCGATGAGTTATGGTTACTGTATACTGATGGGGCCTTAAACGAAGATGACGCTGGAGCTGGATTGCGCCTTGTGTGCCCTGAGAAACATGAATTTACATACGCCATCAAGTTGGACTTCAAAAATACCAACAACGAGGCGGAATACGAGGTATTCTTGGCAGGCTTACGCCTCGCCATAAAAATGGGAGCTCAAAATCTGCGAGCGCATGTTGATTCACTCATGATCGCCAGTCAAATCAACGGACTATACGATGCAAAGGGCGAAGTTATGGCTTTGTATTTAGATCAAGCGAAAGAGTTGCTTCAACGATTCAAGTCCTACAAGGTAGTGCATATTAATCGCTCAGAGAACAAACCAGCAGACGCCTTGAGCAAGCTCGCTTCAACTTCTTTTCAACATCTCGCCAAAGATGTAAGAATCGAGGTACTAAAAAACCCGTCGGTTTTGCTGCGTCAAGTGAATGTGATAGAGATAGGGCAACCATCCTGGATGAGCCCTATAATCAAGTATTTGCAAGAAGGAATACTCCCTGACAACAAGGCAGAAACAAGGAAGATACAGAACAAGGCCTTGCATTATGAGATGAATGGCGGTATCTTGTACCGAAAATCCTTCTTGGGGCCACTTTTGCGCTGTGTGGACCCCCAAGATGCCAATTACTTGATCAGGGAGATTCACGAAGGAATCTGCGGCATCCATGCAGGCCCTCGCATGGTCGTCGCAAAAATAATGAACGCTGGTTACTATTGGCCAGGGATGCACGTTGACGCTCTAAAGGAGCTGCGCAAATGCGACTCCTGTCAAAGGCACTCGCCAAAAACCCTGCGCCCGAAAAATGATCTTATCCCTGTATCCACTGCTTGGCCTTTTCAGCAGTGGGGGATTGATATGGTGGGACCTTTCCCTGAAGCTCCTGGCGCTGTCAAGTTCATAATCGTGGTCGTCGATTATTTTACTAAATGGGTGGAGGCCAAAGCTCTCGCCTCAACTACTGCAATGATGGTGCGCAAGTTCATTTGGGAACACATCATTTGCAGATTTGGCCTGCCACTCAAGATTGTAACTGACAATGGCACCAACTTCGCGTCTGACGACCTCCAAAAGTGGATGAAAGAAATGAAGATCGAACACACTTTCTCTTCCGTTGTGCACCCTCAGGGCAACGGCCAAGTTGAAAGTGTAAACAAGAGTATCGTCGATGGCATAAAGGCCCGACTGGGCACAAAGAGAAGAGGTTGGGTCGATGAGCTCCCAAGCATCCTGTGGGCTCATCGAACCCTGCCGAAAATAAGTACTGGCGAAACCTCTTTTAGCCTAGTTTATGGCTCCGAGGCGGTTATACCAGCTGAAGTGGGACTCCCCTCACCGCTCTTGACGGCAGTCAACACAATCGACAACGAGACAGAGCGCCATCTCGACTTGGATTTACTCTAAGAGAGGCGCGAAATAGCGCGAATCAAGGAAGCCAAGTATAAGACACAATTGGAGAGGTACTACAATGCAAGAGTACGCATTTGTACCTTCACTCCAGGAGAATATGTCTTCAGAGACAATGAAGCTTCAAACGCCGAACGCCCCGGAAAATTAGCACCCAAATGGGAAGGCCCATACTTGGTTCACGAGGTGCTAGGAAAAGGGGCATACAAATTGCGCACTCTGGATGGACACATCATCCCGCGCACGTGGAACGCGCAACAACTGCGCAAGTGCTATATGTAACTACTCTCGGCCTTGCGCCTCTACTCACTCATGTTGGCCACGCGCCTTTTTTTAATTTCTATGTTGGCTAAACGCCCTTTGTGTTACTTACATGCGATGTATGTTGGCCTAAGCGTCTGTTTCTTAATCAATGAAAGCATAAGCCTTATGTTTTCTTTTATCATGATGATTTCTACGTTACAAATGCATGTTAAACTTTTGATTAGCATGAAAACACTTCAGTAAATTACGAGATCTTGTGTTATGCTTCCAAGGTCCTCCGCGAACATAGCGCGAGACCAAGCAGTTACACTCGCACAAGAGCCACACTTACATTTATTCGCGCTAACTTAACCAAAGTTTCTAACAACAGTGCAATAATTGTAGCTGGACAAAGAGAAAGCAAACATAAACATCATATTCAACAAGCGCAACGGCGCAATAGTTACATAGAAACAAACCATCATCGATTTAATTCAAAATAAGCGAAACCGCGCAACAGGTTATATTTAACATCTAAAAATAAAATTACAAGGCACAAAGCATGTCAATGCTACCTACTCATAACCGTCACCATCATCATCATCGTCATGTTTATCACCATCACCATCGCCATCATCATCACCATCATTTCCAGCTGGCTCTTCATCAGACAACTCCACGGTCACTGGAGGGTCAAGAATCAGTTTCAACCGTTGGCACCAGTCGTCATGCTCCAGTGCCTTGGCGACCAAATCCATCACAGGCAGGGATAGATGGTCATAATCCTTCTCAGCATCAGCCTGATCGGTCACTAAGCAATGACTGACATCAAACTCTTGTCCAAACGCTTCTTCAACATGCTGCGTACACTCTAGATAACCTCCACGGTGACCAACCGCGCGTGAGGCATCTATGAGAGCAGCAACAGCTCCATCCAGTTCTCCATCATTCATGATAGAGTTGGCCATCTACAACAAAGGCAATGGATTAGAAGTAGGTTTTAGCAAATAAAGCCTAAGTAAAAAAAAAAAAAAAAAAAACATACCAGAACTACTCCCCTGCCGCGCATCCACTCAGCCTCAGAAGCCAGAGTATAAACGATGCTTTGAGCCTCGGAGTAGTTAGTTTGCGCTACGTTGTGGGCCGCTGTACTGACGTCTCGCGCCTCTTCAGCCTTCTGTTTGGCCTCCTCAGCAGTGGCAGCCTTGCCCTTCTCAGCTTCAAGGTCGATCTCCAAGGACTCACTTTTGTCAACCTACTCTTGCAGGCGACATTTTAGCTCTGCAATCTCGACGTCCTTGGCCGCCAGGTCCTTATCCTTACTGGATACCTGCGCTTTCAGCTCAGCCTACAGAAGATAAAACAGACTTAGAATTCTAACAGACGAAAAGTAACATGGAAAAAGAGTTGAACTTGTTCAACCTCAGAACGATCCTTATCAGCTGCAAGATCCTCAACCTTTTTCGACAATGCAGAAATCTGGGCTTCAAGGTCAGTAATTGTAACGCCCTAACACGTTTTTACCCTTTGTTTGCAGCGGAAATACATACCTTAAAATTTCTTTTACTTTTAATACATTAATCCCTTCTTTAATTAAATTTAAACCTGACATACTTATATCAAATTACGTGACCACATACACACCCACGTACAATCCATGTATTGACTCGATCTTTAACCGCTTACTCTCCATGTTGAGAATTTCATAACCCTGTACAACCTGCAGTCACCACATACGATTACTTCATTAGCAACCGGTGACATAATACATTTACTTTAAAACATGCATAATCAAGCATCAACATCTCTTATTCTCGCTTATATAAATCCATTCGTCCATCCATTCGGACACTCTCGTCCGACTTCCATACTTAACCTTCATTCTCCATTATTAGTATACCTGCACTTCCATTTCATTCTTAACAGAAAACGATTAGCATCATTAGACTTATCTCATATGTGTAATTTCACGTATACACATAACCAAATCTCATTCATTTGTGCATTTAACTAAATTCCATTTCATGCATAAATACCTTACCATTCATACCCCTTTCATTTACAACTTACATCTTACCCCATGTATAATTACTTATTTCATCTTTGTGCATAATACTAACATGTAAGTTCCCTTCCTTACCCATACTTAATAGAAATTACTTTCTTATCCACTTTCGACTCATTTTCCGTAAACCTACCTTATTACTTCCATTATTTCATACTTTCTCACATGATTCACAATAATCATCATACTACAATACATTTTACATCTAAAGTGTAAGTCCGGGATTCACTTACCTTACGCGTCCGTATTTGCATTCGCTTACTTGAGTCTTCTTGGCCCGTTAGCCTTCCACGCTCCCATCCATCTTGACATGATTCCTATACTTTCATGTCATTACATTTACATCCTTATTAGCATACATGATTATACATATGAACGATCGTATCAAGTTCATATCTCACATATGCCTTTCATTAGCCGATTCAAACAAGCATATAGCATACTCAACATCATCATAACATAACCTTCACATATTATTGTCATTTAGACATTTCATCAAACACGTGGTGTACGTACTACTTCCTAGGCACCATGTACAACTAGTTTATGCATAATCTTCCAAGTTCATTCATATTTCATCAAATCTTCTTACTAATCAACAAGTATCATTAACACATAAACATCAAACATATCAACACCACATTTCTTTCAATTCATCTAACAATAATTCATCATAACACAACATAATTCATGAATATTGAACAAGAAATGGACATGATGAACACCCATGTCTCTTAATCACCCAACTAGTGGGTTTACATCCTTAAACATCAAATTAGTCAAAATTATGCATAACACATGTTCTCTATGATGATGTTAACACATATTCATGCTTAATTTCTGTAACACCCCGAAAACGGGTTTGGTGATCAAACCACATTAGCACTAAAAGACGGGTAAAGTACCGTTAGTGGTAAAAATTTACCCGGTAAATATTAGGATTTAAATAATTAATCCTAATATTAAATAAAAAGTGAATAAAAGCTTTTAAGGAAATAAAATGGATAAAAGGCCCGAGTTAACGGGACCTAAAATAAACTTAGTCATAAATATTCCCGAACCCGCTAAGTTAACTAGGAATATTAAACCTAGTTAATAAGTGGGAATATTGTTGAAAATAATTAGGTTGTGACCTAATTAATAACTAACCAAACACGAGGGACCAAAACCGGGTAACTTGAAAATGGAATTATAAACTTAAAAACAAAACACAACACACACACAAGAGTGTGTGTGCGTGAGAATGATCAGGAGACAAGCTCCATGGGAGCTAACCCTAAACTCAACAAATTCTTCAAATTGGAGGATCAATTGAAGGCCAAACTCGGATTTGAATACGTAGAAACGATCACCAAGTCAAGGGGATCGTAAGGTATGTCGAATTTCTAACATTCATGAAGTTGTGAAAATTTGTTAACCTTGCATGGTGCGAGCTATGTATGAATCGTAGAGGCTATGGCCGAATTAGTGAAGTGTGATTGCTTAGGAACAAACCCTAAGTAGAAATTTGAAGTAAAATTACTATGATTTGAATAGTTAGATGATTTACCACTTTTAGACAAGTGGGTTTTGATTATGTAGTGAAGATGATGATATGTTTATGCTAGAAATCATCATAGTTGATGGTTGATGCAAGACACTTAAACAATTTGCAAGTTTGAGTATTTGATCAAACATGATAGTGGTTGAATTTTGATGTTAATCTTGGTAAAAATAACTAGTTATGAACTAGTTGTAAATGTGTAAAAATGTATGCACATTAGGTGTTTGTTAAAATGCCTAAATGAAAACTAAAGTGTTGAAATTAGAGTGAAAATGTGTATTTGAATAATATGGCAAGTTATATGAAATATGAAACAAGAAGAGTTCTAATCATCATGTTGATTTGAACTAATGTTGTAAATCATGTGATCGAAAGTAGTTAACTTTAACAAGCTAAGTTAACTAATCATGAAGTCGAATAGTAGTTTCGAGTTATGAAATAAGTGAGATGGAATAGTCGTGAATAATTATGACTAAGCTAACCATCTTACAATTTACAATGATAGTTTGACGATTAACAAGCTAGGTGAAAGCTTGGGAACGAAGCGGGTCAAACGAAGCAAGAATGACGGAAAAGCATAATTTGGAAGTAAGGTAAGTATGACTTACACTAGTCTTATATTTTAGAATATTCTCTTATCATATTAGTTACGAATAAGATAAATACATAGTTGAGGTATGATGTTTCGGCGTGTAGACGTACGGAACAAGATAGTCGAGCATGACAAGAAACCATGTTGATGGTTTAAAAGGAGTTAAATCGGTAATTCGATCATTTTATGACAAATGGAAAATGAACTTTTAAATGGTTACCTTATAGGGTAAACCAAAACAAACAAAAAGGGTAAAACGGTAAATTGGTCACGCGCCGACCATAACTATTGGTTTTAAAAGACACTTATGAAGTAAGCCTTAATAGGCCGAAAAGTGTTAAGAAATTAATTATAAGTAAAACGACCGCACGATGTAAATCGGAGCGAGTCATATAGTCGAGATGAAAATACATGTCATCTCGCTAATATAATCGGTCATTTAGACCAAACGGGTCAAAGGGTGAGGATACCACCTTTTGATAATAGCGACTAATGATTCTTGTCGAGTTATATGATTTCAGGAATAAATGTAGAAATGATATTTGCATCGCTATTATTTAGCGAATATTATAGCAAGGCATTAAAACAGGTCAATACATTGACCCGAGCCAGGTATGTGTAATAGAGTAATTATTCATTTAGAACGTAAGGTTCAATGAGCATTAAATGAAGTCTTAGATAGACAATGGGTTACTTAAATGGGTAAACCGAATGTTTTAAAAGAGGGTCGTGGCGTTTCGAAAAGCATAATGACTTTTCGAACAAGATCATAACTCAAAAGAAGAATTATGGGTCAAACATGCTCTCAAGAGACCTTGTAGTAATTGAAAGACTAAAAAGGACCAAAACGCCCTTGTTAGCTAATTCGAACAAACAACCTTTAAAGGTTGTTTGGAAACGAGTTTTATGATTAGGTAAATACTTAGAATAAGTATAGAAACTGAAAGAGGTATTATATTAGTCAAATGGCACTATTTGAGTTTTTGCCGTAAAATAATGATTCGGGAGGTAAAATTTGGTTTATATAGATCATCACATTAAACCCACCATAAATACAGTTGTGGTGGGAGATTATAGGATAAGAAATGTAGTGGTGGAATGCTAGAAGCAATCGAAAGCGATTTTAGGCTCGAAAGTGCTTAAATACCCTTAACGGGTCAAAATAAGCATACGAGCGAAAACGGGTTTAAATTGTGTAATAAACCTGTGATTAGAACCTAAAATGGTAGATAACATTAATTTGAAGAAGTGTATGTGATATAGGAATCAAACAAATACGTTTGTTTGATAAAATGCATAAACGGGTTAAAATTCGGTAAGATGATAATGAGTCGAGGGCTTAGAAGTCTCAAAAATTTCTTATGTTGGATGTAGGATTTTAACTCCATAAGATGGAGAATTAAATTACGGACGCGTAGGAAAAATAATCGCGTAAAACGGATCAATAACGAAGAAGTTATGGCCGTTTCCGTAAAAACTGGTATTGCTGAAAATTGCAGGACCCAGCTCCAGACCTGCTGGAAAACGGTCTCCCTCGCGTGGCGCGAGGGAGCAACTGGGTGCCTTCGCGTGGCGCGAAAGGGCACTGTTTTAGCAAAAAAAATTATTTTAATCAGTTTCGCTTCCCGGACTCGTCTAGATACGTTCTAAGTTACGTATGACTAATTTAACTCATGTTTTATGAGTTTCAGGTATAATTTTAGCACCGGAGGACGATCAAGCACAACGAAAAACCGAACACGATCAAGAAATAAGCTTCCGCACTTTGTATCGTTGTTATGTTAAATGACGAACTCACACATGTTATGTTGTATAGTTTTAATTCTGTAATAAAGTTTAATGAAACCCGTATTTTCAATGTATTTGAAATTCTAATTACCCGCTTATCTTCGTAAATTATACGAAAATCATTAAATAATAATAAGGGTGTTACAAGTTGGTATCAGAGCTCATGGTTAAAGAATAAAGTGTGTTCGGTTCGAGGCTTGATCACAAATCCGGTAAGTACATGTATATCAATGGTTTAGTATGATTAAAGTGTTGAGAACAACACATATGGTTATCGTGTAATACACGTTACACCAATAAAAACGATATAGAATAGTTTAGTCAACGAAATTACACGCGTTGATGCGTATAGTAGAAAAGCCTTGTATTATAATACGGGCATCCTTTAATGTCGAAATTACTAACTGTTGTATATGTTTTAGTTGAAGGACACTCGCATATGAAGATAGCGAGAGTTTAACAAATCGCAGATTTGACAGAGGAATGGTCCAAAGAGTATGCTCATCAAGGACCTAAATCGCATAACTGTCGCGAACAAGGCTAATGGCAAGAGAAGCCCGTTAGGGCAAGCATTACCAGGTGCACATTTTAAATTTAATTGCATAAATAGTAATATGCAACAAATATGTAGAAATTGAAAGTTGCATATGTAGATTAAAAACTTGGAAAAAACCCGAATAGAAAATGTATTCGGGATATTGTTTCCAAGAGAAACAAATAGAGGCATTACTTACATAGGGCGTGATGTGAAAACTATAAAAAGGTCATGCGTGTCATGTGTTAATCGCTTACTCTGGCCAAGTAAGTAGTGGCATATGATACCATGAACTTCTTATAGCAGACACATTTACATCCGATGTAGTAAGGACGGGGTGAATGGGACAAATTAAAAAGTACCCAAACGAAACAAATGAACAAAATAGTTGATAATAATGTAAACGCACAGCCGGGTGACGGAAGCATATTACATTAGGATAATAAGCCCGAGAGAAGGGACAAGGATTAATGTAAATGATGATATAAATGAATGATCAAAAGAAAATTCACGAAAATAAGTCATCTTGGACGAAAGGGCCATGGTGAACAAAATGGGCAAGTAAAACCAAAGTATAGATGATCCGCCGGGTCATAAAAACAAAGGTGTTGCCCACACGAAAAAGATAATCAAGGTTGTTAACTTTATTTTAATCAGTTTCGCTTCCCGGACTCGTCTAGATACGTTCTAAGTTACGTATGACTAATTTAACTCATGTTTTATGAGTTTCAGGTATAATTTTAGCACCGGAGGACGATCAAGCACAACGAAAAACCGAACACGATCAAGAAATAAGCTTCCGCACTTTGTATCGTTGTTATGTTAAATGACGAACTCACACATGTTATGTTGTATAGTTTTAATTATGTAATAAAGTTTAACGAAACCCGTATTTTCAATGTATTTGAAATTCTAATTACCCGCTTATCTTCGTAAATTATACGAAAATTGTTAAATAATAATAAGGGTGTTACAGTTTCATACAAATTCGTGGATTGATCATAACCCACTTCATACAAGATCATCAAATCTAAGTTTTAAGACATACCTTATGATCCCCTTGCTTGGGTGATCATTAATTCACGTTCGGTTGTGAATTTAGACTTCATTCCACCCTTCAATTTGAAGATTTATCAAGAACAAGGGTTTGAACCCTTGTTCTTCTTCTTCCTGATCGTCTCACGCACACACACGAAGTGTGTGTGTGTGTGTTTTCCTTTATTTAATAAATCATTTTTCCTTTTTAATGGTTTTGGTCCCTCAAACTTTGTTTCAATTAATAAAGAGACTAACACTCATTATCTTGTTACTTATATACATGTCACCACTCGGTTAATTATTCGTAGTCAACTTTTATTTACGGGTTCACTTTTACCCCAAACGGTATTTTACCCGTTCCTTTATATTAACCGGGTTTAAATTATCAAACCCATTTTTGGGGTGTTACAGTAATCTTGTTACGAGCTGCATACGCGTGCTGGTTATCCTTTTCACATATCTTCTTGAACTCAGCACGCTCTTTGGACAATAGCTCTTCGGCAGCACGAAGCTTGCCCCTAAGGCCCTCGCGGCCCCACTCCTCTGATTTCCTATCAACCTCAAACTTGGACTTCTCCTCTTCAAACTTAGCATTAGCCTTCTCAAACTCCTTCACCTGCCTCACAAGGCGCTCACGATATTTCTCCCAACAGCTCGCTCCTTAACCATTGTGCGCCACTCACGTACAATTTGGTGATTGGCGGCGCGAGTATTAGCCTCTCCAACCACATAGGCTTGGTATAGCCCATCGTGAGTTCGCGCCCTTTGCCGGTTAACCTCACCGGGAGGGAAGGAGTTCAAAAACCAATCACGGCACGGGCCAAACTCCTGAAAGGTATCTTTCTGTTTCAAACCCCAGGGAGCTTGGTGAGGAGCATTACCGCGCGCCTCCTCGGTATAAGTCTTGTAGTAAATATCACCGAGGGTATCATTTGGGCCGATTATCTGTGGCATATATCCTCCAGCGCCACCTGAGCTCGCACCACCTGCAACATGTGAACCTGATCCCCCAGTAGTAGAAGTTACTTTAACGGAATGACGGGGGGCATCAGGTTGCGCAGTTTGGGTAGGTTTCTCAACCTCAGTTTCCTTTCTTTTCTCATGATGAGGCTGGTCAAGCCCCGTGATACGAACAACCTCCGGACCCTGCGCTTTGTCGCTAGCAGTTGTAGCAGCGGTCCCGGTATCCTTCGGATCAGCTCCGACAGGCTTTTCAGCAGCCTTCTTATCCTTTTCTTCCTCCTTCTCTTTCTCCTTCTCAGCAGCCTTGTCTATAGGCTTCTCAGCAGCCTTCTTCTTCTCCTTCTCCTTCTCAGCAGCCTTGTCAACAGGCTTCTCAGCAGCCTTCTTCTTCTCCTTCTCCTTCTCAGCAGCCTTCTTCTCCTTCTCAGACTCAATCCCAGCAGTCTTGAAGGGTTTGATGGTAACCTTGGGCCTCTTCTGCACCGGCTCCTGAGGTTCTTTAAAAACAACACCCTTCTTCTCAGGGGTCTTCTTTTTGGCCTCTGTAGAAACTAAGTGTCAAAAAGAGGTAGCAACAAAGAAAGCAAGGCAGCTAAAGAAACTAACCGGGAGAA
The DNA here is from genome assembly GCA_030545235.1 of Helianthus tuberosus. Classification (NCBI taxonomy): domain Eukaryota; kingdom Viridiplantae; phylum Streptophyta; class Magnoliopsida; order Asterales; family Asteraceae; genus Helianthus; species Helianthus tuberosus. The sequence goes on along the minus strand of CM060424.1, from coordinate 30,626,504 downwards.
AATTTATAAAGAGAGCGCAGGTTACTCTGTTTTCCGATTAAAGGGATTCCACCAGCTTTCTGCGTAACAGACGCACCAGCTGTGGTCTCTTCCCTACTTCTTTTCCTCCTTATCAACTTCTCAGCAGGCTCCTCTTCTTCCTCCTTTTCTTCATCAAGCGCGATAGAAGACGGAGTGGCTCCAGCATCTGGGTTGCGAGAACCCGCGCTACCTGAGGTCTTTGAACCAGCAGCTCATGTCTTCTTCTCGCCTATACGCGACAAACCTTCAAGTGAGTCACTGATAATAACGTAATCTTCCAAGTTACTCTGACGAAGGTGAAGAGTACCTTTCTCAGCAGCACCAGCAGTCGCGCGGCTACTCCCGTCCTTCTTGCTGGTCACCTCAGCGTCTAAGTTAATCACTTTCTTCCGCTTGGTGGGTTTCTTCTTCTTTTCCTCTGGGTCAATCCCCAAGTCACGCAACACACCTGCAAAGATGTTAGACCATGAACTTAGCTCCCCATTCGAAGACCCTACAGACTCCTCGCTGGAAAGGTAACGAATTTCTTTCCCAGCGGAGGTCACAGCTCGCAAGGGTCGGGGATTGGGAAGATGCGCACCTTCAGTTGCGGTAGGAGGATTGGCGAAGGCTCCAGCAACAGGGTACATGAAGCACGGCTTGATCGTTTCGTACCAATATTGCTCCCCTGACCTCAGCGGGCGCGCGCCCATAGATCCACCAAAAGTGGGAAAGGCAGCTTGGTAAAGGTGTGCCTCTACATTCAAAATTCAACAGTTAAATGCAACGAAATTAAACAGAAAATCAAGGAAGCAACTAACATCTATCCTCAAATTTCAATACTGGCACCTCTTCGCTATCCGGCGGCCATTGGTCACTCATCTGCGCCGCGACCAGAACACTTTCACCAAACACTCGATTTGGAGTGGCGGTAAGCTTCACATACCAATCTTCCTTCTTGGGAATCGCCAACTCCTCCTTCTCGATCACATCAGTCCATGGACGGAAGGTCATGGCAATAGGCATCACCTCCTCGCGAATGAAAAAGAACTTCTGTTTCCAATCATGGAAACTCTTGGGTGGATTCAGTAAGATCTTTTTAGCAAACCCCCGGCTAGCAAAGGAGAAAAAACCCATATTTCAAATTAACTAGTAAAATACCCTGAACCTTTCAACTGTGGGCTCTATGTCATGGGCTCGGCATAAGAACTCGAAGTGCCGCACCCTAACCATACCGGGTGGACTCATCTGAGAAATGTGGAACCCATAAAAGTGTAGGATATGGGCCAAGAACTTCGTCGCCGGCAACCGGAAGTTGCCCTGAAGGAAGAAGTCTTCAAAAAGGGTAATATACCCCGGCGGTGCGTCGGCGGCCGTCTGGTTCTGGCCGGGGTATCGAGCATCCCATTCCGGTGGGAATCGGAATCCTCGGGTGATCTGCTCAAACAACCCTAAATCCCATTTGAGGACAGGAACGGGACCTTCTTCGCTGGGATTTTCTTCTTGATGATGTTCTTCAGCCATGGATATTTAAAGAAGAAGCTTCGAAAATGTTGAAAAACTTGAAGATCTGCTAAAGATCTTGAAGATCTGCTACTGCGGTTTTGAAGATTTGAAGAAATGAAGAAGACAAGTGGAGAGAAAAGGCAACAACAGTAGAAGAGGTAAGGATCTTCTTCCCTTCGTCGGATATATATATCCATCGCATTTAATGCGATGGGTAAACGTGCCGAGATCACCGCCACGTAAGGCGGGATTCTCGGAGTGACGGTTACCATGCGCGCGTGGGCCTCACTCTCCTGACGGAAAGCGGAACCGTCAATGACAACTTGATGACAGCCGTGTCAGCAGTCAACTCAAACGTCGCCATCGAAGACATTTTTTACCAACCTGTCAGAATTCAAAATTCGAGGATTTTGCCGCCCAAAATTACCAAAAGCTTCATACAGAAGTCACTCAGGCCGCGCAGTATTCATGGTTACCCAACGAACCTGCGCGCTTACAATGAGAAGCAAAGAATCACCAACAGCCAGGCATAGTAGTCGCGCTGTAGCAACTGTCAAACATTTACACGCGCGCGCCTACCCAACACAAAGCAAGCATTTTTAGCACTTTTCTTTTTCTAAGTCCAGAGCTCCAACCACTTGCCTCGCACATGGTGCAGCACTGGACTGGGGGGACTTGAAGGGGTATGGTCCCAAAAAGGCCGCGCAGACCTCATTCAGGTCGCGCGCAGGACCATACTCCTTATTCAACAAGTTGTTTACTGCCAACCTCGTGCGCGTTACATCATCATGTATTGATCTAGCGCGAGGTCTCAACAAGAGAAAACACCACATTCAACACTTAGCATTCTGAATAAGAGCCTTCAACCACCCATACCCTGTGCGGGATAGTTACGTGTTCAGCAAGAGTTGCGCAGGGCTATGGCGCATGGCTACTTCAGAAGGCACACAAGGTACAAGTGGCAGAAGAAAAGGGCCAATCTGCGTCCTCCAGGTTCTGCTCAATCGTGCTCCACGATCGTCTGACGTGCAGGAGACAGAGAGTACTTAAGGACGCCTACGTGGCACCAATCACAGGGCAGAGACACTTGCCCCACGATCTCCACTTACCTGCTGATGGCAGAAGGACGGCCAGGCCGACAATTGTGACACGTGGCTCCAATCACGGTGCGCCAGCACCAGAGAACTTCTAGAAGCCACTAACGGTCGACACCAGTGAGACAAGGAGCATATCCTCTATGTTGTCGCCTTCCGGCCCAAGGCCCATCAGCCCACATTCTCTTACACCTCTCCGGCTATAAATAGAGACCTCAGTTCACAGGTTAAACATTCTATTCCCTCTACTCTCACTCTTAATACACACTTATCTCCTCAAACAGTCGCTTATTCTCACGCCGGAGCCCGGTTAAGAGGGAAACCCCCATATTCCCCTCTTAACGAGTAACGGTGTTCTGTTTTGCAGGATTAACGGATCATTACGAAGCTCAGAAAGCCATAAGAAGATTAACAACTATGATAGAGACATAAACCAAACTAATTAACCATAGGATTAGTTCCGTGTTTCTTCAACTTGGGAATAGCTCAAGTGGTATTGGTAAATTAAATAAAGTTTGGGATAGTAGGAGGTCATGTGTTCAATACCCATAGTATGGAAATTTAACCTTTAAAATAAATAGTAAATTGGTTGAAATTTTCAGCTCTACTAAACATCCAACTTGCACAAAATGGTTATCGCTTCATAATTGATTGTTCACATGTATATAACCTTTCATTTTTTGGAAAGGACCATTCTACCATCATTTCATTTCTTGGAGTATGTATTTTGTAACAATCGGCTGATTAACTCCTGGTTGGTGAAAAACGTATTAACGAGTATTTCATCCTCTTTAATTCGAGCAGCCTATTGCTATAGTTTTCTTAAAAAAATTATAGGATTTTGAATACCCATTAGTCCATTACGTGATTTTGAATACCCAACACTTGATTACGTGATTTTGAATACTCATTACATGATTACACATTCAACATAAACTATTACGTGATTACACATTCAGTATAAATTCATTACTTGATTACACATTCAATATGATTAGTTATAACTGATGTTATTACAATTATGCTTATTACGTGATTACACATTCAATAATAAAAACTTGATTGTTTATGTTTTATTACGTGATTAAATCTCTAATATACGACATTATGTGGTTATTATAGGTTGATTTGGCTAATGTTTTGTATATAATTTATCCTCAATACGTAATTAGACCTAAAATATTAGGTATTCCATATAAAGTATTATGTTTTACATGTTTTTTGTTTTTACGTAATCACTTAGTTTGGTATCACATAAAATACTATAACGAAATCACATGATCACGAAATGAGTATTTAAAATCACGTAGTCACGTAATACATAATCAACTATTGTTACATAATTACGTAATCACTTAGTGTGGTTTCACATGCTATAATGAAATCACGTAATCACATAATGGGTATTCAAAATCATGTATTTTTTTAGAAAACTATAGAAATAGGCTGCTCGAATTAAACATAATGAAATGCTCGTTAATACGGTATTTTAAAAAAAAGAAGATATTAACGTTTGAAAAAATTATAGTCATTTGAAAATCAAGGGGAGGAAGGAGTTAAAGTGAGAAAGTACCAAATACCATTTCTCTATTTGTTTCTTCAGTTGTTTGAATCTCATATTTACGAAAATGTCACACCCTAATTTTCAGCCATCAATGGCTGAGCTTTTCTCATACACTTTGTACACAATTTTTGTCTTCTACAGGATCTCTTCTTTAAAAATTATCAATAATTTAATTTTACATTCTATCTAAATATACACAAAATATTAAAAAATGAGTCAAATTACTTTTAAAATAACTACCTTTTTCATAAAACTAGTTATAAAAACAGTTGTCGCGTTGCGGCAAACTTTTTTTTGTTATTTAGTCTGTGTTTATATGTGTTTGAAATTACTACGAACGCGTTGCACACGGAACCACTGACAAGAATAAAAAGAAAATGTAGAAAAAACACTAAAAAATAACCGAAAAAAAATCAACTAAAAAGTTGTATGGTAATGATGTTGTTCGGTAGAAACCCGTAGTTAGAGATGAGCAATAATTGGGTACCGGTACCGAATTTCCTGAACCGAAAGAACCTAAGTACCAGTTCGGTATTGACGTTTGGCGTTCCTGGTACCGGTTCGCTACCGGTTTTTATCTTCATATACCGATACCGTAACCGGGGTATCAGTTGGCACCGAGCTCATCCCTACCCCTGAAGTGCGTCTGCATGTGGTGAAAAGTTGGTGGACCCATGCTTTAAACCCTTCATGCCCGTTATTCCGGTAACAAATAAGGGGCACACCCTATCCTTAGCGTCTACCTGTGATAATTTGGCGAGCGTTAAATTAATGAGGTGTGTTAGACGTTAACCTACGACGTATAGTCTTATATCGACTTCTTTAAAAACCTTTTTGGTCATGTATTGACTTAACAAAAAACATCTTTAAAAACCTTTTTGGTCATGTGTTCACTTAACAAAAAAACATCTTCTTGATATGAGCGATGTGTTCCGAAGTTTTATTTAATGAAGGAAACAAAGGGATTTAAAAAGATGTTAGGAAAAATCGTGTTTTACAGTTTTTTTTTAAGGAAAGAAATGAAGAGAAAATAAGAGAAATGAAAAAAGACTTAAGTTTATTTTAAAGTGAGAGAGATTTAGAAGGAAAAAATAATAATATATAAAATCTCAGCTTTTTTATTTCCAGAATAATAGTAAAAAGATAAAATAATATTATGGGAAAATTACGAAAAATAGCCATTGACCACCATGACTTTCAAAATAAGTCACCTCATGCGTCCTTGGAGAGGCGCATCATGCGCGGGGTGCGTCCTTCAAGCATGAGATGCGTCTTTGGAGCGAAACCCGATAAAAAATGGACACGTGGCCACGGGATGCGTCCTTCAAGCATAAGATGCGTCTTTGGAGCGAAACCCAATAAAAATTGACAAGTGGCCACAAGATGCGTTCTTGGAGCGAGGCATCATGCACGGGATGCGTCGGGCAAGTTTCTGAAGTGTCCAACGAGGTTTCCGGCGAGTTTGAACGATATGTAATTTGCAAATTTTTGTTTCCAAAAACCCAACTCTTTGATTGTATAAGTTTTGATCAACCAACTTTAATGTTGCTCTTTTAGGCATTTACAAATCTTTTGTTTTCATAAGTGATTTTGTCCATTTCATAACCTATATAAATATCAGAACATCACCAACGAGCGTCCAAGTCCCTAGGTAATACTACTGAAAGATCGATTCCTAAAGCTTATAAAGTCTGTATTATATACCACAATCGAGTGCTACACACCAAACTTCAGTAATGTTTAGGATTTTGTGGTTTTAAACAATACAAAATCATCATTTACACGACCAAAAATCAACCCCCTTGCAATATGATCTTTCAAACTCGCTGGAAAACTGCAACTCGCCGGAAACCTCACCAGACGCTTCAGAAACTTGCCCAACTCATCCCGTGCATGATGTCTCGCTCCAAAGACGCATCCCGTGCTTTAAGGACGCATCCCATGACCACGTGTTCATTTTTTATTGGGTTTCACTCCAAAGACGCATCCCGTGCTTGAAGGACGCATTCCGCGCATAATGCGCCGCTCTAAGGATGCATGAGGTGGCTATTTTTGAAAGGCCAATTGGATTTTAACACCTTTAACTTTGAAGAATTGGCCGATAACACCCGCAACTAACACTTTGATCTGTGACACCCCAAACTTTTAATTTTGTTTGTCATTTCACCACTCAGTTAAAAAATGACTAACTGAGTTAGTCTTCCATCCTAGCTGGCATCCTACGTGGACTATTTTTGCCGATGTGGCAAACACTTGATGAGATGGACAGGATTATGTGGCGACTGACTTGATTACGTGGCACCCTAAAGACTTCCATCACCCACCTTTTCTTCTTCAATTGTATCCCCAACCCTTTCATCCATTTTCAGTTGCCTTCTTCTTCTTCTCCAGTTCTTCTTCTTCAACCTATACATACACACATGTATCTATACCATCCATAGCTTCCAATCAACAACAATGGAGTCGCAATTGCAACACGCAGGTATGGAAACTGACCTGCTATCTCGTCTCGCAGCTAACCACCTGTTTCTAGGTCAAATCGAACCATTTCGAGCCACCTGTTTCAGTTCTTCTTCTTCAACCTATACATACACACATACACAATTGATTCCACACACAAATGGCGAGAGTAAAGAGCAACGGATTGTACCTGAGTGTTCCTAGCTTCTTCAAATGCCCGATTTCAATGGACGTGATGAAATCTCCGGTCAGTCTCTGCACCGGCGTCACCTACGACCGTCAAAGCAACCAAAAATGGCTCGATTCCGGCCTCGTTCAACAACCACATCGCCTTTGAATCCTTGAAGAAATTGATTAGCTCCGAATGTTCAGAAATGTCGGAACGCGTTTCGGTAGGTACGCTATCGAGTATTGTTAGTTTCGCGAAATTATCCGGTGAAAATAGAGAATCGGTTGCCAAAATTGACGGATTCGTTCCGTTGCTTACGAAAATGTTTAAAAATTGCAATGAGATTGAAGTAATTGAACAGATTGAGCTTGTTATCACTAGCGTCGTTCGATAACGAATCTCGCCGGATAATCGCCGATCAAAGCGTGTTAATAAAGGAATTATATAACCTAACAGCCTCTGACGCCGGTTATCCGGCGGTAGACACCGGACTAGCGGCATTAATCGCCGTTTGCACATCTCGACAGTCGAAAAAGGAGATCGTACAGTTATACACATGTAGTGCCACGTAATCAAGAATTTGCCATGTCATCTTGTCCATGTAATCAAGTCTGTGCCACGTAGGATGGAAGACTAACTCAGTTAGTCATTTTTTAACTGAGTGGTGAAATGACAAACAAAATTAAAAGTTTGGGGTGTCACAGATCAAAGTGTTAGTTGCGGGTGTTATCGGCCAATTCTTCAAAGTTAAAGGTGTTAAAATCCAATTGGCCTTTTTGAAATTCATAGTGGTCGATGGCTATTTTCGTAATTTTCTTTAATATTATTATATCTAATATTCTAAAAATTTCCAAGAAACAAACAAGTCCGATCATGAAACCAGAGTGTACAAACTATAAACACAGCTTCTTCGGCCCCCACTTCCGATCTACATTCATCTCCTAGGGTTTCTAGTTTCCATTCAATTTCAACTTCTTCAACCGTATGCAAGCAACTGAATATACATCAACATCCAATCAATCTCGATCAAGATCCATCAATGCTGATCAGATCCTGAAAATCATGGATCCAAAGCCTCCCCTCCGATCAACAAACTCCACTGCAAACCGCCAGAATTCATCCACTTCATCCTTGTTATCCAAATCACTCTCAGATGCAAGCACTCAAAGCTTATCTTCAATCCTCAACAATCCACATCTCTCCGATGGATCCTGGTCCGGCTGGTGGTCATCATCAACTGCCGCCGTACAAATTCCTGAATTCGCTCCTCCTGTTAACAAAACCCTAGGGTTTGAAATTACCAGATCTGATTTCACACGGTATGTATCTTCAATTTCCGATCATTATAACCGTTTCGAAGATATTAGGAACCATTCGAACAAGGAGAACAGGGATGAGGATGCGATTAATAGTCATGAGAGGGCAGGGGAAGCTCTGGTGGCGTGTTTGCGAGAAGTTCCGGCCTTGTATTTTAAGGAGGATTTTGCGCTTGAAGATGGAGCGACTTTTAGGGCTGCATCCACGTTTTCTACAGTTGCGGAGAATGCAGTGTTGCAGGAGAAGTTGTCGCAGTATTTGGATGTGGTGGAGGTGCATTTGGTTAAGGAGATTTCGTTGCGGTCGAATTCGTTTTTCGAGGCGCAGAGTCAGTTGGAGGATTTGAGTTTGAAGATTGTGGAAGGGTGTGGTAGGATCCGGGAGTTGAAGGAGACGATTCGGCTTTTGGATGTGGATTTAGTGGATTCGGCTCGGCAAGTTCAGGATCTGAATCTTACTAGGAGTAATTTGCTGGCATTGCAGGAGAAGCTTAGGCTTATATTATATGTTAACCAGTCTCTTGCTGCTCTTAAGTTGGTATGGAACCACATTGTTATCATTATCAACAAGTATTTGACAGCTGTTTTAGTTTTTGAAGTTAGTTAATGATTTATGGTATCCTGCATTCATACATAAGCTAAACTATGAGTTGTTATGCCTGGAAAACTATCTAGATTATAGTAGAAATGTATGTTAACAAGAACTAGGAAACCCAAGAGAACCGAAGCATCATTGGCTTGTGGTTGCCAATTTGCTTCAATGATGCTCTGATTATCTGATCAAGAAACAAGAAAGAACAAGCAGCAAGGTTGCTTTAATATACTTTAACTTAAATGAGGGACGATATGTACAGAACTCAGCTTGTGAATATTAAGTGTGTAGGTAAAAGTGATTATGTTATCGTTTTTGATTATTTGTAGTCAGAATGATATGTTTTGGAAAGGTTATCATAAGAGAACTGATTATTGAGATAACTATAGTCTTATCTACCTATCCCTCACTTTTAACAACTGATTTTCTGATTCACTCAATGCTTAAGAATGTGGAGAAATCGGAAGATAGACCATAGAAAGATGCTGGAAAATGAAAAGGAGACCTACATTAAATAGACTAGTCATGTGAAAAGTTTAGAATGTAGATGTGTTAGTATATGGTTTGGCTTGCATGGCAACCAATATAACTTACCGATTTCATCCAGAATAGTTTCCACAATTCTTGAAGTTTGGTTTAAAGTTACAGCTTCAACAAAAGTCATGCTTTAGCCTTCATTTTTTTGAGATTCTGTTCATGCTTATATGGTACACGCTTGGTTTAAAAAAAAACGAGGAGCACACAAAAGATAAGGTCTAAAATCGAGGCGTGAAGCATCAAGCGCAAAAGCGCTCCGCTTTTCGTACCCAAGGCACAGATTATATATATTTTTTAAATATATTTCCTATAAGTTTTTAGCCTCATTTACCCGATATTTAGACACAAATAAGCTTTATATATGGTTAAATATTGAATTTACATACATGTACAACCTGAAAACCATGCTGTACAACAATCTGCTGCACAAAAATGCTGGAAATACATGAGGCGTGCGTCTCAGGGTCAACTTTTTGCCAAAAAATGCGCATCAGGTGCGCTCTTTGTAAAACTCACGCCTTGTGTAGGCTGAGGTGCTGAGGCCTGTGCCTTAGGTCACCTCAGGTCGCCTTTTTTAAACCAAGGGTAGACCGTTTTTTTGGTGACAACTGATTATATGAAGAGGCTTTTATCCAGGTCATGGTCCACGATAGGAGTTCGTGGAGACGTAGGATTAAGGTTAGACTTTTAAGGGAGGGTACACCGTACATATGTGTGTTAGCTTTGTTTTAGGGGTTTGGATTATCCTACACGTTAGAGGGGGGACTTAATGTGATTATCTTCCTGTATCTTTGTCTATATGTTGTTTATCTAGGTCAGTAGTTGTTGACATTAAGGATAATTGGTTTGGTGGCAACTTAAATCAAGTTGAATCAATTATGATACACAGTTAAATTAATGCCTTTCTTGCCTTTATTTTATCATTCATCCAAAAAAAAAAATTATGATGACCATTGACCAAGTCTATGAAATGACTTTAATCCTCTTGTTGCTTTGTTCTATAGCTTGTCGCATCTGCTGATTGTGCTGGAGCCTTAGACGTCACTGACGATTTGAAGAGTTTTCTGGTACATGAATACAATACTGACTTACACTTAACCACATCCTTATTTTTAGCAATAGTTGATTACTCAGAATGGGTGCAATGTTTGTGTTATGACTTGGCATATGCTGCAACAATCAAGATGAACTGTTATACTTGTTTAACGATATTACATGAAGAAAAAATAAATTATGCTTAAATTAAAATGTCATCATCATCATCATACTCAGTAAATCCCACCAATAGCAAAGCTAAGGTAGGGTCTGAGGATGGTAAGACGTAGACAGCCTTACCTCTACCCCGTAGCAATAGAGAGGCTGCTTCTAATGAGACCCCCCGGCTCGATAGTAGTTTTGCATCAAGCCTTGGACATAAGACACATAACACTTAGCAATCGGGACAAAGGCCGATTAGTGCATGTAATCCTTTGTCTTTCGGCTATCAACGCCACCACATGATGCATGATTAACCGTCCTCCACTTTTAACATTATTTTCACGAAATTAGTAAAATAACGTTAAATTTAGTGCAATTTCACTTTTGCCCCCGGAGGGCCCAAACATATATGCACATTATATGCGCACACCTAATGTGGAAACATACTTCAGCTAATCAGTAGTCAGTACACAAGTATGTTCGGTTAAGAATGAGTGAATGACACATAATAACAGTCATAGAGTAGACGAGTTATTTGTTATTACTATTTTGGGTGGAGTGGTGGACAGCATGGACATAATATGCTTCGTAAAGCTAATGGTCTTCTTATCACTAGAAGGGGTATGCGTTTTAATATAGCGTTAAAGCACTCATATGTTGATTCATAGTATTATTTGCTTAGGTGTTACGTATGTTATGTTACTAAAGCTCTACATGTACCACGCAAGTAGGTGGCTACAAGTAAATTATAAATTATTCACTACACCGAAAATGTCATCAATGCCATAAACAAGCACTTATAGTTTTATACCAGCAAATTACAAAATTACATTCTACTAGTTATGAACATAAGGCAAAAACCATTATAGGCCTCTGTGGTTATAATTTCTACTACTAACCTACTATAGTTTGTAGCCACTAGCATTTAATCAACTGGTTAACAACATGCCAAATTACTATTGTGAATAAACTGGGGTTCTTCCATGTTAGTTATAGGATAGCGATTAACTGACGGGCATACATTGTTTTTAGATTCATGATATATATTATATATCTAATCCTCTTTGATTATAGGATGCCGATCAACTGACTGGGCTACATTGTTTTCGTCACCTCGAGGATCACGTAGCTGCTGCCATAGATTCTGTAAATAGGTTAGTGTATATATCAATTATCTGTATCTATGTTTTTGTTCGTATATGAGGTGCTGTGCATTGTTTGAGATATTTTATAATTCACATCTGTATCCTGTAGCTTGGTTTAACAATATCCCATGTTGAGAATTGTAACTATATGTTCTGAGGTGTGTTTACAGTTACGTATGCAATACGGTAGCTCTTCCTATGAATTACTCTACCTTAATAAATCTATACCATAATTATTAGTTTTTGTTTGAAATTAGCCATATTGATGTATTTAACTCTCTGTTGTGACTAGTACTGTTTATACTTGTAGCATTCTTTCAGCAGAGTTTTTGCGTGTGTCTATTAATGAAGCTGGAGATAAAGATGCGGAAATATTATCTAAAGCAAAAGCAAGGATAGCGTCACCAGGAAATGGAGAAGATAATGAAGTATAGATAATTTTTATGATAGTTATGTTTTTTACTGGTTATGTGGTGCAAATGTGAGACTAATATTATTATTTATGTGACACAGGTATACTTGCAACAAGAAGAAGATACCTCTAGTTTCCATGACCGACTTTTACCTCTAATTATAGGCTTACTTAGAACTGTGAGTACCTTTATATATATATATAGTATATTTGAGATAAATGTAAAGTAATGATGCAATTACACTTTACGTATTGAATAATGATTAACAAACTCCAGAGAATAGCTGAGCAAGTTAGGGTTTAATTTCTTGAATCAATTCCAATCATCATTCTAGCGTAGTAATATCAAATTGTTATTTTATAGTTTTGATGACATTGGGATTGTTTCATGTAATCTTGGTGATTTCAGGCAAAACTTCCAACTGTGCTGAGAGTATATCGTGATACAGTTACATCTAATATGAAAACTGTTATCAAGTCAGTTGTTGCAGAGCTGCTTCCAGTTCTTCTTGCCAGACCTTTGGACTCTGATTTTAAGCCAGGCGATCGAATTGTTGATGCAGATGGTGTGGCTAAATTCCTTTTGTTCAAAGTTTGTTCCTTTCATGTATTAAAAAAAGGGATATTGGCCTCTAATAATCCCTACTAGGCGTCATTGGTCATTGGCAGTCCCACCTTTTTTTATTCCCCCTGCCAGTCCCCCCTTTCAACTATTTTTCCTCCACTGGTCCTCAGTTAAAAAAACTTAACGGAGTTAAGTTTTTTTCCGAATTACAAACTGAAGTTTTAGGGCTTTTGATCAGAACAAGGATACAAGTCTGTTGATGTAAAACTTACCTCGAAACGGTGCTCCAAACGACTTGGTTTTTGTTAATTGGAAGTTTAAACACCCGAATTGAAGCATCGTTTTCGTCGTTTGGAGCGCAATTTCAAGGTAAGTTTTACACCATTCGACCCGTATCCTCGTTCTGATCAAAGGCCCTAAAACGTCAGTTTGTAATTCGGAAAAAAACTTAATTCCGTTAAGTTTTTTCACTGAGGACCGGTGGAGGAAAAATAGTTGAAAGGTGGGACTGTCAGGGGAATAAAAAAAGGTGGGACTGCCAATGGCCAACGACGTCTAGTAGGGATTATTAGAGGCCGATATCCCTTAAAAAATATACAATTTGAAATCAAGTTTTTGAAACGCTATTTCTCTACATGTGTACAAATAAAGGAGAATTGCTCATGCAAGTATATGAAGCATAACTTTTTACTTAAAACATAAATAGCAAAATAAGGAAACCATGATATTTGATTAAATATTAGTTATTACGTGTTGGTGCAGGTGGAGGTTCATCACTCGCAAGTAAGTTAAGAAGCATGTCTTCTGAAAGCTTTGTTCAACTTCTTGGGACTATTTTCAAAATTGTACAGGTAATGTATATACCTTAATGATTTTTTGTGTGTGCCTGTACTTTGATTTAGTAATCGTTTGGAGTTCTTAAAGTTAAACTATGCAACTAGTTAAACTTAGCTCTTGCGGTGATGATGGTGACATAAAACTATAAGATTGTAAAGAAGCACATAGTAGAAATTATATTAAAACAAGAGGAATCGTTATTAAATCATTTTCAGTTTCATTCTTAAAGGAATCAAGTTTTTTAATTATGTTTTAAAGTTTGTGATTTTGAGATTTTTATTTAATTCCAATATATTCAGATCTAAATTAGTGTATCAAGAAAATGTAACTTGATTTATTTTCCACTAGTGAATGCAGGCACACTTACTTCGAGCTGCTGAAGTTAAAAAAGCCATCGAGTGGATAATGTCGAATCTTGACGGTCACTATGCAGCTGATTCAGTTGCTGCTGCAATTGCTCACGGTGCTTTGACTGCAGAAATGGCTTCAGTGGCTGATACCCAATCTGGATCATTTCCTATTTCATCTCAGAAAAACGTTATCAAGGTTTCTCCCGCCACTACATCAAATCTGTCAAAAAATTTCAGGTGATCTATTTCCATTCAACCCAACCAAACCGAACACACTCTGACCCGTTACCTGCCCCACTCGGTTTAACATTGCTATGCGTTTTCTTTAACAGAGCTGATGTATTGAGAGAAAACACAGAAGCAGTGTTTGCTGCATGTGATGCAGCGCATGGAAGATGGGCAAAGCTGCTTGGTGTTCGTGCTATTCTCCATCCAAGGCTGAGGCTAACTGATTTTTTAAACATATATAACGTGTCGCAGGAATTTGTAACGGCTACAGAGAAGGTAAAGTTATTAGTTATAGTTCAACTTTGCAATTGAAATACATTTTCGAGTAAAACGCCATTTTCGTCCTTGAGGTTTGGCCAGTTTTGCGACTTTCGTTCAAAGGTTTGTTTTTTCGCATCTGGATCCAAAAGGTTTGAAATCTTGCCATTTTCATCCGGCTCGTTAACTCCATTCATATTTCTTCGTTAAGTCAGGGGTATTTTCATCTTTTTTGTTAACTTAAAGGGCCATTCACTCTTTTTCACTTTATGTACAAGCATTTAGCATAATGCACATAAAGTGAAAAAGACGAAAATACCCCTGACTTAACGGAAAAAATGGATGGAGTTAACGAGCCGGATGAAAATGGCAAGATTTCAAACCTTTTAGATCCAGATGCGGAAAAACAAGCCTTTGGACGAAAGTCACAAAACTGACCAAACCTCAGGGACGAAAATGGCATTTTACTCTCCTTTTTCATTTTAATAGAATGTGCTTATGGTGTGAATTTATGCTATAACATGAACAGATTGGTGGAAGGTTGGGATATAGCATTCGTGGAACATTACAGTCTCAAACCAAAGCTTTTGTTGATTTCCAGCATGAATCTAGGGTAGTTTACGGTTTTTGCGATTGGTTAACCGTTAACTTGCTGATATGTACGGTTCATTGATTATGAATTATGAACAACTTGTTTTATTACTGTTGTAGATGACAAAACTGAAAGCAGTGCTTGATCAAGAAACATGGGTTGAAGTTGATGTTCCTGTTGAATTCCAGGCGATTGTAGATTCACTTTTTAGCTTAGAGAATGACAATTCTAAAAGCATTGCTAATAGCTATAACGAAATGGTTGCCAGCAGTGCAGAACAGCCATCTCAGTCTGTTGATGGAATCACAGAGAACAACAGTAAAACAAAGGATGCACATGGAAAATCTTCTGTTCATTTAATTTCCTTTAGAGGTGTTGACTACCACATGGTAAACTGGTTAGTAATCTTCTAATGTGTTCCTGTTGATATGCACCTGTATGAATTTGGCTTTAGATTACTTAATAACTACAATCTTGTTTGTCAGTGGCTTAATCTTGCTGAAGATGTTATCAGAGTACATTGAAATGAATACTGTTTTGCCATCACTCTCTTCTGAGGTTATTCACCGTGTGCTTGAAATGCTGAAATTTTTCAACACAAGGGCTTGTCAGCTTGTCCTTGGTGCTGGTGCCATGCAGGTAACTTTATTGTTACAGTGGCATATTGGTAAACCATAAAATTCTTTAGAGTAAAATGCCATTTTTGTCCCTGAGGTTTGACCACTTTTGCGACTTTCATCCAAAGGTTTGTTTTTTCGCATTTGGATCCAAAAGGTTTAAAATCTTGCCATTTTCATCCGACTCGTTAACTTCATCCATTTTTTTAACGTTAAGTCGGGTATTTTCGTCATTTTAGACACTTTTTAGTTAAAATAAACCTTCTTTATACGGAAATACCTTTGACTTAACATTAAAAAATGGATATGTCGGATGAAAATGGCAAGATTTCAAGCCTTTTGGATTCAGATGCGGAAAACAAACCTTTGGACGAAAGTCGCAAAAGTGGCAAAACCTCAGGGACGAAAATGGTATGTTACTCAATTCTTCAATACACTACTTACGTGTAATGAAAAGTGTAGTACCATCATTTCATTTGTTAGGTCTTTAAGTTTAATCCTGTTTAATTGGCACTGCAGGTCTCTGGTTTAAAGTCCATTACATCCAAACATTTGGCCCTGACAAGTCAGGTTGTCAGCTTTGTGCATGCTATTATCCCTGGTAGGTGCATAATTTAAAGCTGTTATTTTGCAGACAAAGTATTATTGTTAAGTGGGATTATCCTTTCTTAAACTTTTATAATAACTTGTTCATTTGTATGTATCTAAGAAATCAGGAGGATTCTTTTCCTGAAGGTACCGGAGGCGCGAAAAGGATTGCTGTCATCAGAAATCGAACGAGTATCACAGGTACTGTTTATGGTCATGAGCACAAGTTATTTTACTTACCTTTTCGTTTATAATGGATTAGGATTATAAAGTGCATCGAGATGAAATACATACAAAACTGGTGCAAATAATGAGGGAAAGGTTGTTGGTTCATCTTCGTGGATTGCCACAAATTATTGAAACATGGAGTCGAGTAGATGAAACAGATGTACAACCTAGTCAGTTTGCTAGATCACTCACGAAGGTAGGTAATTAGCTGTAAATTTATGTTTGTTTGCTCTCTTATTAGTCATTACCATTTAATACGTGCTTCAGTTGCTAGATATAGTTATGGTCTTATTATGCATGTATTTGTATTTTTTTTATATTAAATGGATTTTGTCATTTTTTTTTCAGGAAGTTGGATATCTTCAACGTGTGCTTTCTCGGACTTTGCATGAGGCAGATGTTCAAGAAATATTCAAGTGAGCCTTTTGACATAATAATAAGTCGAATAAGATTTCTGGTGCCAATGGATTTTCATTTATAATTTTAATTACATCTGATGTATCTCTCTTGCAGAGAAGTGACCATCATCTTTGACATACAAATCTCTGATGCATTTTCACATGTGGATATTAGCATTCCACAAGCCAAAGCCAGGTTCTTAAAATTTTGTTCATGATGTTTTCTGTGTAGAAGCATTTTTATCACCTCTTTTTAGTAGGTTATCTTAAAATAATGTCATTAAGTTTAGAGGTGACATCTTTTATCTGTTTATGATTTATCTTAATACAAGTCTATTCGAGTAATTTTATAGCCCAGCAAGTCAAAGAGGTTGGATTTAAATATGAAGTAGGTCATACAGGCTGAAAGTCGTACCAAAGTAAATTTTAAATGCTTACACCCTTTTAAACTGTTTCATCAAAAAAGTAGATTATTGTTATATGATATAAATTTTGAGTGCATTTTGATACATTAGACCTTTATAAATTTGAAAATATTTACAAAAAAGAGTTGGCGGGTCAATGAATACCAACCCAAGAAGTTTGACTTTGACCATCTTATTTTACTACCTTTATACCTTTTGGTTGAATGCGAATAGCTATTTTATATATTTGGTTTAATATCTTATTCCACATCTATTTGATGTCAATATTTGTGGCAGGCTTAATCGTGATATTGAGCATATTCTTGGATGCATTAAATCGCTGCCTTCTGCCAAGTTAAACGAGCCTGGGACTCCCGTTGCTCCACGACTTGAGTCCTTAGTCCAAAGAATATCTGCTGAACCGGATCAATAGCGTATTCGATAGCTTATTTCAGTACACATTCACAAAGACCGAGTGAACATATAAGAGAACCACCATTACTATGCAAATGATTTTAGGTAAGAATGTTCTTAAACATATATTATTTTTTACCATAAAAGCAACAAAACGAGTGAGTTGGGTCAAAATCCATTCAGGTTAAAATGGGACAGAATTTGATGCGGGTCGTAACACCTAATTTAGCTTACTTGTTATTATATATATAATTAGTGGGCCATGCATGGCGCTACAAATTTAAAAATATAGTTTGGGAAAATTTCGACCTGTTTGATTTGTTTTGTTTTAAGCTAACCTTATCTGTTATTTCACTCATTGGAAATAAAACATGATGCCATTGCGATTCTAAATTTCTAATATTTTGTTGGCATACCAGGTGGTTGATCTTGCAATTTTCAATACAAATTTTGTGAGGAGACAGATTACTACGGGATGTAAAATTTAATGGTATAGATGTAACAGGTTGTTTGATTTTTTCTGGTGTTTTTGTTTTCTCAAGAGGCCAGCCCAGGTAGTGATTTTGCATTGGCTACAATCTTATGTATGGATTTCAAAGCTTCCAATACATTTCAGTTTTCAAATTTGTGTCTATATATTAGAATGAATACTATAATGATTCAATGGAATCCTTAAATTTATGAGACCAAATAACTACACATACCATGTATGTTACTTATTAACCCTCGTATAGATATGATGTTATACGGTATATAAAGGTGCATGATTTGTTGGTATACCCTGTATAGAACCCTGTATTGTACTACTCTATACGCATGTATTAGGTGTATGGTACAATATATGGCCGTATGGAGCTAATGTGATGGTATACGTCTATGTAGCCGTTGAAAAAAAAATTTTAGTGTATATTTTAGGCAAAAAACCCGACCGCACCCCTTGAAAATATGGTTGAACACCTCATTCGCACCCCTAGCAAATAATTCTTGGGTCCGCTACTGGTTATGCGTTGGTAGAGTGGATAGTTAGGGTGACAACATCTGTCAAACAAAAAATGGAAAACTTGAGTCATTTGTTTATGTTGAAAACTTAAATGATTTGTTTATATAAAGTTGTCATGTAATGGGCCTCAGACGAGCTTAATGAGTCCATATCCCTGCTAATCCAATTTAATTCCGAGATCTCTAGGAAGGTATTAGTTATTTAGTTAGGACCGTTTCTCCAATTCCAAGTCGACATGAAGATACCATCTCCATTCCTGTGAAACTTGTTTTTCACACTACATAATTTGTTAGACTCTAATTTAAAAATATTAGGATAAATATTTTACTCACTACTTTTAGAAATAAATATCATTCACACACTTTTTACCAAAATAAGCAATTTCAAAAAATATTCAAAATCAAAATGTACACAAATAATTTAAAATTTCGAGTTAATAGCCAAAATGGTCCCTGAGGTTTGCTCAGTTTTGCCACTTTAGTCCAAAACCCAAATTTTTTAAATCTGGGTCCCTGAGGTTTGTATTTTTTTGCCATTTTAGTCCAAAAATGAAATCCGGTCATATTTCTAAAAAAAAACCTCAACTTTTGTCCTTTTGCACAGGGGTAAAATGGTCATTTTCATTTAATTATAACTAATTATTAATTAAAAATAATAAAACCCTTATTATAAACACACACATCTCAGATCATCTTCTCTAATCCTCCAAGCACACCTCCTCCCCTTCTCTCTCTCTTCACAAGCACACCTCCTCCCCTTCTCAGATCATCTTCACCGGCCAGATTCCGATCAACATCTCCGGCACCGGCAACACCTAACAAAAACATGCTCACAAGGTCACACATCCTCTCTAATCCTCCAAACCCTAGAAGGCGGATCCATTTGCTTAATCTGCCTATCAAATCTCATCTCAAACCCTAATTCTCCAACCGTTTTCCGGCAACAATCCGCCGACGGCAGCGGAGCATCACGGTAAAAACCCCCTTCACCAATTTTCTGTTATTTCTGAGATTGTCGATGATGATGTTGATGATGGTCTCAACGGTGGACGACGGTGGTTCATATCCCCTGATTCACCATAAGTTCATCATCCTCACATTATCTTCATGTTTAGGAACCAGAGGAGCAGTCACAGGAGCCGTTGGAGGACTCAACCGGCACCGGAGTATGAGGAGTGCTCACCGGAGTCGCAGGGAGGGGCCGGAGGGGTTTGATTTCTGCATTTGATTTTGAAAACGAAACGATTCTGCATTTGATTTTTGCGTTTGATTTCTGCATTTTGAACATGATGGGGTTTTGAACAGGGAGGGGCCGGAGGGGAAGTGGGTGCGGAGGGAGAGGGAGAGGGTGTCGGAGGACGGAGAGGGGTGGTGGTGGGTGGCGGAGAAGCCGGAGAGGAAGGGGATTCCGAAAACGGCGATGGGGATTTTGGCTTTGAAGTGGATAGGGTTATGGGTTTGGTCTTCGAGTTTTACAGATGATGAATCAGAGGATCGATTAACAGCTTTCAAAATAATTGTTGTTGTTGTTGTTGTTCATTGAATGAATAAAGATCTGAATCAAAACCAAAAGTTGTGGTGGTGGAGTCTGGATCTGGTGGTGTTATAGAGAGAGAGAAGAGAGAGAGAGTCAGATGTTTGTTTATAGAGAGAGAGAGAGAGAGAGTGCAGAGACTTTAGAGAGGGAGAGAGATCCTGACAAAATGACAATTTTGCCCCTAGGAGAAATGAGGAAAAGGACAAAAATCAGTAAGAAATCCTGACAAAATTTGACTTTTTTGAAATTTGGACTAAAATGGCAAAAAAATGCAAACCTCAGGGACCCAGATGTAAAAAATTTGGGTTTTGGACTAAAGTGGCAAAAGTGAGCAAACCTCAGGGACCATTTTGGCTATTATTTCTAAGGGCTCTGTCATGACATTGTGAAAAAAAAAACATATTCTAGCAAAAAAAATAAAAGGATGATTTTCTTAAGGTTCAGTCAAGAAAGCGTGAAAAAAACATATTCTAACAAAAAAAAAAGTGATGCCTTTGGTTGTCATGAAAATGTGAAAGAAAAACATATTCCAGCCAAAAAAACAAAAGTGATTCTTTTGGTCAACGTTTTTTTAATGTCTAATCGTTTTGGTGTCTTCATTTATAAATGTTTTTGATCAATTTACATTTTAATAAAATTTAGGTAACCAAATTCTCCAAAAGTGATTTTACTCAATGTTTTAAATACCCGTATGAACCGGCCGGTTATACCGGTTAAACCGGATATTGGACACGAGTCTGGTACGATAAAGGCTGATAAAACCTGAATACGGTATGTCTTATGTACCGGTGGTAAATCCGGTTCTACCGGTTCAAACCATTGAACCGGTTTGTATTATCCTAAGATTTGATTTCTTAATTTTTATAAAATACAATATTAAGGTAATATTGATCTTCCATATTTCCGGTAATTAACCTAGTGCCTTCTATTCCAATATTTCGTCATTGTTGAAATTGTTATTCACATTATACAATGCGATATTGTTTATAACTAACAAAAATATTCTAAAATGATTAATAGTTTACAATAAAAATAGGTGTTTTATATGAAACTATGATTAGTTACATAAATGCTAGTTGAGAACTTGTGATTTGATTGTTTTTTGAGATGAATTTGTATTTTATGAAATTTATAGGGTTAATTAGTAACCCGGTTCACCAGCCCGATACAACCTGGTTGATATGACTTATAAAGCGGTTTTTAAAACATTGATTTTACTAAAAAAAACTCTAAGGCTATGGGGTATGGGGCTTGGGTTGGGGCGTGGGTTGGCTGAAAACGCCCAAGCCACCACCCCGGGGGCTTGGGTTTGGGCGTGGCCCCTTTGGCGTGGGTTTGAAGCCGGGCGTGGGGCGGGCTAGCAAGGTGACATGGCGGGCTCTCAATGGCCATGTGTCAACTCATGCCCCCAACCCAAGCCCCACCATACCCCATGGGCGTGAGTTTTTTTTCCCATTCCACGTGTCAACAAATGCCCCAACCCAAGCCCACCATACCCCACGGTCTAAACCAAGTTGTGTATCTTTCCGTCTATTCATAAATTCATATTCTTAGTAATGTCAAAATGTCATTACTCTCTTTGGTGCATAATGCAATTAAAGAAAAAAGAAGACTAAAATAGCTAATAGTGCATATAAATAATAGTTCAGGGTCCACTAGTATAACTCAATGTTATCAGTTACCAGAAACAAACAGTAGTCATTTATGCTATTTTAAGCATTGTCGGTGTACGTTGGTGACGAAACGAGTGGCGTGAGTGGAGTAGCAATGTCACTTTCGTCTCTCGTAAGCTATTTCGACTTCAATTCTCATTTATCTCTTACTACAGCTGTATACACAAAAATATCTATATCATCAATCCATCACTCTCCAAACACAAATATTCTCCACTCGCTCCTCCGTATCCACTGCTTTTCGCCACTCAGGTCCGCTTTCATCTGCTAATTTTCATTCATCATATGTTAATGAAGCAATTTGACAGTTTCAATTTGTTTGTATGGCGTGCATTACGAGAATTTCCACCGGTTTTACTGTATAATTGTATATGCATTTGTCAATTTGTGATAGTAAAACTAAGCTACTGGAATTATATTTGCATTTGTGAATTGTGAATTTTGAATTTTGTAATGATTTTGAAATCTGATAGTAAGCCTAAGCTATATGAATTTGTTACAATTAGGGAATTTGATTTTTGTGATTTTAACACATGTGCTTACAGTATAATTGTTGTGTTCTGCTCAATTATATTTGCATTTTTTTAATTGTCAATTTTGTAGTTTAGACACGATAAACCTGTTTAATAATTTTATATTATTTTTAAACATAATTGAAATTAGGAGGCTAGGCTCCATCGTTTCTCCTTCTTGGTACATTAAACATACAACCTTGTTACCGACGTGAGGTATAAAGTAGTTAAAACGAGTCGTATTCATGTTTGATACTTGTGTTAATCTCGTCGTCTCTTACATGTCATGATACGACCTGTTTTTGTCAGCCTTATAATTTTGTAATGATTCTGAATTCTGATAGTAAGTTTAAAGCTGTATGAATTTGTTACAATTAGGGAACTTGATTTTTGTGATTTTTAACACATATAATTGTTGTGTCCTGCTCAGTTATATTTGCATTTGTCAATTTAGCAAGGATTTCAAATTTTCATAGTAAACTTAAGCTATAAGAATTTGTTACGGTTAGGGAATTTGATTTTTGTGATTTTCACCAGGTGCTTACACTTACAGATTGTAGTTATGGTTTGTGGTGTCATTTCAGGCTGAGATTGATGGTTGAGTTCACAATTGGCTGATTCGGAGCAATGGAATCAGGAGAAATTGAGGTTAGTAACTAAGTATTAGTATTTTGTAACAAGTTTTTGCCTCTTTTTTTCCCTCTCTTGTTCAATGTTGCAAATTTACGTGTTAGAACGATGGAACTGGTATCTATGAACATGCCATGCTGATTATGGAGTAGATGATTGTTTTTGTTGTAACTTGTTGTTGTTTTTTTATCTACTATAATATGGTATTGGATTTAACTTCAGTTTACATTTGTTATGTTTTGATTGTGCAGGGGAAGTCTTTGAAGAACGGTGGGAATCAGGTTTGTCAGATATGTGGGGAAAATGTTGGCAGCACAGAGAAAGGAGAGGTGTTTATTGCTTGTGATGTATGTGCATTCCCAGTTTGTAGACCGTGCTATGAATATGAGCGCAAGGATGGCAATCAGTCTTGCCCTCAATGCAAAACTAAATACAGGCGACAAAAAGGTTGTGATTTACTTCAAAGCCACCTTATACAGTTATACCAATCTCTTTGCTGATTACTAAGTATATATTGTAGGAAGTCCTGCTATTTTTGGAGAGGAGGAGGATGTTACTGCTGATGATATTACTGCGGATATTCACTTAACAGAAACTCAAAATGAGAAGCAGAAGATATCACAGCGTATGATGAACTGGCACACGACATACGGAAGAGGGGAGGATGCTAGTGCTCCGAATTATGATAAAGAGGGCCCGCATAACCATATACCTTTTCTAATCAGTGGACAAGAGGTTCGTTGAATGCTTAATCTACACATCCATCTTTCCGTTTTAATAATCATTTGCTTCAATTACAATATTTAGTTCTGCTTATTATTAGGTTTCTGGTGAGTTTTCTTCAGCATCTTCTCCTCCTCGTGGCGGAAGAACACATTCGCTTTCTTACCATGGTGATATTAATCAATCACGTATGTTATGATGAGAAAATGAACTAATCTTCAAAAATACACAGCTCTTATTTTGATACGAAGTATTCTGTTTGCAGCTAATGTTAGAGCTGTGGACACCGCAAGGGAGTTCGGAAGCACAGGATTAGGAAACCTTGCTTGGAAAGAGAGAGTTGACGGCTGGAGGATGAAACAAGATAAGAATGCGGTTCAGGTTCCATTGACCACTAGCCATGCTGCTTCTGAAAGAGGTCAAGATATCGATGCCGCCACTGATGTGCTGGTCGATGACTCGTTGTTGTAAGTCTATTGGTTCCATGTTGTTATGATACACTATTGAACTGAACTGTTTCTGATTGATTACTTTTAACTTGTTTTATCTACTAAAGGAATGATGAAGCCCGCCAACCACTTTCTAGAAAGGTTTCTATATCATCATCCAGAATAAATCCTTACAGAATGGTTATTGTACTCCGATTGGTCGTTCTGTGCATTTTCTTGCACTACAGGATAACGAACCCTGTGACCAATGCGTATCCGTTGTGGTTACTTTCTGTTATATGTGAAATATGGTTTGCAATATCTTGGATATTGGATCAATTCCCCAAATGGCTACCAGTAAACCGTGAAACATATCTCGACAGACTAGCTCTTAGGTAATGCACTTCGGACTTCCCCATCATACTCTTTATTTAATAAATGTATATAAATTTGAAATTTTGTATTTTTTTTTTGTGCAAAATCATTGTAACAGGTATGACCGGGAAGGAGAACAGTCACAGTTAGCTGCTGTTGACATATTTGTTAGTACTGTGGATCCCTTAAAGGAACCACCTCTTGTGACAGCAAACACTGTTCTATCTATACTTGCAGTTGACTATCCAGTTGACAAGGTTTCATGCTATGTTTCTGATGACGGAGCTGCTATGTTGACTTTCGAAGCTCTGACCGAAACATCAGAGTTTGCAAGAAAATGGGTTCCTTTTTGCAAGAAATATAACATCGAGCCCCGAGCTCCTGAATGGTATTTCTGTCAGAAAATTGACTACATCAAAGACAAAATTCAGCCAACTTTTGTCAAAGACCGTCGAGCTATGAAGGTAGAAACCGTTTGACGCAAGTAATCTTCGATTCTCTTTACTATTTCTCGAGTAAAAATTGGTACTTTGTTCCTTTTTGGGCAGAGAGAATATGAAGAATTCAAAATTCGTATCAATGGGCTTGTTTCCAAGGCTCAAAAAGTCCCTGAAGAAGGATGGGTTATGCAAGACGGTACACCGTGGCCCGGAAATAATACTAGGGATCATCCCGGAATGATCCAGGTAATGACCCGACTCGTTTTCGAACAAAATTTATGTAAAAACGTAGACCAACTGAAAATCCATATGAAAATAAGCACGAAAACGTATTATATTGACATGACTCATTACTGAAAATTTACGTCGAACCTAAACCAACTTGGATTTATGACGAAACGTAGTTAAAAATAAGCATGTAAGAAAATAGTGTTTCTTTACGTTAAAGAATGGTACCACGCGCTGCGTTGGAGTCGAAACGTTAAGTAACTCGAATTTATATCGCTTAGTGAAATCGTATTGTATTGACCTGACTCGTTCCTGAACAAAACGTAGACCAACCAAAAACGTACATTAAAATAAGCACGTAAAACTCGGGGGGGGGGGGGGGGGGGGTCAAAATGACATTTTACAAAGTTTTTAGAAAGCTAAGGGGGTGTAAGTGGCAATGCTAAAAGCTGAAGGGTTGAATACACAAAAAGAAAAAGAAAAAAACCATGGGTTGAATGGCATTGTTGTATATATAATAATTAGTACATCTTGTTTATGCATTTCTCTCTGAATCATGACTAAATTGTTCTTTTCTTTTTCAGGTTTTCTTAGGTCAGAGTGGTGGGCTTGACAGCGAGGGAAACGAGTTGCCACGGTTAGTTTACGTTTCCCGAGAAAAACGTCCCGGATTTCAACATCACAAGAAAGCTGGTGCCATGAATGCACTCGTGAGTAATTTAACATTCAAATCTTCATGTATAACATTTTCACGTAAATGATGACCCGTAACTTACAGTACAACAATTTATAGGTGCGTGTATCGGCGGTCCTTAACAACGGCCCTTTCATATTGAATCTTGATTGTGATCATTATATTAATAACAGCAAGGCACTGAGGGAAGCCATGTGTTTTATGATGGATCCGAATCTTGGAAAATACGTTTGTTACGTTCAGTTTCCACAAAGATTTGATGGAATTGACAGGAACGATCGTTATGCTAACCGAAACACTGTTTTCTTTGACGTAAGTTCTTCAAACCGGTTAAATTTGTATCTTCCATCCCAATTATACAACTGTTATATTACATCCTTTTAAGTTTTAACAGATAAACTTGAGAGGTTTAGACGGCATTCAAGGCCCTGTTTATGTGGGAACCGGATGCGTGTTCAACAGAACAGCATTATATGGTTATGAACCACCTATTAAACCAAAGAAAAAGAGAGAGAAAGGCGTATTGTCTTCCTGCTTTGGTGCGTCAAGAAACAAAAGTTCAAATTCAAACAAAAAGGGGTCAGATAAAAAGAAATCGAGCAGGCATGATGATCCCACTGTTCCGGTATTTAGCCTCGAGGATATAGAAGAAGGCGTTGAAGGTACAAATTCTCACAATCTAGTCTTATAAAAACATAACTCAATGTTATATCTTAGTCCTATTAACGATTCTGTTTATTCATATCAGGAGTTGGGATTGACGATGAAAAATCATTACTAATGTCACAAATGACCCTCGAGAAAAGATTCGGGCAGTCAGCTGTTTTTGTTGCGTCGACACTTATGGAAAATGGCGGTGTCCCACAGTCTGCAGCACCAGAGACTCTTTTAAAAGAGGCTATTCATGTTATCAGTTGTGGGTATGAAGACAAAACCGACTGGGGCAGTGAGGTTCGTTTTCGTTTTGGTTTCAACTTTTTAAACCTTTTAAGATGATTTGGATTTTTGAACAATATCTAATGAGTTGAATATTGACAGATTGGGTGGATTTACGGTTCTGTGACGGAAGATATTCTTACAGGATTCAAGATGCATGCACGCGGTTGGCGATCGATATACTGTATGCCACCTAGAGCAGCCTTTAAAGGTTCTGCACCTATAAACCTGTCGGATCGTTTAAACCAAGTGCTCAGATGGGCTTTAGGGTCGATTGAAATCCTTTTCAGCAGACATTGCCCGATTTGGTATGGTTATAGTGGAAGACTAAAATGGCTCGAACGTCTTGCGTACATAAACACAACCATTTATCCAGTCACCGCAATTCCGCTTCTGGTCTATTGTACGTTACCAGCTGTGTGCCTCCTTACCGGAAAGTTCATCATTCCGCAAATTAGTAACCTTGCGAGTTTATGGTTTATATCTCTATTTCTTTCCATTTTCGCAACGGGAATACTTGAAATGAGATGGAGCGGGGTCGGGATCGACGAGTGGTGGAGAAACGAACAGTTTTGGGTGATCGGTGGTGTTTCCGCCCATCTTTTCGCTGTTTTTCAAGGTCTGTTGAAAGTGCTTGCGGGTATAGACACCAACTTTACCGTTACATCGAAGGCATCCGATGAAGACGGTGATTACGCTGAACTTTATATGTTTAAATGGACGACGCTCTTGATTCCACCGACCACACTCTTGGTGGTGAATATGGTGGGTGTGGTTGCGGGTATCTCATATGCTATCAACAGCGGATACCAGTCATGGGGGCCGCTGTTTGGTAAACTTTTCTTTGCATTTTGGGTGATTGTTCATCTCTACCCTTTCCTCAAGGGTCTTATGGGGAAACAAAACCGGATGCCTACTATTGTCGTCGTGTGGTCTATTCTTCTTGCATCCATCTTCTCTTTGTTGTGGGTTAGGATCGACCCGTTTACTACACGAGTCACTGGCCCAGATGTTCGGTACTGTGGAATCAACTGTTGACCTGTATTTTGGACATAAAAACCCACCCTACATACAACCTCTGGATATATAAGCTGTTTGTTTTTCTACCTTTTTTTTCTGCACAAAATACATGAATTGATGGATGCTTAATGTTTTTCTATATAGCTTCTTTTCTTTCCTTTTTTATGATGTATATTTTGAATAATATAACATTCACACATAAGCATCATAAAATATAAAATTAGTTAACACAGATCCATATTGTCATTTAGCAAAAAATATTCACTCTTTATAAGAACAACTCAAAATAGTCCACCTTGGTCTTTATTTTCACGTGACCACACACGACCCTGGTCTTCTATATTTCCCACCATCGGATCACAACTCTAAAACACATCCAACGGACACCATCTCAGATCTTTATATTAATTATAAGCATCATCAAATCATATCACTCTTTCTTTCTTCACCTGAAAGCTTGACCCTCCACTGAACAATCATGGGTTTCACAATGGGTCTGAACCTACTCCTGTTACTAGCCATGGTTGCAACCAACATCCTCTCACTCTACCACCTCTCCACCACCATGATCTCCACCAAACCCACCACCACAACCCCCACCCCACCTGTCCCAGACCACCTCCTCCGCCAGCTCCAAACCATACGCGCTACCATCACCCACCTCACGCGCCACCCCTCCAACCCATCCATACCCACCACCCCTTCCACTATCCCCTCCGAACTCCTCCTCTACACCCAACTCTCCCCCATCGCATCTTCCTGCCGCCACCACCCTGACCTCCTCCACCAGTACATGAACTACACCCCTTTTTCCCCCTGTCCGCCACCGTCCTCCGCCGCCGCTGAACCACTCATCCTCCGTGGCTGCCACCCTCTCCCCCGCCGGCGTTGCTTCTCCCCCACTCCTACCAAACAACCCACTTCACTCCCCACTAACCCCTTCTCTCCGGTGCCGGAATATTCCATTTTATGGAACAATTACAAGTGTAAAAACTTTAACTGTCTTAACCCTGATCTGGGGTTTGATTTAAAGAAAGAAAAATCAAAGCTTTTAACTTACAAAACCGATCTTGATCTCCCAATATCTCAACTAACAGACATTGCTAAAAAGTCAAAAATCGTTATTCGGTTAGCGTTGGACATCGGTGGCGGTACGGGTACTTTCGCTGCTCAAATGAAAGAACAAAATGCGACAGTGATAACCACCACAATGAGCTTGGGTGCACCTTACAATGAAGTGGCTGCACTCAGGGGATTGGTGCCTTTACATGTGCCATTGCAGCAGAGGCTGCCTGTGTTTGATGGGGTGTTGGATCTTGTGCGGTGTGGGCATGCTGTGAATCGGTGGATCCCGGTGCAGGCGATGGAGTTTTTGGTTTATGATGTTGATAGAGTGTTGAGGGGTGGTGGGTTCTTTTGGGTGGATCGGTTTTTTAGTAAAGGGGTGGATCTTGATAAGGTTTATGCGCCGTTGATTGGGAAGTTGGGGTATAAGAAGGTGAAATGGGCGGTTGGGAAGAAGACGGATCCGAGTGGTGTTAAGAATGATGAGGTTTATTTGACTGCTTTGTTGCAAAAGCCGGTCTCAAGATGACGATAACGATGATGAAGGTGATGGTTTTGTTTTCGCTCGAGGTACCGATTTGTGGTAATGAAGCTTTTCTTAGTTGTGATTTGAGGGTAAATTTAGTATCTTTTTTTGATGATCCTGTTAGTGCATCAGTGTGTTAGTTTTAGTTTATGGGGCTTTAAGTAAAGATCAAGATTATGAAATATAATTATGTATGTAATATGTAAATACGTTCACTAAGCAGTCATGTATTGAGTTTGATTGAAGGGATGATGGATGGTACATGTATGTACTGGACTTGAATTGTTCAACCGTAGACCACAACAGATCCAGATTAAAAGAAACTCGAACCATTGATTAGAAGGCAGAAATCGGCGATGGTGAGACTTTACAAGAAGACGATTACAAGGCAGAACGAACCATCACTATCCAATTGAATGCTGAAGCCAGATCCAATGGTCGGAGTTGAGTCATATAAAGGGTGTCGAGTTTTACTTCGCTATCGCCTCTGGATGCTGAAGCTAGAGCGAATGGTCGACAAAACCAACATACCCATGAAATATTTCCCTCTAGTTGGTTTTGTGGATGGTTAGAAGTTCTCATCGACATCTCTAAAACAGTTCTCATCGACTTCAATGAAGTTTAATTCCAATTGCTTAGAAAACATTAGGATGTTTGATTCACAAAACTAAAGTACAACATATATATTCGAAAGACAAATCTTACAACTCATACATATGGCGAAACATATGGATGTTCCATTTATTTAACATACACGACGAATGTGTATTTATTAGCGAGTAGCGACACATTTGACACGATAAAACAAACATGTTTGGTTGTAGAAAGTTAGCCGAATAGAGTTTGTGTGCTTTTTTGCACGTGCACTGCAGCTCACAAAGTTTGAATTACCCGCCAACACCCTTGCTTAATTCAATAACTTTGTGACTCCCATTCTTTCTCTCAACCGATTAAACTGTTCCACACCAAGCTGCTTAGTCAATCCATCAGCTAACTGTTCCTCCGTGTAGCAAGCCTTAATATCAACCTGTTTTGATTCTACCAGACTTCGTATGTAATGATATTTTATATCTATATGCCTGCTTCTCTGATGCATTGCTGTATTTTTGGTCAAGAACACCGCCGACATATTATCACAATAGATGCGTGTAGCTTCCAGTTCCTCATGCCCAAGATCACGAAGTAATTTACGCATCCAAACTGCCTGACATGCTGCCTCATTAGCCGAGATGTACTCGGCTTCCGTCGACGACAATGCAACAACTCGTTGTTTCTTCGAAGTCCACGTAACAGCACTTGACCCGATAGAAAACACATTCGCTGAGATGCTTTTTCTGTCTTCGTGTGATCTGGCCCAGTCACTATCCGTATAACCTTCGATCACGACTTCCTTTGACGCCTCATATAACAACCCATAGTCATATGTCCCAGCTATATAACGTAGTATCCTCTTGGCGATCCCTAAATGAACCTCCGATGGCGACTGCATATATCTCGAAATCAAACCCACTGCATATACGAGATCTGGTCTAGTATGGGTTAAATAAAGCAACCCACCTACTAGACTCCTTAAAGTATACTCATTAGCTCTCGGCTCTTCCCCTACTGCCTTTAACTTCTCCCCAACTTTCACTGGAATAGAAACCGGGTTACATTTCCACATTCCAAACCGTTTCAGCAAATCAACCGCATACTTCCTTTGTGACACAAAAATACCACCAATCCCTTGCTTCACCTCTAACCCCAAGAAATAATGTAGTTCTCCAAGATCAGACATATCAAACTCACTGATCATTTTTGTCTTAAACTCATCAAGCAACTTGCTACAGGAGCTTGTGTAGACAATGTCATCTACATACAAACAAACTATGATAATTTTTGTATTGCGTACCTTTTTTACATAAACCGTCGGCTCACTAGTTGTCCTTTCGTACCCATTCTTCTGTAAATGCGTGTCAATTCGTTCGTACCACGCTCTCGGCGCTTGCTTGAGCCCATACAATGCCTTGTGAAGCTTATAAACTTTATTCTCTTGACCCTTCTTTTCGAACCCAGGTGGTTGTAATACAAACACATCTTGTAGCGGACCATTTAAAAAAGCCGATTTTACGTCAAATTGTAACACGGGCCAACCCTTTTGAGCCGCTAAAGAAAGAAACACCCGTTTGGTTTCAAACCGGGCTACGGGTGAGAATGTTTCTTCATAATCGAGACCGTATTCTTGAGCATATCCCTTTGCTACAATCCTTGCCTTGTACTTGTGAATCTGACCATTTGCATCCGTCTTTACTTTATACACCCATTTTAATCCGATCGCTTTCTTTCCTTCTGGTAGATCAGTTAAGGTCCAAGTATGATGATCTTTTAATGCTTGTAATTCCACCTTCATTGCTTCAACCCACTACTCATGTTCCATGGCTTCTTTGTAATTATTAGGTTCCATGAGAGAGAGAGAGAGCTAACTGGCACGAACTAGCTTCGGGTGGGTCGATTGGACTTGTATGAGCATAAATATCTTGTAAGGTCCTTACTTTATCAGATCTTGCTGCTGATTCACTATTTTCGGCTTCAACTTGAGAGTTGTTTGTAGTCTCTTTTCCATGCATCGACCCATTAACTTCCACCTCTGCTTCGACACTTGGTTCATCATTCACTTCACTTGAACTTGCATCGGTTATATCGACATATACCAGGTCAGCTGGTAGCCCGAATTTGTCCTCCTCATTAGCGCACCATTTGGAATACTCATCGAAGAACACATCCCTACTGGTGACAGCTCTTCGTTTGGATGGATCATATAACTTGTAAGCTTTAGAGTTAAGTGAATAGCCAATAAAGATACACTTACGTGATTTTGGGTCTGACTTCTTCCTTTGTTGTTTTGGTGTAAGCACATAAGCTATGCTTCCAAACACTCTCAAATGGTGCATAGATGGTTTCTGTTTGTGCCATACTTGATATGGAGAAACATTTGTCACTGCTTTTGTTTGAGAACGATTCCATAAGTAAACCGAAGTAGCTACCGCTTCACCCCAGAAACACTTACTCAGTTGCTTCTCATGAATCATGCTCATCGCCATCTCCATAATGGTTCTACTTTTACGTTCTAAAACTCCGTTTTGCTCTGGAGTATATGGGGCTGTTAGGGCTCTTCGAATTCCATGCATGTCACAGAAATCATTAAACTCACGTGAACAATACTCACCACCATTATCACTCCGTAGAGACATAATCTTCATGCCCGATTCCTTTTCTACCTTGGCCTTCCAAATCTTGAATTTATGAAACACTTCTGACTTGGTGTGTAAGAAATACACCCAAGTCATTCTACTAAAATCGTCAGTGAACAATAAGAAGTACGTATTACCTCCAAGAGACTTAGTTGGCATTGGGCCGCAAACATCAGTATGCACCAACTCAAGCACTTTAGACGACCTCCAAGCTTGAGTAGGGAATGGTTTTCGTGTTTGTTTTCCATACGCACACCCTTGACATATCGACCACGTTCCGATCTTCGACAATCCGGTGACAAGTTCATTGTCACTTAAAGTCTTTAGACCATGCTCATGGAGATGCCCATAACGTAAATGCCAAAGCAAGGATTCATCATTAACCATGGCTAGTGCCGTAGTGCGGTACCATTTGTCTTAGCTATGTCTAATGGGAACGTGTTATTGCTTGACATAGGGACTTTGCACACAACTTCCCCGGACTTCTTGTGCGTTATTACACACTCATCATTATCAAACAGTAGTGAATAACCACATCTCATAAGTTGCCCAACACTAAACAAATTGTAGCCTAATTCAGAAAAAAATTGCACATCATGAAGTACCTTATGTCTTCCCTTGGATACCTCCAGTTTAACTACTCCCTTTCCTTCAACTTGGATTGCTTTACCATTGCCCATCCTTACATTTGACAAGACTTTATCCAAGCTCTTAAACAATTGACGATGCCCCGTCATATGATTGGAACACCCGCTCAAGAAACCAAATGTCACCACTTGATTTACTCTCTTTGCCAACGGCTTTCAACCGAGTATCCTTGCTCCCCATTGCCATAAACAATTGCCCTTCTTCGTCTTCATCGTCATCTTCAACGGCCGCATTAGCTTGAGGCTCACTCCAACAATTTGCTCGAACATGCCCATATCTATTACAATTATAACACTGGATCATAGACCTACCACGACCTTGCCCTCGACCTCTGCCACGACCACGACCACGACCTCTATAGGTATTATAGCCACGATCACGAGACATTGATCCGCCATCATCCTCTTTCGCTTGAAACGCTTCCTCCTCGACTTGATCTACCTCTCGATTGACTCTACATTCATGAGCCTGTAATGAACCCATTAACTGATCAAACGATAGCTTCGATAGATCCTTCGATTCCTCTATGGCCGTCACCACATGATCCCAACGAGCCGGCAGACTACGCAAGGCATTTTCCACCACCAACTGATCTGATACTTCTTCTCCATAAGCTCTCTTCTGGTTCACATTCTTCATCACTTTTGAAAGAAAATCAGGAACACCCTCTCCTTCTTTCATCTGAATCGTTTCGAATTCACGACGTAAACTTTGTAAGTTAACGGTCTTTACTTTAGAATCACCTTGGTACTCGGTTTGGAGTAGGGTCCAGGCCTGTCGTGATGTTGTTGCTGCAGCAATACGGGAGAACACTTCGTCATGTACACTGTGTTCCCGAGTCTCATTTAACAGGGAGAGGGGAAGGAAAATGAATTAAGAGAGAAAAGGAAAAGATGTGATTTTTTTTCGTGTTCCCGAGTTTAATGAAAAGTAAAGAAAAAGAGAAGAAATCAAGCATTTTATGTGTTCCAGAGTTAGGAGGAAAAGAAAAGAAAGGAATAATTTTACCATTATATCCTTTAAACATAAAACATTTTAATTAGATACGAGGGTAATTTAGTAATTAATAAGATTTTCTCTCCTAATCTCTCCAATTTGGGAGGATAAATATACATTCCCTTTTCTCTCATTTCCCCTCCCCTTCTTCCCTGAATTATCGATAACGCCTTCGCATCCTTCTTCTTATTTTCTTTCAACCTGGGTCGATCATTATCATGCTCGTTAAACCTGCTTGCCACCGTATCCCACAAATCATGTGAGATGAGTAATGTTTTCATCCTTATGTTCCAGAACTCATATCCCTCGCCTTTGAAGATGGGAAGAGGAGTTGTTGGAACCGCAGACATTGTTGGTGTGTTAACCATTTTGATCGACAGAACCACAACAGACTTGTTCTACCAGCAAGAGTCTTCAGATCGGATTAAGAGGTGTGGCTCTGATACAACTTTGTTGGATCAGATCACACAACGAAGATTTGAAAAATCAAACAATTAAAGAAAAGAAAGAGTGAAACAGAGATCTATACGCCAAACCCTACCTTTACCTACGCTGCGTATAGATCTATACGCAGCGTATAGGGTTACCTCTATACGCTGCGTATAGACCTATACTCAGCGTATATAAACCATGGATTTCAGAGCCTTATCAGCAATCATTGCACAGAAAACAAGGGCCATACACGCTGCGTATAGGTCTATACGCAGCGTATATAAATCATTAGACTTTTTTGGGTCATTTTGGTAGGTTTGAGGGATCATTTTTTCACAATGTTTAAATACGCTGCGTATAGACCTATATGCAGCGTATATAAAGGGTCAAAAAGACAATGTCACCCCTGTATTTGGCTGCGTATAGCCCCCAATGCAGGGGTAAAATGGTCGTTTTATACTATATACGCTGCGTCCTATACGCATCGTATATAAAGGTTTTTTTTTATAAACATTTATACATTAATGGTTTTAGTAAATTTGATAAAAAAAAATTGAGTATTTCTATTTTAAATAAATATCGTATCGACCTCGTATAAGCCTATAAGTGTGATATCGAATCGTATAGGTGTAGTATAGGTTACGTATTGACCTCATATAAGACTATAAGTGTGATATCGTATCGTATATCATAGTATATGTCCCGTATTGACCTCGTATAAGACTATAAGTGTGGTATCGTATCGTATAGCATAGTGTATGTTTCGTATTAACCTCGTATAAGCCTATAAGTGTGATATCGTATCGTATAGCGTAGTATATGTCCCGCATAGGCCTATAGGTGTAGTATATGTCCTGTATAGGCCGATTATATGTCCTCGTATATTGACCTCGCATATACAAGACCTATAGGAAACCTATACGAGACTTATACTACACTATACGATACGATACGATATAACACCCGTACAGGCCTAGAGGTGTGGTTTAGGTCCAGTATAGGCCTATAGGTGTGGTTTAGGTCCCGTATAGGCCTATAGGCATATACAAGACCTACAGGGAACCTATACGATACATATACTATACACTATATGATACGATACGATGCAATACGATACGATACTATAGGATACTATACAACACCCGTATAAGCCTATAGATGTAGTATAGGTCCCTTATAGGCCTATATGTGTGGTTTAGGTCCCGTATAGGCTTATATGTGTGGTTGAGGTCCCGTATATGCCTATAGGTGTGGTTTAGGTCCCATATAGGTCTATAGGTGTGGTTTTGGTCCCGTATAAGCCTATAAATGTGATATCGAATCGTATAGGTGTAGTATAGGTCACGTATTGACCTCGTATAAGACTATAAGTGTGATATCGTATCGTATAGCGTAGTATATGTCCCGTATTGACCTCGTATAAGCCTATAAGTGTGATATCGAATCGTATAGGTGTAGTATATGTCCCGTATAGGCCTATAGGTATGGTTAAGGTCCCATGTAGGCCTATAGGCATATACAAGACCTACAGAGAACCTATACGAGACTTATACTATACACTATATGATACGATACGATGCAATACGATACGATACTATAGTATAGGTCCCTTATAGGCCTATAGGCATATACAAGACCTATATGAGACTTATACGAGGTTTACACGAGACTTATACTATACGATACGATACTTAAAAATGTTTTTTTTTAATTCATCCTTTATATACGCTGCGTATAGGCCTATATGCAGCGTATATAAAGGGTCAAAAAATATATTTTTACCACAGGTTTGAGGTTAAAAATAAAAATTACCCTTTATATACGCTGACTATAGCTCTATATGCAGCGTATATAAAGGGTCAAAAAGACAAATGTTACCCTTGTTTTTGGCTGCGTATAGCCCCCAATGCAGGGGTAAGATGGTCTTTTTATACTATATACGCTGCGTGTAGACCTATACGCAGCGTATATAAAGGTTTTTTTATAAACATTTATACATTAATGGTTTTAGTAAATTTTATAAAAAAAATTGAGTATTTCTATTTTAAATAAATATCGTATCGACCTCGTATAAGCCTATAAGTGTGATATCGAATCATATAGGTGTAGTATAGGTTACGTATTGACCTCGTATAAGACTATAAGTGTGATATCGTATCGTATAACATAGTATATGTCCCGTATTGATCTCGTATAAGACTATAAGTGTGATATCATATCGTATAGCATAGTGTATGTCCCGTATTGACCTCGTATAAGCCTATAAGTGTGATATCGTATCGTATAGCGTAGTATATGTCCCGTATAGGCCTATAGGTGTAGTATAGGCCATGTATAGGCCTCGTATATTGACCTCGCATATACAAGACCTATAGGAAACCTATACGAGACTTATACTACACTATACGATACGATATAACACCCGTACAGGCCTAGAGGTGTGGTTTAGGTCCCGTATAGGCTTATAGGTGTGGTTTAGGTCCCGTATAGGCCTATAGGCATATACAAAACCTACAGGAAACCTATACGAGACATATACTATACACTTTATGATACGATACGATGCAATACGATGCAATACGATACGATACTATAGGATACCATACGACACCCGTATAAGCCTATAGATGTAGTATAGGTCCCTTACAGGCCTATATGTGTGGTTTAGGTCCCGTATAGGCTTATTTGTGTGGTTGAGGTCCCGTATATGCCTATAGGTGTGGTTTAGGTCCCGTATAGGTCTATAGGTGTGGTTTTGGCCCCGTATAAGCCTATAAATGTGATATCGAATCGTATAGGTGTAGTATAGGTCACGTATTGACCTCGTATAAGACTATAAGTGTGATATCGTATCGTATAGCGTAGTATATGTCCCGTATTGACCTCGTATAAGCCTATAAGTGTGATATCGAATCGTATAGGTGTAGTATATGTCCCGTATAGGCCTATAGGTGTGGTTTAGGTCCCGTGTGTCACACCCCAAACGATGGCGGAATCATCGGGGCGCGGCACTGAGCGAAACAGATTGTCCATGAGTATCCATAACAACTATTAATTACCAGATACTTAAACGTCATGTCCCATACCATAACATATCCAAATAAAACAGTTATTACAGATAATTGTGTCACAAACAAGTACTGATCCGACAACTCAGATTTCAAATAGTCAATTTATTTGTTTGTTTCTAGGACTCTTTCCTAGCCTCAATTTCATCACACAGCAGACCAGGCGTCCTAGCATCTTAAGCACCTGTAACATACGTTAAAGTAAAAGTCAATACACATAGTGTAAAGGTGAGCATACAAGTTTGATAGTATAATAAAGTTCGAAATCGTTTACGCATAACCAGCACGTACAACGTGTGATGTGAAGCACGTAAGTTATCGACAAAGATCCTATCAATACCAATGACTGCGGGTTGACTGCGTAAGGCAGTTCGCAACACATATTCACCACTGTGAACTTGTGAGTAATGGTCCTTAACAACCTCTGAGTGAACAGGTGCTGAGTCCAAACTATAGTACTATCGTTGCTAAGGCAGGTAGACAGCAATCTATGTGTAAACATAACAAACATGCATTCATCGAGTCACGTATAACATACTGTAATGGTTAGCGTTAAAGTGTTTGCGTTGTGTGTTCGATGTGATTTGAATATATGTAACGTATGTAACACCCAAAAGTGCGTAAAGCAAAAAGGGATCGAGTATACTCACAGCGATGATGGATTGAAGGGAGCGCTAGAATGAGCTTAGCCTGAACAGTTAACGATAGCATAAGCATAAGCGAAGGGCGGTGCGTAAAACGGAAAAAGTACCAAGTGTCGAATGGTAACCCGGTCGGATGGCGATTCGGCCGGACGGTCATTCGATCGGATGTCAATCCGTTCGGATGGCCATTCGGTCGGATTGACATTTGGTGGTGGGGATGTGTTTGTGTATGATGGCTTGTCCTTTTAAGTTTTCGTTGTAGCATTTCCAAAAACAAGAAAGGTTTCTACCATCCAAGTCACCTGTGCGGATTGCCGTTCGATCGGATGGCT
This sequence comes from Helianthus tuberosus, assembly GCA_030545235.1. Taxonomy (NCBI): domain Eukaryota; kingdom Viridiplantae; phylum Streptophyta; class Magnoliopsida; order Asterales; family Asteraceae; genus Helianthus; species Helianthus tuberosus. The sequence continues at coordinate 30,587,897 of CM060424.1, read as the reverse complement.
ATCCGATCGGATGGCAGTTCGCATGGTAACTTGTTCGTTTGAAAAATTGTTAAGTTTGAAAGTTTACGGTTTGATCGAGACGGTACGAGATCAGTTTAAACAATAGGAACTCCACCGAGCCCTAGTCGTCCGACCGGACGGGAATCACCCCAATCTGATCAGCAGACTGTTTTCGACGGTTGTTCGTGTTCAACCCGAAATCGGTTGTCTCTTTGATAGAAATCAGACCTTGAACCGACACATCACTAAGAATGAGTAGAAGATCAGAACGAGGTCCGATTCTATCGGTTTTGAGTGTAAAAGAGTGGAAAGAAATAGAATAAACCATCTTCCAATCCCTTTAACTTAGAAAACGTTTAGATCTAGATGAAAACATAGTTTAATCTTATGGAAATCGTTCAGATCCAAGTTGTTCTTGGTGGAATGAAGCCAACCTATGAAGTTCACAAGAACTCCATGATGACGTCACCCTAGAACACCTCAAATCTAGTGATTTCACGGTTAAAAGTGAAGATTGTTCGGTGAAAAAGATGAAGAATCAAGTGTAGATCATAGAAGTACAAAGATTTAGGAAGAAACTTACAAGAATCGAGAGAAATCGAGAGAAAAGAGTGCTTGAGCGTCTGGTTCGGATGAGGATTTATGACATCAAATGATGTGACAGGTGGTGGTATTTATAGGGTTTCCAAAAGAGGAAAGTGCACCAGAGTCGAGTGGGTCACCGATCGAATGGCGGCCCGATCGGGTGGCGACCCGATCGGTTGGCCATCCGATCGAGTGGTCACTCGATCGAGTGGCTCCGGCGAGTTGGATTTCGTGTTTCGTTTCGCGTGCTGAACGTTGCGATTCGATTGAGCGAGCGATGCGATAGTATTACCCATTAATCCTAACCACTATATCTAGCATACAATCACTATAAGTAACTTGCGTTTAGCGTTTGCGATTAGATTGCGATTCGATTGAGTTGCGATATCGATTGCGATTGATCACCACAAACATAATTAAACATGCACAAGTAACACATAAGTAACACACCCACGTAAAACAATATCCAGAACATGTAATTCACTGCGATTCGATGTCGATTCGATTAGCGTTAGGTTGATTAGCGTTTAGTTAACTTTATCGCATTGTTACTTCCTATTGTTCACAGTCGTAAAACGATTATTGGCGATAAACATACATCGTTTACTGTGATTAAGTGCGATTATTAGCATTTACTCCACATAATACAACTAAGTTAAACACATAAAAGAAATTGATTACAAGTCAAGTCGCGCGATCGGTCGTTGAGCAAGGAGTGGCATATCGCATTTAGCAATCTTATCTTCCGTTGACTTTGACTTTGACTTTGACTTCCGGAACACGGGGTGTTACAGCCTCCCCTAGTTGAGGAAATTTCTTCCCGAAATTTAAGAAGTAGGCGTAACAAACAGTTGCGGGTACTTCGCCTTCATGTCACTTTCGAGTTCCCAGGTGAACTCTGCGCCGCGTTTGCCTTCCCAGCGAACCTTCACAATGGGAATGCGTGAGCATCGGAGTACCTTAGTTTCTCGGCCCGTGATCTCGACAGGCTTTTCCACGAAGTGTAATGTTTCGTCCACTTGTAGATCCTCTAGAGGGACATGTAACTCCTGGTCGGCCAAACACTTTCTAAGGTTCGAAACGTGGAAAGTCGGGTGGACATTACTCAGTTCCTCCGGTAGTTCGAGTTTGTAGGCCACTTTGCCAATCCTTTCCAGAATCTTAAAGGGTCCCACATATCGAGGCGCGAGCTTTCCTTTCTTGCCGAATCTGATCACCCCCTTCCAAGGTGCAACCTTTAGGAGTACGTGATCGCCAACGTCAAATTCAAGGGGCTTGCGGCGTCTATCGGCGTAACTTTTCTGACGGCTCCGAGCTTTCAGTAGATTGTCTCGAATCTGGAGGATTTTGTCAGTCGTTTCTTGCAATAGCTCGGGACCGGTAATTTGCGCGTCTCCGATCTCGTGCCATACAATAGGCGATCAACATTTTCTTCCGTATAATGCCTCAAAAGGTGCCATTTGGATACTCGAATGATAACTGTTATTGTACGAGAATTCGACTAAAGGTAAGTGCGCGTCCCAATTACCACCGAAATCTATGACACACGAGCGAAGCATGTCTTCAAGGGTACGAATCGTTCTTTCAGTCTGACCGTCGGTTTAGGGATGGAAAACGGTACTTAGATTAAGAGTAGTACCGAGAGCAGATTGAAACGTTTCCCAAAGACGTGAGGTAAACCGACCATCGCGGTCAGAGATGATGTCACGAGGTGTCCCATGTCGACAGATAATTTCGTCAGTGTAGATTCGGGCTAATCGTTCCACCTTATAGTCTTCTCGTATCGGCAGGAAGTGAGCGGATTTAGTCAAACGGTCAACGACAACCCAGATCCTGTCGTGACTTGATGGCGTGCGCGGTAGTTTCGTTATGAAATCCATAGCTATACTTTCCCATTTCTACATGGGGATCTCGGGTTGGACAAGTAAGCCAGAGGGTCTTTGCTGTTCAGCCTTGACTTTGGAGCAAGTTAGGCACTTCGAAACGTAGATAGCGATATCCTTTTTCATTCTAGGCCACCAGTACCGTTGACGAAGGTCATGATACATCTTGTCGGCACCAGGATGAATAGAATAGCGAGACTTGTGGGCTTTGTCTAACAAGATTTGTCGCAAGTTGGTACGCTTGGGAATCCAAATTCGGTCCAAATAATGAAAAATACCATTCGATTTATTCACGAGTTGAGCGCCATCATGCGTAATCCGTTCCTTTTCAAGGTACGTTCGGTAAAACAAGCATGTTGGGCGTCGCGAATAAGAGTCTCGAGATAGTACTGGGCTTGAGTATTGCGAGCGCTATGCAAATAGCTTCGTCGACTGAGAGCGTTGGCAACGACGTTTGCTTTGCCTAGGTGGTAACGAATCTCACAGTCGTAATCGTTGAGTAGTTCTACCCACCGGCGTTGACACATATTCACTTCTTTCTGGCTAAAGATGTGTTGTAGGCTCCTATGGTCGGTGAAGACCGTACACTTAGTACCATAAAGGTAGTGTCGCCAAATCTTTAGTGCAAAAACAACTACGCCAAGCTCGAGGTCGTGTGTGGCGTAGTTCTTCTCGTGGATCTTGAGCTGACGAGATGCGTATGCGATAACCTTGTCTCGTTGCATAAGAACACAACCAAGACCGAGGTTAGAGGCATCACAATAGACTACGAAGTCGTCGTCTCCGTCGGGCAAAGAGAGAACGGGAGCGTTGCAAAGCTTAAGCTTGAGGGTTTGAAAGGCTTCCTCTTGTTCAGTTCCCCAAACAAAAGGTTTGTCCTTGTGTGTGAGAGAAGTAAGCGGTACAGCGATCTTCGAGAAGTCGGAGATGAATTGGCGGTAGTAACCCGCCAATCCGAGGAATGAACGAACTTCGGACGGGTTCTTAGGTGTAACCCAACTCTTAACGGCTTCGATCTTCGCGGGATCGACATGAATTCCTTGACTATTAACGACGTGACCCAGGAATTGGACCTCCTCAAGCCAGAATTCACACTTGGAGAACTTGGCATAGAGACGGTTTCCCTGGAGTAACTCGAGAACCAAACTGAGATGTTGCGCGTGTTCGGCTTTCGACTTGGAATAGATTAGGATATCATCGATGAACACGATGACGAAATGGTCAAGATAGGGTTTACACACGCAATTCATTAGATCCATGAAGACAGCGGGGGCATTAGTAAGACCAAAAGGCATAACAACAAATTCGTAATGACCATAACGGGTTCGGAATGAGGTTTTGGGTATATCCTCCTCTTGAATTCGTAGCTGATGGTACCCTGAATGTAGATCGATCTTGGAGAAACACGTAGTGCCTTGTAGTTAATCAAACAAGTCGTCGATTCAGGGCAGGGGATATCGATTCTTGATAGTCAGCTTATTCAACTCCCTGTAGTCGATGCACATCCGGAACGATCCGTCCTTCTTTTTGACGAAAAGGACAGGTGCGCCCCAAGGAGAGGTGCTTGGGCGAATGAAGCCTTTATCAAGTAGTTCCTGGAGCCGATTCGAGAGTTCGCGCATTTCAGAAGGTGCGAGTCGATATGGAGCTCTAGCAACAGGATTTGCTCCAGGAACGAGGTCGATTCGGAAATCGATATCACGAGTGGGAGGGAGTCCTGGAAGATCATCAGGAAATACGTTGGGATAATCACAGACAACGGGTACCTAGTCTACCTCCTTAACTTCCTTTTTCTCTGCTACTACGATGTGTTCCAAGAAAGCTTGGTATTCCTTGCAGAGATACTTGCTAGCCTGGACACACGACATGAGTTGGAGTTTCTTCGAAACGACTTCACCATAAACGCCCAGTTGATCACCATTTGCGAGTGAGAATCAAATCATCTTATCAAAACAAACAATTTCAGCATGATTTTCCTGAAGGAAATCCATACCTACTATGACATCAAAGCTACCGAGTTGCATCGGTATAAGGTTAATCGGGAAGATGTGACCGTTGAGATCGAGAGTACAGTCACGTAAAACAGAACTGACGGTGACGATTCTTCCAGTGGCAACTTCTACGTCGAAGGTCGATGGGAGGTTAGCGCGCTTACGATTTAGGAGCTTTTCGAATTCAAACGACACAAAACAGTTATCGGCTCCAGTATCAAATAAACACGAAACATATACACCATTTACGAGAAACGTACCGTTAACGACGTTGTTGTCTGCCTGAGCCTGACGGGCGTTGATGTTGAAGACCCGCCCGCGGGCTGCTTGTTGAGCTGGCTGCTGATGCTGTTGTTGTTGCTGATGTGGTGGTGGCTGCTGCTGCTGCTGTGGCTCTTGCTTAATAACCATGTTGGGGCAGACATTTACGAAGTGGTTGGAATCACCACACGCAAAGCAGACTCGTGCTTGAGCAGCGGGTGCAGGAGCTGCTTGCTGTCCTTGCGGAGCTGGTAGAGTAGGAGCTTGAGATTGGACTGGAGCATGAGTCTGGCGAGCACGGCAGTTGGTAGTGAAATGGGCATACATGTTGCAATGAGCGCAGAATCGGCACGTGATAGCAGTCGGGTGATGATAGGTACAAGTAGGGCAGAGCGGGTGTGGGCCGGTGTATGCACGCTTGGCAAGCGGTGCATTGGCCACAGGCGCCGTGACTTGACGCTGCTGAGCTTGCGGTTGGGCAGGTACTGCTTGGAGAGGTGCGGCAGCGACTGCACAGTTCTTGTTGCTGGAGTTGCTGTTCTTTCTCTTGCGATGTGACAACTTTGACGATTGTGGTACGGCGGTTGCTTCAGCGGTGGCGGTTGCGGTAGCTTGATGAAGACTTTTGGCAGCTTTATCGAAATAACCAGATCTTACTCGCTTATCATTGATCTCAGTGGTGAGCAGATAGGTTTCCTCAATAATTGTCGTCTTTGCAGCTTGCACAAAGTCTGCAACACAATCCGGAAGAGCGCGGATGTATTTCTTGATTGCAATCTCGGGAGTTGTCACTTGACCTGGACAGATAAGACTGAGCTGCTTGAACCGAGCGGTTAAACCAGCGTTATCTCCACCATCTTGCTTGAGGTGCCAGAATTCATCCTCGAGCTTTTGGAGTTCATGGGGAGGGCAGAACTCTTTCATTATAAGGTTCTTCAACTCATCCCAAGACAATCCGAAAGCTGCATCGTTTCCTCGCTTGTTTCTCTCGGCCGTCCACCATTCAAGAGCGCGGGATTGGAAGACGCCGGTAGCATTAATTGTGCGGAGGTCTTCTGGACAGCCACTCTGACGCAAGGTGACTTCGATAGAATCGAACCATTGGAACATAGCTGTAGGCCCTTCTGTCCCAGTAAATTCTTTTGGTCCGCAGGCTTTGAACTGCTTGAAGCTAAAAGCCGCTTTGGGTGTTTCTGTCCTGGATTCTTCGGACGATTTGCTAGCATTTTCGTTTATCTCGCTGAAAATCTGCGGGATCACTTTGACAACTTGACTTGCGACGAGTGAAGCGAGTCGCTTGTCAGCTTGTTTGCGTCTAGCAGCGCGAGAGAGGTGTGATCCAGATGACGACATTGTCTGCAGCAGACATCGTCACAGGACTCAAACACGATTTCGATTACGTCTAGCATAGTCTATTATCTCACTCAAGGCTACTTATATACGTATAAAACTCAGGATCACGTAAACGCGAAATCAAATAGGCACATAACACACAGAGGCACGTAAGCACATAAGCCACATAAGCACAGAAGCACATGATCCACATAACCTATATTTTGCACGTATTTACCTACATATATTGCACAGAATCACCTATCTTTCACAGCGAGTATCGATCGAGAGTTGCGAGTGCGAGTAACGATTTGCGATTGCGAGTTTATAGCGATTTGTTAGCGAAGTGTCGCGAGTTGTGAGTGCGTTTTAAATCGAGATAGACATTTTATCTCAAAATGCTAACAAATAAACATAAAATCACATAAAATCACAAAATCAGCGGTTGCGGGTTCCAGAATTAAAACACGTAAAATCGAATAGAATGTCTCGGGTGTGCTAGACTTTGACTACCCAAAGTGAATCGACTATTCACAAGGACTCGTAAGTGCACACTGGGGCCTTCAAGACTGTGCCCTTGCCTCAATCCGGGCAATCGACACGAATCCTTCCAGTCATAGTGCGACTTCAAGTCGTTGGAGTCCGTCGAGACTTTGGTGAGAGTTTTGTGAAATAAAGGTAAAAAGCGGAATAAGTCATCAAGATTCGGGTTTCACCCCTAACTTAACGACTAGGTTCCCTGTTTTGATGAAGTAAAGCGGAAAATTCGCGTCGAAGTACGGATTTCACTCCTGATTCAACGCAAATTCTCGTGTTTAATGGTAGAAATCGTGCGTTGTGCGAGTGATTCAATCGAGAGTTTACGGGTTTCACACCTGTTCCCGATCGAATTACTCCATTGTGTTGAAAATCGTGCGTGCGATAGCCTTAGGAAAGGCTTAAACAGCTTGACAATCTTAAGAAAGATTGTCGAGCGTCTGGAGATTTGAGATGGAATACTTCGTACGAAGTGCACAACTCGGACAATGTGACCTACTTAAGTAACACACCCACGTAAAACAATATCCAGAACATGTAATTCACTGCGATTCGATGTAGATTCGATTAGCGTTAGGTTGATTAGCTTTTAGTTAACTTTATCGCATTGTTACTTCCTATTGTTCACAGTCGTAAAGCGATTATTGGCGATAAACATACATCGTTTACTGTGATTAAGTGCGATTATTAACATTTACTCAACATAATACAACTAAGTTAAACACATAAAAGAAATTGATTACAAGTCAAGTCGCGCGATCGGTCGTTGAGCAAGGAGTGGCAGATCGCATTTAACAATCTTCTCTTCCGTTGACTTTGACCTTGACTTTGACTTTGACTTTCGGAACACGGGGTGTCACACCGTGTAGGCCTATAGGCATATACAAGACCTACAGAGAACCTATACGAGACTTATACTATACACTATATGATACGATACGATGCAATACGATACGATACTATAGTATAGGTCCCTTATAGGCCTATAGGCAGATACAAGACCTATATGTGACTTATACGAGGTTTATACGAGACTTATACTATACGATACTTAAAAATGTTTTTTTTAATTCACCATTTATATACGCTGCGTATAGGCCTATACGCAGCGTATATAAAGGGTCAAAAATATATTTTTACCACAGGTTTGGGGTTAAAAATAAAAATAACCCTTTATATACGCTGAGTATAGCTCTATACGCAGCGTATATAAAGGGTCAAAAAGACAAATGTTACCCTTGTTTTTGGCTGCGTATAGCCCCAAATGCAGGGGTAAAATGGTCTTTCATACTAAACGCTGCGTATAGACCTATACGCTGCGTATAGACCTATACGCTGCGTATAGACCTATACGCGGCGTATATAAAGGGTCAAAAAGACAATGTTACCCCAGTATTTGGCTGCGTATAGCCCCCAATGCAGGGGTAAAATGGAATTTTTATACTATATACGCTGCGTATAGACCTATACGCAGCGTATATAAAGGTTTTTTTTAAAAACATTTATACATTAATGGTTTTAGTAAATTTTATAAAAAAAAGAGTTTTCTATTTTAAATAAATAAAAAATTGAGTATTTCTATTTTAAATAAATATCGTATCGACCTCGTATAAGCCTATAAGTGTGATATCAAATCGTATAGGTGTAGTATAGGTCACGTATTGATCTCGTATAAGACTATAAGTGTGATATCGTATCGTATAGCATAGTATATGTCCCATATTGACCTCGTATAAGACTATAAGTGTGATATCGTATCATATAGCATAGTGTATGTCCCGTATTGACCTCGTATAAGCCTATAAATGTGATATCGTATCGTATCGTATCGTATAGCGTAGTATATGTCCCGTATAGGCCTATAGGTGTAGTATAGGTCCTGTATAGGCCTCGTATATTGACCTCGCATATACAAGACCTATAGGAAACCTATACGAGACTTATACTACACTATACGATACGATACGATATAACACCCGTACAGGCCTAGCGGTGTGGTTTAGGTCCCGTATAGGCCTATAGGTGTGCTTTAGGTCCCATATAGGCCTATATGCATATACAAGACCTACAGGGAACCTATACGAGACGTATACTATACACTATATGATACGATGCAATACGATACGATACTATAGGATACCATACAACACCCGTATAAGCCTATAGATGTAGCATAGGTCCCTTACAGGCCTATATGTGTGGTTTAGGTCCCGTATAGGCTTATATGTGTGGTTGAGGTCCCGTATATGCCTATAGGTGTGGTTTAGGTGTTGGACTCTATATGCCCAAGACACATATTAAATTGATGTGGCTAGTACGTTATGATCCAAGTCAGGTCATACCCAATAACAAGCTAGACAAACACCTATAATATTTATTTATGATATGATCAAACAAATAAATATTAACACTTAGACTATTTAGAAATTGGTTTTCTAAATAATTGCACTTGAGAAATTAATAAATTATATGGATAATTTATTTTTGGAAGAATATTTTATTTTGTTATTTAATGGGTTAATTAACATTTGAAAGTTTGTATAAATCTTATGAGATGTCATATTATGTTTTATAAAAGTTATAAAACTAAATATGAGACATAAAAATAAATAAGAAAAATTTTCATTGGGTGAGAGTGGAGGTGGCATAGGGGCCGGCCTTTTGGAGGTCTTCCCAAGGTGTTTTCACCACTAATTTTTCATGCAAACTTTTATAAAATGTTGATATATGATTTACTTGAAAGGTCAGCAACATCTCTCATCTTTTACACATATCTTTTCTTCACTAATTCAAGTGCAAAGAACTCTCATAATTCTCTTGAGAATTTTCGGCCAAAGGTGGTCTTGCAAGAGAGTTATACAAGTGAAAATCCTAGCAATCTTAAGGTGTTTGTTGGAGGCTTTGGGGTATACTAGCTTGAGGATTTCTTGTTTGGAAGCTACCATTCAAGAATCATCATCAACTTGATCTCCTTGCTCTTTGAAAGGTTGTTTCTTAAAACACCCTATGGTTGCATTTTGATAGCATGCATGTCATATTTGGATCCGGTTATTGGGTTTTGCATATAAAATGGTTTTATATCTTGTAAAGTAACATGTTTTAAATCTATTCCGCTGCGTTTTAATTTTATTCGGATAAAATTACTTTGATAAACATGTGAAAAACCCAACAATAGGTCCCGTATAGGTCTATAGGTGTGGTTTTGGTCCCGCATAAGCCTATAAATGTGATATCGAATCGTATAGGTGTAGTATAGGTCACGTATTGACCTCGTATAAGACTATAAGTGTGATATCGTATCGTATAGCGTAGTATATGTCCCGTATTGACCTCGTATAAGCCTATAAGTGTGATATCGAATCGTATAGGTGTAGTATATGTCCTATATAGGACTATAGGTGTGGTTTAGGTCCCGTGTAGGCCTATAGGCATATACAAGACCTACAGAGAACCTATACGAGACTTATACTATACACTATATGATACGATACGATGCAATACGATACGATACTATAGTATAGGTCCCTTATAGGCCTATAGGCAGATACAAGACCTATATGAGACTTATACGAGGTTTATACGAGACTTATACTATACGATACGATACTTAAAAATGTTTTTTTTTTAAATTCACCCTTTATATACGATGCGTATAGGCCTATACGCAGCGTATATAAAGGGTCAAAAAATATATTTTTACCACAGGTTTGGGGTTAAAAATAAAAATTACCCTTTATATACGCTGAGTATAGCTCTATACGCAGCGTATATAAAGGGTCAAAAAGACAAATGTTACCCTTGTTTTTGGATGCGTATAGCCCCAAATGCAGGGGTAAAATGGTCTTTCCTACTATACGCTGCGTATAGACCACCTATACGCGGCGTATATAAAGGGTCAAAAAGACAATGTTACCCCTGTATTTGGCTGCGTATAGCCCCCAATGCAGGGGTAAAATGGTCGTTTTATACTATATACGCTGCGTATAGACCTATACGCAGCGTATATAAAGGTTTTTTTATATACATTTATACATTAATGGTTTTAGTAAATTTTATAAAAAAAAAGAGTTTTCTATTTTAAATAAATAAAAAATTGAGTATTTCTATTTTAAATAAATATCGTATCGACCTCGTATAAGCCTATAAGTGTGATATCGAATCGTATAGGTGTAGTATAGGTCACGTATTGACCTCGTATAAGACTATAAGTGTGATATCGTATCGTATAGCATAGTATATGTCCCGTATTGACCTCGTATAAGACTATAAGTGTGATATCGTATCGTATAGTATAGCATAGTGTATGTCCCGTATTGACCTCGTATAAGCCTATAAGTGTGATATCGTATCGTATAGCGTAGTATATGTCCCGTATAGGCCTATAGGTGTAGTATAGGTCCTGTATAGGCCTCGTATATTGACCTCGCATATACAATACCTATAGGAAACCTATACGAGACTTATACTACACTATACGATACGATACGATATAACACCCGTACAGGCCTAGAGGTGTGGTTTAGGTCCCGTATAGGCCTATAGGTGTGCTTTAGGTCCCGTATAGGCCTATAGGCATATACATGACCTACAGGGAACCTATACGAGACATATACGATACACTATACGATGCAATACGATGCAATACGATACGATACTATAGGGTACCATACAACACCCGTATAAGCCTATAGATGTAGTATAGGTCCCTTACAGGCCTATATGTGTGGTTTAGGTCCCGTATAGGCTTATATGTGTGGTTGGGGTCCCGTATATGCCTATAGGTGTGGTTTAGGTCCCGTATAGGTCTATAGGTGTGGTTTTGGTCCCGTATAAGCCTATAAATGTGATATCGAATCGTATAGGTGTAGTATAGGTCACGTATTGACATCGTATAAGACTATAAGTGTGATATCGTATCGTATAGCGCAATATATGTCCCGTATTGACCTCGTATAAGCTTATAAGTGTGATATCGAATCGTATAGGTGTAGTATATGTCCGGTATAGGCCTATAGGTGTGGTTTAGGTCCCGTGTAGGCCTATAGACATATACAAGACCTACAGAGAACCTATACGAGACTTATACTATACACTATATGATACGATACGATGCAATACGATACGATACTATAGTATAGGTGCCTTATAGGCCTATAGGCAGATACAAGACCTATATGAGACTTATACGAGTTTTATACAAGACTTATACTATACGATACGATACTTAAAAATGTTTTTTTTAATTCACCCTTTATATACGCTGCGTATAGGCCTATACGCAGCGTATATAAAGGGTCAAAAAATATATTTTTACCACAGGTTTGGGGTTAAAAATAAAAATTACCCTTTATATACGCTGAGTATTGCTCTATACGCAGCGTATATAAAGGGTTAAAAAGACAAATGTTACCCTTGTTTTTGGCTGCGTATAGCCCCAAATGCAGGGGTAAAATGGTCTTTCCTACTATACGCTGCGTATAGACCTATACGCGGCGTATATAAAGGGTCAAAAAGACAATGTTACCCCTGTATTTGGCTGCGTATAGCCTCCAATGCAGGGGTAAAATGGTCGTTTTATACTATATACGCTGCGTATAGACCTATACGCATCGTATATAAATGTTTTTTTTTATAAACATTTATACATTAATGGTTTTAGTAAATTTTATAAAAAAAGAGTTTTCAATTTTAAATAAATAAAAAATTGAGTATTTCTATTTTAAATAAATATCGTATCGACCTCATATAAGCCTATAAGTGTGATATCGAATCGTATAGGTGTAGTATAGGTCACGTATTGACCTCGTATAAGACTATAAGTGTGATATCGTATCGTATAGCATAGTATATGTCCTGTATTGACCTCGTATAAGACTATAAGTGTGATATCGTATCGTATAGCATAGTGTATGTCCCGTATTGACCTCGTATAAGCCTATAAGTGTGATATCGTATCGTATAGCGTAGTATATGTCCCGTATAGGCCTATAGGTGTAGTATAGGTCCTGTATAGGCCTCGTATATTGACCTCGCATATACAAGACCTATAGGAAACCTATACGAGACTTATACTACACTATACGATATGATACGATACGATACGATATAACACCCGTACAGGCCTAGAGGTGTGGTTTAGGTCCCGTATAGGCCTATAGGCATATACATGACCTACAAGGAACCTATACGAGACATATACTATACACTATACGATGCAATACGATACGATACTATAGGATACCATACAACACCCGTATAAGCCTATAGATGTAGTATAGGTCCCTTACAGGCCTATATGTGTGGTTTATGTCCCGTATAGGCTTATATGTGTGGTTGGGGTCCCGTATATGCCTATAGGTGTGGTTTAGGTCCCGTATAGGTCTATAGGTGTGGTTTTGGTCCCGTATAAGCTTATAAATGTGATATCGAATCGTATAGGTGTAGTATAGGTCACGTATTGACCTCGTATAAGCCTATAAGTGTGATATCGAATCGTATAGGTGTAGTATATGTCCCGTATAGGCTTATAGGTGTGGTTTAGGTCCCGTGTAGGCCTATAGACATATACAAGACCTACAGAGAACCTATACGAGACTTATACTATACACTATATGATACGATACGATGCAATACGATACGATACTATAGTATAGGTGCCTTATAGGCCTATAGGCAGATACAAGACCTATATGAGACTTATACGAGTTTTATACGAGACTTATACTATATGATACGATACTTAAAAATGTTTTTTTTAATTCACCCTTTATATACGCTGCGTATAGGCCTATACGCAGCGTATATAAAGGGTCAAAAAATATATTTTTACCACAGGTTTGGGGTTAAAAATAAAAATTACCCTTTATATACGCTGAGTATAGCTCTATACGCAGCGTATATAAAGGGTCAAAAAGACAAATGTTACCCTTGTTTTTGGCTGCGTATAGCCCCAAATGCAGGGGTAAAATGGTCTTTTCTACTATACGCTGCGTATAGACCTATATGCGGCGTATATAAAAGGGTAAAAAAGACAATGTTACCCCTGGATTTGGCTGCGTATGGCCCCCAATGCAGGGGTAAAATGGTCTTTTTATACTATATACGCTGCGTATAGACCTATACGAAGCGTATATAAAGGTTTTTTTATAAACATTTATACATTAATGGTTTTAGTAAATTTTATAAAAAAAAGAGTTTTCTATTTTAAATAAATAAAAAATTGAGTATTTCTATTTTAAATAAATATCGTATCGACCTCGTATAAGCCTATAAGTGTGATATCGAATCGTATAGGTGTAGTATAGGTCACGTTTTGATCTCGTATAAGACTATAAGTGTGATATCGTATCGTATAGCATAGTATATGTCCCGTATTGACCTCGTATAAGACTATAAGTGTGATATCGTATCGTATAGCATAGTGTATGTCCCGTATTGACCTCGTATAAGCCTATAAGTGTGATATCGTATCGTATAGCGTAGTATATGTCCCGTATAGGCATATAGGTGTAGTATAGGTCCTGTATAGGCCTCGTATATTGACCTCGCATATAGAAGACCTATAGGAAACCTATACGAGACTTATACTACACTATACGATACGATACGATATAACACCCGCACAGGCCTAGAGGTGTGGTTTAGGTCCCGTATAGGCCTATTGGTGTGGTTTAGGTCCCATATAGGCCTATAGACATATACAAGACCTACAGGGAACCTATACGAGACAAATACTATACACTATATGATACGATACGATACGATGCAATACGATACGATACGATACTATAGGATACCATACAACACCCGTATAAGCCTATAGATGTAGTGTAGGTCCCTTACAGGCCTATATGTGTGGTTTAGGTCCCGTATAGGCTTATATGTGTGGTTGAGGTCCTGTATATGCCTATAGGTGTGGTTTAGGTCCCGTATAGGTCTATAGGTGTGGTTTTGGTCCCGTATAAGCCTGTAAATGTGATATCGAATCGTATAGGTGTAGTATAGGTCACATATTGACCTCGTATAAGACTATAAGTGTGATATCGTATCGTATAGCGTAGTATATGTCCCGTATTGACCTCGTATAAGCCTATAAGTGTGATATCGAATCATATAGGTGTAGTATATGTCCCATATAGGCCTATAGGTGTGGTTTAGGTCTCGTGTAGGCCTATAGGCATATACAAGACCTACAGAGAACCTATACAAGACTTATACTATATACTATACGATACGATAAGTGTGATATGTGTGGTTTAGGTCCCGTATATGCCTATAGGTGTGGTTTAGATCCCGTATAGGTTTATAGGTGTGGTTTTGGTCCCGTATAAGCCTATAGGAAGTTACAAGACCTATAGGAAACCTATACGAGTCATATTATATACGATACGATACTATACGATACGATATAACACCCGTATAGGCCTATAGGTGTGGTTTAGGTCCCGTATAGGCCTATAGGCATATACAAGACCTACAGGGGACCTATATGAGACTTATACTATACACTATACGATATGATACGATGCAATACGATACGATACTATAGGATACCATACAACACCCGTACAGGCCTATAGATGTAGTATTTAAAAATAATTAACGGTATGATATTTAAACGTTTATAGCATTCGAACCGCACTAGACATGGTATAATAATTTAATTTAAACGATAACAATATAATATATTCAAACCGTATATACGTTTTCCAAAACAATTTAACGGTATATAATATTATTGGTATAACATTAACGGTTATATATTTTAAGCGATTTAACGTTGGAAACGAGTGAGAATTTATACCACAAATACATCAAAATAGCAAAAAAAAAAATATGATGGGTTATATACGCTGAGTATAGCTATACGCAGCGTATATAAACCCTTGTTTTCTGTGCAATGATTGCTGATAAGGCTCTGAAATCCATGGTTTATATACGCTGAGTATAGCTCTATACGCAGCGTATAGAGGTAACCCTATACGCTGCGTATAGATCTATGCGCAGCGTAGGTAAACCCTAAGTGTGTAGATAGCCAAACAAGGTGTGCAGATATTTTGACCCGAAAAGAATATGAATCAAAGAAATTGCTGTGCTTTATTCGATAACTAGCAGGGCTATAAATACCCATACAACCAACGTACATGATCACAAAAAGCTAATAAATATAACTGAAATAGAAAAGTTCAAATTCACCCAGAAGATTCGGTCAACACATGACTGAGACTTCTCTTTATTTTTTGAACGTGCACTGCAGCTCACAAAGTTTGAATTACCCGCTAACAGTAGCGACACATTTGACACCATAAAACAAACATGTTTGGTTGTAGAAAGTTAGCCGAATAGAGTTTGTTTGTTTTTTTGAAATCTGGCTATTAGGGTCTCTTGATCAGGCCAGCTTTCATGAACTGCAGGGATCTCAAGGAATTTATCCCTCCATGCGCATAGTTTTGGAAATGAATCTTCATCAAGGAGTGTCACACCACTTACCACTTCTAAGGGACGAGAATAATCAGCAAGCCACCCGAAAGCAAGATCCAAGAATCCAACGCGCTCTCCACTCAAGAAGTTATTTTCATTTAGCAGTTGTTCTACGCGTTTTAGATGCGCCAACGTTGTTTCTCTAGCTTCCTCTTGATCCTTTCCTT
The DNA here is from genome assembly GCA_030545235.1 of Helianthus tuberosus. Classification (NCBI taxonomy): domain Eukaryota; kingdom Viridiplantae; phylum Streptophyta; class Magnoliopsida; order Asterales; family Asteraceae; genus Helianthus; species Helianthus tuberosus. The sequence continues at coordinate 30,571,661 of CM060424.1, read as the reverse complement.
GCTTCCTAAAATAGCCATAGACTGCTGGTAAAACCTGCATTTTAAGTTTCAACTTTTCATATAAACAATTCATTAATGTAACAAAAGTAATAAAGTATCCTTTTGGGACAATGCTTTCCGACCAATGCTTATAACGTTTGCATATATGTCACTTTTCAACGCGATAATAACTCTAATAATATATTTGGCAACGAGTCAAAGTGAGTCAGTTTAAACTTGGTAATTTTCTAGTGTGAAACAAAATGATAGGCCGAATTGTGTTGACCCACCATACCCTTTTTATCCATTCTTCATAATGTAAGTTTAAACAACTAAAATTACAATGACAATCTAAAGTTTTGATTAAAAAAACAATTTTAAAGCTTGTATATATTAAAAAGTAAATTTTGTTGGACCTACATAAACAAACATTACTGAAATTGACTATATATAGGCTGCGAGTAGTCATAAACAGAGCCGGCCCAAGTGCCATTAAACTAAAGCAAGGGCTTTAGACCTCGGTTTTAAATGGGCCTCCAATTTAAGAAACAGTTAATGTTATATATTTTATATATAGGGTGAGGATCAAATAGTAAGTTTATTTTGGCTAGGAAGGATAGAAAGCAATAAGATTATGACATGTGACAAAATTTAAAACAAAGAGAAAAGGTATTTTAGTCAATCATATCCTTTCTTCTTCCTTCTTTTCCTCGGTAACTTCAAAACCCACCATTTTCAAAACCCACCATCTTCAACCATTTCTTCACTTTCTATCTTAATAATCACTACATTATAGTGCGATTTTCATCACCAATCAATGATTCAAACACCCGATCAACGTGTTCTTCAGCTTTTTTTTTTTGAAGAAAACCCAGTTTAATTTCATTCAAAATCTCGTTTTTTCCCGTGATTTTGAAGATAATCACTCGATCCGTTCGACTCGATCGCTGATAAGTGTTTCTATCATTCAAATTTCGTCAATCGTTGAAGAAATCGGCTTCGATCCATGTAAGAATTTCTTTAATTTCATTTTTACGATCTGGGTTTTTGATTTAGTCATTGCGTTTAACGATCTTGACGGGGGTCCGGGGGCAGCGCCCCTGGTAGCAGGGTCCAAGGGGCGGCAGCCCCTGGCGGGGTCCAAGGGGCGGCAGCCCCTGGCGGGGTCCAAGGGGCAGAGCCCCTGGCTGGGGTCGAGCCATTGCGTTTTAGGACTGCATTCCTAAAATTTAATAAAAATGCATGAGAAAATTTAATTTTCTGTAAATTTGCCTCTGGAAAACTGCATTCGTAGACAGTTTTATGCCATTGCGTTTTAGGACTGCATTCCTGGTTCAGACAATTCACAGACAAAACTATTGTCCTGGTTCAATACGTTTTAGAGAGAACACTTTCTTTGGTGTTTTTATGCTATTGCGTTTTAGAACTAAGACATTTTTATGTGTTTTCTGGCCATTGCGTTTTAGAAAAACACATTTTTGAAGTGTTTTTAGTCATTGTGTTTTAGGTAAAACACATTTTTAGGTGTTTTCAGTCCATTGCGTTTTAGAAATAAGACATTTTTAAGTGTTTTCTGGCCATTGCGTTTTATAAATAAGACATTTCTTTGTGTTTTTTGTGTATTGCGTTTTAGGTAAAACACATTTTTATGTGTTTTCAGTCCATTGCGTTTTAGAAAACAAACATTTTAAGTGTTTTCTGGCCATTGCGTTTTAGAAATAAGACATTTCTTTGTGTTTTTGGTGCATTGCGTTTTAGGTAAAACACATTTTTATGTTTTTTCAGTCCATTGCGTTTTAGAAAGTACACTTTCTTTTGTGTTTTTAAGCTATTGCGTTTTAGAAATAAGACATCTCTTTGTGTTTTCTGGCCATTGCGTTTTACAAATAAGACATTTCTTTGTGCTTTTGGTGCATTGCGTTTTAGAAAAATGTCATTTTTTAGGTTTTTTTTTCCATTGAGTTTTACGTAACTGGGTTTTTTCCATTGCGTTTTACGCAACTGGGTTTTCAAATTTTTTTTTCAAAAATATAGCAATAGTATACTCGTTTTAAAGATAAAAAACGCTTTTTTTTTGTCTGCAATTTTTATAAAAAAATGTCGTATGAAAGAGTTATTAACATTTAAAAAATGGGGGGGGGGGGGGGGGGGAATTGGAGGAGAGAGAAACAATTGTGGTGTAGTAACTAGAATACCCTTAGACCACCCGTAGTGGGGCGTGATTTTTAAAAACAATTGAAAAAAAACGCCTCATAACGCCCCCCCTTCCATTACACTAGGCGTTATAGGGCGTTATATTTGAAAAAAAAAGGGTTGAGCGTTTTAATTAAAACGCTATGCACAAACATGTTTAACCAATCAATTGAGAGCACTTGTCTGACAACTTTGACTAGCCAATACTATCCATCCATCTGTTTGTTTTTTTTTTTTTTTTTGTTTAAGGATTGGAAGGGGCTTTATTATGTATTATTCCCACTACACCACTTTTGCAATAACGCCCCATGCTGACCGGGATGACACGTGTCGGATAATGCCCCATGGTGGGGGCATTATATTTCTTCACCACTACACATGGTCTTACACAACCCACGCGCCTCTTTTTTGATCTTCAATTTCAGAAAATTTAATCTTAGCCCTTGATTAAATCTATTGATGGTCAAGATTACTTCCTAGCCTTGCTAGCCAAATAAACTTCTCATTATATCCTAACCCTTTATATATATGCAAATGATGCCTCTAATATCAAAATTGGGTGTTGGTTCAGTGGTAAACTCCCTTATAAGTTCTAAATTGATCAGCTTCGAGACTACCTTAAGTGCTTTTTTGTTTTTATTATTTGTTTATTACAAGCCCACATAATTCCTATATACTCCCTGATTGTTTTTTAGGTAAGCTACTTACTGTTTGTCTTTTTACTTCTTATTTTTTTTCCATGGTTGAAATCATAGCAGCACACTTCACCTCTAATTTCATTAATGGTGAAATTCACCATCTTAGGTTACATCTAACAAAAACCTTACTAATCTTGGTTTATTAAATAATTAGTTGACTGGCAGCGATCTAGATCTAAATGGGTTACAAAATCTTGAGAGTATTAATTTATAATATTCTTTCTTTAGAATAGTAAATAATTTGTTGACTGGAAGCGATCTAGATCTAAATGGGTTACAAAATCTTGAAAGTATTAATTTATAATAGGTGTTGCTAAATGTACCCTCTTTTCTACTAAACGTACCCCCTCCTTTAACTTTTACATTAATATAATTCAAACCCTTTTGTTTTGTTTTTTTCTTTTTTGTCATTTTATTATCTTTAATTATTATTATTACTAGCATTTGCTTTTAAAACTTTATTTTATTTAAAAAGATTTTTTTGTTATTGAAAAAAAAAATCGTTTTCTTATGTTTTAAACTGAGGCGAGTCATTTTAATTTTGAAGTGGGATTTTTTTTTGTTCATAACGGCTTGAAGTGGGAGTTCGAATTTAGTTTGTATACAATAATACACAAAAATTTAAATGAAGGTTTGAAGCCAACCAACTTAATATTGTTTTCGAGTTAATAGAAGAGAAATATATTTGAGAATCACCACATTAATTTGTAGATAATGATTTTCATTAGTCAATAATATACCCTCACAATAATTAAATTTCAACTTATGTTGATTATTGATTGATATTACATGCTTTGATCAAAGCATTTTACAATCTAATGTGGTAGTTAACGTTTTATTTTCTTTATGCATTTTATTACTTTTAATAAATAAGGGGCTGTTTGGTAGCCTCTTAATAACCATTCATATGCTACCTCTTAATGGTTTAAAACATCTGAATGAATAAGAGGTAACCTCAAGTCTGAATGGTTAAGAGGTAACATCTGAAGGGTAAATCATCACATGTCACATTCTTCTACCTTCTCAATGGTAAAATTCTTAATGGTTCCATTAAGAGGTAGCCTCTTAATGACCATTCAGAGGCTACCAAACAACCCCTAAAAGTTGTTAACTATATTATAATACATTTTAATATAATAACAATACTAATAGAAATAGAAAGATGAGAGAACTAAAATATGAAATAAATAAAAAAATATATAAATCAACTGTTTTTTCAAAAAAAAATTCTAAAACTTTTTTATTGTTTAAAAATATCTTTTTTTTATTAGTTTGTAGTGTCGTTTTATAGAAACATAATAAAATACTAGTTAGAGAAAGTGTCTTCAAAAACAATATTTGAATTGTATATAGGGGTGAAATTTGACAACTTTTAAACTGTATTTTTAGAAAGAGGGTATGACTAGTAAAAAAGGGGGTGCATTTAGCCAACCCCTTTATAATATTCTTTCTTTAGAAAAGTTGCAAGAGGCCCGGATTTTTATTTCACTTTAGGCCACCAAAATAGTTGTCATAAACAAAACTAACCTAAAGCTTGCATTGCATGATTTCAACCAAACTATTTCAAAACCAAATGATGAGACATGCACTTATATTAATAGCAAGAACAACAACAACAACAAATGTTAATCATAATTTACCTGCTCATCGCCGTATTTTGCCCAGAAACGTTCATTGGCTCTGCGAAGAGGATCTTGAGGTAAGAAGGGACTCGCGTCCTTCCATGTCTCATCGATGTACTCGAGAATCACAAGTGAGTCGCAAATGGGTATTTCATTGTGCACTAGTACCGGTGCCTTCTTGTAAACAGGGTTGTACTTCAAGAGTTGAGGACTCTTATTGGCCTGATCTTCATATGTGATTTCGTAGTCTATGCCTTTCAACTTTAGTGCCCAGACAACCCTTTTAGTAATTGGGCTAGGCCATGTCCCCAAAAGCTTCACCTTTTCCATTTTTGAGGTTGACTTAGTAATTAGCTGGGTTGTTTCTTTTATAGGGCTTTGTAATTAAGTATATTCTAAGCATATACCTTATGCATTGCTATTGTATAATAAGATGATTTCTTGCACGCTAACTAAATTTTGGATTGGATGTAAGAGTATTCACATCCATTCCTCTGTATTTTCATTTTAAATTACACTAAAAGACACTAAATTTTCTCTCTACTTTTCAATTAAATAATATTTTTTATACCTTTATCGTTACCTTTTCTCTCTCCTTCATTTACAACCACTTTCAAAATATATTAAAAAATTATAGGGGGTGAACAGTGTCCCCCCAAATATAAAGATGGACATTAACATTTTCTGTCTCCTTCACTTAGAACCACTTTTTATACTTTTTATATTATAAATATATTAAAAAATTATAGGGGGTGAACAGTGTCCCCCCAAATATAAAGATGGACATTAACATTTTCTGTCTCCTTCACTTAGAACCACTTTTTATACTTTTTATATTATAAAAACTCCACACACAGAATTTGATGGAATGAATGTGAATGCTCTAACTAGTAGTCAAACAAAACAAAAAGATATCAACAAGGGGAAAAACATGGGTATGCCTATTTGGTACGCCCAACATCATATTCGGCTGAAAATGATGCCTGATTCTATTACTTGTTATCATATATAAGTAGGTTATAACCCTGTGTATTACACGGTTTGAAAAAAATGTAATTTTAAATACTAAATAATAAAACGATGTATCTTTAAAAACCTCATTTATTACATGGGTTGAATAAATGTAACTTTATATATTAAATAATAATAAAAGTATTATATCTTTAAGAACATCGTGTATTGTATGGGTTGAATAAATGTAATTTATATATCAAATAATAAAAATGTTAAATTTTTGAAAACTCTGTGTATTACACGTGTTGAATAAATGTAATTTTAGATTAATAGTATATTAAATAAATATAATTTTGGATTAATAGTATATTAAATAAATATAATAATTTTGGATAAAAGTCTTATATATATATGAAGTTTAAGTAATCAATATGTTTGATAAATAATAAAAATACTAATAATAGTAAAAAAATCTAATTTATATACTAAATAATAAAATAGTATATCTTTAAAAACTCATTTATTACACGCGTTGAATAAATGTAATTTTATATATTAAATAATAAAAAATATTATATCTTTAAGAACACCGTGTCATACATGGGTTGAATAAATGCAATTTATATACCAAATAATAAAAAAAGTTAAAAACTCCGTGTATTACACGAGTTAAATAAATGTAGTTTTGGATTGATAGTATATTAAATAAATATAATTTTGGATAAAGTCTTATATATAATAAATGTAATTTTAGATTAATAGTATATTAAATAAATATAATTTTGGATAAAGTCTTATATATAATAAATGTAATCTTATATATAAAAATTTTAAGTAATTGATATATTTGATAAATAATAAAATAATAATAAAAATAATAAAAAAAATCTTACACATGCATGTTAATAATTATGTAATCGATATAAATGTTATCCTTTTCTTTGTATTCTACCAACATGTTTCTATTTAATATTATCTACAATTATTAGAGGATAAATATAAAAGAAAGGTGGAAAACCTAAAAAATAGGTGCTCTAATGAATGAAATGTGTCATATATTGGTTTCTTTTATTATATAGAATAGATATAGATATTTAAAGGAATTTCATATTATATATAAGATCTTAAAAAAGAAAATCGATGGCTTTTGCCACCTACAATCTCTCCGATTTTGTCTTATATACACATTCATGCTGCCATCCGTTTCTACCGTGTTTTGTCCTTATCTGCTTTGAACTAAAGGAGTTGTCCTTTTTGGTTAATTTTATATTCAACTCATCAAATTCAATACTTTGAAACTTTGAGTTTGAATCATGGGTAACAGTGAGAAAGGTGCTGTTAATGATTAGACAATAGTGTTGATGATAGTGCTAATCCTTATTAGCAAACTTTTAACTTTAATATATTAATATAAACTAGAATTATGACTGTTATGGGTCATTTTCTGAGCATATATATATCCTGTCTAATATTCTGCTTTTGATTGTTTACTTGTGATCAGGATACCGGATCAGAATATTGGTAACATCCTGGTGCGATATCCTGGTATTAACTAAATTAACCACGTGCAGGTTAGAGGCTGTGGGTCACTAACGGTCGAATGGACCTCTTCTCCTTAAGACTCGGGCAAACCAGTTACATGAGAGACGTTGAACCCGAAGGACCAGGTCTACAACGTTCAAGTAGGGAATATCCGCCGAATCCCGGTTTAATAGGGTAGTTTGTTGAATTTCTTTTACTATAAATAGATGGGGCGGATCAGATTAAGTCACGCAATTTTTTTCACTCACTTCACTCGCACACTTTGCTCTCTAGCTACTAGCAAACACTATACACAAACACTTGTACTCGAATTACCTTGTAACACCTAGTTGATCCGCACCACATCCTGCACTGTATCCTGATATTCGAAGTAATAGAAGAACAAGGCAGCTGCGATTGTCTGCTCCTGAGGTTTTATGCCGGCGATCTAGATTGATCAAGGACTTTCCTCGTACATCTCGTGTCACCTTTTACATTTTTTGCTCATTGTTTGATCATAGATACAACTCTATATCCTGAGCCGTATCCTGAAAACTATTTTTACAAACGACTTAATCAGCATATTTTTGACACATATTTCTAGCACACTACCTCACTTAACTAATTTGATCACTTAATTGCTTCGGTAATTTTTGACCAAAACAATTTGGCGCCCACCGTGGGGCAAGTGGTGCTATTTTTACTAAAAACTTTAGTAAAATCATTACTCGGTTTTCTATTGTCAAAACTTTTTGCGACATTGTTTTCAATGGCCTCGAGATCAAACATGAGCTCTTCCACTATGTCTGCTACAACCTCTGCAACAATTGGTTCGGTGCTTCCACCTCCTCCTCCAAGAATGCAAGCCTCTTCACAAGGAGCTGAAAGTCATGTGGCTCGGGATGTTATCCTCGCTCCCAGTGCCCAGGGATCTAGTCCTGTTTTGGCTTCTAATGACGAAATTCTGAATTTTTTGGTAGTGTACAGGAACAGATGAGGCAGCAACAGGAAACTAATCGGATGCTGATGAGAGAGATACAACTCTTGAAATCCGGCCCAAGTAGGCCTGCTGAAGAAACTGTCACTCCTTTGCAACCTAGGGCTTTGAACTTCAGTTCTGCAGTTTACACCGAGGATAACAGGGGGAATATCGTGCCAAGCCATTCCCAGAATCATACTCCTGAGATACCCTCTTCAATAAGAGTATCAACCGTGAGAAACTCAGGATATACTTCAGGATATGGCCAGAATCCCCAGACTGGTAATGTATCTAATAATAATAACACTCTTGCTACTAATGGTGTTGGATCTTTGCAGGATGCAGGTATGGCGTCAATATTTACTAGGGAGCTTCAAAAGCTGAAAGACATGATATCCAGTGTGCCTGGAGTGGTCCAGCCGATTCCAGAAGTATCCCAAGACAGTCACAGGATATCCCGGTTTGCGCATCCTATCTGTGATGCTGAAATCCCGAAAAGATTTCAAACCCCCAACATGAAACTCTATGACGGAACCACGGATCCTGAAGAGCATATCGCCCAGTATAGGGAAAGGATGGAGATCAACCCTATCCCTCCAGATCTCAAGGAAGCATGTCTCTGCAAGGGTTTTGGTTCTACCTTGACAGGATCAGCCTTAAAATGGCTGTTAAATGTTCCTCCTCACTCAGTTACTTCGTTTGCTCATTTGGTTAATTTATTTAATAGTCAGTTTTCTTGCAGCCGGAGTTTTGAGAAACTAACCAGTGATCTTTACAGGATAACTCAAGGGCCTCAGGAATCCTTGAGGGATTATGTGAACAAGTTTAGTCGGGAATCCTTGGATATCCCACATCTTGATATTGCAACAACTGTGCAGGCTTTTAAGATGGGATTACAAAAAGATTCTCAGTTTTATCAGGATCTTGTAATGAATCCCTGCAGGAATCTCGACGAAGCTCGTAACAGGGCCTTGAGATATATTCGCTTGGAGGATGATAAGAAGATGCAAGAGAGGATGAATTCCACCTCAACCTATGAATCAACTAACAAGAAATCAGAATCCTCGTATAAACCATATCGCTCTAAGCCATAGGGTAAAAATGACAACAAGAAAGTGAATGCTGTTGAAGACGAGGATCCTGAAGAATATCCTGAATTATCTGAATATTGCTTTTCTGTTAACATACCTGAGTTAATGTATGCTATGCAGGGTTTAGGAGACAAAGCTAGGTGGCCTCGAAAGAATCAACAAAAAGCTGATTGGAAGGATAAGTCCAAATGGTGTGCCTTCCATGAAGATTTCGGACATGTAACTGAGGATTGCATTGCTCTAAGGAAAGAAATAAGCTACCTATTGAGCAAGGGGTATCTGAAGGATCTGCTGGGAAGAAAGAAGAATAAAGGGCAGGATCCTGAGAAGGATCTTGAACGAGCAGCATCACCCCCAGCGGATGCCAAAATAATTAACTTTATTTCAGGAGGATCAGACATTTGTGGGACTTCGTATTCTGCGGCCAAGAGACATGCGAAGGAGGCTAAGACTGAAAGGGGAGATAAAGCAGCCAGGATGACTACCCTCACAACTGATAAAGTGATCACTTTCGACAGTGATGACAAGGATACTGTCCAGGATCCTCACCATGATGCTCTAGTAATAACGTTATATGTTGCTAACCGTTTTGTACGCAGGATATTGGTGGATAATGGCAGCTCCGTCAACATAATCCAACTAGAAACTTTGAAAAGAATGAATGTATCTCCAATGGATATTACTTCAAAATCCACCGTGCTTGTTGGTTTCAGTGGAGAAGCTAGGAATACCGTAGGGGAGATAAAGTTACCAGTATATATTGAAGGGGTCAACTCGATACAACATTTCTGTGTGATGGACTCCCTATCCTGCTACAACATCATACTAGGCAGGCCATGAATCCATGACATGAAGGCTGTGCCATCGACTTATCATCAGTGCATCAAGATCCCTACCCCTTGGGGGGTTGTCAAGGTTGATAGTGATCAGCAGGAGGCGAAGGAATGTTACTCATCCTCAATGAAATCCTCAGTCAAGCCTAATGCAGCATAGCAATTAAAGATGCGGGCCCAGGATATCGTGGAGGCTTCGGAGCAGGATGTAAAGAAAATAATCCTGGATCAGGATAATCCGGATATCTCGGTGCTCGTAGGAACCAATATCCCACAGGATATTGAAAATCAATTGACTAATTTTTTGAAATGCAGGATGTCAACATTCGCATGGAAGCATGAGGATATGGCAGGTATTTCCAAGGATATTATAACACATAAGCTCGGTATTGACAGGTCATTCAAGCCGGTCCAACAAAAGAGAATGAAATTTGCTCCGGAGCGAAATGTGATCATCCAAGAGGAAGTTGAAAGACTACTAAGGAGCAAGATTGTAGGATCGAGAAACGACCAATACGAGTCGATCAGAAGAGTTTTGACCAAAACGAGAGGCGGAATCAGACGTTTCGGTGTTGGTTCAGCTTGATTTGCACTAGAAAATAGTTTAACCGTCTTGTTTATTGATTTTACAAGTTTACAGACCTGTAGACACTTCAGCAGAGCTTCGCTGCTGGAATGTAGAAAAGTTCCAAATGAATCACATGAGCTCACTATTTATAGGCAGGCCAGTCCACATGAACTGGACATTGCCACTTCATGTGAAGTGGCCACTTCACATGAACTGGACACTACCACTTCATATGAACTGGCATTTCGCCACTTCACATGAACTGGATCTGCCAGTTCATCTCCGTTTCCTATTTCTTTCATTTTATACGTCTAGGACTATCAATTCTAGTACATGACTCGATACAAGATGAAGTCGACAGACGCATGCACCAACAGACTCCCCCTCGAATGTTGACGAGTCTTAAGTGCCGAGTCTTCAACGTCTTCAGTCTTTATCAGTCTGAACATGTAAACATCCTCAAACTCTATCTCTTTCTCCTCATCAGCTTCAACAGACTCCTCTCGAATAATCTTTACTCGGATGTCTTCAGACTCCCCCTTTCGATTTGCTGGGATCGCTGTCTGGCTTATTGAAATCACAGAGTCCTCAGGTATCGGAATCTGGCTCTCTATCAAATAGAGACCTGCACATCCTCTACCTCACAATAAATTTCACAAACTTAACATTTGACAAATTTATATATATAAACTCTCTCTCAAATTTATTCAGAATGATTTAACAATGTTAATAACTGATGAACCACTTGTAAGTAAAAATCCAAACTTTTTCTCATTTAAACACAAGCTCCCCCTCACCACATGCTCATCATGTTTAGCACTTGGAATTTTTGAAATTCAGTTCTTCAACACCAGTTGTCGAAAATATTTTTGGATTTTTCAAAATTTATGCTAAAGCACACTAAAATCTTTTTGGATTTTTGAATGAAATGAAATGAAATGCAGTAAAGACATATTTAAATACAATATTTTTGTGAGTTTGTGTAAGAGGATCATATCAGTTTATGACAAGTCACAAGTACCGTTGAGCTTAGATACACATTAAGAATTAAACAATTCACTTAGATTGCCGATATACTGATCCACTTAAATTCTCACACAAATTTCAACTGATTCAGGATATGAGTTAGGTGAATTAAGAACTTAAACTCATTCATGTGTCCCACCTCTTGAATATACTCCCGTATCTAGATCCCAATATTCAGTCTTACAGGTGAGTATACCACAGATAATATCTGTAAGGGGTTAAATGCGAAGGACCGTGAGAGCTCAGGTCAGAACTTCCGTTCAGCAGAGAGATGACGGCTTCGACTTTTGGTGGGTCCCCTTTAGAGGATCTTTTTTACAACAGCACATGATTAGCATTTTTCAATGTTTCATCATATTTTATGCTGAGGGCAGGCTTTTATTTCAAACAAGCATAAAGTATTCTCCGGGGACTAGGCCATTGCTTCCGCAAAATCAGAAGTCCCGGGATAATACCCCAGATATCACTGAGCATAAAGACCTAGTATCTCAGAAAGAGGGATCTTTCAAACGAAATTTCAGGGGTTACCTATATATCCAAGTAGTGTTCCCCACAAAATAAGCAAGTTTGAAATTAAGTTTATATCCCGAAAAAGCTTACTAAATGTGTAAAAACCTATCGGCATATCATCAGTGAGACCGTTTAACGCTATTTAAACATTACATTTCTTTAGCATACTGTAACTGTCTACTGATGTACTATCATTTCCTCTTTTTCACAACAAAACTCCTTTTTGAATTTTATCATGTTTTTGACTTTTTCAAAATTTCTAATGTTTTTGGATTTTCTGAAAATTCTTACTCCCCCTAAAATTCAAAACCATTTAATGAAATTTGAAAACAAACTGTACAAGTAACGTGACAACTGATATCGAATCATTCTTCTCAGAATAAAATTGATTCGAGATCTCAACTTTACCAACCTTTGATTTAAAATTCTCAGTCCGCAATGGTGGAAAGTGAACATCATCCAAAGGCGGAACTGAGTTTTCACCATTTTTAACAACTAGTGACGCCTCTGATTTTGTGGAATCAGACTCATCGCTGGATTTTACTTCTGATTTCTTAACAACCCAAACTTGGTTTTCAAGATTTCCCCTGTTTTGTTTTTGTTGCTTGAGGACAGTTCCATGCAATATGACCAACTTCATTGCATCTGTAACAGGTTCTAGTCTTCTTTCTTTGAAAAACTCCATTCTTCATCTTTTCAGCAAGAAACTCCTGGTTTGACTGTTTCCAGAATGAGCTCTTTGCTTCTTCTTCACAATTTGTCCCTGAAACAAATTTTGTATTTGTTTTAGAAATTTTCTCATTTTTATGATTTTCAGGTGGAATAAATCCTAATCCTTTTCTTTTGAAATTACCGTTATGGTTTGGCTTCTTTTGAAAACCAGAACCAGAACTGTAACCTTTTTTCTTGTTCAATCTTTGTTGAACTCTTGAAGTGTACTTTTTAGGTTTTTCAGAAAGATTTAAATCTTTTATTTCAGAAATATTAATTTCTGTTAATTTGAAAACCTTTTTAATCTTTTCAATTTGAACACTTCTTATTGGAAACTCTTTATCAAAAAATAATTTGTCAGAATCATTCAAAGTATATGCAACTTCAAATGTTTCATCATTCAAATTAAATTTTGACAACAAAAATTCCTTACTATACACCCGTTTTCCCAACGATTTCGAACTCTTTTCAGACAAACTCGAACTCCCGACCGACTGACACGAACTTTCGGACTCGGATTTTGACTCTGACTCCTCATCCTTATCCAACACCTGATCGACCATTCTTTTTATTAGTTCAGACTCATGATCTGTGTCGGACGCTGTGAACGTGACGTCAATATTGTCTGGTAATACATCGGTTAACTCTGACTCTAACTTTATATTGACTGCCTTTTGACTTGTTCCTCATTCGGTTTTCTGGACGAATACCCTTCCCAAATTGGAGGCGGACACTTGTTATAACAGACACTCTGTTTCTTACCAGTATCCTTTTTCTTCAGCTTCTTGTCTTCAAATGCCTCAAAACCTGCAACAGTTGGATAAATTCGATCAATTAAGTAATCAGAACTTGTATAACTTCTCAACAATCTTCTGATTCTTTCATTTTCAACTGTTTCACTATCCAACTCCTTCTTCCATTTTGCACATTCTTCAATGTAAAAGTTTATCTCTTTCTGCTTCGACATCATTGTTGCATTCAACATCTTCAAAGCATCTTCTTTTTCAGAATTTGTTTTCTGCAAACTAGTCACCGTTCTGTTTAATACATCCTATGATTCTTTCACATTCTTGACATCAAACAGTAACTTCTCTTTCAACTTCTCAAGCTCACAAAACTTTTTATCTTTATCTTCACATTGTTTGCAAGATTCCAAACATGTAAGACACGGTTTTGTAACTTCAACAACCTTTTCGATCTCCACAATCTTCTCAACTTCAACTACCTATTCCACTTCAACTATCTTCTCAACAATCTTGTCTTCTTTCATTTCTTTTGCAGCTTTTCTCTCTTTAAGTTTCTTCAATTTATCTGCAAAATAAAATTCAAAACTGTCAGAAGATAAAAGAGTTTTTCCAACATTTATCTGTTCAAGCTCTTCATCATCATCACTGCTTTCTGAAGAAACAGACTCTTCATCTTGACTCTTATCATCATCAGATAACACTGCTATCCATTCCTTCATCAATTCTGGTTTTTGAACGATTTGAGCAATGAAGGCTTTAAAATTCCCATTTTCATCTGTAAACTTATCCCAGCTAAATCCTGGTGCCATTTTCTCATCTTCTTGATCAATGATACCAAAATAAGCTTTCCTGTTTGCATCTTCGATCATTTTCCCATGAGCAGTTGATGAATCTTTTTGTTGATGCGGTTGATGAGTAATTTGTTGATATATAGCCTTCCGGTAGTAATCATGACCACCAAACGGATTCTTTGCTCCATTTGCTTCTTGATTTTTGCATTCTCTTTTAAAATGACCTTTCTCCCTGCATCGAAAACAAGTAACTTTAGATTTATCAAAACCCAAAGCAGAAACATGTGCATCCAAAAAATCATTTCTTCCTGTAATCATTTTGAACTTTTCAGCTCTTCTCAAAACACTAGCTAGACACCATTTGATGTCCATGAGCTCCAATTCTTCCGCATCTATCTGATCGTAGTCTTCCTTCGTTAACATCGGATTACCAATTCTTCCAGCAATCAATCCTTCGTAAGATTCCAAAGCAGTAACCAGTAATCCCATATGACTTTTAACAACTTCATTAGAAAAATTCTGACCATTTTGAAGATGCAAAGCAACATTGCACTGAATCATATGTTCATTACCAACATTTGAACTTTGAACACTTGGAGTATTGACATTTGAGAATCCACTGGTGTTGATTGAACTTTGACTGACTGATCCAGATGAATTTCCTGCACTAAAAGCAGTTTGGATCTTTGGACTTGCTTCAACAGTTTGAACATTTCCTTTATAGTACAATTTGATATCTTGTTGATTACTCGAGCTGTTCATTCTGGCAATCTTTTGCTGTTCAAGATCCTGTGCCTCAAGCTTTTCAATAAATTGTCCGATTGACAATCTACTAAACTCTCCAGAATTCTTTAAGATCAGGAGATAAGTACCCCATTCTTTTTGCGGTAATGCGTCAGCTAATTTTTCAACCCATTCTGCCGGAGTTTTAGTGATTTTCAACTGAGACATGGTGCGCACAAGATGACAATATCTCTCAATGAGAGTCTTTGTAGATTCACCGGGCATACTCGTAAACAACTCAAACTCCTTCTTCATCAGAGATGCTTTACTTCTGAGCATTTTTGTACTTCCTTCAAACTTCTTCTCAAGTGCCTCCCAAATCGAGAAAGCACTACCATCATGTTGAAGCAAAACAAAAATGTCTTCTTTGACAGCTTGTTGTAGAAGACTAATCATCATTTTCTCTCCTTTATAACTGTCTCTCTCATTGTCTGTAAATTCTGAAATGATTTTATCAACTTTCAAAGCTGTCTGTGGTCTTACATACTTTGTTTCAATGCTTTCCCAAGCTCTCAGATGGTTTGCCTGAACCCAATTCTCAAAACGATTTTTCCAGCCATGGTACTCTTCAATTCCCATAAGTTTTGGGGGTTTTTGCAATGTTCCGGTTTCATTTTCCATGTTCATGTTTTTAGCAATTTCAGTCGGAGTAGTCGGAGATGTGGCAAACGCGTTGTAGAATTCTTCTTCCATGATTCGATATCGAAGAATTTCTCAAACAATCTTTCAAACGAACTGGTTCACCTCGTAAAACACCTGTAGATACCAAACAAACAAACACAATCAGTTTAAACACTTATCAATTAACTGAAACAAACTGATACTCAAACTGGTGAATATTCTGTGCAAGCTGAGGTTTAAATTGTCAAACCGTGCAAACTGCTATGACCCGGATCAAATTAAAACGACCTGAAACTGACTTTGTATGAAGTGGACCTTTCAAATAAACTTGATTCTTTCAAATGACCTGATTAAACTTCCAAACAATCTAGCCCAAATTTACAAATAAACTAGCCCAACAAAACCCAAGCTTTCTTGATTAAATTTCTACCCTTGCAACTTGGATAACCTCGAGACCTGTTTTGACCAATTTAATATCTCAAGTGCCGACAAAATTGATTCTAATCAATTGCTGATTGGACCAAATATTCCACTGATAAACTTCATTTGGAACGACAATTTTAAATGCAATATGATTTTAACCTTTTGAGCCGACAATTATATTAATCACATGCAACTTGTATTCTATCGATAAACATCAGACACAAACAATCAATGTTCACATGCAAATGATCAGTCAATTGAATTAATTTGATTGGTCCGAAGCTCTTAGATTCACGTGTATATCGAATGGGCCGCTAATCTTTAACAGATTCACTTGTCAAAAACTGATATGATTTCAAACTGAATTTGGTGCAAACTGGTGAAACGAACTGAGTTATAAACGAACTGAAAATCCAAACGATCTGAACTCTCCAAAACGAACTGAACTGGTGTGAAGTAAACTTTGATACAAACTGGAAACTCTTATGCGAACTGGATTTCAAGCGAACTGGGGTCCAAACAAACTGAGTTTTCCAAACGGACTAGATTCTATGCGATCTGAAATGGTTCACACGAACTGAGGTTCACACGAATTAGGGTTCTGATTTAAACGAACTGATATGCTGGTTACTTCGTATGATCTTTCAAACGAACTGTTCTTCAAACGAAACTGAAATCCACAAACGACCAGGAAACAGATACAAACAGAGATTCAAAACTCAGTTCGTCTGAACTGATACGAACTGGGATTAACTTTTAAACGATCTGGAGACATTTGTTCAAACGATCTGATGTTTTTATCCAATTTTATCAAGTTTTCGGTTGGATTAGAGTCTGATATGTTCAAGGATTGTGCTACACTGAATTCCGATCACAATGATGTGTATATTAATAAAAAACGTCCACTAAATCATCGTAGATCTGATATCAAACTTCCTGTTCGTGTGATATGAAACAAACTACAAACGAACTGGCCAAATATTGATCAAATTGAATGATTTTAAAACTGTTTTAAGATCTGATACTTTCACAGATTATTCAAACCATCATTTCGCACAATATACTTAAAAATCAAGTCATTTTATCTTGAAAATCTAGGTTAATTTTGAAAAACGTGACAGAATGGAGTAGAAGTCAGAATTTTTTGATGAAAAACAAACTGAATTGGTAGAACTCTTCCTCCTGAGCTCTGATACCACTTGTAGGATCGAGAAACGACCAATACGAGTCGATCAGAAGAGTTTTGACCAAAACGAGAGGCGGAATCAGACGTTTCGGTGTTGGTTCAGCTTGATTTGCACTAGAAAATAGTTTAACCGTCTTGTTTATTGATTTTACAAGTTTACAGACCTGTAGACACTTCAGCAGAGCTTCGCTGCTGGAATGTAGAAAAGTTCCAAATGAATCACATGAGCTCACTATTTATAGGCAGGCCAGTCCACATGAACTGGACATTGCCACTTCATGTGAAGTGGCCACTTCACATGAACTGGACACTACCACTTCATATGAACTGGCATTTCGCCACTTCACATGAACTGGATCTGCCAGTTCATCTCCGTTTCCTATTTCTTTCATTTTATACGTCTAGAACTATCAATTCTAGTACATGACTCGATACAAGACGAAGTCGACAGACGCATGCACCAACAAAGATGATTAGGAAGTGAAGTTTCCTAAATGGCTTGCGAATGTAGTCGTGATACAAAAGAAAAATGGGAAATGGAGAGTTTGTGTAGATTACACAGACTTAAACAAAGCATGTCCCAAAGACCCGTTTCCTCTGCCTCATATTGATTCAATGGTAGATGCTACCGCTGGCCACGAGATGTTAACCTTCATGGATGCCTCTTCAGGATTTCAGCAAATCCAAATGGAACCCTCTGATCAGGAGGATGCTGCTTTCATGACACCCACAGGTATTTATTGTTATACTGCTATGCCCTTTGGTTTGAAAAATGCAGGTGCAACATACCAGAGGTTGGTAAACATGATGTTTAAAGACAAGCTGGGGGACACCATGGAGGTATATATTGACGATATGGTGGTGAAATCTAAAAAAGCTGAGGATCACCTCCAGGATATTAAGGGAGCGTTTGATATCCTGGATCAATATAACATGAAACTAAATCCTGCTAAGTGCCATTTCGGAGTGGGGGCAGGAAAGTTTCTAGGATATATGGTGACCAAAAGGGGGATAGAGGCAAGCCCGGAGCAGATTAAAGCTATCCTGGATATAAAATCACCTTCAAATATGAAGGATGTTCAACGGTTAACAGGCCGAGTAGCAGCATTGAACATATTTATTTCGAGATCCTCGGAAAAGTGCAAGGAATTTTATGATATCCTCAAGAAGAATAAGAAGTTCGAATGGGGAGCAAAGCATGAAGCAGCCTTGCAGGATTTGAAGCAGTATCTTTCAACCGCACCCTTATTGATGAAGCCTGAGGATGGCGAACCATTATCCCTGTATCTTGCAGTATCAGGGAATGCAGTAAGTGCTGTCCTTGTAAAGGATCATGAAGGTCAGCAGTATCCTGTCTATTACGTTAGTAAAAGTTTATTAGATGCTGAAACTAGATATTCTCATCTAGAAAAATTGATATTAGCCCTAGTTATGGCATCAACAAAACTTAGACATTATTTTGAGACACATAGGATTCATGTTAAAACCAACTATCCTGTTAAAAATGTGCTTAGGAAACCCGAGATGTCTGGTAGGATGGCTAAATGGTCAGTGAAATTAAGTGCTTTTGATCTAGTATATGAGCCTAGAAATGCCATAAAGTCTCAGGCTTTAGCTGACTTTGTGGCTGATTTCAGTAGTGACATTCAAAATGAAGTAGACTTAGAAGTGCAGCAGCTAGGAGAAAACTTAGAATCCTGGACATTATACACTGATGGTGCATCTAATGTAAGAGGTGTAGGTCTAGGTATACTACTAAAATCGCCACAGGGGGACATATTACCCCAGGCTATTAGGTGTGAATTTCCTGCTACTAAGAATGAAGCAGAATATGAGGCTTTAATTGCAGGATTAGACTTGGCTAAGAATATGAGTATCAAGAATTTGCGAGTATATGTTGACTCCTTGTTAATCACTAATCATTTTAATGGATCCTATGCAGTTAAAGGTGAGAAGTTAATCGAGTACCTCGATATTCTCAAAAAATTAGCAGGATATTTCGATGTTTTTACACTTGAACAGGTACCAAGAGAAGATAATGCTGAAGCGGATGCCTTGGCAAACTTAGGATCATCAGTCAAGATACCGGAAGGAACCCAAATACCAATGTTACATATCTTATATCCTGCGACGAATCTTCAGGATAAGGAAGTACTAAGTATTCAGGATCCTGATGAGTATCCTGAAAAGGATCCCAAGTCCTGGATGGTTCCAATTATAAGATATCTCAAGGAATGACACATCCCAAAGGATGAGAACCCAAAGGCCTTTAGAATGAAGGTATCACGATTCACTATAATAAATAATATTTTATATAAGAAGTCTCTTGCAGGTCCATATCTGAGGTGCTTAGAGGATCCCGAAACTAAGGAAGTGCTTCAGGATATACACGAAGGGGATTGTGGTAACCATACTGGGGGCAGGTCATTGTTCTCAAAAGTATTAAGAACAAGATATTATTGGCTGACGATGAGAAAAGATGCTGCAGAATATGCTCGAAGATGTGATGCATGTCAAAGACACAGTAACATATTACATCAGCCGGTCGAACCTCTTTATCCTATAGCTTCCCCTTGGCCATTCATGAAATGGGGAATGGACATAGTAGGAAAATTGCCAAAGGCTCCAGGAGGAAAGGTCTTCATGCTGGCAATGACCGATTATTTCTCTAAGTGGGTTGAAGCTGAAGCATTTGTTCAGGTTAGAGATCAAGAAGTGGTATCCTTCATAAAAAGGAATATCCTGACTAGGTTTGGAGTACCAGCTGAGATAATTTGTGACAATGGATCTCAATTTATAAGTAAAAGGACTACTGACTTTTGCAAGAGTTGGGGAATCAAAATGATCACGTCTACTCCGGTACATCCTCAAGCAAATGGACAAGCAGAATCCTCGAACAAGATAATTGTCAACAACTTGAAAAAGAGACAAGGGGCTAAGAAAGGAAGATGGGCAGAAGAATTACCCTTTGTTTTGTGGGCTGATAGGACGACGGTGAAGAGTGCAACTGGCCAAACCCCGTTTTCCTTGGTGTTTGGAGCAGAAGCGATGATCCCGACAGAAATGGTGATACCTACAGCGAGATCCAACCTCAGGGATCCTGAGCAGAATCCTGAAGTCCTATGCCAGGAACTGGATACTATTGATGAGACAAGAGACGCTGCAAGGCTAAGGATGGCAGCATATCAACAGAGGATATCTAAAGCATATAACAAGAATATAAGGACTAGAAGATTTCAAGTTGGAGATTGGGTATTGAGAAAGGCTTTTCAGAATACTACTAATCCTGCTGATGGAAAGTTGGCTCTAAAATGGGAAGGACCCTATGAGGTTGAATCAGAATAAGGAAAAGGAGCATACCGACTCAAGAATATGAATGGGGATATGCTACCGAGGTCCTGGAATGATATACATCTAAAACTCTATTTCAAGTGAGTACGGAATTTAAATTCTAACTCAGGATGGTATGGATTCTGTCTCTTTTATTAAATTTTGATATTATTTACTGTTTTGAACCCATTACTGACTTAAGCATCGGAGGGGTGTTAGTCAGGCTAACACCCACATTAGCTTACGATTGTTTTGCAGTATATGCTTCGGGATATAGCACCAGGATACACATTCAGGATACTTCAGAAGATTAGAGGATTGGCCCCCTCTCTCACGTCTAAGGGATCCTGATCCCTTCACAGGTTTAAAGGTATTCACCTTTCTTCCGAATTGGGTTTAAACACCCCGCCTGGAGCGCAAGTTATTCGGGAATAGTTCAAGGTGGCGGGACCAGTTCATGTAAAAGTGGCTGACAATTTCGTTACTATTGGCTATATCCTGAATCCTAAAGGTATATGAGGATTGATCACCCTCTCTCACGAAAGGGTATTTTCATACTCTCTAAGGTTTAAAGGTTTTCACCTTTCTAAGTCTTGGAGTTTATACACTCCCGCCTTTAGCGCATGAAAATTTGGGATTTTCCCCAGGATACTAAGGATTCGTCTCTAGTATATTTTTGGGTTTTACCCCTGTAACACAAGAATTGTCTAAACTGTTGGAACTAATATTCAAAAAATTTCTAAGTGTTTAAAGACTTCATGCACAGGGGACATTCCTTCTAAAGCAATTGTGTGAAGCTCAAAATTGGGCTAAATGTCTTGGACTGGGGACATCTTAGTGGGAGAAGTCGCAAAAGGGGTTGGAGTTTAATACTAGGGTTACACTCAATTCCTGGTATGATCTTTCCTTTGTGAACCTTACATGAATTGTTTAACTCTGATTAAGGCTCAAAATATCCTGATAAGGATATATCTTTAGGATATATCTTCAAAATGTGTTTTTGGGATACGTTTCGGGATATTTGATTGAAATATTTGGGAAATGATACTTGGATTGAAAATTAAAACTCTGATCAAACAAGTATTATTAAAACAGGTTTTAGAAAATAGACTATCTTTTATTCTTTAGAAGTTTTGTCTAAAAATTGATTGAATTTTGAGAAATTCTATTTGATAAAGGTCTTCACAATATATCACTGAGTATATTGATCAGGATATTTTCAAAAGACAGCTGTATAAATTTTGCAAAGCTAAAACCTACACTAAGAAATGCATTAGAGGGCAATAGCAAACCAATTGAAAGATGAAATTATCTGAAATAAGCAATACCAGTTGATAACCGAAGGCTTCATCCTAAAACCTAGGACCCATCCACCTTCGGCTATCAAGTTGTTTTAATGCAGAAATAGAAACTGTTCATAGGACAAGAAGTAAAATTGTTCAAACATAAGCATAACACTCAAATTTAAGGGGAATAAGTTTTAGGAGGCAGCGCCTTCTTCGTTCGTGGTATTTTCAGCAGCATCCGTCTCGGGATCAACCTCAGCATCCCTCTCAGCATCAGTTGGTTTCTCGACTGCCTTTGAAGATCCTTCAGCTGCAGGTTTAGCAGAAGTGCCGCCGAGACTCTTCAGCTTTGTTTCCCAGGCATTGATGTCCTAAGAAGGACACTCGAAGCCCAGTGCTTTGGCTTCGTGGGCCATCTTTAGCCTGGCCTGGAGAAGGGAAGTGATGACGGAACTTTTAAGGCTTTCCCGGTAGCTGATCATATCCTGTTCGTGTTGAGCATGGGCAGCATCAAGATCGGTTTGAGCCTGGAGAGCAGCTTTGCTGAGGGCGGCCTGGTGTTCTTGGGTCATAGCCTTGAACTTGTCCTCGTAATGCCGAGATTTGGCGGCTGCAATCATACCCTGATCAGAAATGGTAACCTCGGCTTTCTTCAACTTGGATTCAAGCGTCTTATTGAGCCCACAGGATTCTTGATATAAATGAACCAGATGTTCGAGACCCTGCAAAGTAAGAGGACAGGTATTGGTTTTAATAAATACTTATAAGCGGTATAAGGTGCAGGATATGGCTCGAGGATATTAACCTGGTTAAGAAAAGAAGTCATGAATCCGCTTGCCTCAATGTACCCGTGATTTTCATAGGGGAATGTATCAGAGATAACAGGAGAATCAGGCTCTTTCCTTTTACGGGAACTTGAACTCCGGGGCTTAGTAGCTGGCGAAGGTTTGGGAATGATGATGGCCTTGGAAATGCTGGGCTTGGATGAGGCCGTGGCCTTGGGACTAGGTTCCTTCTTAATCTGGACCTGATCAGAATAACTGTCCAGCTCTTCAAGGTCGAAAACCTCGGGGATCATGGCTGGTGTTGCGTAAAGGGAAAAGTCCTCCACCCTTATTACTCTTTATATTACAATAATTAGTCATTTCAAAAGTAACTCTTACCAGACATTTCGGATGATGAATATTGGCTGGAACTCGGGATATGTGTGGTAAAACTCTTGTCACTTGCAGGTAATTGGTAAACTGCTTTGATTCTTTTTTCTGATTCCGCAGTAGGGGGAGCTACTTCCTTAAAATTCACTGTGAAAAGATCAAATAAGAAGATATTAGCACAAGATAAAAGTTTAGAAGTACATGGGGACATTCATGATCCTACCGGTGGTTAACCACTCCATCGGAAGACTAGCACCCTCACGAATGGAGTCTCGTTTGACGAAGAAGAACTTGCGTTGCCATCCATATTCGTTTTTGGTGGCTTTAAGAATAAGGGGTTTGCTGGAAGTTGAAAAAAGCAAAAACCGACTGGAACCGTGGGATCGGAGGCGGTAAGCGATTGGCATATCTTCGATGCAAAGGTCGGGACAGTGAAGGTTTTTAATTTGGTTGAGTACGATTAATACCCTCCAGACCATGGGCATGGTTTGGGCAAAGGAAATACCGGTAGTCCGGAAGAATTGCATCATAAATTCGGGAAAGGGGTACCGAAGACCTAGCGAGAAAGGGTATGCCGGGAAGCAGACCCAATCAGCAGAAGAAACGTCCGATCGAATTGATCGATCAAACGGTCTGAAGACCGTGCCATCGGGGAAAGCACCGGAAGCTCTCAATGCTGCAATGTCCGTGTTATCAAAAGCACAGATCTCCTTCTCGGGATTTTTAAGAAGATTTTGCTGGATGAAGGTCTCAGATGATTCGCCGGTTTGAGAAAAAGTTCTAGTAGCCATTGCAAGTAGAGGAAAAGAGATTGACAGGAAATGAATAAGAAGTAAGGAATTACCTGGAGACTCCGTTGATGATATCTACTTTTCAAACAAGAAGAGAGAAGACATAGGAGCGTTGTAGATGTCCATCGAGTTAAAAGCGCGTTGGAAGTTGTATGGTGTAATCTTGACCGTCATCTCGATTTAATTGCCTTGATTTGCGAGACAGGATTTTTGAAATATATCCGTTGGATTGGTATACCAACAGATATATTTGGGGACAATTGTTATGGGTCATTTTTTGAGCATATATATATCCTGACTAATATTCTGCTTTTGATTGTTTACTTGTGATCAGGATACCGGATCAGGATATTGGTAACATCCTGGTGCGATATCCTGGTATTAACTAAATTAACCACGTGCAGGTTAGAGGCTGTGGGTCACTATCGGTCGAATGGACCTCTTCTCCTTAAGAGTCGGGCAAACCAGTTACGTGAGAGACGTTGAACCCGAAGGACCAGGTCTACAACGTTCAAGTAGGGAATATCCGTCGAATCCCGGTTTAATAGGGTAGTTTGTTGAATTTCTTTTTCTATAAATAGATGGGGCGGATCAGATTAAGCCACGCAATTTTTTTCACTCACTTCACTCGCACACTTTGCTCTCTAGCTACTAGCAAACACTATACACAAACACTTGTACTCGAATTACCTTGTAACACCTAGTTGATCCGCACCACATCCTGCACTGTATCCTGATATTCGAAGTAATAGAAGAACAAGGCAGCTGCGATTGTCAGCTCCCGAGGTTTTATGCCGGCGATCTAGATTGATCAAGGGCTTTCCTCGTACATCTCGTGTCACCTTTTACATTTTTTGCTCATTGTTTGATCATAGATACAGCTCTATATCCTGAGCCGTATCCTGAAAACTGTTTTTACAAACGACTTAATCATCATATTTTTTACACATATTTCTAGCACACTACCTCACTTAACTAATTTGATCACTTAATTGCTTTGGTAATTTTTGACCAAAACAATGACCCGCCGAAATGCGGCGGAGATTCTTTAATTATAACTAAGTCGATTTAGGACACGCACGTTATATTGAACCTGTCAAACGGGAAAAAATAGACGATGTAAAAACGTTCACCCACACACACATGTTGCGTTGTGTTAACTCGCAAAATTACGTAAAAACGTTAAACCAAAGACGCACGTTGCGATGTGTTAAGTCACAAAATTTAGAACGAAGCATAAAGCGAAAAATTTGCGGAAAATGAAAACTATTGTTTTGGTCAAAAATTACCGAAGCAATTAAGTGATCAAATTAGTTAAGTGAGGCAGTGTGCTTGAAATATGTGTGAAAAATATGTTAATCAAGTTAATTGCAAAAACAGTTTCAGGATACGGCTCAGGATATAGAGCTGTATCTATGATCAAACAATGAGCAAAAAAGTAAAGGTTGACACGTGATGTACGAGGAAAGCCCTTGATCAATCTAGATCGCCGGCACAAAACCTCGGGAGCTGACAATCGCAGCTGCCATGTTCTTCTATTGCTTCAAATATCAGGATACAGTGCAGGATGTGATGCAGATCAACTAGGTGTTACAATGTAATTCGAGTACAAGTGTTTGTGTATAGTGTTTGCTAGAAGCTAGAGAGCAAAAAGTGTGTGAAAGAGTGTGTGTAAAAGTTTCCTGCCTTAATCTGATCCGCCCCATCTATTTATAGTAAAAGAAATGCAACAAACTACCCTATTAAACCGGGATCCGGCGGATATTCCCCACTTGAACGTTGTAGACCTGGTCTTTCGGGTTCAACGTCTCTCATATAACAGATTTGCCCGAGTCCTAAGGAGAAGAAGTCCATCTGACCGTTAGTGACCTACAGCTTCTAACCTGCACGTCATTAATTCAGCTAATACCAGGATATCGCACCAGGATGTTACCAATATCCTGATCCGGTATCCTGGTCACAAATAAACAATCAAAAGCAGGATATTAGTCAGGATATATACTCTCAGAAAATGACCCATAACAATTGTCCCCAAATATATCTGTTGGTATACCAATCCAACGGATATATTTTAAAAATCCTGTTTCGTAGACCGAGGCAATTAAAACGAGACGATGGTCAAGATTACACCATAACTTCCAACGCGCTTTTAACTCGATGGAGATCTACAATGCTCCTATATCTTCTCTCTTCTTGTTTGAAAAGCAGATATCTCCAACGGAGTCTCCAGGTAATTCCCTACTTCTCATTCATTTCCTGTCAATCTCTTTTCCTTTACTTGCAATGGCTGCCAGAACTTATTCCCAAACCGGTGAATCATCCGAGACCTTCATTCAGCAGAATCTTCTCAAAAATCCCGAGAAGGAGGTTTGTGCTTTTGATAACGCAGACATTGCGGCTTTGAGAGCTTCCGGTGCTTTCCCCGATGGCACGGTCTTTAGACCATTTGATCGGTCAATTCGATCGGACGTTTCTTCTGCTGATTGGGTCTGCTTCCCGGCATACCCTTTCTCGCTAGGTCTTCGGTACCCTTTTCCCGAATTTATGATGCAATTCTTTCGGACCACCGGTATCTCCTTTGCCCAAACCATGCCCATGGTCTGGAGGGTATTAATCGTACTCAACCAAATTAAAAATCTTCACTGTCCCGACCTTTGTATCGAAGATATGCCAATCGCTTACCGCCTCCGATCCCACGGTTCAAGCCGGTTTTTGCTTTTTTCGACTTCCAACAAACCCCTTATTCTTAAAGCCACCAAAAACGAAGACGGATGGCAACGCAAGTTCTTCTTTGTCAAACGAGACTCCATTGATGAGGGTGCTAGCCTTCCGGTGGAGTGGTTAACCACCGGTAGGATCATGAATGTTCCCATGTACCTTTAGAATTTTATCTTTTGCTAATATCCTCTTATTTGATCCTTTTGCAGTGAATTTTAAGGAAGTAGCTCCCCCTACTGCGGAATCAGAAAAAAGAATCAAAACTGTTTACCAATTACCTGCAAGCGACAGGAGTTTTATCACACATATCCCGAGCTCCAGTCAATACTCATCATCTGAAATGTCTGGTAAGGATTAATTTTGAAATAATTAATTAGCGCAATATAATATAATGAAGGGTAATAAAGATGTAAGACTTTTTCCCTTTACGCAGCACCGGCCAAGATCCCTGAGGTCTTTGACCTTGACGAGCTGGACAGTTATTCCGATCAGGTCCAGATCAAGAAGGAACCTAGTCCCAAGGCCACGGCCTCATCCAAGCCCAGCAGTTCCAAGGCCATCGTCATTCCCAAACCTTCGCCAGCTACCAAGCCCCGGAGTTCAAGCTCTCGTAAAAGGAAAGAGCCCGATTCCCCCGTTATCTCTGATACATTTCCCTATGAGAATCACGGGTTCATCGAAGCAAGCGGATTTATGACTTCTTTTCTCAACCAGGTTAGTATCCTTGAGCCATATCCTGCAGCTTATACCACTTATAAGTATTTATTAAAACCAATACCTGTCTTCTTATTTTTGCAGGGTCTTGAACGTCTGGTTCATCTATATCAAGAATCCTGTGGGCTCAACAAGACGCTTGAATCCAAGTTGAAGAAAGCCGAGGTTACCATCTCCGATCAGGGCATGATTGCAGCCGCCAAATCTCGGCACTACGAGGAGAAGTTCAAGGCTATGACCCAAGAACACCAGACTGCTCTCAACAAAGTTACTCTCCAGGCCCAAGCCGATCTTGATGCTACCCATGCTCAACATGAACGGGATATGGTCAGCTACCGGGAAAGCCTTAAAAGTTCCGTCGTCACTTCCCTCCTCCAGGCCAGACTAAAGATGGCCCATGAATCCAAAACACTGGGCTTCGAATGCCCTTCTTGGGACGTCAGTGCCTGGGAAACAAAGCTAAGGAGTCTCGGCGGCACTTCTACCAAACCTGCAGCTGAAGGATCCTCAAAAGTAATCGAAAAACCAACTGGTGCTGAGAGGGATGCTGAGGCTGATCCCGAGATGAATGCTGCTGAAGATACCATGAACGAAGAGGGCGCTGCCTCCTAAAACTTATTTTCTTTAAATTTGAGAGTTATGCTTATGTTTGAACAATTTTATTTCTTGTCCTATGAACAGTTTTCATTTCTGTATTAAAACAACTTGATAGCCGAAGGTGGATGGGTCCTAGGTTTTAGGATGAAACCTTCGGTTATCAACTGATATTGCTTATTTCAAATAATTTCATCTTTCAATTGGCTTGCTATTGCTCTCATATCCTGATCAATATACTCAGTGATATATTATGAAAACCTTTTTTAAATAGAATTTCTAAAAATTCAATTAATTTCAGACAAAACTTCTAAAGAATAAAAGATAGTCCATTTTCTAATACTTGTTTGATCAGGGTTTTCATTTTCAAATCAAATA
This sequence comes from Helianthus tuberosus, assembly GCA_030545235.1. Classification (NCBI taxonomy): domain Eukaryota; kingdom Viridiplantae; phylum Streptophyta; class Magnoliopsida; order Asterales; family Asteraceae; genus Helianthus; species Helianthus tuberosus. The sequence goes on along the minus strand of CM060424.1, from coordinate 30,543,461 downwards.
TTTCAATGAAATACCCCGAAACGTATTCCAAGAATACATTTCGAAGACATATCCTAAAGATATATCCTTAATCAGAGTTAAACAATTCATTTAAGGTTCACAAAGGAAAGATCATAGCAGGAATTGAGTGTAGCCCTAGTATTAAACTCCAACCCCTTTTGTGACTTCTCCTACTAAGATGTCCCCAGTTCGAGACACTTAGCTCAACTTTGATCCTTTGTGCATCATACAATTACTTTAGATGGAATGTCCCCTGTGCATGAAGTCCTCAAACACTTAGAAAATTTTTGAACACTAGTTCCAATTGTATAGACAATTTTTTGTGTTACAGGGGTAAAACCCAAAATGTACTGGAGATAAATCCTTTGTACCCTGGGGAAAATCCCAAATTTTCGTGCGCTACAGGCGGGAGTGTATAAACTTCAAGACTTAGAAAGGTGAAAACCTTTAAACCTTAGAGAGTATGAAAATATCCTTTCGTGAGAGAGGGTGATCAATCCTCATATACCTTAAGGATTCAGGATATAGCCAATAGTAACGAAATTGTCAGCCACTTTTACATGAACTGGTCCCGCCACCTTGAACTATTCCCGAATAACTTGCGCTCTAGGCGGGGTGTTTAAACCCAATTCGGAAGAAAGGTGAATACCTTTAAACCTGTGAAGGGATCAGGATCCCTTAGACGTGAGAGAGGGGGCCAATCCTCTAATCTTTCGAAGTATCCTGAGTGTGTATCCTGGTGCTATATCCCGAAGCATATTCTGCAAAACACTTATAAGCTAAGGTGGGTGTTAGCCCGGCTAACACCCCTCCGATGCTTAAGTCAGTAACGGGTTCAAAACAGTAAATAATATTAAAATTTAATAGAAGAGTCAGAATCCATACCACCCTGAGTCAGAATTTAAATTCCATACTCACTTGAAATAGAGTTTTAGATGTATAGCATTCCAGGATCTCGGTAGCATATCTCCCTCCATATTCTTGAGTCGGTATGCTCCTTTTCCTGATTCTGATTCAACCTCATAGGGTCCTTCCCATTTTGGAGCCAATTTTCCATCAGCAGGATTGGTAGTGTTCTGAAAAGCTTTTCTTAATACCCAATCTCCAACCTGAAATCTTCTAGTCCTTATATTCTTGTTATATGCTTTAGATATCCTCTGTTGATATGCTGCCATCCTTAGCCTTGCAGCGTCTCTTGTCTCATCAATAGTATCCAGTTCCTGGCATAGGACTTCAGGATTCTGCTCAGGATCCCTGAGGTTGGATCTCGCTGTAGGTATCACCATTTCTGTCGGGATCACCGCTTCTGCTCCAAACACCTCAGATATGGTCCTGCAAGAGATTTCTTATATAAAACGTCATTTATAATAGTGAACCGTGATACCTTCATTCTAAAGGCTTTAGGATTCTCATTCTTTGGGATGTGCCCTTCCTTGAGATATCTCATGATTAGAGCCGTCCAGGACTTAGGATCCTCCTCGGGATACTCAACATCAGGATCCTGAATACTTATTACTTCCTTATCCTGAGGATTCGTCACAGGATATAGGATATGTAATATTGGTATTCGGGTTCCTTCCGGTATCCTGACCGATGATCCCAGATTTGCCAAGGCATCAGCTTCAGCATTTTCCTCTCTTGGTACCTGTTCAAGTGTAAAAATATCGAAGTATCCTGCTAATTTTTTGAGAATTTCGAGATATTCAGCTAACTTTTCACCTTTTACTGCATAAGATCAATTGAAATGGTTAGTAATCAACAGGGAATCAACATATACTTGTAAACATCTAATATTCATATTTTTAGCCAACTTCAATCCTGCAATCAAAGCTTCATATTCTGCCTCATTATTAGTAGCAGGAAATTCACACCTAATAGCCTGGGGTAATATGTCCCCCTGTGGCGATTTTAGTAGTATACCTAGACCTACACCTCTTACGTTAGATGCACCATCAGTATACAATGTCTAGCATTCTAAGTTTTCTCCTAGCTGCTGCACTTCTAAGTCTACTTCATTTTGAATGTCACTACTGAAATCAGCCACAAAGTCAGCTAAAGCCTGAGACTTTATGGCATTTCTAGGCTCATATACTAAGTCATAAGCACTTAATTTTACTGACCATTTAGCCATCCTACCCGACATCTCAGGTTTCCTAAGCACGTTTTAACAGGATAATTGGTTTTAACATGAATCCTATGTGTCTCAAAATAATGTCTAAGTTTCGTTGACGCCATAACTAGGGCTAATATCAATTTTTCTAGATGAGAATATCTAGTTTCAGCATCTAATAAACTTTTACTAACATAATAGACAGGATACTGCTGACCTTCATGATCTTTTACAAGGACAGCACTTACCGCATTCCCTGATACTGCAAGATACAGGGATAATGATTCACCATTTTCAGGCTTCATCAATAAGGGTGCTGTTGAAAGATATTGCTTCAAATCCTGCAAGGCTGCTTCATGCTTTGCTCCCCATTCGAACTTCTTATTCTTCTTGAGGATATCATAAAATTCCTTGCATTTTTCCGAGGATCTTGAAATAAATCTGTTCAATGCTGCTACTCGGCCGGTTAACTATAACGACTCACACAAAAATGTCCTAAAAACGTTCTGTAAGTATAAACCCGGACCCCTGATGTAACAACTCTCATTAAAAATACTATTTCTTATTTTAATTTGCCCAAGAGGAAACCCTAATTAAGACACCCAAGTAATTCTACATAAACCCTACAAATTTCAGAACAATCAGAATCAGGATCAGGGCCCTTAAAACTCAGGGGGGGTATTTCCCTATTGACGATTATCCTCACAAATTGTTGTCGAATTCGAATTTATCAATTTCATCAAGTCAGCAAGGCTAGTCCAGGACGTGGCAAGCCTATAATAAATTCGTGTCCCTTACGGACCGTAAGGGATAAGGCTTACGGTCTGTAAGCATGTCAAATTTTGTGTATAAATAGCAGAGTCTGGGACTTGATTTCTGGCTTCAGTTCGACGTAAAAATTCCAATTATACGCTGAGATATCGTCCAAATACTCTAAAAACACACACGAATCACTAATTAGTATAGCGGGGTGCTGCTACGATACAGGGTATTAACTCGATCGCTGCTACGATTCAATGTCCGATCGATTGGAACTATCCAATGGATGTTTAAGTGCTATTCTTTGTCATTTGTCGTGATTCCGACAGGATGTTTGAGTACCACCCGATCTCGGGGAATACTCTGTCATTCGTTGTGAATCCGATGGATGTTTAAGTGATTGCACTTTGTCATTCGTTGTGAGGGTTTTAATCTCGTGAGTTATCGTAAATGTTGTATTAAGTTATCTACCTAGTTCATGTGCACTAAGTTACAAGGCTAATCAATAGGTTAAGCTCTGCCTATATAAATCTGCAATCTATCAAGGCTTATCTGTAGACTAAACTCTGCCGTATGAATCTGCATGTTTATAATGTGAGTCATTCTCTTTTTATCAAATTACTTTCAAAATCATGTTTATTTTCAAGGTTATAATTACAGGGATTAAGTTTATGTAATCACCAAATTACAGCCAGTATGTGGGGTTTTGTATACATTACTTGATAATCTTTGCCATTGGACAAACGGGTGGCCAATGGTGATATGACCATAGTCACAGATCCGGTCGAGTGACAAATACTGTGGGTAGTTGGTTGATATCTGAAACATTGTAATCTCCCTTAATACTGTAAATTATAACAAACAGGTCGTTTTACTAAAAAGAATGATTCACTCAGTATTTCCCGCTGACAAAACTTTTTTCAAACATGTTTCAGGTAATTACAGTAGATTGGAGTAAGAGTTGGATACGGCACTAAAAGGCTTCAAGAAGTGGCTTATTTTATTAATTAAACCAAAGTTAGAAATAGGGTTTTATGTAATCAAATTTATCTTTATTAAAGCTACCTTTGTAAAACATGGGTTTATCCCATCTATTTAATAAATAAAATCCGGTGTTTTCTAAACTCTGATATTTTTCCTAACTCACGGTCCTGATGAAATTTCCGCTGCAACATTTTTCAAAATAATCACCGGTACCACGGGCTGTTTGCGGCTCCCGATTCCGTCCAGGGTGGGTCGGGGGCCGTGACAGAAGGTGGTATCAGAGCCACTGCTTAAAGCCAATAGGTGTTGTAATAAAATACCTAAGTTTAAACGAAGAGTTAGGAACTTGATATTTTATGGTAGCACTCATGATAGCATTTAGACTTGAACTTAAGAAAAGATGCCTTAGTATAATCTTCGAGATAAGCTAAGTAATTGTGTAAATAAAGTATGATAAATTTTGGTATGCCGTAAGAATGACGATTAGAACATTGCAGGCAATAGCACTTAATTGCTATTAATTCTTGCTTATTGATATTACTTGGGCTAGAATAAGATATGTTACGGGAATACAAATTTCCTTAATTCTGGATAAAAGCCCTAATAAAAGAGACACTTTTAAAGATACTGTTTATGGGAAAAAGAAAATTTTCTCCGGCAAGACTGGGTATGATGTAGCAGACTCTCCAGTTTGTCCGGATATACTGAGGTTACCTCTCCGGCGCGAACCGGATAAGATGGCGTATATAAAAATGTCAAACAAGTGACAAGATTTCCCTAAATAGTATCATGATCTGATATCTGACTTGTTATTGGAATTATGAATCTGTTAAAAACATGATCTTATAAAAGATATGTATATTACAGCATGTGAAATATGTGATTATATAGATATGTATATCTATAAGAAATTCCAAAAGTCAATTAGGAATAAAGCACAAGCATCTGTGTCTAGATTTCTTTATCAGGAATCTCTTTTCCGATATCAAAACATTATTTCGTTTGATCATCTACCTCGTAACTCGTGCGATAATATAAACAATGGAAACCCTTTAAGTTGGGATACCATAAAAAATATAAGAATTACCAATGCGTTACCATAAACTATTAACACAAGTATGTAAAGCTGTGCTAGTGCACAAGAAAACACATGAAACTTAAAATTTCACGTCCACGGACGTCAAAATATATCACACATGACTTCCAAGTCAAGACCTTTGGAAAATATAATTAGGCACGATAAAAACAATGTTCATCCCAGCAGTGGGAGAACTACTGATCAAAAAGCGGCACTTTGCCACATGATCCTACGAACGACACGAATCTCGCTGAGATACGTTGTAACAAGATTTCACAACCATCGGTGCGCAGTCTAATCAGAGTCATAATTATTAGCACTGCAAAAAGAGTCACATACCTTTGCAAATTCCCTATTTCATTTTATTCACATTTCCTGGTAATGTCACTCAACAACGGTTATCACACGAAATTCCAGATAAAGTTTTTATATTTCTTTTTCTGACTTCTGCATATAATAAGTTGACTTTCGCGTTTCTACTTCCCCTAATGGTCATCATACCATGAGGATTTCTTTCATGGTAATGAATATTGATCTATTTCATTTTTGGTAAATCCACACGTTACACTTGCACTATTTGTTACGCATGTGGTTCGTTTGATTTATGAAGACCACTAGAGGGCTTCATTCCGAATTGTTATTTTATCCAAACTCAAATATCATTCCGCTTTTTGCACTATAAATCGCATTATTGCAAAACGATGACTCTTTAATATCGAGTCAATGAATTTTGTTAAACCATTGAAGTGAAGAATTTATATTTTTATTTGAGGAATACTCTCATTTAAGATTATGTTTAAATTATTTATTATTAATATATTAATAATAGTAGTATCATTCTTAGGTATTAAGGTTATTGTCAGGGGCAGGTATTGGGTAGCCTAGCCTTAGTTAGGCATGGATTGATCACCTATGCTTAAACAAGGCAGCACTAACCAATATCCACCCATGATAATGACTAGTTAATATATATAAATTAAGTCATCATATTTATATAGTAAATTTTAATTATATATATAAAAATATTTTACTTTGTATTGTAAGGAGAAGACATATTTTCATAAAACAATACAAGAATTAGAGGGACGAATAAAATTATATAAATAATTGTCTATCACATATTTTAACTATGTACCGTAACACTCTGGCAAGAAAATGACCATATAAGAATAATATGGTAGTCATCAACTACGGTGGGTTAGGGGAATACTATATAAAGAATAGTCCTCGTTTTCACTTATTTACAACATTTGAAAATACATTCACAACGTTATATGGTTTCAAAATGAAAGTAAGTAATCACAAAGAATCGACCCGTTAAGTGTTATATATTTATAAAATATTTTACAAATACTTTTGTACAATAAATATTTTTACACCTTTATTTACAACTTTCATTTAACGTTATAAATAATAGTGATTTCTTTTACAAAATAATAATACTAGAATATTTTATAATGTAATAACTTCATTGCGGTGTTTTGTAATATATATTACATAGTAAATATAAGTTATTTTACATAGTATAGTAAAATACTAAAATAATATTTATTTAAAAGTGGTGACCATTTACATATAGTAAAAATACGTAACAAATAATATATATTACATAGTATTTATATTTGATATGTAAGATACGGTTCAGACAGGGACACAAATAATATATATTACATTTGCTTTATAAATATAATATAATGGTTGGTCATGCCAAAACAACTTGTTCTTATTATATTTCGATCTCTAGGACATAGTATGAAAAATATGGTCACTAATAGTACAATATCACATTATTTCACAATTAAAACAACTTGGAACTCTAAACAATGATACACTAACTCTATTGTCTTTTGGTGTATCTTTGCAATTCACTCATCTCAACACTTTTATTTTCTCATATCATAATTATTTGACAAATCATTTTTCATGCTTTTATTTCATTTGGAACCTGTCAATTCTAAGTCTTCCTCAGTTGCCAATCAAAGTAAGCTTTCTTTTGACAAAGAATGTTATTGATTCTAAAAGTTCTTCACATTCATTTTAAATATCTATTGATCATATATCTTTTGGCTTGAACCTAGTCACCTTGAAAATTTTATCATTCCATCTCATTCATTTGACATCAATCTCTTGAATTGATTTAGTTGAGTTATTGAGTCCAATTTATTGTAAAACTCCTATTCATAAAATTTGATATTTTTGTACCATCTATCTTAAAACTGTTCTTACTAACTAAGACGTGACATAATTCTTAAAGAGATATCGTAGTCCAAATCTCGAGGACGAGATTTAAAACAAGGTGGGAAGAATGTAACGACTCACACAAAAATGTCCTAAAAACGTTCTGTAAGTATAAACCCAGACCCCTGATGTAACAACTCTCGTTAAAAATACTATTTCTTATTTTAATTTGCCCAAGAGGAAACCCTAATTAAGACACCCAAGTAATTCTACATAAACCCTACAAATTTCAGAACAATCAGAATCAGGATCAGGGCCCCTAAAACTCAGGGGGGATATTTCCCTATTGACGATTATCCTCACAAATTGCTGTCGAATTCGAATTTATCAATTTCGTCAAGTCAGCAAGGCTAGTCCAGGACGTGGCAAGCCTATAATAAATTCGTGTCCCTTACGGACCGTAAGGGATAAGGCTTACGGTCCGTAAGCATGTCAAATTTTGTGTATAAATAGCAGAGTTTGGGACTTGATTTCTGGCTTCAGTTCGACGTAAAAATTCCAATTATACGCTGAGATATCGTCCAAATACTCTAAAAACACACACGAATCACTAATTAGTATAGCGGGGTGCTGCTACGATACAGGGTATTAACTCGATCGCTGCTACGATTCAATGTCCGATCGATTGGAACTATCCAATGGATGTTTAAGTGCTATTCTTTGTCATTTGTCGTGATTCCGACAGGATGTTTGAGTACCACCCGATCTCGGGGAATACTCTGTCATTCGTTGTGAATCCGATGGATGTTTAAGTGATTGCACTTTGTCATTCGTTGTGAGGGTTTTAATCTCGTGAGTTATCGTAAATGCTGTATTAAGTTATCTACCTAGTTCATGTGCACTAAGTTACAAGGCTAATCAATAGGTTAAGCTCTGCCTATATAAATCTGCAATCTATCAAGGCTTATCTGTAGACTAAACTCTGCCGTATGAATCTGCATGTTTATAATGTGAGTCATTCTCTTTTTATCAAATTACTTTCAAAATCATGTTTATTTTCAAGGTTATAATTACAGGGATTAAGTTTATGTAATCACCAAATTACAGCCAGTATGTGGGGTTTTGTATACATTACTTGATAATCTTTGCCATTGGACAAACGGGTGGCCAATGGTGATATGACCATAGTCACAGATCCGGTCGAGTGACAAATACTATGGGTAGTTGGTTGATATCTGAAACATTGTAATCTCCCTTAATACTGTAAATTATAACAAACAGGTCGTTTTACTAAAAAGAATGATTCACTCAGTATTTCCCGCTGACAAAACCTTTTTCAAACATGTTTCAGGTAATTACAGTAGATTGGAGTAAGAGTTGGATACGCCACTAAAAGGCTTCAAGAAGTGACTTATTTTATTAATTAAATCAAAGTTAGAAATAGGGTTTTATGTAATCAAATTTATCTTTATTAAAGCTACCTTTGTAAAACATGGGTTTATCCCATCTATTTAATAAATAAAATCCGGTGTTTTCTAAACTCTGATATTTTTCCTAACTCACGGTCCTGATGAAATTTCCGCTGCAACATTTTTCAAAATAATCACCGGTACCACGGGCTGTTTGCGGCTCCCGATTCCGTCCAGGGTGGGTCGGGGGCCGTGACATTAACCGTTGAACATCCTTCATATTCGAAGGTGATTTTATATCCAGGATAGCTCTAATCTGCTCCGGGCTTGCCTCTATGCCTCTTTTGGTCACCATATATCCTAGAAACTTTCCTGCCCCCACTCCGAAATGGCACTTAGCAGGATTCAGTTTCATGTTGTATTGATCCAGGATATCAAACGCTCCCTTAATATCCTAGAGGTGATCCTCAGCCTTTTTAGATTTCACCACCATATCGTCAATATATACCTCCATGGTGTCCCCCAGCTTGTCTTTAAACATCATGTTTACCAACCTCTGGTATGTTGCACCTGCATTTTTCAAACCAAAGGGCATAGCAGTATAACAATAAATACCTGTGGGTGTCATGAAAGTAGTATCCTCCTGATCAGAAGGTTCCTTTTGGATTTGCTGAAATCCTGAAGAGGCATCCATGAAGGTTAACATCTCGTGGCCGGCGGTAGCATCTACCATTGAATCAATATGAGGTAGAGGAAACGGGTCTTTGGGACATGCTTTGTTTAAGTCTGTGTAATCTACACAAACTCTCCATTTCCCATTTTTCTTTTGTACCACGACTACATTCGCAAGCCATCTAGGAAACTTCACTTCTCTAATCATCTTGCTCCTTAATAGTCTTTCAACTTCCTCTTGGATGATCACATTTCGCTCCGGAGCAAATTTTCTTCTCTTTTGTTGGACCGGCTTGAATGACCTGTCAATACCAAGCTTATGTGTTATAATATCCTTGGATATACCTGTCATATCCTCGTGCTTCCACGCGAATGTTGACATCCTGCATTTCAAAAAGTTAGTCAATTGATTTTCAATATCCTGAGGGATATTGTTTCCTACGAGCACCGAGATATCCGGATTATCCCGATCCAGGATAACTTTCTTTACATCCTGCTCCGAAGCCTCCATGATATCCTGGGCCCGCATCTTTAATTGCTATGCTGCATTAGGCTTGGTTGAGGATTTCATTGAGGATGAGTAGGATTCCTTCGCCTCCTGCTGATCACTATCAACTTTGACGATCCCCCAAGGGGTAGGGATCTTGATGCACTGGTGATAAGTCGATGGCACAGCCTTCATGTCGTGGATCCATGCCCTGCCTAGTATGATGTTATAGCAGGATAGGGAATCCATCACACAGAAGCGTTGTATCGAGTTGACCCCTTCGACATATACTGGCAACTTTATCTCCCCTACGGTATTCCTAGCTTCTCCACTGAAACCAACGAGCACAGTGGACTTCGAAGTAATGTCCATCGGAGATACATTCATCCTCTTCAACATTTCCAGCTGAATTATCTTGACAGAGCTACCATTGTCCACTAATATCCTGCGTACAAAATGGTTAGCAACATATAACGTTATTACGAGAGCATCATGGTGAGGATCCTGCACAGTATCCCTGTCATCACTGTCGAAAGTGATCACTTTATCAGTTGTAAGGGTGGTCATCCTAGCTGGTTTGTCTCCCCTTTCAGTCTTAGCCTCCTTTGCATGTCTCTTTGTCGCAAAATACGAAGTCCCACAAATGTCGGATCCTCCTGAAATAAAATTAATTATTTTGGCATCTGCTGGGGGTGATGCTGCTCGTTCAGGATCCTTCTCAGGATCCTGCCCTTTATTCTTCTTTCTTCCCAGCAAATCATTCAGATATCCCTTGCTCAATAGGTAGCTTATTTCTTTCCTTAGAGCAATGCAATCCTCAGTCACATGTCCGAAATCTTCATGGAAGGCACACCATTTGGATTTATCCTTCCAATCAGCTTTTTGTTGATTCTTTCGAGGCCACCTGGGTTTGTCTCCTAAACCCTGCATAGCATGCATTAACTCAGGTATGTTAACAGAAAAGCAGTATTCAGATAATTCAGAATATTCTTCAGGATCCTCGTCTTCAACAGCGTTCACTTTCTTGTTGTCATTTCTGCCATATGGCTTAGAGCGATATGGTTTATACGAGGATTCTGATTTCCTGTTGGTTGATTCATAGGTTGAGGTAGAATTCATTCTCTCTTGCATCTTTTTGTCATCTTCCAAGCGAATATATCTCAAGGCCCTGTTACGAGCTTCATCAAGATTCCTGCAGGGATTCATTACAAGATCCTGATAAAACTGAGAATCCTTTTGTAACCCCATCTTAAAAGCCTGCACAGCTGTCGCAACATCAAGATGTGGGATATCCAAGGATTCCTGACTAAAATTGTTCACATAATCCCTGAAGGATTCCTGAGGTCCTTGAGTTATCCTGTAAAGATCACTGGTTAGTTTCTCAAAACTTCGGCTGCTAGAAAACTGACTATTAAATAAATTAATCAAATTTGCAAACGAAGTAATTGAGTGAGGAGGAACGTTTAACAGCCATTTTAAGGCTGATCCTGTCAGGGTAGAACCGAAACCCTTGCACAAGCATTCTTCCTTGAGTTCCGGAGGGATGGGGTTAATTTCCATTCTTTCCCTATACTGGGCAATATGCTCTTCAGGATCCGTAGTCCCATCATACAGCTTCATGTTGGGGGTTTGAAATCTCTTTGGGATTTCAGCATCACAGATGGGATATGCAAAGCGGGATATCCTGTGGCTATCTTGGGATACTTCCGGAATTGGCTGGACCACTCCAGGTACACTGGATATCATGTCCTTCAATTTCTGAAGTTCCCTAGTAAATGTTGACGTCATACCTGTTAGGGGTCATTTTCTTAACATATGTATCCTGACCAATATCCTGCCTTTGTTTGTTTATTTGTAATCAGGATGCTGGAAGAGGATATTGCTGACATCTTGGGCGATATCCTGAAGCTTATTGAATTAACCACGTGCAGGTTAAGGGCAGAGGCTTGCTAACGGTCACAAGGACTTCTTCTCCTCAAGACTCGGACGAATTTGTTGAGAAAGAGACGTTGAGCCCGAAAGACCAGGTCTGCAACGTTCCAAGAAGGAATATTCGGTGAATCCCGCGAGTTTAGGGTAGTTAGTTATTTTATCTTTACTATAAATAGATGAGGTCGGATCAACTTAGAACACACATCATTTCACACTTACGCTCTCGAACACAATCACATTCTAGCTAGTTGCAAACACCACACTTGTATTTCATTTTCGTTGTAACACTTAGTCGATCCGTACCACATCCTGCACTGTATCTTGATTTTTGAAGCAATTGAAGAACAAGGCAGCTGCGATTGTCAGCTCCCGAGGTTTTATGCCGGCGATCTAGATTGATCAAGGGCTTTCCTCGTACATCTCGTGTCACTTCCTTTACTTTTTGCTCATTAATTGCTCATTGTTTGATCATTGATACAGCTCAATATCCCGAGCCGTATCCTTATACTGTTTTTACAAGTAATTTAGTTAACACGTTTTTGACATTTACTTCTAGCACACTACCTCACTTAACTAATTTGATCACTTAATTACTTCGGTAATTTTTGACCAAAACAATTTGGCGCCCACCGTGGGGCAAGTGGTGCTCTCTTTACTAAAAATTTTTGTTAAATCGCTAATCGGTTTTTTATTTTCAAAACTTTTTGCTACATTGTCCACAATGGCCTCACGATCAAACATGAGTTCCTCTACTATGTCTGCTATGACTTCTGCTACTACCGGTTCGGTGCTTCCACCACCTCCTCCAAGGATGCCAGCTTCTACACAATCTCAAGATGTTATCCCTACTCGGAGTGTCCAGGGATCTACTCCCGTTTTAGCTTCTAATGATGAAATTTTAACCTTATTTGGAAGTGTGCAGGAACAAATGAGGCAGCAACAGGAAACAAACCAAATGCTTTTAAGGGAAATACAACTCCTGAAGTCTGGCTCGCGCAGATCTGCTGAGGACAATGTCACTCCATTACACCCCAGAGCGTTGAACTTTAGTTCAGCTGTGTATACCGAGGATAACAGGGGGAATATCGTGCCCAGTTTTCCTCAGAATCATACTCCTGAAATACCCTCCTTGATCAGGATGTCAACCATGAGGAGCTCAGGATATGCTTCAGGATATGGGCAAAACCCTCCAACGGGTAACGTGTCAAATAATAATAATACTCATGCTACTAACAATAATGGATCTTTGCAGGATACAGGTGTAACATCAGCACTTACTAGGGAACTTCAAAAGTTGAAGGACATGATATCTAGTGTGCCTGGGGTGGTCCAGCCAATCCCAGAAGTGTCCCAGGATAGCCACAAGATATCTCGTTTTGCATACCCTATATGTGATGCTGAGATCCCAAAGAGATTTCAAACTCCCAACATGAAGCTTTATGACGGGACTACGGATCCTGAGGAGCATATTGCCCAGTATAGGGAAAGAATGGAGATTAACCCTATTCCTCCGGAGCTCAAGGAAGCGTGCTTGTGCAAGGGATTTGGTTCTACTCTAACGGGATCAGCCTTGAAATGGCTGTTGAACGTTCCTCCTCACTCAATCACTTCATTTGCTCATTTGGTTAATTTATTTAACAGTCAATTTTCTTGTAGTCGGAGCTTTGAGAAACTAACCAGTGATCTTTACAGGATAACTCAAGGGCCTCAAGAATCCTTGAGGGATTATGTGAACAAATTTAGTCGAGAATCCTTGGATATCCCACATCTTGATGTTGCAACAGCTGTGCAAGCTTTTAAGATGGGATTACAGAAGGATTCTCAGTTTTATCAGGATCTTGTAATGAATCCCTGTAGGAATCTCGATGAAGCTCGTAACAGGGCCTTGAGATATATCCGTCTGGAAGATGACAAGAAGATGCAAGAAAGGATGAACTCGTCCAACACTTATGAATCGACTAATAGGAAGTCAGAATCCTCATTTAAGTCATATCGGCCTAAGCCATATGGTAGAAATGAAAACAAGAGAGTGAATGCTGTCGAAGATGAGGATCCTGAAGAGTATCCTGAATTGTCTGAATATTGCTTTTCTGTTAATATTCCTGAATTGATGTATGCTATGCAGGGTCTAGGAGACAAGGCTAGATGGCCCCGAAAGAATCAACAAAAGGCTGACTGGAAAGATAAGTCGAAGTGGTGTGCTTTCCACGAAGATTTCGGACATATGACTGAGGATTGCATTGCTTTAAGGAAAGAAATAAGCTACCTTCTGAGCAAGGGATATCTGAAAGATCTCTTAGGAAAGAAGAAGAATAAGGGTCAGGATACTGAGAAGGATCCTGAACGAGCAGCATCACCTCCCGCGGATGCCAAGATAATCAACTTCATTTCGGGGGGATCCGACATTTGTGGAACTTCGTATTCGGCAGCAAAGAGACATGCAAAGGAAGCCAAAGCCGAAAGGGGAGACAAACCTGTCAGGATGACTACACTCACAACTGACAAAGTGATCACATTTGATGCTGATGACAGGGATACTGTCCAGGATCCTCACCATGATGCTCTGGTAATAACGTTATATGTGGCTAACCATTTTGTACGCAGGATATTGGTTGATAATGGCAGCTCCGTCAACATAATCCAACTAGAAACTCTGAAGAGAATGAATGTATCTCCAATGGATATCACTTCAAAGTCCACCGTGCTTGTTGGATTCAGTGGAGAGGCTAGAAACACAGTGGGAGAGATAAAGTTGCCAGTATACATTGAAGGAGTCAATTCGATACAACGTTTCTGTGTGATGGATTCTCTATCCTGCTATAACATCATATTGGGAAGACCGTGGATTCACGATATGAAGGCCGTGCCATCAACGTATCACCAATGCATCAAGATACCTACCCCTTGGGGAGTGGTCAAAGTTGATAGTGATCAGCAGGAGGCGAAAGAGTGCTACTCATCCTCGATGAAATCCTCAGCCAAAACTAGTGCAGCATAGCAATTAAAGACGCGGGCCCAGGATATCGTGGAGGATCCGGAGCAGGATGCGAAGAAAGTTATCCTGGACCAGGATAACCCCGATATTTCGGTGCTCGTAGGGACCAATATCCCTCAGGATATTGAGGAACAATTAATTAACTTTTTGAAATGCAGGATGTCTACGTTTGCATGGAAACATGAGGATATGACTGGCATATCCAAAGATATCATCACTCACAAGCTTGGAATTGATAAGTCGTTCAAGCCTGTGCAACAAAAAAGAAGGAAGTTTGCTCCTGAGCGGAACACGATTATCCAAGAGGAAGTCGAAAGATTATTAAAGTCAAGAATGATCAGAGAGGTTAAGTTCCCAAGGTGGCTTGCAAACGTGGTTGTAGTACAGAAGAAGAATGGGAAATGGAGAGTTTGTGTAGACTACATAGACTTGAACAAAGCTTGTCCAAAAGACCCATTTCCTCTCCCCCATATTGATGCAATGGTAGATGCTACTGCTGGGCATGAGATGCTGACTTTCATGGACGCATCCTCAGGATTTCAACAGATACAAATGGAGCCTTCTGACCAGGAGGATACCGCCTTCATGACGCCAACAGGTATTTATTGTTATACAGCTATGCCTTTTGGTTTGAAAAATGCAGGTGCAACATACCAAAGATTGGTAAACATGATGTTCAAAGACAAACTGGGGGACACCATGGAAGTATACATTGACGATATGGTAGTAAAGTCAAAGAAAGCTCAGGATCACCTCCAGGATATTAAAGGAGCATTTGATATCCTGGATCAGTATAATATGAAGCTGAATCCTGCTAAGTGCCATTTCGGAGTGGGGGCAGGAAAGTTTCTTGGGTATATGGTGACGAAAAGGGGGATAGAGGCAAGCCCAGAGCAGATTAAAGCTATCCTGGATATAAAATCACCCTCGAATATGAAGGATGTACAAAGATTAACAGGCCGGGTAGCAGCTCTAAACAGATTTATCTCAAGATCCTCGGAGAAATGCAAAGACTTCTATGATATCCTAAAGAAGAACAAAAGATTCGAATGGGGGGAAAAGCATGAAGCAGCCCTACAAGATTTGAAACGGTATCTCTCAACCGCACCTCTATTGATGAAGCCGGAAAATGGTGAACCACTATCCCTATACCTTGCTGTATCAGGGAATGCTGTAAGTGCCGTTCTTATAAAAGACCATGAAGGTCAGCAGTATCCTGTTTATTATGTTAGTAAAAGTTTGTTAGATGCTGAAACTAGGTATTCTCATTTAGAAAAATTGATACTAGCGTTAATTATGGCATCAACGAAACTTAGACATTATTTCGAGACACATAGGATACATGTTAAAACAAACTATCCTATTAAGAATGTGCTCAGGAAACCAGAGATGTCAGGCAGGATGGCTAAGTGGTCAGTAAAATTGAGTGCTTATGATTTAGTATATGAACCTAGGAATGCCATAAAGTCTCAGGCTTTAGCTGACTTTGTGGCTGACTTTAGTAGTGACATTCAGGATGAGGTAGATCTAGAAGTTCAACAGCTAGGAGAATCCTCAGGATCCTGGACATTATATACTGATGGTGCATCTAATGTAAGAGGAGTAGGATTAGGAATACTACTAAAATCGCCACAGGGGGACATATTACCCCAGGCTATTAGGTGTGAATTTCCTGCTACTAATAATGAAGCAGAGTATGAAGCTTTAATTGCAGGATTAGAATTGGCTAAGAGTATGAGTATAAAGAATTTACAAGCATATGTTGACTCTTTGTTAATTACTAACCATTTTAATGGATCCTATGCAGTTAAGGGTGAGAAATTGACTGAATATCTTGATATTCTCAAAAAATTAGCAGGATATTTCGATGTTTTTACACTTGAACAGGTACCAAGGGAGGATAATGCTGAGGCAGACGCCTTAGCGAATCTGGGATCGTCGGTCAGGATACCTGAAGGGACACAAATACCAATAGTACATGTCTTATATCCTGCAACGAATCCTCGGGATAAAGAAGTAGTTGGTATTCAGGATCCTGGGGCGGAATATCCTGAAGAGGATCCTAGAACCTGGACGGCTCCAATCGTGAAATATCTCAAAGAAGGACACATCCCCGAAAATGAAAATCCTAAGGCATTTAGGATGAAGGTATCACGATTTACTATTATAAATAATATTTTGTACAAGAAATCTCTTGCAGGACCATATTTAAGGTGCTTGGAGGATCATGAAGCTAAAGAAGTACTTCAAGATATACATGAAGGGGACTGTGGTAGTCATACTGGGGGCAGATCATTATTCTCGAAAGTATTGAGGACATGATACTTTTGGCCAACAATGAGGAAAGATGCTGCAGAATATGCTCGAAGATGTGATGCATGTCAAAGGCATAGTAACATACTACATCAACCAGCTGAACCACTATATCCTGTAATTTCCCCTTGGCCATTCATGAAGTGGGGGATGGATATAGTAGGAAAATTACCGAAAGCTCCGGGAGGAAAAGTCTTTATGCTAGCAATGACGGATTACTTCTCTAAGTGGGTTGAAGCTGAAGCATTTGTTCAAGTAAGAGACCAAGAAGTAGTATCCTTCATCAAGAGAAATATCCTGACCAGATTCGGAGTACCAGCTGAGATAATCTGTGACAATGGCTCTCAGTTCATAAGTAAGAGGACTACTGACTTTTGCAAGAGTTGGGGAATCAAAATGATCACATCAACTCCGGTACATCCTCAAGCAAATGGACAAGCAGAATCCTCTAACAAGATAATTGTCAACAACTTAAAGAAAAGGCTTGGAGCCAAAAAAGGAAGATGGGCAGAAGAATTACCCTTTGTTTTATGGGCTGACAGGACAACGATAAAGAATGCAACAGGTCAAACCCCATTTTCGTTGGTGTTTGGAGCGGAAGCAGTGATTCCAACGGAGATGACAATACCTACTGCAAGATCTATCTTAAGTGATCCTGAGAAGAATCCTGAAGCCTTGAGTCAGGATTTAGACACTATAGATGAAAAAAGAGATGCGGCAAGGCTAAGGATGGCAGCATATCAACAGAGAATATCCAGGGCATATAATAAGAATATTAGAACCAGAAGATTTAAGGTTGGAGATTGGGTATTAAGAAAGGCTTTCCAAAATACTACTAATCCTGCCGATGGCAAGTTAGCTCCAAAATGGGAAGGACCATACGAAGTTGAATCAGAAGCAGGGAAAGGAGCATATAGACTCAAGAATATGGAGGGAGATATGCTACCGAGATCTTGGAACGCTATACACCTCAAGCTTTATTTTAAGTGAGTCTAGAATTTAATTTCTAACTCAAGATGGTATGAATTCTTACTTCTTTTTAATATGTTTTGATATTATTAATTCTTTTGAACCCAATACTGACTTAAGCATCGGAGGGGTGTTAGCCAAGCTAACACCCACCTTAGTTTACATTTGTTTTGCAAGATATGTTCCAGGATGTAGCTCCAAAATATGCACTCGGGATAACTCAGAAGATTAGAGGATTGGCCCCCTCTCTCACGTTTAAGGGATACTGATCCCTTCACAGGTTTAAAGGTATTCACCTTTCTTCCGAATTGGGTTTAAACACCCCGCCTGGAGCGCAAGTTATTCAGGGATAGTTCAAGGTGGCGGGACCAGTCCATGTAAAAGTGGCTGACAATTTCGTTACCATTGGCTATATCCTGAATTCTAACGGTATATGAGGATTGATCACCCTCTCTCACGAAAGGGTATTTTCATACTCTCTAAGGTTTAAAGGTTTTCACCTTTCTAAGTCTTGGAGTTTATACACTCCCGCCTGTAGCGCATGAATAATTGGGATTTTCCCCAGGATACAAAGGATTTATCTCCAGTACATCCTTGGGTTATACCCTCGGAACGAGAAAAATTGCTTATGCCATGGAAACTGACATGAAGTAGATTTCTAAGATACTTGAAGACATTATATACAGGGGACATTCCCACCAAGGCGGTGGTGTAAAGCTAAAAGGATGAAGTTTGCGACTAATGCATTAAGTACCTTGCACTGGGGACATCTTCATTGGAAGAGTTGCAAAGGGATTGAAGTTTGATAATAGGTTTATATCCTATGTCTGGTATGGTCTTTCCTTTGCAAGTCTCATTTAAATTTTTAATAACATTATGTTAAATATCTTGACACATATCCTCAAAGTCCTTTTAAGGATATTTGGCTGGGATGTTTGAAACCAGTATTGGTTTGGAATTTTGATCATCATCAAAACTTGGTTTTGAAAAGATAAGCTATTTTTTACTTTCTAGAAAACTTTTTATAAAGATAAAGGAATGTCTGGAAGATCTATTTAATAAAAGGTTTTTGCAGTATGTTTCTGAGCATACTAATCAGGATATTTTGTGAAATAACAGTATGAAATTTTTACAAAGCTAAGACTTACACTAAACAATGCAAAGTAACAAAAAATAAGTCAAAAGATGAAATTATTCTTAGAGCAATCAATGCTGGTTGATAACCGAAGGTTTCATCCTGAAACCCAGGACCCATCCACCTTCGGCTATCAAATTGTTTAGAGACAGAAATGAAAATTGTTCATAAAAACATAAAATTGTTCGAAAGATTTAAAGAAAACAAGCTCTAGGGGGTAGTGCCTTCTTGGTCCATAGCGGTTTCAGCAACATCCATCTTGGGATCCGCCTCAGCATCCTTGTCAGCATCGACTGCCTTTTCAACTGTTTTAGAAGGTTCATCGGCAGATTTGGAAGAGGTACCGCCAAGATTTTTCAGCTTGGTCTCCCAAGCACCAACGTCCCAAGAAGGGCATTCGAAGCCTAATATTTTGGCTTCATGAGCCATCTTCAACCTAGCCTGGAGAAGGGAAATGACGACGGAACTTTTGAGACTTTCTCGGTAACTGACCATATCCCGTTCGTACTGCACATGGGCAGCTTCCAAATCGGCCTGGGCTTGAAGAGTAGCTTTGTTGAGAGCAACTTGGTGTTCTTGGGTCATAGCTTTGTATTTCTCCTCGTAATGACGAGACTTGGCGGCCGCAATCATGCCCTGGTCAGAGATTGTGATTTCTGCTTCCTTTAGCTTAGATTCAAGTGTTTTGTTGAGCTTGCAGGATTCTTGATATAAGTGAACCAAACGCTCAAGACCCTACAAAGGTAAAAGGACAGGGATCAATGTTGTTAAGTCTTTGAAAATAGTTTAAATTGCAGGATATGATATAAAGATACTAACCTGGTTGAGAAAAGAAGTCATAAAACCACTGGCTTCAATGAATCCGTGCTTTTCGTAAGGAAAGGTGTCAGAAATAACAGGGGAATCGGGTTCTTTCCTTTTGCGGGAACTTGAACTCCGGGGCTTGGTAGCCGGTGAAGGTTTAGGAATGATTATGGCTCTGGAGCTGCTGGGTTTGGATGTAGCAGTGGTCTTGGAGCCGGATTCTTTCTTGACCTGGATCTGGTCAGAATAGCTATCCAGTTCGTCAAGATCAAAGACTTCGGGGATCTTAGCTGGTGCTGCGTAAAGGGAAGAGTTTAACTCTTTATCATTATATTGTTTTGACTAATTATTCTGAAAGGAATTCTTACCAGACATCTCGGATGACGAGTACTGACTTGAACTCGGAACGTGTGTGGTAAAAGTCCTGTCTGTTGCAGGTAACCGGTAAACGGTGTTGATTCTCTCTTCTGATTCAGCGGTAGGAGGAGCAACTTCCTTGAAGTTCACTGCATAAAGATCAAAAAGAAGAATATTAATAGAGGATAACAATCAAATCGTCTAAGAGGATATTTATGATCCTACCGGTGGTTAACCACTCCACCGGAAGGTTAGCACCCTCAGCAATGGAATCTCGTTTGACAAAGAAGAATTTGCGTTGCCATCCGTCTTCATTTTTGGTGGCTTTGAGGATCAGGGGTTTGCTGGAGGTTGAAAAAAGCAAAAACCGGCTAGAGCCGTGGGATCGGAGGCGATAAGCAATAGGTAGATCCTCGATGCAGAGGTCAGAACAGTGGAGGTTTTTGATTTGGTTGAGTACAATTAATACTCTCCAAACCATGGGCATGGTTTGAGCAAAAGAGATGCCAGTAATACGAAAGAATTGCATCATGAATTCTGGGAAGGGGTATCGAAGGCCTAGTGAAAAAGGATATGCTGGAAAACAGATCCATTCGGTAGAACTAACATCCGATCGGATTGACCGATCAAATGGCCTGAAGACTGTGCTATCAGGGAAAGCGCCGGAGGCTCTTAAAGCTGCAATATCTGCATTGTCAAAGGCGCAGATCTCCTTTTCGGGATTTTTGAGAAGATTCTGCTGGGTGAAGGTCTCGGCGGCCATTGCTAGAAAGATGAAGTAAATTGACAGGAAGAAAGTCGAAAATGGAGAATTACCTGAAGGGACTGTTGATGATATCTGCTTTTCAAACAAGAAAAGAGAAGATATAGGGGCATTGTGGATCTCCATGGAGTAAAAAACGCGTTGGAAGTTATGATGTGATCTTGACCGTCGCTTCATTTTAAATGCCTAGAGTTGTGGGATAAGGTTTTTGAAATATATCCGTTGGATTGGTATCCCAACTGATATATTTGGGGACAATTGTTAGGGGTCATTTTCTTAACATATGTATCCTGACCAATATCCTGCCTTTGTTTGTTTATTTGTAATCAGGATGCTGGAAGAGGATATTGCTGACATCTTGGGCGATATCCTGAAGCTTATTGAATTAACCACGTGCAGGTTAAGGGCAGAGGCTTGCTAACGGTCACAAGGACTTCTTCTCCTCAAGACTCGGACGAATTTGTTGAGAAAGAGACGTTGAGCCCGAAAGACCAGGTCTGCAACGTTCCAAGAAGGAATATTCGGTGAATCCCGCGAGTTTAGGGTAGTTAGTTATTTTATCTTTACTATAAATAGATGAGGTCGGATCAACTTAGAACACACATCATTTCACACTTACGCTCTCGAACACAATCACATTCTAGCTAGTTGCAAACACCACACTTGTATTTCATTTTCGTTGTAACACTTAGTCGATCCGTACCACATCCTGCACTGTATCCTGGTTTTTGAAGCAATTGAAGAACAAGGCAGCTGCGATTGTCAGCTCCCGAGGTTTTATGCCGGCGATCTAGATTGATCAAGGGCTTTCCTCGTACATCTCGTGTCACTTCCTTTACTTTTTGCTCATTAATTGCTCATTGTTTGATCATTGATACAGCTCAATATCCCGAGCCGTATCCTTATACTGTTTTTACAAGTAATTTAGTTAACACGTTTTTGACATTTACTTCTAGCACACTACCTCACTTAACTAATTTGATCACTTAATTACTTCGGTAATTTTTGACCAAAACAATACCTGCATCCTGCAAAGACCCATTATTGTTAGTAGCAGGAGTATTATTATTTGACATGTTACCGGTCTGAGGATTCTGGCCATATCCTGAAGCATATCCTGAGCTCCTCACAGTTGACATCCTGACCGAGGAGGGTATCTCAGGAGTATGATTCTGAAAATGGCTTGGCACGATATTCCCCCGGTTATCCTCAGTGTAAACTGCAGAACTGAAGTCCAAAGCTCTAGGCTGCAAAGGAGTGACAGTTTCTTCAGCAGGTCTACTTGAGCCGGATTTCAAGAGTTGTATCTCTCTCATCAGCATCTGATTAGTTTCCTGCTGCTGCCTCATCTGTTCCTGTACACTACCAAACAAATTCAGAATTTCATCGTTAGAAGCCAAAACAGGACCAGATCCCTGAGTACTGGGAGCGGGGATAACATCCCGAGCCACATGACTTTCAGTTCCGTGTGAAGAAGTTTGCATTCGTGGAGGAGGAGGTGGAAACACCGAACCAATTGTTGCAGAGGTTGTAGCAGACATGGTGGAAGAGCTCATGTTTGATCTCGAGGCCATTGAAAACAATGTAGCAAAAAGTTTTGACAATAGAAAACCGAGTAATGATTTTACTAAAGTTTTTAGCAAAAATAGCACCACTTGCCCCACGGTGGGCGCCAAATTGTTTTGGTCAAAAATTACCGAAGCAATTAAGTGATCAAATTAGTTAAGTGAGGTAGTGTGCTAGAAATACGTGTGAAAAATATGTTAATCAAGTTAATTGCAAAAACAGTTTCAGGATACGGCTCAGGATATAGAGCTGTATCTATGATCAAACAATGAGCAAAAAAGTAAAGGTTGACACGTGATGTATGAGGAAAGCCCTTGATCAATCTAGATCGCCGGCACAAAACCTCGAGAGCTGACAATCGCAGCTGCCATGTTCTTCTATTGCTTCAAATATCAGGATACAGTGCAAGATATGATGCGGATCAACTAGGTGTTACAATGTAATTCGAGTACAAGTGTTTATGTATAGTGTTTGCTAGAAGCTAGAGAGCAAAAGTGTGCGAAAGATTGTGTGTAAAAGTTGCCTGCCTTAATCTGATCCGCCCCATCTATTTATAGTAAAAGAAATGCAACAAACTACCCTATTAAACCGGGATCCGGCGGATATTCCCCACTTGAACGTTGTAGACCTGATCTTTCGGGTTCAACGTCTCTCATATAACAGATTTGCCCGAGTCCTAAGGAGAAGAAGTCCATCTGACCGTTAGTGACCCGCAGCTTCTAACCTGCACGTGATTAATTCAGCTAATACCAGGATATCGCACCAGGATGTTACCAATATCCTGATCCGGTATCCTGGTCACAAATAAACAATCAAAAGCAGGATATTAGTTAGGATATATACTCTCAGAAAATGACCCATAACAACTATAAAGGACCAAAGTTGAAAGTAAAAAAAGTTGTGAGGATAGATTGCAAAAGATAAAAAGTTTTGTGTTAAAAGTAAAAAAAAACAAATAGTTTTGGGTTAAAAGTAATTTATGAAACACTTTTTGGTAAAAAGTAAAAAAAAAAAAATTTTAAAAACCCTCAAATCCAAGGTTACAAAAACCATATGCATAACCATTTTTTCTTTGAAAAACCCCCAAAGCCAAGATTACAACTCATAAGTAAAAAAAAAAAACAAAGTGATTAAATCGCAAAAGATGGAAACTTTTGAATTAGAAGTGAAAAATCAAATTAATCAAAGGGGTTAAATTACCAAAGATTAAAACTTTAAACTTAAATTGTCAAAGATTAAAACTTTAGGGTTAAAAAGAAAAATTCCATTTTTTTTGAAAAACTCCCAAAGCTAAAGATACAACAACCTTAAGCACAATTGAGTTGCTTATTTATAGGTTAATAATATATTTTAACTATAACTTATTTATAGTTCATAAAATGTATTTTAGAGGGATAATAGCAATCAAAATGTCTTTAAAAGGTGGTCTGTTTGATTTAGTTTGATGTGTGTTTATGATATTTTGTATTATAAGGACGCAACTTTAACATCTATTATTATAGTCTTAATTGATAAAACTACATGTTTAAAGCGAGTTAAAATAAATTATAACATGATAATTTAGACGAATATAATTAAGTCAAATGAAAAAAATATTTATAACGAGTTAAAATGAGTGACAACATGTTAAGTCTGATATAAGAGAATAAATAAATATTTGTAGCGAGTCAAAATGATATTTAGCATGATAAATTGCTAATCTTAGTGGTGGGACTTGAACGAAGCTAGGTAAGTGCTGGACTCTTAAAAAGCTAATATATCTTAAGCACAAATGTCGGTAGGTTTCGCCACCGACATTGTGAGTTGTTAAGTAAATTTAAATATAATAATTCACACCAAAAGCTACATGGTGGTGCTGGTAAATACGATTTTGGATAACATATCAGTCATGGGCCCGATCCGTATTCCTTCCAACTATTTTTCTTTTTGTTTTTTTTTCTTCTTTTTTCCTTTCCTTATAATTTCTTCAACTAAATTGCTTTTCTCATATTCGTATACTGTGTCATTCAGGAATGATAATGTTCTCTATATATCTTTGTTTACGTGCACAATGCTCTTTAGCCACCTACAAAGTCTAACCTCTAAGCTTTCACACAATGCCACATATTTGTGTGTTTTAATGTTTTATGCACATGGTTAAAAGCTTTGTATTATACACCTTTAAGTAATTGTCTTTTAGTCATTGTGTTTTACGAATTATGTGTAGCGTATTACGTCTCACGCATTGTGTTTTACGAATTATGTGTAGTGCAATGCGTCTTACGCATTGTGTTTTACACTTCGTGTGTGACTGCATGGTTCAACCCATCGTGCGCCGTCGCAACGCGCGGCGGGCAACATACTAGTTTAGTATTTTTGCTCAACTTTTTTTTTTCCAAAATCTTACACCTGGCAAGTTTTGTCTTTAAATGCAAAATGGTAATTATTTATTTATTTATTTACTTTTTTCACAACAAATGCCTGGACACCCGTGATCATTCACCTGAAGAGCAAAACATGGTGACTCGACCCACACTCCCATGAGGAAACCCACAACTGAGAAAATCTACTAACTCTATTGGATTAGGGTTTATTGGTGTGAGGGTGTGAACCTACGAGATCACCTTCATTTCTCCTAGGGAAACTTCTCGTTAAGGGAAGGAGAAGTGTTCCCTTTCTTCATAATCAAACAAATAGACACTCGACTACTATCCTTTATACTCTGCAGATCTCTTCAAACTTTCCTTCGTTATCATTATCATCGCAACAAATTCTACAACTAAACCACAAGCGATCAATAAACTCCTACATTATTTCTAACTCGATGATGAAGAACCTGCTTCCAACATAAATCTTTCCGGATGCTGATGATAAGAACTTGGAGTTTTTTATTGAGCTTTTGCTTCAATGATATCTCCTAATGACATGGCATCTGCGTATTGCCAAGCGGACTACGATTTAAATCAATCAAGTCTTTAACCATCTTACATGGTATCAAAGCCTTAGGGTCTTGGATACTGTCTTCCCTGCACATTACACACAAATAACTAAACCCTAGCCATCGCCACTCAAGAAAAAAAAACCTAGACAGGGAGGCGTGCCGCTAGTACAGCCGCTGCCGCCCTTTCTGGCCACGGTTCGGTTTTTTAGTTTTCAGTTCCATTCTAAATAAAGTCTTAGTTTTCGGTTTAGGTTTCAGCCATTATCACTAAATCTTTTTTTGGAACACCATAGCATCTTACAGCCACCACACCCAGTGACCATCCATCTCTGATTAGATGAGTGTCGTCGTTCCACCCATACACGCCCCACCACAATCTCGCCCACGCGTCGCCTTTGACTGTCGTGTGACAGTGCGTCAAAAGTTTGGCCGCCGCCGAATTTTCAAAGAGTGGTCGAAATTTTGAGTCGCACAACCCTGTGCAGTCGCATTTTTTTCAACGATTTTTTTCTTGCTTTAATTCGTTTCGCATGTGATCAAGAGCCACACAAATGATGCTACAAACCACCTTGTTGATACCGCTTCTCTTTATGTCGCTTCTTGCCACGATTTGCTGCCGCACTACATTTTGCTGCCACCCTGCTGCATTGGATGCCTCTTGTAGGACTACGGGATCATCCAAAATTGTGCAGTCTCATTGAAGATTATGAATTGCAAGATTATGGAATTTTGGCATAAGTTTTGACCAAAACTGAAGACCGTTTATTGTTAGAGTTTGACTTTGTGTTTTTTGGTTTTCTAGTCTTAACTTCCGGTTTCCTTCGGCTTCAACTGTGGGGGAGTAGTGGATTAGGTTTTATTAGTGTGACAATATGGGCCCACTTTATTTTTCTAGGGTTTCTTATATTCTCAATATATTGTAATCCTTATTGTATGAGTGAATCAATCAAATCGTTTCCATATGCTTCCATGTGCTTCCTATCTCTTAATTAACCACTGAAATGTATCTGTTTAAGCTCAAGTATGCTCCCATGCACATCATTTCCTCGTTACCTTCATTCAAGGCCCCCGTAAAGCTTCCAAAATGCACCTTAAACCTATTGAGGCCTACAAAGTACAAACCATCTCAAAGTAGTGTATTCTAAAACTCAATTTCACACAAATTGGTAAAATTAAACACAATAAGCTTTAGAAATTCACCAACACATCACCTTCAAATTAGAAACCCTATTTATGTTCGCACCCACCTTCAACCCCAAGTAAGAAATATGAAACTTGTCAGGTTTGTCGTTGAATACAACCGCCATCCTAAGCACCTCTTGTTCTTCTACGCCCACACCAAATAGTTGACTTTTCCTTTGATTTACTTTTAGCCCGAACACCATATAGAAAACTCCTTAGGATTCTCCTTAAGTTCTTTTGATTGTTTTCCTCCTATTAGAAAGAATGTCTCTTTAGGTATTTAATTGCTTATTGCATCAACTAGTTAACTCAAAGATCGATCTCAACAACGTACAGACCATGGCTATGACTATTCGGGCTTAAAATTCGTAATTTAGAGATAACTTTTCTATGTTTTCTCTCTTTGGTTAACTTATTACATTTTTAGGTTTCTTATTCAATTTTAAATGTAAATTATGTGAAATGTGATGTTATGCCTAATCATTCAATACTTAAGATGGAAAACTATAGCAAATGGGCTTATAGAGGGGAACCAATTATAAGTAGAATATTACACGAATCAAATAATGAATAGGTATGATCCCAAATCACATGTGAACACATGTCAAAGGGACCACACCACTCCAAGTTGGCGTCTTCGTCACACAAAGGCATCCAGAAGGTTCTAGAAGCTTTTGGAAGTAGACACCTGGTGACAATGCTCCTGCAGACCGAAAGGACGACATGTGGCACCAATAGCGAAACGGCAACACCGGTTGCAAGATCCTGGGAGGACAAGATGATAGCCAGTACAAGCGAGTGCCCAGCTGGAGCGAATAACCGTACGCCACGTCACCTTAGAAACTGACAACGTCAGATGGGACAAAACAGATATCCCTCCTGGTCGGACTGTAACAACCTCGCAAAATTCCACACCAAAAAGGCACACTAAGGAACCCTAATTAGAACCCCAAGAAGCGCGGTGCGACCTGAAACAGAAAGATGGACGAAACTAGCAACAGGGCCCCCTAAAACTTAAGGGGGGATCCCTTAATTGTTCCGCGACTCGCAATGGGAGTTTTGAACACGTAGCATTCGAGTTTGACACATTTCTGGGCTATACACGAGACAAGGTTAGTCTAGGCTAGATGGACTAGTCCAGCGACTCGCGCCAGGTACGACGGAGCCGTGCGCGATACGCGGCTGGGTCAAAAACTGGCTATAAAGCCAGGGGCTTGGCACTTGATCAGTTTGCACATTTCGACGAAAAAATTACGTTCGTTTCACTGCTCAATCGACTGTTTCTTTCACAATTCCAATCAGAGACTCAATACTCTGCTACGATTACGGGGTAATAACTCGATCACTGCTACGATATTATATCCGATCGATTAAAACCGATCCGATGGATGTTTAAGTGCTGCCTAAATTTTGGGCTATACTTTGTCATTCGTCGTGAGGGTTCCGATCTCGTGATTATCGTAAATGTTGTATTAAGTTACTAACCTAGTTTCGTTTGCATTATATATTTAACTATGTTTACCAGCTTAACCAGTAGGAAAGCTTTGACCGTTTAAATCTGCAATGTGAGTCATTCTCTTTTTATCAAATTGTTTTCAAAACCCTAAATGTTTTCCAGTTATACTTACAGTGATTAAGTCTTTGTAATCTTAAATTACTGACAGTACGTGGGGTTTTGTATACATTACTTATCAAGCGTCAATTTTAGGTGAACAGACCTAAATAGTGATATGACCACAGTCACAGATCCGGTCGAGTGACAACTTGGTCAGATAATTATAAGATAGAAGCAATTGTAATCGCTCTAAATACTGTACACTATAACAATGTATCTTTTGTATAAATTGAATGCACTCTCCAGTATTTTTCGCTGATAAACCTTTTTAAAACATGTTTCAGGGGATTTACTGTGAAGAAGGAAAGGTGCCGCGTAGCACTCCAACTTAAAGAAAGTGGCTCAGTAAATAGTAATACACATATTTTCGGTAATCAAATGATTTCCCAGTGAAATTCCTTTCATGTAAAATACGGGATTTATCCCGAAATTTATAATAAAGTAATTCGATGTTTTTAAAACTCTGATATTATTTTTCTGACAAACGGTCCTGTTGAGATTTCCGCTGCCAACTAAATACCGATACCACGGGTTTCTGTCCCGCAGCTTCCGGACCGGGTAAAACCGGGACAGAAAAAGGTGGTATCAGAGCCTGTTAGGTCATTTGAGACCGTTGGTACTTGTTTTAGATGGTTCTGGATTGTTCGATTTAAGTTTATTAGATTTTAGAAAGTCTAGGGGTCAAAGTTGTAATATTTAGTATCTAGCAAATCTGACATGGTGTATTTAATATGCCAGCATAATTATAATTATGCTGGCAAGTCAGATACTATATAAGTGTATGAAATGTTGCCCTAGCCAAGCTTTTGGCTAGTTTCTTGGTGAAAACCTTGTGTTGTTACTACTTGATTGTGCTTATCAGATTTCCAGGTGCTTTATTGATTATTAACTTGATTGGATTCAATACAACACTAGTTGTAATCATCAAACCATTAGCTTCATCTTCATTCTTTGATTTATCTTAACTTTCTCAAGGTTCAAACACCTAATCAATAGGTGTTTTGGACTAAAACAATCAACCACTGTGATCCGGATTGATATTGGGATCTACAATTTAGTATCAGAGCCTTAGTGCTCTTGATTGTTGTGTTTTTGTTAAGATTCTTCAAGTTTTGAAGGTTTTTCAAAAGTTTCATGGTTTTCAAATTTTTTTTGGGCTTAAAATGGCTTGATTTGGTGTGTTTAATCGATAGGTTTTTGTTAATCAGTGATTAGGGAGTCATTTTGGACATTTTGATGCAAAGAAACATGATCTTTGAGTCGTTTTTGGGTGATTAGAGGGTTTTTGTTCGTGTTTAAACCCTGTCTGGTGTAGATATTTTTGAATATAGCGAAATTATTTTGAAGACAGCATATTTATTTTGAAGATAGCATAATTATTTTGAAGACAACATATTTATTTTGAAGACAACATATTTATTTTGAAGTCAGTGTAGATAATTTTGAAGCTAGCGGAATTAATTTGAACATTGCATAATTAACAAATTCGCCGATCAAGAACGAGCGTATTTGTTAATTACCGACGAAATAGTATTCTTGACCCTTTAGCGAATTTATCGAAGGCGACTTCGAGGATAGTGATAAAGAACCACATCGTTTTTATCACGGTGATCGGCGAAATTAGCCATAGTCCTTGTGTGTGTCTGGTCTTTCAGCATATTTAACAGAGTAATTATTTTTCAGCATATTTAACAGAGTATTTACTATTTTAGCATATTTAACAGCCTATTTGTGCCCAGATCATCAAAACCAGCGTATTTAACCATCTGATTTGAATTTGAACTTAAAATCAAAACAAAATGTCACCAAATCAACTGAACTCGATCATATAAGCCGAACTCGAGACCGGGATTGCAACGCGACCACCGAAGCTAAAAGGGTCAACCGATTTTAGTAGTTGGAAAAACCGAGTCAAGTCCTTTTTCGAGTATACGGACTATAACCAATGGATCTCAATCACTGTCGGACCCCACATCCCCATGACTGTTCGTAATGGCATGCGTGTTGTTAACAACGATCCGTCAACTTTCACAAATGAAGACAAGGCGTTGATTCAACATGAACGCCGGGCTCACGCTGTTTTGACAATGGCCCTATTAACTGACGATTACAACATGTTTGAAGAATACACGACGGCGAATGAACTCTGGTTAGCTTTGATTGATTTCTATGAAGGAGACAGGGAATTGATTCGGAACAAAAGAAGCATGATCCAAAAAGAATATGATATGTTCGGCGACATACGTGGGGAAAGCCTATCATGTTATATTAGCCGATTTCTAAACATGATGGCTAAAATGAAGAAGGCCGGTAATCCGATCACCAATCGCGTTGCAATACGCAAACTTTTGGACTCACTTCCAAAAGAATGGAGGTTGAAATGTTTGACGATCAAACAACACTTCTTGAACAACCTGAATCCAATCACGCTATCAGATCTGATCGACACACTAAAAACGTTTGAAAGAGATCAAGTCGAACATCTTCAGAAATCTGTCCAATTTGCTGATAATCACAAGAACTTGACATCTGCAACCCCAACAACCTCCAACGGCTCAAGCCCACAAGCTGTAAAAAGCGTCATACTTCAACAATGCATCCGAAATCTCTGAAAAGGCTCCACAGTCTGATGTAAAGACTACTGTGGTCGATGATGCTCAAGCTGTAAAGGAGGAAGAAAGGAGCAGGGCAACAAGTGAAAAGCTAGAAGAAAAGATTCCTCAAGAAGCAATGAAAATGGAGTTAAACAAAGAAAAAGATGAGGAAGATCTGGAAAACAACATCCCTTACGAGTTTAAAGTTAAATTGTGCTCCCAATCATGCGTGAACGTCGTGGCACATTACAAATCTCTCAACCTTGAGCTAATTAGGGACAAAGAAAGAGTTTTGCAATTTAACAAAGAACTTAAGGAAAATGAGGTTGCATATCAGAGAAAGTTGAACTCAACTTTAGCTGAAATGCAGACTCTAAAAGAATTTGTTTTCAGAAAAGATTTTATCATTAACGACTTAACTGGAAGATTAGAAAAATCTCTTAATGAAAACAATAAATTGCAAATCGTAATCGATAAATGGAATGTTAACAAAAAGGCCTTGGTTGACATTAAAAATTGCCAACGACCGACATATGTGAAAGATGGGATCGGGTATAAGGACAAGCTAGGAAACTAAAGAAAACTCTTCTTTCCACCGCATAGTAAAAACTATGTGCCTATGCCATCTCCTCATCCCGACAATGATTTGATTGACGAAAAAGATCTTATCGCTCAAAATGTCTCTTATGAAAATGAAAAGGATTCTAATCTTTTTGATAATGATGCAGATGTGATAGAACGTGAAGAAGATGGATGCGAAGACGACTATGGTAGTTTAAAGATAGGCATAGGATATTCAGGCGACAGTTATTCTACTGTTAACTGGTTCGCCTAGAACTGTAATAAGAAAAACGATATTCAGGATGAATGTAATAATGGCCATGTGCCTAAATTTAACATTCGAGATGACTGTAATGGTCGTGTGACTACATTTAAAACTCACAACCACGATAGTGTGGTAATTGAATGTCATGATTTGAATTCTGCTTTCTGTGATGAAAAAATTGTGTGTGATCCTCCTGTGTTTGTTCCAGAATTGAAACAAAACAGATTTGGTAAATTCCTCACCGAGGAAATTCCAGAATTTGTTCCTTCTCACATAGGTAATTCAGAGTCAGAAAAGGAGCTAAATGAAGAAAGCTGCAGTGAAGACTCATGCACCACAATTTTGGAAGATGGAAAAGAAAGCTTAAGTTCAGTTGATTCAAGTTCAGAAGATCAAGATTCAGATGATTCAAGTGAAGATCAAGAATCAATTGTTTCATCGGAACATGAGGAAGACGAGAATTCGTTAGAAGATGAAAGCCTCATAGACAAGAAAATGAAGAAAGTCAAAAGTTCAAGCTGCAAGGATTCATCATCATCAGACAACATCTCATGCAGCTCAAGACTTTCATCACATACTTTATCCTCTAACACATCAACCTCCAAAAGTAAAAGAGCTAATTGCAAAAGATGTTTTCTCTGTGGTCATTTAGGACACACTGCGAAACATTGCAAAAGAAAGAAATTTCCTGAACCTGAACATAATTTTGCCAAAAGTTTCACAGAGCAGTTTGATAATCTTAAGAAAATAGTAAAAAACTAAGTTAATTCAACTTGTTTCTGGAAACAAAAAGAAGATATCATGATTCAAAATCATGATAGATTAAAATTGAAGCAAGTATGGGTTCCGAAAACTAACTAACTTGTATTTTTCTTTTGTTTATTGTTGTATACTAGAATAAAATTGCTTTGGGTGGTGATGGAGCTCATTCTACACATGATGGATCTTGAAAGGGCTTCTCAAGAACTTGAAACTCGTCGATGGTGAAGTTGTATCGCTTACCGATGTTCAAAAAGGAGGAAAGCTAGTTGAACATTGGATGCAATTATTCTAAGAAGATATTCTCTATGCTTCAGATTCGTGCTAGAATCCTATGAGCGCATCAGAAGTTTGTGACAACGGAATATCAGCTATATTCAACGACGCAGAATGTGTCCAATCACACAGCTTCTCGCA
This sequence comes from Helianthus tuberosus, assembly GCA_030545235.1. Lineage (NCBI taxonomy): Eukaryota > Viridiplantae > Streptophyta > Magnoliopsida > Asterales > Asteraceae > Helianthus > Helianthus tuberosus. The sequence continues at coordinate 30,510,637 of CM060424.1, read as the reverse complement.
ACAAAGAGCCGACATCTCCACAGAAGTTTTCACTAAAGAAAAGTTTCAACAAGATTGGTAACCTGGTTAGAAATGGTTAATTTCCTTGAATGGAAATGAATTTAGTCGTTTATCACTTTTGTATATACTCTATCTTCTAATTCTTTGATTAAAAAAAACGTTCGTTTAAAGTAAAACAAGTATCTTAAAACGTTGCCCACCAAAAAGATTTTCTGTCATTTAAAATTTCATTTTTGTGCAATGGACTTACGAAAATAAAAATTTTAGGGGGAAATTGAAGAAAATCAAAAGTTGGATGCTTGTGTCAGACTCCTGTTAGAAGAAATGATAGAAAATTGCTAACACTTTGTCATTTCTTGAAAAACAGAACACAAATGGAATCAGGGTACCAAGCAACGACGTGTCAGTAGATTCAGCAATACCGACGAGTAAACTGCTATTAGGCGTCAAAAGAAAATGTCTACACAAGGATTCTGGCTTTCCACAGGCATTACGCATTCTTGTTGTAACAACCCGACCTTTGAAGTCAAAGTACACGTCAAAGTCAAAGGAAGAAAAGATTGCTAATTAAATCTGTCTTTTCTTGCTTAATTATTGCTTGTACTCTCAAACCTCGATTAATCGATACTTGAATTTACACATGTTAGTTGTGTTATGTGAAGTAACAATGCGATAAAGTTAAGTAAACGCTAATCTACTACTACACTATCACATCGCTATCGCATCGCATCTTGAATTATAGGTTCTGAATATTGTTTTACGTGTGTGTGTAATTATATGTTACTTGTACATGTTTATATATGTTGTTTGTTGTGGAGATTATTCAAAAACATAATCGCAACTCTATCACGACGCAAACTCAATCGCAACCCAAAACGCGGAATGGTGATGTTTAGGTTTATGACTGATAGTTAGGTTACTTGGGTAATTAATGCATAATACCATCGCCTCGCTTACTCGCAACGCATCGCAATGCTCAACACGCAAAACGAAACATCGAAAACCAACTCACCAAATCTATCCGATCGAATGGTCATCCATCCAGATGCCATCCGATCGGATGGCCATCCGATCGAACCTCACTTCGATCCCACTTTTGCACCGACTTTCCTCTTTTGGACATCTATAAATACCCCTGTCACATCACAAACAGTGATGTGACAGCTCTCTCGTCCGACCAGCGCTTCCAGCCTTCTCTTCTCTCGATTTCTCGCGATTGTTGTAAGTTTTCAACTCAAATCTTGTACATCTATCATCTCCACACATTTCTCTATCATTTTTACCGTTAAATATTCACTTTCAACCATGAAATCGCTGGATTTGAGGTGTTCTAGGATGATGTCATCATGAACTTCTCATGAACTTCAAGACTTGGCTTCATTCCACCAAGAACAACTCAGATCTAAAAGATTTCGATGTTATTTAACACCGATTTCATCCAAGATCTAAACATTTTCAAGGTTAAAAGGATTGAAGGATGGTTTCATAACTTTCTTTCAACTGTTTTACACTCAATACACTCAAAACCGACAGAATCGGAGCTCATTCAGGCCTTCTACTCATTTTCTAGTGAAGTGTCGGTCTAAGATCTGATACCTATCAAAGAGACAACCGATTTCGGGTTGAACATGGACAACCGTCAAGAACAGTTGACTGGTCAGATCGGGGTGGTTCCCGTCCGATCGGATAACTTGGGCTTGATGGAGTTCTTGTTGTTTAACACGTTGTCATATCGTCTCGATCAAACCGTAAACCTTCAAACTTAACAAATTTCAAAACGAACAAGTCACTGAACAGACTGCCGTCCGATCGGATTGCCATCCGATCGAACGACAATCCGATCGGATGACATATGGTCTCCAACACTTAAATAAAAAAAATTTCAATGTTTATAACCTCCACTCGGATCTCCATCCGAGCGGACGGCCATCCGACGGGATGACCGTCTGACCGGATGACCTGAATGGTAGGGATACTTCTCTTTTTTATAAAATGCTACAACGAAAACTTCAAAGTTCCATCAAACACAAACACATCCATTCCAAACGAATGACAATCCGATCGAATGGCCATCCGACCGGATGACCATCCGTCTGGATTGACATCCAATCGGATGACCCTTCGTCATCTGTTCACTCGACACCGTTTAATGCACCGATCCATGCTTATACTATCGTACTGCGTCCAGGCTAATCTCTCAGCGCTCCCTTCAATCCAAGAGAGTGTTTATTTACTAAACACAATCTGTGAGTATACTCGATCCCTTTTTGCTTAACGCACTTTTGGGTGTTACATACGTTACTTATATCAAATCACAATCGCCACACAACGCAAACACTTTTATACGCTAACCGCCTTGCATGTTATACGTGACTCGATGAATGCTTGTTTGTTATGTTAACACATTGATTGCTGTCTACCTGCCTTAGCAACGATAGTACTATAGTTTGGACTCAGCACCTGTTTATTCAGGGGTTGTTAAGGATCTTACTTCACGTGTTCGCAGTGGTGAACATGTGTTGCGCACTCTACAACTTGCAGTCGTTGGTATTGATAGGATCATTGTCGATAACTTACGTGCTTCACATTTTACATTGTACATGCTGGTTATGCGTAAATCGCTTTCGCTACTATTATGCTATTAAACTTGTATGCTCACCTTTACACTATGTGTATTGACTTTTACTTTAACGTATGTGACAGGTGTTTAGGATGCTTATGTGCTGTGCTTAGCTTTTGTGGAATCAAGCTAGGTGGTCTAGAAACAAACAATATTAATCTGAGTTGTCGGAACAGTTTTATTTGTCTTGAGAACAATTGGTCTGTAATAACTGTGTTACTTTATATGTTACGGTATGGGACGTAATGATTAAATATTTGGTAATTATAGTTGTTATGGAATCTCTTGGACAATCTGTTTCGCTCAGTGCCGCGCCCCGATGTTTCCGCCATCGGTTGGGGTGTGACAGATTGGTATCAGAGCCATAACTATAGGGAACTAGGAAAGGCACGACCTAGTCCGGGTTGTTGTCTTAGAATTTACCTAGACTATAGTCTAAGTACCCAGTGCGACCCCTATCTGTGTGAACTCTATCGCTTATGCAACACTAGGAATACAAGTATGAAACTCGCACAAAGTGAGTTACTCCGCTCGAGTGAAACATCTCGTATGAAGTAGGTCACATTGCACGAGTTATGCACTTTGTACGAAGTATTCCAGCTCAATCTCCAAACGCTCGACAATCTTTCCTAAGATTGTTAAGCTATTTAGACTTTCCTAAGGCTATCGCACACACGACTTTCAGCACAACAGAGTAAATCGATCGGGATTAGGTGTGAAAACCGCAAACTCTCGATTGAAACGCTCGTTCGACTCGCACATTTTTACTATAAACACGAGAATCAGCGTTGAATCAGGAGTGAAATCCGTACTTCGACACGGAGTTTCGTCACTCTCACATGATTTCATCTCACAAGTAGGAACGCAGTCGTCGAGTTAGGGGTGAAACCCGAACCTCAGTGACTTGTTCCGCTCTCTATTGTGGTTTTTACAAAACTCTCACCAAAGTCTCGATGGATTCCAACGACTCGGGTTACGAAAAAGACCAAAAGGATGCGTGTCGTTCACCGCATGCCGATGAAAGAGCACAGTCTATTAGGCCAAGGCGTGAACCCGAAGTCCTTGAGAATAGTCGAAACACTTTGGGTAGTCAATGTCTAACATGCCAAGACAATCTATTTTCGATTTCAAGTTCGCAATCGCTGATTTTATATGTTATGTGTTTGATTCTGAGATCGCAACCGCCGGCTCTGTGATTTTATGTGTTTTATGTGGTTTTTATGTGATTATATTTTTTCGATTTTTGGTGACTTTACGCTATTCGCTCATCGCTTTGGTAAACACGCACAACTTACACTGCACATCTATCTCAAAACGTTAACAAATCGTTGATGTTATGTCACACTATTTACTATGTTACTCGCAATCGCTACTCGCTATTCGCACTCGCAACTCTCGATCGCAATCGCAACTTGAAGGATAGGTGAATACGTGCAAAATACGTAGGTGAATACGTGCAAAATATAGTAGGATGTGCTTACGTGGATTACGTGCTTACACGGACCGCATGTTAGTATGGGATGACATGCGATCGTGTACTTATGTGGACTACGTGCTTCTGTGCTTACATGGACTACGTGCTTCTGTGCTTACGTGATTCTGTGGATTATGTGCCTACGTGACTATGTGATTAGACGTGTTACTGAGCTTTATATAAAGTAGCTTTGGGTGAGTACGCTAGACTATGCTAGGATTAATCAAATTGTGTTTGAATCCTGTGGCGATGTCTGTTGCAGACAATGTCATCATTTGGATCACACCATTCCCGAACCGCGCGCCGAAACCACGAGGATAAACGCATCGTTGCTCTAGTCGCAAAGTAGATGGCTAAGGTCATTCCGCAAATAGTCAGCGAGCTGAACGAAAACGCTAGCAAGTCCTCAGAGGAATCTAGGACTGACTCGCCGAGAGCGACTTTTAGCTTCAAGCATTTTAAAGGAGTTAACTGCCATTTTCGTCCCTGTGGTTTGGTCACTTTGGCCATTTCAGTCCATTTTTCAAAAATGCGCCATTTTCGTCCCCCACGTTCTGGAAAGGTGCCATTTCAGTCCAAAAATCATAACCCAGTTAAGTCAGTTTGTAAATAAGGACTGATTGTGTAAATTTGTAACATAAAGGACTGATTGTGTAAATTTGAAAAATGGACTGAAATGGCAGTTAACACCACCACCACTAGCCCTGCCACCACCACCACTCCGCTGCCACCACCACCACCACCGCCACCACCGCCACCACAGCCACCACCGCCACCACAGCCACCACCGCCACCACAGCCCTGCCACCACCACCACTCCGCTGCCACCACCACCACTCTGCTGCCACCACCACCGCCACCACCGCCAGGTGTAGGTGGACGGGGACAATGAACGGTGAATGGAGTTGCGGTGGTCATCGGTAGTTGACAACGAAGATGTTGAACGAGATGGAGGTATGAAGGTGGTTGATTTTATACATAGTGGCAGCTGGTGGTTTGATAGCGGTTATGTAGGAGGTTGAAGTGATGTGTGGTGGTAGGAGTTGGTGCAGGTTGAAGATGGTTGTAATGTATGGTGATGAACGATGATGCTGATGAACAATGATGTTATAGATATGGTGACGATGAAGATGTGCGATGTTTAGTGAAGATGAAGATGAATCGACCATGGATACGATGAAGATGTGCGATGTTCAGTGAAGATGGATACGATGATGATGTACGGAATGAACGACGATGTGGTGTGCGGGGTGGTGTGCGGGATGGTGTGCGGGTTCGGAAGTTGTCGGTCAGAGAAGTTATGAAGGTGATAAAACGATGGCGATGATGAGTGGTATATAGATGACTAACGAATGATCGTTGGAGCTGTTATGATGGTGATGTACAGTGTTGTAGTGGCGGTGCTCCGATGAAAGATGGTATAACGGAGAAGTGAAGTTGCAGGTTTGAAGATGGATATCGTCTGGTTAATGGTGGTAGACGATGGAGATGGTTGTAAGCAATGGAGGTGATCAGTGATGAAGATGATTGATGAAAGGTTGTCGGTTACGGTGTATGATGGAATATGATTAATGAAGGGTCGTCGGAACTGGGTTATTGCAGGTTGTGTGACCGGAGAGGAATAAGGGTGGTATGAGATGATGAAGACGACGATGGAAAACGGAGATGATGGCGGATGGAGGTGATGGACGATGTTTCGAAAATTATTGAACGTGATGTTGGATATTTGAAATCGATGATGATGACGATGGTGGCGGTGGCAGCGGAGTGGTGGTGGTGGCAGGGCTGTGGTGGCGGTGGTGGCTGTGGTGGCGGTGGTGGCTGTGGTGGCTGTGGTGGCGGTGGTGGTGGTGGTGGCAGCGGAGTGGTGGTGGTGTCAGGGCTAGTGGTGGTGGTGTTAACTGCCATTTCAGTCCATTTTTCAAATTTACACAATCAGTCCTTTATGTTACAAATTTACACAATCAGTCCTTATTTACAAACTGACTTAACTGGGTTATGATTTTTGGACTGAAATGGCACCTTTCCAGAACGTGGGGGACGAAAATGGCGCATTTTTGAAAAATGGACTGAAATGGCCAAAGTGACCAAACCACAGGGACGAAAATGGCAGTTAACTCTAAAGCCTGCGGACCCAAAGAATTCACCGGGAAAGACGGGCCTACTGCCATGTTTCAGTTGTTCGATTCTAATGAAGTCACCCTACGCCAAAGCGGCTGTCCTGAAAACCTATGCATTGTTAACGCCACCGGCGTTTTCCAGTCCAGGGCTCTGGATTTGTGGACTGCCGAAAGAAACAAGCGAGGGAATGATGCAACCTATGGGCTTACGTGGGATGAGTTGAAGGACATCAACATGAAGGAGTTCTGCCCTCCCCACGAGCTTCAAAAGCTGGAGGACGAGTTCTGGCACATCAAGCAAGAGGGTGGCAACAACGCTGGTCTAACTACCCGCTTTAAGCAGCTGAGTATCATCTTTCCCGGCCAAGTCACTATACCGGATATAACCATCAAGAAATATATCCGTGCTCTACCAGACTGTGTGGCTGACTTTGTGCAAGCCGCGAAGATGACGACCATTGAGGAAACCTTCCTGCTCGCTGCCGAGATTAATGACAAGCGAGTTTGGGCTGGCTACTTCGATAAAGCCTCCAATAATCTTCACCAAGCAACCGCTACTCCCACTCCTGCTACTGAACCCTCAGCTTCTCAGGGTCCAAGGAATTCTCGCCGCAAGCGCAAGCAGAACAACAACAGCAAGAATTGTGCCGTCACTGCAGCTCCACACCAAGCTATTCCTGCTCAACCGCAACCTCAGAACCGACAAGTAGCGGTACCGGTGACCAATGCACCGCCGGCCAAGCGTGCATATACTGGTCCTCACCCGCTCTGCCCTACCTGCACCTATCATCATCCCATTGGGTTTGCATGCCGGTTTTGTGCTCACTGCAACCTATACGGCCACTTTACTGCCAACTGCCGTACTGCTCCTCGCGAAGCCCCAGCGCAAGTTCAAGCTCAAGTTCCTGCAACACTAGCTCACCTTCCTGCTCCACAGGGTCAACAAGCAGCTCCTGCCCCCGCAGCTAACGCAGGAGCATGCTATGCGTGTGGTAATCCCAACCATTTCACGAATGTTTGCCCGAACAGGGTAGTAAAGCAAGAGCCTCAGCAGCAGCCGCAACAGCAACAACATCAACAGCAGCAGCAGCTAGCTCAACAAGCACCTCGTGGAAGAGCCTTTAACCTCAACAATCGCCAGGCTCAAGCAGAAAACAACGTGGTTAATGGTACGTTCCTCGTAAATGGTGTTTATGCATCTTGTTTATTTGATACTGGAGCGGATAACTGTTTTGTGTCGTTAGAATTCGAAAAGCTCCTCAATCGTAAACGAGCTAGTCTCCCAACGAAGTTCGATGTCGAAATCGCCGCCGAAAGAACCGTCTCTGTAAATTCTGTTCTCCGTGATTGTACGCTCGAACTTAACAATCACGTCTTTCCCATCGACCTCATCCCGATGCAGCTCGGTAGTTTTGACATCATAGTAGGCATGGATTTCCTTCGGGAAAATCGTGCTGAAGTTGTGTGCTTCAATAAGATGATTCGATTCTTTCTCGCTAACGGTGATCAATTGTGTGTGTATGGTGAATTGCCTTCGAAAGAGCTCAAACTCATGTCGTGCATTTAAGCAAGCACGTATCTCCGAAAGGAATACAAAGCTTTCTTGGCGCACATCGTAGTAGCGGAGAAGGAAAAGAAAGGAGTAAAAGACGTTCCTGTCGTTTGTGAATTTCCTAACGTTTTCCCTGACGATTTACCTGTTTTACCTCCGAGTCGTGATATCGATTTCCGAATTGACCTCGTTCCTGGAGCAAATCCTGTTGCTAAATCTCCTTATCGACTCGCCCCGTCAGAAATGCGGGAACTCTCGAGTCAACTCCAGGAATTGCTTGATAAAGGTTTTATTCGCCCTAGCACCTCTCCTTGGGGCGCGCCTGTCCTTTTCATCAAAAAGAAGGATGGATCGTTCCGGATGTGCATCGACTATAGGGAATTTAATAAACTTACTATCAAGAATCGCTATCCCTTGCCTCGAATCGATGATTTGTTTGATCAATTACAAGGTGCTACGTGTTTTTCAAAGATCGACTTACGCTCAGGCTATCACCAGTTAAGAATCCAGGAGGAAGATATTCCGAAAACCGCTTGTTGCACTCGATATGACCACTATGAATTCGTTGTTATGCCTTTTGGACTTACCAATGCGCCAGCCGTCTTTATGGATCTAATGAATCGCGTGTGTAAACCCTTTCTTGACCGTTTCGTCATCGTGTTTATCGATGATATCCTGATCTGTAACACCCCAAAACCCGAATGTTTATATTCGTTAAATGTTATGATATGGCACATCAAGAAATAAATAACTAGGTTATTTATCCTAGTTAAAAGCATGGTAGAAACAATTAGAGAATGAGAGTTGTGCCAATTATAAATAAGAGAGAGAACATGAGGGACTAAGATTGCCAAAATTGAATATGAGTTTAATTAAAACAAGAATCTCACACACACTGGGTGGTGTGTGTGTGTGAGATCGAGCAGGGGGAAGAAAGAATGGGTGTAAACCCTAGTTCACAAGAAAGCTTCAAATTGACAAGGAGATTAGTCTCAAATCCGATGCATGAACTCGTTTTCTTGATAATCTAGCCCTAGCAAACATGTGGTAAGTTGTAATTTAAGATTTGATGATATTGTAAGAAGTGGGTTATGATCAATCCACGAAATTGTATGAAATTAAGCATGAATATGTGTTAACATCATCATAGGGAACATGTGTTATGCATAATTTTGACTATTTTGATGTTTAAGGATGTAAACCCACTAGTTGGATGATTGAGATGACATGGGTGTTCATCATGTACAATCCTTGTTCAATATTCATGAATTATGTTGTGTTATGGTGAACTATTGTTAAATGAATCGAAAGAAATATGGTGTTGATATGTTTGATGTTTATGTGTTAATGGTATTTGTTAATAAGTAAGCAGATTTGATGAAATATGAATGAATTAGGAAGATTATGCATAAACTAGTTGTACATGGTGCCTAGGAAGTAGTACGCACACCATGTGTTTGATGAAATGTCTAAATGACAATAATATGTGAAGGTTGTGTTATGATGATGTTGAGTATGCTATATGCTTGTTTGAATCGACTAATGAAATACATATGTGAGATATGAACTTGATATGATCGTTCATATGAATAATCATGTATGCTAATAAGGATGTAAATGTAATGACATGAAAGTATAGGAATCATGTCATGATGGATGGGAGCATGGGAGGCTAACGGGACAAGAAGACTCAAGTAAGCGAATGCAAATACGGACGCGTAAGGTAAGTAAATCCCGGACTTACACTTTAGATGTAAAATATATTGCAGTATGATGATTATTGTGATACATGTGAGAAAGTATTAACAATGGCAGTAAATAGGTAAGTTTACGGAAAAAGGAGTCGAAAATGATAGGAAAGTATAATGATGCTAATTGTTTTCTGTTAAAAATGAAATGGAAGTGCAGGTATACTAATAATGGAGAATGAAGGTTAAGTATGGAAGTCAGACGAGAGTGTCCGAATGGATGGACGAATGGACTTATATGAACGAGAATAAGAGATGTTGATGCTTGATTATGCACGTTTTAAAGTATATATATTATGTCACCGGTTGCTAATGAAGTAATTGGTTGTGGTGACTGCAGGTTGTTCAGGTGTATAAATGTTTGCGCAAGATGTGTACGCGGTTGAAGATCGAGTCAAGACATGGATTGTACGTGGGTGTGTATGTGGTCATTTAATTCGATATACGTATGATAGTTTTTAATTAATTTATGAAAAGGGATTAATGTATTTAAGTGAAAGAAAGAATATCATGAAGGAAATTTTTAGTATGTATTTTCCGCTGCGTTAAAATTGGTTAAATTTGGTTAAAACGTGTTTGGGCGTTACATGATCTATTCGAAGTCAAAAGCCGAACACGCGTAACATCTACGTTTGGTTCTTGAACTCCTGCAAGGGAATCGCCTTTACGCCAAGTTCTCCAAGTGTGAATTTTGGCTCGAGGAGGTTCAATTCCTTGGTCACATCGTCCATAGTCAGGGTATTCATGTCGATCCTGCGAAGATTGAAGCAGTTAAGAGTTGGGTTACACCTAAGAACCCGTTCATATTTCGTTCTTTTCTGGTATTGGCTGGTTACTACCGCTGATTCATCGCTGACTTCTCTAAGATAGTTGTCCCTCTCACCTCTTTAACGCATAAGGACAAGACTTTTGTTTGGGGAGCCGAACAAGAGGAAGCCTTTCAGACTCTTAAGCATATGCTCTGCAATGCTCCAATTCTCACACTGCCCGATGGAACTGACGATTTTGTCATTTACTGTGATGCCTCGAACCTCGGTCTTGGTTGCGTTCTTATGCAACGGGACAAGGTTATCGCCTACGCATCTCGACAGCTCAAAGTTCATGAGAAGAACTACACGACACATGACCTCGAGCGTGGTGCAGTTGTTTTTGCACTGAAGATTTGGCGACACTACCTGTATGGTACCAAGTGTACAGTCTTCACCGACCACAAGAGCCTACAACATATCTTTGGGCAAAAAGAGCTTAACATGCGCCAACGCCGATGGGTCGAACTTCTCAGTGACTACGACTGCGATATTCGTTACCACCCTGGCAAAGCAAACGTCGTGGCTGATGCTCTGAGTCGACGAAGCTATTTGCATAGCGTTCGCAATGTTCAAACCCAGCACCATCTCGAAGCACTGATTCTTGACGCTCAACACTCCATTTTCAATGAGAACACCATGCGAGCGGAAATGAAGAAGTGTAGTGTTGAGGCCCAACTTGTCAACAAATCCAACGGCATCTTTCACTTTCGCGACCGCATTTGGATCCCTAACCGCAACGACCTCAGGAACATCTTGATGAACGAAGCTCACAAGTCCCGATACTCGGTTCATCCAGGTGCCGACAAGATGTGCCAGGACCTCCGATCCGGGTATTGGTGGCCTAGGATGAAGAGAGATATCGCTGTGTACGTTTCAAAATGCCTAACCTGCTCGAAGGTCAAGGCCGAACATCAAAGACCCTCTGGTCTACTCGAACAACCAGATATTCCTATGTGGAAGTGGGAAAGCATCGCCATGGATTTCATAACGAAACTTCCACGCACGCCATCAGGTCACGATATCATCTGGGTTATCGTCGACCGCCTTACTAAATCGGCTCACTTCCTGCCTATACGAGAGGACTTTAAGGTGGAACGATTAGCCCGAATCTACACTGACGAAGTCATTTGTCGCCATGGGACACCACGTGATATCATTTATGACCGCGATGGACGATTCACTTCGTGCCTTTGGGAAACGTTTCAATCTGCTCTCGCTTCCACTCTTAATCTAAGTACCATTTTCCATCCCCAAACTGACGGTCAGACTGAACGCATGATCCGTACCCTAGAGGAGATTCTTCGATCGTGTGTTATCGATTTTGGTGGTAATTGGGACGCGCATTTACCTTTGCTCGAATTCTCATATAATAATGGTTATCACTCTAGCATTCAAATGGTACCATTTGAGGCATTGTATGGAAGAAAATGTCGATCGCCTATTGTATGGCACGAGATCGGAGACGCGCAAAGTACCGGTCCTGAGCTTTTGCAAGAAACGACTGACAAGATCCTCCAGATCTGAGACAATTTGTTGAAAGCTCGGAGTCGACAAAAGAGTTACGCCGATAGACGCCGCCAGCCCCTTGAATTTGACGTTGGTGATCACGTACTCCTATAGGTATCCCCTTGGAAGGGTGTGGTCCAATTCGGCAAGAAAGGAAAGCTCGCGCCTCGATACGTTGGACCCTTTAAGGTTCTGGAAAGGATCGGCAAAGTGGCCTACAGACTCAAATTACCGGAGGAGCTCAACAACGTTCACCCGACTTTCCATGTTTCGAACCTCAAAAAGTGTCTGGCTGACGAGAATTTGCATGTCCCTCTTGAGGACTTGCTAGTGAACGAAACATTACACTTCGTGGAGAAGCCTGTCGAGATAATGGACCGAGAGACCAAAAACCTCAGACGCTCACGCATTCCCATAGTGAAAGTTCACTGGGAAGGCAAACGCGGCGCCGATTTCACCTGGGAACTCGAAAGTGACATGGAGGCTAAATATCTGCATCTCTTCGCTAAGCCTGCGCCTTAATTTCGGGACAAAATTCCCTAAAGTAGGGGAGGCTGTAACAACCCGACCTTTGAAGTCAAAGTACAAGTCAAAGTCAAAGTCAAAGGAAGAAAAGATTGCTAATTAAATCTGTCTTTTCTTGCTTAATTATTGCTTGTACTCTCAAACCTCGATTAATCGATACTTGAATTTACACATGTTAGTTGTGTTATGTGAAGTAACAATGCAATAAAGTTAACTAAATGCTAATCTACTACTACGCTATCACATCGCTATCTCATCGCTATCGCATCGCATCTTGAATTATAGGTTCTGAATATTGTTTTACGTGTGTGTGTCATTATATGTTACTTGTGCATGTTTATATATGTTGTTTGTTGTGGAGATTATTCGAAAACGCAATCGCAACTCTATCACGACGCAAACTCAATCGCAACCCAAAACGCGGAATGGTTATGTTTAGGTTTATGACTGATAGTTAGGTTACTTGGGTAATTAATGCGTAATACCATCGCATCGCTTACTCGCAACGCATCGCAACGCTCAACACGCAAAATGAAACATCAAAAACCAACTCACCAAATCCATCCGATCGAATGACCATTCGATCGAATGGTCATCCATCCCATCCGATCGGATGGCCATCCGATCGAACCTCACTTCGATCCCACTTCTGCACCGACTTTCCTCTTTTGGACATCTATAAATACCCCTGTCACATCACAAACAGTGATGTGACAGCTCTCTCGTCCGACCAGCGCTTCTAGCCCTCTCTTCTCTCGATTTCTCACGATTCTTGTAAGTTTTCAACTCAAATCTTGTACATCTATCATCTCCACACATTTCTCTATCATTTTCACCGTTAAATCTTCACTTTCAACCATGAAATCGTCGGATTTGAGGTGTTCTAGGATGATGTCATCATGAAGTTCTCATGAACTTCAAGACTTTGGCTTTATTCCACCAAAAACAACTCAGATCTAAAAGATTTCGATGTGATTTAACACCGATTTCATCCAAGATCTAAACATTTTCAAGGTTAAAGGGATTGAAGGATGGTTTCATAACTTTCTTTCAACTCTTTTACACTCAATGCACTCAAAACCGATAGAATCGGAGCTCATTCAGGCCTTCTACTCATTTTCTAGTGAAGTGTCGGTCTAAGATCTGATACCTATCAAAGAGACAACCGATTTCGGGTTAAACATGGACAACCGTCAAGAACAGTTGACTGGTCAGATTGGGGTGGTTCCCGTCCGATCGGATAACTTGGGCTTGATGGAGTTCTTGTTGTTTAACACGTTGTCATATCGTCTCGATCAAACCGCAAACTTTCAAACTTAACAAATTTCAAAACGAGCAAGTCACTGAACGGACTGCCGTCCGATCGGATTGCCATCCGATCGAACGACAATCCGATCGGATGACATATGGTCTCCAACACTTAAATAAAAAAAAATTCAATGTTTATAACCTCCACTCGGATCACCATCCGAGCGGACGGCCATTCGACAGGATGACTGTCCGACTGGATGACCTGAATGATAGTACTATAGTTTGGACTCAGCACCTGTTTATTCAGGGGTTGTTAAGGATCTTACTTCACGTGTTCGCAGTGGTGAACATGTGTTGCGCACTCTACAACTCGCAGTCATTGGTATTGATTGGATCATTGTCGATAACTTACGTGCTTCACATTTTACGTTGTACATGCTGGTTATGCGTAAATCGCTTTCGCTACTATTATGCTATTAAACTTGTATGCTCACCTTTACACTATGTGTATTGACTTTTACTTTAACGTATGTGACAGGTGTTTAGGATGCTTATGTGCTGTGCTTAGCTTTTGTGGAATCAAGCTAGGTGGTCTAGAAACAAACAATATTAATCTGAGTTGTCGGAACAGTTTTATTTGTCTTGAGAACAATTGGTCTGTAATAACTGTGTTACTTTATATGTTACGGTATGGGACGTAATGATTAAATATTTGGTAATTATAGTTGTTATGGAATCACTTGGACAAACTGTTTCGCTCAGTGCCGCGCCCCGATGTTTCCGCCATCGGTTGGGGTGTGACACTTGTGGTAACACGTTGCGGCATATGGCTTAATGGTCTTGAATCTTGCGTTGACAGATTGCCAAAGTCCGAGATTTCGGGTCTTTATATTGGCTATTTATTCGGGGATATCATAGTCGCTCTTCTGCTGCTGCCAGATATATGCTGACCTAGACACGACTATGATATCCTTTCAAAAGAGCCAAAATCGGCCAAAACCTTAAAATAGAATAGTTTGGTCTCTCTGTTGTACGAAAGTACTGACCTGCTCACCAAACTATCTATCAGCAAATCATACCGTTTCTAGTATCTGTCTCAGCCCTCAGTAGATTTTGGTCTCTCTGTTGTACGAAAGTACTGACCTGTTCACCAACTATCTACTGTTGAAAAGCAAAACGAATGAAACCAATATACTCACCTGCTATGAGGAACCTTTGCGCATACCTTGATCGCGGGGGTATGTCCTGATGTGGGACTCACGGGCGTAATGATTCTATTTCCAATAGCTTGTGTGGGGGCCATAGAATTCTTGTCAATATTACCAAAACATGATAAACAAGCTCACCAAAAACATGTTGAAAGAAGGATGCATGGATTTATGCGGACAAACATACTGGCAGCAATATCGACGAGTAAACTGCTATTAGGCGTCAAAAGAAAATGTCTACACAATGATTCTGGCTTTCCAGAGGCATTACGCATTCTTGTGGGTAACACGTTGCGGCATATGGCTTAATAGTCTTGAATCTTGCGTTGACAGATTGCCAAAGTCCGAGATTTCGGGTCTTTATATTGGTTATTTATTCGGGGATATCATAGTCGCTCTTCTACTGCATCCAGATATATGCTGACCTAGACACGACTATGATATCCTTTCAAAAGAGCCAAAATCGGCCAAAACCTTAAAATAGAATAGTTTGGTCTCTCTGCTGTACGAAAGTATTGACCTGCTCACCAAACTATCTATCAGAAAATCATACCGTTTCTGGTATTTGTCTCAGCCCTCAGTAGATTTTGGTCTCTCTACTGTACGAAAGTACTGACCTGTTCACCAACTATCTACTGTTGAAAAGCAAAACGAATGAAACCAATATACTCACCTGCTATGAGGAACCTTTGCGCATACCTTGATTGCGGGGGTATGTCCTGATGTGGGACTCACGGGCGTAATGATTCTATTTCCAATAGCTTGTGTGAGGGCCATAGAATTCTTGTCAATATTACCAAAACATGATAAACAAACTCACCGAAAGCATGTTGAAAGAAGGATGCATAGATTTAAGCGGGCAAACATACTGGCAGTTTTTCTTGTGCCTTGATTTGCCAAAAAAAAATTATTATGGACCTGACAAGTGTTGTCAATATGATCTTTTGCAGGAAAGTCGACGAGTGTTTAAAAATGAATTTCGGAGTCCAAAATTGTCCAAGTTTTGATATTTCGTAAATGTTTTCTAAGCGTTTATGCAGTTTTAAGATAAAATGGGCATGCTTTTCGAGAAAGTTTGAAATTTTCGAGCGTTTTAATTATGACTCATATATAATCCGATGCAATTAACAAAATCTGATCAGCATAAGTATCTAAATTCCTAGAATTTGTAGTGTTCCTACCTGCGTATTTGACTGCGTCTCTGTGAATACTTTTATCTCTTTCACTACTATTGTTATCCTTTGTAAAAATAGTATTATCTGACTTTCTCATTTTGTAATCCAGTTCACACCTAGCTCGTCTGTGTGATTCAGAATTCAGGATCCATTAGAAGGATACACGTGAGCTGTGAGAAAGGTGAGAGAAAGAAAGACTGAGATGATGGAGATCTTATTCAAGTATTGAAGAACAAAAGGAGTGTGACGAAGCTCGAGAGAAGAAAGAAGCTATCATCAATCACCTGCTCCAAAAGACAAGGATCTTTCATCAGAATCAGAAGTTCAAGAAATTCAATCTCCGACGTCATCCACATACAATGTCACAATGAAGGACACAAGTGAAGCTGATAACAAGCAAACTCCATCACAGCACAATATGGGAAAAGACGCAGCAAATCCTGAAACCAGAGTCAAAGAATGAAGAACGCTCAAGTACGCAACGGTCTAGGGGGAATATTGTTAGACCATTTTGAGACCGTCGGTACTTGAGTCGCTTAGGGTCTAAAACGCTAAACAAGACTGAAGATCGCTTAGGGTCTAAAACGCTAAACAAGAATGAAGAACGATCAAGTACGCAACGGTCTAGGGGGAATATTGTTAGGTCATTTGAGACCGTCGGTACTTGTTTTAGATGGTTCTGGATTGTTCGATTTAAGTTTATTAGATTTTAGAAAGTTTAGGGGTCAAAGTTGTAATATTTAGTATCTAGCAAATCTGACATGTGTATTTAATATGCCAGCATAATTATAATTATGCTGGCAAGTCAGATACTATATAAGTGTATGAAATGTTGCCCTAGCCAAGCTTTTGGCTAGTTTCTTGGTGAAAACCTTGTGTTGTTACTACTTGATTGTGCTTATCAGATTTCCAGGTGCTTTATTGATTATTAACTTGATTGGATTCAATACAACACTAGTTGTAATCATCAAACCATTAGCTTCATCTTCATTCTTTGATTTCTCTTAACTTTCTCAAGGTTCAAACACCTAATCAATAGGTGTTTTGGACTAAAACAATCAACCACTGTGATCCGGGTTGATATTGGGATCTACAGAGCCATTGGTTTAAGCAAATTAAGTATTTGAAAAATACTTAAATTAAAGTAGTCAGGGATTTGGTACTTCTGTGAAATTTATTTGCATTTAATTTGGAAATTTGTGTTTTCCTTATGTGTAACTAACAATATGAATGAATTATCGGAAGCTCTCCAAAACTTCTCGATACATTCCACTAACCTGGAAACTACTGAAAACCAGACCGGGTACCAAGCTGAGCCAGATGAACCACTGGTGTTCCAAGCCCAAGAGAAACCCAAGCCAAAGAAAAGAAGGAGGCTGTTGGACTGGAAGAGAGGGAGGAAAAAGAAACCCGCAACTCAAAAGGTTAAGAAAACAGACGAACCAAAGGGAAAAGAGATAGTAGGAGAAAGCTCCAGTCAGGCGCTGACTTTACCACCCTGGGAAGAAGTAGACAGGAAACTAGCAAACTGTGATCTTTTCAGGTCAGCTGATGAAAACCTTATGAATTTTCCCGCTCAATCTGAACTTCCTATAAACCTGGAACCTGCCATCCCTGAACCTATTGTCAACCCGCTACCCCTTCCTGGTCAAATGGAGGAATGGTGGACAAACGACTGGCACTTCCAGAACTTCATGAATAGTCCTGACCCTTATCACCCACAGTTTGAACCAGCCCCCGCCACTTTTCCACCAATGAACCCAGAAAACGTTGCTGAACTACGCCGCTACGGCGAAGAATTGGTGGACGCGGGAAACATAATTCGAGCAGTAGGTGAAAACCTAACCTGGAAGTACGATGAAAGGGAGTTCCACTTTTGAAGACCGGTTAACTATAAGATAGGTGTTTTGTGTAATAGTAAAAAACTCTATATATATACATATAATATAAATATCACTTAATAATTAAATAAAACATCTGTAAATATTTGGTGTATACGGATGCATATATATATAAAATCTAAAGTCGCAATGATCGACGGTTTTGGCTATACGTGTTGACTCAGTTTGTATTTGTGATTGCAATGTTTTGCTTATTCGCTACCTATTTTATGATTTTAATCAAAGTATTATGTCTATAATTCAGATAGCAAACGCAGTTAACCACCCGGCAAACGAAGTTAATCAATCGGAACCAAATAATCAGGATAACTTTCTAAATAGAGAAGATATAGAAAACATAGTTGCTCAGGGTATAGCCAATGCTATCCCAGCAATCGTTAAAAATCTAGTTGAACCTTCTAAAGCCAATAATAGCAAACTCTCCCGTGATGATAATTTCAGTTATTGTGTGAATGGAGGCAATAATCATAATATAATTCAAGCCCCATTACCTAAAAAGATGAAAGTTGCTACTACTGGTTGCACTTATAAGGAATTCCTAGCCTGTAAGCCAATTGAATTCACGGGTAATGAAGGAGCAACTACAGCATTACAATGGCTAGAAAAGACAGAAACTGTCATCAAAATAAGTAAGTGTGCAGACGAAGATAAAGTGATGTATGCTTCCAATCTATTCAAAGAGGAAGCATTGGAATGGTGGAATACAGTGTTACAAGCTAAAGGAAGAGACATGGCTTATGCCATGTGTTGGGAGGAATTTAAGGAAATGATAGAAAGGAAGTTTTGTCCTTCCTATGAGAAGGAACAAATAGCAAATCAGTTCCTGAACCACAGAATGGTAGATGTTAAGTGCCGTGAGTACACTTCAACATTTTTCAAGTATGCTAGAATAGTACCGACTCTGGCCTCGCCAGAACCTGTGCTTATATCTCGCTATATCTGGGGATTGATTAGCGAAATCTGCGATATAGTCAAGGCTGCTAGACCTCGGACCATCGACGATGCAGTCGAATTGGCCAATACCTTGACTGATGGATTGGTTCGTATGAGAGAGGAAAATAGGAAGAAGGAGTTGTCTCAAAAGATTACCCAAGGCTTTCATTCGGGTAATAATAGTAATTACAAGAAAAAGGGAGCCGGGCAGGCTTCCACACCGCCATTTTGCAGCAACTATAAAAGAAAGCATTTTGGAAAATGTAAGGGATACTGCAATTTCTGCAAAATACCGGGGCACCAAGAGGAGGAGTGCAGGAAGAAATCCATGATCTGTTACAATTGCGAAGAGGCAGGACATTTTAAACCAAATTGCCCTAAGTTAGTCAAGACAGCTGACAACAAGGCAAAAGTGGCCGACGTAACTAACAAAAAGAATGTAAGAGCTTTTCAGCTAACAACGCAAGAGGCAGATCTGATTCCTGACGTGATCATTGGTACGTTCCTTATCCATGACATTTATGCAAAAGTATTATTTGACTCTGGTGCCAACCAAAGTTTTATAAATACTTCATTCTGCAAAGCTCTTAAGCAACCTTTAACTAAACTTAGCCAATTTTATACGGTAGAAACGGCTGAAGGGAACCCTATCAGTATAGAAGAGATACTCCCAGAAGGAAAAATAGAATTATTAGGACATAAGTTCTCTGCAAACCTTCTACCTATGAATTTAGCAGGATTTGACATAGTGTTAGGAATGGATTGGTTAGTAGTCAACCATGCTCAAATCCTATGTGATCAGAATTCCGTAGAAATTCGTACGCCAACAGGAGAGATAATTCTGATCACAGGAGATAAGCCAAGCAAGCCAATGAAATTCATTTCGGTAATGAAAGTTGCTAGCTACGCACGGAAACAAGGTGTAGTGTATATGATTTCAGTAATCATTAGCACTAAGAGCAAAGAACTTAAGGAAATTCCAGTAGTATCCGAATACCTAGATGTATTCCCGGAAGATCTACCTGGATTACCACCAGATAGGGAAGTAGAATTTAGAATTCATTCAATACCTGGAACTGCCCCAATAGCTAAAGCACCTTATCGGTTAGCACCGACGGAAATCTTAGAACTGAAAAAGCAATTAGATGAATTGTTAGGGAACGGATTCATACAACCCAGTTCATCCCCTTGGGGAGCACCGGTGTTGTTTGTGAAAAAGAAGGATGGGTTGATGCGAATGTGTATCGATTATAGAGAGTTAAATAAGGTTACTATTAAGAATCGATACCCATTACCTAGAATTGATGATCTTTTTGATCAACTTCAGGGAGCTAGGTATTTTTCTAAGATAGATTTACGCTTCGTATACCATCAACAGAAAGTACAGGAAGAAGACATTCCTAAAACTGCTTTCAAAACTAGGTACGGTCACTACGAGTTTACAGTCATGCCATTCGGATTAACAAATGCTCCTGCGGCATTTATGGACATGATGAATAGAATCTGTAAACTGTACTTGGATAAATTTGTAATTGTCTTCATAGACGATATACTTATTTATTCCAAAAGCAAGGACGAACACTGTGAACACTTGCATGCACTTTTAACCCTGTTAAGAAAAGAAAAGCTTTATGCAAAATTTTCTAAGTGTGATTTTTGGTTACAAGAAGTGAAATTCTTAGGTCACATGGTGAATCACGAAGGTATTCACCTAGATCCTTAAAAAATAGAAGCTATCAAGAATTGGAAGGTTCCAAAGTCAGCTACATAAGTCAGAAGTTTCCTAGGATTAGTTGGATACTATAGACGTTTTATCCAAGACTTTTCTAAGATAGCTATTCCATTAACTAAGTTAACATGTAAAACTGTTAAGTTTGAATGGGGACCCAAGCAGGAAGAAGCCTTTAGAATTCTAAAGGAAAGATTAACAAATACCCCAATTCTAGCATTACCTGATGGAACATAAGATTTTGTAGTTTACTGTGATGCTTCTAAATTAGGATTTGGATGCGTATTGATGCAACGTAGGAAAGTGATCGCTTATGTGTCAAGGTAATTGAAAAAGCATGAGGAGAATTACACAACGCATGAGTTAGAATTAGGATCAATAATTTTTGCCCTTAAGATTTGGAGACATTATCTGTATGGTAGTAAGCTTACCATTTTTACAGATCATAAGAGCTTAAGATATATCTTTGGGCAAAAAAAATTAAACATGAGGCAAAGAAGGTGGATGGAAATCTTAAGTGACTACCACTGTGATATTAAGTATCATGAAGGAAAAGCAAATGTAGTAGCAGATGCCTTAAGTCGTAAGTATCATGAGAAACAAAGACGAGTACGTGCTCTTAGGTTGAATCTGCAATTAGATTTAATGAAACAACTGAAAAATATTCAAGAAACAACAATCCAGGATAATACTGAAGGAATGAAAGGAAGGATAAAGGAATTAGATCAGGGAACTGATGGAATTTGGAGATTCCATAAGAAAAGAATTTGGGTACCTAGACAAGGAAATCTATGAGGTAGAATATTAGAAGAAGCCCATAAATCTAGGTATACGATGCATCCTGGTAACAACAAGATGTATCAAGATTTGAGAAATAATTTTTGGTGGATAGGAATGAAAAAGGACATAGCTAGTTACGTTTCTAAGTGTTTAACTTGTTCACAAGTTAAAGTAGAACACCAGAAACCTTCAGGGTTACTTCAACAGTTAGAAATGCCGGTATGGAAATGGGAATTAATCACAATGGATTTTGTTACTAAGCTACCCAAAACCAGAAAAGGTAACGATGCAATCTGGGTGATTGTGGATCGATTAACTAAATCTGCACATTTCTTACCAATGAAGGAAACCTTTAGCATGGAGTGACTAGCTAAACTATATGTAGATGAGATAGTATCACTACATGGAGTTCCACTCTCCATTGTATCTGATAGGGATTGTCGTTTCACTTCACATTTCTGGAAAAGTTTTCAACAAGCAATGGGGACACGATTAAACTTAAGTACAGCATACCACCCCCAGACTGATGGACAAAGTGAACGAACGATCCAAACCTTAGAAGACATGCTAAGGGCATGTGTTATAGATTTTGGTGGAAATTGGGACTACCACTTGCCATTAATAGAATTCTCCTACAACAACAGTTATCACACAAGCATCAATGCTGCCCCATTTGAAGCACTTTATGGACGAAAGTGCCGAACTCCAGTGTGTTGGGCAGAAATAGGAGAAAGTCAATTATCAGGTCCTGAAATTGTGTAGGAAACCACCGATAAGATAACTCAAATTAAGGAAAGGCTCAAAACGGCACGTGATCATCAAAAGAGTTATGCCGACAATAGACGTAAGCCGTTAGAATTTCAAGTTGGGGACAAAGTACTATTGAAAGTTTCTCCTTGGAAAGGAATAGTCCGATTCGGTAAGAAAGGAAAACTAAGCCCAAGATATGTCGGACCTTTTACAGTCATCTAACGGATAGGACCAGTTGCCTATCAATTACAACTACCAGAAGAATTAGCTGGTGTACATGATGTATTTCATGTATCTAATCTTAAGAAGTGTTTATCTGATGAATCACTGGTAGTACCTCTTCAAGACATAGAGATAAATGAAAAGTTAAAGTTTGTTGAAAAACCTCTGCAAATAGAAGATAGAAAGGTCAAGAATCTCAAACACAAGAGATTAATCCTGGTCAAGGTAAGATGGGATTCAAAAAGAGGACCTGAATATACGTGGGAACTAGAATCAGAAATGAAACGAAAATATCCTCACTTGTTCCAGTAAATCTCGAGGACGAGATTTTAAACAAGGTGGGGAGGATGTAACAACCTCGCAAAATTCCACACCAAAAAGGCACACTAAGGAACCCTAATTAGAACCCCAAGAAGCGCGGTGCGACCCGAAACGGAAAGACGGACGAAACTAGCAACAGGGCCCCCTAAAACTTAAGGGGGGGGGGGGGATCCCTTAAATGTTCCGCGACTCGCGATGGGAGTTTTGAACACGTAGCATTCGAGTTTGACACATTTCTGGGCTATATACGAGACAAGGCTAGTCTAGGCTAGATGGACTAGTCCCGCGACTCGCGCCAGGTACGGCGGAGCCGTGTGCGACACGCGGCCGGGTCAAAAGCTAGCTATAAAGCCAGGGGCTTGGCACTTGATTAGTTTGCACATTTCGACGAAAAAATTACATTCGTTTCACTGCTCAATCGACTGTTTCTTTCACAATTACAATCAGAGTCTCAAAACTCTGCTACGATTACGGGGTAATAACTCAATCACTGCTACGATATTATATCCGATCGATTAAAACCGATCCGATGGATGTTTAAGTGCTGCCTAATCTTTGGGCTATACTTTGTCATTCGTCGTGAGGGTTTCGATCTCGTGATTATCATAAATGTTGTATTAAGTTACTAACCTAGTTTCGTTTGCATTATATATTTAACTAGGTTTACCAGCTTAACCATTAGGCAAGCTTTGACCGTTTAAATCTACAATGTGAGTCGTTCTCTTTTTATCAAATTGTTTTCAAAACCCTAAATGTTTTCCAGTTATACTTACAGTGATTAAGTCTTTGTAATCTTAAATTACTGACAATACGTAGGGTTTTGTATACATTACTTATCAAGCATCACTTTTAGGTGAACGGACCTAAATAGTGATATGACCACAGTCACAGATCCGGTCGAGTGACAACTTGGTCAGATAATTATAAGATAGAAGCAATTGTAATCGCTCTTAATACTGTGTACTATAACAATGTGTCTTTTGTATAAATTGAATGCACTCGCAAGTATTTTTCGCTGATAAAACATTTTTAAAACATGTTTCAGGGGATTTATTGTGAAGAAGGAAAGGTGCCGCGTAGCACTCTAGCTTAAAGAAAGTGGCTCAGTAAATAGTAATAAACATGTTTTCGGTAATCAAAGGATTTCCCAGTGAAATTCCTTTCATGTAAAATACGGGATTTGTCACGAAATTTATAATAAAATAATTCGATGTTTTTAAAAATATGATATTATTTTTCTGACAAACGGTCCTGTTGAGATTTCCGCTGCCAACTAAATACCGATGCCACAGGTTTCTGTCCCGCAGCTTCCGGACCGGTTAAAACCGGGTCAAGGGCCGTGACACGGACAGCTGGCGATCGCTGGCTAGCTGGCAAGTCTCTTCCTTCACTATTCTCCGGCTATAAATAGAAGACTCTACCTCCAGGTTTAAGGATTCGATTTCTCACTCTCTTACTCCATAGACACACTTATCCTCAAAGCGATTACTTATTCTTACGCCTGAGGGTGGTCACAAGGAGAACCCCCATCCCCTCCTCCTTATGGCGAGTCACCGGTGTTGTTCGTTTTGCAGGATATCTTTGCAAGATTAGCTATTCGGCGAGTGAAGGATAGAGATTGAACCTAAGAACACGAGACGACCAGCTGTGATAGAAAAGTATTATCTAGTGTTTCATCTTTGGTTACGCAACGCAGGCGCCACATACCAAAGATTGATGAATGAGCTGTTCGGAGATGACATTGGTAAGCATGTGGAGGTTTACATGGATGATCTGGTAATCATGAGCAAAGAAGAAGATCAAATGTTGCAAAACATCGAGAAAACCTTCAACACGCTGCGCAAAGCAAATATGAAGCTCAATCCCTCCAAATGTTCATTTGGCATGGAAGAGGGAAAAATTTTGGGGTTTATCGTCACGAAAGATGGTTTCAAGGTAAACCTAGAGAAAGTACAAGCAATTGAACGCATGTCGTCACCATCAACAATCAAGGAAATGCAAGTCTTGGCAGGGCGTTTAGCCGTGCTAAACCGCTTTCTTGCCAATCATACAGTGGAATCATTTCTGTTTATCAAAACTCTGCGCAATTGCGTTAAGAAAAATAAGTTCCAATGGACTTCAGAGGCGGAGGTAGCCTTGAAAGAAATGAAAGAATGCTTGATACAACTCCCAACTCTTACAGCTCCAATGAAGGAAGAACCGTTAATCATGTACTTGTCGGCTTCTGAAAAAGTAGTAGGAACGGTTCTCTTCGTTGATCGCAACGGCGTGCAAACTCCAGTATACTACGTCCGCCACACATTGAATGACCCAGAAACTAGATATTCAATGATGGAGAAGCTAGTTCTAGGTCTTATCCATGCTTCTAGGCGGCTGCGGAAATACTTTTCAGGGCATGTCATTCATGTTCTGACTAATTACAACATTGGCCACATCCTAGCAAAACCAGAGATCTCAGGGAGATTAGCCAAGTGGGCCATCGAGCTAGGAGGGCACAATGTGGTTTTTAGAGCAAGATCGGCAATCAAGGGGCAAGTGCTAGCAGACTTCACCACAAAGGTGCCTGATGAAAAAGACAGAGAGTGCAATGCAATGGAAAAGGCTTAACAACATGCCACAGATGAAGTTTGGCTCTTATACACTGACGACGCATCCAATGAAGATGGAGCGGGAATAGGGTTGAGGTTGGTAAGCCCTGACAAACACGAGTTCACATATGCCATACGCCTAGAGTTCAAGAGCACCAACAACGAGGCAGAGTACGAGGCATTTTTGTGAGGCTTATGCCTAGCAATCAAAATTGGACTCCAATCCCCAAGAATGCTTTCCATCAACAACGTTAACAATGAGGAGGGGCGTCGCATGGATTTGGACCTCCTAGAGGAAAGACGAGAGATACCTTTTCTATATTTTCTCTCTTTGATTAACTTATTACATTTTTAGGTTTCTTATTCAATTTTAATTGTAAATTATGTGAAATGTGATGTTATGTCTAGTCATTCAGTATTTAAGATGGAAAACTATAGAAAATAGGCATAGAGGGGGGGGACCAATTATAAGTAGAATATTACACGAATCAAATAAACATTTACACATATTACAACGATTATATAGTTGTATAACAGGGAGAGGATCAAATATGAAGTTTAGTTTGGCTAGAAAGGTTAGGAAGTGATAGAATTATGACATATGACAAAATTTAAAAATAAAGAGGAAGGGTATTTTAGTTAATTTTATCCAGTCTTCTCCTTTCTTCTCTCCCTGTAACTTCAAAACCCACAATTTTCAAAACCCACCATTTTCAACCTTTTATTCACTTTCTCTCCCAATAATCACTACATTACAGTGCGATTTTCATCACCAATCAATGATTCAAACACCCAATCAACGTGTTCTTCAACTTTTTTTTGAAGAAACCCAGTTTAATTTCATACAAATAGCTCATTTTTTTCCTGTGATTTTGACGCGAATCACTCGATTCGTTCGATTTGATTGCTGATGAGTGTTTATAGCATTCAAATTTCGTCAATCGTTGAAGAAATCTGAAGAAATCGGCTTCAACCTATGTAAGAAAATTTTGAATTGCATTTTTACGATCTGTGTTTTTTAATTGAGTTATTGCGTTTTACAAATGAATGGAAAAACAAATTTTTTTGTATTTTCAGTCAGTTGCGTTTTAGACACATTTTATTGTGTTTTTAGTCCATTGCGTTTTAGGAAAAAAACATTTCTTTGTGTTTTTAGTTCATTGCGTTTTAGAAATAAGGCATTTCTTTATGTTTTTAGTCCATTGCGTTTTAGGAAAAAAGACACTTCTTTATGTTTTTAGGCCATTGCGTTTTAGGTAAAACATATTTTATGTGTTTTTAGTCCATTGTGTTTTAGGTAAAACACATTTTCTGGCCATTGCGTTTTAGAAATAATAAATTTTTTTTTGTGTTTTTAGTCCATTGCGTTTTAGGTATTTATGTGTTTTTAGTCCATTGCGTTGTAGAAATAAGACATTTCTTTGTATTTTTAGGTCATTGCGTTTTACAAAAAAAAAAAAATACATTTCTTTGTGTTTTTCAACCATTGCATTTTAGAAATAACACATTTGTTTTGTGTTTTTTTGTCTATTGCGTTTTAGAAAAAAAAATCATTTTTATGCTTTTTGTCCTTTACGTTTTAGACATCTGACTTTTCGAAAAAAAATTTCAAAAATATAGCAATAGTATAATCGTTTTAAAAATAAAAAAAATGCTCGTTTTTTTGTGAAATTTTTATAAAAAAATAATGTCATATGAAAGAGTTATTAACGTTTAAAAAATGGGGGAATTGGAGGAGAGATAGGCTATTGCTTTGGATTGACTAGAATACCCCTACATGAACTCAAGCGCCTCCTTTTTTTATCAATTATACCCATTTAATCCAAGCTCTTGATTAATTAATTGATGGTCAAGATTACTTCTTAATCTTTCTAACCAAAATAAACTTCCTAGTATATCCTGACTCTTGCATAACAAGCACTTTTCTTTTCTTCTCACTATATTTGGATATCATAATTCTCTATAAAAAATGATATATTTTTTTGTAACATGTCATTAGAGATACATGCACAGTTTTATAATTTATGAAGAAAGATGCCAAAAAATAACATTACCTGCACATACAAAAACCAAATGTGGGAATAGTGCCAGGCAGCCATTGGACCAACACGTTTTATTGTTTTATATTCGTTCTAAAATTACGGTTTCGTCCTTGATTCAAAATATTTTTTCGGTTTTGCCCCCACTTCAAAATAAAATTATGTTTTTGTCCCTCGCTCAAAATTACGATTTTGCCCTCCGTTCAAAATTATGATTTTATCCCCATATTACAATTATATTTTTGGCCCCAGTTCAAAATAAATTTTTGCTTTTCTCCCAAACTAAAACTGACGATTTTGCATTTTCGCCCCGTTTCAAAAATTATTATTTCGCCTTCAGTTTAAAATTATGTTATTGCCCGGTTCAAAAAA
Organism: Helianthus tuberosus; assembly: GCA_030545235.1. Classification (NCBI taxonomy): domain Eukaryota; kingdom Viridiplantae; phylum Streptophyta; class Magnoliopsida; order Asterales; family Asteraceae; genus Helianthus; species Helianthus tuberosus. Next base: position 30,483,014 of record CM060424.1, on the reverse strand, counting down.
AAGTACGCTTTTGCCCCCCCCCCCCCCCCCCCCCCAATTCAAAATTATGATTTTGCCCTCAGTTCAAATTAAAAATATAGTTTTGTCCCCAGCTTAAAATTACGATTTTGTCCTTAGTGCAAAATTATATTACGATTTTTTCTCTGGTTTAAATTTATGGTATTGCCATCACTTTAACTTTTGGCAAATTACGATTTTACCCAAGTCAACAAATACAACTTTGCCCTCAGTTCAAATTACAGTATTGCTATCGTTTTAGTTTTTTTAGCAAAACTATAAAAGTGTTTTTTTTTTAATTCGTTGACTGGATTTAATTTTTTTCCATGTCAATGAGCTCCCTAACACTCGCTCATTAATCCTGACAAACTACAGTTTTGCCCCGAGCTCAGAACTACGGTCTTGTCATCGTTTTAGTTTTTTTCCTAACAAAACTATAATAGTGTTTTTTTAATTGATTGAGAATTATTCAGCCATCGCCCCGCAACGCGGGCGGGGCATCTACTAGTTTTCCTATATGAATGACTCGTATTGGATAAACATTATATATAACTCCCCTTGGGACGGACGTTCCGAGGTTGGTGTTTATTAAATTTAGTATTATTATTGAAATGTCGGTTTGAACATTTCAAACACCCTCTGTAGTTGGGTATGAAGGTGTCCGAATGTAGTTTTGGAAAATTGATGTGGGAATCGGTTAAATTGGGCTCTCATGATGGCGATTCAGGAATTTTTAATTTGTTTATCTTCTCACTTATTCAGTTACTTATGTTTTAGTGAATTTGTTTAATTGTGTCGATGATCAAACTAGATTTTAATATTACGGTACAAATGGTCATAACATATAAAAAAAATTTTAACGTAAGAAATGAATGAAAGATTTTTTTTTATTTTTTTCCATCTTATTAATCACGTATTATATATATATATATATATATATATATATATATAGGGTATGGTTCCAGCGTGAACAACCTTCCAAGAGTGAACTGCGTGAACAGATCTGAACCCTTGATTTCCTTTTTAGTTGTTAAGGGTAGGATTGTAATAATATAAAAAATTAGATTTAAATTATTATTTTAATAATTGAATTAAGTTACATCTTTCCTATTTTAAATTCATTATCCACATTATGTTTTAATTATTAATAAGATAATTATCAAAACAAACAACAAATCACCATATTTCAATTTTAATTTTTATTTCAGATTTCATCACCCAGAATTCAAATTTTGATTTTTAAGATCCACGTAACCTCATATTTCAACGGTATACACATGTGTACTTGGACATGAATAGAACAGTACGCATGTGTACTCAGCATCGTACATATGTGTACAATAATTCACAAGTGTACATCAACAACTTTACACATTCAATACAAAAAAAATCTGAGATACCACAAAAAACAGACGATATACACATGTGTACATCGCATTAAAAACAGAGCAAAATCAGAATACACATGTGTACATCGCATTAAAACAGAGAAAAATCAGAATACACATGTGTACATCGCATTAAAAAACAGAGCAGAATTAAAAAATTGAACAAAAAAAACTCAACAACTAATTTCGTCGGATCAATGCTGGAGAGACCAAAAAAACTCAGCAACTAATTTTCAATTCGGATCTGAAAAACGATCTGGCGAAGATCTGAAAACGATCCGGAAAACTCAGCATCGGCGGCGAAGATCTGAAAAACTCAGCAACGATCCGACAAGATTTGGACCACCGTTGAAGCCTGATTTGTTCGATTCCGGCGATAAAACGGCGAACAACCCCTATTTTTTCTTCGATTCCGGCGGTGAATGTGAGAGAGAAAGTTAGGTTTTAAGGGTTTCTTGTTTCTTCGATTCGGATCTGAAAACGATCCGCTGTGAATGTGAGAGAGAAATTCCGGCGTTCGTGCATATCGTCGTTTTCACTTTTGATTTGATTTGAGTATTCCGGCGATTTGCTAGCTTCGAAGGTTCTCCCCTGCTTTTCCTTGATGTCGGCAATGACTGTTCTTGATCGACGCCCTGTACTCTTCTTCATCGCACGCTTTATCTCTCTGCCTTCTTTTCTTTGATAATACATAAAATTGGAAGAGATAATGATAGATATGGAAAAAGAATTGAAGGTGCACGTTTTTAGGAGAGATTCCATATTTGTTAATTGTATATGTACAATAATACCCTTTTATATTTAATTAAATATATAAAATTAACCCAATAATTATGATTATGCCATTCTCTTATAATCTCAAGATCATAAAAATCAAGTGCCCAGATCAGTTCACGCAGTTCACTCTTGGGATTTTGTTCACGTTTGAACCTTATATATATATATATATATATATATAATAATATATATATATATATATATATATATATAATACGTGATGAATCAGATCACAACAATTGTAAAGGAAAACTATTCAACATCACAAATCGAAAGCAAATCAACAAACATACAGACTGGACGGAATCCGAATACGGCGGTCGGTGGCGGTGGAGATCTAGTGGACAGGCTGGACGGAGATTCAATCTTTATATACTGCTTTTGACGACGTTTTTATCGCGGCTGTTATGAAATCAAACGTATAAACTTGAGATGAGGATATGTGGGTGGGCGCGCTGCAGTGTAGAGGTGGTGGTTGGGTGGGGTTGGAGAGATTGTATGCAGGTGTTGTTTGTGAGTTATCTGTGTGTTTATGCTATATATATATATATATATATATATATATATATATATATAGGACAAAGATCCGTTAGGAACCACCCCTTATTGCGAGAACCGCGAGAACCAATGTGAACACAACCAAAAATGCCTAAAAATAGCTAAAAAACACACAGATTTTTTTTTTAATATTTTTTTTATAAAAAAATCGCTACTTTTAGTAGCAAAAAAAAAAAAGTTTTAATTTTTTTTTTTTAAAAAAAAAAAAATTTTGCTACTAAAAGTAGCGATTTTAACATAAAAATAATTAAAAAAAATTAGATTTTTTTTTATTTTTTTAGATTTTTTTAGGTTTTTGGGGGTTTAGTTTTTAGCATTTTAGCTTGGGAGGGGGGGTGGGGGAGGGGGGTTTAGGTTTTGGGGGGGGGGGGGGTTAGGTTTTTTTTAGGTTTTTTGGGGTTTTAGTTTTTAGCATTTAGCTTGGGGGGGGGGGGGGGGTTAGGATTTTTTTTTTTGGGGGGGGGGGGGGTGGGGGTTAGGTTTTTTTAGCTATTTTAGGTTGTGTTCACATTGGTTCTCGCGGTTCTCGCAATAAAGGTGATTCATGATATTACAGTAGTAGAGTAATTACTCTATAAAATTACATAATTACTCTAATAGTGGAAAATCACATTTTTTTTTGGATTCTGCAATATAAATTTTTACATTTTGCAATTAAACATCATTCTTAAGTAGATGAGAAAAAAAAAACTTCCTTCACTTCTCACGTTAAGAATATTTTGTATGTTAAGACCCATTTGTATTTAATCTTTACACTATATATTTTATGACCATTAAAAACATACAATAAAAAAGTAAAAAATAAAATTTTAATTATGCTAATGCTAAAAACACCTAAAATAACTTTAAAAATCCTATAAATCATATTATTAATCTTAAAAAACTATTAACAACAATTCCTAGATTTTGTAAGATAAATACACAAATTTATGCACCTTATAAGATTTGAATTCCCACGTTTTGATTTTAATTGTAATAGTGAGATTTTCCCGCGCTTCGAGAATTTATTCGATATCAGCTCGATTCGTTACAAAACCTGCATTCGCTATAGTAATTGAAAAGGAAAGCATTACATCGATAAAAAACAATAAAAACAAATATCGATACCGCTATCGATATTGTTCAGTTCATATTGGTTCAATTCGTTTGCATTCTATGTTTATTTTATTCAACATTGCGATATATTATTTTTGAAAACAGATACCGTGTCGCTATCGTACCAAAGCGAATCAAAACCGATTGAACATCTGTATCGAAACCCGAATTTGTTTTTATTGTTTTTTCTTTCGATAAACTAATAACATATCGCTACCATATCATACTGAACTTAACCCAACAATATCGTACCGGTATGCAGTCATTTTTTATCAGAAAAATATATGTTTAAATCAATTAAAGTAATAAGAAAACAATAAAATAATGAAAACTTAGAAAAAAAAACAATATTAAAATCTATGTTTTTTTTATTTCAACATCGCGATATATTTTTTTTCAAAACAGATACACTGGTTCTATCGTACCAAACCGAATCAAAATCAATTGAACATCTGTATCGGCAACCATAATTATTTTTATTGTTTCTGCTTTTGATAAACTGATAACGTATCGATAATATATCGTACCGAATTGAAAAACATCGTACCGGTATGCATTCATTTTTATGTGATAAAAAATATACGTTTAAATTTAACTAAAGTATGAAGAAAATAATAAAATAATGAAAACCTAGAAACAAAAAAAAAATAAGTAAATTTTAAAGCACTGTTCATCACCACTTACAAATAATATGTGTAATTATTTTTATTGTTTCTGCTTTTGATAAACTGATAACGTATCGATAATATATCGTACCGAATTGAAAAACATCGTACTGGTATGCATTCATTTTTATGTGATAAAAAATATACGTTTAAATTTAACTAAAGTATGAAGAAAATAATAAAATAATGAAAACCTAGAAACAAAAAAAAATTAAGTGAATTTTAAAGCACTGTTCATCACCACTTACAAATAATATGTATAATAATATGTATAATGTATAATGTATAATAATAATAATAATAATAATGGGTCAGGATTTAGAGAAAACGGTAGAAAGCGTGAGAACGGTGAGAACGCTTATGGATCGTCCGATCAAAACAATCTATGGACTAGATTGGCGAGATGGCGTTTTCGTAAATAACATCAATTTTATTACGTGGATGCGTCTCATTAAGGGTAAAATGGTCTTTACACCTCTATACCAAAACGCCATACTGATGAATAAAACGCCATTACGGACCATAACACATCGCTATATAAACAAAAACATCCCAGACATAAAAACACACCCCCCAGAACCTGAAAACGCCATATTTTCTACTATATACAATTCATCTTACAAACGCCAAAATCCCCAAAACATCAAACACAACTACTCAAAAAACGCCATATTTTCTACTATATACCATTCATCTTAGAAAACGCCAAAACACTCAAACATCAAAGATTCCAAAAAAATCGACGGTTCTTTCAGATACACTATTTCCTCAGTAAAACGCCAAAAATGCCGAATATCGTTTCTTGTATATTCAAATATTGTTCTACGCCAAAGTTTCGGATAATGCATTCTTCCCTGAGGTGCTGTGACTCAAATAACATTTTGCTGCATGAGATGGACAAATCATAAACAAAAACATGCTGGGGGCAGACTTATGTCATTTTATGTGTTTTGTTCTTGATGATTATTTTAATGGCATGAAAAGACGAATGACACTGATGAGTTGTTTGAAGATACATATTCAAACAAAAAACTTATGTCATTTTGTCTTTCCAAACGGCCACAAAAACACAAGCATGGCTAAACCAAACCACCAGCAAACATGATTCAAAAGAAGAAAAAGACTGATGACAGTGAAGATTTGGAAGATGAATTGTTTTTATTTTTATTTTTTTAATTTTCTTTTTCTGTTGTTTGTTATGTATTTTTCAACTTAGAATAAAAAAATACATTATGTTAATAAAACGCCAAACAGTCATAATGCATATGAAACGCCATAAATGGAGTAAAAACGCCAAAACTCCCAAACTATAATGAAAGTAGTTTGCAGAAGTATTAATTAATAAAAGCTAAAAATGGAAAAACGCCAAAAACTACTTAAACACATTCAAAAAGGCCAAACTTGGGAGATGGAAAGTCTATGACCCTAAAAACTCATAAAAAGCTGAAAAAAAAACAGTAAAAATACACAGTAACTGAAAAGACGACTACTTTATTAATATCATTTATTATAAATAAAATCCCGCCTAAACTATGCGCCAAAAACATCCTATAAGATAGACGTCTCTGCACAATCAACTGATCACAAAACCAGAAACAAACGCCATATTTCCTAGTAACCATTCACTTTAAAAATGCCAAAAATAATAGTTAAAAAAACCACAGATGTAGAACCTCGATTCTGCTATATTGAGTATTGATCTGAATGAAGTTTCACTGAATGGATTCTTCTCTGAGTTTGGTATCTCTATAATCTTTTGCTGAATGAGATGGACAAATATTCAAGATAAAGAGACTGATGACACCAATACGACATCATGTCACTTTGTTCTTGATGGATATATTGATGGCATGAAGGGATCAATACATTAGAGCAGGCGTTGGTCTTCAACATGTCATCAAACAAGTATATATCAAACCACAATAAAGGATGCCCAGAAAATAAGCATCTTCTAAAGACGGGAGGTATATAGGAAAATAAGGATCTACATAAGGTATTCAAAACGCCAAAAAGGTTAAAGTAGAAGAGGCTGGTGACAGTGAAGATTTGGATGAGAAATTAGATTATAATTTTTAAAAAAAATTTCATTTTCTATTGTGTAAGACCCTAAACCATTTTAAACAAAAAGTACGCAGCGAAAATACGAGCCTTAAAATTTCTTTCTTTATAAACGTCTTGACATACTTGAAAGTCCATTTTAAAATAACTCTTTTACAAAAAATACATTCTTCGTCCTCATTTAGGATATAAAACATAACTTATGTTTACTAAATTACATAATCACACATTCCCGTACAATCTATATTATGACTCGATCTTTGACCGCTTACACCTCGTGATGATGATCCATGATTCCGTACAACCTGCATTCACCACATACATTCACATCATTAGTACTTGGTGACATTATATATAATCTAAGGTTCATAATTATAGAATCACGTCGCGTTCTATCCTCATATGCATTCCATTCGATTATCTTTCTGAATGCCAGCATTTCATCTCGGTGTTTAACCTTCAATAAGTCAACAATAATGTACCTGCATTTCATTTCATTCTCAAAGACAACCCAGTTAGCATCGTTAATACTCATGTATATTTACACCATACATACATGCATACATACATCCAAGTCTCACTCATTCGAATACATATGGTTCAATAACATACATACATATTATCTAATACAACTCTTTCGAGTATGATAAATCCTACTTCATACATCTACCCCTTTATCCAAACTCTTCCATATAACTTATATTCTCACATATTCATACTAACAATTCTTGGTCACAAACTACTATACATACAAGTCTCGTACATACCAACCTACGGGCATACTCATTTCTATTCGTGTTTACTAATTGGTTCCATCTACTAACATACAATTAATCTATTCATACATTCCTACATATTTATTTCGTTCCCACACATACTTGCATACACGCCTCATTGTTACTCGTACCTCATAAACACTCTTTAATGAGTTTGGGGTACAATTCGGGAGCTTAAAAATGAGTTCAATACTCACCCTTACCTCATAAAACTATTTGGTAAGGTTGGGGTACATCATAGAAGTTTAATGGGGCTTAGGAATGGGTCTACGGGGTCCAAAACCAAAGAAAAACGAAGAAACGGGGCTACTGGCGTCGGCTGGCGCGTAGACAGCAAGTTAGGGCGTCGACCAACTGCTGCCCAGCGTCGAGGACGCTGTTACCAGCGTCGGGGACGCTGCCCCTGTAGCACCGACGCCGGATTTTGTTCTTTTCGACGTTTCGACCCACGTTCGCGCATCCCGAACTTCCCAAATTGTAAAATAACATTATTCCAAGCACCCAAATCATTCTAACACTTAAACCCAAGTTCCTACAACCAAATCCTATATTTTTATCTTACTTTCTTGATTTTGACCCGTTTGAACTTAACCAGACTTTTCATTCATAACTAATTCATATATTACCAAATACGACTTTACTTACTTTTGTTCTATCATTTCTTACCCATCCTTTCATAATTCCCATCCTTCTTGCAATCAAAACTCATTATATATATATATATATAAATTTAGTTCGGGAATCACTTACCTTAAGCGTCCGTATTCGTGCTTATCTCCTCGCTTCCTCTTGACCCGTTAGCCTTCCATGCTTGAGTCCATGCTGGTTTGGTTCCTATCCTTTCATGCCGTCATGCCCATAATAATGTTAGTATTCATGATCATTCATATCAACATACATTTTCCAACTCTTATCTACATTGACTTTCACTAACATGCATACGACATGAATTGTCAACCACATCATTCAATATCTTCGAAATCCAAATTCATTATCACACATAACACATAATTGTTCTAACACATATCTCATGATCTCTCAATTCTTTCCTTTATGTCAAAATGCCTAACCATGCTATTAATACTTGGTTTACTTTCAGAAAGTCAACCTTCTAGCATATAACTTCCAACTTTTGATCACACATCCATGTTGATATGGTAGACCGTAATAATTTCATCATATTCATTTCATACATGATCACTTAGTTACATACACAAGATAAACATAATCAACTTACACATACTTATGCTTTCATGATTCTACATTTGACAACCACATTCTATGTTAGTCAACTTAACACAATCATAACATCATCCTTTACTAGTAAGGTCATATGCTATATATTTAGTACACATTCACTTCTTAATCGCAATTAAGTAATTAATAGAACACATGGCGAGCATCATCCGCTCAAGCACAATGTACAAGCCCCTAATGTATAATCTTGACCAAAAAAATACATTCAACCCAAATTCTTGTACGAGTTCCATCTAAAACACATTCTTCAAGTTAGTTTACTACTACTTACATCATTATCATATTTCATTCATATATGTCAAGCCATTTCATACAATCTCACATCCTAACTTCACTTAGACATTTCATCATACACTTGGTGTGCATACTACTTTCTAAGCACAATGTACAACTAATTCATGCATAACCTTCTAAGTTCTCACTTTCAATTATCAACATAACAAGACACCAAACTAACTTCACACCATATTCAATCTAACTTGCAAGAGCTCATCATATTCATATAATACATCAAGAATTGAACAAGACTTGGACATGGTGAAACCCCCATGTCACCTTCATCACCCAACTAGTGGGTTTTCATCTTTAAACATCAAGTTAATCAAAGTTATGCATAACACATGTTCCACATGATGATGCTAACACGTATTCATACTCAATTTCATACAAATTCGTGTATTAAACATAACCCACTTCATACAAGATCACCAATCTAAGCTTTAAAACATACCTCATGATCCCCTTATGTAGGTGATCACTAATTCATGTTCATTAATTGGTTTGAGCTTCAATTCACCCTTCAACTGGATGATTCTTGGATGAACTAGGGTTTGGCTCCCTTATTTTTCTCCTGAATGTTCCACACACACACACACATACACTATGTGTGTGTTGTGTGTTAATCTTTTGTTTATAAACATGAGTTTACCTTTTTACAACTTTGGTCCCTCAAGTTTGTTACTTGCTCACAATAGTCACCCAATTCATTTCCTTGCTTGTTTTGCTAAGCATTTAACTAGGTTTAATAACCTAGTTATTACATTTCATTTTATTAAACATGGAGACATACTAGCAAATTTAATAATTCGAGTTTTGGGGCGTTGCATATTGTTTGTTATGTAATTCTCTGTTGTTTATCATCTAATTCTCTACTATTTTTAAAAAATTGAGTATAAAACGCCAAAAACTACAAACACCAAAAACGCCTGATAGTTTGAAAAACTGTGAGAACGAATGCTAGCAAAACATGATGTTGCTATATAAAACGCCAAAAACGCAAACAAAGTATTACTGAAAAAATCAACACTAATTGACAGATGAAAATTGAAAGAAACAGTAAAATAAAGAGACGGTATCATTATTGCCAAACATTATAGTTATATTAACACCACTAAATGGAAAATTGAAATTTATTTATCTTTTCAAAACGCCATAATTGCCTGTCACATTATAGGCCTGTATCCTAAATGGCAAAACACTTGATATAATAAAATCAAGAAAATTACTGATGTTTTTTATATTAAACGCCTGCATCCTGATCTAAAAAACAACAAAAACGCCAAAACAATACTTAAAACGCCAAAATGTTTACTATGATTCTGATCTAAAAACAATAAAAACGCCGCGTATTTATTAAACGCCAAAAAAATGAAAAGATGAAGTGACACGCGTTAAAAAAAAGAAATATGAAAGGACAAAAAAGCCCCTCCGCCCTTCTCTAAGCGGGCGTGACACGTGTTGGGCCAGGAAGCGTTCTCACCGTTCTCACACTTTTGAGCGTTTTCTCCTGATCCCGATTCTAATAATAATAATGTACACCACTTAACCACCAGAAGCTCCTGTTGAGAACAAATTTAATTGGATTTTACTTGTTCTACTGTTTACTTGATGTGACGTCATAATTCTTGATTTACTCGATAGTTATTATTGTACATTTAAATTTACGATACGCAGTCTTCCCTTTATTTTTTATTTTTTTTGAACGGCCAACAAACTCAATCCCGAGCACTCTCGGGGCACCCACTGGACAAACGGAGTACTCCGAAAGTAACCCAAGTCCACCACCAATTCCGGGGAAAACCCGATAACCCATCCGCTCGTAGGCACGACGGTGAAATTACCGGTAAAACCCGTCTGGCTCAAGGATCCAACTCCGGTTTCCCTGGGTCTCCTATCATTGCCCACCATTGCCTCACTCTGCACCAAGTGGGAGTCAAACCTACATCTCTCAAGAGAAATGCAAGTCCTCCCCCACTTGATCTAGAGATCATTGGCAGTCTTCCCTTTATTGTTAACATTTTCGGGTGGGAGGAATGCTCTCCAAATGGGGAGTGGTAAATTTTTTTTAACCAATAATATCATGTCATGTCAACTTTCTCATTCACTCCTCAATTTGCACTTAAACATTAGGGGTGCTCAAACACATAGAGAGTGATAAACATTTTTTTTAAATAAATTGGAGTAAACTGCCATTTTGGTCCCTGAGGTTTGGGCAGTTTTCTCACTTTAGTCCAAATCTCAAACCTTTTGCATCTGGGTCCCTGTGGTTTCAGTTTTATTGTCATTTTGGTCCAAAAGTGATATTTGTCTTCTAAAATCCTACTGTTTTGTCCTTTTCCTCAGGGGCAAAATGGTCATTTTAAGCATTAATATCTATATAAATAAACCTCAAACTCTACACACACTCTCCCTCTCTCTAAACACCCATCTCTCTCTTCTCTCTCTCTCTCATCTCTTTCCCCCAATCCATTTTATCACTTATCAAAACTGCCGCTGCCACCATCTTCCAACAACCACTGTCGCCTCCTCCGATAACCCCCTCCTCGCTCAAATCGCCACTATTCCCTAGACAACACTCAATTCGAAACCCTAATCTCTCACCTTATGTTCGCCGTCAACGAGCAGCGTTCACAGGCCGAAACTCTCTTCAACCTCTACAAACAACATCATCCAGACACTCTCGTTCTCACACTATCTCAACTCCTCCATAGTTCTCCGCACACCGAAGCACGCGCCATGTCCACCGTCCTCCTCCGCCACATCCTCGTTGCCGGATCTGGTAACGAAGACTCTTAATCGGTAACTCTGCACCCTTTGCTTTCGTTAGAGACGAAATTAACGCTTAAATCGAGTTTGTTAGAGCCTGTTAGTAGAGAATCAGAAGAATCTATAGCGAAAAAGTTGTGATACGGTTTCCACGCTTGCAGCGATGGTTTTGTAGTAGAATGAGTGGCCGGAGCTTTTACCGATTATGTTGATTTTTGCTCAATTGGGGACTGGTATCGGTGAAATGTTGTCGGAGAATGAGTGGCCGGAGCTTTTACCGTTTATGGTTTCTGAAGGGGGGAGGAGGTGGTGGTGGTGGAGTTCACGGTGGTGTTCAATAGAGAGAAGAGAGAGATGGGTGTTTAGAGAGAGAGTGTGTATGCAGAGTTTGAGGTTTATATATATATATATATAGGGTAAGGTTAATGTAAAAAAGGTTAAAAGTGTGAGAAGTGTGAGAAATATTGTGGAGATGACATGTGTACTCAATCTAAATTAATTCAAAAGGGTAAACAAGTAATTTTATCATTGATTCAATTAATTCAAAACCTTCCATAACCGCCACTTTATTTATAGGAACATGATTTTTTTAAAAGATCTCTATAAAAACACTACGAATAACACTGCAACCACCATTTAGCACGTATATAACACCATTCAATAATTATATAACACCATTCAATAAGTATATAACACCATTTTAAAGATCTCTATAAAAACACTACGAATAACACTGCAAAATCACCATTTAGCATATATATAACACCATTCAATAATTATATAACACCGTTCAATAAGTATATAACACTATTAAAGACACTACCACCATTTCCAGAATGTGTTCTTAGTTTAATGTTCATAGTATGGTTATTGTATATGGTGTTTTAAACTTGCATGCATGGTGTTTTACATCTGCATGCTAGTAGATGTTCCAGATTTCATATGTGTTTTAAAACCTACATTCCAGTAGATAAAAAAACACCATGCTTTCCAGTATGTGTTTAAAACACCACGCTTTGAATCACAATACATTTAAACACCACTGTATGAACATAGACAAAACATCTGATCGAAACGTATTTTTTTCTCTATATAAGTATAGCAATATGGTACTCATATTAAAGATAAAAAACGCTCGTTATTATGGTGTAATTTTTTTAAAAAAAAGTTACGTATAAAAAGTTATTGACGTTTAAAAAAGACGGGTGGAAGTTGCATGTGCATTAATTTAGGTTCTTAATTTAAAAATGTTAAATTTACTTGTATACCCTTAATCTAGAAAATTAATATGTTTAATAGTAAACATTATTTACAATTTTGCTATTATGATCTGAACCATTAGATCAAAGATCTAATGGTGTAGATTCTTTCTTACATTTCTCACAAAAAACCCTTTTTTTACAGGAACGTCTACCTATATATATATATATATATATATATAGGGGAAGGTTCAAATGAAAACCACTAGTTATCGCGAAAACTCGAAAACTAATTAAAAAAGCCAAAAAAACATACCAATTTTTTTTTCATACCAATTTTCGCTATTTTTTATATATATAAAAAATTTTTCAAAAAAAAAAAAAATTTTTTTTAGTAGTGCACATGTGTATTATTACACATGTGCACTACAATTTTTTTTTTTTTTGAAAAAATGTTTTTTTATATATAAAAAATAACGATTTTTGATAAAAAAAAAATTGTGTGTTTTTAGGCTTTTTTTTAGTTAGTTTTCACAATAAAAGAGGTTTTCATTTGAACCTTCCCATATATATATAGGGTCAGGATTTTGAGAGAACGGTGAAAAGTGTGGGAACGGTGAGAACAATTTTGGAGTTGACATGTGGCATTGATACTAAATTACACTAACGGGTAATATTGTCAAAAAACCCACACACATGAATTGGGTGTTCAAATAAAACGCCATAAAAACACCATATTCAGAAAAAAAAAAAAACGCCATGAAAATACCCAGTTAAAACGCCATAAAACACTCTGTTCAGAAAAACGCCATGAAAAACTCAGTTTAAAACACCATAAAACACTTAGTTCAGAAAAACGCCATGAAAATACCTAGTTAACACGCCATAAAAACACATAGTTCAGAAAAACGCCATAAAAATAACTAGTCTAAAACGCTATAAAACATCCAGTTCAGAAAAACGGCATAAAACCCATTTCATTTTTTTCGAAAAGTATATCAATAGTATACTCGTTGGAAAGATAAAAAAACGCTGAGTTTTATGGTGTAATTTTTTTAGAAAAATAATCACGTATAAAAAATTTATTGGCGTTTAAATATGATGGGGGAAAATGGCATGTGTAGATATTCCAATTTTACCCCTCCTAATACTTATAAGGTTCCCATTATTTACAAAAATGCCACCGCAGCATCTTAGCCACAAATCACAAAGATCCTATGGCTGAAAATCGTTCTCACTGTTCTCACAATTCAAATCGTTCTCTCCTGATCTCGTTCCTATATATATATATATAGGGGAATGCTAAAATGAGAACCACCTCGAGTTGTAAGAACCGTGAGAACTACACCGTAGGGGGCACGGTAGACCAATTTTTTTTCATAAACGTAGATGCATGTATAAAAACAACATTTGTAAAAAAAAAATTCAAAAAAAAAATGTCGTGTGTGTAGTTTTGAAAAAAATTTTGGTCCACCTCGCCCCGGATCAAAAAGTTCTCGCGGTTCTTACAACTCGAGGTGGTTCTCATTTTAGCGGATACTTATATATATATATATATATATTTACTTATTAATGCTTAAAATGACCATTTTGCCCCTAATGAAAAGGACAAAATAGCAGAATTTTAGAAGACAAATATCACTTTTGGACAAAAATGGCAATAAAACTGAAACTACAGGGACCCAGATGCAAAAAATTTAAGATTTGGACTAAAGTGATAAAACTGCCCAAACCTCATGGACCAAAATGGCAGTTTACTCAATAAATTGTGATTGGTTGAAAAAAGATGGAGTCCACCATTAACCCTCTCTCTCTCATCTATCTCTTCTCTTATCTTTTCGGAGAGTATTCATCGTTTGGGGGAGTCACCTGTTACCGAAAGAGGGGTGGCGGCCCCTTGCCGCTCGGTGAACGGGGATTACCACTTATTACTTTTTTTAACAACGAAATCATACTTCTATTATTATCATGTCGACTTTAGCAACTTGCTAGAGAATGACTACAAGCACCAAGTACAAGACCACCGTACCAGTAAAATATATGAATGACTGACTACTAAGATATTGTTTCTATTAAATTAAGATACTAAGATATTGTTTTTATTAAATCATGATAGCCAATTTTCTTATAGAGGTTATTGTAAAAAATATGATGTCGCTCGAATTACCTATATTTGCTATGAGAAAGGTTATTTTACAAGAGGAAAGAATTGTACGAAGTGTAGAAGACAAGTTTGGCTTTTGATTTACAAGATCAATGGTTGAGATTAATTGGTTCCCAAATAGAATTCACATAACTAAAAGAAGGAAAACAAGTGAAGAAAATGGTAAAATAGAAAAATCCAATATTGTTGACTCATAAACCCACTTCTCATTGATTTTCAAACGACTGTAACTTTTTCAGACATTAATATTCTTTTATAAAAATTAAACCGTATTAACGAGCATTTCATTCTCTTTAAGTCGAGCAGCATATTGCTATATTTTTCTTTTAACAAAATTACAGGATTTTGAATATCTATTACGTGATTTTAAATACTCAAGGTATGTTTGGCAAAAGTAGCTGGTGGCTGGAAGCTAATAGCTTTTTAGATATATTTAGTGTTTGGCAGAGTAGCTGTAGCTTTTAATAAAATGTATAAAATGACCAAAATGGACATAACTAAAAAAATAAAAAGTTTGTGCATTAAAAAGTTCATTATCTTTAGAGGTTAAAATAGTCATTTTTTTCCCTAAAAGCTTGTAGATCCTTCTAAACGCTACTAGTAGAAGCGTTCAACCAAAAGCTTCAAGCTCCTAACCTAAAAGCTTTAAGCTCCTTCAATCAAACAAGACTTTTTATTGAGTAGGAGCTTTTTCTTAAAAGCTTAAAGCTAGAAGCTCGTAAAAGCTTCATGCCAAACATACCCTCAGTAAGTGACTACGTGATTTTGAATACCCATTACGTGATTACTTGATTTCATTATAGTATTTTATGTGAAACCCCAATAAGTGATTACGTAATTACGTAACGATAGTTGATTATGTATTATTACGTGACTACAGGATTTTAAATACTCATTTTGTGATTAGGTTATTTCATTATACTATTTGTGTGAAACCCTACTGAGTGATTACGTAAAAACAAAACACATAATACATAATATTTCATATAGAATATCAAATATTTCAAGTATAATCACATATTAAGGATAAATTCTATACAAAAACATTAGCCAAACCAACCTATAATAACAACATAATGTCGTATATTAGAGATTTAACCACGTAATAAAGCATAAACAATCAAGTTCTTATTATTGAATGTGTAATCACGTAATAAGCATAATTGTATTAACATTAATTATAACAAATCATATTGAATGTGTAATCACGTAATGAATTTACATTGAATGCGTAATGATTTATATTGAATGTGTAATCACGTACAGGGTATTAAAAAAATCACATAGTCATATACCAGGTATTCAAAATCACGTAATGGGTACTGAGCATTCAAAAATCACGTAATTGGTACTTTGTATTCAAAATCACATAATCACGTAATGGGTATTTAAAGTCCAGTAAATTATTTTTTAGAACACTATAGTAATAGGCTGCTCGAATTAAAGATAATGAAATGCTCGTTAATATTTAAAAAAAAATATTAACGTATGAAAAAGTTATAGCCATTTGAAATCAAGGGGGAAACTAGTTCAAAGAATAAAAAACCATCATACTCTTCCCTCCTTAAATTAAGCAAAACAAATGTGCGGTCATGATTATCTCCTACACTTCGTACAAAATTCCTCTCTTATAAATGATCTCTTATCTATTTATTTATTTACTATACATACAAAAGGAAGTTGAGGGAATAGTGCCAGACAGGTGCTTGACACTTCCCATTGGTCCTTTTAATTTACGTTTTTAACCCGAGTTTAAATTTACGATTTCACCCCTCTAGTTTAAAATTACGTTTTTGCCCTCAGTTCAAAATAAAATTATGTTTTTGCCCCTATCTTAAAATTACGAATTTGCCATTAATTTAAAAATATGATTTTGCCCTCATTTCAAAAAGTGTCACATTGGTCCTTTTAATTTACGTTTTTATCCCCGGTTTAAATTTATGATTTCGCCCTTCTAGTTTAAAATTACGTTTTTGCTTGAGGGAATAGTGCCAGGCAGGTGCTTGACACTTCCCATTGGTCCTTTTAATTTACGTTTTTAACCCGAGTTTAAATTTACGATTTCGCCCCTCCAGTTTAAAATTACATTTTTGCCCCCAGTTCAAAATAAAATTATGTTTTTGCGTCTGTCTTAAAATTCCGAATTTGCCATTAATTCAAAAATATGATTTTGCTCTCATTTCAAAAAGTGTCACATTGGTCCTTTTAATTTACGCTTTTTATCCCCGGTTTAAATTTATGATTTTGCCCTTCTAGTTTAAAATTACGTTTTTGCCCTCAGTCCAAAATAAATTTATGTTTTTGCCCCTGGCTTAAAATTACGAATTTACCATTAGTTCAAAAATATGATTTTGCCCCATTTCAAAAATTACAATTTCGTCCTGAGTTCAAAATTACGTTTTTGCCCCAAATTTCAAATAAAATTATGCTTTTTCCCCAAACTCAAAATTATGATTTTGTCTCCGGTTCAAAACAAAATTATGGTTTTGTCCCCAGCTAAAAATTACGAATTTGCCCTTAGTTTAAAATTTTGATTTTGCCTATATTTCAAAAATTATGATTTTGGCCTCAATTAAAAATTATGTCCTTGCCATCTTTTTAGTTTTTTTTCTTCAAAACTATAGTATTGTTTTATTTTACTTGGTTGACTCAATGTAACTATTTTTTGTGTCAAGTAGTTGTCTAGTACTCAATCATTTGTTCTTACAAATTACTTTTTTTTTTGCACCCAGCTCAAAATTACAGGCTTGTCATCGTTTTTGTTTTTTTAGCAAAAGTATGATAGTGTTTTGGTTTAATTGGTTGACTCGATATATTTTTTTTATATCGTGTTATAAGTAGTATGTACAAATAACCAAAATACATACGTACATATTTTGAAACTAAGAAATTTTCGGCTTAGCGCCCCGCAACACGAGCGGGGCATAACACTTGTTTGCATTTACACCCACATGAGAGAGACGGAATAGCGCTTCACAAGCATTGGAGAAAATTGGCGGTGACATCACTGAATTGCTTTTTTTTGTTATTTAATTGCTGATTTAATATATTAACAAATAGATACAGATTTTAACAAAAAGGTTGGTGATGGTTGCGAATTTGAACCCATTCTATTCTTTTTTGTGAGGATTTTTTTTCTTCTTCTTAAACTAAGAAGTATTTCATAAATAACACTGAAGTTTAATAATTTACTACACAGTCCCCAAACATTAATAAAGTTAATTTCCTTTTGTTTTTAAGTTAGTTTTTATAGTTGTTTTTTCCTATAACTTATTTTGTGTTATTTTGGGATTCTATTTTTTGGTTTGTTTCTACTTTTAAATGTTTTCGTCATCTGAGTTGTTAAGATTTTTGTTTTTTTGTTATTTATTTATTTGAAGATTCATCACTTTTTACATATACATAAATAAATAACAAAAAAACAAAAATCTTAACAACTCAGATGACGAAAACATTTAAAAGTAGAAACAAACCAAAAAATAGAATCCCAAAATAACACAAAATAAGTTATAGGAAAAAACAACTATAATATATAGGGCAATGCTCCATAGGAAACCCTAAAAATTTTAAAAAACCATAGAAAACCCAACCTCTTGACATTTTTTTTGAAAAAAATAACACATGTAATATACATGTTTTTAAGAGTTTTGGGCAAAAAAAAAAAAAAAAACAAAACAAAAGCGCCGAAGGATTATTTTAAAAAAAAATAAACAAATTTCAACAACTTCGGTGACTAACATGTGTTAGACAAAAAATGCTGAAACTTGTTTATTTTTTTTTTAAAATATTCCTTCGGCGCTTTTTTGTTTTTTTTTTGGCCCCAAAACTCTTAAAAACATGTATATTACATGTGTTATTTTTTTCAAAAAAAAAATGTCGGGAGGTTGGGTTTTCTAGGGTTTTTTAAAATTTTTAGGGTTTTCTATATAGCCCTACCCTATATATATATATATATATATATATATATATGGGTTTATGTGGGATTTCGATATTTGGTTCACTTCAGTTTTGAAAATTTATATATGTGGCAGAACCAAGATGATTTATTGCTTAATTTCTAGAAAGAAGAAGACTGGAACTATTTCTATGCGTTTGAATGTGGATGTTCGCACTTTCATTAATATTTATGCTTGTTGGGTTATTGGCTTAGACCATCCGTAGTGGGCGATTTTTTCAAAAAAAAGCCCCCAAACACGCTGTAAGGACCTGCAAAAATGCCCCAAAACGACCCGTAAGTGAAAATCCGGAACCCTGAAACCCTAACGTGCATGAAAAACCAAGAAAACAAGAAATTTGAGTTTTAGGCGGGACGCGTAAAGGCCTCTTAAGGCTTACGCGGGCCGCGTAAAACTCAAAAAGTGGCTATAAGTAGCCTGTGCATGGGACTTGAATCCGTGTTCGAAAAATCAGTTTCAAAACGAAGTTCTACTGCTCAAAATCACACTTTCACGTAGAGAAACGCTGCTACGATACAGGGTATTAACTCGATCGCTGCTACGATTCAATGTCCGATCGATTGAAACCAATCCGATGGATGTTTAAGTGCTGCTCAAACTCGGGCTATACTTTGTCATTCGTCGTGAATTCGATGGATGTTTAAGTATTGCACTTTGTCATTCGTCGTGAGGGTTTTGATCTCGTGAGTTGTCGTAAATGTTGTATTAAGTTACTGACCTAGTTCGTATGCATTGTCATTTAATTTAGGTTACAAGGCTTATCAGTAGGCTAAACTCTGCTCGTTTAAACTTGCAATGTGAGTCATTCTCTTTTTCTCAAAGTTGTTTTACAATACCTCAAATTATTTTCAAAAGTTATAATTACAGGGATTAAGTCGTGGTTATCTTGAATCACTGGCAAGTGGGGTATTTTGCACATTACTAATTTCTCACGGTTAGGTTCATCAACCTAACAGTGATAATCATCACTACTTGGGTGAAAGGACCCAATAGTGGTATGACCATCGTCACCAGGGTGTGACACGGCGCCAGATAAAAATAAGATAGTAGCCATTGTAATCGCTCTTATGCTGTAATTCATAACTATGTGTCATTTTATGTAAACTGAGTGACTCGCCAGTATTTCCCTGCTGATAAAATATTTTTAAACATGTTTCAGGCGACCTGCTGTGAATCAAGGAAAAGTGCTACGGAGCACTAATAAAGCTTGAAGTGGTGGCTCAGTTAAATAAATAAACATGTTTTGTAAAACAGGGAATTCCATCGTGAAATTCCTCTATTGTAAATTACGTGGTTTGTCCCAAAGTATGGAAATAAAATAATCGGGCATTTTTCAAGTTTAAAAGATCCTGTAAATCTTCCGCTGTCAACTCAAATAATAAATACCACGGGTTTCTGTCCCGCGGCTCTTGGACCAGGTAAAACCAGGACGGGGGCCGTGACAAAAAAACGTGGTATCAGAGCCACTGATTTAAGCCAATTAAGTATTTAAAAATACTTAATTTTTCTGGTTACTATTCTGTGATTTTATTAAAATTTAATTTACAAAATTTTAACTTAGAATTTTGTGTGTTTCTTCATGTATGCTAACAACATGAATGAACTATCAGAAGCACTTCAAAACTTTTCTATCCATAGCTCAGATATGGATACCACTAGTAGCTTCACTGGCTACCAGGCTGACACTGAAAAGCCAATGGTATTCCAAGCCCAACCTCAAGAAAAACCTAAACCGAAAAAGAAAAGAAGACTCGTAGGCTGGAGGCGTGTGCGTAAGAAGAAACCAGCGATACAGAAAGTTATAAAGACCGAGGATCCAAAGGATAAAAGCAAAGGAATAGAGATCGGAGAAAGTTCAGGGCAAGCCCAAGAAATACCACCCTTGGAGGAGCTGGACCACCAACTGGCAAATAGCGACCTCATCGGACCTGCCGATGAAAACCTCTTCGATTACCCAGCGGAAGCACAACTTCCAGTTAATCTGGAACCTGCTATCCCAGATCCTATTATCCACCCCCGACCTCTAGGAGAGCTGGAAGAATGGTGGACCACTGACTGGCAATTTCAGAATCTCTTGAATAACCCTAATACCTTTTTCCCTCAGTTTGACCCCGAGCCTCCACTACACCCACCTATGAGCTCAGAAAACTTGGCTGAACTCCGCCACTATGGCGAGGAGCTGGTGGACGCAGGGAATAGAATCCGGGAAGTGGGGAAAAGGATATCATGGAAATACGACGAGAGGGAACGTCGTTTCTGAAGTGCCAGCCGATGAGGATCGTATGTGGTTGTGGGAATGTGTGTTTAATAATAATATAATAATAACAATATAATCATGTAAAATAACTAAAAATAAAACTCTTGTAACATATCTGGTAATGTACGGATGCATATTAATATATAAAATATGGAAGTCGCATAGTCGACAATTTTGGCTATACGTGTTGACGTGATTATGTGTGATTGTTTTATTATGTTTAATTGTTATTTATTTTATGTTAATAACTTATATGTATTATTAATTACCAGATGGAACATGCTGGTAATGAACCAGTTAATGAAGTTAACTAATCTGAACAAAACCATGAAGATCAATTTCTAAATAGGCAAGATATAGAGAATACCGTTGCTCAAGGGATAGCCAATGCTATTCCAGCAATCCTTGCTGCTGCCCGAAATCCAGTTGAACCTTAACCAATTATTCCCAGCAAATGTACTCACGGCGACAATTTCAGTAATAGTGTAAATGGAGGTGACAACAATAATAATAACGATAATGATGGGATGCAAGCCCCATTCCTTAAGAAAATGAAAGCTGCAACGCCTGGTTGCACTTATAAGGAATTTCTTGCCTATAAACAAGTTGAATTTGCAGGCAACGAGGGGGCGACTGCTGCACTGCGTTGGTTAGAGAAAACTGAAGCAGTAATTAAAATAAGTAAATGTGTTGAGGAAGACAAGGTCATGTATGCGTCGCATCTTTTTAAAGAAGGGGCGCTAGAATGGTGGAATACGGTACTACAAGCTAAGGGAAGCGATGTGGCCTATGCCATGAATTGGGAAGAATTTAAAAGTCTAGTAGAAAGAAAATTTTGTCCCGAGTATGAAAAGAAACAAATGGCGAATAAATTCCTGAACCACCGGATGGCGGATGTTGATTGTCGAGGGTATACTTCGACATTCTTCGAGTATGCTAGAATTGTACCTACCCTGGCTTCGCCAGAACCGGTACTTATTTCTCGCTATATTTGGGGTTTGATTGGCGAAATCCGTGATATCGTTAAAGCTGCGAGACCTCGCACTATTGACGATGCAATGGAATTAGCCAACACTTTGACCGATGGACTGGTACGTACGCGAGAAGAAAATAGAAAGAAGGAAGTGGCCCAGAAGATTACTCAAGGATTCTGAGTGGGGAATAATAGTAATTTCAAGAAAAAGGGAACCGGGCAATCTCCTACTGCTCCATTTTGCAGTACCTGTAAAAGAAAGCATTTTGGAAGATGCAAAGGGTATTGCAATTTCTGCAAAATTCCAGGGCACCAAGAAGAAGACTGCAGGAGAAAGAAATCCACAATCTGCTTCAACTGTGGAGAAGCTGGACATTTTAGGCCAGACTGCCCGAAATTGGTCAAACCAGCTGACAACAAAGCTAAACCTACAGAAGGAACTACCAAGAAGAACGCGAGAGCCTTCCAACTGACTACTCAGGAAGCAGAATTAATTCCTGATGTGATAGCTGGTACGTTCCTAGTTCATGACGTTTATGCAAAAGTATTATTCGACTCTGGTGCAAACCAAAGTTTCATAAATACTTCATTCTGCCAAACTCTTAACCTACCTTTAACAAAACTTAGACAAATTTTTACGGTAGAAACGGCAGATAGGAAACTCTGTTAACATAAATAAGGTTTTGCGAGAAGGAAAGATAGAACTCCTAGGACATAAATTTTCTGCAAACCTGTTACCTATGAATTTAGCTGGATTCGATGTCATGTTAGGAATGGATTGGTTAGTAGCCAACCATGCTCGAATCCTCTGTGATAAGAATTCCATAGAAATTAATACACCGACAGGAGAAATAGTGATGATTACAGGAGATAAGCCACGTAAGCCAATGAAATTTATTTCAGTTATGAAAGTGGCCAGTTATTCAAGAAAACAAGGAATAGTGTATATGATTTCGGTAATCATTAACACTAAAGGTAAGGAACTTAAGGAAATTCCAATAGTATCAGAATACTCGGATGTATTCCCAGAAGAACTACCTGGATTACCACCCGATAGGGAAGTATAATTTAGAATTTATCTAATTCCTGGAACTACACCGATAACTAAGGCACCTTATCGGTTAGCACCCACCGAAATGTTAGAATTGAAAAAGCAGTTAGATGAATTGTTAAGTAAAGGATTTATACAACCTAGTTCATCCCCGTGGGGAGCACCTATGTTGTTTGTAAAGAAGAAAGACGGTTCGATGCAAATGTGTATCGATTACAGGGAGTTGAATAAGGTTACAATTAAAAATCGATACCCATTACCTAGGATTGATGATCTTTTTGATCAACTTCAGGGAGCTAGATATTTTTCTAAGATAGATTTACGCTCCGGATACCATCAGTTGAAAGTACAAGAAGAAGACATACCTAAAACTGCTTTCAGAACTAGGTATGGTCATTACGAGTTTACAGTCATGCCCTTTGGACTAACAAATGCTCCTGCAGCATTTATGGACATGATGAATAGGATCTGTAAAACGTACTTGGATAAATTCGTAATTGTTTTCATCGACGATATACTTATTTATTCCAAAAGCCAGGAGGAACATTGTAAGCACCTGCATGTACTCTTAACTTTGTTAAGAAAAGAGAAGCTTTATGCCAAATTCTCGAAGTGTGAATTCTGGCTGCAAGAAGTGCAATTTTTAGGACACATGGTGAATCCCGAAGGCATTCACGTAGATCCCTCCAAAATAGAAGCGATCACCAAATGGAAAATCCCGCAATCAGCTATGGAAATTAGAAGTTTTCTAGGGTTAGCCGGATACTATAGACGATTTATTAAGGATTTTTCCAAAATAGCTGTACCATTAACTAAGCTAACCTGTAAAGCAGTGAAGTTCGAATGGGGACCTAGACAAGATGAGGCCTTTAAGATTTTAAAGCAAAGATTAACAAACGCCCCAATTCTTGCCTTACCAGAAGGGATAGAAGATTTTGAAGTTTACTGTGATGCTTCTAAGCTAGGATTAGGATGTGTGCTAATGCAACGCAAGAAGGTAATTGCGTATGCCTCAAGGAAATTGAAGAAGCATGAGGAAAATTATACGACTCATGACTTAGAATTAGGAGCCATAATTTTTGCCCTGAAGATTTGGAGACATTATCTGTATGGAAGTAAGTTTACTGTCTATACAGATCATAAGAGTTTAAGATATATCTTTGGGCAAAAAGAATTGAAGATGAGGCAAAGGAGATGGATGGAGATCCTAAGTAATTACGACTGTGATATTCAATATCACGAAGGAAAAGCAAACGTAGTTGCAGATGCTTTAAGTCGTAAGTATCATGAAAAGCAAAAGCGAGTTCGTGCTCTTAGATTAAGTTTACAATTAGACTTAATGGAACAACTGAATAATGTTCAAGAAACAGCAATCAAGGATGATGTTGAAGGACTGAAAGGATGAATAAAGGAATTAGAGCAAGGAAGTGATGGAATTTGGAGATTCCACAAGAAAAGAATTTGGGTACCCAAGCAAGGGAACTTAAGAGATAAGATTTTAGAAGAAGCCCATAAATCTAGGTATACCATGCATCCTGGTAATAATAAGATGTACCAAGATTTAAGAAATAATTTATGGTGGATAGGAATGAAAAAGGATATAGCTAGATATGTTTCTAAGTGTCTTACTTGTTCACAAGTTAAGGCAGAACACCAGAAACCTTCAGGGTTACTCCAACAATTAGAAATGCCTGTATGGAAATGGGAACTAATAACCATGGACTTTGTTACTAAGTTGCCCAAAACCAGAAAAGGTAATGACGCGATTTGGGTAATTGTGGATCGATTAACCAAATCAGCTCATTTTCTACCCATGAAGGAAACTTTTAGCATGGAAAGGTTAGCCAAATTATACATAGACGGGGTAGTATCCTTACATGGAGTCCCACTCTCCATTATATCGGATAGAGATAGTCGTTTCACTTCCCATTTCTGGACCAGTTTCCAAGAAGCAATGGGGACCCGACTAAATTTAAGTACTGCATACCATCATCAAACAGACGGACAAAGTGAAAGGACGATCCAAACCTTGGAAGACATGCTGAGGTCATGTGTTATAGATTTTGGTGGAAATTGGGACGACCATTTACCTTTGATTGAATTCTCCTATAACAATAGTTATCATTCAAGTATCGAAGCTGCCCCGTTTGAAGCACTGTATGGATGAAAGTGTAGAACTCCAGTCTGTTGGGCAGAAATAGGAGAAAGCCAATTATCAGATCCTGAAATTGTGCAAGAAACTACCGACAAGATCACTCAAATCAAGGAAAGACTGAAAACGGCTCGAGATCGCCATAAGAGTTATGCCGATAATCGACGCAAGCCACTAGAATTTCAAGTTGGAGACAAGGTACTCTTGAAAGTTTCTCCTTGGAAAGGAGTAGTTCGATTTGGTAAGAAAGGAAAGCTAAGTCCAAGATACATAGGACCATTCCCTGTAATTCAACGCATAGGACCAGTTGCTTATCGCTTACAACTACCAAAAGAATTAGCAGGAGTACATGATGTATTTCATGTATCCAACCTCAAGAAATGTCTATCTGACGAATCCCTGGTAGTACCTCTTCAAGACATACAGGTAAATGAAAAATTAAAGTTCGTGGAGAAACCGCTTCAAATAGAAGATAGAAAGATCAAGTTTCTCAAACACAAAAGATTAGTACTAGTTAAAGTCAAGTGGGATTCAAAAAGAGGACCAGAATACACCTGGGAGCTGGAATCGGAGATGAAGCGAAAATATCCTCACTTATTTCAGTAAATCTCGAGGACGAGATTTTAATTAATGTGGGGAGGATGTAAGGACCTGCAAAAATGCCCCAAAACGACCCGTAAGTGAAAACCCGAAACCCTGAAACCCTAACGTGCATGAAAAACCAAGAAAACAAGAAATTTGAGTTTTAGGCGGGCCGCGTAAAGGTTAAGCATAGCCTTACGCGGGCCGCGTCAACTTATAATTTGACCGGATAAGCATTCCCCGGCCACGTGTCGCACACGTGGCGCACCTAGGTGTGACATGGAAGCCCTAGTCGTAGACTAGGTGGCTCTCGCGGTCCGCGTAAAACTCAAAAAGTGGCTATAAGTAGCCTGTGCATGGGACTTGAATCTGTGTTCGAAAAATCAGTTTCAAAACGAAGTTCTACTGCTCAAAATCACACTTTCACGTAGAGAAACGCTGCTACGATACAGGGTATTAACTCGATCGCTGCTACGATTCAATGTCCGATCGATTGAAACCAATCCGATGGATGTTTAAGTGCTGCTCAAACTCGGGCTATACTTTGTCATTCGTCGTGAATTCGATGGATGTTTAAGTATTGCACTTTGTCATTCGTCGTGAGGGTTTTGATCTCGTGAGTTGTCGTAAATGTTGTATTAAGTTACTGACCTAGTTCGTATGCATTGTCATTTAATTTAGGTTACAAGGCTTATCAGTAGGCTAAACTCTGCCCGTTTAAACTTGCAATGTGAGTTATTCTCTTTTTCTCAAAGTTGTTTTACAATACCTCAAATTATTTTCAAAAGTTATAATTACAGGGATTAAGTCATAGTTATCTTGAATCACTGGCAAGTGGGGTATTGTGCACATTACTAATTTCTCATGGTTAGGTTCATCAACGTAAAGTGATAATCATCACTACTTGGGTGAAAGGACCCAATAGTGGTATGACCATCGTCACCAGGGTGTGACACGACGCTAGATAAAAATAAGATAGTAGCCATTGTAATCGCTCTTATGCTGTAATTCATAACTATGTGTCATTTTATGTAAACTGAGTGACTCGCCAGTATTTCCCCGCTGATAAAATATTTTTAAACATGTTTCAGGCGACCTGCTGTGAATCAAGGAAAAGTGCTACGGAGCACTAATAAAGCTTGAAGTGGTGGCTCAGTTAAATAAATAAACATGTTTTGTAAAACAGGGAATTCCCTCGTGAAATTCCTCTATTGTAAATTACGGGGTTTGTCCCAAAGTATGGAAATAAAATAATCGGGCATTTTTCAAGTTTAAAAGATCCTGTAAATCTTCCGCTGTCAACTCAAATAATAAATACCACGGGTTTCTGTCCCGTGGCTCTTGGACCGGGTAAAACCGGGACGGGGGCCGTGACACACGCCACCTCCCCACCCCCTTGGGCGTTATTCGGCGTGATCTCGCAAAAAAGGCCTTCAGGCGTGCTTTAAATCACGCTAAATGGCAAATTGGTTGGCCAATCAGATGGTTCCCTCTTTTTCTTGGCCAATCCCCTTTTTTTGTTAGTTTTATTTAATTCTTTACACCCACATCCCCACTACACCCATTTTAGAAAAACGCCCAATAATACCCCTTGCTGACTGGACTGCCACATGGTGGAAAACGCCCAAGGGTGGGGGCATTATTCACCTTACCACTACGCATGGTCTTATGGTTTTTGTTTGATTGCTCTAAAGTAATGGTTAAACCGAGTACATGTACGATACCAATACAGCAATGAACCGACTGATAAGAATGGAAAAAATAGGGCGACAGTGCGCGCCGAGAAAAAATCTAGTTGTAGATACAAAAAGTAACATCTACAACAAACTTACATGACCGGCTCATGCAATAAAAGGTGAAGATAAAACCCAACACAATTTATTCACTTATTAACGGCACGACCCATGACATCCACAGCTCCTCCAATTGCAAGCCCCGTTTCCTGAAATCATCTGACGACCTACAAGCATGCAGAAAAAGTGTATCACCATAAAGCTGGCGAGTTCACAGTTTTGTTTAACGAAAATCATGTTAAGCGTTTCAGTTTAAAGACATGTCAATAATAAACTTGAAACCGAAGTGGCGTCTGTTTGTTTGCCCTCATCAATGCCTATCACAACATTGGCCATGTGGTTAAGGTCATTAGTTCACGCTCGTCCTCCCTGGTACGGTGTGAGGTTGTCAAGCCTAATAGCGCTATCAACTAATACCCCGTTGCCTCCCCGACAACTAGTTCGGTAGTAAGTAGGGACTTTGGTGATAGAGTTAAGTTTATTAACTAACATCGAAATTAAACCAAAGTAATAAAAGTATTCCTACCCGGAATATTAGTTTGTTTGTCCCTCCCCGGGACGCATGCTTGTGAAAGAGTAGTGAACTCACATTTGTTTGCTCGGTATGATAACGTACTTCTAGCGTTATATGAGGGCCGTTATACGCGACCTAAGGTATAATGTCATATAATTGAGTATACAAGTAGGGTTCTGCAATACCCTAGTGTCCAAACAACCCGTTGTTCATGTGATCAAGTTAACAGGTTAACACACAGTATCACACAACACACAGTGAATTTTACTTATTTTATATTTCATGATAAAAGGCCCACATCAAATCACACAGTATATATGATAGCTAGTAATTTATTATGTAACTTTTTTTTGAACGACCAACAAACTCAATCCCGAGCACTCTTGGGGCACCCACTGGATAAACGGAGTACTCCGAGAGTAACTCGAGTCCACCACCAATTCCGGGGAAAACCCGGTAACCCACCCGCCCGTAGGCACGACGGTGAAATTACCGGTAAAACCCGTTTGGCTCAAGGATCCAACCCAGGTTTCCCTCGGTCTCCTATCATTGTCCACCAGTGCCTCACTCTGCACCAAGTGAGAGTTAAACCTGCACCTCTCAAGAGAAATGCAAGTCCTCCACCACTTGATTTAGAGATATTGGCAATTTATTATGTAACTAATCATAAAGTTCCTATGTTGGCTATTAATGTTGCTTTAACTATTTTATAACTTTATATATGGCTCACATCTCAATATAAGAAATCCTATTGAGAATTTAATTTCCATGTGCAGACTTAATGAGAATTCAATTCCCATGTGCAGACATAATGAGAATTCAGTTTGCATGTGCAGACATAATGAGAATTCAATTATTGACCATACATATGCAAACAATATATTCAGCCAACAATAAAGAAATTTCTTGAACTTTGCCCACATGTGTGCACATGACTATTTTGGTATAGGGGTGTGATAAATATATCTAAGATAAAGATTAATATACCTAAAAGTCAAATTTAGTAATGATTTAGCAATGATTAACTACTTTATTATATTATTTTATTATAAAGTTAAAAGTAATAATAATGTTTTATCATAAAGTCAAAAGTAATAATTATATTTTTTATCTTATTTTATTTTATAATACTTTTGTTACTTTTTTTATATTTTGTTATACTATTATTAGTATTAATATTAATATTAATAAATAAATAATCAAGACACTTTATTATAAATACGAAAGTGAAAAAGTTAATCATAAATAAATAACGAGTCTCTAATAAAACAGTAAACGTGCAAATATTTTTTAAGCTTTGCATGCTGGCTCTCTACTCTAATAAAACAATCACAGTGCACCAGGCGATCCTTCCATCGTTCACGATCGGTTGTGTTAAGCTAGAAATCTATCCAAACTAGAATTCAAACCGTCCAAATATTTTTTAAGCTTTGCATGCATGCTGACTCTCTACTCTATTGGTTGTGTTATTTCCAAAGTTGTTTAAAAAACGAACCCGAGATCGAGCTTCACTTATCTACTCTATTGGTTATGTTATATTATTTTATAATACTTTTGTTACTTTTTTATATTTTGTTATACTATTATTAGTATTAATATCAATATTAATAAATAAATAATCAAAATACTTTATTATAAACACGAAAATGAAAAAGTTCATCATAAATAAATAAATAACGAGTCTCTAATAAAAAAATAAATGTGCAAACATTATTAATATTAATTAATAGTATTAAAACAAAGCATTTTGACAAAATGATTAATAAGCTGTCAATCATCTGGTCATCCGATTGCTAATATAGTAGTTTTATTTTTTTTTCAATTGTTTTTTTTTAACTTTCAAACTTTTTTTATCATATTATTATAACTAATTTTATGCATATTGTGTGTTTCTCTTATAGTAATCTAGAACTTTTTATATTATTACAGGTATACAGTTAAGGCTCGCTTATTTTATCTACGTATCAATACAAGTTTTTTTTGTTTTTTTGAAATCGAGTTGTGATTAGTAATATACAAATAGTAAATCACAACCCTTGCTATATACTAACCATCATGCATTTTGTTAGACTAAGCGGTATGGGGGCCGGCTTAGGCCCGGCGCCGGTCCCCCACACCGCCCCCCTCCCTTCCGTTCCGTCGTCCCCGGCTCCCACCAGCCGATCTCGCCGGTCCTCCTTCTCCTCCCTTCTCTCACATATACCTATACATACATACATATATATACATAAAGGGGATCATCCCCCACCCCCTAGGTCCATCCCCTCCAAGCCACTCCTACGTGGCGCCGACGTGGCGGTCCATCCCCTTGGGGATGAGGCTCTCCATACCCACTAGTCTTATCGAACAGACCACCCCCCTCTAATTATGAATACCTTTATTATTCTCACCCAGCGCATTTAATGAATCCTAAATTAAGTTGGCAGCTCATAATTATAGCACATGTGCAGATATCTAATGTCTTCATATTCGGACTTCACATTATATTATATTATAAACTTACTTAAAACACAAAGTCGTTGGCATAGGCCACCGACATGCATGTGTCATTTCTATTTTTCACACAATACTTTGAGTAAAATACATTTTGGCCTCTTGCTTTTAGTTTTGTTAAATTGTGTTTTGAGTCTCTTTACTTTCCAAGTTAAACTTCAATTTTTCACCCATACTTTAAGTAAAATACATTTTGGCCCTTTGCTTTTAGTTTTGTTAAATTGTGTTTTGAGTCCATTCCCTTTCCAAGTTAAACTTCAATTACATTGCAATATTAGACCATTGAAGTTTAGTCTCAAAAGTTTATAATGTTTCAACTTCATCGTTGTACCGTATATCTATACATTATTAGCTTATTGCTTTCTTTAATTATTTTCGTTCGCTAATTTCTTTTTTTAAAAAACTAAACGTTTGGATTCAACCATACATTGAGTTGAACTGAATACGTCAAGACATACGCTTTCATATGGTTTGCGCATGACATAGCGCTTGGACTAATCTGTTTGCAAAGTGCCCACGACGCATCGCCCGTGGGTTGTATTATGAATATTAAAAGTTATGGGTCGGTATAAATTCGAGTTGGTATATGTTTTGATGTAAACTTTTTTGGGGAACAAGTCAGGTCAAATATATTTTGTTTTTTGATTGTTTTATGTACTTTTTCAATTCTACGTTTCGACCCTACCACAACACGCTAAGGGTATAATTTTTTCCGATATCACTTTTGATTACACGTGTTAGTTTTCCCTTGATACACATTTTATGCTTTTTTGTACGTTTCCTATGTATGAGTCGGGTCACATATAAATACGATATACCTTACATTTTTATCCAACTACAATGCTATTGAGTTAAATTGGATACGTCAAATTGTGTGTTTTCATATGTTTAACGCATTGCATAACGCTTCGACTAATCTATTCGATGTTTGCAATGTACTCGCGCCGCAACGCTCGCGGGTTTCTTACCGGCTTTTCCTCCCTGCCCTCGTACTTTCACGATGTTGCAATTTTAGCCCCTTGACTTTGGTATCTACAAAGTTTCATAAAATGACAAATTTAGTCCCTAAACCTTCTACTTTGGATTTTCAAAACCACAACCTCATCTTTCAAACTTTGCCAGCAACAACCCTCAACTTTGGTTTTCCACCATCACTTTAAATATGTTCGGACCTATAGAACACTCTTAAAGTCGGACCTCTATAAGATGAACATTAAATTTGGATGCTTTAATAAACTACAAGTTCTGACCATATATAAATTCACATATTCGGATACTTAACATCACAACATATTCGGACACTTTAGACTTTTATGTGCGGACTCTTATTAGCTATAAACAAGCGCGGACACTTGATTACTTTCACAAGTTCGGACCTCCTTTAGACTAATATAAGTGCGGACGATGTGTTTGTAATATGTGCGGACCATTATAAGGACTATAAGTTCTGACCTTTACATAACCTACAAATGCGGACGTTTACCACACAAATATGGATGCAGGTCCACTTGGAGGATCAAGATAACCTACTTCCTTGTTTGTTAACACAAATACGAGTGCGAAATCCACGTAGTTATGCAAACCGAAGCAAAGAAATGCAAAACACAAGTAACCAAAGATTCACAATCTTAGATTAACTGAAGAGAATCAGTACAACACATACACATAGTGCTTACAACTCTCAGGGACTCTCTTACTGAAATGAAGAGCAAGTGTCTATTTATATAGGCCCAACACCCAGTAACCCTACGAAGAAGGTTACTGGGCTCACGAACAATCTTCAGTCCCACGAAGAATAGGAGATCTTCGTGGACCATTCCAGCAAATGAACCATCACCACGAAGAATGGTTCTTCGTGGTGAACAAAACTGATAAGGACCATTGTTCGTGACATATGCAATCCCACGAAGACTAGGGGTTCTTCGTGGGGACCCTATACAAAACATAACTTGCAGCATACAGTAAGATCAAAACACATAACTAACAGTTGCACACATGCAAACTGTTTTACAACGCTAACAAAATAAACATCGTGCTAAGTCAAGATAGGAAGATATCTTGATTTGGCCGACTCGACCAAAACTATACAGACCGTAAATAAAGACCGTACAAATTACAATGTAATAAGAACAAGCGACAGACACAAAACTGCACCAACAAACTCCCCCTTGGCTGTTGCTTGGTCTTCGGTCTTCATCCCTTAGTGGCCTGTCTCGGACCACGAGCTTCCCGCGTGAATACCTCGGTAGTAGCAAAAACAAGTGACGCGTTGAAATAGCAACGCTTGATACGCGTCCTTGTCTTCATAAAAGATATCGTGTTGAAGAAGCGTCTTGATGTCACTAGCTGACATATTCACGATCCACATTGGATCAAGCATTCAAAAATTGTCTTCGTCGTTCTTGAACACAATGACCACTGCATGAGTGTCTGGATCATAGCACCACAGCCTCATGTTACCCAAAAAATCTTGTTTCGTCGGCATGAGAGGTATCTTGTCCAAAACCTTCACTGGCTTGTATACAAGCTTGTAATGAGCAGTGTTGGTGTCCAGATCCAGTGTATACTTTATCTGCTCATGCATTGGGAACTGAGGCTTGTACAGTTCATCCTTCCAACCCTTGCGACGTTCATTCCGTAGCTTCCTTGCAAAAAGCGTTGCACTTTCATAGTTGGATCTGTTGATCAGGTTCAATTTCGCTAGTGCTGCAACATCATAGAAAGGCAAAGTTAAGATGCTAAGGAGTGAGTTAAAGTATTGGATTCCGTTTTCACGTTTCACCACCATGCAGTGAATATCTTTAACGAACATCCAACTAAGGATTTTTCCTTACGGTCTATTCTTCTGATACTTTAAATAGTCGACTTGTACAGGAGGAGGAGCTGGCTTTTGAAACTTCGCCAAGAACTGTTTTCTCCATTCTTCAAATGTATTAGTGGGAATTGCAGATGTGTCACGACTCTTCAATTTTTCATCGATCTCATCTACTTTCTCACGAAGCCAGTCACCATCAAACGGTTTAAATTCTGTACCGTCTTTATGAACATACGTTGACTTCTTTGCATCTCCTTCAAACACGATTTCTTCCAAACCTTCCAAGTTCACTATCTCGGGCTCACTAGGTATCTCATCGATAGTAGCATCATCTACTGTCTCCATCTCTTTCAACGCTAAAATCTGTTCACTTGAGAGTTCAGAAATAATATCTCCTTCTTCCAATTCTTCACCAGTTACAGGGTGACACACCTGTAACGCTATATCTTCTGATCTTAAAACCACATAACCACCTCCCGTTGAGCTTTCACCAACAAAACCACTCACGCTTTCAATCAACGCTAACTGAAGACCCATGTCTTCAATATCTTGCATTCCTTCTAACCTTTCCTGTTCCTCTTGAGTACCTGGGGCAACAGGATCAGTCACGATCTGCTCAGAACTAGAACCAATGACAACTTGAGTTGAAGTAGACCCTCTGGTTGTGCAGATGGTGTAGGAACATCGGGATTGCCGGGATCTTCACTATCATAATCTCATTTCTGTAGCACTTCCTGTGCTTTGCATCTGTCAGCCCAAAGAATGTTAACTCAATTTCTAGTCACTTCATAGCTGCTAGTCATTTGCTTGACGTTGTCAGCTATGCTTTTGTTCCTGGAGTCGTACCATTCCGTTATCTCATCATACTTTCCAGACAGCTTCTCCGCAGTTCGTAAAACCACAGTGATTCGTTCCTTCAATCGATTCATGTCAATTCCACGAGCATTTTTGATACATGGTCGAATAACGGTGCTCGTTTATGCTTAAGTTTGAGTTTTTACTTGACTTTTAATCTCAAATAGCCTACTTTTAATTAAATTTGTGTT
Source organism: Helianthus tuberosus (assembly GCA_030545235.1). Taxonomy (NCBI): domain Eukaryota; kingdom Viridiplantae; phylum Streptophyta; class Magnoliopsida; order Asterales; family Asteraceae; genus Helianthus; species Helianthus tuberosus. Next base: position 30,448,403 of record CM060424.1, on the reverse strand, counting down.
TTGTAGGTTTAACGAAGTTTAAGGAGCTTTTCGGGAGCTTTACGGGTCACCGGAGCGAAAAACGGACCACCGAGACATCAAACGGATCAATCGGGAGTACGAAATGGGAAAAACGGAAAATAGGAGCTGGGGAGGTCGTCGGCGATGACGGGTGGTCCATAGGACAACCCTTAATGGTGTTAAAATACGATTTTATCCCTCACTTGATCGCGTAATTATCTTGAATTAGATGACTACAGTTGCTTATGTTTCAGGTACACTCTGGAGCTTAAAAATGGATAAAACGCTGCTTTGGATGGAACGGAGTGGAACGGGTCGTGCATGGAAGGAAAGAAGAAACAAAACCAAAGATTCAGGGGTCCACCGTAACTTACGGTGGCTACCGTAAGTTACGGTAGCCCTGAAACCCAGATTCTTCCACCGTACCACAGTAGTCAGCTACCGTAACAAATTGGAGTCTACCGTAACTTACGGTAGGTACCGTAAGTTACTGTAGAGATGACAGACAAAAGCGTAACTGCCTCATTAAAACCGTTTTTGAGGTGTCTTTTCACATATCTCATGATTGGACGTTTTCTCTGCATATTGGGGGCGATTTTGGCTAGTTCTTCTTGGTTCCAAACATTTTCTAAACAATTGGTTTGTGTTTTCGATTCGTATGAACATTAATCGTTGTGTGATGATGATGTACCAAGTCATGCGTGGCTAAACTTTTGGTGATCATCCTAGATGTAAGGTTTACTTTTGAAACACTATGTTGTGCTTGAATTTCTAGGATAATAAATTTGAATGTTTGTTTAAGTTATTATGGTGTTGAATGTTTGTTTGTAAAGTGTTGATTCTTGTTTGATGTTAGTCTAAACCATACGTTCTTGGTGCCGCTGACAATTGAGATATCATGGGAGGGATTAGGGTTGGATAACTGTCAATTGATCATCGGGTAACAACCTCGCATTTTATAATCCGAGTACTTAGTTCCCCTTCATCACAAACAGATAATCAAACACGAACCATGTCTATGTGGTTCTTCCTAGTTAAGCATAACATTAGTGTGGATTAAAACCTGAAATATGGGATGGTCGCTTGTTCCTAATCTGTTTACAAAACCAATCTTTGATTTGCAATTTAATTAGTTAATATTAGTTTTTAAAATCAAAACAATCAACTCTTGAATTTTAATTTCTGCATTTGTAGTTTAATTTTAGTTAAAGTGCAAAGCTACATAATCGACATACTTTCCACATACTCCCTGAGTTCGATACCCGTTTACCACTATCTATTAGTTGTTATTTGGATTAAATTTGCGTGTACTACGACATCACGTCAAATTTTGGCGCCGTTGCCGGGGAGTAGTGCGCAACGTGTGTTAGTTTATTAGTTTTGTTTTGTTATTTTCGGGTTTACGCTGGTTGTTTTTAGTGTGCAGGTACTACAGGTGTATGCATACTAGAGGCTCTCATAAGTCGTCACCACTATCGTTTGATCCGGAAATCGAGAGAACGTTAAGGCAAAACCGAGTTTTAGTACGAGAAAACAGAATTATTGGTTCACCTACCTCACCCATCACACCACGAAACATCATGCAAGAATCTCAAATACCACCCACAACGGGTCAACCGACCTCATCATTTATACCTACTTCCATACAACCATCACCAAACACCACCATACCTCATACCACTACAATTCCTACTCCACCTCATGACACTACACCAACCAACACAACACAACCGATCACCACTCAAATTGAACCCAATCTTACCTTTAGCCCTTCTACCACAATTCCACCATTGTCACACTTCTTTCCCCCAACTACGGGACAATCATCCTCTAATTACCCAATACCACCAAATTCAACCATTGTCCATGCTACTTCTACATTTAGACCATCGAACCAATTGGGCTTCCAATATTCATCCCTTCCATTCGGGCAATCCTCGGGCATTCAAGGAGATGGATATGATGATGGTTATAAAGAGGATTTTAGAGGGTATGAAGAAGAAGGTTTCTATTATGGGGGCGATGGAGGATACTTGGGACCTCAAGGAGGAGCGGGTCAACAAGGTCAACCGATCCAACAGTTTCAAGATACGAGTAGATTACCGGTTGGGGTGCAACATATTAGACCACAAGGGCCACAATTGCAACGCCCTACACCGCTACATCAAGTGCGTCCTCAAAATACGCAACCTCAATTTCAAAGACCGATTCAACAACAACCGCCAATGCATCAATACCAATTTCAACCACCCTTTGCACCTCATGGGCTTATGCAAGGGCAAATGGGTCAACCAAGAGCACCATTGGGTGCCCCTCAAAGACATCATCGGGAAGTAGTACGGGGAATTGAAGCTCACTTCCGGCCTATTATCACTAACAATCCTTCGCCGGTAGTGATTCCTCATCATGCGGATGGAAGAACTTTTGAAGTTAGAACAACCGCCCTCCAAAGTCTACCAAAATTTAAGGGGTTAGCAACGGAAGAACCTTATTTTCATTTGGAGACATACGACTCCATTTGCAACACGATTGGAGGTCAAGGTTTCTCTTCGGATGATGTCAAGTTAGTTCTCTTCCAATTCTCTCTGGAAGACAAAGCAAAGAGATGGTTCCACACCTTACCCTCCGCATCGATTTTTACATGGGCCGATATGCAACATATTTTCTTGGATGAATATTACACCTCTCAAAAGACTAATGATGCAAGGAGAGGTTTGAGAAGCTTCCAACAACAATCGGGGGAGATGTTTCATGAAGCATTTGAAAGGTTCAATATGATGTTACGGAATTGCCCTCATCACGGGATCCAACTTTGGGAGTTGTTGAACGCGTTTCACGAAGGGTTGAGTTCGGAGGATGCACGTGATTTGATGTCGATTACTAATGGTACATTCGGTACGAATTATGAACATGTCGATTGGGCATTTTTAGAGCAAATGGCGGTGAATTCCAAAAGGAAGGCCCAATCTTCAAGACGGGCAAGGCATGTGATACAAAGGCCACAAGTGCATGGAGTAGAGAGTGGCAATGTTCAAACCACGAATCAAGTGTACAACGTGTGCACTATTTGCAACGAAATAGGCCACACGGCGGAAGTTTGTGTAGTGGGGGTGGTTGATGAGCAAGTAGAAGAAGTGAATGAAATTCAAGGGGGTGGTCGAAATTTCAATATGAACTCCAACACATACCACCCCGGGTTACGAAACCATCCTAATTTCCGTTATGGGAACGCAGCGAACCAAGCTAACCCAAACTTTCAAGGAGCTCAAGGTAACTTTGCACCTCGTCAACAATACAATCAAGGCAACCATAGGGGTGGAAACAATTATGGCTACCAAGGGCAATTTCAACAAACGGTTCAAAGTGGTTCGGGTCAAAATTCGTCAAGCAGGAGTGAAGTCATGGATATGCTTCGGGCTATGCAACAAGATATGCAAAAACGGAATCAACTTGATGAAGTCCGGATGCAAAAGGATGAGGTTCGTGACAAGAGTATTCAATCACTAACAACCCAAATGGGTCAACTGGCAACTGATGTGGCGGAATTGAAGAAAAGCAAGGGTCAACTTCCTAGCGACACCAAGGTAAATCCTTCACATGGTTCGTCACGAGGTAATGTTAATATTAGTCATGTTAGTGTGTTAAGAAGTGGCAAAGAATTTAAAGCTAATTTGTCACCGGGTTTGGTTGAGGGGGTAGTTGAGGATATCACGGGTAATGAAAGTGATGATGAAGTTTCACCGGTTGTATCTAAAGAATCAAATGTTAAAAAACCGGGGTTGGGTGAAAAAGAAAAAAAGTGAAAAAGATGAAAGTGAACCGAGTCAAGTACCATTTCTAAAGGAATTATGTACACAAAAAAGGCAACAAAAGAAGAAAATGCCTAAGCGGGTAGACTTAACCGGGCAAGTGAGTGCGGTTTTGAATGGGGAGCTTCCTCCTAAGCTCCAAGATCCGGGAACGCCATTAATAAATATACAAGTTGGTAATTTTCAAATGGCAAAGGCGTTACTAGATCTTGGAGCCGGGGTAAGCTTTTTACCGGGGGGCTTATATGACCAATACGATTTTGGTCCGTTAGCAAGGGTGGAGACAACGGTTGTTTTGGCCGACTTGTCTCATAAGCTACCTCGGGGGATGGTTCAAAATGTGATTGTGAAAATTGATGAGTTCTATTACCCGGTTGACTTTTTAGTCTTGGACTACTCATCCGCGGACCCAAAACAACAACAGAATGTTATTTTGGGACGACCATTTTTGAGCACCGCACATGCTGTGATCGATTGTAGATTTGGTACAGTCGATATGACTTTTGGGAATCGAAAAATACGCTTGAATGTTTTTACTAACAATTCTAATGCTGTTGGTGTTGATGAGTGTTTCATGGCAGATTTAGTCGACGGATGCAACGCATGAGTACGAGGAGGATAGTATGGATGTTTGTCTTTGTGATTTTTCTGAACAGGTACATGCTTGTGTGCTAAGGGTTGAAGAGGAAAAACAGGATGCTATGGCCTTGAAGGAAGGTCGACCGCCATGGACTCACCAATTTGAAAGCTTGCTGGTGGAAATGAGTTCGGGTACAAAACCATCATTAGAAGAACCACCAAAGTTGGAGCTCAAAGACTTACCAAGCCATTTGAAGTATGCTTTTCTAGGGGATAATGACACACTACCGGTCATTATTGCCTCTAATTTAGAGATGGCTCAAGAACAAGCCTTGTTGGAAGTCTTGAAAGAGAACAAAGGAGCTATCAGATGGACGATTGCCGATCTTAAAGGAATTAGTCCATCAATCGTCATGCATAAGATAATCACTACCGAAGATGCAAAACCGACAAGAGAAGCTCAAAGGCGATTGAATCCGAACCTAAGGGAGGTAGTAAAGAAAGAGGTAATTAAATGGTTGGATGCAGGAATTATCTATCCGATTTCGGAAAGTGCTTGGGTAAGTCCTACCCAAGTTGTGCCTAAGAAGGCCGACATTCAAGTAGTAAAGGATGAAAATGGTGAACAAATTGCCACCCGACCGGTCAACGGGTGGCGTGTATGTATTGACTACCGAAAATTGAATGCCGCCACTTCTAAGGACCATTTCCCGCTACCTTTTATTGACCAAATCATTGAAAATTGTCGGGTCAAAAATATTACTGCTTTTTGGACGGGTATTCGGGTTACAATCAAATAGCAATACACCCGGATGACCAACACAAGACCACCTTCACTTGTCCATATGGTACCTTTGCCTTCCGGCGAATGCCATTTGGCTTGTGCAATGCACCGACAACTTTCCAACGATGTATGATGAGTATCTTCTCGGACATGGTTGGAGAGTCGCTTGAAGTGTTTATGGATGACTTCTCGATTTTTGGCACTAGTTTTGAATCGTGTCTCAACGAATTACAAAAAGTTTTAAAAAGATGTGTTGAGAAAAATTTAGTGCTTAGTTGGGAGAAAAGTCATTTCATGGTGCAAGAGGGCATTGTGTTAGGCCATGTAATATCGAAGAGGGGTATGGAGGTGGACAAGGCAAAAATACGGGTAATATCATCTTTGCCACCACCGAAAAATGTTAAGGGTGTAAGGTCATTTTTGGGACATGCGGGATTTTATAGACGTTTCATAAAAGGTTTTAGTGTTATCACCAAACCTTTATGTAACTTGTTATTAAAGGATGTTCCATTTGATTTTACTAATGAGTGTATGCAAGCTTTTACTGTTTTGAAGGAACATTTGGTGAAAGCTCCCATTTTGCAACCACCGGATTGGTCAAAGCCAATCGAAATCATGTGTGACGCAAGCGACACTACCATTGGTGCAGTTTTGGGTCAACGGGTCGACAAAAAGCCGGTGGTGATTTATTATGCAAGTAAGACTTTATCCGAAGCGCAACTGAATTACACCACAACCGAAAAGGAGTTATTAGCGGTGGTGTAAGCTTTGGATAAGTTTCATTCGTATATTTGGGGAAGCAAAATGGTTGTTTATTCGGATCATAGCGCGGTCCGGTATTTGATGGAGAAAAAAGACGCGAAGCCCCGTTTAATCCGGTGGGTGTTGTTGTTACAAGAGTTTGATTTAGAGATCCGAGACAAAAAGGGAAGTGAGAACGTAGTGGCGGATCACTTGTCTCGGATCCCGGTGGAAGGGATTGACGATGTTAGCGAGATAAATGAAAGGTTCCCCGATGAGCAACTACTAGCCGTGTCCACCTTTGTTGCACCGTGGTATGCTCACTACGTAAATTATTTAGCCACGGGTGCCATCCTAAATCATTGGACCAAGAAGCCAAGACAACAATTTATGGTCCAAGTGAAGCAATATATTTGGGATGAACCGGACCTTTTCAAGATCGGACCCGATCAAGTCATTCGGAGGTGTGTGCCCGAAACGGAGGTGTTGGAAATCTTGACTCATGCCCACTCATCCGCATGTGGAGGTCACTTTAGCGGGCATAAAACGGGTTATCGGGTTTTGTCGTGTGGGTTTTATTGGCCTACTATTTTCAAGGATGCGTGTGAGTTTGCAAGAAATTGTGTAAATTGCCAAAGGATGGGAAGCATTTCAAAGAGGGACGAGATGCCATTACAACCAATCTAGGTTGTGGAAATATTCAATGTATGGGGCATTGATTTTATGGGTCCCTTCCCAAATTCCAATGGGTTTTTATATATTTTGGTGGCGGTGGACTTCATATCGAAGTGGATTGAAGCTATTGCAACAAGAACAAACGACCATTCGGTTGTATATAAATTTGTTCAATCCAACATCTTTTCCCGTTTTGGCATTCCTAGAGTTATCATAAGTGACGGTGGCTCGCATTTCAAGAACTTTAATTTTGGAAAATTGTTGAAGCGGTATAGCGTGAATCACCGGATTGCCACACCTTACCATCCGCAAACTAGTGGACAAGTTGAAGTGTCCAACCGTCAAATCAAAGAAATCCTCATGAAAACGGTTAGAACGGATAGGAAGGATTGGTCGAGCAAATTGGATGATGCGTTGTGGGCATACCGAACGGCTTACAAAACTCCAATTGGCACAACACCTTATCGGATGGTTTATGGAAAGGGTTGTCACTTGCCAATGGAGTTAGCTCATCGGGCGCATTGGGCAATCAAGATGGTGAATGCGGACTATGATGAAGCGGGGAAGATGAGGAAGTTGCAATTAAGTGAAATTGAAGAAATTAGAGACGAGGCGTATGAGTGTGCATCGGCTTACAAAGACAAACTCAAGAAAGTTCATGATGCAAAGTTGAGGAAGAAAACCTTTGAAGTGGGTCAAAAGGTATGGTTGTATAACTCAAGGTTAAAGATTTTTGCGGGCAATCTTAAAAGCAAATGGATGGGTCCGTATGTCGTTCGGCGAGTCGGGAGGTTTGGTGATGTAGATATCCAAGACGAGCAAACCAACAAACAACAAACGGTGAATGGCCATAGGTTAAAGCCATACTTGGAAAGGAACGACATCAACAACTTGGAGCTTGACAAGGCGAGCTACATCCTACGCCCGGTAGACGATGATCAACCATGAGAGGCCCAGGTTTAGTAGTGTACATAGTTAACATTTTATTTTGTTTAGTTTGTGCATTACCGTATTCGTTTGAAGTCCGTGTTTGAAACAAGTGTGGGGACATTCGGGTCACGAATTGTTCTAACATCGTGTTGAGGACAACACGGGACTTTTGAGGGGGTAGGGTAATTTCTCATGTTTTTGAAAAATTAAAAAAAAAAAAATTAATTAAAAAAAAAATTAAAAAAATATAAAAAGAAACACTTAAAAATCGAAGTTTTTGGCGTAGCCCAGATGCCCAGATGCCACCGTAATTTACGGTGGCACCGTAAGTTACGGTGGGGCTACAATTTTTTTGGGGCTTACGGTAGAATGCTACTGAAGTACGGTAGGAATATGAGCCAGGGGTCCACCTTAAATTACTGTGGCTACCGTAATTTACGGTAGCCTCTGGCGATGAATGGGTCGATCAGGGCAGCAACTTTATATAAAAAAATTAATTAAATAACACAATCACGTGGTATATCCCTGGCCACTCATTCCCTTTTTTTTCCCTAACCACAAACATATCACCTTTCACTTTCCTCAACCCTACAAGATCTCCATAACCCTACAATCTTCTTCAACCTTCCAAGCTTCATAACTCTTTCAATTCTTGGTCAAATCAAGTGAAATTTAGGTCTATCTTGATTAATTTTTCACGTACTTGCTGATTTTGAGAAGAGATTTGTGAGAAAATGACATTTTCTGGTCCGAATCACAAACCCTAGGGCCGAAAATTTTGGGGGTTTTTTGAAGTGTTTGTTTCACTTGTGTGCTAGCATCTTCAAACAAAGGTATGGAAGTTTATTTGTTATTCTTGATGATGCATTATGAAGATAAGGGTATTTTTGTTACTTGCTCATAACACTTGCTTGTTCTTAGATATTATCATGAAAAATTGTTACTTGAACATTGTTATGGTTGTAGATGTAGGATTGTTGACAAAGTTGTGAACTTTTTGGGAATCTCTACATTGTAGAGACACCATGCCCAATTTTTGAAAAAAAGACTTAAGAAATTTCGTGTTCACAAGCATCTACAACCGTAGTAACAAGCAAGTGTGGGGATTGTTGATAAAAAGGGGCTAATTTTTTGTGTTTGGTTGTGTTGTTTGCTTTTGTGGTGTGTGTAGGAAAATTGTCACACCCCAACCGATGGCGGAAACATCGGGGCACGGCACTGAGCGAAACAGATTGTCCAGAAGTTTCCATAACAATTATCATTACTATTCAATTTAAATTAACATGTCCCATACCATGTCTCAAACAGTAAACAAATTTATTACAGATAACATCTAGGCAAATAATTCTGTTCTGACAACTCAGATTTAAACATAGATAGTTTATTTATTGGTTTCTAGGACCTCTTTCCTAGCTTCGATTTCATCACTGCGCAGAGAGCATCCTAGACCTTTCCTAGCCTCAATTTCACAGCGAGCTAGGCATACAAACAACTTAAGCACCTGTCACATACGTTAAAATAAAAGTCAATACATATAATGTAAAGGTGAGCATACAAGTTTGATAATAGCATATAGAGTTCGAATTCGTTTACGCGTAACCAGCACGTACACATAGAGGAATGAAGCACGTTAGTTATCGACATAGATCCATCGATACCAATGACTGCGGGTTGACTGCCAGATGCAGTTCGCAATACATGATTACCACCGTAATCATGCAAGTAATTGTCCTTAACAACCCCCGCGAACGGGTGCTGAGTCCAAACTATAGTACTATCGTTGCTAAGGCAGGTAGACAACATTCCATGTGTAAACATAACAAACAAGCATTCATAAGCCACGTATAACATGCATTAACGGTTAGCGTTCAAATAGTATTGAGTAGTGTGTTTGATTGTGATTTGAATAGTTGTAATGTATGTAACACCCAAAAGTGCATAAAGAAAAAAGGGATCGAGTATACTCACAGCGGTTAATGGATTGAAGGGAGCGCTTAGCGAGTACAGTAGCCTGAATAGGTTCGATAGCATAACGATAAGTGACGCGTAAAACGATACAAAAGTATGGATGGGTCGGATAGTAGTTCGGTCGGATGGTAATCCGATCGGACAACAATCCGTGCGGATGACAATCCGTTCGAATTGTCATCCAGTCGGACGGTAGTCCAGTCGGGTGACTGTTCGAGTGGATTGTTTCTTCCTAGGAGATGAATGTGTTTGTGTATGATGGCTTGTCCTTTGAAGTTTTCGTTGTAGCATTTTGAAAACATTGAAGTATCTCTATCCTTCAAGTTGGTCGATCGGACTGTCGGTCGTGCGAATGACAATCCGTGCGGATGGTCATCCGGTCGGACAGTAGTCCGGTCGGACGGCGACTCTAGCGATGAGGTTACTTAGTGAAAATCAGTTCACAGCAGAGGAGTCACTCGGTCGGATGTCCATTCGACCGGGTGGCAACCCTGTTAATGAACATGTTGAAAATTGTTTAAGTCTTTAAAGTCTTAGTATCTCATGATCCGAAGAGTAATCCGGTCGGATGGTAGTTCGATCGGATGGCAATTCGTTCGATACTCAAACTTTAGGTAGAGTTGATTAAGTGTGGGTCCCAAAGTGTGATCCGTTCGGACGGCAATCCGTTCAGGTAGCCTATCCGTTCGGACAGTAGTCCGGTCGGTTAGCATTCCGTTTTGATTGTTCCGTTCGTCTTACACTTGGTCGTTTTGGTCGTTTTATCGAGACGTTTTGACAACGTGTTAACCAACAGAATCCCATCTTGTCGCAAGTAACCTGATCGACCAGGAATCACCCTAGTTCGACCGGTTAGTCGGTTCGAGACGATTATTCTTGTTTAACCCGAAATCGGTGGTCTCGTGGGTAGAATCCGGATCTTGAGCTAGCACAACACTATTAATGAGTAGAGGACTAGATCAGGGTCGGATCCTATCGGTTTTGAGTGTATTGAGTATAAAAGAGTTGAAAGAAGGTTAGAAACCATCCTGCAATCCTTTTTCTCTATGTTTAAGCTTAGATCTACACGAGATCTTTGTGTATTTGTGTGGAAATCAGTTAGATCTAGGTTGTTCTTGGTGGGTTGAAGTCAAAACATGAAGTTCTTCAAGAACACATGATGACGTCATCCTAGAACACCCGAAATCCAGTGATTTCACGGTTAAAATCTAAGATTCAAAAGATAGGTAGGTGTAGGAGTGCGTGTAGATCAAGAACGTACAAGATTTAGGACGAGATCTTACCTGGATTGAGAGAAATCGAAGAAAAAGTGGGTTGAGCGTGCTGTTCGGACAGAGGTTTCCAAAAGTGGAAATGATGACAAAGACAGGGGTATTTATAGGATTCCAAAAGGGGAAAGGGCTGTCCAGTCGGATAGCACACTGCCCGGATGACTGTCCGGTCGGGTGACATCTCGGTCGGATGGCACCTGACTTATGATTAAGTGGCTATCCGGTCGGATGACTATCCGGCCGGATGGCACTTGGTTCGAGTGTTTGATGCGACGATTTTTGATGTTTCGATTTCGATTGCGATCGATGCGATGCGATAGATTTTCCTAGTCAAATTACTTTTAATCCCAACCACTCATATCTCGCGATATCCTTTCTCCAATTATAGTAGTTCGATTTTCGATTGAGTTCGACTGCGTTTCGAGTTCGATTTCGAGTTTCGATTGAGTACCACAACATAACATAAATAAACATGCACAAATAACACATAAGGCACACACACACATATAACAATAACCAAAATGCGTAGTTCGAGTTGCGATTCGATGCCGATTGATTAGCGTAGTTTGATTATCATTTAGTTAACTTTATCGCATTGTTACTGCCTATAGTTCACAGTCGTAGGTCGGTTGAATAACGAACATCATACGTCGATTTATTGTAGTTATAGACACTTACTCCACATAATAGCCAAAATAAAAGAAATCTATTATTAGTCAAGTTGCGCGAAATCGGTCGTTGACTTTGACCTTTGACTTTGACTTTCCTGAAAACACGGGGTGTTACAGCCTCCCCTTGTTTACGGAATTTCGTCCCAAAATTAGGCTGAAGCCGTAACAAACAACTGCGGGTACTTCGCCTTCATATCGCTTTCGAGTTCCCAAGTGAACTCGGCGCCTCGTTTGCCTTCCCATCGGACTTTCACAATAGGAATGCGAGAGCGTCTGAGTTGCTTGGTTTGGCGGTCCATGATGTCGACAGGCTTCTCCACGAAGTGTAGTGTTTTGTTTACTTGCAGGTCATCAAGAGGTACAATTAGATCATGCTCAGCCAGACACTTTCGGAGGTTCGAAACGTGGAAAGTCGGGTGGACGTTACTAAGTTCCTCCGGTAGTTCGAGTCTGTAGGCGACTTTTCTGATCCTTTCCAGAATCCTAAAAGGTCCAACATATCGAGGCTCGAGCTTTCCTTTCTTGCCGAATCGGACCACACCCTTCCAAGGTGATACCTTTAGGAGTACGTAGTCACCAACGTCAAATTCAAGGGGCTTGCGTTGTTTATCGGCATAACTTTTCTGTCGATTCCGAGCTTTTACCAGGTTGTCTCGAACTTGGAAAATTTTATCTGTCATTTCTTGTAATAGCTCATGACCGGTTAATTGCGAATGACCGATCTCGTGCCACACAATAGGCGATCGACATCTTCTTCCGTATAGAGCCTCGAATGGTGCCATTTGGATGCTTGCATGATAGCTGTTGTTATACGAGAATTCGACTAGTGGCAGGTATTTATCCCAATTACCACCGAAGTCTATGACACACGAACGGAGCATGTCTTCAAGAGTATGAATCGTTCTTTCAGTCTGACCATCGGTTTGAGGGTGGAAAGCGGTACTTAGATTAAGCGATGTACCGAGTGCCGTTTGAAACGTTTCCCACAGTCGCGAGGTAAACCGAGCATCACGATCAGAGATGATGTCGCGGGGCATACCATGATTACAAATGATCTCGTCGGTGTAGATTCGGGCTAATCGTTCTACCTTGTAGTCTTCCCGTATTGGCAAAAAGTGTGCTGACTTAGTCAAACGGTCAACCACAACCCAGATGCTGTCGTGACCTGATGGCTTGTGCGGTAGTTTTGTTATGAAGTCCATAGCTATACTCTCCCACTTCCACATGGGGATCGGTGGTTGTTCGAGTAAGCCAGAGGGTCTTTGATGTTCAGCCTTGACTCTTGCACATGTCAGGCATTTTCCAACGTAGAGAGCAATATCCCTTTTCATGCCCGGCCACCAGTACTTATAACGAAGGTCCTGGTACATTTTGTCGGCACCGGGGTGAATAGAATACCGGGATTTGTGGGCTTCGTCCATCAGAATCTGTCGCAAATTGGTCCCTTTAGGGATCCAAATTCGGTCCAGAAAGTGGAATATCCCATTCGACTTGCTCACAAGCTGGGCTCCATCGTGGTAGATTCTTTCTTTCTTCAGAGTGCGTTCATTAAAACATGCATGCTGAGCTTCGCGAATGAGGGTTTCAAGATCATGTTGGGCTTGAACATTATGAGTGCTAAGCAGATAGTTCCGCCTGCTGAGTGCGTCGGCAACAACATTTGCTTTGCCTGGGTGATAACGAATCTCACAGTCATAGTCGTTGAGAAGTTCTACCCATCGGCGTTGACGCATATTAAGTTCCTTCTGATTAAAGATATGTTGTAGGCTCCTATGATCGGTGAAGATCGTACACTTGGTACCTTACAGGTAGTGTCGCCAAATCTTTAACGCAAAAACAACTGCGCCTAGCTCGAGATCATGGGTTGTATAGTTCTTCTCGTGGATTTTGAGCTGACGAGATGCATAAGCTATAACCTTGTCCCGTTGCATGAGGACACAACCAAGACCAAGGTTGGAAGCATCACAGTAGACAATGAAATCGTTGTTTCCGTCGGGTAGCGTGAGAACGGGAGCATTGCAAAGCTTGTGTTTGAGGGTTCGGAAGGCAGACTCCTGTTTGGTTCCCTAAACAAAAGGCTTGTCCTTATGCGTAAGAGCGGTAAGCGGCACAACGATCTTTGAAAATCCTTCTATAAATCGTCGATAATAGCCCGCTAGTCCGAGAAAAGAACGAACTTCAGACGGGTTCTTAGGCGTAATCCAACTCTTAACAGCTTCAATCTTCGCAGGATCGACGTGAATACCTTGACTATTAACAATGTGACCCAAAAATTGAACTTCCTCCAACCAGAATTCACACTTGGAGAACTTGGCATAGAGTTGGTTCCCCTGGAGTAGCTCGAGAACCAAACGTAGATGTTGCGCGTGTTCGGCTTTCGATTTGGAATAGATCAAGACATCGTCGATGAATACGATGACGAAACGGTCGAGATATGGTTTACACACGCGATTCATCAGATCCATGAAAACCGCGGGTGCGTTGGTTAAACCAAAGGGTATAACAACGAATTCGTATTGGCCATATCGAGTGCGAAACGCGGTTTTGGGTATATCCTCCTATTGAATACGTAGTTGGTGATAGCCTGAGCGTAGATCGATCTTCGAGAAACACGTAGCGCCTTGTAGCTGATCAAACAAATCATCGATGCGAGGTAGGGGATAGCGGTTTTTGATAGTTAGCTTATTCAATTCCCGATAGTCGATACACATCCTGAACGACCCATCCTTCTTTTTGACGAAGAGGACTGGCGCGCCCCAAGGAGAGGTGCTAGGGCGAATGAAGCCTTTCTCAAGTAATTCCTGGAGTTGGCTTGAAAGTTCGCGCATTTCGGACGGCGCGAGTCGGTAGGGAGCTTTGGCAATAGGGTTGGCTCCAGGAATGAGGTCGATACGAAAGTCGATATCACGACTTGGTGGTAGTCCAGGAAGATCCTCTGGAAAGACATTAGGAAATTCTCGTACCACAGGAACGTCTTTTACTTTCTTCTTCTCTTTCTTTTCCTTCTCCGCTACTACGATGTTAGCCAAGAAAGCTCTGTATTCTTTGTGGAGATACTTGCTAGCTTGAATACATGACATTAGCTTGAGGCCTTTCGAAGCGGTTTCACCGTACACACACAACAAATCACCATTCGCGAGCGAGAATCGAATCATCTTATCGAAGCACACAACTTCAGCATGGTTTTCGTGAAGAAAGTCCATGCCTACTATGATGTCAAAACTTCCGAGTTGCATCGGAATAAGGTCGATTGGAAAGATGTGATTGTTGAGCTCAAGAGTACAATCACGAAGAACAGAATTAACGGCGTCGGTTCTTCCAGTAGCGACTTCCACATCAAACGTCGAGGAGAGTCGGGAGCGTTTACGACTAAGGAGGTTCTCGAATTCGAACGACACAAAGCAATTATCGGCTCCAGTATCAAATAAACACTAAGCATAAATACCATTCACAAGGAACGTACCATTGACCACGTTGTTGTCGGCTTGGGCTTGACGCACGTTGATGTTGAAAGTTCGAGAACGTGCTGCTTGTTGTTGCGGCTGCTGTTGATGAGGCTGCTGCTGCTGGTGGGGCTCTTGTTTCACAACCCTGTTCGGGCACATGTTGGCGAAATGGTTCGGATCGCCACATGCAAAGCAGACTCTGGCGTTGACCGCGGGTGCCTGAGGAGCTTGTTGACCCTAAGGGGCAGGAAGTAGAGCTTGATGCGCAGTAGCAGGAGCTTGGGTTTGGGTTTGACGACCACGGAAACTGGTAGTGAAATGTCCATACACGTTGCAATGAGCACAGAAACGGCAAGCAATGGTAGTCGGGTGATGGTAGGTACAAGTAGGGCAAAGTGGGTGTGGCCCAGTGTATGCACGCTTAGCAAGCGGTGCATTTGCCACAAACGCCGCTACTTGACGCTGTTGCGGAGCAGGTACTGATTGAACTGGTGCAGCAGCGATCGCACAGTTCTTGTTGCTGGAACTGTTCTTTCTCTTGTTCTTCCTCTTGTTGCTCGATGAAGTGGTTTCAGTAGTTGGTGTGGTGGTGGTAGCTTGATGTAGATGCTTCGAAGTTTTATCCCAGACACCAGCCTTGACCCGCTTGTCATTGATTTCAGCGGCCAGTAGATAAGTCTCTTCGATCGTCTTAGTCTTAGCCGCTTGCACGAAATCTGCAACGCAGTCGGGCAAAGCTCGGATGTACTTCTTGATTGTAATCTCTGGAGTCTTGACTTGATCGGGACAAATGATGCTGAGCTGCTTGAAGCGAGCAGTGAGCGCAGCATTGTCACCTTCATGTTGATGTATGTGCCAAAATTCATCCTCTAGCTTGTGACGTTCATGAGAAGGGCATAATTCTTCCAGCATGACCTCCTTGAGTTCGTCCCACGATAGACTGTAGGCTGCATCGTTCCCTCACTTGTTTCTCTCGGCCGTCCACCAGTCTAGTGCACGGGACTGGAAAACGCCGGTAGCATTCAGAGTTCGGAGTTCGTCTGGGCAACCGCTCTGTCGTAGAGTGACCTCAATGCAATCAAACCATTGGAATAGTGCAGTCGGACCTCCCTCGCCAGTGAATTCTTTTGGCCCACACGACTTGAATTGCTTGAAATTGAAGGCCTTGGTGGTAGCTTTAGGAGCTTCGGTTCTCCACTCCTCAGATGACTTGCTGGCGTTCTCGTAAACATCACTCACGGCCTTTGCTACACTTTTTGCGATGATAGCAGCAAGACGTTTGTCTCTCTTCTCTTGACGAGAGAGTGGGGTACGACGGGATCCAGATGACATTGTCTGCAACAGACATCGTCACAGGACTCAACACATTGTATTCGAATCTCACCCCACACGTTTACTACTTAATACAGCTTAGAAACACGCAGTGTAACACGTATCACATAAACACATATACACAAAATCACAGATTCATATAAACACATGACACATAATCACGTAGTGCACAGAATCACAGAAACACATAAGCATTTAATCACCAGAGGCATATAGGAGCATGTATAGACACGTAGAGCATTCTGAATGCCTCAGAATATGTAAATCTATCAACCATAGTTCGCGAGTGTTCGAATATAGCGATCGCGTTTAATATATCGAGTCGGGTAGTATAAGCGTAGCATAAGGTCGTCCATAATTTAGCGATTTGTTAACGTTTTGAGGTAGAAATGCAGTGTGAGTCATACGTGTCGATTGAAGTGAAGGCAAAAATCGAGTAAATCTCCAAAATTTAAGCACATAATCAGGTAAACACATATATAAACGCATAAAAACGACGAAACATCAGAGTCAACAGTTGCGGGCTCAGAATCAAAACACATAAAATTCGAGATGTAGATTGTCTGCGGCTAGTAGACTTCGACTAACCAAAGTGATTCAACTATTCGCAAGGATCCGTTGTGCACATTCGACTTCCAGGACTATGCCTTTGCCTCAATTCTTGGGCGTTGGCTCACATCCCGTTAGTCATGTTGTGACTTCAGATCGTTGGAGTCCCTCGAGACTTTGGTGAGAGTTTTGTAAAATGAGCGGAACAAGTCATCAAGGTTAGGGTCTCACCCCTGGCTTAACAACTTCGCTCCTGTTTTGTTAAAATAGAGGAGATTATTCATCAAAATACGGATTTCACTCCTGATTTGGTATAATTCTCCCCGCTTGTAAGTAAAATGCGGGTTGTTTAAGCAAATTTAGTCGAGAGTTTGCTGTTTTCACACCTAATCTCGACTGAATTGCTCATTCATGATTGAAAATTCGAGTGCAATGATAGGGTAGCGTGTGCGAGAATAGCGAGAAATAATAGTAAACCTACGCATATTCCCTACTGGATATGCACAAGTCAGTCTGTTGGTACTTAACTATAGACTAGGTATCTAGGACATCGACCCGGACTAGGTCTTGTCTTGCCTAATTCCCTATAGTTATGGCTCTGATACCAATCTGTCACACCCCAACCGATGGCGGAAACATCGGGGCATGGCACTGAGCGAAACAGATTGTCCAGAAGTTTCCATAACAATTATCATTACTATTCAATTTAAATTAACATGTCCCATACAATGTCTCAAACAGTAAACAAATTTATTACAGATAACATCTAGGCAAATAATTCTATTCCGACAACTCAGATTTAAACATAGATAGTTTATTTATTGGTTTCTAGGACCTCTTTCCTAGCTTCGATTTCATCACTGCGCAGAGAGCATCCTAGACCTTTCCTAGCCTCAATTTCACAGCGAGCTAGGCATACAAACAACTTAAGCACCTGTCACATACGTTAAAATAAAAGTCAATACATATAATGTAAAGGTGAGCATACAAGTTTGATAATAGCATATAGAGTTCGAATTCGTTTACGCGTAACCAGCACGTACACATAGAGGAATGAAGCACGTTAGTTATCGACATAGATCCATCGATACCAATGACTGCGGGTTGACTGCCAGATGCAGTTCACAATACATGATTACCACCTTAATCATGCAAGTAATTATCCTTAACAACCCCCGCGAATGGGTGCTGAGTCCAAACTATAGTACTATCGTTGCTAAGGCAGGTAGACAGCATTCCATGTGTAAACATAACAAAGAAGCATTCATAAGCCACGTATAACATGCATTAATGGTTAGCGTTAAAATAGTATTGAGTAGTGTGTTTGATTGTGATTTGAATAGTTGTAATGTATGTAACACCCAAAAGTGCATAAAGCAAAAAGGGATCGAGTATACTCACAGCGGTTAATGGATTGAAGGGAGCGCTTAGCGAGTACAGTAGCCTGAATAGGTTCGATAGCATAACGATAAGTGACGCATAAAACGATACAAAAGTATGGATGGGTCGGATAGTAGTTCAGTCGGATGGTAATTCGATCGAACAGCAATCCGTGCAGATGACAATCCGTTCGAATGGTCATCCGGTCGGACGGTAGTCCAGTCGGGTGACTGTTCGAGTGGATTGTTTCTTCCTAGGAGATGAATGTGTTTGTGTATGATGGCTTGTCCTTTGAAGTTTTCGTTGTAGCATTTTGAAAACATTGAAGTATCTCTATCCTTCAAGTCGGTCGATCGGACGGTCGGTCGTGCGGATGACAATCCGTGCGGATGGTCATCCGGTCGGACGGCGACTCTAGCGATGAGGTTACTTAGTGAAAATCAGTTCACAGTAGAGGAGTCACTCGGTCGGATGTCCATTCGGTCGGATGGCACCTACTTATGATTAAGTGGCTATCCGGTCGGATGACTATCCGGCCGGATGGCACTTGGTTCGAGTGTTTGACGCGACGATTTTTGATGTTTCGATTTCGATTGCGATCGATGCGATGCGATAGATTTTCCTAGTCAAATTACTTTTAATCCCAACCACTCATATCTCGCGATATCCTTTCTCCAATTATAGTAGTTCGATTTTCGATTGAGTTCGACTGCGTTTCGTTTGCGTGTCGAGTTCGATTTCGAGTTTCGATTGAGTACCACAACATAACATAAATAAACATGCACAAATAACACATAAGGCACACACACACGTATAACAATAACCAAAATGCGTAGTTCGAGTTGCGATTCGATGCCGATTGATTAGCATAGTTTGATTGTTGTTTAGTTAACTTTATCGCATTGTTACTGCCTATAGTTCACAGTCGTAGGTCGGTTGAATAACGAACATCATACGTCGATTTATTGTAGTTATAGACACTTACTCCACATAATAGCCAAAATAAAAGAAATCTATTATTAGTCAAGTTGCGCGAAATCGGTCGTTGACTTTGACCTTTGACTTTGACTTTCCTGAAAACACGGGGTGTTACAAAAATGGTAAGAATAAAGGAAAGAGCCGGAGCAAGTTCGTCTTCTTCAAAAGGCAAGGGCAAACAACCGGAACAACAACCAAAGAAAAGGAGGTATTTGGGTAGAGATGACGATAGTGAAAGTGAGGATGAAGAGATGGTGGAATTGGACCTGGCTGATAAGCCAAGATGGGAATCGGGTCCATTGGATGAGCAGCCAGAGGACTGGCAACCGACACTTTTTCATGACCGGATGAACCGATTAAAAAACAGGGCTGCTGCGTTTATCTGTGAGAGGGAAGTTAGAGAGGTTGAGTTTGGGCCGTTTAATGTATTTGCCCAGTTTCGCGCCTTAGGATGGGAGGCGGCGCTCAGTTGTTACGATAAAGACAACAAGAATCTGTTTATGGCTGGGATTCAAGAATGGATGGCCACGTTGACATGCAACAAGTATGATAGGCCATCGCAGATGAAGTTGACGGGTGAGGTTAATGGGATAAAGGTGGAAATGTCGTTTGACACACTACAGAAATTGGGGAAATATGACAATCTACCTGCTCGTGATTATATGATCCCTAGCCTTGATGATCTGTTGATTAAATCGGAGAAACATCCGAGGTGGAATGACATGCTAGCGGCTTTGTTTTTGCCCGGTACTTATAGTGGCATATTGTACCGAAGGAACTTAAAGATTGAAGCAAAATTGCTGCTAACTATTTGCATTTTGAATGTCATTCCACGAAGAGGAGATAAGGAACAGGTGAGGTATCCGGAACTACCAGTCCTTTATTCGTTGCTCAATGGGTCTCCTCGTTTTCCGATTCGGTATTTGATCATGAACCATCTTTGGATATGTCGAAACAAAGTTGGGAGAAGCATCATCCGGTATTGCCGAATTATTACGGGGTTGTTGAAGCAGTTTAAAGCGATCACATCGGAGGATAGAGGAGTACCGAAAAGGCATAATCCTTTTAGTCTACAAAAGATGGGTATTGGATGGACCTACACTCAATTGGAAAGGTATCACAAGCTTAAATCGGAGGGTAAAAGATGGAGAGCGTTGAAAGATGATGCAAGAGCTCTCTTACCGGGTGAAGAAGATGAACCGGAGAGTGAAGCGGAAGTCCCGAGTGGGGATGAGGACTATGCGGATGAGCCTCACGGTGAGAATGTGAATGTGGGCCAAGGGGGCCTAGGTAGGGGATATGGTGGTGCTTCCTATGACTACACGGAGCGCTCATACGAGCCGAATTGGGCTTATGATGGTACTATGCAAGAGGTTATTGAGAACCAACGTCCTCCGGCACCCGTTTTTGATTCATGGTCGGGGTCGGAGCGTACTTTATTTGATCAACAAACGATGATGAGTGCTAGTATGGAGCGGTCCTTGAAGCATAACTTCGATCGTCAATAATCACGGAATAATGCACATGCTTATTCCCGTGAGTAGGAGATGAATAATCGGTATGAAGATGATCAAGCCTGAAGGATGCATGCGGATTGGCATGCGGGGCGGCCCGTGGTTGTGGATCCACCTCCGGTGGATTATGCGTCTCTACCACCAGACGATGGTAGTGTATCGTATCCAACCCCGCCTCTCCATCATTCACAATGGCTAGATCCGCGTCAACAACAAGGAGCTTCGCAACAAAGTGGAAGCGGTAGCGGTGCATTTGCTTTCGGAGAATGGAACGAGATGATGTCTTCCATTTTCGGGCCCCCTCAACCACGCTACTATTAGTCAGGTCGTGCTCCTTCTTGTATATTTTGTGAATATTTGTTGGTTTGTTATGTTTATGGTCGGATGGATGGGTGGTGTTAGTTTGTGATGATATGTTTTGGGTTGGGCTAGTTGGTGGTGTGATGTTTGAAAAAAAAAAGAAAAAAAATATTATAAAATGAAAAAGACCAAAAAGAAATTTATGGTTTGGGTTTATGAGCTTTTGGTTGATGTTGAAGAGTTTAAGCGATCAAATCTTCCCAAAACCGTACATTGGGGTCAATGTACCCCAAGTGCGGGGATGGGGAGAAATTTTGAGGTTTTTGAAAAAAATTTAAATCAAGCAAAATATTGTGAGAATTTGAACACCTTGGACTAACCCCAAATGATGCACCAGCAACCCTTAATACCCTTTGTTCTTGGTGAGAGTTGAAGCCACACTTGTAAATAAATAATACTTGTCGTTGATGAGAGTGGCAATGAGTGGGGGTGCATTAGAACTTGTGCTTGAATACGGTTCGAGACCTTAGTTGGATATGAATGTGAAAAGGATAAGGGCATTTAGGTAGCCTCGTCATTAGTGTGTGCGAGTGTGGGTTTTGGGGGGTTGGTCCTCATTAATTATATACATGAGCATGGTTGCGAGAGGGGTGTGGGTTTGGACATTTAGTTGCCCATTTTGTGCCTAAAAGCCGATCATTTGTTACCCCTTAGCTAGTTACCCAAAAATTTACCCGACTTGACCCGGTCTTATAGTGTTAGTAGTAGTTTTAGTAGTGTGTAGATATGTTTGATGTTATGTTGAAGGTTTGCTTTGATAACTTTGTTTTACTAAAAAAAAAATGGAAAAAGCAAGAAAAGAAAAAAAAAGTGATGTTGAGTTATTTTGTATATAGTAGTTAAGTTTGGTAGTTGTTGTTTATTTTATTGTGTAATAAAAAGACCGGGTTAAGTTTTCGCTACTACATATATATTCCATTTCCTACCTGTACACGTAGCCACGTTAAAACCTTAAAGCCCCTTTGATTTGCATTCATGTTTGGCACTTGTGAGGAGAAGGATCGATTTAGGTACAAGCCTATAGTTGTGCAACCGCCCGTTTGCCTTTTGTGTGTCTAGCTCATAGTTGCTAGTGCTTACTTGTTGCCGAGAGGAGAGACATAGCGAGGGGTGTGTTATTTTGGGTGTTAAGAAAAGGGTTAGTAAAAGGACTACATGTTTATGCTTGGTTTATGTGATCGCTTGTTTTGAGAATGGTTTTGATGAGTTTCTTGGGACAACCAACGGTTAAGTGTGGGGATGTGACGGGTGGTCCATAGGACAACCCTTAATGGTGTTAAAATACGAGTTTATCCCTCACTTGATCGCGTAATTATCTTGAATTAGATTACTACAGTTGCTTATGTTTCAGGTACACTCTGGAGCTTAAAATGGATAAAACGTTGCTTTGGATGGAATGGAGTGGAATGGGTCGTGCATGGAAGGAAAGAAGAAACAAAACCCAAGATTCAGGGGTCCACCGTAACTTACGGTGGCTACCGTAAGTTACGGTAGCCCTGAAACCCAGATTCTTCCACCGTACCACACTAGTCAGCTACCGTAACAAATTGGAGTCTACCGTAACTTACGGTAGGTACCATAAGTTACGGTAGAGATGACGGACAAAAGCGTAACTGCCTCATTAAAACCGTTTTTGAGGTGTCTTTTCACATATCTCATGATTGGACGTTTTCTCTGCATATTGGGGGCGATTTTGGCTAGTTCTTCTTGGTTCCAAACATTTTCTAAACAATTGGTTTGTGTTTTCAATTCGTATGAACATTAATCATTGTGTGATGATGATGTACCAAGTCATGCGTGGCTAAACTTTTGGTGATCATCCTAGATGTAAGGTTTACTTTTGAAACACTATGTTGTGCTTGAATTTCTAGGATAATAACTTTGAATGTTTGTTTAAGTTATTATGGTGTTGAATGTTTGTTTGTAAAGTGTTGATTCTTGTTTAATGTTAGTCTAAACCATACGTTCTTGGTGCCGCTGGCAATTGAGATATCATGGGAGGGATTAGGGTTGGATAATTGTCAATTGATCATCGGGTAACAACCTCGCATTTTATAATCCGAGTACTTAGTTCCCCTTCATCACAAACAGATAATCAAACACGAACCATGTCTATGTGGTTCTTCCTAGTTAAGCATAACATTAGTGTGGATTAAAACCTGAAATCTGGGATGGTCGCTTGTTCCTAATCTGTTTACAAAACCAATCTTTGTTTTGCAATTTAATTAGTTAATATTAGTTTTTAAAATCAAAACAATCAACTCTTGAATTTTAATTTCTGCATTTGTAGTTTAATTTTAGTTAAAATGCAAAGCTACATAATCGACATAGTTTCCACATACTCCCTGAGTTCGATACCCATTTACCACTATCTATTAGTTGTTATTTAGATTAAATTTGCGTGTACTACGACATCACGTCAGGCGACACCCCTATGGTCGTCGGCGACGCCCCTTAAAAACCCCCATTGGCCAAGAAATCTCGTAACCAGGAAATTAGTGTGTCGGACGGAATCCAGAAAAAGGGAGGCTGTCGCCGACGGGTCCCCAGGCCGTCGGCGACGGGCCTTAGTTTGTTCTAACGCAAATTGTTTGTGATTTAGAGGTTGGAAACGATTTTTATTGGTGGGTGGCCATTCAATTCGGGGAGTTACTTTATTTTTGAGTTTGAAACTCATCTTGGAGCCAGGAATCAATACATCTCTTCCACTCTCCATCATCATCAATCCCAATCCATCTATTACACCCTTCATCACCCGAATCATTATCATTCACTATTCGATTCTTCATCACCACCATTCCAAAACCCTAATTCATCCATCATTGAAATCCATCACCATCATCCTTCATCCCAACACCTAACCTTCATCATTCACCATTCTACAAGCTTCAAGATGATCCAAATCGAGTCTTCAACATCCGGTGATCAAGTCCTTTCGATCATGCACGACTTATTTCTTGGAGGTTTCACCCCCTGTGTAGACTTTTGTAAGATTTAGGGTTTATTATGTATTGATGTTTGATTTGTGACAACTTGAATTACATTTGAATCTTTAGACAATTGTCCAACGTTTGTATTGAATTTACGAATTGTCGAGTAAGTGATTAAATTTGACTTTGTGAAACAAATACACGTATTTATGCCTTGTCTTTTGGTAGGATTTGCTAGTCCAAGGTAACGAAGTGCGTCGTGGTCCGTTGTCTTTGACGTTGATAGCGATTGGCACCTAAGCTTTTGTGACATCTGGGCTTGTAATTATTATACAAACTCTGAATAGTTCAATTATCAATAAAACAATGTGATTTGATCCCAATATTTGTTTATTTATGTTTGACATTTTGCACGTTTTGATTTTTGTTCAATTTCAAACTCTAAATCGCTTTCTGGAGAGTTATACACAAACTGATGTGTAAACATAATTAGTTTAACGTGAAAAACACTCCGGAACATCAACATATGCTTAACATACCTTAAATAACCTTTACACAACTTAGAAATAAGTTTTGAAGGGTTTTGTATGGCAAAAACAAGTTTATTCAATCACAGGGACTAATTGTGTCAAACTGCGAAACTATACCGATTCGTATAGTAGCGAACATTCCGGAACTTGATCATAAGCTAAACATACCTTAAATATCCTCTACATAGCTTAGAAATAGGCTTTGAGGGGTTCAGTATGCTAAAATAAACTTATTTGATCAATATGGACTAAAAGCGTCAAAAAGTGCACAAGTTTGCATTTACGCGCATATCTTACGTTCTGAACATCCCCGGAGATCCAAAAATTTTTGTAATCATTAAAATATTTTATTTTAGTGACTGGAATGCAAAAATACCATTCGTCGTGAAATTTGGATCGTTTTTGCGTCCGTTCGAGTTTTCGTCGTAATTAACCGAATAACGCAACCGTACGACCAAACGAAGCGACATCCGAGATGTTTTCAAGCATATTTTAAGTTCCCTATACTTTAACTTCATTTTGGAGCCTTGAAATGAGGTTAACGGGGCTTAAACGTGCAGAAAATCAAGTTTTAAGCATGCAGGGACCTGTTTCGCCAGAATTTGAAACTTAGAACTGACCTCCCCCGAGCCACGCGCCAGCCCAGGTGTTACCTGGTGCACCACGTGACAGGGACCCAAACTCAGCAACTCAGTTTCAGCATCTGGCTTGATTTCCAAGGTCTTTTGTGCAAAATTCTCAATACCTAGAGCTGGTTTTGGACTTCCATTGTATTTAGAAACCATGTGCACAAATGTAGGGCCAAGATTACACCTTCCTAACACTTGGAATGATCTCCTTGATCCATACTTTTTATAAATACCCACTTGATCATTCTCATTTCTTCACACTTGATTCAAAAACCTGCTCTAAGTTGGACTTCTATACTTCATACCTGAGCAATTTTGAATCAAATCTTCATTGCTTGGACCTTTTGTAAGTTTCTTTCATGCTTTTATGCATTTTCAAGCATAAAAGTCAAACAGTGTTTGACTTTCTGCTTTAACCAGTCAATGGTCAACATAAAGTTCGTTTGAACTTTGCAACGTGAGCGTAATCACGATGGTTATAGTCCTTTGTGACTGTACCTACTGATTTCCACGTTGATTAGGCGTAGTGACGAGTCATAGTTTCGGTCAAAATGCGTATTTATGCGTATTTTGTAACCAAACTATTCTTAGGTATCAAAACCCTTTGTTTTGATACCAAACTTGTTTTCTAACTTAGTTAAACATGTTTTAACATCTTTAACTCGTCACTTTTAGTTTGGTGCTTATAGGGTCGTAAGATAAGCGGTCTAAACAACAACTTAGACTTTCGAACCCGACCCGTTTGGTCGATCATTAGGATCCGACCAAACATATTTTGTGACCATAGTTGTATAGGGAATAACCTTCCGAAGTTATACCTTATGGTCATTTCGTTTCGTTAGTTGTATGATAGGTAGTTTATATGCCTTAGGAAAATGACCAAAATGCCCTTTTTGCGCATAAATTCATTCTAAGCATATGTAACTTAAATTTTGTCATCTAAACTGATTAGGTAACATTATTAGACTTGTTAAGGCATATTACACTGTTCATAGGACTAGTTAGGCGGTCCGAACGCGTTTTACGCGAACGACGCGTTAAAGTAGCGTAAGCTACCTAAACGAATCGTATTGGGTCGTAAGCACTTAGGATAGGTTCCGATTTAGAATGTAGGCTTTGTCAAACCATATTACATGAGTTCCTATACTCATTTGGTTTACGAAACCACATTTTATCCGATCTTCTGATTTAGGTCCAGTTTATTAACGTAGTTACCTATATTAGGTGCCGATTGATTCCGTGATCCTTCTAGCTTTGTTTGGTTGTTATCTCAAGACTATTGAGCATTATCAAGTGAGTACATAGACCTCTCTTTTACTGTTTTCAAATATTTTGGGGTGGAACACATGTGCCTACTTGTTACTTTCATGCTTTTCATGCTTTTATAATATATGCTTGCTATGTTCATGTAGTACACGTATAGTACATGATTTCATCCATGTTTTTGCTATGTATGTTCTATTAACATGCTAGTACATTGATTTCATAAACACATTTGTATCATATGTTTATTTTAGCATATGTACACATTGATTTACATCACATTTTTGCTACGTATGTTCATTTTAGCTTACTTAGTACATTGTTTTCACATAACATGCCTACATTTGGTATGACATTTGGTTTGTATAACGAAACTGAAATACGTTCATTAACATTGATCACGCCGCTCGGTAGTAAGTAGTGGTACCATAGGACTTGACAACTCCCATTCCTGAAATCCTAGGTTTGTTTGGACGTAAGGAATGACTGAATCCGAAAACATTTTTTATAAACCTTTGATTTGTTCTAGGGTTTATCCTTCAGTCTCAAGGCTTGAATGTATACGTTTAACATTACCACATAAGTGTTTGTATCAGTAAAGCATGGATTTTGCAAAACATATCTTTTGATTTAAACTATGATTTATATCAAATACATTGTTTTGTACATTTTTAGTTATAGGGTTGAGTAATACTATTATTCACCATACATTTCATTTGGTCACACATAAACATTATACATATGGTTTGAGTAGTTACTTTTTACTTGCCATACATAACATTTAATTTTACGAGGCATGGTTTACATTTAACATTAAACATTGCTTACACATAAACATTTTGACATTGATTTAAACAATAAATTTTGGTGGTTATTTGGTAAGTGATTTAAATAACGAGGCGTGTGTAAAATGATAAAAGCATGGTGGATACGCCGCTGGTACTTCCTATATATAAGTGCTTTTATGATATTACATATCGTAGCGTTATCTAAATCATTTCGACAGGAACACATTACATTTTACAACAAACGACATATTTTCACAAGACATTGATTTGCATACAACATAACTTATACAATTATCGATTTTCATATGATTTACAAATGAAAAACATTTTACAAGATTCATGACTAACTTTTGTTAAACATTTCTTTCAATTACAAGTCATGAATCCTAAATTAATAAACCTATGTATCTCACAGGCATTTTTATGCTGACGTACCTATTTTCACATGTGTTTTCAGGAGCTGATGCATAGGGTTGTTCAAGATACACTTAGGCGGACTTGGGCCTTAGTGACATAAAAGATGCAAGAATAGTTTAACTTATGTTGTATATTCTTTATTTCCCAAGACAATGTAATCATGTTTAATAAATAAAATGAAACTTTAAATACCATGGTTGTGAAACAATAATTCTGCCATTCCACTCCCCAACGTTTCCGCCGCGGTTTGTCAAAAGGTTTTGAACCCTCTAAGTTTTCAAAATCTCGTCAAAGTTTGGGTCTAAATAATGTGAACACGTGCAATCTGGAAGGGTGGATGCTTGTATCTCGAGTTTTCTGTCTAGGCTAGAGTGTTCGTGCAAATCCACATAATCGTACCAGTCACTCTTACCTGGGAACTCTTGGGGTGAGTGTCCACTTATAGGCTAAACCATGTCTTCGCGATACATTATTATGACCCATTTACTTTGATTAGTCACTGTGCGTCGTTTGTTTGCTTTGTGGTAACAAACGAATGACCACCATCCTAACTTTTTGTCGATATTTGTATCATCTCATTTTCATCTTATCATCTCACTCGTTTTTTCTCATGTTTTCCTCTTTTAGAATGCCTCCTCGACGCGACAATCAGATACCTAATGCCGAACTGGCAACAATCATTGCACAGCAAATGGCTGCTGCACTCCCAAACATTATTGCTCAAGTTAACCAAGCCAACAATAACAATAATGCTCCATGCAACTTCAAAAGTTTCAATTCGGCTAAACCACTCAAGTTTAGTGGTTCTGAGGGAGCAACTGGGCTCCTACAGTGGTTTGAGAGCATTGAGAGTACTTTTCTTCATGTTCAGTGTCTTGATAATCGCAAGGTCGAGTTTGCTTCCAGTGTATTCCAAAAGAGGGCTCTTACCTGGTGGAATGGAGTAATGAGAGATCGTGGTGCTAATGTTGCTTTTGCACAGACCTGGGCAGAGCTTAGGACTCTTATGATGAGGGAATTCTGTCCTCGTCACGAGCAGAGGGCGTTGGAAAGAGAGTTTGATGATCTGAAGCAGGATAGTGGTGAACATCGGGCTTATACTGACAGATACGAGGAGTTGAGTTTACTATGCCCTACAATGGTTACCCCACTCGAGAAAGCTATCGAGAGGTATGTCGATGGTTTACCTGACCCCATGCAAGACATCGTCACTGGTAGCAACCCTACCACAGTTCGTCAGGCAATCGAGTTGACTGCGACTTTGACTGAGCTTCACAGGAAAGGTGATAAGAAACAAAATCAATCGTCTGACAAGAGTGAGAACAAGAAGGGTAAGAAATCTGGTTCTTCAAAGAAGTCTAGGAAGCGCAAGGCTTCCCAAAATTTCGCTGTTACTGCACAAGCCAACCAGGCAGCTCCTAATCAGCCAGCGCAACCACCTGCCAAGAAGCAATACATTGGCAAAGCACCTTTGTGCAACAAGTGTAACAGTCATCATCAGCTGCATATTTAGTGTCGTTATTGTACCAACTGTGGGAGATCTGGTCATCTTGCCACCACATGTCGACTTCCTATTAATCAAAACCAAGCTGCACGAAACCCAGCTCAGCAAGCTGCTCAACTGCCTGCTCAACAACAAGCACAGGCTGCACGACCACACTATCCGCCTGGATCTTGCTATAATTGTGGGGATTTAACCCACCATCGAAATCAGTGTCCGAGGTTGGCAAATGCAAATCCGGCTCAGGCTCGTGGACGAGTCTTCAATATGAACGCAAATGAGGCGCGTGCAGACAACGAAGTGGTCAATGGTACGTTCTTTGTTAACAATCATCCTGCATCTGTTCTTTTTGATTCGGGTGCCGATAAAAGTTTTGTGTCATTATCTTTTGAGCCTTTGCTTTGCATGACTAGAACGAAACTAGGAAAGCCCTTGATAGTAGAGGTAGCCAGTGGTGAACCCGTTGTACTCGATTCTGTTCTTCGAAATTGCCAGTTGAACCTGAATAACCATATTTTTCCTATCGACCTCACACCAATGCAACTTGGAAGCTTTGACATTATAGTGGGAATGGATTGGTTAGCCAAGTATCACGCAGAAGTAGTTTGTTTTGAAAAGATTTTTCGTATACCGCTTTCGGCTGGTGAGATCTTAGAGGTTCGTGGTGAGAAACCTGTTAGCAGTCTTAAACTCATGTCGTGTACTCAAGCTCAGAAATATCTACGAAAGAACTATGTGGCCTTCTTGGCACATGTTGTAGAGGAAAAAGGCAAAGGTAAGTCTATTCAAGATATCCCTGTTGTTCGGGATTTTCCTGAAGTATTTCCTGAAGAATTACCTGGTTTACCCCTGCACGCCAAGTTGAGTTCCGTATTGATCTTGTACCTGGTGCAAATCCTATCGCTAGATCTCCGTATTGTCTTGCACCATCTGTGATGCAAGAGTTATCTAAACAGCTTCAGGAACTTTCTGACAAAGGTTTCATTCGTCCTAGTTTTTCACCATGGGGTGCTCCCGTTCTTTTTGTCAAGAAGAAAGATGGATCTTTCAGGATGTGCATCGATCACTGTGAGCTTAACAAGCATACCATCAAGAATCGATATCCCCTACCTCGCATTGATGATCTCTTTGATCAGTTACAGGGTGCTACTTACTTCTCAAAGATTGATCTACGTTCTGGGTATCATCAACTTCGTGTGCTTGAAGAAGATATTCCCAAGACTGCATTCCGCACAAGATATGGGATTATGAGTTCACTGTTATGCCATTCGGTTTGACTAATGCTCCTGCCGTTTTCATGGACTTAATGAATAGGGTTTGTAAGCCTTATTTGGATAAGTTCATCATTGTTTTCATTGATGACATCTTGATTTATTCCAAGACACGAGCTGATCATGAACAACATCTCCATCTTACTTTGGAACTCCTAAAGAAAGAACAACTTTTCGCCAAATTCTCCAAGTGCGAATTTTGGCTTAAGGAAGTTCAATTTTTGGGACATATTGTCAACAAACAAGGTATTCATGTAGACCCCTACAAGATCAGTGCGATTAAAGATTGGGATACACCTACTACTCCTACTGAGGTTCGTTCTTTTCTTGGTCTTGCGGGTTATTACCGCCGTTTCATTGAAAACTTCTCCAAGATTGCAGTTCCTCTAACTGCACTAACTCAAAAGAACAAACCCTTTGATTGGGGATCCCAACAGGAAGAAGCTTTTCAGACTTTGAAACAGAAACTCTGTGATGCACCTATTTTATCTTTACCTGAGGGCAACGATGATTTTGTAGTATATTGTGATGCATCCAACTTAGGCCTTGGCTGTGTTCTCATGCAAAGGAATAAAGTCATAGCTTACGCATCGAGACAGTTAAAGGTCCACGAGAAGAACTACACCACTCATGATCTTGAGTTAGGTGCAGTAGTTTTCGCTCTCAAAATCTGGAGACACTATCTGTATGGTACAAAATGTGTGGTTTTTACTGACCACAAAAGTCTTCAGCATATTTTCAATCAGAAAGAACTTAATATGAGGCAACGACGTTGGGTTGAACTTCTAAACGACTATGATTGTGAAATTCGCTACCATCCTGGTAAGGCGAATGTTGTGGCTAATGCACTAAGTCGTAAGGAACAAGTCAAGCTTCACTGTGTTCAAGTTCGATCTGATATTCAAACCCGCATTTATCAGGCTCAACATACTTGTGTTTCACAAGACTTGATGGGTATGGAATTACCATATCATATTAAACCTGATCTTGAACTGAAAGACTATGGGCTATTTTATTTCATGGGCCGTTTATGGGTCCCAAGCCAAGACAATCTTCGCACTTTGCTAATGGATGAAGCTCATAAGTCTCATTATTCTATTCATCCTGGTGCAAATAAAATGTATAAGGATCTTCGAACCCAGTACTGGTGGCCCGGTATGAAGAAAGACATTGCCTTATACGTGTCCAAATGCCTTACTTGTCTTAAGGTTAAAGCTGAACATCAACATCCCTCTGGATTATTGGAGCAACCAGAAATTCCAGTTTGGAAATAGGAAAACATTGCTATGGATCTTATTACCAAACTTCCACGCACTAAGAAAGGTCATGATGCCATTTGGGTAGTTGTAGATCGTCTTACAAAGTCAGCACATTTCTTGCCGATCCGTGAGGATCTATCTGCTGACAAACTTGCTAAAATCTATGTGGATGAAATTGTATCCCGTCATGGCGTTCCTTTGAACATTATTTCTGACAGAGATGCTCGATTCTCGTCTCGTTTTTGGAGAACCATGCAATCTGCCATGGGAACCCAACTTAATTTGAGCACAGCTTATCATCCGCAAACGGATGGTCAATCTGAAAGAACAATCCAAACACTGGAGGATATGCTTAGAGCTTGTGTGATCGATTTTGGTGGTAGTTGGGATTCGTATCTACCGTTGATTGAATTCTCCTACAACAATAGTTATCACTCCAGCATTAACATGGCTCCTTTCGAGGCTTTATATGGTCGAAAATGTCATTCGCCAGTCTACTGGAATGAGATTGGTGAAGCTCAGCTTACTGGACCTGACCTCATTCTAGAGACAACAGATAAGGTTAAGAAAATTCGCGATAACCTTCAGACAGCTAGAAGCCGTCATGTTAGGATCTGAGTTTCTTTTTGATTGTGTTTTCGTTTGAAAATTAAGAAGATGAACAAGTAAATGCAGCGGAATTAAAATGGAAACAAACTTTGCACACAATCAAACGAGAGAACAATTCTAAGCACACATGTTTGACATCAAACCGAATGATTATATTTATTACAATCAACGATTACAATATGCATGCATGCAAAAGTCTCCCCCTCAGCCTGAGCTCACAAGATTGCTTGTACAGAATGACAGAGATGAAAGAGCTTAATAGAACAGTACAGAGTACTGCTCTATTTATACCGCAAAGCAAACCACTATGGCATCTTTGCTGACGTCACCATTGATAGTGACATCTAACTTCCTAAACAACCTCAAACTACTGATCTATACAAACACTGTTATCTAAACAACTGATTACAATACAAATAAAGAAAGCAAACAACTGATTCTTCATTCCACTGCTTCAGCCCTAGCAATGCTTTGGTCTTCAACAGTACTTGAGTTAAGGCAGTTGATTGAGCATCAGTACTTTAATTATCAACAGTCTTTAGAATGCAACAGTTGTTGTAGACCATCAGTTGTTGTAGCAGATCAGTACTTTGAGGGCAACAGTTGTTAGAATCACCATCAAAGGGGAAAGACTTTATGCAAACAACTGCTTATGCTGGATCCACTGCCCTGATCCAGTTTTGGCTTTATATCATCTGTTCCTCTATAGGGTTCAATCCCAACAATCTCCCCCTGGAACAGATGATGCCAAAACCCTTCATTATTCTTGGATCTTTATTGCCTCATCAAAAGTTCCCTGACTTGACCTTTGAATTGTAATTCAAAGTCCATGGCACTTGTGTCATCCTCATCCCTACATAGTTCAAGCTCAAGAAGATCTTGTAAATCTTTAACACTCAGGCCTAGTGCTTGATCTCTTGATTTGTGTTTTACTTCCCCATTGGATCTGAGCAGAGTCAATACATGGGTCTGTTTGTCAGACTTCCACTTTAGTATCTTTGAATTCAATGGGTTTCTGGGGAGAGGTTTATTTGCTGATGAGTTTGGAGATGGAGGTCTGGTTAAGACTGTTTGGGCAGAGTTTGAAGTCATTGCTAATTCTGGATTTTTAGCAATCATTTGTTGAAGGACCATCTTTATGATGTAATCCCCTTGGGCTTTATCTGCTGCTGTTTCTGCATCCATCTGCTTTTGTTTCCTTCTTTGATAAAGGTGGACAACAGGTGGAGCAGTGGATCTCCTGATTTGTAGCTTTTGTGGCTTTTCTTGAACCACTGCTTCAGGGTAGACAAGCTTTTGGGGAATTTTTGGATCCTTCTTCCTCAACTCTTCCAACCTTTTATATGATTCAATTACTTTCTCTTCTTTCCATCTTGTCACTTGGTTCCTAGACCCAAAATCAGCTGCAATGAGCTCTTCTTCCATTCTTTTCAGTTTTAGAGCCCTGTCTGGTACATTCTTTTTGTACTTAGACCAGACAGGAGGAGTGTGCTTTATTTTTTCTTTGTTCATTTTTTTCAATTCTTTCTAACTCCTCTTTGAGCTCTCCAACTGTCCATTCTTTATATAAGGCTTTTTCTCCCTTGTATTTCTTGAATGCCATAATGTGCTCAATGTAATCCTTTTTCAAGGTTTCATCATCTCTTTCTGAAAGTTTTTGACAAAGATCTTTTGAAAATTGTTCCAAAGTTCTGACTTGTGTAAGCAGATATTGATAATTTCTTTGGATTTCTTTGTCTGATTTTCCTTCTGTGTTTCTTTTAGACATATCCTCTGCCTGTTGAGCCTTAAGCATAAAGTATTCTTCAATGTTGTTAGGCCTAGGATATCCTTGAAGAGATGGCAAGTATCTTTTTGTAGAGTCATCTTCAGCATAGAAGGATTTGATCTCCTCCCTTACTGCTGGAAGATCTAATGGATATGAAACAACTGTAGATACAATGGCAGTGTTGGGATTTTGAGCTTTTATTGAGGAAAGTGGAATAGGGTTAGGAATTGTGACAAGGGTCAGTGGTTGTGAGGAAGTTGGAGGTGGTGAGGACTCATCATTCAAAATCACCCTTCTCCTTTTGGGTTTAGGAGAGGTTGGTGGTGTTTTGGTGGGTTGAGTTGTAGTGATTTGAGTGGCAGGGGATTGACTAACAGTTGTTGAAACAACTGGTGTTTCAACCACTGTTGCCATTACAACAGATGATGTATCACCTGCTGTCTTCTGCTTTTTAGAAGGTGGTGATGAGGATGTTTTTGGTGGTGATGTGGTTTTTGGTAAGTCAGTGGATTGAGTGGTGGCAGTGGTTGATGTGTGTGTTGAAGTGATGGTTGTAGGTTTAATAACTGCTTAAACCACTGAAGTATAACAGCTGTTGACACAACAGGTGTTTCAACATGTGTTGGTTTGGAGGTTTGATGTGGGGAGTTTTTAGGAGGCTTAGAAGAGTGTTTTGTGATTCTAGAAGGTGTGGTTTTGGGTTGCCTCACTTTTCTAGTGGGATGCCTTCTTTGTGGCTTAGGATTTTCTTCATCCTTGGGCTCAGAGGTACCCTGCTCTTCCATTTGCATCAATACTTCCTTTTCTTTTTCAAACCTTGATTTGCCTTTAGCCTCCATATCCCTTTTTAACCTTGCTTTTTCATCTGCAACGGCATTTAGGGTTACATCAACCTTTTTAGAACCATCTGGCTTAGGGATGTCTGCAAGCATGCTAGAATTGTCTGGTGCAATGTACAACCCATCTTCATATCCCTTTTTCTTTAACTGCTTCATTTCCCCCCCCTTTTTGGCATCAGCTGGTGGAGGGTTGTCAACAAAAATTATAGAGGGAGGAGCAGTGCCAGTGGAGTTCAGCAAGTGGGCCTTGATTGCCTTGATATCTTCTTGTGTGTCTTTAAACCTAGCTTCCATCATATTCCTGATCTTTTGAACTTGAATTTCATGTTGCTGATCAGCATATTGTCTTTGTTGGATAAGTATAGGTTGAAACAAACTCCAGAGCTCAGCAGCAGTGGGAGCAGATGATGGAACAGATGTATAAGTTGGAGCAGCAGTGGGTGGTGCCTTTTGTGCTTGTAACAACATTGTTTTGATTTCCACAACAGTTGTATCAATCTTGTCAATTCTCTCCGTCAATTCTCTATACATTAAACCATCACCCAAGTTAATGGGATAATCTGATTTCCCACCAGTGGTGGTTGTATCAGCGGTTGACTTAGGGAAGGTTTCCCAAAAGTCATCCCCTGATACCCCTTTTTCTTGGTACTGGGGACTTCTTTCTTCAAAAGAGGTTACCATTTTAAGAGAGCCAGTAAAAACTGGAAACTCCATGGGCCCCATAGAAGAAATTGCCTTCAAGGAAGTCTTAGGGATGAAACTACTGTCCAAGTGTAAACCAGTGGGTTCAACACTTGTAGTAGCTGCTTCACTTGAACTACCACCAAGAGTTACATGTAACTCAAGGGGTGTAACCTCCTCAATTGCTGCTGGGATAGCAGAGGTATAAGCATCAGACTCAGTCACTTGTGGGAGTGTACTATCAGTGATAGGTGATTGAGAGGAACTGATTTCTATCTGAGCTATACCCACAGCTTGCAACAAAGGTATCATGGATTGTGGTAATGTGAGGGGTGAAGGATGTGGAGAAGAAAGAGACATGTCCTTGGGATTAGGACTGAGGAAGATAGATCCAAGTGAACCTAGAGCTTCATAATGTGGGATCCCTATGCTTACAACCTGATCCTTTTGTGAGGATGCAGGAGGAGTTTTAGGCTCGGGTTGAGATCTTTCTTCCAACTGCTGTGAGGAAGTAGCAGCGGTGGTTCTTGGTGACTTTTGTGTTGTCACTGGCAGTTGCTCTGGGATCTCATCTTCCAGAGTTGCCTTTTTGGTAGGTTTGGGGGGCTTTTGGGATTTTTTTCTTTGGCCTTTTAGTGGTTTTAGGTGCGGGTTTCACAGAAGTGGTTTTGCTGCCATGATCACCTTGAGCAGTGGGCTCAACAGCAGGTGCCTGAGGAGCAGTGGTTGCTGCTAAAGTCTGCTCAGGTGCCACTGTTTATGTTTTTGAAGGTTTTAACATTCTTGTAAATGTTTCAGCAGTTAAACTGTTTATTTGAAGAGGAATACCCTGGATAAGCACATGGGCATTGTCCTTTGAAAACTTCTTTTTAAAATAGTAACTTAAAAACCTTGGAAATAATAAAAATGCCTTTTTATTAACATTTTTGACCAAATCATTAAAAATCTCTTGGGAGTAATTAAAATTTTCTTCTTGCAAAATAGCATACCCCAAGTATTGGATTTTTAATGGAATTTTGTTGAAAGCAGTGGTCTTATTAGAAACACACATGAGAAGAGTGTGAAAGAAAAATCTCATGGCAGGAGGAAAGCTGCCTTTTTGTAGAGTATCTTTCTTCATTTGTTCCTCATAACCTCTTTCCTGAAAATCATTTTGATACTCTAGTTTTGGAAAATAACTTTTACCTTGAATATCATCGAGTTCAAAGACCTCAGAAATAGTTTGAGGTGTGATGGAGAATTTTATACCCTTTATTGAAGAATTTATAGCAACAACCTTTTTGTCCACGGTCTCAAGGGTTGCATTTTTCCAAAATTCCCGTTGAGTAGTCAAGTAGACGGTTGCATCGCAGGTTAACAAAGTTTTGTACTTTGTGGATGAAAGTGTGTCAATGATAGAATCAAAGGTGTTGGTATCACTGGGTTTTTCAAATATACCCAAGTAATTGTGTGAGGATTTGAACGGAATCTCAGTCATGGTAAATCGACGATGAAGAAGATGAGAGATTTGAGAGAGAATTTGGGGGAAAACTGTTTTAGAAAGGAATTTTGAATTCGACTCGACAGTGAAAACCCTGTTTGGGGTTTTGGTCAGGGTTTTATAGATGGAAAAAGTGTATGCTGACGTGGCAGCGGTTACAAAGATCTGACGGATAAGTACTGACCACGTGCCAACCTCTAATGAAAAGATGAATAATGGAAGACGGTTGTTTAGGAAACCACAGATGATTCAATACCAGTGGTTTACAAAGTTGAAATGAAAACAGTGGGTGACTATAACTATCAGTGGATAGCCTGTGTCAGTGGTTTAAAGCACTGAAGTTTGTCAACAGTATTTAACCATGATAATGAAGGAATAGAGGTTGGCTTTCAGCAGTGGGAAGCAATTAACAAACAGATGTTTGAACCAAACAGTGGTTATGGCAGACTTTTAAGGATTAATGAAAAATTTCCATTTTTAGCTATTTTTAAGGATGAATTTTGATTTTATTAAAACATTTTAATGCTTTTATTCATAGAAAAACAAGATTTTGCTTGTTATTCCATGTTTAGCATGCCAATCCTAGAGACCAAGCTTTCAAAGGTAGATGTATCTAGTGCTTTTGTTAGCACATCTGCCAGCTGATCTTTAGTTGGAACATGATGCAGAGAAATCAAACCTTTTTCATAGCAATCCCTCACAAAGTGATGTCTGATGTCGATATGCTTGGTAGTTGAATGTGAGACTGGATTTTTGATGATATTTTTTGCTGCTTGACTGTCTAACATGAGTGGTGTTTTCAAAGCAGTGATACCAAAATCCAGCAATTGATTTTGAAGCCATAGGAGTTGGGCTGTACAGCTTGCAGCAGCAATGCATTCAACTTCAGCAGTGGATGTTGAAACAACTGCTTGCTTTTTGCTTTGCCAAGATACTAAGCAATCACCTAGAAATTGGCACCCTCCTGAAGTGGACTTTCTTGTTGTGTTACATCTAGCAAAATCACTATCTGAATATCCTGAAAGCTTGACATTCCCATTAGCTGGATACCAGATACCAAGTGTGGGAGCACCTTTTATGTATCTGAATATCCTTTTTACAGCATAAGGTTTGACTTTCTAGGGCCTGATTGACTCCTTGCACAAACACATGTTGCAAACATGATGTCTGGCCTAGATGCAGTTAGGTATAATAAAGACCAGTGTTGTAAAAGTCGCTAGGCGGTCCCTAGTCGGCCGACTGGGGAGTTAGGAGTAATCGGAGTACTCAGAGAGTACTCGGGGAGTACGCGGACATGGTAACTATAAAGAAAATTAATTGTTATATATTATATATATGTTAAAATAAGCATAATTCATGTCAACTGAGTATAATTTAAAATGAAACATGTTTAAAGTTCAAATATTCTGAATACAAGTCCGACTAATCTGAGTACAAGGTCGAGTAGTCCGAGTACAAGGTCGAGTAGTCCGAGTACAAGGCCGAGTAGGCCGATGTTGACCGATTTTGACCGATTTTGACTAATTAAAAGTCAACAAACCACGTTGACCGCCTAGACCGACTAGGCCGACTCTTTCCGACTACGTCCGACTAGGCGCCGACTAGGCCGACTAGGCGCCGAGTTTGACCGAGTTTGACCGAGGCCGACTAATTGAGTCCGCCTAGGAGGAAGTCGCCTCGGAGGGGTTCCGAGGACCGAGTACTCGCCGAGTACTCGGCCTTGGAATCCGACTTTTACAACACTGATAAAGACCCAATCATGCTTCTATATAAGGTTTGGTCAATCATCTCATCCTTTTCATTAGATAGGACAAGCTTTGTGGTTGCCATGGGTGTACTGCATGGTTTACAATCATCCATATCAAATTTGTGTAAAAGTTCTTTTGCATATTTACTTTGATGGATGAAAGTTCCATTTTGCATTTGCTGAACTTGGAGACCAAGAAAGCATTGTAGTTCACCCATTGCACTCATTTCAAACTCAGCTGTCATGAGTTGCCTAAACTCATCACACATTTTATGACATGTGCTTCCAAAAATGATGTTATCCACATAAATTTGGACAATCATCAAATCCTTCCCTCTCCATTTTAAAAATAATGTTTTATCTATTGTACCTCTTTTGAAACCATTAGAGAGTAAAAAGGTGGAAGGAGTTTCATACCAGGCTCTAGGTGCTTGTTTCAGGCCATACAAGGCTTTGTTAAGCCTGTAGACATGATCTGGATAAAATGGATCCTCAAAACCTGGAGGTTGACAAACATACACCTCTTCTTGAATTGTACCATAAAGGAAAGCACTTTTGATATCCATTTGAAACACCTTCATATTGTGGTTGACAGCAAAGGCCAGGAACAATCTTATAGCTTCCAATCTAGCTACATGGGCAAATGTTTCATTATAATCAATCCCCTCTTCTTGTCTGTAACCTTGAACCACAAGCCTGGCTTTATTCTTGACAACAATGCCCCTTTCATCAGTTTTATTTTTGAAGACCCACTTTGTGCCAATTGGACTTACATCCTCTGGCAGTGGTACAAGCTCCCATACTTGTTGTCTGTTAAACTGTTGGAGCTCCTCTTGCATGGCTTCTACCCAACTGTTGTCTTTTAGTGCCTCTTGGTACTTGACAGGTTTATGAAGTGATAGGAAACCAGCAAAAGACAAATATTTTGGGATTGGCTTCTGGTGAGCACCCCTTCATTGATGTTGCCAATGATTTGATCAGGTGGATGAGATCTCAAGAAGATTAAATCTCCTTGGTATGGTATGATGGCATTTGTTGGTGAAGGCTGCAGATGTGAGTTATCTGAGCTAACATCTGTTGGGGACTTTAAGGGCCCAACATCTGTTTGGAATGGAGGTGGAGGGATTGGTGGTAATGGTGTGACACTTGATGGACTTTTATCCACTGATGGCAGATTTTGACCATCAGTGGTTGTGGATGTGGAAGTAGAGGTTAAAGGGCTACTTTGGTCAACAACTGTTGAGGTAGCAGTGGTTGGACTTTGACATCTGTTTTGAACATCTATTGCCCTGATGGAGGATTTGAATTTTTGCTGTGGAATCACAACTTCATATCCATATTCTTGTGAAGGAGTTTGAGATAGACCTGCACTGTTAGTCTTGACAGCAGTATTTTCAAAAGTGAATTTATCAAGATCAAATAGTTCTGCAGGATTTGCAGGGATTTTCATTGATGAAAGTTCATTGAACTTCACATTCAAAGTCTCTTCCACTGTCTTAGTCCTGGTGTTAAACACCTTGTAGGCCTTAGTAGTGGTTGAGTATCCCAAATGATATCCACTGTCTACTTTGGCTGCATATTTTGAAATGGAATCTTTTAAATTTAAAATGAAGCATGGGCAACCAAATACTTTGAAAAATGAGATCAGTGGTTTGATTTTATACAGAATTTCATAAGCAGTCTTTTCATGCCTAGGGTTTATTAAAACTCTGTTCTGGACATAGCAAGCAGTGTTTACTGCCTCTGCCCAGAAAGTTAAAGACAAACCTGAATCTGCAAGCATGGTCCTGGCTGCTTCAATCAGAGTTCTATTCTTTCTTTCAACTACCCCATTCTGCTCTGGTGTTCTTGGAATGCTGTACTGCCTTACAATTCCTTTTGACACACAGAAGGCATCCAACTCCTTATTTTTGAATTTTGTGCCATTGTCACTCCTAAAGACTTTTACTGGCAAATCAAACTGCTTTTCAACCTGTGTCACAAAGTCTTGCAGAATGCCTGCAGTCTCATCTTTGGAGTGTAAAAAATAAGTCCATGTAAACCTAGAAAAGTCATCTATAATTACCAAACAATATCTTTTCTTTTTGAGACTCATGACTTGAACTGGGCCAAACAGATCCATGTGCAGCATTTGCAGACACTTGGTTGTTTTGGACTCTTCAATGGGCTTAAAGGAGCTTTTATGTTGTTTTCCTTTTAGGCAGGAAACACAATGCTCAGGACATGAAAACAATTTCTGTGGAAGACCTCTTACAAGGCCATTTTTTGATAAAGTAGTGATTGTCTTGAGATTTGTGTGCCCTAATCTTCTGTGCCAAAGCTCTGTCTCTTTGTTAGAGGCAGCTGAGAATAGGCAAGCATCAGTTCTTGGACTCTCTTTTGACAAATCAACTACATAAACATTGCCACTTCTTTGAGCAACAAGTTTTGTTTTTCCATTTTTTTTTATTTCTTCAATCTTTTTGACCATTTTTGGCCCAACAATCCTGCAACAATCTTTAGTGAAGAATGACCCAAACCCCTTGTCACTCATTTGTGAAACACTAAGAAGGTTGAATTTTAGATTGTCTATTAGATTGACATTTTCAAACCTAACATTTTCAGACTATACTATACCAGAACCCATCACCTTCCCTTTACTATTATTACCAAAAGATATATCACCCTCTCCATGAGTTTTGAATTCTTTGAGAAGGGCTCTACATCCTGTCATATGTCTGGAGCCTCCACTATCTACATACCAAAGACTATCTAAGCATGCAGAAGCTCCCTGCACATCAAGTAAAAGGTTAGTTCATAAGGGTCTCCAAAGCCAATATGGCTTTGGATGGGGTCTCAGCAATGTCTATGTCAAGTTCAGGTGGATAGACAGTGGTTAGCTCAGGGGTTTGGACAATTTTAGAGCTGGTTTTCTCTAACCACTGTTGGGGGTCTTGCCCTATCATTTGCTGGTACCCAAAGGGATGCCTGTTCACTTTTGGTTTAGAAGGCCTTTTGTAAGCCTCATAAACGTGTGGGACCCTAGGGTATGGTGGTTGACCTTTACCTCTTTGGTATTGGTTAGCAGGGGGTGCATCAGTAACCTGAACATCTCTTTTAACAGAGGTTTGGTTTAGCTGTTTGGTAACAGCTGTTTGGACTGGCACAAACAGTGGTTGGTTTTTGGTGAACTTGACAGATGGATTTGATGAGCTCATAGGTGTTTTTGACATGTACTCTTCCTTTTTGACCTCAAAAGATTTCAAGTACACACACTTTTGAGTAGGATGGTTTGATTTGCCATAGATGGTGCAGCTTTGTGAAGGCTCAATAGTGCTTGTTTTGTTAAGATCATAAGCTTTTAAGTGAAAACAATCTTTGGTCAAATGATTTTTCTTTTCATAGAAATCACAAAACAAGTTTTTAATCTTTTCCCTTTTCTTCTTCTTCTTTTCAGACTCCTTAGCAACAGATTTTTGAACAACTGCTGGGATGTCCTTAAGAGGAATCACTTTTGCCTTGGGAGCTTTTACACCATCAGTGGTTGTGAAGTCCATTGGTTTGAAGTTTTCAAGGATGTCACACTCATCAGACCATGTGGGTTTAAATTGGTATTTCTTAATTTCCTCAAAAGTTGAGGTCTCCACAGGTCTTTCCAAAGTGATCTTATTACCAAGTTTGTCAGTTATTTTAACCTCTTTGCCATCCTTGTTTGTGGGAATGATTTCAACAGAACCAAATACATTTACAGCATTGTTTTCAACTTGGTCATGCTTTCTAAAACCAACACCAAATTTTACATTGCTTTTGATATATTTTTCAAGCATAACTTCATAGCCTTTGCATGATTCCACCCATTTTCCACATGTTATTTAGGTGGATTCCAACTCCTTTTTGCAAACTTGATATTTTTCCATCATAGTTTGGAGTTGGTCCTTGACTATGCTATGCTCTTGTTTAAGGCTACAAATCTCACTATCCTTTTCTGACAATTTGTTTTTCAATTCTTTTAAAGATTTTTCAAATTGTACTTCAGAGGTTAGCAATTTATCAACAAGGTTTTCATTCACCTCCTTAATGTTAGCAAATGCTATGATGCATTTGTCTGAACAAAAGCTTTTAAGGACCTGGGGTGATACCTTGCTTGCAGCCATCATTGCACAGTCACAAGTAACCTCTTCATCAGCCACCTTCTCTTCCTTTTCACCATGTTTCTTCTCCTCTTCTTCAGACCATGGGTCGGTCAGTGGTTCCAACAGAGTTTCAACTTTTTCTTCCAACAGTATTTCATCAGCCACAACATTAACCACTGCCTCAGCAATTATATCCACTGTTTCATTACTTGACTGTCCTTCATCAGCTGTCAGCCCTTCTTGCACAGACTCCAATGCTACAAAACAAAAATCATCACTAGAAACATCATTTTTAGCAAGGAGAGCAAAATTTTCATCACCTAGCTCATCAGGTAAGCTATTCCAGTCAAAAAAGCCTTGAGTGAAAAAGCTTTGCTGATCTTGTTGAACCACTGCTGGTGTAACTTGTTGTGGTGCAGCTGGTTGTACTTGAACCTGAGGAGCTGGGGCCTGTACATACTGTATCTGAGGGACAATGGTTTGGACATAATGCACAGGAACAGAGGTTACAGGGTGTGCATAGTGAGCAGTGTTTACATGAGCAGCAGGGGTATAATGATTATAATGCACAGTGGATTGGTTATTTTGTGGTCTAGGGTTTGATGTAGGGTGTGTGATAATTGGTCTAGTTGTTTGACTCCTACACTCCCTAGCAAAATGACCTAATCTATTGCATTTGTAGCATTTGATTTTAGACTTGTCCAACCCTACTTTTAAATTCCCATGTAACCCTGGAAATTTTCTCCCTGTCCTTTTGTAAAACTTGCTAGTCCTAACATTTAACAAAGCAAGTTGGTGCAGAATATCCATCTCTTCTAAATCAGTTGGATCAAAATGCTGTAAATCATTGAGCTAAAAACACAAATTATCAGAGTTCTGACTTTCTCCATTTGCCGTAAAAGCATA
Source organism: Helianthus tuberosus (assembly GCA_030545235.1). NCBI lineage: Eukaryota > Viridiplantae > Streptophyta > Magnoliopsida > Asterales > Asteraceae > Helianthus > Helianthus tuberosus. The sequence goes on along the minus strand of CM060424.1, from coordinate 30,404,686 downwards.
ATTGGATGAGTGAGGATCAGAGTTGAAGTTACCACCAATAGTTATGTCAATAAAATGATCATAACTCTGATCCTTACTACTGCCAGACTCTTCCTGACCCAGAAGAGCTGTGTTGCCAAATGAGTAGTCATCTGCAACTTTGCCAGACTCTTGCAACTTCTTTTTCTGGTTTAACTCCCTTTCATAGGTCAGGAGTCTACCATGAAGTTGGGTCAGTGTCAGATCTTTGAACCCAATAGAATTCCTTGTAACAAAAGCAATTGTGTCCCATTTTTCAGGGAGTGACCTAAGAAACCTGCTATTTTGTGTAGCATTAGGAAATTCAACTTTAACAAGTTTTAGTTCACTCATGAGACAGCTAAATCGCTCAAACTGCTGTGTTAATGTTTCACCCTTAATGTGGCAAAATGTTTCACACTGTTGGTTCAAATTTCTCTATTGTTTTCAATTACTTCTTCGGTACCACCAAATTGTTCCTTAATTGCATCCCACAATTCCTTGGCACTGTTGCAATGTAACAGCCCAACATAAATCTCATTTGGTAGTGCGGATACAACGATGCTAAATGCCTTGGCATCCAGTTCAATTTTCTGATAATCCTGGTCCGTATAGTTCTCAATTTTCTTAGGAACCGTGACCTTTAGATCCTCAGCACTTGGCACCATTGGAACATGTGGTCCAAAGACAACCGACCTCCAACATCCGGTATTCTGTTGAGCTAGGATGTGACTCATCCTTCGCTCTCAGATGTTGTATTCATTTCGTTTCAACATGGGTGGTTTGAAGAGTGAACCGATGCTATTGTTAACATCTTGGGATTGTGACGTCATCCTGGTTGGTTTACAGATATTGATTAATCAACTTTGCTCGTGATTAAACCCTACTCTATTTTTCAACAAAACAAACAATCGAAAGTATCAATGAGATCGAGCTGAACTTTTACGTCAAAATGATTATTAGATCAAATTTGACTGTCCTTGCTCTGATACCAATTGTTAGGATCTGAGTTTCTTTTTATTGTGTTTTCGTTTAAAAATTAAGAAGATGAACAAGTAAATGCAGCGGAATTAAAATGGAAACAAACTTTGCACACAATCAAACGAGAGAACAATTCTAAGCACACATGTTTGACATCAAACCGAATGATTATATTTATTACAATCAACGATTACGATATGCATGCATGCAAAAGTCTCCCCCTCAGCCTGAGCTCACAAGATTGCTTGTACAGAATGACAGAGATGAAAGAGCTTAATAGAACAGTACAGAGTACTGCTCTATTTATACTGCAAAGCAAACCACTGTGGCATCTTTGCTGACGTCACAATTGATAGTGACATCTAACTTCCTAAACAACCTCAAACTACTGATCTATATAAACAATGTTATCTAAACAACTGATTACAATACAAATAAAGAAAGCAAACAACTGATTCTTCATTCCACTGCTTCAGCCCTAGCAATGCTTTGGTCTTCAACAGTACTTGAGTTAAGGCAGTTGATTGTGCATCAGTACTTTAATTATCAACAGTCTTTAGAATGCAACAGTTGTTGTAAACCATCAGTTGTTGTAACAGATCAGTACTTAGAGGGCAGCAATTGTTAGAATCACCATCAAAGGGGAAAGACTTTATGCAAACAACTGCTTATACTGGATCCACTGCCCTTATCCAGTTTTGGCTTTATATCATATGTTCCTCTATAGGGTTCAATCCCAACAATCAAAAGAGTTATACGGATAGACGACGCAAGCCCTTGGAATTTCAAGTCGGTGATAGTGTTCTACTCAAGGTTTCACCTTGGAAAGGTGTGATCAGGTTTGGAAAGAAAGGAAAACTTGCACCTAGATATGTTGGACCATTCAAGATCGTCGAAAGAATCAGAAAGGTAGCCTATAGACTTGAATTACCTCCTGAACTTGGAAATGTTCATCCAACCTTCCACGTTTCCAATCTCAAAAAGTGTTTGGCTGATGAGAACCTCCACATACCGCTTGATGAAATTCGTGTTGATGACACGATGCATTTTGTTAAGAAACCTATGGAAATCATGGAACGTGAAGTCAAGAAACTCAAACACAAGCGCATTCCAATTGTCAAAGTTCACTGGGAATCAAAACGTGGACCATAATTTACTTGGGAACGTGAAGATCAAATGAAGGCGAAATATCCACATCTATTCTCACAAGTTTCCTCTAATTGAATTTCGGGACGAAATTTCCTAAGTAGGGGAGACTGTAACATCTGTGCTTGTAATTATTATACAAACTCTGAATAGTTCAATTATCAATAAAAAATGTGATTTGATCCCAATATTTGTTTATTTATGTTTGACATTTTGCACGTTTCGATTTTTGTTCAATTTCAAACTCTAAATCGCTTTCTTGAGAGTTATACGCAAACTGATGCGTAAACATAATCAGTTTAATGCGAAAAACACTACGGAACATCAACATATGCTTAACATACCTTAAATAACCTTTACACAACTTAGAAATAAGTTTTGAAGGGTTTAGTATGGCAAAAACAAGTTTATTCAATCGTAGGGACTAATTGTGTCAAACTACGAAACTATACCGATTCGTATAGTAATGAACATTCCGGAACTTGATCATAAGCTAAACATACCTTAAATATCCTCTACATAGCTTAGAAATAGCCTTTGAGGGGTTTGGTATGCTAAAATAAACTTATTTGATCAATATGGACTAAAAGCGTCAAAAAGTGCACAAGTTTGCATTTACGCGCATATCTTACGTTCTGAACATCCCCGAAGATCCAAAAATTTTGTAATCATTAAAATATTTTATTTTAGTGACTGGAATGCAAAAATACCATTCGTCGTGAAATTTGGATCGTTTTTGCGTCCGTTCGAGTTTTCGTCGTAATTAACCGAATAACGCAACCGTACGACCAAACGAACCGACATCCGAGATGTTTTCAAGCATATTTTAAGTTCCCTATACTTTAACTTCATTTTGGAGCCTTGAAATGAGGTTAACGGGGCTTAAACGTGCCGAAAATCAAGTTTTAAGCATGCAGGGACCTGTTTCGCCAGAATTTGAAACTTAGAACTGACCTCCCCCGAGCCACACACCAGCCCAGGTGTTACCTGGCGCGCCACGTGACAGGGACCCAAACTCAGCAACTCAGTTTCAGCATCTGGCTTGATTTCCAGTGTCTTTTGTGCAAAATTCTCAATACCTGGAGCTGGTTTTGGACTTCCATTGTATTTAGAAACCATGTGCACAAATGTAGGGCCAAGATTACACCTTCCTAACACTTGGAATGATTTCCTTGATCCATACTTTCTATAAATACCCACTTAATCATTCTCATTTCTTCACACTTAATTCAAAAACCTGCTCTAAGTTGGACTTCTATACTTCATACCCGAGCAATTTTGAATCAAATCTTCATTGCTTGGACCTTTTGTAAGTTTCTTTCATGCTTTTATGCATTTTCAAGCATAAAAGTCAAACAGTGTTTGACTTTCTGCTTTGACCAGCTGTAACACCCCGTGTTTTTGAAGTCAAAGTCAAAGTCAAAGTCAAAGTCAAGGTCAAAGTCAACGACCGATTTCGCGCGACTTGACTTGTAGAGAATTTCTTTTATGTGTTTATTTTAGTTGTATTATGTGGAGTAAGTGTCAATAATTACAATAATCAACGTGTGTTTTTCGCTATTCAATCGACTTACGACTGTGAACTATAGGAAGTAACAATGCGATAAAGTTAACTAAACGATAATCAAACTATGCTAATCAAATCGACATCGAATCGAATCGAATCGCAACTCGAACTACACATTTTGGTTATTGTTATACGTGTGTGTGTGCCTTATGTGTTACTTGTGCATGTTTAATTTATGTACATGTGGGAATCAATCGAAACGCAATCGAACTCGAAACGCAATCGAACTCGAAACGCAATCGAACTCAATCGAAATCGAACTATGATAATTAGTGGAGAAGGGATAGTGCGAGATATGAGTAGTTAGGATTAAAAGTAATTTGACTAGGAAAATCTATCGCATTCGCATTGATCGCAATCGAAATCAAAACAGCAAAAATCGTCGCGCCGAACACCCGAACCAAGTGCCATCCGGCCGGATTGCCAATCCGACCGGGCTGCCACTTGATCTGGTGCCACATGTCATCCGACCGAGATGACATCCGACCGGATAAGTCACCCGGACGAGATGCCATCCGACCGACCCACACTTTCCTCTTTGGGTAACTCTATAAATACCCATGTCACTCTCAAACTTTCTACTTTTGGCAACTCTCTGACCGAACAGCACGCTCTCCTCACCTTTTCTTCGATTTCTCCCAAATTCCGGTAAAATCTCGTCTTAAATCTTGTACTTTCTTGTTCTACACGCACTCCTACACCTTTCTATCTTTTGAATCTTAACTTTTAACCGTGAAATCACTAGATTTGAGGTGTTCTAGGATGACGTCATCATGAGTTCTTGAAGAACTTCATGTTTTTGCCTCAATCCACCAAGAACAACTTAGATCTAATCGATTTCCACACATATACATAAAGATCTTGCATAGATCTAAACATAAATGTAGTGAAAAAGGATTGAAAGATGGTTTCTAACTTTCTTTCAACTCTTTTACACTCAATGCACTCAAAACCGATAGATTCGGACCTTGTTCTAGTCTTCTACTCATTCGCGGTGTTGTACTAGTTCAAGATCTGGATTCTACTCACGAGACCACCGATTTCGGGTTAACCAAGAACAACCGTCTTGAACCGGTTAACTGGTCGAACTAGGGAGATTCCTGTTTGATCGGGTCACTAGGGTTAAGATGGGGTTCCGTTGGTTAACACGTTATCAAAACGTCTTGATAAAAGCAACAAACAATCAAAACGGCCAAGTGACAGACGAACGGAACGACCAGCATGGGGTGCTATCCGACCGGACAACTTATCCGAACGGATAAGTCATCCGAGCGACTAGGTCATCCGAGCGGCTTGCACTTTGGGTCCCACACTTAACCAACTTTATCTGAAGTTTGAGTATTGAACGCATTGCTATCCGATCGGACTACCTACCCGACCGGATTACTCTTCGTATCATGAGATACTTGGACTTAAACAATTTTCAACATGTTCAATGCACTAAGGATGCCACCCGACCGGAAAACCTATTCGACCGAGTGACAACCTGCTGTGGAATTGTTCTCACTAAGTAACTTCGCCACTCGAGTCACCGTCCGACCGGACAATCTGTCCGACCGGATGACCATCCGAACGGATTGTCATCCGCACGACTAAGCCGTCCGATCGACCGACTTGAAAGGTAGAGATACTTCAACGTTTTCAAAATGCTACGACGAAAACTTCAAAGGACAAGCCATCATACACAAACACATCAAAGGAAGAAACAATCCACTCGAATAGTCATCCGACCGGACAACCTGTCCGACCGGATGACCATCCGAACGGATTGTCATCCGCACGACCGGATCGTCCGACCGGACCGTCTGACCGGATTACCAATCTGACCGAGCTACTGTCCGAGCCACTTACACCTTGCATCATTTTACGCGTCACTTATCGTTATGTTATCGTTCTAATCAGGCTAATTCCGCTCTAAGCGCTCCCTTCAATCCATCATCGCTGTGAGTATACTCGATCCCTTTTTGCTTTACGCACTTTTGGGTGTTACATACGTTACAAATATACAAATCACAATCAACATACTACTCAATACTATTTGAACGCTAACCGTTAATGCATGTTATACGTGGCTTATGAATGCTTGTTTGTTATGTTTACACATGGAATGCTGTCTACCTGCCTTAGCAACGATAGTACTATAGTTTGGACTCAACACCTGTTCGCAGGGGTTGTTAAGGACAATTACTTGCATTGATTACGGTGGTAATCATGTATTGCGAACTGCCTCAGGCAGTCAACCCGCAGTCATTGGTATCGATGGATCTATGTCGATAACTAACGTGCTTCATTTCACTATGTGTACGTGCTGGTTATGCGTAAACGAATTCGAACTCTATATGCTATTATCAAACTTGTATGCTCACCTTTACATTATATGTATTGACTTTATTTTAACATATGTGACAGGTGCTTAGGATGCTGATGTATGTAAAATGCAACATATAAATTACATCAAATGAGGCATAAAACTAACCCTTTTTAAGTACTAATATTGGAAAAAGAGTGTTTTTGTCTTCCTTTTGTATTTTCAGGATTAAATGAGCTCAAAAACACAAAAGAAGCAAAAAGACAGCTAAATCCAACACAAATACAAGAAAAGGAACATAAGTGGATTGCCCGACCCCTCAACGGCATCTTCCCAAGCAAAATAGAGAAGGCAGAAGACTGAACACGCCCCGTGCTCAGCCAGCACGGGGCCGTGCCCAAGAAGCAGCAGAAAAGACAAACCTATAGAAGCTTCTATTGCCCACCACGGGGCCGTGCCCAGTGAACACGGGGGCGTGTCGAAAGTACAGCAGGCGCATTAATTGTAATTGCGAATTACAATTAATGAGGAGAGAGAGTGTCAGACAGGCACGGGGCCGTGCCCAGCGGACACGGGGCCGTGCCCAGCCCTCTGTTCAGCCTATAAATAGGAGTGCTTGGTTTCATTTCAACTCATCCCTTGGCACACCACCTCTCTCACACTTCATCCACCACCCACCACCATCACAACACCATCATCCACCACCATCATCCATTGTCCATCGTAGAGTGTGTGAGTCGTCTCGGGATCCAAGATTGATCGTAAGAGTTCTTGACAATCAAGGCCATGTTTGCCTAAGTCTCTTACATCACTTGGTGAAGACAAAGTGTCTAGTATAATACTTTTTATTTCTAATCTTTTGCACTTTTTATTTGGTTTTGTATTAATGACTTTAATAACTAGTTACTTATGTTGAAGGTGATCTTTCCTTATCGTTTGTCCGTGGTGTCTTGGCATTATTTTACTGTCTATATAAAATAAAGGATTTTCACCATTCATATCTCCACGGTCTATATGGAGGTATGTTGGCTACCTGGTCGGGGGTTAAGGGAACTGTTTGGTAAAGGTCTTGCCATTGTTCAGCGTTTAGAGGTCCTGCAATGGACCTGGGTCAAATTTAGTAGGACCTCCTTCAATGCTTCACGGTATTGGATGGCGGGGGTCCAAACTCTTTGATCCCCTCATAAGTTAACTACTATTAATACTATAACCCGGCTATTTAGGACTGTATCCCTGCTGACTCAGACTACTTAGTCGAGGGTAACGTCACCGCCAAAAGCGGGGCCTACCATAATATTGCATTAATAACTTAATTCATTATCTTCCAATAATCCACCCTTTTAGGATTGTATCCTTGCTGACTCAAACTACTGGGGTGAGGGTAACGTCACCTTCAAAAGAGGGGCCTACTACAATAACTAAGATAATCTCTTAATTATGTGCAAAAGTGCGGAAATAATCAAAGGTTATACTAGATACGAGTCGGAACCAAGTGATTCATCTTGTCTATCTGTTTTTATTTTATTTTTATTTTCAGCATTTTAGTTAGTTTTTATTTTTCTTAGCTTAAAACATTTTTCTAAACTTTTTATTTTGATTAGACGTTGAGGATAAACCGGTACTAAAAGCTCTTGTGTCATTGGACGACCTCGGTATCTTACCAACGCTATACTACGCTCACGATGGGTGCACTTGCCCATATGTGTGTTTAGTGTTAGTAAAATATCGTGTTTTATAAATTTAAAACTTGGCTAAATAAGTGTTAAAGGGGCTTAAAATATACACCTAATAAATATAACACTTTACCGCACATCAAGTTTTTGGCGCCGTTGCCGGGGACACAAGGATTTTAGGAAAGCTTAAAATCGACGGCCTAATCAGTTTTTCAAAACCTTTTCAAAACGGGCCCACATTTTTCTGCATTTTAGTTTAGTTTTGCATTTACAGTAGGTTGAACACGGGCCGTGCTCGCTGAACACGGGGCCGTGCTGCATATTTTTCATAAAACACCCAGTAACAGAAGCTTGAACACGGGCCGTGCTCACTGAACACGCCCCGTGCTCAACGAAATCAGTAAATTTAATTAAAACACCCAGATACAGATTCTGAACACGGGGCCGTGTCCAGCCTCTGTTTCCGTTTTTCTTTTTGTTTTCTGATCTCGGGACTTGGTTGTGGTCTGCTGAGTGATTCTTATGGATCAATACTCAGGAGGCTACAACTACACCTATGAGGAGGATGATTATAGGGGTAACTATTGCACTAATTGTCGTAACACACGCTCGGTTCAAAATAGTCACTCATATCAACCATCCAATTCATACACCTACTATGAGGAACCCAGGTACGAGCCATCAACTTCATACACATCATATGAAGACCAAAGGTATGAACCTCCTCCCTCATACTCATATTTTGATGAACCAAGGTATGAGCCTTCATACTCATACTTTGAGGAACCAAGATATGAGCCACCACCTTCGTATGCTTATTATGAGGAACCATGGCGTGAACAACCCACCTCATATGAGTATTATGAAGAACAAAATTACGACCCTTATCCATCATATGCTTACAATGAAGAACAATGGTGTGAACCATCTACTTCATATGGGTATTATGAGGAACAAAGGATCGAACAACCGGATTCAAGCTTTGAAAATCCCGATTCTTTTTCTATAACCGAAGTGACCCATAGGATATTAGAACACATTAGAGTTATCGATCGCTGTATAAAAGAATCTCGCGCAAGGGAAGAGGAATCCCGCGCAAGAGAAGAATTAAAAAAGGAAGAGATAACCGAAAGTGTAAAAATGGAAGAACAAATAAGTGAAAAACCGACACATGAGTTAAACAACGAAAAAGGTGAGTCCGACAACGTTAAAATTCAAGAAGAGTCTAATTTTGAAGAAATTAATCTCTTGTCACCTTCTTTTGAAAATCATTGTTTAGTACCCACTCATGCTAAGTTTTTAAAAGAGTTAAACACTAACACTAAAATTGACGAAACGGTAAGTGTTAAGTTAACTGATGATCAAACCTCACTAATAAAAGAAGACCCATTTGAAATTAACATTACACCGGTTCCATGTTTCTTTCAAAATTCGTTTATTAGTAATGTCACAATCGATAAAGATCTTTGTGTTAACATAATGCCTAACTACATTTTCGAAAAATTAAGTATTAGTGATTTTTCTCCACTTCAAATACCCATTTTTCTATCCAATCGGAAAGTAATAAAATCAATCGGTATAGTTGAGGATGTATTGGTTCAAACAAATCAAATGGTAATCCCGACCGATTTTGTCATCCTCGATGACGCTCCTCTAGTGTTGGGACGACCATTTGTAAAAACTCACGAAGCTTTGAAAAACCGGAAGTTCAACAATCTACCTCTTCAATTAGGGGCATTTAAAAGAAGTGTCGTCGATCTTGAGCGATCAATGAAATATCCATTCGGCAATGACGACCCCCTAATTGAAGATGAGCCAGAACCACCCGATAAGGTGGGTCTAGCCAAGGACCCTTATAAACGTGGCGCACCACGGAGGCATTCCGCGGAACTATCCGTAGTTTTAGTTTAGATTAACTTTTATGTTTTCTAGTTTAGTTTTTTTTTTCTGGAATAAAACACACTCGGGATGGTGAAGGATGATAAGGGAAGCTTGAACCAACACCCCATGCACAAAAACAGAGCCTCCCGACAATTTTTCTTCATTACAGCAGGTTCAGCACGGGGCCGTGCTCACCCCAACACGCCCCGTGCCCAAGGTTCTGTAGAAAATGCCCAGTTCAAGTACCTGGACACGGGGCCGTGCTCACTGGACACGCCCCCGTGCCCAGCCTTCTGTTTACTTTTGGTACTGGCAGTCTGGACACTGGGCCGTGCTCAGCCAACACCACCCCGTGTTCAGCTACCCAGTACCATAAAATCTTGTTTTTAACCCATTTTTACACATTTAATCAGCCTAAAAACTTATTTTTGGGACACATTGAGGACAATGTGTAATTTAAGTGTGGGGGGGATGCTAAAACCTTGAATCTTGCAAGTCCTAATAACAAGCCTTACACAAAACTCTTTTGGAACCGCTAATCACCCCAAATTTTTTCAAAAATTTTCAATTTTTTTTACTTGTCTAGGTTTAATTTGGGAATTTCAAAATTCTAAAAAGGTTATATTTTTACAAATTTACAACCGATAGCGTCGTGATAAAAAGAACCAACATAAGAAAATTATGAAAAGGCATGACAAGCTTAGTTAAAATTTGATTATATATACTTGATCACATAAAAACCCATTCCCACAAAAGTGAGTTTTGAGCCTTTATTGTGCATACAATTACATATCATTAAAATGCTCATTTTTCGTTTCTTGTGTGAATAGCCGCTTGGTTCTTACAACTCTAGAACTTGCCATGACGATACATTCCCGGTCCTTATCAACTTAAACCCGAGTAAGTAAATGATGGAGGCATTAGGACTAACCCTTTTTATTTCTACACCATTATTTTTCTTTTTCTTTTTCCACCTACCCAAAAATCCCCCTAGTTAGCCCCTTTGAGCCTAAACCTTTTTCATTTCATAACCCAAACCAAAAACCCTTTTATCCACCAAAAACCTTTTTCATTTTTTAACCCTTTGTTTTAGTAACAAGTTCGGTTTTTCGTATGATCAAAAAAAAAAAAATGTGTTGATGATGAAGTAAAAAGAAAATAAACAAACAAGTTCATCAAAAATAACTTTGTTTGAATAAAAGCTTCATCAAAATAAAAAGATACAAAAATAGAAAGTCTTACGAAAAACCGACACTTGTTACGCTTTTTCACCCTTTTTCTACTAACCACTAACCAATATCCCAACCACCTACCTTTAACCCAAGCCTAACCCTTAACCCACAAAGTCCTCTTGATATTTACAAAGGTATAAAAGTTAAAAAGGAGGAGGATTGATTGTTTGGCAAGCTTATGGTAGGAATAAGTTCCATGCCGCTCTCGAGTGATTCACTAAAAATACACCTTCGGCCGAGTGTGAGTGATTTCTCCCGTGAGGTATGTGAACTTGTATATAAATGAAATTTTAAAAAGGCATGTTATGCCCAAATAAGTAATTTCTCCTATGAAACGTTCTAAATAAATCATTACGAATAGGATTGTAAATAGATAAAAATAAAACCCAAAAAGATCTTGGATTCCCAACACTCTACGACAAGCCAAAAACCTTCTCTTCTACCCATTCCATTTGGGAGTGTAAGCCACATATTAAAGAGTTTTGCTTGAGGACAAGCAAAAGTTCAAGTGTGGGGGTATTTGATGTATGTAAAATGCAACATATAAATTACATCAAATGAGGCATAAAACTAACCCTTTTTAAGTACTAATATTGGAAAAAGAGTGTTTTTGTCTTCCTTTTGTATTTTCAGGATTAAATGAGCTCAAAAACACAAAAGAAGCAAAAAGACAGCTAAATCCAACACAAATACAAGAAAAGGAACATAAGTGGATTGCCCGACCCCTCAACGGCATCTTCCCAAGCAAAATAGAGAAGGCAGAAGACTGAACACGCCCCGTGCTCAGCCAGCACGGGGCCGTGCCCAAGAAGCAGCAGAAAAGACAAACCTATAGAAGCTTCTATTGCCCACCAATGGGGCCGTGCCCAGTGAACACGGGGGCGTGTCGAAAGTACAGCAGACGCATTAATTGTAATTACGAATTACAATTAATGAGGAGAGAGAGTGTCAGACAGGCACGGGGCCGTGCCCAGCGGACACGGGGCCGTGCCCAGCCCTCTGTTCAGCCTATAAATAGGAGTGCTTGGTTTCATTTCAACTCATCCCTTGGCACACCACCTCTCTCACACTTCATCCACCACCCACCACCATCACAACACCATCATCCACCACCATCATCCATTGTCCATCGTAGAGTGTGTGAGTCGTCTCGGGATCCAAGATTGATCGTAAGAGTTCTTGACAATCAAGGCCATGTTTGCCTAAGTCTCTTACATCACTTGGTGAAGACAAAGTGTCTAGTATAATACTTTTTATTTCTAATCTTTTGCACTTTTTATTTGGTTTTGTATTAATGACTTTAATAACTAGTTACTTATGTTGAAGGTGATCTTTCCTTATCGTTTGTCCGTGGTGTCTTGGCATTATTTTACTGTCTATATAAAATAAAGGATTTTCACCATTCATATCTCCACGGTCTATATGGAGGTATGTTGGCTACCTGGTCGGGGGTTAAGGGAACGGTTTGGTAAAGGTCTTGCCATTGTTCAGCGTTTAGAGGTCCTGCAATGGACCTGGGTCAAATTTAGTAGGACCTCCTTCAATGCTTCACGGTATTGGATGGCGGGGGTCCAAACTCTTTGATCCCCTCATAAGTTAACTACTATTAATACTATAACCCGGCTATTTAGGACTGTATCCCTGCTGACTCAGACTACTTAGTCGAGGGTAACGTCACCGCCAAAAGCGGGGCCTACCATAATATTGCATTAATAACTTAATTCATTATCTTCCAATAATCCACCCTTTTAGGATTGTATCCTTGCTGACTCAAACTACTGGGGTGAGGGTAACGTCACCTTCAAAAGAGGGGCCTACTACAATAACTAAGATAATCTCTTAATTATGTGCAAAAGTGCGGAAATAATCAAAGGTTATACTAGATACGAGTCGGAACCAAGTGATTCATCTTGTCTATCTGTTTTTATTTTATTTTTATTTTCAGCATTTTAGTTAGTTTTTATTTTTCTTAGCTTAAAACATTTTTCTAAACTTTTTATTTTGATTAGACGTTGAGGATAAACCGGTACTAAAAGCTCTTGTGTCCTTGGACGACCTCGGTATCTTACCAACGCTATACTACGCTCACGATGGGTGCACTTGCCCATATGTGTGTTTAGTGTTAGTAAAATATCGTGTTTTATAAATTTAAAACTTGGCTAAATAAGTGTTAAAGGGGCTTAAAATATACACCTAATAAATATAACACTTTACCGCACATCAAGTTTTTGGCGCCGTTGCCGGGGACACAAGGATTTTAGGAAAGCTTAAAATCGACGGCCTAATCAGTTTTTCAAAACCTTTTCAAAACGGGCCCACATTTTTCTGCATTTTAGTTTAGTTTTGCATTTACAGTAGGTTGAACACGGGCCGTGCTCGCTGAACACGGGGCCGTGCTGCATATTTTTCATAAAACACCCAGTAACAGAAGCTTGAACACGGGCCGTGCTCACTGAACACGCCCCGTGCTCAACGAAATCAGTAAATTTAATTAAAACACCCAGATACAGATTCTGAACACGGGGCCGTGTCCAGCCTCTGTTTCCGTTTTTCTTTTTGTTTTCTGATCTCGGGACTTGGTTGTGGTCTGCTGAGTGATTCTTATGGATCAATACTCAGGAGGCTACAACTACACCTATGAGGAGGATGATTATAGGGGTAACTATTGCACTAATTGTCGTAACACACGCTCGGTTCAAAATAGTCACTCATATCAACCAACCAATTCATACACCTACTATGAGGAACCCAGGTACGAGCCATCAACTTCATACACATCATATGAAGACCAAAGGTATGAACCTCCTCCCTCATACTCATATTTTGATGAACCAAGGTATGAGCCTTCATACTCATACTTTGAGGAACCAAGATATGAGCCACCACCTTCGTATGCTTATTATGAGGAACCATGGCGTGAACAACCCACCTCATATGAGTATTATGAAGAACAAAATTACGACCCTTATCCATCATATGCTTACAATGAAGAACAATGGTGTGAACCATCTACTTCATATGGGTATTATGAGGAACAAAGGATCGAACAACCGGATTCAAGCTTTGAAAATCCCGATTCTTTTTCTATAACCGAAGTGACCCATAGGATATTAGAACACATTAGAGTTATCGATCGCTGTATAAAAGAATCTCGCGCAAGGGAAGAGGAATCCCGCGCAAGAGAAGAATTAAAAAAGGAAGAGATAACCGAAAGTGTAAAAATGGAAGAACAAATAAGTGAAAAACCGACACATGAGTTAAACAACGAAAAAGGTGAGTCCGACAACGTTAAAATTCAAGAAGAGTCTAATTTTGAAGAAATTAATCTCTTGTCACCTTCTTTTGAAAATCATTGTTTAGTACCCACTCATGCTAAGTTTTTAAAAGAGTTAAACACTAACACTAAAATTGACGAAACGGTAAGTGTTAAGTTAACTGATGATCAAACCTCACTAATAAAAGAAGACCCATTTGAAATTAACATTACACCGGTTCCATGTTTCTTTCAAAATTCGTTTATTAGTAATGTCACAATCGATAAAGATCTTTGTGTTAACATAATGCCTAACTACATTTTCGAAAAATTAAGTATTAGTGATTTTTCTCCACTTCAAATACCCATTTTTCTATCCAATCGGAAAGTAATAAAATCAATCGGTATAGTTGAGGATGTATTGGTTCAAACAAATCAAATGGTAATCCCGACCGATTTTGTCATCCTCGATGACGCTCCTCTAGTGTTGGGACGACCATTTGTAAAAACTCACGAAGCTTTGAAAAACCGGAAGTTCAACAATCTACCTCTTCAATTAGGGGCATTTAAAAGAAGTGTCGTCGATCTTGAGCGATCAATGAAATATCCATTCGGCAATGACGACCCCCTAATTGAAGATGAGCCAGAACCACCCGATAAGGTGGGTCTAGCCAAGGACCCTTATAAACGTGGCGCACCACGGAGGCATTCCGCGGAACTATCCGTAGTTTTAGTTTAGATTAACTTTTATGTTTTCTAGTTTAGTTTTTTTTTTCTGGAATAAAACACACTCGGGATGGTGAAGGATGATAAGGGAAGCTTGAACCAACACCCCATGCACAAAAACAGAGCCTCCCGACAATTTTTCTTCATTACAGCAGGTTCAGCACGGGGCCGTGCTCACCCCAACACGCCCCGTGCCCAAGGTTCTGTAGAAAATGCCCAGTTCAAGTACCTGGACACGGGGCCGTGCTCACTGGACACGCCCCCGTGCCCAGCCTTCTGTTTACTTTTGGTACTGGCAGTCTGGACACTGGGCCGTGCTCAGCCAACACCACCCCGTGTTCAGCTACCCAGTACCATAAAATCTTGTTTTTAACCCATTTTTACACATTTAATCAGCCTAAAAACTTATTTTTGGGACACATTGAGGACAATGTGTAATTTAAGTGTGGGGGGGATGCTAAAACCTTGAATCTTGCAAGTCCTAATAACAAGCCTTACACAAAACTCTTTTGGAACCGCTAATCACCCCAAATTTTTTAAAAAATTTTCAATTTTTTTTACTTGTCTAGGTTTAATTTGGGAATTTCAAAATTCTAAAAAGGTTATATTTTTACAAATTTACAACCGATAGCGTCGTGATAAAAAGAACCAACATAAGAAAATTATGAAAAGGCATGACAAGCTTAGTTAAAATTTGATTATATATACTTGATCACATAAAAACCCATTCCCACAAAAGTGAGTTTTGAGCCTTTATTGTGCATACAATTACATATCATTAAAATGCTCATTTTTCGTTTCTTGTGTGAATAGCCGCTTGGTTCTTACAACTCTAGAACTTGCCATGACGATACATTCCCGGTCCTTATCAACTTAAACCCGAGTAAGTAAATGATGGAGGCATTAGGACTAACCCTTTTTATTTCTACACCATTATTTTTCTTTTTCTTTTTCCACCTACCCAAAAATCCCCCTAGTTAGCCCCTTTGAGCCTAAACCTTTTTCATTTCATAACCCAAACCAAAAACCCTTTTATCCACCAAAAACCTTTTTCATTTTTTAACCCTTTGTTTTAGTAACAAGTTCGGTTTTTCGTATGATCAAAAAAAAAAAAATGTGTTGATGATGAAGTAAAAAGAAAATAAACAAACAAGTTCATCAAAAATAACTTTGTTTGAATAAAAGCTTCATCAAAATAAAAAGATACAAAAATAGAAAGTCTTACGAAAAACCGACACTTGTTACGCTTTTTCACCCTTTTTCTACTAACCACTAACCAATATCCCAACCACCTACCTTTAACCCAAGCCTAACCCTTAACCCACAAAGTCCTCTTGATATTTACAAAGGTATAAAAGTTAAAAAGGAGGAGGATTGATTGTTTGGCAAGCTTATGGTAGGAATAAGTTCCATGCCGCTCTCGAGTGATTCACTAAAAATACACCTTCGGCCGAGTGTGAGTGATTTCTCCCGTGAGGTATGTGAACTTGTATATAAATGAAATTTTAAAAAGGCATGTTATGCCCAAATAAGTAATTTCTCCTATGAAACGTTCTAAATAAATCATTACGAATAGGATTGTAAATAGATAAAAATAAAACCCAAAAAGATCTTGGATTCCCAACACTCTACGACAAGCCAAAAACCTTCTCTTCTACCCATTCCATTTGGGAGTGTAAGCCACATATTAAAGAGTTTTGCTTGAGGACAAGCAAAAGTTCAAGTGTGGGGGTATTTGATGTATGTAAAATGCAACATATAAATTACATCAAATGAGGCATAAAACTAACCCTTTTTAAGTACTAATATTGGAAAAAGAGTGTTTTTGTCTTCCTTTTGTATTTTCAGGATTAAATGAGCTCAAAAACACAAAAGAAGCAAAAAGACAGCTAAATCCAACACAAATACAAGAAAAGGAACATAAGTGGATTGCCCGACCCCTCAACGGCATCTTCCCAAGCAAAATAGAGAAGGCAGAAGACTGAACACGCCCCGTGCTCAGCCAGCACGGGGCCGTGCCCAAGAAGCAGCAGAAAAGACAAACCTATAGAAGCTTCTATTGCCCACCAATGGGGCCGTGCCCAGTGAACACGGGGGCGTGTCGAAAGTACAGCAGACGCATTAATTGTAATTACGAATTACAATTAATGAGGAGAGAGAGTGTCAGACAGGCACGGGGCCGTGCCCAGCGGACACGGGGCCGTGCCCAGCCCTCTGTTCAGCCTATAAATAGGAGTGCTTGGTTTCATTTCAACTCATCCCTTGGCACACCACCTCTCTCACACTTCATCCACCACCCACCACCATCACAACACCATCATCCACCACCATCATCCATTGTCCATCGTAGAGTGTGTGAGTCGTCTCGGGATCCAAGATTGATCGTAAGAGTTCTTGACAATCAAGGCCATGTTTGCCTAAGTCTCTTACATCACTTGGTGAAGACAAAGTGTCTAGTATAATACTTTTTATTTCTAATCTTTTGCACTTTTTATTTGGTTTTGTATTAATGACTTTAATAACTAGTTACTTATGTTGAAGGTGATCTTTCCTTATCGTTTGTCCGTGGTGTCTTGGCATTATTTTACTGTCTATATAAAATAAAGGATTTTCACCATTCATATCTCCACGGTCTATATGGAGGTATGTTGGCTACCTGGTCGGGGGTTAAGGGAACTGTTTGGTAAAGGTCTTGCCATTGTTCAGCGTTTAGAGGTCCTGCAATGGACCTGGGTCAAATTTAGTAGGACCTCCTTCAATGCTTCACGGTATTGGATGGCGGGGGTCCAAACTCTTTGATCCCCTCATAAGTTAACTACTATTAATACTATAACCCGGCTATTTAGGACTGTATCCCTGCTGACTCAGACTACTTAGTCGAGGGTAACGTCACCGCCAAAAGCGGGGCCTACCATAATATTGCATTAATAACTTAATTCATTATCTTCCAATAATCCACCCTTTTAGGATTGTATCCTTGCTGACTCAAACTACTGGGGTGAGGGTAACGTCACCTTCAAAAGAGGGGCCTACTACAATAACTAAGATAATCTCTTAATTATGTGCAAAAGTGCGGAAATAATCAAAGGTTATACTAGATACGAGTCGGAACCAAGTGATTCATCTTGTCTATCTGTTTTTATTTTATTTTTATTTTCAGCATTTTAGTTAGTTTTTATTTTTCTTAGCTTAAAACATTTTTCTAAACTTTTTATTTTGATTAGACGTTGAGGATAAACCGGTACTAAAAGCTCTTGTGTCCTTGGACGACCTCGGTATCTTACCAACGCTATACTACGCTCACGATGGGTGCACTTGCCCATATGTGTGTTTAGTGTTAGTAAAATATCGTGTTTTATAAATTTAAAACTTGGCTAAATAAGTGTTAAAGGGGCTTAAAATATACACCTAATAAATATAACACTTTACCGCACATCAAGTTTTTGGCGCCGTTGCCGGGGACACAAGGATTTTAGGAAAGCTTAAAATCGACGGCCTAATCAGTTTTTCAAAACCTTTTCAAAACGGGCCCACATTTTTCTGCATTTTAGTTTAGTTTTGCATTTACAGTAGGTTGAACACGGGCCGTGCTCGCTGAACACGGGGCCGTGCTGCATATTTTTCATAAAACACCCAGTAACAGAAGCTTGAACACGGGCCGTGCTCACTGAACACGCCCCGTGCTCAACGAAATCAGTAAATTTAATTAAAACACCCAGATACAGATTCTGAACACGGGGCCGTGTCCAGCCTCTGTTTCCGTTTTTCTTTTTGTTTTCTGATCTCGGGACTTGGTTGTGGTCTGCTGAGTGATTCTTATGGATCAATACTCAGGAGGCTACAACTACACCTATGAGGAGGATGATTATAGGGGTAACTATTGCACTAATTGTCGTAACACACGCTCGGTTCAAAATAGTCACTCATATCAACCATCCAATTCATACACCTACTATGAGGAACCCAGGTACGAGCCATCAACTTCATACACATCATATGAAGACCAAAGGTATGAACCTCCTCCCTCATACTCATATTTTGATGAACCAAGGTATGAGCCTTCATACTCATACTTTGAGGAACCAAGATATGAGCCACCACCTTCGTATGCTTATTATGAGGAACCATGGCGTGAACAACCCACCTCATATGAGTATTATGAAGAACAAAATTACGACCCTTATCCATCATATGCTTACAATGAAGAACAATGGTGTGAACCATCTACTTCATATGGGTATTATGAGGAACAAAGGATCGAACAACCGGATTCAAGCTTTGAAAATCCCGATTCTTTTTCTATAACCGAAGTGACCCATAGGATATTAGAACACATTAGAGTTATCGATCGCTGTATAAAAGAATCTCGCGCAAGGGAAGAGGAATCCCGCGCAAGAGAAGAATTAAAAAAGGAAGAGATAACCGAAAGTGTAAAAATGGAAGAACAAATAAGTGAAAAACCGACACATGAGTTAAACAACGAAAAAGGTGAGTCCGACAACGTTAAAATTCAAGAAGAGTCTAATTTTGAAGAAATTAATCTCTTGTCACCTTCTTTTGAAAATCATTGTTTAGTACCCACTCATGCTAAGTTTTTAAAAGAGTTAAACACTAACACTAAAATTGACGAAACGGTAAGTGTTAAGTTAACTGATGATCAAACCTCACTAATAAAAGAAGACCCATTTGAAATTAACATTACACCGGTTCCATGTTTCTTTCAAAATTCGTTTATTAGTAATGTCACAATCGATAAAGATCTTTGTGTTAACATAATGCCTAACTACATTTTCGAAAAATTAAGTATTAGTGATTTTTCTCCACTTCAAATACCCATTTTTCTATCCAATCGGAAAGTAATAAAATCAATCGGTATAGTTGAGGATGTATTGGTTCAAACAAATCAAATGGTAATCCCGACCGATTTTGTCAGAATACTCTACGTGTCTCTATATGCTCCTATGTGCTCCGTGATTACATGTGTATGTGCTTCTGTGATTCTGTGTTCTACGTGCTTATGTGCTTTTGTGTTTATGTGGTTCTGTGATTCAGTGCCTATGTGTTTATGTGATACGTGTTACATTGCGTGTTCCTAAGCTTTAGTAAGTAGTAGACGTGTGAGGTGAGATTCGAATACGTTGTGTTGAGTCCTGTGACGATGTCTATTGCAGACGATGTCATCTGGATCCCGCCACTCATCACTTTCTCGTCAAGAAAAGAGAGACAAACGTCTTGCTGCTATCATCGCTAAACAAGTAGCAAAAGTCGTGAGTGATGTCTACGAGAACGTCAGCAAATCATCTGAGGAGTCGAGAACCGAAGCTCCTAAAGCTACTACCAAAGCTCCCTTCAATTTTAAACAATTCAAGTCTTATGGACCAAAGGAATTCACTGGCAAGGAAGGCCCTACAGCATTGTTCCAATAGTTTGATTCCATTGAGGTCACACTGCGACAGAGCGGTTGCCCCGATGACCTCCGCACTCTGAATGCTACCGGCGTCTTCCAGTCCCGTGGATTAGACTGGTGGACGGCTGAGAGAAACAAGCGGGGAAATGATGCAGCCTACGGTTTGTCATGGGATGAACTCAAGGAGGTCATGCTGGAAGAATTCTGCCCTCCTCATGAGCGCCAAAAGTTAGAAGATGAATTCTGGCACATAAAGCAGAAGGAAGGTGAAAATGTTGCTCTCACTGTTCGCTTCAAACAGCTCAGCATCATCTGCCCTGACCAAGTCAAGACCTCAGACATGGCAATCAAGAAGTATATCCGAGCCCTGCCTGACTGTGTTGCCGATTTCATGCAAGCGGCTAAGACTAAGACGATCGAAGAGACTTATCTACTGGCCGCTGAAATCAACGACAAGTGGGTCAAGGCTGGTGTCTCGGATAAAACTCCAAAGCACCTGCATCAAGCTACCACCGCCGCACCAACTGTTGAAACCACCACCGCATCGAGTAACAAGAGGAAGAACAAGAGAAAGAACAGCTCTAGCAAAAAGAACTGTGCGATCACTGCTGCACCGATTCAAGCTGTACCAGCCCAACAGCGTCAAGTAGCGGCGCCTGTGGCAAATGCACCGCTTGCCAAGCGTGCATACACTGGGCCACACCCGCTTTGCCCTACTTGTACCTACCACCACCCGACTACCATCGCTTTCCGTTTTTGTGCTCATTGCAATATGTACGGCCATTTCACTACCAACTGCCGTGCTCGACAAGCTCCTGCTCATCAAGCTCTACTCACCGCCCCTCAGGGCCAACAAGCTCCTCCGGCACCCGCGGTCAACGCCAGAGCCTGCTTCGCATGTGGCGATCCTAACCATTTCACCAACATGTGCCCAAACAGGGTTGTGAAACAAGAGCCCCAGCAGCAGCAACACCAGCAGCAATAGCAACAAGCAGCGCGCGCATGAACTTTTAACATCAACGTACGCTAAGCCCAAGCCGACAACAACGTGGTCAATGGTACGTTCCTTGTGAATGGTATTTATGCTTCGTGTTTATTTGATACTGGAGCCGATAATTGCTTTGTGTCGTTCGAATTCGAGAAGCTCCTTAGTCATAAGCGCTCCCAACTCTCCTCGACGTTCGATGTTGAAGTCGCTACCGAAAGAACTGTCGCCGTTAATTCTGTTCTCCGTGATTGTACTCTTGAGCTCAACAATCACATTTTCCCAATCGACCTTATTCCAATGCAACTCGGAAGTTTTGACGTCATGGTAGGCATGGACTTTCTTCGCGAAAACCATGCTGAAGTTGTGTGCTTTGATAAGATGATTCGATTCTCGCTCACGAATGGTGATCTATTGTGCGTCTATGGTGAAACTGCTTTGAAAGGTCTAAAGCTCATGTCGTGAAAGAAAGGAAAGACAGAGGTGAAAGACGTTCTTGTGGTTCGTGAATTTCCTAACGTTTTTCCTGAGGATCTTCCTGGACTACCACCAAGTCGTGATATCGACTTTCGTATCGACCTCATTCCTAGAGCCAACCCTATTGCCAAAGCTCCTTACCGACTCGCTCCGTCCGAAATGCGCGAACTCTCAAACCAACTCAAGGAATTACTTGAGAAAGGCTTCATTCGCCCGAGCACCTCTCCTTAGGGCGCGCCAGTCCTTTTCGTCAAAAAGAAGGATGGGTCGTTCAGGATGTGCATCGACTATCGGGAATTGAATAAGTTAACTATCAAGAACCGCTATCCCCTACCCCACATTGACGATTTGTTTGATCAGCTACAAGGTGCTACGTGCTTCTCGAAGATCGACTTACGCTCAGTGCAAGGTCTCTCAAAAATGTCCTAAACTGACCCACAAGTAAAAACCCGGACCCCTGAAACCATACTGTGCACTAAAAATCAAGAAAACAAGAAATATGGTTTTCAGGCGGGCCGCGTAAGCTTTGGCTTAGTCTTACGCGGGCCGCGTCAACTCATGATTGACCGGATAAGTGTTCCGGATCCACGTGTTGACCAGCTGGCATACCTACTCGTGACCAATCAAACCTACGCGTAGAATAGGTGGTTAGGCGGGCCGCGTAAGGTATGGCCGAAGGTTTACGCGGGCCGCGTGAGCCCTAAATTTCAGCTATAAATAGCCTAGCTCAGGGGCTTTCATTCTGTGTCGACGAAATCTTTCAAAAACGAAGTTTTACTGCCATAATTCGAAATATACTTTCAATATAGCAAGGCGCTGCTACGATACCGGGTATTAACTTGATCGCTGCTACGATTCAATGTCTGATCGATTAAAACTATCCAATGGATGTTTAAGTACTGCCCACATTAGGGTTTATGCTTTGTCATTCATCGTGAATTCGATGGATGTTTAAGTATCGCACTTTGTCATTCGTTGTGGGGGTTTAATCTCGTGAGTTATCGTAAATGCTGTATTAGTTACTGACGTCGTTCGTGTGCATGTTATTTAAATTAGGTTATACGGCTAATCAGTAGGCTTAAACTCTGCCCGTTAAATCTGCAATGTGAGTCATTCTCTTTTTATCAACTGTTTTACAATACCTCAAATTATTTTCAAATGTTATAATTACAGGGAGTAAGTCGTGGTAATCTTAATCAATGGCTAGTGGGGGTATTGTGCACATTACTAATTTCTCACGGGGTTAGGCTAATAAGCCCTAACATAGGTTAGGCCAATAAGCCCTAACAGTGATAATCATCACTACTTGGGTGACAGGACCCAAGAGTGGTATCACCATCGTCACCAAGAGGTGACACGGCGCCATATAACAATAAGACAAAAACCATTGTAATCGCTCTTATGCTCTAATTGATAACTATGTGTCGTTTTATCAAATTTGAGTGACTCGCCAGCATTTCCCCCGCTGATAAAATATTTTTAAAACATGTTTCAGGCGACCTGCTGTAAATCAAGGAAACGTGCTAAGGAGCACTAACAAGCTTGAAGAGGTGGCTCAGTTAAAAATAAATAAACATGTTTTAATAAATCATGGAATTTCATAATTAAATTCCTCTGTTGTAAATTTCGGGGTTTATCCCAAAATTATGGAATAAAATAATTGGACATTTTGAGTTTTAAAAGATCCGGTTAAAAATCTTCTGCTGTCGCATTACAGATACCACAGGTTCATGCCCTGCGGCTCCTGACCGGGTAAAACCGGGGCTGGGGGCTGTGATAGGAAAAGGTGGTATCAGAGCTACTGAACGAGCCACTGATCAAGCCACTGATTTAAAGCCTATTAAGTATTTAAAAATACTTCATTCTCCTAATTGTCATTTTGTGATTATATGATTTCTATTTGACTATCTGTTAATTGACAGTATGGGTAAGAAAAGAATCTCGGATATTTATCTTAAATTAGATACTTCACCAAAAGAAAAGGGAAGTTCATCTCGATCAAATTCCTCAAGATACTCTGTAGATCCTAAGGAAGGAATATTTGTTCGAAAAGCACAATACGAGGAACCACTTTCTCCTAATAAAAGAAGTTTGATTATTAAGAAAAGTCAGGAGAAAATAAAGAAATTACAACCAAAAGAAAGGAGAGTTAATTAGGAAACCCAGGAACTAGGCAGTAAAACACCATGGGAAGATCAGTTAGATGAAAAATGGGCAGATCTTTATATGCTAGCTACTGTAGCAGTAAATACAAACCTTTAAAATACCCTGACTCGGTTCTAGCACCCTTATCACCTACAAGCCAGAAACTTTACCCAGTAAATAAATAAATTACCATAAACCTTAGTATGTTTTAATTATCAGTTGTCCTTTGTATCACATGGTATGCAATAATACTTGAAGGTTATCTGTGAAGTTTTGTTATAAAATTTTAACTTAGTATTTTTTTATGCTAAACAGCATGAATGAATTATCTGGAGCCCTAGAGAATCTCAACCTTTATCCTGTAAAAATAGAAGTTTCCAAAGAATTTACTGGTTACTTTGCTGATGTTGAGGAACCTATGGAATTCCAAGCTCCACCTTTGGAGAAAGTAAAACCTAAGAAAAGAAAAAGATTTGTGGGTTGGAGGCGTGTACGTAGAAGGAAACCAGCAACTAGGAGAATTCCTAAGATAGAAAATCCCATGAATAAAGGAAAAGGAATCAAGATGGAAGAAGAATCAAGGCAAGCAGGGATGGAAATTGGGGAAAATTCTAAACAAGAAATTGGAGAAAGCTCTCAGCAATTCAAAGAAATGACATTTCAGGATGAGCTAGATTTCATACTGGCAAGCTGTGATACCATTAAGCCTGTCAGTGAAAATAATTTTACCCATCCTATTGAAACCCAACTTCTAATAAACCTGGAACCGGCTATCCCAGAACCTTTAATTCACACTCAACCCTTAGGAATGGACGAATGGTGGACCAACGACTGGCAATTCCAAAACCTTCTAAATAATCCTTATACCTTTTTACCTCAGTTCGACCCAGAACCTATACCAAACCCACCAATGAGTAATGAAAACTTAGCTGAACTCCGCCATTTCGGCGAGGAGTTGATGGATGCAGGTAATAGGATCCGGGAGATTGGAGGACAAATCTCCTGGAAATACGATGAGAGGGAACATCGCTTTTAAAGTGCTAGTTGACAAGGGTAAAGTGTGGGGGTGAATCTGTGTTTGTATAATAATAATAATAGTAATAAAAATCAGTATGTATAATAATTTAAAATAAAACGGTTGTAAAATAACAGTGTGTACTGATGCATAATATAATATATAAAATGAAAGTCGAGAAATTGACAATTTTGGATATATATTTGTTTATGTGATTATGTGCGATTATTTGTTATAATTGGTTGTTTCTTATTTTTACTAATTATTTATATATAAATTAATTACCAGATGGCAAACGTTGGTAATGAACCAGTTAATGAAGTAAATCAATCTGAGCAAAATCAGGAAGAGCAATTGCTGAATAGGCAAGATATCGAGGATATCGTTGCTCAAGGAATAGCCAATGCTATTCCAGCAATACTTGCTGCTGCTAGACATCCAGTTGAACCTCAAATTATTCTTAGCAAACGTACTCATGAGGACAACTTTAGTAATAGTATAAACGGAGGCGGCAACAACAACAACAATAACAATAACAATAACAATAATGTACTGCAAGCCCCGATTCTCAAGAAAATGAAAGCTGCAACGCCGGGTTGCACTTACAAAGAATTTCTTGCCTGTAAACCAGCTGAGTTTGCAGGTAACGAGGGGGCAACTGCAGCACTGCGTTGGTTGGAGAAGACCGAAGCAGTAATTATGATCAGTAAATGTGCTAAGGAAGACCAGGTCATGTATGCGTCAAATCTTTTTAAAGAAGGGGCGCTAGAATGGTGGAATACGGTTCTACAAGCTAAAAGAAGAACTGTGGCGTATGCTATGAACTGGGAAGAATTTAAGAGTCTTGTAGAAAGAAAATTCTGTCCCGAGTATGAAAAGGAACAAATGGCAAATAAGTTCCCGAGTCACCGAATGATCGGTGTTGATTGTAGAGGGTATACTTCGACTTTCTTCGAGTATGCTAGAGTGGTACCAACCCTGGCTTCGCCAGAACCGGTACTTATTTCTCGTTACATTTGGGAAGTGATTGGCGAGATCCGTAATATCATCAAAGCCGCGAAACCCCGCAACATTGATGATACGGTGGATTTAGCCAATACATTGACTGACGAACTTGTGCGGACGCAAGAAGAAAATAGAAAGAAGGAATTAGCCCAAAAGATTACCCAGGGATTCCGTATGGGTAATCGTAACAATTTCAAGAGAAGGGGGACTGGACAATCTTCCACTGGTCCATTTTGCAATTCTTGCAAAAAGAAGCATTTTGGAATATGCAAGGGATATTGCAATTTTTGCAAAATTTCGGGGCATCAAGAGGAAGACTGCAGGAAGAAGAAATTCACAGTATGCTACAACTGTGGAGAAGTTGGACATATTAAGCCAGATTGTCCTAAATTAGCCAAACCAGCTGACAACAAAGCCAAACCTGCAGAAGGAACTACCAAGAAGAACGTAAGAGCCTTCCAACTGACGACTCAGGATGCAGAACTAATTCCTGATGTGATAGCTGGGGGCTAGATACTTTTCTAAGATCGATTTACGCTCCGGATATCATCAATTGAAGGTACAAGAAGAAGACATACCTAAAACTGCTTTCAGAACTAGGTATGGTCATTACGAGTTTACAGTTATGCCCTTTGGGTTAACAAATGCACCTGCAACATTTATGGACATGATGAATAGAATCTGTAAACCGTACTTGGATAAATTTGTAATTGTCTTCATCGACGATATACTTATTTATTCCAAAAGTCAGGAGGAGCATTGTAAGCACCTGCACGTACTCTTAACTTTGTTAAGAAAGGAGAAGCCTTACGCCAAATTCTCGAAGTGTGAATTTTGGCTACAAGAAGTGCAATTTTTAGGACATATGATTAATCACGAAGGCATTCATGTAGATCCTGCTAAGATAGAAGCAATCACCAAATGGAAGGTTCCGCAATCAGCAATGGAAATTAGAAGTTTTATAGGTTTAGCTGGATATTATAGACGGTTTATTAAGGATTTTTCCAAAATAGCTGTACCATTAACTAAGCTAACCTGTAAAGCAGTTAAGTTTGAATGGGGACCTAGACAAGAAAAAGCCTTTAAGATTTTGAAGCAAAAGCTAACAAATGCTCCAATTCTAGCTTTACCAGAAGGAACAAAAGATTTTGAAGTATATTGTGATGCTTCAAAGCTAGGATTAGGATGTGTGTTAATGCAACGCAAGAAGGTAATTGCGTATGCCTCAAGGCAATTGAAAAAGCACGAGGAAAACTATACGACTCACGATTTAGAATTAGGAGCCATAATTTTTGCCCTTAAAATTTGGAGACATTATCTGTACGGAAGTAAGTTTACTGTCTATACAGATCATAAAAGCTTAAGATACATTTTTGAGCAAAAAGAATTAAACATGAGGCAAAGGAGATGGATGGAAATCCTAAGTGATTATGATTGTGATATTCAATATCACGAAGGAAAAGCAAATATAGTTGCAGATGCCTTAAGTCGTAAGTATCATGAAAAACAACGACGGGTTCGTGCTCTCAGATTAAATCTACAGTTAGATTTAATGGAACAATTAAAGAATGTTCAAGAAACAACAATCAAGGACGATGCTGAAGGAATGAAAGGAAGAATAAAGGAATTAGAGCAAGGAAGTAATGGAATTTGGAAATTCCATAAGAAACGAATTTGGGTACCTAAGCAAGGTGAATTAAGAAATAAGATTTTAGAAGAAGCTCATAAATCTAGGTATACCATGCATCCTGGTAACAACAAGATGTACCAAGATTTAAGAAATAACTTCTGGTGGATAGGTATGAAAAAGGACATAGCTAGATATGTTTCTAAGTGTCTTACTTGTTCGCAAGTTAAGGCAGAACACCATAAACCCGCAGGCCTACTAAAACAATTAGAAATGCCTGTATGGAAATGGGAACTCATAACAATGGATTTTGTTACTAAGTTACCCAAAACCAGAAAAGGTAATGATGCAATTTGGGTAATTGTGGATCGATTAACCAAATCAGCTCATTTTCTACCTATGAAAGAAACCTTTAGCATGGAAATTTGGCAAAACTGTATGTGGATGAAGTAGTATCCCTACATGGAGTTCCACTCTCCATTGTATCGGATAGAGATAGTCGTTTTACTTCCCATTTCTGGAAAAGTTTCTAGGAAGCAATGGGAACCCGACTAAATTTGAGTACTGCATATCATCCACAAACAGATGGGCAAAGTGAAAGGACGATACAAACCCTGGAAGACATGCTTCGGGCATGTGTGATAGATTTTGGTGGCAACTGGGATGACCACCTACCCTTAATTGAATTCTCCTATAATAATAGTTATCATTCAAGTATCGAATCTGCCCCATTCGAAGCACTATACGGACGTAAGTGTAGAACTCCAGTATGCTGGGCAGAAATAGGAGAAAGTCAATTATCAGGACCAGAGATTGTGCAAGAAACTACTGATAAAATCACTCAAATCAAAGAAAGATTGAAGACAGCTCGAGATCGTCAGAAAAGCTATGCAGATAATCGACGCAAGCTGTTAGAATTTCAAGTGGGAGACAAAGTACTATTAAAAGTATCTCCTTGGAAAGGAATAGTCCGGTTTGGAAAGAAAGGAAAGCTAAGTCCAAAATACGTAGGACCATTTTCAGTGATCCAACGTATAGGACCAGTTGCTTATCGCTTACAACTACCAGAAGAACTAGCTGGAGTACATGACGTATTTCATATATCCAATCTCAAGAAATGTCTATCTGATGAATCTCTGGTAGTACCTCTTCAAGATATAGAGGTAAATGAAAAGTTAAAATTTGTTGAGAAGCCATTACAGATAGAAGACAGAAAGATTAAGTTTCTCAAGCACAAGCGGTTAGTGCTAGTCAAAGTCAAATGGGATTCAAAGAGAGGACCCGAATACACTTGGGAGCTGGAATCAGAGATGAAGCGAAAGTATCCTCACTTATTGCAGTAAATCTCGAGGACGAGATTTTAAATAAGGTGGGGAGAATGTAAGGACTCTAAAAAATGTCCTAAACTGACCCACAAGTAAAAACCCGGACCCCTGAAACCATACTGTGCACTAAAAATCAAGAAAACCAGAAATATGGTTCTCAGGCGGGCCGCGTAAGCTTTGGCTTAGTCTTACGCGGGCCGCGTCAACTCATGATTGACCGGATAAGTGTTCCGGATCCACGTGTTGACCAGCTGGCATACCTACTCATGACCAATCAAACCTACGCGTAGAATAGCTGGTTAGGCGGGCCGCGTAAGGTATGGCCGAAGGTTTACGCGGGCCGCGTGAGCCCTAAATTTCAGCTATAAATAGCCTAGCTCAGGGGCTTTCATTCTGTGTCGATGAA
This sequence comes from Helianthus tuberosus, assembly GCA_030545235.1. Classification (NCBI taxonomy): domain Eukaryota; kingdom Viridiplantae; phylum Streptophyta; class Magnoliopsida; order Asterales; family Asteraceae; genus Helianthus; species Helianthus tuberosus. The sequence goes on along the minus strand of CM060424.1, from coordinate 30,375,530 downwards.
ATCTTTCAAAAACGAAGTTTTACTGCCATAATTCGAAATATACTTTCAATATAGCAAGGCGCTGCTACGATACCGGGTATTAACTCGATCGCTGCTACGATTCAATGTCCGATCGATTAAAACTATCCAATGGATGTTTAAGTGCTGCCCACATTAGGGTTTATGCTTTGTCATTCGTCGTGAATTCGATGGATGTTTAAGTATCGCACTTTGTCATTCGTTGTGAGGGTTTAATCTCGTGAGTTATCGTAAATGCTGTATTAGTTACTGACCTCGTTCGTGTGCATGTTATTTAAATTAGGTTATACGGCTAATCAGTAGGCTTAAACTCTGCCCGTTAAATCTGCAATGTGAGTCATTCTCTTTTTATCAACTGTTTTACAATACCTCAAATTATTTTCAAATGTTATAATTACAGGGAGTAAGTCGTGGTAATCTTAATCAATGGCTAGTGGGGTATTGTGCACATTACTAATTTCTCACGGGGTTAGGCTAATAAGCCCTAACATAGGTTAGGCCAATAAGCCCTAACAGTGATAAACATCACTACTTGGGTGACAGGACCCAAGAGTGGTATGGCCATCGTCACCAAGAGGTGACACGGCGCCATATAACAATAAGATAAAAACCATTGTAATCGCTCTTATGCTGTAATTGATAACTATGTGTTGTTTTATCAAATTTGAGTGACTCGCCAACATTTCCCCGCTGATAAAATATTTTTAAAACATGTTTCAGGAGACCTGCTGTAAATCAAGGAAACGTGCTAAGGAGCACTAACAAGCTTGAAGAGGTGGCTCAGTTAAAAATAAATAAACATGTTTTAATAAATCAGGGAATTTCATAATTAAATTCCTCTGTTGTAAATTTCGGGGTTTATCCCAAAATTATGGAATAAAATAATTGGGCATTTTGAGTTTTAAAAGATCCGGTTAAAAATCTTCCGCTGTCGCATTACAGATACCACAGGTTCATGCCCTGCGGCTCCTAACCGGGTAAAACCGGGGCTGGGGCCGTGACACTCAGGTTATCACCAACTACGCATTCAAGAGGAGGATATACCCAAAACCACGTTTCGCACTCGATACGACCACTACGAATTCGTTGTTATGCCCTTTGGTTTAACCAACGCACCCGCGGTTTTCATGGATCTGATGAATCGCTTATGTAAGCCATATCTCGACCGTTTCATCATCGTATTCATCGACGATGTCCTGATCTATTCCAATTTAAAAACCGAACACACGCAACATCTACGTTTGGTTCTCGAGCTACTCCAGGGGAATCGACTCTATGCCAAGTTCTCCAAGTGTGAATTCTGGTTGGAGGAGGTTCAGTTTCTGGGTCACATTGTTAATAGTCAAGGTATTCACGTCGATCCCGTGAAGATTGAAGCCGTTAAGAGTTGGATTACACCTAAGAACCCGTCTGAAGTCCGTTCTTTTCTCGGGCTAGCGGGCTATTATCGACGATTTATCGAAGGATTCTCAAAGATCGTTGTGCCGCTTACCGCTCTCACGCATAAAGACAAGCCTTTTGTTTGGGGAACTGAACAAGAGTCTGCCTTTCAAATCCTCAAGCACATGCTTTGCAATGCTCCCGTTCTCACATTGCCCGACGGAAACGACGATTTCATTGTCTACTGTGATGCTTCCAACCTTGGTCTTGGTTGCGTCCTTATGCAACGAGACAAGGTTATAGCTTACGCATCTCGTCAGCTCAAAATCCACGAGAAGAACTATACAACCCATGATCTCGAGCTAGGCGCAGTTGTTTTTGCGTTAAAGATTTGGCGACACTACCTGTATGGTACAAAGTGTACGATCTTCACCGATCATAGGAGCCTACAACATATCTTTAATCAGAAGGAACTTAATATGCGTCAACGCCGATGGGTAGAACTTCTCAACGATTACGACTGTGAGATTCGTTATCACCCAGGCAAAGCAAATGTTGTTGCCGACGCACTCAGTAGACGGAGCTATCTGCTTAGCACTCGTAACGTTCAAGCCCAATACGATCTCGAAACCCTCATCCGCGAAGCTCAGCATGCATGTTTTAATGAACTCACTCTGAAGAAGGAAATAATCTACCACGATGGAGCCCAGCTTGTGAGTAAATCAAATGGGATATTCCACTTTCTGGACCGAATTTGGATCCCTAAACGTACCGATTTGCGACAGATTCTGATGGACGAAGCCCACAAATCCCGGTATTCTATTCATCCCGGTGCCGACAAAATGTACCAGGATCTTCGCTACAAGTACTGGTGGCCGGGCATGAAAAGGGATATTGCTCTCTACATTGGGAAGTGTCTGACTTGTGCAAGAGTCAAGGCTGAACACCAAAGACCCTCTAGCTTACTCAAACAACCACCGATCTCTATGTGGAAGTGGGAGAGTATAGCTATGGACTTCATAACAAAGCTTCAGCACACGTCATCAGGTCACGACAGCATTTGGGTTGTTGTTGACCGTTTGACCAAATCAGCTCACTTTTTGCCAATACGGGAAGACTACAAGGTAGAACGATTAGCCCGAATCTACACCGACGAGATCATTTGTAATCATGGGACGCCTCGCGACTGTGGGAAACGTTTCAAACGGCTCTCGGTACATCGCTTAATCTAAGTACCGCTTTCCACCCTCAAACCGACGGTCAGACTGAAAGAACGATTCGTACTCTTGAAGACATGCTCCGTTCGTGTGTCATAGACTTCGGTGGTAATTGGGATAAATACCTGCCGTTAGTCGAATTCTCGTACAACAACAGTTATCATTCCAACATTCAAATGGCACCATTCGAGGCTTTATACGGAAGAAGATGTCGATCGCCTATTATGTGGCACGAGATCGGGCATTCGCAATTAACCGGTCCCGAGCTATTGCAAGAAACGACAGACAAAATTTTCCAAATTCGTGACAATCTTACGAAATCTCAGAATCGACAGAAAAGTTATGCCGATAGACGACGCAAGCCCCTTGAATTTGACGTTGGCGACTACGTACTCCTAAAGGTATCACCTTGGAAGGGTGTGGTCAGATTCGGCAAGAAAGGGAAACTAGCGCCTCGATATGTTGGACCTTTTAAGATTCTGGAAAGGATCGGAAAAGTCGCCTACAGACTCGAACTACCGGAGGAACTTAGTAACGTCCACCCGACTTTCCACGTGTCAAACCTCCGAAAGTGCCTGGCTGAGAATGACTTAATTGTACCTCTCAATGACCTTCAGGTAAATGAAACACTACACTTCATGGAGAAGCCTGTTGAAATCATGGATCGCCAAACCAAGCAGCTCAGACGCTCTCACATTCCTATTGTGAAAGTCCGATGGGAAGGCAAACGAGGCGTAGAGTTCACTTGGGAACTCGAAAGAGACATGAAGGCGAAGTACCCGCAGTTATTTGTTACGGCTTCGGCCTAATTTCGGGACGAAATTCCCTAAACAAGGGGAGGCTGTAACACCCCGTGATTTTGAAGTCAAAGTCAAAGTCAACGACCGATTTCGCGCGACTTGACTTGTAGAGAATTTCTTTTATGTGTTTATTTTAGTTGTATTATGTGGAGTAAGTGTCAATAATTACAATAATCGACGTGTGTTTTTCGCTATTCAATCGACTTACGACTGTGAACTATAGGAAGTAACAATGCGATAAAGTTAACTAAACGATAATCAAACTATGCTAATCAAATCGACATCGAATTGAATCGCAACAAGAACTACGCATTTTGGTTATTGTTATACGTGTGTGTGTGCCTTATGTGTTACTTGTGCATGTTTAATTTATGTACATGTGGGAATCAATCGAAACGCAATCGAACACAAAACGCAATCGAACTCAATCGAAATCGAACTATGATAATTATTGGAGAAGGGATAGTGCGAGATATGAGTAGTTGGGATTAAAAGTAATTTGACTAGGAAAATCTATCGCATTCGCATCGATCGCAATCGAAATCGAAACAGCAAAAATCGTCGCGCCGAACACCCGAACCAAGTGCCATCCGGCCGGATTGCCAATCCGACCGGGCTGCCACTTGATCTGGTGCCACATGTCATCCGACCGAGATGACATCCGACCGGATAAGTCACCCGGACGAGATGCCATCCGACCGACCCACACTTTCCTCTTTGGGTAACTCTATAAATACCCATGTCACTCTCAAACTTTCTACTTTTGGCAACTCTCTGACCGAACAACACGCTCTCCTCACCTTTTCTTCGATTTCTCCAAAATTCCGGTAAGATCTTGTCTTAAATCTTGTACTTTCTTGATCTACACGCACTCCTATACCTTTCTATCTTTTGAATCTTAACTTTTAACCGTGAAATCACTAGATTTGAGGTGTTCTAGGATGACGTCATCATGAGTTCTTGAAGAACTTCATGTTTTGGCCTCAATCCACCAAGAACAACTTAGATCTAATCGATTTGCACGCAAATACACAAAGATCTTGCATAGATCTAAACATAAACGTAGTGAAAAAAGGATTGAAAAATGGTTTCTAACTTTCTTTCAACTCTTTTACATTCAATGCACTCAAAACCGATAGATTCAGACCTTGTTCTAGTCTTCTACTCATTCGCGGTGTTGTACTAGTTCAAGATCTGGATTCTACTCACGAGACCACCGATTTCGGGTTAACCAAGAACAACCGTCTTGAACCGGTTAACTGGTCGAACTAGGGAGATTCCTGTTTGATCGGGTCACTAGGGTTAAGATGGGGTTCCGTTAGTTAACACATCATCAAAACGTCTTGATAAAAGCAACAAACAATCAAAACGGCCAAGTGACAGACGAACGGAACGACCAGCATGGGGTACTATCCGACCAGACAACTTATCCGAACGGATAAGTCATCCGAGCGACTAGGTTATCCGAGCGGCTTGCACTTTGGGTCCCACACTTAACCAACTTTATTTGAAGTTTGAGTATTGAACGCATTGCTATCCGATCGGACTACCTACCCGACCGGATTACTCTTCGTATCATGAGATACTTGGACTTAAACAATTTTCAACATGTTCAATGCACTAAGGATGCCACCCGACCGGACAACCTATCCGACCGAGTGACAACCTGCTGTGGAATTGTTCTCACTAAGTAACTTCGCCACTCGGGTCGCCGTCTGACCGGATAATCTGTCCGACCGGATGACCATCCGAACGGATTGTCATCCGCATGACTAAGCCGTCCGATCGACCGACTTGAAAGGTAGAGATACTTCAACGTTTTCAAAATGCTACAACGAAAACTTCAAAGGACAAGGCATCATACACAAACACATCAAAGGAAGAAACAATCCACTCGAATAGTCATCCGACCGGACAACCTGTCCGACCGGATGACCATCCGAACGGATTGTCATCCGCACGACCGGACCGTCCGAGCGAGATATGAGTAGTTGGGATTAAAAGTAATTTGACTAGGAAAATCTATCACATTCGCATCGATCGCAATCGAAATCGAAACAGCAAAGATCGTCGCGCCGAACACCCGAACCAAGTGCCATCCGGCCGGATTGCCAATCCGACCGGGCTGACACTTGATCTGATGCCATATGTCATTCGACCGAGATGACATCCGACCGGATAGGTCATCCGGGCGAGATGCCATCCGACCGACCCACACTTTCCTCTTTGGGTAACTCTATAAATACCCATGTCACTCTCAAACTTTCTACTTTTGGAAACCCTCTGTCCGACCAGCTCGTGCTCTTCACCTTTTCTTCGATTTCTCTCAATTCCGGTAAGATCTCGTCCTAAATCTTGTACTTTCTTGATCTACACGCACTCCTACACCTTTCTATCTTTTGAATCTTAACTTTTAACCGTGAAATCACTAGATTTGAGGTGTTCTAGGATGACATCATCATGGTGTTCTTGATGAACTTCATGTTTTGGCCTCAATCCACCAAGAACAACTTAGATCTAATCGATTTCCACACAAATACACAAAGATCTTGCATAGATCTAAACATAAACGTAGTGAAAAAGGATTGAAAGATGGTTTCTAACTTTCTTTCAACTCTTTTACACTCAATGCACTCAAAACCGATAGATTCGGACCTTGTTCTAGTCTTATACTCATTCGTGGTGTTGTACTAGTTCAAGATCTAGATTCGACTCACGAGACCACCGATTTCGGGTTAACCAAGAACAACCGTCTTGAACCGGTTAACTGGTCGAACTAGGGAGATTCCTGTTTGATCGGGTCACTAGGGTTAAGATGGGGTTCCGTTGGTTAACACGTTATCAAAACGTCTTGATAAAAGCAACAAACAATCAAAACAGCCAAGTGACAGACGAACGGAACGACCAGCATGGGGTGCTATCCGACCGGACAACTTATCCGAACGGATAAGTCATCCGAGCGACTAGGTCATCCGAGCGGCTTGCACTTTGGGTCCCACACTTAACCAACTTTATCTGAAGTTTGAGTATTGAACGCATTGCTATCCGATCGGACTACCTACCCGACCGGATTACTCTTCGTATCATGAGATACTTGGACTTAAACAATTTTCAACATGTTCAATGCACTAAGGATGCCACCCGACCGGACAACCTATCCGACCGAGTGACAAACTGCTGTGGAATTGTTCTCACTAATTAACTTCGCCACTCGAGTCGCCGTCCGACCAGACAATCTGTCCGACCGGATGACCATCCGAACGGATTGTCATCCGCACGACTAAGCCGTCCGATCGACCGACTTGAAAGGTAGAGATACTTCAACGTTTTCAAGATGCTACAATGAAAACTTCAAAGGACAAGCCATCATACACAAACACATCAAAGGAAGAAACAATCCACTCGAATAGTCATCCGATCGGACAACCTGTCCGACCGGATGACCATCCGAACGGATTGTCATCCGCACGACCGGACCGCCTGATCGGATTACCAATCCGACCGAGCTACTGTCCGAGCCACTTACACCTTGCATCGTTTTACGCGTCACTTATCGTTATGTTATCGTTCTAATCAGGCTAATTTCGCTCTAAGCGCTCCCTTCAATCCATCATCGCTGTGAGTATACTCGAACCCTTTTTTCTTTTTGCACTTTTGGGTGTTACATACGTTACGAATATTCAAATCACAATCAACACACTACTCAATACTATTTGAACGCTAACCGTTAATGCATGTTATACGTGGCGTATGAATGCTTGTTTGTTATGTTTACACATGGAATGCTGTCTACCTGCCTTAGCAACGATAGTACTATACTTTGGACTCAGCACCTGTTCGCAGGGGTTGTTAAGGACAATTACTTGCATGGATTACGGTGGTAATCATGTATTGTGAACTGCCTCAGGCAGTCAACCCGCAGTTATTGGTATCGATGGATCTATGTCGATAACTAACGTGCTTCATTTCACTATGTGTACGTGCTGGTTATGCGTAAACGAATTCGAACTTTATATGCTATTATCAAACTTGTATGCTCACCTTTACATTATATTTATTGACTTTATTTTAACGTATGTGACATGTGCTTAGGATGCACATCTGCTAGGAAATCAAGGCTAGAATAAGGCTCTAGAGGCCAACAAAAAGTTGTCTGTACAAATTGAATCAGGGGTCTCTAGAAGCAGATAAACAATTGCTCTATTTAAATCTGAGTTGTCGGAATAGAACTATTTGCCTAGATTTTGTCTGTAATAATTTGTTTACCTTTTGAGACATGGAATGGGACATGTTATTTTAAATTGATTGGTAATGATAATTGTTATGGAAACTTCTGGACAATTTGTTTCGCTCAGTGCCATACCCCGATGTTTCCGCCATCGGTTGGGGTATGACAAGTCAATGGTCAACATAAAGTTTGTTTGAACTTTGCAACATGAGCGTAATCACGTTGGTTATAGTCCCTTGTGACTGTACCTACTGATTTCCACGTTGATTAGGCGTAGTGACGAGTCATAGTTCGGTCAAAATGCGTATTTATGCGTATTTTGTAACCAAACTGTTCTTGGGTATCAAAACCCTTTGTTTTGATACCAAACTTGTTTTCTAACTTAGTTAAACATGTTTTAACATGTTTAACTCGTCACTTTTAGTTTGGTGCTTATAGGGTCGTAAGATAAGCGGGCTAAACAACAACTTAGACTTTCGAACCCGACCCGTTTGGTCAATCATTAGGATCCGACCAAACATATTTTGTGACCATAGTTGTATAGGGAATAACCTTCCAAGGTTATACCTTATGGTCATTTTGTTTAGTTAGTTGTATGATAGGTAGTTTATATGCCTTAGGAAAATAACCAAAATGCCCTTTTTGCGCATAAATTCATTCTAAGCATATGTAACTTAAATTTTGTCATCTAAACTGATTAGGTAACATTATTAGACTTGTTAAGGCATATAACACTGGTCATAGGACTAGTTAGGCGGTCCGAACGCGTTTTACGCGAACGACGCGTTAAAGTAGCGTAAGCTACCTAAACGAATTGTATTGGGTCGTAAAAACTTAGGATAGGTTCCGATTTAGAATGTAGGCTTTGTCAAACCATATTACATGAGTTCCTATACTCATTTGGTTTACGAAACCACATTTTATCCGATCTTCCGATTTAGGTCTAGTTTATTAACGTAGTTACCTATATTAGGTGCCGATTGATTCCGTGATCCTTCTAGCTTTGTTTGGTTGTTATCTCAAGACTATTAAGCATTATCAAGTGAGTACATAGACCCCTTTTTTACTGTTTTCAAATATTTTGGGGTGGAACACATGTGCCTACTTGTTACTTTCATGCTTTTCATGCTTTTATAACATATGCTTGCTATGTTCATGTAGTACACGTATAGTACATGATTTCATCCATGTTTTTGCTATGTATGTTCTATTAACATGCTAGTACATTGATTTACATCACATTTTTGCTACGTATGTTCATTTTAGCATACTTAGTACATTGTTTTCATATAACATGCTTACATTTGGTATGACATTTGGTTTGTATAACGAAACTAAAATACGTTCATTAACATTGATCACGCCGCTCGGTAGTAAGTAGTGGTACCATAGGACTTGACAACTCCCATTCCTGAAATCCTAGGTTTGTTTGGACGTAAGGAATGACTGAATCCGAAAACATTTTTGATAAACATTTGATTTATTCTAGGGTTTATCCTTCAGTCTCAAGGCTTGAATGTATACGTTTAACATTACCACATAAGTGTTTGTATCAGTAAAGCATGGATTTTGCAAAACATATCTTTTGATTTAAACTATGATTTATGTCAAATACATTGTTTTGTACATTTTTACTTATGGGGTTGAGTAATACTATTATTCACCATACATTTCATTTGGTTACACATAAACATTATACATATGGTTTGAGTAGTTACTTTTTACTTGCCACACATAACATTTGATTTTACGAGGCATGGTTTACATTTAACATTAAACATTGCTTACACATAAACATTTTGACATTGATTTAAACAAGACATTTTGGTGGTTATTTGGTAAGTGATTTGAATAACGAGGCGTGTGTAAAATGATAAAATAATGGTGGATACGCTGCTGGTGCTTCCTATATATAAGTGCTTTTATGATATTACATATTGTAGCGTTATCTAAATCATTTCGACAGGAACATATTACATTTTACAACAAACGACATATTTTCACAAGACATTGATTTGCATACAACACAACTTATACAATTATCGATTTTCATATGATTTACAAATGAAAAACATTTTACAAGATTCATGACTAACTTTTGTTAAACATTTCTTTCAATTACAAGTCATGAATCCTAAATTAATAAATCTATGTATCTCACAGACATTTTTATGCTGACGTACCTATTTTCACATGTGATTTCAGGAGCTGATGCATAGGGTTGTTCAAGATACACTTAGGCGGACTTGGGCCTTAGTGACATAAAAGATGCAAGAATAGTTTAACTTATGTTGTATTTTCTTTATTTCCCAAGACAATGTAATCATGTTTAATAAATAAAATGAAACTTTATATACCATGGTTGTGAAACAATAATTCGGCCACTCCACTCCCCGACGTTTCCGCCGTGGTTTGTTGTTTTACACGGTCGGGGTGTGACAGCTTTGTGATTGTTGACCCGTTAATGAATTAATTCGAGTAAATCAAATTAACATGCGTAGTAACCCTAAGTCTTGCATTTGTTGAAACCGGGTGTGAACCTTGTTATTTCATATTGTCTTATTAATCAATTTCCTTACAATTGTTAATCTTAAGTCGTTAATCAACTTAACCAATTTTTATTAGAAACTTCACAAACTTTTCAATTAAACAAAAACACAAAAATTAATCTAGTAAGCTTCATAAGTTATGACACTCGTTTAAATTCAATCAAGTCCATTCGAAAACCACATACTCTTCGTGGTTCGACCCCTTACTACCACTAGCTATTTGTTAAGGGTAATTTGGGCATATAAATCTTACCTTTGACTGGAGCGCGGCAATCCGATCAAATTTTGGCGTCGTTGCCGGGGAGTGAGTGCGCTTTGTGTTTGGATACTTGTTTGTATTTTGTGATTAAATGTTTAAATTGCGTATTTCTTTTTGTACTTTGTCTTTTTCCTTGTTACGCGGGTTGTGTTACTTGTGCAAGTTACAGGTAGTGCATGCGTTCACGAAATTCTGGGAGGACTTCACCGTTAGTCTACGAACCGGAAATTGAAAGAGTTGCAAGAAGGAACCTAGCAAGCCGGTTAGAAGCAACCATTGTTTCTAACCAAGTCACCCAAACACCATAATCCACACCATCCGTTGAAACCGATTCAATGGCAAATCAAAATTCAAACCAAAACCAAAATCCAAACCAATTCCAATACCGAGGCAATTTCCGCCCAGCTCAAAATGTCCAACAACATATACCCCAAGATCAACCAGGTGGTGGTAATAACTCAAGACCACCCACACCACCTTTTCAAAACCAAATTCCTAATAACAACCAAATAACACCCCAACAACAAAACCTTCATCGACACAACTCCTTACCTGCTAACCTTGATGACCAGAATGTTAATTCTGATCGTAGAAGCAACCGAGATCGTGGCAATCCCGCGAATGAAGACCTGTTTTTCAACATTGATGAATTGCGAAATGCCATCCCCGATGATGAGCCGGTTAGTGTTCCTGGTTACCAATCGCCGGAGCACGTGAGTATTCACTCAGAATACTCGGATGATGGGGGTAATTATGTTGAACGGGTAGATGATGACGGTTGGAGTTATGTGAATTGGGGAGATGTCTACAATGCTAGAGGGTTTGACGACGATGAATTTGGCTATCAAAATGCCAATTTTGTGGGGAACGACAACTATGGGTATGGGAATGTGAGAAATGACGGTTACGGAAACAACCGCCAACCCCGAAACAACAACCAAAGAAACCGGAATGATGGGTTCTACAACAACAATAATAATGCAAATCATAACCGGATTCCTCGTTTTGTGGGAGGGGGAAATCAAGATGGTAATCTGGGTATGAATCAAAGGGGTAATCGAAGAGATAACCAAAGACCAAGGGAGCAAGAAGTTGATGGTCCACGTCGTCAACAACAACCTCCAAGGGGAGTGAAAGACCATTTTAGACCGGTGGTCACCGACAATGACTCACCAATTGTATGCGAGAGAAGAATGTTTGATTGCAAGCCTCATTACATCAACATCCTCCCACACTTCAATGGGAGGTCTAATGATGAACCATATACTCATTTGGCGGAGTTTTCGACCATATGTAGTATTATTGGAGGGCATGATTTTACATTGGAAGAGGTCAAGCTTTGTTGTTTCAATTTTCGCTAAAGGATAAGGCGAAACAATGGTTCCTCACACTTCCGGCGGTTAGTATTCGTACATGGGCCAAAATGCAACAAGTTTTTCTTGATGAGTATTACTCGATGGCAAAGACCGATGATGCTAGAGATGAAATTAGGTCTTTCCGTCAACTTTCGAGTGAACCATTGCATGAAGCTTTCACAAGATACAAAGAATTGATCTGGAAGTGTCCATATCACCAAATAGAAAAGTGGGAGTTGGTTAAGTGTTTTGTAAGAGGGTTGGATGATGAGACATGGAATCACCTAGAGTCAACGAGCAATGGAACGTTATTGAGTAATCATCAAGATGACGATTGGGAATTTCTCGAGCGGATGAGCAAGCGGTCTAAGTCAAAGGAGTCGGCCGATAGAGCTAAAAACATCTCGTTTCCTGATCACTTCCCGATCTTGATTCCAACTCTAAGGATTGGATTACTACTCTAGAACGGGAATTAGCTCGAATGAAGAGAAAGGAGGTGAACGCGGTGCAATTCGCGGTATGTGAGGATTGTGGGGAGATTGGTCATCGGATCGATCAATGTCAAGTGGGACTGGGTGATTACACTGAAGAAGTAAATCAAGTGTACAATGACATGAATTCGAACACTTATCATCCCGGATTGAGAAATCATCCCAATTTCCGATATGGGAATGCCGCAAACCAAATGAACCCGAACTTTCAATCGGGGAATCAAGGCGGCCAAGGTGGTTCTTCCTATTATAATCGGCAAGGTGGTAACCAAGGGGGTTACCAAAGGAACTACAATCAAGGGGGTAACCAAGGATATCAAAATCGTGAAGGCAATTATCAACGTGGTTACAACCAAGGTGGAAATGGGGGTGGTGCTTCAACCTGTCAAACGAGCGGTGATGACTCGATAAATTCTAAGTTTGATGCACTCATGAATGCTATGAATGCCCTCACTACTTCAAATCAAGAGATCAAATCTGAAATGAAGAGTTTGAAGTAAGAGATAAATCCCACAAGGCATTGGAGAAGCAAATAGGGCAACTTGCACAAGTGATGGCTCAGATTCGTGGAAGTGGAGGAGGACTTCCAAGTGACACCATGGTGAACCCTAAGCATCAAGGGTCGAGCTCGAAGAACACACGTGAGGTACCAATAAATAAAATTTCTTTACGTAGTGGTCGAGTTATAGATAGTGGAGTTGAGCCACCACCACCCGAGTTTGTTGAAGGGGTGGTGGAAGATGCTAGTGATGATGAAGGTAGTGACGGTCAAACGGGTCAAAATAAAAATGACGTAAAAAATTAATAAAAATACACCCGTTGTGAGCGTCACCTTCCCAAAAGTTAAGGACAAGGGTATGGAGGTTAATACCGTCCCTTATCCCGAAGCTTTATTGGGACCATCTAAGAAAGTGGTAAATAAACGAGGCCCACAACAATTTAAACAAGTTAAAATCAATTTACCACTCTTAGATGCAATTAAACAAGTACCTTCATATGTCAAGTATTTGAAAGAATTGTGACAACTCGAGTTTTCAAGGTCTTTCCCAACACGTCATCTGTTTCATGCTATGTTTTGTTATTCGTTGCATTGTAAATGTACAATGTAATTTGTTCATGTTTGCTAGATGTTGATGTGTTGTGTTATATAATAAACTAGGAACTGGTTGATGTATTAAAGTGATGTGTTATTCATGTAATTAGTACGACGAAACTTGTAAAGATTCACCACAACTTCTGCTCGACGAAACCTGGGGGTTTCGTCATACTCACCCCGACGAAACATGGAGTTTCGCCATGCCCATCACGAAGAAACATAGAGTTTCATCGATTCCCTTTTAATGTTTCATGGATATGGGCTTTCGGCCCAGGTATAGCCCAAGTTAAGTCAACGGTTACGATATATATTGCACACATCACCATTCACGAAACCCTAGACTCTCTTTCTCTCTTTGACACCTGACGGCAACTATCATCTCTCTAGAAGTTCTTGTGTTTCATCCCACAACTGGTTAGTCATGATAACCGATTCGATCTACTTGTTACTGTGTGCGTAGATATCTATCATAATAGGAGAGTTTGTTACTAAACGATTTGGCTATGATAAATGCTTGATTTGGAAATCATGTAATTAGGGTTTTGATGTTCTAGTGCAAATCAATTTGTTTGGAAATTGCAAGATGACAATCCATGCAACTGTATTCCTTCATGTTTGCTAATTTAAGTCCATGTTTCTATTTGATATTGTACTCATGTTGAATGGATCTGATCATTGAACACATTCAGGTTGCTATCTACATCGTATATGGTCACTTTATGATTTAGGGTTCATGCTAGATGTATTTGGAATGATGATAAGTAGCGTTAATGTTTATTGTGTTTGGACGATAACTGTATGATTGATGGTAGTGGTGAAACCGTCGCTGATGATTAGGGTTCTAGAGAATGAAAAACTGAAACAACGTAAATCTGTAACTGATTCACCAACTATTGTGAGGCGACGAAACTTCAGGTGTGACGAAACCTGATGAGTGACGAAACCCTAGAGGTTTCGCCACATTGCACCTCGACGAAACCCTATAGGTTTAGCCATGATACATCTCGGCGAAACTCTACAAGTTTCGCCGTAGGGGTTTCGCCGCCCTGTAGTTTGAAACATGTAAACTAATGAATGAATGTGTCACTTTTATGGATGATGTTAGCAAAGACTGAGGAACATTTAATTAACCTTTAGGGATGGCACAAGTAACTGTTATGTGTTGTTATGAATTATATAGGTGAAGTATTATTTGCATGGGTTTGAATAACTGTTAAGATGTTTGAATTCACACTGTGACTATATATTATACGTGAACCTTGTAAATGCAAACTGATTATGTACGTATGCATACCATAGGCTTTGATTAATTAGCGGTAAACAAGTAACTTAACAAACCGAGCAAACCGAGGTGAGTTCACACTTTCTATAAGGCATGGGATTCCCGGTGGTTTGGGAATGGGTTAAGAAACTAAAACGGAACCTGCATATTCTCCTTGGGTAGAATATGTACCTCCATCCTCCATGGGAAGGATGACAACATTAAACCTGCGTATTCTCATTGGGTAGATTACGTACCTCCACTCCTCCGTAGGAAGGATGACAACATTTAACAACTTAATCGACGGGCCAATGGCGAGCGGGTCATTATTTAGATAGCACTATTTAGGTTTGACAAGCCTCACACCGTGCCGGGAGGACGGGAGTGAACTAATGGATCTGGGCACTTTGTCAATGATGATAGACATTGACGTAGGGCACAACTTTCTCAGTCAGTGGTCGATATGGTAACAGGTCTAGTGGTTAACATGGGGAAGCCCCCACTGATTATGGTTTGGGAAACAAGGAATTGGATAACTCGTGGTTTTCGAAACAACTTATGGTTTTTGGAACAACACTAAAACTGGACAACCAACTGTGAACTCGCTCAACTTTGTTATTGACTCGTTGTTACATGCCTTGCAGGTCATTAGATGCTTAGCTGGAGCTTGCACAGGAGGACGTAGTCGTTGTGGGACATGGACCGTTGTGTGCCATGTTGAACTTTATGAACTTATGATTTACGTTTTGGTTTTACACTTTTTGCTTCCACTGATAACTTGAATTTGGTTAACTTGTTTTCGAACACCAATTATATTGTGTGGTTGGACTTTTGTTTACTTTACTATATTGTTCAATATGATTGGTGGCTTGATCCTGGTCATGTCACGCCTCATGCGGTGATACTCCGCTTGTGGATTTTGGGGGTGTGACAGATTGGTATCAGAGCCATTGGTTATAGTGAACTTGGTTTAAAAAAGGGAAAAGCTTTTTGACAAAACCAGACTATAACCTGTACAGTGCTTAACGATCCACAACGACGTTTCGCTCCACGTGCAAGACTCAACACTATAGGTGATATGGTTCATGTTTATATTGCCTGTCTGTTAGTTTACATAGTGCATTGCTCATGGTTTGCTTAGTCAACATAACGATTATTGTTTGAAACCCTGTGTGCTTACTCTCTCCTGTCACTTCATACTTATGCACTTTCGCGACACTTTTCTCACTTGTATTTACTTCGATGTGAAGATCATGAGTGGACGTCTGAACTTGACTCAAGCCCAGCTGACGGCTCTAATCAATGAACGAGTTGTTGAGGCACTCGCAACAGCTCAAGCAGGAGGTCAACATGTTCAGCCTCCCGTATGTACGTTCAAGACTTTTATGGACTGTCGACCTAGTACCTTCAGTGGTACTGAAGGAGCTGTAGGCCTCCTCCACTGGTTCGAGAAGCTCGAATCTGTCTTTGAAATGTGTGAATGCCCTGAGGCTCGTAGGGTGAAATTTGCTACTGGAACACTCGAAGGTGCTGCGTTAACCTGGTGGAAGACACAGGTTCAAATGCTAGGGTTGGCAGCTACTAATGCCACCCCATGGAACGACTTTAAAGAGCTGATCAAAGAGGAGTACTGTTATCACGACGACATTCACAAGCTAGAGGTGGAGTTTTACAACTTGAAAATGACGGGGTCTGAAATCGAGGCATACACGAAGAGATCGAACGAATTGGCCATATTGTGTCCTACTATGGTGGATCCTCCTATCAAACGTATCGAGCTGTACCTCAAGGGTTTAGTGCTAGAGATTCAGAGCCATGTGACTGCAGCTAACCTCGCTACCATCCAGTAAGTCATACGACTGGCTAATCGTCTCACTGATCAGGCAGCTGAACAGAACAAGCTGCCCAAGCGTATTGGTGCTACTACTACTTCTGATGCTCCTAGCGACAACAAGTGCAAATGGGATGGGAATTCAAGCAAAGGTTCAACTTCTGTTCAGTCTCAGTCTCAGCAACGAAAGACAGATGATTACAAGAGCCCCGGTCAGCAGTCTTCTGGGAATCAGGGACAGGGTGGGTACAAGGGAAACCACCCAAAGTGCAATCGATGTAACATGCACCACAGTGGGCCGTGCAACAAGGGCCGTTGTCAAAGATGTAACAAGCTTGGTCACGCAGCAAAGGAATGCAGGAGCCCATATCCTGCAAACCAGAATCGTCAGCAACAAGCTCTACAGAACCAGCAGCAACAGCAACAACAGGGTAATAAAGGATGTTTTCAGTGTGGTGCTGAAGGCCACTTCAAGAGGAATTGTCCCCAGTTGAACAAGAATCAGAACAACAACAACAACAACAACCAGGGAAATGGAAACAATGGAGGTAACAATGATGGCAATGGTGCCAGGGGACGTGCCTTCGTGATTGATCAGGGTGATGCGAGGAACGATCCCAACTGGTGATGGGTAAGTTTCTACTGGATGACTTCTTTGTTTCAGTTTTATTTGATTCGGGTGCCGGTACTAGTTATGTGTCCCTAAAAGTTAGTCAAATGCTTAAGCATACTCCAACACTTTTGAACACCAAGCACATGGTAGAACTAGCAAACGGTGAAAGTCTTGAGGCCACACACGTAGTTAAGGGTTGTAATCTCGTTCTAGCTGGTCAGACCTTCTCTATCGACCTTATCCCCATCATTCTTGGTAGTTTCGACATCGTCATTGGGATGGATTGGTTATCTCAACACCGAGCAGAGATCCTTTGCAAGGAGAAGATCTTCCGCATTCCTCGTTCTGGGGAAGAACCTCTCGTGATTCATGGTGACAAGAGTGGTGCTGTAGTGGGCATCATCTCTTTCCTTAAGGCCCAGAAGTGTTTACGAAAGGGCCACACAGCTATTCCAGCCCTCGTTACTAACACCTCAACGAAAGAGAAGAAGATAGAGGATATTCCGATTGTACGCGACTTTCCTGAGGTATTTCCTGAGGAATTACCTGGTCTTCCGCCACATCGTCAGGTCGAATTTCAAATCGAGCTAGCTCCTAGAGCAGCACCAATAGCTCGTGCACCTTATCATTTAGCTCCATCAGAACTAGAAGAACTGTCCACGCAACTACAAGAGCTCTTGGACAAGGGTTTTATTCATCCTAGCTCTTCGCCCTGGGGAGCTCCAGTCTTATTTGTGAAGAAGAAAGACGGTACCTTTCGAATGTGTATTGATTATCACGAACTCAACAAGGTGACTGTGAAGAATCATTATCCTCTTCCGCGTATTGATGACCTATTCGACCAGCTGCAAGGGTCGAGCTTCTACTCAAAGATTGATCTGAGAACGGGCTACCATCAGTTGAGAGTTCGAGACGAGGATATCTCCAAGACAGCATTCAAAACTCGTTACAGGCACTACGAGTTTCTGGTCATGCCTTTCGGATTAACAAACGCACCTGCGGTCTTCATGGATCTCATGAACCGAGTATGCAAACCTTACCTAGATGAGTTCGTTATTGTTTTCATCAACGACATCCTGATCTATTCTAAGAGTCAGGAGAAGCACGAGCATCATCTGCGACTTATTTTGGAACTTCTTCGAGCAGAGCAGCTTCATGCTAAGTTCTCGAAATGCGACTTTTGGCTCCGTGAAGTCCATTTCCTAGGCCACGTGGTAAACGAGGATGGGATTCATGTTGATCCATCCAAGGTTGATTCATGCTAAGTACACCAACCGAAATTCGCCAATTCTTGGGTTTGGCGGGCTACTACAGAAGGTTCATCAAGGATTTCTCAAAGATTGCGCAACCTCTCACTTCACTAACTCAGAAGGGTGTCACCAATCGTTGGGGTGATGCACAGGAATCTGCGTTTCAGCACTTAAAGAATAGACTTTGTAGCGCACCTATTCTCTCATTGCCTGAAGGCACAGACGATTTTGTGGTTTATTGCGACGCATCAATCCAAGGACTTGGTTGTGTGTTGATGCAACATGAGAAAGTCATTGCTTATGCATCGCGCCAACTTAAGGTCCACAGAAGGAACTACACTACACACGATATGGAGCTGGGAACAGTTGTTTTCGCACTCAAGATATGGAGGCATTACCTGTACGGTACCAAGTGCACCATTTACACCGATCACAGGAGTCTCCAGCATATCTTCGAGCAGAAGGAGTTAAACATGCGACAGCGTCGATGGGTCTAACTCTTGAATGACTACGAATGCGCGATCAAGTACCATCCGGGCAAAGCCAATGTTGTGGCCGACGCCCTCAGCCGAAAGGAGTCAAAACCTAAGCGTGTACGTGCCTTACAGCTTACCATACAATCTAGTCTTCCTACTCAGATACGAGATGCTCAAGTTGAAGCATTGAAAGCAGAGAACATCAGGGCTGAGTCCCTACGAGGATCGAAGAAGCGGCTAGAGCAAAAGGAAGACGGCGCCTACTATGTAACAGGGCGCATCTGTGTTCCACTTTATGGAAACTTACGCGAGCTTGTGATGGATGAAGCGCACAAGTCTCGTTACTCAGTACATCCTGGTTCTGATAAGATGTTCCACGACCTAAAGACTATGTACTGGTGGCCTAGCATGAAAGCCAACATAGCAACCTACGTCAGTAAATGTTTGACTTGTGCGAGAGTCAAGATTGAATACCAGAAACCATCAGGCCTACTTCAACAACTAGAGATCCCGACATGGAAATGGGAGCAAATTTCCATGGACTTCGTTACTGACCTACCTAGATCTCAATGAGGAAACGATACCATTTGGGTGATCGTGGATCGACTGACCAAGTCTGCACACTTTCTGGCTATCAAGGAAACAGATAAGTTTTCTACTTTAGTAGACATTTACCTGAAAGAAGTAGTTTTGAGGCACGGGGTGCCAACCTCCATCATATCTGATCGTGACGCACATTTTACCTCTGAGTTGTGGCAAGCGATGCACAAATCCTTTGGCTCTCTATTAGACATGAGTACAGCATATCACCCGGAAACGGATGGGCAGTCTGAATGCACCATTCAAACTCTTGAAGACATGCTTCGAGCATGTGTTATCGATTTTGGTAACGGTTGGGAAAGGCATTTACCGTTGGTGGAGTTTTCGTATAGCAACAGTTACCACACCAGCATCCAGGCTGCTCCGTTTGAGGCATTGTACGGACGAAAATGCCGATCACCTCTTTGTTGGGCAGAGGTTGGCGACAGCCAAATCACTGGCCCAGAACTCGTAGTAGACACAACAGAGAAGATTGCTCAGATACGACAACGAATGGTGGCAGCTCGTGACCGTCAGAAAAGCTACGCTGATAAGCATAGGAAACCTCTAGAATTCCAGGTCGGGGACCGGGTTCTACTTAAAGTCTCACCCTGGAAGGGTGTGGTTCGTTTTGGTAAGCGAGGCAAGCTTAATCCGCATTATGTCGGACCTTTCGAAATCACAGTGAGAATTGGCAAGGTGGCCTACAGGTTGAATCTACCCGAAGAACTCAGTGGAGTTCACAACGTATTCCATGTGTCGAATCTGAAGAAGTGTCTGTCAGATAAGACCCTCATGGTTCCTCTCAAGGAACTCACTATCGACGATCAGTTGCGATTTGTCAAAGAACCTGTAGAGATTACAGACCAAGACGTTAAGGTTCTCAAGCGTACCAGAATACCTCTTGTTCGAGTTCGTTGGAACTCCCGTCGTGACCCAGAGTTCACCTGGGAACGAGAAAACCAAATTAAACGCAAGTATCCCCAGTTGTTCGAGAAAAGTGCAACAACTACTGAGGCTGAAGCTACTGCGGAATTTCGGGATGAAATTCCAAACCAACGGGGGGATGATGTGACACCCCAGGAAAAACCAGGAAACCACGCAACCTAACTAGCTTCCTCAGTAACTACGTGCTAAATTTCAGGACGAAATTTCTTTCAAGTTGGGGATGATGTGACAACTCGAGTTTTCAAGGTCTTTCCCGACACGTCATCTGTTTCATGCTATGTTTTGTGATTCGTTGCATTGTAACTGTACACTGTAATTTGTTCATGTTTGCTAGATGTTGATGTGTTGTGTTATATAATAAACTAGGGAACTGGTTGATGTATTAAAGTGATGTGTTACTCATGTAATTAGTATGACGAAACTTGTAAAGATTCACCACAACTTCTGCTCGACGAAACCTGGGGGTTTCGTCATACTCACCCCGACGAAACATGGAGTTTCGCCATGCCCATCCCGACGAAACATGGAGTTTCGTCGCTTCCCTTTTAATGTTTCGTGGATATGGGCTTTCGGCCCAGGTATAGCCCAAGTTAAGTCAGCGGTTACGATATATATTGCACACATCACCATTCACGAAACCCTAGACTCTCTTTCTCTCTTTGACACCCGACGACAACTATCATCTCTCTAGAAGTTCTTGTGTTTCATCCCACAACCGGTTAGTCATTATAACCGATTCGATCTACTTGTTACTGTGTGCGTAGATATCTATCATAATAGGAGAGTTTGTTACTAAACGATTTGGCTATGATAAATGCTTGATTTGGAAATCATGTAATTAGGGTTTTGATGTTCTAGTGCAAATCAATTTGTTTGGAAATTGCAAGATGACAATCCATGCAACTGTATTCCTTCATGTTTGCTAATTTAAGTCCATGTTTCTATTTGATATTGTACTCATGTTGAATGGATCTGATCATTGAACACATTCAGGTTGCTATCTACATCGTATATGGTCACTTTATGATTTAGGGTTCATGCTAGATGTATTTGGAATGATGATAAGTAGCATTAATGTTTATTGTGTTTGGACGATAACTGTATGATTGATGGTAGTGGTGAAACCGTCGCTGATGATTAGGGTTCTAGAGAATGAAAAACTGAAACAACGTAAATCTGTAACTGA
Source organism: Helianthus tuberosus (assembly GCA_030545235.1). Lineage (NCBI taxonomy): Eukaryota > Viridiplantae > Streptophyta > Magnoliopsida > Asterales > Asteraceae > Helianthus > Helianthus tuberosus. Next base: position 30,353,993 of record CM060424.1, on the reverse strand, counting down.
TTCACCAACTATTGTGAGGCGACGAAACTTTAGGTGTGACGAAACCTGATGAGTGACGAAACCCTAGAGGTTTCGCCACATTGCACCTCAACGAAACCCTATAGGTTTCGCCATGATACATCTCGGCGAAACTCTACAAGTTTCGCCGTAGGGGTTTCGCCGCCCTGTATGTCACCCCATCAACAGATTGTAGTTTGGAACATGTAAAGTAATGAATGAATGTGTCACTTTCTGTGGATGATGTTAGCAAAGACTGAGGAACATTTAATTAACCTTTAGGGATGGCACAAGTAACTGTTATGTGTTGTTATGAATTATATAGGTGAAGTATGATTTGCATGGGTTTGAATAACTGTTAAGATGTTTGAATTCACACTGTGACTATATATTATACATGAACCTTTTAAATGCAAACTGATTATGTACGTATGCATACTATAGGCTTTGATTGATTAGCGACAAACAAGTAACTTAACAAACCGAGCAAACCGAGGTGAGTTCACACTTTCTATAAGGCATGGGATTCCCGGTGGTTTGGGAATGGGTTAAGAAACTAAAACGGAACCTGCATATTCTCCTTGGGTAGAATATGTACCTCCATCCTCCATGGGAAGGATGACAACATTAAACCTGCGTATTCTCCTTGGGTAGATTACGTACCTCCACTCCTCCGTAGGAAGGATGACAACATTTAACAACTAGACAAAAATCTATCATGAAGTCCCTCATTTTTATATCGACTTAATCGCTGGGCCAATGGCGAGCGGGTCATTAGTTAGATAGCGCTATTTAGGTTTGACAAGCCTCACACCGTGCCGGGAGGACGGGAGTGAACTAATGGATCTGGGCACTTTATCAATGATGATAGACATTGACGTAGGGCACAACTTTCTCAGTCAGTGGTCGATATGGTAACAGGTCTAGTGGTTAACATGGGGAAGCCCCCACTGATTATGGTTTGGGAAACAAGGAATTGGATAACTCGTGGTTTTCGAAACAACTTATGGTTTTTGGAACATCACTAAAACTGGACAACCAACTGTGAACTCGCTCAACTTTGTTGTTGACTCGTTGTTACATGCCTTGCAGGTCGTTAGATGCTTAGCTAGAGCTTGCACAGGAGGACGTAGTCGTTGTGGGGCATGGACCATTGTGTGCCATGTTGAACTTTATGAACTTATGATTTACGTTTTGGTTTTACACTTTTTGCTTCAGCTGATAACTTGAATTTGGTTAACTTGTTTTCGAACACCAATTATATTGTGTGGTTGGACTTTTGTTTACTTTACTATATTGTTCAATATGATTGGTGGCTTGATCCTGGTCATGTCACGCCTCCTGCGGTGATACTCCGCTTTTGGATTTTGGGGGTGTGACAAGAATTATGCACCCGAAAGCGGACTCACAAGTTTCCTAAGAAACTTGATTTAACCGAAAATGTGAGTTCGATTCTTTCGGGTGCACTTCCACTAAAACTTCAAGATACGGGGGCGCCCATAATTTCAATACAAGTTGGTGAATTCAAAATGACTTGGGTACTTTTGGATCTTGGGGCAAGTGTGAGTATCTTGCCGGGTAGTTTATATGAGCAATATGATTTTGGTCCACTTCAAACGTCAAACACCACCGTGGTGTTAGCCGATTTGACCCCAAAACTACCCCGTGGGATAGTCACGGATGTAGTAGTCAAGGTCGAGGACTTTTACTATCCGGTGGACTTTCTTGTACTTGATTATGTTTCTTTGGACCGAACAAGCAACCAACGGTTATTCTTGGTCGACCATTTTTGGCAACATCGAATGCCGAAATAAATTGCAAATCGGGCACGGTCGACAAGACTTTCGGTAACCGTCGGTTGCGGTTAAATGTCTTTTCAGGATTGACGGATCCTCTAGTCGGCAATGAATGCTATATGGCGGACATTGTTAACGAGTGTATACCTCTATGCAACATTAGTGTCGAAGAGGAAAACACAATATAGGAGTGTTTTATGTTTGACAGGTTGCAAATGGAAACGAATCGTGGCATGGATGAAGAGGTGAAAAAGATGGAGATAATGGCGGCAAGGGAAGGAAGACCCACTTGGACACACCAAGTGGAAAGTCTTCCGGAAAACATCGATACAGAATTGAAGCCTTCGTTGGAAGAACCTCCGGTGGTAGAGTTGAAAGTGTTGCCCAAGCATTTGAAATATGCTTACGTGGGTGAGGGCAACACGCTCTCGGTCATTATCGCATCAAACTTGACTGGGGAGCAAGAGGATAAGTTGATGAATGTATTGGTCACCAATAGGGTAGCTATTGGGTGGACCATTGCAGATTTGAAGGGAATTAGTCCCTCGGTAGTGATGCACAAGATCATCACGGAAGATGGTATCACTCCTTCTCGTGACGCACAACGGAGGTTAAATCTGAATATGCGGGAGGTAGTCAAGAAGGAGGTGTTGAAGTGGCTAGATGCGGGAATTATATACCCCATTTCTGATAGCCAGTGGGTGAGCCCAACATAAACAGTTCTTAAGAAGGCGAGTATTCAAGTCGTCACAAACGACGCAGGTGAAGAGGTCGCCACTCGGCCGGTAACCGGGTGGCGTATTTGTATTGACTATAGGAAGTTAAATGCTGCAACTTCCAAAGATCATTTTCCTTTACCGTTTATTGACCAAATAGTCGAGAAATTAGCCGGACAAAAATTTTATTGTTTTCTGGATGGTTATTCCGGTTACAATCAAATTGCTATTCATCCGGAAGACCAAGCAAAGACAACGTTTACTTGTCCATACGATACCTTCGCATTTAGGTGAATGCCTTTTGGACTATGTAACGCCCTGGCCACCTTTCAAAGGTGTATGATGAGTATCTTTTCAGATATGGTGGGGGAGTCTTTGGAAATCTTCATGGATGATTTTTTGATATTTGGGTCATCGTTTGATACATGCCATGACCAACTCGAAAAAGTTTTGAAAAGATGTGTTGAGAAAAATCTAGTTTTGAGTTGGGAAAAGAGCCATTTTATGGTTCAAGAAGGGATTGTTTTGGGGCATGTGATGTCAAGTCGTGGGATAGAGGTTGACCGTGCAAAAGTGCAAGTCATTTCTACTTTACCTTATCCCACGAATGTTAAGGGTGTTAGATCATTTTTGGGTCATGCGGGATTTTAAAGAAGGTTTATAAAAGGTTTTAGTGATATAACAAAACCTCTATGTAATTTGTTTTTTAAAAGATCAACCGTTTGATTTCAATAAAATCTGTCAAAATGCCTTTAATGTGTTGAAGAAAAAGTTGGTTGAGGCCCCAATCTTGCAATCACCGAATTGGTCTTTACCATTCAAAATTATGTGTGATGCAAGTGATTATGCGGTGGGGGCCGTGTTGGGTCAATGGGTAGATAAGAAATCGGTTGCCATATACTACGCAAGTAAGACTCTCTCGGATGCACAATTAAATTATACAACTACCGAGAAAGAGCTACTTGCGGTGGTATATGCGTTGGATAAATTTTGTGCTTATATATGGGGTACTAAGGTCATTGTATATTCTGACCATTATGCAGTTAGGTATCTCATGGACAAGAAGGATGCAAAACCGAGATTAATCAGATGGGTTCTTTTGTTACAAGAATTTAGCCTGGAGATTCGAGACAAGAAAGGAAGTGAGAATGTGGTTGCGGACCACTTGTCTCAATTGATAGTGGAGGAGGATTCTTCTCGTGTGGAAATTAACGAGAATTTCCCAGATGAGCAGATTTTAAAAGTTTCAATATTACCATGGTATGCAAATATTGTTAACTACTTGGTTACAGGTGACTTGCCAGCTCATTGGGATAGAAGGAAGAGGTTGCACTTCCTTTCTCAAATCAAGTACTACACATTGGAAGAACCGGACTTATTCAAGATATGTCCGGATCAAGTCGTTAGAAGATGCATACCCGACGAGGAGATTCCTAGTGTCTTGGTGCACTTGCATTCATATGCTTGTGGGGGCCATTTCAGTGGTCACAAAACCGGGCACAAAGTTCTCAATAGCGGTCTTTATTGGCCGACTATTTTAAGGACGCATTTAATTTCGCTAAAAACTGCCTCGAGTGTCAAAAATTAGGGGGTATTTCTAAAAGGGATGAGATGCCCATGCAACCGATCCTTATTGTAGATATTTTTAATGTATGGGGGATCGATTTCATGGGCACATTCCCTAATTCGCATGGCAATTTATATATCTTGGTGGCGGTCGACTATGTGTCGAAGTGGGTCGAAGCGATTGCCACCAAGACAAATGCCCATACCGTGGTTTGTAATTTTGTGCAAACGAATATTATTTCTCGATTTGGAATCCCTCGAGTAATCATTAGTGATGGGATATCTCAATTTAAGAACTTTAACTTTGGTAAGCTATTGAAACGGTATGGTGTTGACCATCGAATTGCTACCCCCTATCACCCACAAACGAGTGGTCAAGTGGAAGTTTCCAATAGGCAAATAAAGGAAATTTTGCAAAAGACCTTTCGCCCGGACCGAAAGGATTGGTCGACGAAGTTGAATGATGCTTTATGGGCTTACAAGAACGGCCCATAAAACACCTATTGGAACTACACCATACCGCTTGGTTTATGGGCGAAATTGCCACTTACCGGTTGAACTTGTACATCATGCACGGTGGGCTATTAAAGAGGTTAATATGAAATACGATGATGCTGGAAAAGAGGGAAAGTTAAAGCTTTGCGAGTTGGAGGAGCATCGGGAAGAGGCATATGAATGTGCCTCAAAGTATAAGGATGATATGAAGAGAGCGCATGATGCGAAGTTGAAGCCGAAGGAGTTCAAAGTGGGTCAAAAGGTGTGGCTTTACAACTCACGGCTTAAATACTTTCCCGGGAAGCTTAAAAGCAAATGGATGGGCCCGTACGTGATTACACGGGTCGGAAAGCTTGGAGATGTTACCATTGAGGACCCGAAGGATGGGTCGAAGCAAACGGTTAATGGTCACCGCCTAAAACCGTTCCTTGATGGTAACAAAGAGAAAAAGGAGGCGAATGTGGAGTTGGTAAGCTTCGTGGTAAGCGTGCAAACCTATGAGGTCAACTAAAAGGACCGGTAATAATTTTTGTAGAGTTTTGTACTTGTCATTTAATTGTTTGAGTGTTTTGATTATAATTGTTCTCGTTGCGTACTAATCTCCTTTGATTGTGTGAAGTCTAGATGTCACGAACGGGTCACGAAAATGCAAGATATGTTTTTAGACTTGTTTTTGTGTATTAGGGGGTAGTACACGACTTTTCGGGGGTGGTAGGACCGTAAACGGTTTCGTACTTTACAATTTTAACTTATAAAAATTTACAAAAACATTTTTAATAATTTTTAGGATTTTATTTAGTATATAGTCCTTTTATAAAAAGTTCATAATTTACTTCATATTTTTCATAAAAAAAACATTAAAAATTGAAAAATAAAAAAAGTGAGGATCGGCATCGCGTCGTCGACGGGGTCCAAGGGCGTCGGGGACGGGGTCTAGAAATGTGCGTCGTGTGGTTTAGCTCGTAACCTGGTCATTAGGGCGTCGCCAGCAAGGACCATTTTCGAGGGGCGTCGCCGACGGGCTTCCCTTCTCGTTCCGACGCGGATTCGTATAAGTCATAAAAAAACTCGAATCCACACCCATTAAAACCCCTAGAACTCAATCTAAACATCATTCTTAACCACATAACCAACCAATAACCCTTTCACCTCATCCATTCATTGCATAACATCAAAAGTCTCTGCCATCTCTCTCTCCTAACTCATCTTTTCACTTCATCTTCTCCATTAACCCACCAAGAACCCTAAATCTTCTTCTTCTCATAACTTCCTCAATTCTTCACCAATTCAAGCGATTCTTGAGTCCATTGTGTGTAGATTTTCGAGAGAAACAAAACCCCCAACACAGTTTTCACCAATTCTTGCTCGTTTGCAAGATTTCTAAACTTAAAAATTCGGGTTTTTTAGGAAGGGTGTTCTTCAAAGCTTTGATTTGCATCTTTTAACTAGTTCTTAACATTCTACTACATAAAGGTATGAACTTTACTTAATTTTTAGCCTTATTCTCCTATGGTATGTTGAAATCTTTCGAAATTTTTGAACTTTTGTTTGAAGAGTAGGTTGTTTAACATAATGTAGGATGTTATAGTTGAAAATTGCATGTAAATTCTTGATTTGGTTTAGATTGAGCATGAAATAACAATAGTGAAGTAATTACACTTGTTATTTGCATGATTGAACGTGAATATGATGTTGAACTTTGTTGAAATCATATGAATTGTGAGTAAACATGAAAGATTAATTGTTAGATGATGAAATTTATGACTTTGGAAGTTTAAAAAGGCGATTTTGCATCTAGTTGTTAAGTGAAATTCAACATCATATGTCATGTTCAAAGTTTGAGATTATTGTGAAGATTTGAGTTTATATTGATGGTCCCTTTTATTTTGTGATTGTAGTTATGGCCGGAGGTAGAAAGAAAGCAAAAACCACGGGTCAAGGATCGTTATCCGGGGTTGGGTCTTCCTCCGGATTGCTACCTAGAAAGTGGGAGCAACTAAGCTCATTGGAAGAAGGTGATGCGAGGTTATATCGGCAGGATTGGGCATGGGAAAAGTTCCGAGATAGTCGAAGCGCTAAAGTTTGGGATGAAGACAAGAACAAAGCCCTCTCGACATTACAAGAAAAGAAGCTGGAAATTAAGTTGTGGAAATGAAAAATGGTTACGGGTGTGCCAACTTTGGTGCCGGATAGGGTTGTGGTAGAGAGGTCGGTTAATGTTGAAGTGTTAAGAAAAATTGGCATCGTTCAAATGTTCGAACGTCTCGGTTGGGAGAGATTTTTAGATTGGTGTGAAGACAACACCTCCCGGTTCTACTTGTCGGAGGTGTGCGAATGGCTTGCGTCTTTGAGGTTTAGAAACAAAGATGGTCACCCGGAACAGTGGAGATTAGTTGGTACTACAAGCAGGGGGGAGATGACAATGTCGTTCGAAACAATAAATTGCATCGCGCGTTTCGATTCCCTTGGGGTTCAAGCATATGATTACCCAACGATAGAATATTTCTTTGATAATAAAGCAAATGACTATGATCCGAATGGTATGACTGAGGCGGTATTGCCATACGATGACGGGGGAGTGGCTGCAAAGAGCCACTTGATGATTGAAGGGAAAATTCTTCAAGGTATTTCCCTTGAAAACGTTATGGTTCGGTTTGGAGATAGGGGGAGAGTGAGAGCTTCTGATTGTAGAGTTATTCATGCCTTGATGTATGGGACACCAACGTTGTCTTAGAGGCATATCATTATGATGAACACATGGATTACTCGGGAGTCATGCCACAAGAGGATGATTCCATATGTGCGCCTAATTAGTGCAATGATCCTCCAACAAAACTGTCTACCGCCGAGTCGCTTTGGGTGTCTAAGCCCGTGGAAGAGTTCAACTTGGAAACAATAAAAAGAAATTGGAAAATTCAAGTGCAACTCTTCAGAAGTAAGTATTCAGTAACCGACGAATTGGGTCACAAGTATGAATTAATTGACCCAGATGCACAGTAAGAGGTCGAGGAAAATGTTGAGATAGTTGATGAAGAGGATGAAACTGAGCCTGTCGGTCCACGAGGACCAAAGCAAAGGTACATTCGGCCACACCGAGAGTTAAATGCGAATGTGGCAAGTTTTGTGAATTTTAGACGGGTACCTTCGTATCGGAATTTCACCCGTGGGCAGCAAGAGGTGTTTGATAACGTCTCCGTGGGCATAGGAGAAGGTAGAGAGTATGAGGCGAGAAGGAAGAACTGGGAGGAGACTGTCACACCCTGATATTTTCACATATTACCGGTGGGCCCGGCGGGGAGTATCGTGACGTAGTTTATACCATCATAGTCAATAGACACAATATAATAGCACAGCAGAAGGCTTGGTGAATAAACTATTACAAACCATAATGTCTGAGTGTCCGAATGAAAGAATATACAGACTTGGTTGTAATAAGATCCACAGGCGGATCATAATAAAATACAAGAAAACAAAAATAACAGACTTCAGGTATCTAGGGATTTGCAAGATCCTCTAATATGACACCTAGTAGCTCCAGCCTATTTACGAGAGGTACCTGTCAATCAGTCTTTAGAAAATACGTCAGTTTACACTGGTAAATACAATTAACTGACTCATTTAAAAATATTTAAGAAAATTGATTTAAGTGCATAAGGCACAAATCATTTATAACTTGGGACAATTATTTAATATAATCTTGTATACAGATTTATATGTTTGTCATACAATTGGGGCCGGTTGGAAGCCGGTCTTGATTAACCGACTCACCACTTATAGAACCCACAAAGGAGTTATCCCCAACATGTGGGTTTATATTTTAGCATTTGCATCTGTCAGGTGTATGCCTACACCCCGTGCATAGGTCGTGGCCATTTTCAAATGAAATGAGCCGAGGATATCCAGGACACGGTCGTATTAACCCCCAATGTTCACGTTATCAAACAAGACAGATTAAAACGGGTTATGTAAATTTATTAATCACAATCCGATTAAATGATTTCATACCCGACCAAGCGGTATTATTTAATACCGTATCCCAAGCCCGTATAACGGAAAATAAGTTAAAAGTATTTACCTGAGCTAGATATGAGAAGTAACTCAGCCGTATATTCCTAAAGCTTTATGATAATACCTTCTACTGGATGCTACTTTATATGTATAGAAGGTTTAATAACCTATTAGGATGCTAACGGGTCTTTAGTTAAGTCAAAGACTTAGACCGGCTAGCTAGAAAGAAACTTTACGGTTCTAAACGCTAGATTAAGCGGAGACCAGAATAGAATGTGGTTTAGATCCGACAAGTTTGGATACTTGTATAATATGGGTAAACTAAACACATTCTGGAATTTGAGGATTTAATGATAAGGTTAAACCCGTTTCGGCTATTATACGTGAACTAGTCACATAAACCGATCCGAACGCGTTAACGCGTAACGGGTAACCAAATGAATTATATACAGGTCTCAAATGTTATTATGCTTAAAATATGTTAACACATCAGTAGGATGTTAACATATATGCCCAAAAAGTGATTAAAACCAATTTAAGTCCCGTAAGGGCATTTTGGTCATTTTAATAATTATAAAAGAGATTTTATAACAAACTGAAGTTCTGGTCTTTGGTAATCAGTAAAAATATTTATTTTATCTCATTACATCAGTAAGATACTACATAAATGTGAGGTTTACCATTCATGGCCAAACTATGCCCCGAAAGGGCATTTTGGTCATTTCACATATGCTTTTAAGGACATTTTTGGAAATCCGAGTTCATAAATTATACCTACTGTAATAATTTTGAAATTTGTTTAAAAATCAGTAGGTAACAAGTCTTAGGTGTTAAATATGATTTTAAACCATAATATGCACCTAATTAGTGTAAAACTCGCTAATTGACGATAATCAAGATGTTTATGTAAATATGAGATTTTGATCAGTTTTAAATGCTCAAAATAATTTGTTTAATGTATGAAATCAGTAGGAAAAGGTTTGGCATTCAAATCATTTGTTAATCTCTTTTTATGCATGAAAAGGGTATTATCGTCATTTACCGAATTAGACAAGAACTCTATGATTTAAACAGATTATAATCTGACCAAAAATCTTAAAAATCCTTAAAAATAATATCTTAACAGTAGGTAATGAGTTTTGGTTCAAAATCCAAGTTTAAACATGCCTTATGCAAGATATCGCAAATAAATTAATAAAAATCTTCTAATTACGATATCGAGCATAACTTCTATTTGAGACCAAGAACTGATGTCAAATTTTTGGGACAAGCTTATATATTAGTAGCAAAGGTTTTTGTCCTCTCACATTTCTAAAAATCTCAATTATATGTAAAAAGGGCATTTACGGCATTTATAAGCATATTAACAAACAAGAGCATATAATTCAAAGCACTAAGGACCAAGCAATATAACTCCAGAGGGTTATACTACTATATAATGTGGTCCTAATGGAAGCTTAAAACATGGAAGAAGTAAGCTTAAACGGGTCAGAACTGAAAGTCAAAACAAAAGTCAAGCTTTTGCGACTTTCGGTTATAAACTGACCTTAGACTGATAATTGTCGGGTTAGGCCTGATTAAACATGTTCTAATACTAATTACCAAGTCATTAGAATGCTAAATTATAAATTAGAACCTCTATTTTATTAGTTTAAATCATTTATAAATTTTCTGTCCCGTTTGACTTTTTGACCAACTAGTTTGACCCGACAATTAACTAGTCAAACGAAATAATTAGGAGGTGCCCTTTTAAGGGTTAATCACCTACCTTAATATGGTTCCATGAACACTTTCATTTCGGTCAGTGGTTGGACCATTTATTATTAAACCGAAAGTCAAAGCTTAATTACGATATGTTTGACTTTTCGGTTTTTAAGCTAATAAAATGGACTAAGCAGGGATTAAAACACTTACATAAGGTCCTTGCTATATTTTCTACACTTCTAAATCTTCTCCTAATGCTTGCTACCTCCAGAGATGGGTTTAGAAGTTGTTGCAAATGAAATGAGCACATAATTCCTCAAAATGGTGCCTATTTATACTTGAAGAACACATCCTAGGATCATCACAGGTGTTTTTGGAAGCTTTAGGATCACCCCATGTGTCCTAGTAGTATTACAAGACCGACATACAACCCCTAGTAATGGTTCTGACTTGTTTTGGCGGTTTGTGTGGCAGCCAAGGCAAAATTTCAAACTGGTAAGGGTATGGCTACCCGCGACGGGAAAAGCCTTAGTCCTTCATGGGTCGCCACAGCCTCAGATAAGTTTCCAAAGTTGGCAGTTTTAGTCCTTAAGCTCTAAAACTCAATATAACTTTCATTTTTGGCATATAAGGCCCTTGTAGTTAGTTTGTAGAGGTTCAAGGGAGTATAACCAAACTCCGTTAGGCCCGGTTTCGTTAAATATCACCTTAAGCACAAGTTTCATCATGTTGACACTTTTCACCCAAAGTCTTGAAAACTTGTCTAACGATCTCGAAACCACATGAAATTTATACCACTTATTCTTGAGAGTATATTTGAATATTTCGAAACCTCGGGTTCGTTAAAAGGTCACTCAGAGGTAAGAATTAACATCTTGACACGTTTAACCCCTGTAGTTTATAATCTTCCGATTATTTTCATGAACGGCTTCTTATATCCAATTAATCACTCGTTTAAGGATATATTCTCCGTGTATGGTCATTCAGAGGCACAAGTTTGGCATGTTGACACTTTTAGTCCCTCCGGGCACATGGTTTCATCGTTTGTCCACTTTAGTCCTTTAAACTCAATCTTTCACATATTTAGAGTTTAGGACACGTGTCCTTATATAATTGGACACGTTTTTACGTGGTGTTACATCCTCATCCCCTTAAAAGAAATCTCGACCCCAAGATTTACTAGAACAAGTGAGGGTACTTCTGTCGCATAGTGGACTCAACTTCCCACGTATATTCGGGACCTCTACGGGCATCCCATTTAACCTTTACTATAGGCACATGCTTCCTTCGGAGCTTTCTGACCTGACGATCCTCGATCGATATAGGTCTTTCAATAAACCTCAGGCTTTCATCAATCTGTACGTCTTTATGAGACATTGCTAGCGATTCATCAGCTAGACATTTCTTTAGATTACAGATGTGGAACACATTGTGAATTCCGCTCAGCTTTTCAGGCAAGTTTAGCTTATAAGCTACACTGCCGACACATTCGATGATCTCGAATGGTCCTATATATCTAGGACTTAACTTGCCTTTCTTACCAAAACGCATCACACCTTTCCAGGGTGATACTTTCAGTAAGACTTTATCGCCTACTTCAAACTTTAGAGGTTTTCGCCTCTTGTCAGCATAACTTTTCTGCCTATCCCTGGCAGCTTTCAGGCGATCACAAATTTGGACAATCTTGTCCGTCGTTTCAAGGACTATATCAGGTCCTGACAACTGAGCTTCTCCTACTTCCGCCCAGGAAACAGGCGTTCTGCATTTCCTTCCATATAATGCCTCAAAAGGCGCAGCCTGAATGCTAGTATGGTAGCTATTGTAATAGGAGAACTCAATCAAAGGTAGGTGGTCATCCCAACTACCTCCCAAATCAATAACACACGCTCGAAGCATGTCTTCCAAAGTTTGAATTGTACGCTCGTTCTGTCCATCTGTCTGAGGATGGTAAGCAGTACTAAAATTCAAACGAGTGCCTAAAGATTGTTGGAAACTTTTCCAAAAGTGAGAGGTGTATCTAGTATCTCTATCGGATATAATAGATACCGGCACTCCATGGAGAGATACAATCTTATCTACGTACAGCTGAGCTAGTTTGTCAGAGCTATGAGTCTCCTTGATGGGTAAGAAATGTGCTGACTTAGTCAGTCTATCGACTATAACCCATATGGTATCATTTCCATGCCTTGTTTTAGGTAACTTGGTTATAAAATCCATAGTTACCATTTCCCACTTCCATGTGGGAAGTTCTGGTTGTTGTAAAAGACCCGATGGCTTATGATGTTCAGCTTTAATTTGAGCACAAGTCAGGCACTTAGCTACATGGGTGGCAATAGATTTCTTCAAACCTATCCACCAATAATTTGCTTTCAAATCCTAATACATTTTGTCACCTCCAGGGTGAACTGAGTATTTGGAATTGTGAGCTTCCTGGAGGATTATATCTTGAAGTCCTCCATGAATAGGAACCCAAATTCTTCCATTCAATCCGAGGATTCCATTCTTGCCAGGTGCTAACTGTTCAACAATTACACCTAACTTTTCATTTGGAAGGTTAGCTTCCAAAACAGCTTCTTTCTGTGCAGCTAATAGCCTTCCATTCAGGCTATTCTTTAGTTCAATGCACTTGGCGTTAATCCTGATAGGTTTAACTTTTTCCTTTCGGCTTAGAGCATCAACGACTACATTCACTTTGCCAGGATGGTAGCGAATTTCACAATCGTAATCATTTAGAGTCTCCATCCAGCGGCGTTGTCTCATGTTGAGCTCTTTTTGATTGAATAAGTGTTGGAGACTTTTGTGATCCGAATATATCACACATTTAGTCCCATATAAATAATGTCTCCATAATTTTAGTGCGAATACAACGGCACCCAGTTCCAGGTCATGGGTGGTGTAATTGTTTTCATGCACCTTTAGTTGTCGTGAGGCATAGGCAATCACTTTGCCTTTCTGCATAAGCACACAACCCATACCGGTGTGTGAAGCATCACAATACATGACAAACTCTTCTATTCCTTCGGGTAACGTCAATACTGGAGCATTGCTCAACTTCTGTTTAAGAATCTCAAAGGATTCCTATTGTTTTGGACCCCAATCAAATTTTACATTCTTACGGGTCAAAGAAGTCAATGGTGCAGCTATCATCGAGAAGTTCTCAATGAATCTTCTATAATATCCAGCTAAACCCAGAAAGCTGTGAATTTCTGTAGGCGTCTTCGGTGCTTCCCAGTTCATGATGGCTTCTATTTTGGCGGGATCGACTTGGATACCACGCTCACTAACAACGTGTCCAAGAAATTGGACTTCACGAAGCAAGAACTCACACTTGGAGAATTTAGCATACAACTTCTCCTGTCGAAGTAATCCTAAGATGCATCGAAGGTGCTTCTCATGATCATTTTGATTACGAGAGTAGATAAGTATGTCGTCTATAAAGACAATGACAAACTTATCTAAGTATGGCTTGCAGACTCTATTCATGAGGTCCATGAATGCTGCTGGTGCATTAGTGAGCCCAAAAGGCATCACTAAAAACTTGTAATGTCCATATCTCGTTCTGAACACTGTCTTAGGCACATCTTCAGTTTGGACCTTAAGTTGATGATATCCAGATCTCAAATCAATCTTCGAGAAGAAGCTCGCCCCTTGGAGCTGATCAAATAAGTCGTCGATCCTGGGTAAGGGATAACGATTCTTGATCATTACCTTTTTTAGCTCACGGTAATCAATGCACAAGCGCATTGATCCATCCTTCTTTTTCACAAACAATATTGGAGCTCCCCAAGGCGAAGAGCTGGGTTGTATAAAACCTTTTTCCAGTAAATCATCCAATTGAGTCCTGAGTTCTCTCATTTCGGTAGGCGCTAGACGATATGGAGCTCATGCAATGGGTGCGGATCCTGGTAGAATGTCTATCCTGAATTCAACTTGCCTCTCGGGAGGTAATCCAGGTAATTCATCAGGAAAGATATCAGGATATTCTGAAATAATTGGAATATCTTCGATCTTGGGTTTCAGGTCATTCACAGTCACTTGTGCCATGTAAATGACACATCCGTTCTTTAGACACCTTGATACTTTGAGAATAGACACATTGTTGGGTAAACCATATTGTGTATCTCCTTGGATAGTGATGGATTCACCGGAAGGGGTTTTGATGATAACTAGCTTTTTATCACAGGCAATTTGGGCTTGGTTATGCGACAACCAATCCATGTCCAAAAATATATCAAACCCAGCCAATTTCATTGGCAAGAGGGATAGCGGGATAGAATGATTCTTAATGGATATGAAGCATCCATCAAGAAGAGTTGAGGCTGTTTCTAAGGTACCATCAGCAAGCTCTACCTCATATTTTATGTCTAGAGTCTTAATAGGCAGATTCAGTGATTTACAAAACTTATGGTCTACAAAGGACTTATCAGCACCTGAATCAAATAAAACTCTAGCATAATTATTATTAATGAGGAAGGTACCTGTTATGACGTTCTCGTCATTCACCGCTTCCCTAGCATTCATCTGAAAAACTCTCGCATTCGTTTTCTTTGCCTCCTCGGGCTTCTTAGCATTCTTGGGGAAATTTGTCTTGATGTGTCCCTTTTCATTGCAACCGTAACAGGTTGCATCCTTGATGTTTCGGCACTCTACAGACTTGTGCCCTTTCTTCTTGCAAATCCCACATGGTTTGGCTTGTGGGTCTTGGTTGCACTTCCCAAAGTGCCTTTTATTGCAAGTTTTGCACCTGGGCTTGTCACTTGACTGCCCTTTCTTAGAACCAAAGTTCCCTTTGTTCTTCTTGTTAGATTGAGGGGACTTGTCTTCCTCCCTCTTTCTGTTCCCATCATCGGTAATTTTCTTTGCCCTACTCCTCACAACATCAAGAGTAAGGGACAGAGACAGATCCACAGCAGATCTATAAGTAGCAGGCTTAGAAGCCTTGACATTTCCTTTCACTTCAGGGGCTAGACCACCGATGAAACATGCAACGCGTTTGGGTTAAGGAGTGACCAAATATGGTACAAGTCTCGACATCGAGTTGAAACTGGTCACATAGGACCTACAATCCAAGTCCTTCATCACCAAAGTGAGGAAGTCAGTTTCAATCCTCTCAACTTCATGCTGAGGACAATAAGTGTCCTTCACAAGATCAACAAACTTGTTCCACGAAAGGTTATACAGAGGAACCTTTCCAGTGGATTGCACCAATGCTTTCCACCAAGTGAGGGCGTCGCCCTTGAAGGATTGAGACACAAACTTAACTATGTCTTCCTTAGCACATCCACTGATGTCAATTACAGTCTCCATTTCATCTAACCACTTCATGTAGTCGATTGCTCCCTTTTCTCCTGTGAAATCCCTCGGTTTACAGGAGACGAAGTATTTATAGGTACAAATTTTTTTGTACCTGGGAGTTTGGTTTAACACAACCTTCTGAGATTCAGATCTCTGGTTGGATGAATGCTGAGATTCATCCCTTTTTGATGCATGCGAATGAGATAAGGGTTTTGTATGAGTTTTGGACCGAACATTGCTCGGTTCCTTGAATATTTTATCCACCGCTTGAGCAACTGCGGTATCAATCATTGCTTGCAGTTCAGCGTTTGTAAGATTTATTCTTGCTTCATTATTGTTTTCTTATCGCGGATGACTGTTTGCTTCGTCAGAGCCAGCCATGATTTGAGTACTATATCAACAATAATGATATATTTAAATTATATAATGAATCATCGTATTGATGATTAGATGGTCAGGGTATTATTAAACCATATAGACCACTTTAAGTAATAAATAACAATCAATAGGATATAGTCCTTTATATTTATTAGACAAGGGATATAAATCACAACTGTCAATGTCATGAAAGACATTTTCATATAGCACAAGGCTTGTCTCGCAGGACATTTAGATGGCACAAAAGGCCTTGTCACAAGGACGATTAAAGTATAACCAATGATCTCCTGGATCAGTGATCTTTTAAGGGTCGAACATAGTTCATCACCTTTTTGACAAGAAGTTTATAAAATGAAACTATCATTGTCATTATTACACATTTGCTTATAAGCATACATCTCAAATGGATGTTATGGTGTATACATCATATTGATGTTTAATAGCCTTGATTTCCATTGATCATATAGGCTATGAAAGTGACTTGGAAGGATCCAAGTACATTTTGAAGCTTGTGTGGTCTCTCGATCCACACAGCCAGGAATGTTAACATGTTTTCAGATGTTTACAGGGAGTTATTTTCTTAAAAAGGTTGTACCATCATAGCCATTTAATATTTTTTTGCTAGGTTATACCTTTAAGAATTTCTTTGGCAGATCAATTTAAAATTGAAATGATATGGCACGATGATGTAATAAAATACATATTTAAAATCTCAAAATGAAATTCCTTTAAACTACTAAACTATTACAAGAATGCCCTAAACGGGACTTGAAATAAACACACTGCCCACGCAGGGGCTATAGAAACAGAAATAAGTCCACGCAGGGACTCGGTACAGAAAATAAAATGTCCTCATAGGGACTTGATTGAAAGTAAAATACAAAATAAAGTAATCAACTTTCTACTTCTTTTTTCCTTTGATGAGACTCGCAAGGCCCTTGAGAAAGCTGTTAAGCTTCTTATTGGTTTCATCTTCTTTTCGCTCAACCCTGTCCAACCTTTGCATAATTTCTTCAGTTTGCACCTGTTGGGGAGGAGGAGGTTGCTGGTAAGGTGGGTATTGATACCCCTGCACCAGATATCCAGTTGGGTAAACTGGTGGGTAAGAAGAAGGATAAAGTGCATTATACTGTGCTGCAGTAAGATATGGATCTTGGGCTCCATATTCCGCAGTGGTTGGATACCCAGATGGGTTATACCCAGACGAACCTGGGTATGTTGGTATCGGGTTGTCAAAACCCACTGGCGGTGGCGGTGGTGCATAAGAAACTGGCGGGGGATTGTCTTCTGGCACCGCATGCGAGGGTCCACCCATTTGGGGGTCCTCGGGAATAGGAGGGTATGAGCTAGAACCTTGAGGGGAACTGAACCGTGGTCCCCCACGCATAGACATTCGTGCATTCCTCCTTCGCCTAGGCGGCTCGGGAGGTGGTTGAGGTGGTTCCTCAACAGGTAGAGGTGGTGGGGTAACCGCTTGAAGATACGGTTCAATCAATGGAGGTTGAGCAGGAGAGTTATGATATGAAGGGGTGAATTCCCATTCATACTTGGCCCACCTTTCGGCAAATGAGTCGGGCCCTTGGTTTGGCGATCCTTGGTCTGGAGAACCGCTAGAGATGCTGATAGGGTGACCTGGTCTCCCGGTTTGCAGTTCTGGATCAGGGTCGTCATCCATCTCCATCTCCTGGGAGAAGTGATCTTCAGGTCCTAAAGGATTAAAACCCAGAAGATTGTTGACATAGTCGTTGGGGTTGAACTGAGCTAGGGAATAAATGGAATCGGAGTGATGGAAAGAATGAGAGTGTAAAGAGTGGTGAGATTGGTGCGAATGGTGAGAATTGTGTGATTCCTGAGAGTGATGGGAATGCTGGGGCTCATCAAGAATGGGTAGCCCAAAGTATGGAGGATCTGAAGGTGAGGATCCTAGCGAAACAGAGTGCCTCGCCGGTTCGAAAGTATGACTCCAATGATCCCCGAGAGTCAGAACTAGAGAAAGATGCTGACGGAGTGCGCCTATGGGAGGGTCTCGCGTGGCCTGATGGCCCTCCTCTCATAGGTCCCTTTCCATTGCCTCGTACACGTGGCGGCATTTTAGCTAACCTGTTAAAACAAGTAAAACAAAAATATAAAATATAAATGATAAAAGGAAAGTTGAAAATAAATCCTAGGTCATATGCCTAGACTCGGAAGTCTAAGGAATGTGCTTATTGTGTCATTGAGATTAAACACATAAGGTTAGTGTTTAATTCACTCAATGTTGCCTCTAATACCAACCTGTCACACCCTGATATTTCCACATATTACCGGTGGGCCCGGCGGGGAGCATCGTGACGTAGTTGATATCATCATAGTCAATACACACAATATAATAGCACAGCGGAAGGCTTGGTGAATAAACTATTACAAACCATAATGTCTGAGTGTCCGAATGAAAGAATATACAGACTTGGTTGTAACAAGATCCACAGGCGGATCATAATAAAATACAAGAAAACAAAAATAACAGACTTCAGGTATCTAGGGATTTGCAAGATCCTCTTATATGACACCTAGTAGCTCCAGCCTATTTACGAGAGGTACCTGTCAATCAGTCTTTAGAAAATACGTCAGTTTACACTGGTAAATACAATTAACTGACTCATTTAAAAATATTTAAGAAAATTTGTGACACCCATTACGAAACCAGGTACACCCTACACGGTCCAAAACTGTAAAGCACACTTAACACTTTAATTGCGCGAAATCCCTAAAAACATGTGTGACTTATATGCTTGATTAAATGATATCTGTTATGTCTCGGAGGAATCCGAGAACACGTTATGACTGACATGACACTAATAAGGGCCAATAGTGCGAAGTTGGTGTCCTTAGCCTTGAAACACGTGTTAAACGGGAGTGTTCCGTTTAACAGCGCTTTAAACCTTTGACATTGATTATTAGGTTATCGGTAGCATCATTTAAGATTTCGAGTTCCAGGAACAACTTAGTTTTGTGCCTTAGACTGTGACATAAGGTTTGAAGCCATTCAGAGATCGGACACGCAAAACGAAGCAGCTTCCCGGTTAGGGAAACGCTTTCATTTCAGGAATAACATAAGGCAATCAAAAGTGCAAGGAACGATCGATCAAGCTTAAAAACACTTAAACCACCCTAATACGAGTCTTTTATGATTAAAACGTAACTGGGTTTGGATTTCAAGACGGTTATGCATGATTTTTAAAACCGAGTCTTTTGACACTAAGTACGCGCAAAACGGAGTCCTTCACGCAAATCAAGAACGCATATGGGACCCGTAAACGAACCTAAACACTCAACGGAATATGAACATCATCTTTTAGCGCACTATACAAAGCACGAGGTGGCCCTAGGGGGGCCCACCCAAACGAACCTAAGAAATTATTTTATCTTAAAATAGTATATTTAAAAGTGAGTTACAAATTTAATTAGTTAGCTAATTAATTACAATTAGAAATTTACCTATATGCCCTTATTAATAATATTAAATACACATATTAAATGAAGTAAAATGAAGCATTTCTATTGGTTTAAAACTTATTCTTTTTATTCTTACAAAATTTTTCTTCTCATTTGAACCCTCCACTATATATATATATATATATAGGGAGGGGCTCATGCGAGAACTCCATTTATTGCGAGAACCGCGAGAACCAATGTGAACACAACCTAAAATAGCTAAAAAACCTAAAAAATCCTAACCCCCACCCCCCCCCCCCCAAAAAAAAAAAACCTAAACCCCCCCACCCCCCCCCAAGCTAACCCCCCCCCCCCACCCCCAAGCTAAATGCTAAAAACTAAAACCCCCAAAAAACCTAAAAAAAAACCTAACCCCCCCCCCCCCCAAAGCTAAAATGCTAAAAACTAAACCCCCAAAAAACCTAAAAAAATCTAAAAAAATAAAAAAAAAAAAATCTAAATTTTTTTTTTGTTTTTAATATTTTTTATGCTAAAATCGCTAATTTTAGTGGCAAAAAAAAAAAAAAAAAAAATTTTGGCTTCGAAAAGTAGCGATTTTTATATAAGAAATATTAAAAAAAAAAATTTTGTGTGATTTTTGGCTATTTTTAGGCATTTTTGGTTGTGTTCACATTGGTTCTCGCGGTTCTCGCAATAAGAGGTGGTTCTCGCATGATCTTCTCCCTATATATATATATATATTTCATTTTTTTTCTTTTAATTTTCACACAAAAATATTCCAAAATTCTGCTTCTTTCTCCTAAAACTCAGCTGATCTAACAAGAACAAGCCTCAAATTAAAGGTATCAACCTTAATTTTTATGGTTTTAAGCTTGGTTTCTTGATTAAACATGGTTTAGGCCATGAAAACTTTTTTTAATCCATGATTTTTGGAAGTTTAAACATGTTTACGGGCTGAATATGAACACCATATGGATTCCCTGGTGTTATATGGCAGCCATGGTTACAAATCTTTGGGGTTTGATACCCTAATCAACACCTATTCGACAGAAATCGCTTAACTAGTCGATTAACCGAAAAACAATGAAATAAGGTTTGATTATTCTAAGTTCTAGCATATTTGGATTGTACTTGATGTGTAGGTACTGAATATAGCCCACACATACTTCTGGACTCACAAGGAACACTTGGAATCGAAGCTTGCGCTAGGTATAACATCCGAAAAACCGAATCTAGGATAGGCAGAATTTTGTTTTGGCTATAACTTCGTCCGTGTTACTTGGATTGATCTGAAATTTGGTGTGGTGATGAAGGGTAGTGTCAGGAAGGTCCACGTAGAATTTTAGAATTTTTGGAATTTTCTACGATTTTTGGTAAAAGTTTGACTATTTTACCAAAAGAGTTCTAGAAAAAATACCAAACGGATTCAATAAATCACCAAATTTTACAAAGACACTAAGGAGAATATTAGGAATGTTCTGGGAAAATTCGGAGTCCATTGGTTGAGTTTAGATTTGGGTTAAAAATCCGCGTTTTTGCGAATTTTCGGTAGCCGGAAACGCACCGAAAAGAAATCAGAAACATCTTATAATGTTTGGAGATGTTTCTTGAAACATAAGGGATGTCCAGGAATTTTTGGATCACTGATGGTAATTAATGTTAATTATGTGGTTAAATATGGTTTTATAAATAATTTATTTAGACAAGTAAAATGCCAAAATAAATTCCCAGAAATTTTTCCCATAATCTACTGATTTTTACTAAGTTATATAAAAATTTACCGATTTTTATTCGAATTCTAGGTTAAATAGGAATTTTTGGGATTAAAAATGGGTTATTTTAAATCAATTTCGGCAGTTTACCGTATAACGAACCGGCCGGAACTGAGAACTGACCCAAACCGAAAAATACTATAATTGAAACACGGGGAGTATTCCGGGAGATTCCAGGGCGGATTGGACACTCGGGGTGTGTCCAATACCAGTTCGGGAAATCCCCGACGGTGGAAACGGAAACTCAAAAGTGGGCAACCTGGACTCACCAAACACCCAAACTCCCTTAATAAAAAGTTGATCATTCTTAAATAACAACATGTTGGCACTATTGGTATTCCCGTACCATTGTCCGAACATGTTAAACTACTGACATTGGCTGGCACGCGAACCGGTGCCCGGAAGCCAAACTGAAATTAATACTACCCTGACATCCATCACCATACCAGTATCGTATAGACTCAATCTGGAGTGAAAACTCCTGACAGAATCCAAGTTATTTGCATACGTGATTCTGGAAGTTGATTCAGTTGCTTGTTTACATCCTGTGTGAAACTACTACATACACTGTGAGTTTTACTTCCCCGTTTTCAAATTGTTTTCCTGTTTTACATGGGGTGAAATGCATGTTACATACGTTTATACGTGCACATATATACTTGATATGATTTGAATTATCTCAGTTAACACTAGTACATGAAAAGTCCCCACAGACCCAAGTGATTAACCGTAGGCCGGTGAATGTGTAAATAGTGCTATTGGTCTAACAAACCCAATTGCGATGGCCAGGAACGCCATGAGATACATACACAATTGTACATGTTCAAGCATAGGCTATGGGGTACTAGCCATAGCTACACAGGGGCAGTGCCGTGGTGGTTGACCACGGGGTTTAGTTGACAGTCAAGGCTTCACTTGTGGGCTCAGTATATATGCTATCAGATGTGCCAAACTTGAACTATAATTACATCTATTTAATACAAACTAAAACAGTGAAACTCACCAACTATGTTTAGCTGACTTTTTCCATATTGTAACATGTTTTTTAGGCAAAACAAAGGAGGAATAAGCTTGTAGGAGTTCCAAGTTCTGAGTATGGATAGTACGTGAATAGAGGCATAGCTACTAGTACAAGACTACTTGTGGGAAAACTTAGTTGTCACTTACGTGTCGTTGTGTTAATAAATAGTGTAAACGAAACACGTTGGTAATGTATAATATAACATCTTTATGAGCAATGTGTCTGTTCCATGTGTCTGTTGCCCCCGCGTGCACTTCCGCTGCGAGTCGGGGTGTGACAAAAGATGGTATCAGAGCCATTGGTTATAGAGAATTAGGTATCCCTAGTGAACCTAGACTATAATCATAAGCTCATCTTCCTACAAATCAAAACATGTTGTGACTGAAACATCGTGCCTATTATCAAGATGGTCTTGTCGGGCAAGTAAGTTATTATGGTCCGGAACATAATAACATATTTGCTTGTACTTGGGATTTCTGAGAACGTCACTAAGAGAGGACAAGAAATGAACATATACACTAACAAAAATAAAAATGGATACATACAATTATTATTTCGTGTCAACGTGTACATACGTGTATATATTCTGTGTACATTGTATCCACACTATTCGGTAATTAGCATTTGTCGTTATAACTTGCTTCCTTACAGGTAGGATGTCGATTGATCCTAGTCAGATTTACGAGGAGGATCCATCAATGGATCCGAATGCTGAGGCTGAAGAGACAGAGTCGGTGCAGGAGGACACTGTAGTTCCATATGAGCTACCTAGTGATGAGGCAGATCAGTCCGGATATCGCTGTGATAGTTACCCCCCCCCCCCCCGAGACTTCCTACACGACAGGGGATTGAGGTCACGAGTTCATATCATTCTCCGCCGCATGACCAGCCCGCTACGGTGGAATATAGTCATACCTCAGACACTTATTACTACCCAGTCATGGCCAGGAGGAGCCCTACCCCTATTATTGTTTGACGATCTCTCACTCCCGTTCCCAGGGTTAGTAGGGCCCATTCTCCCGACACTCCAGCAGCTCGTATCTCACCTGCCCTATCAGATACACCCACTCCCCCTGCTATTAGCCTTTGACAGACGGCGCGTAGGATGGTGCCGATGCCAGTACGAGTTTTTACTCCTCCCACTTCACCACTTGCCCCTGCCTCAACAGGATTACAACCGAGAGTCACCTCTAGGTTTATTGATCCGATGCACGAATCCACACTTTCCTCACCCTACCATACATATGAGCCGGGTGGGCCTTCACATCCCGTAGAGGATTCCCCTCCGCCAGTTTGGGGTATCCCAGCACCTCAAGTGGAGCCCCCTAAGTCACCGGGGAGTAGGAGTTGGATTGGATATGTGATTGAGCAGTTGGTAGCACTCACCGTGGCAGTGACAGAGGAAGCACATCATCGTAGCGCCTTGTATGATCACATTATAGTTATTCAGTAGGCAATGATGAGGGTCCAGGACAGACAGACATATACTGAGTTCCGTCAAGGACGTGATCAGGCATTATTATGGTTTTATGGAGGATCTATCGCACTGTTGACAATAGGGTTTGTGTGGTTAGCTTTCTGGAGACGCATGTAGAGACACAGTTACTTTTGTACATATGTCTTTTGACATCACATCAAGCACTAGGCACTAGATGCCTATGTCGAGGTGTTGTTGTGTTACTCTTTCTGCTTCAGTATTAGATGTTTTATCTTGCTTGTACGTGACGGTAGTGACACGTTTTGACTAGCATGTTATAAGCACTGATCCCTAGTTGATTAAGTCTACGTGCCAATTTTGACATTGTACAGCGGCACTTATATATATGCATATGTTGTTAAATTTTATTTATATGTGTTTATGAATGCAATGCAATGACTGAAATATGTGATGTTATGAATTATATACTCGATCTATGTGCCAACCTATGTGTATTCTATGCTAACAGAAATGGCACCAAAACGTGCAAACAACTTGACTGAGGCTGATATCGCACAGTTGATAACCCAACAATTACAGGCGGTGATCCTAACTATTGTAGCCTAAGTTACCGCCGGTGTAACTGCAAACTTACCTAATCGCCAACCTGATCCTAATGTTATTCCGGTCGCCCCGAATAACGTACGGCTGGGATGCAGTTACAAACAGTTCATGGAGGGTAAACCTATGGAATTTAATGGCATCGAAGGACCGACCGGAATTGTACGTTGGATAGAGAAAACACAAGTTGTCATCAATATCAGTAATTGTCCGGCGGACTCTATTGTCAAGTGCGCGACATCAACCTTTGTGGATGAAGCTTTAAACTGGTGGAATACAATAGTCCAAACACGTCGGCAGGAAGCAATTGATCACCTGACGTGGGACGAACTTAAGACGATGCTTATGGACCACTACTGCCCGAAGAACAAAATCCAGAAGTTGGAACACGAATTCTGGAATTTACAAATGCAAGGGGCAGACCACGTTGGTTACACCAACCGTTTCAACACTCTTGCTCGATTACTACCTGATATGGTCCGACCTGAGTCAAAACGTCTTGAGCGATACATATGGGGTTTAGCCCCAGAGGTCCGCAGTATTATAAACTCCGTGGAACATCTCACAATGGAAAGTGTTGTGTCCAGGTCTGGCACAATCACGTTTGACATGGTTAGAAGGAACATCCTGAAAATGCCTGGAGAAACATCTGGTACGAAAAGAACCGAATATGATTGGAAACCCCAAGGAACCCAACAAAATAAACGCACCCGAGCGACACCCCAAGCCTATGCCATGACTACTAAAGATGCAAGAGCAGATAATTATAAAGGGACGTTACCAAAGTGCAAGAAATGTGGATTTCACCATTCGGGTGAATGCCGAACCGTGGTCTGTAATAAATGTCAGAAGACGGGGCATTAAGCAAAAAGTTGTAGAGCCTTTACTGATACCTCAACTCGTTCTTACCAACCCACCCGTTTTCAACCGCCACGATCTCAACCAACCCAACAAAAACAATTACAACAACCCCAGAAACTGTAGTTGACCTACCCCCGTACTTGTTTTGAATGTGGTAGTACGGAACACTTTAAAATAAATTGTCCTAAACTCAACCAAGGTCAGACGGGAAAAATGAACCAGGGAGAAGCTTCTACTTCAAACCAAGCCAGAGGACGCGTTTTTGTGATCGGATCGGGTGATGCACGCCAGGATCCGAATGTGGTGACATGTACCTTTCTCATTTCCGATCAGTATGCTTCAGTACTGTTTGATACGGGCACAGATAGGAGCTACGTTTCCATTAATTTCTTACCCCTATTAAATATGTCGGCTATTGAATTAACAAGTCCTTACTCCATAGAACTTGCTAATGGTAAACCTATAACTAGTCACCAAATCATTCATGATTGTCCTTTAATTCTTAACGACCACCAATTCCTTATTGACATACTACCGGTAGAGCTCGGAAGTTTCGATATAGTAGTGGGAATGGACTGGTTGTCCAAGTACAAGGCGGAGATTATATGTGAGCAAAAGATTGTTAGGATCCCTTTTCCTAATGATGAAGTTATTATGGTACAGGGAGAGAAGTCTGGTACCACATTAAACCTTATATCCCACCTTAAAGTGTTGAAATGTATACGTCAAGGATATGATGTGTTCTTAGCAAGTGTAATGACGACCGAACCAGAAGAACAACGTATTAAGGATATCCCAATAGTGTGTGATTACCCAGACGTGTTTCCCGATGAATTGCCCGGATTGCCACCCAATCGGCAAGTCGAATTCCGTATCGACTTAATACCAGGAGCAACTCCAATTGCCAAAGCTCCTTACTGTTTAGCACCTTCAGAGATGCAAGAACTATCATCTCAGTTACAAGAACTGCTAGACCAAGGTTTTATCCGTCCCAGTTATTCACCTTGGGGAGCACCAGTGTTATTTGTGAAGAAAAAGGATGGAAGCTTTCGGATGTGTATCGACTACCGGGAGCTGAATAAGGTTACCATAAAGAATTGATATCCTCTTCCGTGAATCAATGATTTATTTGATCAGTTGCAAGGAGCCTGTTACTTTTCCAAAATCGATCTTAGATCTGGTTATCATCAAGTGAAAGTTCAAGAGGAAGATATCCCGAAAACAGCCTTTCGAACTCGGTACGGTCACTATGAGTTCCTGGTTATGCCCTTTGGGTTAACCAACGCACCCGCGGTATTTATGGACCTCATGAACCGAGTTTGTA
Source organism: Helianthus tuberosus (assembly GCA_030545235.1). Taxonomy (NCBI): domain Eukaryota; kingdom Viridiplantae; phylum Streptophyta; class Magnoliopsida; order Asterales; family Asteraceae; genus Helianthus; species Helianthus tuberosus. The sequence continues at coordinate 30,327,587 of CM060424.1, read as the reverse complement.
AACCATATTTAGATAAATTCATCATAGTATTTATTGACGATATTTTGATCTATTCCAAGAGTAAAAAGGAACACGAGCACCATCTAAGAGCCATACTAGAGATTAGGGCTGCAAACGAACCAAACGAACACGAACAAGACCTTGTTCGTGTTCGTTTGTTAAGAAATATATGTGTTCGCGAACCGTTCACGAACACTTATCGAACGAAATTTTATATTCGTGTTCGTTTGTTAACAAAATGAACTTGTTCGTGTTCGTTTGTGTTTGTTTGTTGATTTTAGGCAACGAACGTTGACGAACACAAATGAGCACAAACTAATGTTCATGAACACAAATGGAAACAAACGAACACAAACAATCGTTCATAAACAGAATATATAATACACCGACACTTATTAGATATTTAATTTGTCAGAATTTTGAAGTATTTAAATAAATATAAATACTAAAAACACTAATGAAGTATTGAACACAAACGAACACGTTACCGAACGTTCACGAACATAAACGAATGGACACGACCTCTGTTCATGTTTGTTCATTTAACTAAACAAACGAAATTTCTTGTTCGTGTTCGTTTGTTTAGAAAACAAAAGAACACAAACGAACTTCCCGCCGAACGGTTCACGAACTGTTCGCCGAACGTTTGGTTCGTTTGCAGCCCTACTAGAGATATTGAGGAAAGAGAAATTGTACGCCAAGCTTTCAAAGTGTGACTTCTGGTTACAAGCGGTGCAATTTTTAGGACATGTGGTAGATCAACAAGGGATTCATGTTGACCCTAGTAAGATCGAAGCTATTAAGAATTGGCAAGCGCCTAAGTCTTCGAAAGAGATACGCCAATTCTTGGGATTGGCTTGATATTACCATCGCTTTATTGAAAAATTTTCCTGCATTGCTCAATCCTTAACTGCCTTGACACAGAAAGATCAAAAGTACGAATGGGGCGAAGAACAAGAAACAGCGTTTCAGCTGTTAAAACAAAAGTTATGCGAGGCGCCAATTTTGACTTTGCCAGAGGGTAATGATGACCTTGTAGTGTATTGCGATGCATCTCGACGTGGTCTAGGATGCGTATTGATGCAGAGAAACAAGGTTATTGCATATGCTTCCAGACAATTGAAAGTACATGAAAAGAACCATACAACGCATGATTTAGAGCTGGGCGCAGTGATTTTTGCACTTAAGATCTGGAGGCATTACTTGTACGGTACGAAATGTACAATTTATACAGATCACAAGAGCCTCCAACATATATTCGATCAAAAGGAGCTGAATATGAGACAACGTAAATGGGTGGAGCTATTGAACGATTACGACTGTGAAATAAAATACCATCCAGGTAAGGCTAACGTAGTAGCCGATGCCTTGAGTAGAAAAGATCGAGTAAAGCCACTCAGAGTGTGAGCTCTTGGGATGATTGTTCAAACCAGTCTTAAAGAGCAGATTCGTAATGCTCAAATGGAAGCTTTGGAGGAAGGCCAACTAAATAGCGAAAACTTACACGGAAATGAAGGGAATTTTGTGAGGAAACCGGATGAAGTGTTGTATTACAAAAATAGGGTATGGATTCCTACTCTCCATTACCTACGTCAACTGGTTATGGATGAGGCTCATAAATCTAAGTACTCTATTCACCCCGGTACAGACAAGATGTTTCACGACCTTAAGGAATTTTATTGGTGGCCATGTATGAAAAAGGACGTAGCAGAGTACGTGAGCAAATGCTTGACTTGTGCCCGGGTAAAGGCAGAATACCAGAAACCCTCAGGAATGTTACAGCAACCCGAAATACCTCAATGGAAATGGGAGCAAATCAAGATGGATTTCGTGACCCACCTTCCAAAAACACCCCGAGGTCATGATGCGATTTGGGTAGTAGTAGATAGACTAACCAAATCGGCGCACTTTATTCCGATTCGTACTACCTACAACCCCGAGAAATTGGCAGAGATCTACACGAATGAAATTGTGGCTAGACACGGGGTACCAGTTGCAATCATTTCAGACCGTGATAGTCATTTCACTTCACACTATTGGCAACAGTTACAAGAAGCTTTGGGGTCTAGAATAGACCTGAGCACGGCTTACCATCCCCAAACCGACGGCCAATCAGAACGAACTATCCAGACATTAGAGGATCTGCTTCGTGCTTGCACCCTAGACTTTGGAGGAAGTTGGGATAAGCACCTTCCCCTCATTGAATTCTCTTACAATAACAGCTATCATAGTAGCATACAAGCTGCACCGTACGAAGCACTATATGGCCGGAAGTGCAGATCGCCAGTTTGTTGGGCTGAAGTGGGCGATACTCAACTCACGGGGTCTGAACTAATTCAAGAGACGACAGAAAAGGTGCATAAGATCCATAGTAGACTGAAAGCGGCCCGAGATCGGCAGAAAAGTTACGCTGATGTTCGCAGGAAACCGTTTTCGTTTGAAGTAGGTGACAGAGTACTGTTAAAAGTGTCACCATGGAAAGGAGTGATCAGGTTTGGCAAGACAGAAAAGTTGGCTCCAAGATACATTGGGCCGTATGAAATTATTTCCAAGGTTGGATCTGTAGCGTACCGACTGAAATTACCAGATGAACTGAGCACAATTCACGATGTCTTCCACGTATCCAACTTAAAGAAATGTCTCACGGATGAAGCAGCTATTATACCGTTAGAAGATGTGCACATTGATGACAAACTCCACTTTGTGGAGGAACCGGTAGAAATAGTAGACGGGAAGACCAAACAACTACGTTATAACAAAATCTCGCTGGTGAAAGTCCTGTGGAACTCGAAGCAAGGACCTGAGTATACTTGGGAACGGAAGGACGAGTTCCGTAGAAAATACCCACATCTCTTCCCTAACTAGACGAATTGAATTTCGGGGACGAAATTTCTAAACCAGGGGAGACTGTGACACCCATCACGAAGCCAGGTACACCCTACACGGTCCAAAACTGTAAAGCACACTTAACACTTTAATTGCGCGAAAACCCTAAAAACATGTGTGACTTATATGCTTGATTAAATGATATCTGTTATGTCTCGGAGGAATCCGAGAACACGTTATGACTGACATGACACTAATAAGGGCCAACAGTGCGAAGTTGGTGTCCTTAGCCTTGAAACACGTGTTAAACGGGAGTGTTCCGTTTAACAGCGTTTTAAACCTTTGACATTGGTTATTAGGTTATCGGTAGCATCATTTAAGATTTCGAGTTCCAGGAACAACTTAGTTTTGTGCCTTAGAATGTGACATAAGGTTTGAAGCCAATCAGAGATCGGGCACGCAAAACGAAGCAGCTTCCCGGTTAGGGAAACGCTTTCGTTTCAGGAATAACATAAGGCAATCAAAAGGGCAAGGAACGATCGATCAAGCTTAAAAACACTTAAACCACCCTAATACGAGTCTTTTATGATTAAAATGTAACTGGGTTCGGATTTCAAGACGGTTATGCATGATTTTTAAAACCGAGTCTTTTGACACTAAGTACGCACAAACGGAGTCCTTCACGCAAATCGAGAACGCATCCGGGACCCGTAGACGAACCTAAACACTCAACGGAAGATAAACATCATCTTTTAGCGCACTATACGAAGCACGAGGTGGCCCTAGGGGGGTGCCCACCCAAACCGCCACCACCCCCCATATATATATATATATATATATATATATATATATATATATATATATATATATATATATATATATATATATATATATATATATTTTCATTTTTTTTCTTTTAATTTTCACACAAAAATCCTCCAAAATTCTGCTTCTTTCTCCTAAAACTCAGCTGATCTAACAAGAACAAGCCTCAAATTAAAGGTATCAACCTTAATTTTTATGGTTTTAAGCTTGGTTTCTTGATTAAACATGGTTTAGGCCATGAAAACTTTTTTTAATCCATGATTTTTGGAAGTTTAAACATGTTTATGGGCTGAATATGAACACCATATGGATTCCCTGGTATTATATGACAGCCATGGTTACAAATCTTTGGGGTTTGATACCCTAATCAACACCTATTCGACAGAAATCGCTTAACTAGTCGATTAACCGAAAAACAATGAAATAAGGCTTGATTGATCTAAGTTCTAGCATGTTTGGATTGTACTTGATGTGTAGGTACTGAATATAGCCCACACATACTTCTGGACTCACAAGGAACGCTTGGAATCGAAGCTTGCGCTAGGTATAACATCCGAAAAACCGAATCTAGCATAGGCATAATTATGTTTTGGCTATAACTTGGTCCGCGTTACTTGTATTGAGCTGAAATTTGGTGTGGTGATGAAGGGTAGTGTCAGAAAGGTCCACGTAAAATTTTAGAATTTTTGGAATTTCTACGATTTTTGGTAAAATTTTGACTGTTTTACCAAAAGAGTTCTGGAAAAAATACCAAACGGATTCAATAAATCACCAAATTTTACAGAGATACTAAGGAACATATGAGGAATGTTCTGGGAAAATTTGGAGTCCATTGGTTGAGTTTTGATTTGGGTTAAAAATCCGCGTTTTTGCGAATTTTCGGTAGCCGGAAACGCAACGAAACGAAATCGGAAAAATCTTAAAATGTTTGGAGATGTTTCTGGAAACATAAGGGATGTCCAGAAATTTTTGGGAATTTTTGGATCACTGATGGTAATTAATGGTAATTATGTGGTTAAATATGGTTTTATAAATAATTTATTTAGACAAGTAAAATGCCAAAATAAATTCCTAGAAATTTTTCTCGTAATCTACTGATTTTTACTGAGTTATATAAAAATTTACATATTTTTATTCGAATTCTAGGTTACATAGGAATTTTTGGGATTAAAAATGGGTTATTTTAAATCAATTTCGGCAGTTTACCGTATAACGAACCGGCCGGAACTGAGAACTGACCCAACCCGACAAATACTATAATTGAAACACGGGGAGTATTCCGGGAGATTCCAGGGCGGATTGGACACTCGGGGTGTGTCCAATACCAGTTCGGGAAATCCCCGACGGTGGAAACGGAAACTCAAAAGTGGGCAACCTGGACTCCCCAAACACCCAAACTCCCTTAATAAAAAGTTAATCATTCTTAAATAACAACATGTTGGCACTATTGGTTTTCCCGTACCATTGTCCGAACATGTTAAACTACTGACATTGGCTGGCACGCGAACCGGTGCCCGGAAGCCAAACTGAAATTAATACTACCCTGACATCCATCACCATACCAGTATCGTATAGACTCAATCTGGAGTGAAAACTCCTAACAGAATCCAAGTTATACATGTTACCGACTTAGATACTGACGTGAGCCCATATTTGCATACGTGATTCTGGAAGTTGATTTAGTTGCTTGTTTACATCCTGTGTGAAACTACTACATACACTGTGAGTTTTACTTCCCCGTTTTCAAATTGTTTTCCTGTTTTACATGGGGTGAAATGCATGTTACATACGTTTATACGTGCACATATATACTTGATATGATGTGAATTATCCGAGTTAACATTAGTACATGAAAAGTCCCCACAGACCCAAGTGATTAACCGTAGGCCGGTGAATGTGTAAATAGTGCTATTGGTCCGACAAACCCAATTGCGATGGCCAGGAACGCCATGAGATACGTACGCAATTGTACATGTTCAAGCATAGGCTATGGGGTACTAGCCATAGCTACACAGGGGCAGTGCCGTGGTGGTTGACCACGGGGTTTAGTTGACAGTCAAGGCTTCACTTGTGGGCTTAGTATATATGCTATCAGATGTGCCAAACTTGAACTATAATTACATCTATTTAATACAAACTAAAACAGTGAAACTCACCAACTATGTTTAGCTGACTTTTTTCCAAATTGTAACATGTTTTTCAGGCAAAACAAATTAGGAATAAGCTTGTAGGAGTTCCAAGTTTTGAGTATGGATAGTACGTGAATAGAGGCATAGCTACTAGTACAAGACTACTTGTGGGAAAACTTAGTTGTCACTTACGTGTCGTTGTGTTCATAAATAATGTAAACGAAACACGTTGGTAATGTATATTATAACATCTTTATGAGCAATGTGTCTGTTCCATGTGTCTGTTGCCCCCGCGTGTGCTTCCGCTGCGAGTCGGGGTGTGACAAAATTGATTTAAGTGCAGAAGGCACAAATCATTTATTTGGGACAATTATTTAATATAATCTTGTATACATATTTATATGTTTGTCATACAATTGGGGCCGGTTGGAAGCCGGTCTTGATTAACCGACTCACCGCTTATAGAACCCACAAAGGAGTTATCCCCAACATGTGGGTTTATATTTTAGCATTTGCATCTGTCAGGTGTATGCCTACACCCCGTGCATAGGTCGTGGCCATTTTCAAATGAAATGAGCCGAGGATATCCAGGACACGGTCGTATTAACCCCCAATGTTCATGTTATCAAACAAGTCAGATTAAAACGGGTTATGTAAATTTATTAATCACAATCCGATTAAATGATTTCATACCCGACCAAGCGGTATTATTTAATACCGTATCCCAAGCCCGTATAACGAAAAATAAGTTAAAAGTATTTACCTGAGCTAGATATGAGAAGTAACTCAGCCGTATATTCCTAAAGCTTTATGATAATACCTTCTACCGGATGCTACTTAATCTGTATAGAAGGTTTAATAACCTATTAGGATGCTAACGGGTCTTTAGTTCAGTCAAAGACTTAGACCGGCTAGCTAGAAAGAAACTTTACGGTTCTAAACGCTAGATTAAGCGGAGACCGGAATAGAATGTGGTTTAGACCCGAAAAGTTTGGATACTTGTATAATATGGGTAAACTAAACACATTCTGGAATTTGAGGATTTAATGATAAGGTTAAACCCATTTCGGCTATTATACGTGAACTAGTCACATAAACCGATCCGAACGCGTTAACGCGTAACGGGTAACCAAATGAATTATATACAGGTCTCAAATGTTATTATTCTTAAAATATGTTAACACATCAGTAGGATGTTAACATATATGCCCAAAAAGTGATTAAAACCAATTTAAGTCACGTAAGGGCATTTTGGTCATTTTAATAATTATAAAAGAGATTTTATAACAAACTGAAGTTCTGGTCTTTGGTAATCAGTAAAAATATTTATTTTATCTTATTACATCAGTAAGATACTACATATATGCGAGGTTTACCATTCATGGCCAAACTATGCCCCGAAAGGGCATTTTGGTCATTTCACATAATATGCACCTAATTAGTGTAAAACTCGCTAATTGACGATAATCAAGATGTTTATGTAAATCTGAGATTTTGATCAGTTTTAAAGGCTCAAAATAATTTGTTTAATGTATGAAATCAGTAGGAAAAGGTTTGGCTTTCAAATCATTTGTTAATCTCTTTTTATGCATGAAAAGGGTATTATTGTCATTTACCGAATTACACAAGAACTCTATGATTTAAACAGATTATAATCTGACCAAAAATCTTAAAAATCCTTAAAAATAATATCTTAACAGTAGGTAATGAGTTTTGGTTCAAAATCCAAGTTTAAACATGCCTTATGCAAGATATCGCAATTAAATTAACAAAAAGCTTCTAATTACGATATCGAGCATAACTTCTATTTGAGACCAAGAACTGATGTCAAATTTTCGGGACAAGCTTATATATTAGTAGCAAAGGTTTTTGTCCTCTCACATTTCTAAAAATCTCAATTATATGTAAAAAGGGCATTTACGGCAGCATATTAACAAACAAGAGCATATAAATCAAACCACTAAGGACCAAGCAATATAACTCCAGAGGGTTATACTACTATATAATGTGGTCCTAATGGAAGCTTAAAACATGGAAGAATTAAGCATAAACGGGTCAGAACTGAAAGTCAAAGAAAAAGTCTAGTTTTTGCGATTTTCGGTTATAAACTGACCTTAGACTAATAATTGTCGGGTTAGGCCTGATTAAACATGTTCTAATACTAATTACCAAGTCATTAGAATGCTAAATTATAATTTAGAACCTCTGTTTTATTAGTTTAAATCATTTTTAAATTTTCTGTCCCGTTTGACTTTTTGACCAACTGGTTTGACCCGACAATTAACTAGTCAAACGAAATAATTAGGAGGTGCCCTTTTAAGGGTTAATCACCTACCTTAATATGGTTCCATAACCACTTTCATTTCGGTCAGTGGTTGGACCATTTATGATTAAACCGAAAGTCAAAGCTTAATTACGATATGTTTGACTTTTCGGTTTTTAAGCTAATAAAATGGACTAAGCAGGGATTAAAACACTTACATAAGGTCCTTGCTATCTTTTCTACACTTCTAAATCTTCTCCTAATGCTTGCTACCTCCAGAGATGGGTTTAGAAGTTGTTGCAAATGAAATGAGCACATAATTCCTCAAAATGGTGCCTATTTATACTTGAAGAACACATCCTAGGATCATCACAGGTGTTTTTGGAAGCTTTAGGATCACCCCAGGTGTCCTAGTAGTATTACAAGACCGACATACAGCCCCTAGTAATGGTTCTGACTTATTTTGGCGGTTTGTGTGGCAGCCAAGGCAAAATTTCAAACTGGTAAGGGTATGGCTACCCGCGACGGGAAAAAACTTAGTCCTTCATGGGTCGCCACAGCCTCAAATAAGTTTCCAAATTTGGCGGTTTTAGTCCTTATGCTCTAAAACTCAATATAACTTTCATTTTTGGCATATAAGGCCCTTGTAGTTAGTTTATAGAGGTTCAAGGGAGTATAACCAAACTCCGTTAGGCCCGGTTTCGTTAAATATCTCCTTAAGCACAAGTTTCATCATGTTGACACTTTTCACCCAAAGTCTTGAAAACTTGTCTAACGATCTCGAAACCACATGAAATTTATACCACTTATTCTTGAGAGTATATTTGAATATTTCGAAGCCTCGGGTTCGTTAAAAGGTCACTCAGAGGTAAGAATTAACATGTTGACATACTGGTGGCCTAGCATGAAGGCCCACATAGCCACATACGTTAGCAAATGCTTGACTTGTGCGAGAGTCAAGGCAGAATATCAGAAACCGTCAGGACCACTCCAACAACCTGAGATACCACAATGGAAATGGGAACAAATTTCCATGGATTTTGTTACTGGCTTACCTAGATCTCAGCGCGGAAATGACACTATTTGGGTGATCGTGGATCGACTCACTAAGTCTGCTCACTTCCTGGCAATCAAGGAAACTGATAAGTTCTCCACACTAGCAGACATATATCTTAAGGAAATTGTTTCGAGGCACGGTGTGCCCACCTCTATCATCTCTGATCGTGACGCACGTTTTACTTCAGAACTGTGGCAAGCAATGCATAAATCTTTTGGCTCTCGATTAGACATGAGCACAGCTTATCATCCTCAGACAGATGGACAGTCTGAGCGCACTATTCAAACTCTAGAAGACATGCTTCGGGCGTGCGTAATTGATTTTTGGCAATGGTTGGGAGAAACATCTGCCACTTGTGGAATTTTCATACAATAACAGCTACCACACCAGCATTAAAGCTGCTCCATTCGAGGCATTGTACGGGCGTAAATGCCGATCACCTCTCTGTTGGGCAGAGGTGGGAGATAGTCAAATCACAGGTCCAGAAATGGTAGTTGATACTACTGAAAAGATTGCACAAATACGACAACGCATGGCGGCAGCACGCGACCGTCAGAAAGCATACGCTGATTTAGACAGGAAACCACTCGAGTTCCAAGTTGGGGATCGAGTGCTACTTAAAGTTTCACCCTGGAAGGGTGTGGTTCGTTTTGGCAAACGCGGCAAACTAAATCCACGATATGTTGGATCATTCGAAGTTACAGAGAAAATAGGCAAAGTGGCCTACAGACTGAACTTACCACCTGAACTCAGTGCAGTTCACAACGTCTTTCACGTGTTGAATCTGAAGAAGTGTACGTCAGATGAGACCTACATAGTTCCCTTGAAGGAGCTCACTATCGACGAGCGGTTGCACTTCGTCGAGGAACCTGTTGAAATCACGGACCGGAATGTTAAGGTCCTCAGGAACACGAAAATCCCTCTTGTACGAGTTCGTTGGAACTCCCGCCGCGGCCCAGAGTTCACCTGGGAGCGTGAAGATCAAATGGAACTCAAATATCCCCAGTTATTCGGAACCAATGCAACTACTACTGAGGCTGAAGCTACCAATACAGAATTTCGGGACGAAATTCCAATTCAACGGGGGGATAATGTGACACCCCAAGAAAACCAGTAATCTTCGCATACATGCTCGGGGAGCCGCGATACGAAACAGGTAAACAACGTCACACTATTAGCTTCCTCAGTAACCGCATGCTAAATTTCGGGACGAAATTTCTTTCAAGTTGGGGATAATGTGACAACTCGAATTTCCGACATTCTTTATTCGTATTTAATGCACGTTGACTTTGACTGTTTAGTTGTTTGATTTGTAACTGTACATTGTGATATGATAAAACGTATGGTTTTGTGAGTGTTGCATGTATATGATTGATATGATAACATGTGACTTAGTATTTTTAGAAAATCACCTAAACTGTGTAACACATGAATATACTCGAAATCTCGACGAAACAAGACTGTTTCGCCAACCCGAACTCGACGAAACAGATTGTGTTTCGCCGAGCCCAGTTCCGCCGAAGCCCAGTTAGGGCCCAACATCACATTATTACGTATTTTAGTTAGCATGTTAGGTTGTCAGATACAAAACCCTAGAATTCTCTCTTGTGTGTCGGCAGTAACAAGATTTCCTCCTATTGGTGTGTGTGCATCTCGAGTAAACAGATCTTGGGTTAGTAATTCTTGCTACTTGATCTCAGGTTTGAGTGATGATAATCGACTGGATAACAAATGTATATAAATGTGTTATGGTTAGACTATATATCGATTCTGTGCGATTCAGTTTGTGTCGATGATTATATATGCACGATATTGATGTTCACATAATTGTTGTTGTTGTGATGATTTATAATTTTGACAATATTGATGATATTATGAACTAACATGATAGGGTTGACTGATGTGCATGGGTTTTGTCTCGAATGTGCAGCCCAAAGTGGATTTACTTTATAGATGTCGGCTATAATATTCAGACTTTTGCATGTTAGTAATGTTTGTCATGAACCTGTTATCATGATGATGAATGTGTAATGATTCCTTTCACGTGATGTTTGGGGTATTGTTGTAAATGATAACTTTGAGGAAAGTGGCGGCACATGTGTGTTCAGATCAAACGATAATGGTTGTCTTCTTGCATGTGATGATAGTTATAGTATGGTGGTCCAATGATATCAATTGATATAAAGAATTTTGGAAGTTATCTAATAGTGAAAATTGAGATAATTATGATGATTTGATGATGTTTCGGTGCTAGATGTTTTCTGTATGACTGATGTTTGGTGATGACGGCAATTAGGGTTTCTGCATTACGTAACTGATATCACTTCGTATCAGGTTTGACGAAACAAGTATCTTGGCGAAACAGAAAGTGTTTCGCCAAGGACAATCGACGAATTAGAATTCTGTTTCGCCAAACATGACCACGACGAAACAGGAGACGTGTTTCGCCAATAAATGTGTTTCGCCAACTGTTGTGTTTCGCCGATATGCGTAATCTGCACAGTAACTTTAGTTAATTCTGTTAAGTGTTAACTGGAATATCTAACTGCTGTTAAATGATATACATGACTTGTGTGATTGCGAATACGTACTACCTGCTTATACGTGTACCTTGGATACAAACTGATTATTCTATACGTGCATACTTTAGGACGTGATTGATTATTTGCGAGCACTTACATACCTAGCATACCGAGCAAACCAAGGTGAGTTCACACAAGCCAAGGCATGGGGTTCCCAGGGGGGAATGGGGATTTGATAATGACTGTACATACATAGATGACAGAACCTACTGCTAGACTAGTAACACTTATTGAACGATCTTCGCACACCTGCCAAGGACATTGGCCGCGATACTATGAAACGATCTTCGCACACCTGCCAAGGACATTGGCCGCGATATTATGACTGTCTTCGCACACCTGCCAAGGACATTGGCCGCGAACTAAACTTACGACATCTTCGCACACCTGCCAAGGACATTGGCCGCGATACAAACAAACCTAGTCTAGAAAAACTTGGGGAAAGACCTTCCCCAACATCTTCGCACACCTGCCAAGGACATTGGCCGCGATGGAAACTAATACGATACATTGTAACGAACGAACATACTACTACTCACGCTATACTATTACTGAACTATTAACTGTGAACTCGCTCAACTAGTTGTTGACTCTCTCTTGCATGCCTTGCAGGACTTTAGGTACATATGGAGCTTGCACAGGGAGGAGCAGGTCGTTGTGGGACATGGATCGAATGATGCCATGTTATCTATTTAAACATTTGAATTTACTATTTACATTGGGTTTACATACTAATGCTTCCGCTATACACTTATTGATGTTTGGTTTTGAAAACACCTTTCGTATTGATGAATGATTTTACTACTTACTTATATGTTCAATATGATTGGTGGCTTGATCCTGGTCAGTCACGCCTCCAAGCGGTGATACTCCGCGTGGGGATTTTGGGGGTGTGACAGATTGGTATCAGAGCCATTGGTTATAGAGAACTCGGTTTTAATAAAGGGAAAACGATTTTGTTAAAACCAGACTATAACCAGAACAGTGCTCTCAACGATCCACAACGACGCTTCGCTCCACGTGCAAGGCTCAACATCATAGGTACTACTATTCATGTTACTTTACCTACTTGCTAGAATTACATAGAACTTTGCTCGTGGTATGCTCAGATTACAGAACCTACTATACGTTATTGCTTGAGAATACTTGTGTGCTCACTCTCTTCGCACTATTCGCGAACCTCTCACCCACATGTTCTCCTTGATGTCAAGATCATGAGTGGACGCGTTAACCTAACTCAAGCCCAGTTGGCGGCTTCGATCACTGAACAAGTTACTGCAGCACTCGCAGCTGCCCAGGCAGGAGGTGTAACCTGCCATCATCACTTACTCCAGGATTTTTAGATCCTACTCTTGTAACTCAACACTTGTGCTTAATTTTGATTACTCTTACGCACACGACAAGTCAACACGCTCAGCCATCTGTATGCACATACAAGACTTTTATGGACTGTCGTCCTACTACTTCCAGCGACACTGAAGGAGCTGTTGGACTCCTCCATTAGTTCGAGGAACTCGAATCGGCCTTCAAATGTGCGAATGACCTGAGGCTCGTAAGGTGAAATATGCCACTGATATTCTCGAAGGCACTGCGCAAACTTGGTGGAACGCGCAAGTTACGATGTTGGAGCTGGCGGCTGCTAATGCCACCCCATGGAATGATTTTAAGGAACCTATCAAACGTGACTACAGTAGTTATGATGCCATCCACAAGTTGGAAGTGGAGTCCTTTAACATGAAGATGACGGGGTCAGAGATAGAAGCGTACACGAAGCGATCTAACGAACTGGCAACTTTGTGCCCTACTATGGTGGAACCCCCCCCCCCTCAAGCGCACCGAGAGCGGTACCTCAAAGGCTTAGTACCAGAAATTCAAAGCCATGTGATGACTGCTAATCTTGCTACTATTCAAGATGTTACTCATCTTGCTCATCGTCTCATAGACCAGGCAGTGGAACAGAACAAGCTGCCTCAACGTATCAGCGCTACTACTACCACTACTACTTCAACTACGGCTGCTACCCTCAGTGACAACGAATGGAAAGGGGATGGAACCTCTCGCAAGGGTTCGACTACGATTCCGTCCCAGGCACAGCAGCGAAAGATCAATGACAACTAAAGTCCCGGACAGCAACCTTTTAGTAGTCAAGGGCAGGGTGACTACAGGGGAAGGCACCCTAAGTGCAAACGATGTAACTTGCACCACAGCGGGCAGTGCAACCGAAATCATTGTCAATGATGCAACAAGCTTGGTCATGGAACCAAAGATGGTAGAAACTCACGTCCTGCAAACCAGAACCAAGAACAACAGCCACAAGATCTATAGAATCGGCGACAACAGCATGGTAACAAGGGATGTTATCAGATGGTGCTGAAGGTCACTTCAAAAGACACTGCCCACGGTTGAACCAGAACTAGAATCAGAACCACAACCAAGGAAATGAGAACTAGGGAAGACAACAACGGGGGTAATAACGACGGCAATGGTGCCAGGGGTCGAGTGTTCGTGATTGGTCGGGGTGATACTAGGAATGACCCCAGCGTTGCGATGGTTCCGACATCGTCATTGGTATGGATTGGTTATCCCAACAACAAGCAGAGATCCTATGCAAGGAGAAGATCATTCGTATTCCTCGTTCGGGCAAGGAACCTCTCGAAGTTCAAGGCGACAAGAGTGGTGTCGTGAGTGGCATCATCTCCTTTTTGAAGGCTCAGAAGTGTTTACGCAAGGGGCACACTGCTATATTAGCACTCGTTACAGATACCTCGAAGAAAGAGAAAAAGATTGAAGATATTCCTGTAGTACGTGACTTTCCTCAAGTGTTCCCTGAGGAATTACCTGGGTTACCGCCTCATCGTCAAGTTGAATTTCAGATCGAGCTCGCTCCAGGAGCAGCACCTATAGCTCGAGCACCTTACCGTTTAGCTCCAACTGAACTAGAAGAACTGTCAAAGCAGCTACAAGAACTCTTGGAAAAGGGTTTTATACGTCCTAGCTCTTCGCCCTGGGGGGCTCCGGTGTTATTCGTAAAGAAGAAAGACGGTACGTTCAGGATGTGTATAGACTACCGTGAACTCAACAAGGTGGTGATCAAGAATCGTTATCCTCTTCCGCGCATAGATGATTTATTCGACCAGCTGCAAGGGTCGAGCTACTACTCCAAGATAGACTTAAGGTCAGGATACCACCAGCTGAGAGTTCGGGATGAAGACGTCTCCAAGACAGCGTTCAGAACACGCTACGGCCACTACGAGTTTATGGTCATGCCATTTGGGCTAACGAACGCGCCTGCCGTATTTATGGATCTTATGAACAGGGTGTGCAAACCCTATCTCGACAAGTTCGTCATTGTTTTCATCGACGACATCCTGATTTATTCGAAAAGTCAGGAGGAACACGAGCAGCACCTACGACTCATACTGGAACTTCTACGAACGGAACAGCTATACGCTAAGTTTTCCAAATGTGACTTCTGGCTTCGTGAAGTCCACTTCTTAGGCCACGTGGTAAACAAAGATGGGATTCATGTAGATCCATCCAAGGTGGATTCGATCAAGAACTGGCCTGCACCACGCACACCAACAGAAATACGCCAATTCTTGGGTTTGGCGGGTTATTACAGAAGGTTCATCAAAGACTTCTCAAAAATTGCTCAGCCACTTACACTACTGACGCAGAAGGGTGTTGTTTATCGTTGGGGTAACGCACAGGAAACAGCGTTTCAGCACTTAAAGGATAGACTCTGTAGCGCACCTATCCTCTCATTGCCTGAAGGCACGGATGATTTCGTAGTCTACTGCGACGCATCCATCCAAGGTCTTGGGTGTGTATTAA
The DNA here is from genome assembly GCA_030545235.1 of Helianthus tuberosus. Lineage (NCBI taxonomy): Eukaryota > Viridiplantae > Streptophyta > Magnoliopsida > Asterales > Asteraceae > Helianthus > Helianthus tuberosus. The sequence goes on along the minus strand of CM060424.1, from coordinate 30,312,071 downwards.
TGCAAAGGGATAAAGTCATTGCTTACGCTTCGCGCCAACTTAAGGTTCATGAACGGAATTACACTACACACGACCTAGAGCTGACACTACTCTCAGTCGAAAGGACACCGCGCCTAAGCGCGTGCGAGCCTTACAACTCACCATACAGTCTAGCCTTCCTTCCCAGATACGAGATGCTCAGATAGAAGCATTGAAACCAGAAAATGTCAGGGCTGAAGCCCTACGTGGCTCAAGACAACGTTTAGAACAGAAGGAAGATGGTGCTTACTACGTTACAGGACGCATTGGGTCCCACTTTATGGCAACTTACGTGAGCTAGTGATGGATGAAGCTCACAAGTCTCGCTACTCGGTACACCCTGGTTCGGATAAAATGTACCACGATATTAAGACTACATACTGGTGGCCTAGCATGAAGGCCCACATAGCCACATACGTTAGCAAATGCTTGACTTGTGCGAGAGTCAAGGCAGAATATCAGAAACCGTCAGGACCACTCCAACAACCTGAGATACCACAATGGAAATGGGAACAAATTTCCATGGATTTTGTTACTGGCTTACCTAGATCTCAGCGCGGAAATGACACTATTTGGGTGATCGTGGATCGACTCACTAAGTCTGCTCACTTCCTGGCAATCAAGGAAACGGATAAGTTCTCCACACTAGCAGACATATATCTTAAGGAAATTGTTTCGAGGCACGGTGTGCCCACCTCTATCATCTCTGATCGTGACGCACGTTTTACTTCAGAACTGTGGCAAGCAATGCATAAATCTTTTGGCTCTCGATTAGACATGAGCACAGCTTATCATCCTCAGACAGATGGACAGTCTGAGCGCACTATTCAAACTCTAGAAGACATGCTTCGGGCGTGCGTAATTGATTTTTGGCAATGGTTGGGAGAAACATCTGCCACTTGTGGAATTTTCATACAATAACAGCTACCACACCAGCATTAAAGCTGCTCCATTCGAGGCATTGTACGGGCGTAAATGCCGATCACCTCTCTGTTGGGCAGAGGTGGGAGATAGTCAAATCACAGGTCCAGAAATGGTAGTTGATACTACTGAAAAGATTGCACAAATACGACAACGCATGGCGGCAGCACGCGACCGTCAGAAAGCATACGCTGATTTAGACAGGAAACCACTCGAGTTCCAAGTTGGGGATCGAGTGCTACTTAAAGTTTCACCCTGGAAGGGTGTGGTTCGTTTTGGCAAACGCGGCAAACTAAATCCACGATATGTTGGATCATTCGAAGTTACAGAGAAAATAGGCAAAGTGGCCTACAGACTGAACTTACCACCTGAACTCAGTGCAGTTCACAACGTCTTTCACGTGTTGAATCTGAAGAAGTGTACGTCAGATGAGACCTACATAGTTCCCTTGAAGGAGCTCACTATCGACGAGCGGTTGCACTTCGTCGAGGAACCTGTTGAAATCACGGACCGGAATGTTAAGGTCCTCAGGAACACGAAAATCCCTCTTGTACGAGTTCGTTGGAACTCCCGCCGCGGCCCAGAGTTCACCTGGGAGCGTGAAGATCAAATGGAACTCAAATATCCCCAGTTATTCGGAACCAATGCAACTACTACTGAGGCTGAAGCTACCAATACAGAATTTCGGGACGAAATTCCAATTCAACAGGGGGATAATGTGACACCCCAAGAAAACCAGTAATCTTCGCATACATGCTCGGGGAGCCGCGATACGAAACAGGTAAACAACGTCACACTATTAGCTTCCTCAGTAACCGCATGCTAAATTTCGGGACGAAATTTCTTTCAAGTTGGGGATAATGTGACAACTCGAATTTCCGACATTCTTTATTCGTATTTAATGCACGTTGACTTTGACTGTTTAGTTGTTTGATTTGTAACTGTACATTGTGATATGATAAAACGTATGGTTTTGTGAGTGTTGCATGTATATGATTGATATGATAACATGTGACTTAGTATTTTTAGAAAATCACCTAAACTGTGTAACACATGAATATACTCGAAATCTCGACGAAACAAGACTGTTTCGCCAACCCGAACTCGACGAAACAGATTGTGTTTCGCCGAGCCCAGTTCCGCCGAAGCCCAGTTAGGGCCCAACATCACATTATTACGTATTTTAGTTAGCATGTTAGGTTGTCAGATACAAAACCCTAGAATTCTCTCTTGTGTGTCGGCAGTAACAAGATTTCCTCCTATTGGTGTGTGTGCATCTCGAGTAAACAGATCTTGGGTTAGTAATTCTTGCTACTTGATCTCAGGTTTGAGTGATGATAATCGACTGGATAACAAATGTATATAAATGTGTTATGGTTAGACTATATATCGATTCTGTGCGATTCAGTTTGTGTCGATGATTATATATGCACGATATTGATGTTCACATAATTGCTGTTGTTGTGATGATTTATAATTTTGACAATATTGATGATATTATGAACTAACATGATAGGGTTGACTGATGTGCATGGGTTTTGTCTCGAATGTGCAGCCCAAAGTGGATTTACTTTATAGATGTCGGCTATAATATTCAGACTTTTGCATGTTAGTAATGTTTGTCATGAACCTGTTATCATGATGATGAATGTGTAATGATTCCTTTCACGTGATGTTTGGGGTATTGTTGTAAATGATAACTTTGAGGAAAGTGGCGGCACATGTGTGTTCAGATCAAACGATAATGGTTGTCTTCTTGCATGTGATGATAGTTATAGTATGGTGGTCCAATGATATCAATTGATATAAAGAATTTTGGAAGTTATCTAATAGTGAAAATTGAGATAATTATGATGATTTGATGATGTTTCGGTGCTAGATGTTTTCTGTATGACTGATGTTTGGTGATGACGGCAATTAGGGTTTCTGCATTACGTAACTGATATCACTTCGTATCAGGTTTGACGAAACAAGTATCTTGGCGAAACAGAAAGTGTTTCGCCAAGGACAATCGACGAATTAGAATTCTGTTTCGCCAAACATGACCACGACGAAACAGGAGACGTGTTTCGCCAATAAATGTGTTTCGCCAACTGTTGTGTTTCGCCGATATGCGTAATCTGCACAGTAACTTTAGTTAATTCTGTTAAGTGTTAACTGGAATATCTAACTGCTGTTAAATGATATACATGACTTGTGTGATTGCGAATACGTACTACCTGCTTATACGTGTACCTTGGATACAAACTGATTATTCTATACGTGCATACTTTAGGACGTGATTGATTATTTGCGAGCACTTACATACCTAGCATACCGAGCAAACCAAGGTGAGTTCACACAAGCCAAGGCATGGGGTTCCCAGGGGGGAATGGGGATTTGATAATGACTGTACATACATAGATGACAGAACCTACTGCTAGACTAGTAACACTTATTGAACGATCTTCGCACACCTGCCAAGGACATTGGCCGCGATACTATGAAACGATCTTCGCACACCTGCCAAGGACATTGGCCGCGATATTATGACTGTCTTCGCACACCTGCCAAGGACATTGGCCGCGAACTAAACTTACGACATCTTCGCACACCTGCCAAGGACATTGGCCGCGATACAAACAAACCTAGTCTAGAAAAACTTGGGGAAAGACCTTCCCCAACATCTTCGCACACCTGCCAAGGACATTGGCCGCGATGGAAACTAATACGATACATTGTAACGAACGAACATACTACTACTCACGCTATACTATTACTGAACTATTAACTGTGAACTCGCTCAACTAGTTGTTGACTCTCTCTTGCATGCCTTGCAGGACTTTAGGTACATATGGAGCTTGCACAGGGAGGAGCAGGTCGTTGTGGGACATGGATCGAATGATGCCATGTTATCTATTTAAACATTTGAATTTACTATTTACATTGGGTTTACATACTAATGCTTCCGCTATACACTTATTGATGTTTGGTTTTGAAAACACCTTTCGTATTGATGAATGATTTTACTACTTACTTATATGTTCAATATGATTGGTGGCTTGATCCTGGTCAGTCACGCCTCCAAGCGGTGATACTCCGCGTGGGGATTTTGGGGGTGTGACACCGGAGAGATTGGGAAGCCGGCCTCCTCTACGCAGAACACGTGGGGGGGACCGACTACTCCAACCTCACTGTTCCCCGAGGCCCCTCCGATCCATCACCTCATTGGCCCAAGGCAGTGGGGTCTAGCTTCGTCCCGCCCCAGTTTCAGCCGCCAGCGGAAGGAGAGACGGGTCCCCTTGACAACTGCAAGGAGATGTTCGAGGCTCTCACTGGTTACTCATACCACCCGAACCCACCAGTCGCCCGAACGAGCGATACCAGCGGTGACGGTGAGGTATGTATTTTGTTGTTGTTGTATATTTTTGTTTTGTCTATTTTTTTTCGTTAGTATTTCTTTTTTCCTAGTTAAATGAACGTTGTGGGGGTGTTCCCTATATAACCCTCACGAGACCTACTCATCCTCCCAAGCTATTGGGGGGTTTAAAAGGGCTTGTTGCATAAGCTAAATGCAACCGTGATTCCTACGAAAGTGAGTTAGGATTGTTGTTGTTGTAAATTAATTTTCCACATAAAAAATGGTAAATTAACGTATGACTAGGTAATACTTTCATAAAAATGGTAGAACTAAGTAGCTAACAAATTTTAATGGTTGTGAGAAGCATGCTTCTACACAAGGGTTAAGATTTGTAGGTACATTGTGTTCGAGGGACGACCGTTTTTGTGAAGAAAAGAAGAAGACATGAGCATCTAGCGAGAAAAATCAGGTGCATGCGTTTCCTTTTACCTTGATTCTCATTTAGTAATAAGTGGATTGTAATTGTATTTTACTTTTCGGGGTGAAATTTTTGGGAAATTAGCCGTGTCACATCCCTTGTGCGATTTAAAAACTCTAGTTCTTACACATTGAGGACAAACCTCAAGTGTGGGGATGGGGGAGTAGTAAAAGTTTTTCAAATTTTGACCCGTTCGTTTAAACACTACACATTGAGGACAATGTTTACCTCAAGTGTGGGGATGGGGGAAAATTTCAAATTTTTTTTTCAAAAATGTCTTGGTTCAAAAGCGATCTCAAAAGCACAAGTAACTAAGTAAACAAGGGATGACACAACCCATTTGGTCTTTTGTCATGGTCAAGTTCGAATTAATAGCATGACGGGTATTTAGCGGGTGGTTATTTGGGAATAGTTCGCCTAAGAAACTAGCACATTATGCATGTCACATACCATACCCTTTATATATGTGAGGTTTTGAGCCACTTTTACATCAATGAATTACATATTTATGTTTCTTTGTTTGAGTGGACCATTAGTCACGTATTGTAGAACTTGCGAGTTTTGATACGTTTGAGACCATAGACCGAATACAAACACGAGAATGATTAACGCATTAGGTAAACCTTTTCCTTTTACACCAATTGCTTACCCTTACCCAAATAAATCCCCTAGTCACCCTCTTTGAGCCTAATCCTTTCGTTTGACAACCCATTTAGCCCATAACCTTAAACCTTTTCTTTTAAACCCGTGTGATGAAAATTCGATTATAGGAGTTAAGTTTGTTTAGTTGTGAATCATTTGTTTGTGAAAAAAAAATCAGAAAATGTTGCGAAAAAGAATAGAAAATCATTGAGAAAAGAACAAAAATATATGTTCCTAGTTTGTGGAATAAAAGGCGAAAATTATTGCCTTCTAGTTTGATGTTGGTAGTTAGTTGTGTTTAGAATAGTTGTTTTGCAATAAAAGTTGAATTTTCATCACCTTAGCCACTTTAAATATCCTATTTCCTACCCTTAGCCTAGCCCAATTACAACCCTTACGAAAACCTTATGACTTGTGCTTAGTATTCGTGTTCGGTGGTGGAGAATGATTGAGTTGCAAGCCTATGCGGGTACGTGTTCTAATCGGTTTTGAGTGATCACTTTTTGAAAGTGCTAATACATCATGAAAATTAGCCAATTAATAAACCGAGTGGAGAGAACATTGTGAGGGATGTGCATGATTTATTGGTTTCAAGGGCGGGTTAATCTTGGATAACCATTTTATATGTGATTATTCATTTTACTGTTAGATATTTTGTAAATTGTAAAAAGTTTGAACTTGGGCATGACAATTGACCTTAACCTTCGTCTTGGGAATGGGGAGTGTATTTCTTGTTCGACCCACGTGAAAGTGAAAGACAGATTTGCTTTAGGGCAAGCAAAAGACAAGTGTGGGGATGTGATACGTGGTCGAATAACGGTGCTCGTTTATGCTTAAGTTTGAGTTTTTACTTGACTTTTAATCTCGAATAGCCTACTTTTAATTAAATTTGTGTTTTGCAGGTTTAACGAAGTTTAAGGAGCTTTTCGGGAGCTTTACGGGTCACCGGAGTGAAAAACGGACCACCGGGACATCAAACGGATCAATCGGGAGTACGAAATGGGAAAAACGGAAAATATGAGCTGGGGAGGTCGGCGAAGACACCCCTACGGTCGTCGGCGACGCCCCTTAAAAACCCCCGTCGGCCATGAAATCGCGTAACCAGGCAATTAGTGTGTCGGACGGAATCCAGAAAAAGGGAGGCCGTCGCCAACGGGTCCCCAGGCCGTTGGCGACGGGCCTTAGTTTGTTCTGACGCAAATTTTTTTGTGATTTAGAGGTTGGAAATGATTTTTATTGGTGGGTGGCCATTCAATTCGGGGAGTTACATTGTTTTTGTGTTTGAAACTCATCTTGGAGCCAGGAATCAGCACATCTCTTCCACTCTCCATCATCATAAATCCCAATCCATCCATTACACCCTTCATCACCCGAATCATTATCATTCACTATTTGATTCTTCATCACCACCATTCCAAAACCCTAATTCATCCATCATTGAAATCCATCACCATCATCCTTCATCCCAACACCTAACCTTCATCATTCACCATTCTACAAGCTTCAAGATGATCCAAATCGAGTCTTCAACATCCGGTGATCAAGTCCTTTCGATCATGCACGACTAATTTCTTGGAGGTTTCTGTGACAACTCGAGTTTCCAAGATTCTATCTTCGCATTTAGTGCACGTTAAATTTTTTTTTATTTTATTTTATTTTAGTTGTTTGTTAATACGACACGTTGTTTCACAACGCTTACTTTTGTAATACGTTGTATCGTATTTCGACTGATATGTTATACTTGGAAATCCATAATATTTATTATGTGTGATTGTATGTTAATAAGGTGTTATTAATTAACATGTAAATAAAGATGGAACTTCTACTGTAAACTAGTATCATGAAATCACCCTTTATGGTGAAAACACTATAAGTGTTTTCGTCCAGCCATAGTCAACGAAATCAGAGACTGGGCCTTGGCCCAGTGGGGGATTTAGATATTTTATAGAACAAACTTCTCAGAGAAGCTTCACATTTTTCCAAACAATATCTTGTCAAAATTGTTTCTCTCTCTATCTCTGGAACACCCACAAAGAGAACTCATCTTGAAGCAAAAACCTCTGATTAATTCTTGGTTAGTAATCTTCATGTTCAGTTGTTTAAGATGCTCATCGTATGATTATTGGATGTTTAATCATGATGTTTGTATATATTTGATATATGTGATTATGTGACTGATCATTGTGTGATTGTTAGATAATTATCATCTATGAAATGTCTGGATATTTGATGTTTTGGATCAACAGTGGGTATAAGTTATGAATGATAAACTGATTAAATCGGGATCCTGGTATCATAGGATGTTGGCAAGTTATATATTACATATCAATGATTGATTAAATGACTTTGTAGATGGTTAATCAAGTAACTGTAATGAGATTTTTGCTGGGTTTTTAAGTTACAGTGAGTGTTGTTGGTGATGATGAACAATAACGAAAACACCCCCCATATTTATAACTGGACGAAATCACTTGAGGTGATTTCGGCCCACAAGTGATTTCGGACCTTAGTGTTTTCGGCCCAATCAGTTTACGGCCCAAAGATTAACAAAGTGATTTCGTCACATGTTCAATGAAAACCAAAGAGTGTTTTCGGCAAAATAGTGATTTCAAACCAAGTTGGTTTTCGGCCCAAACAGTTTTTGGCCCAAAGGGTGATTTCGGCCCACTAGAGGGTTTTCGGCTGAATAGTGTTTTCGGCTCTAAAGGGGTTTTCGGCCATAGGGTGTTTTTCGGCACTTATGTGTTTTTGGCAATATGTTAACTGTTATAATTAATGTAATTAATTATGTTATTCAATTAAACTAATCATTGGAATAACTCAGTTATTTTAATTAACCTTGTTAAATATGTAAGTTGATAACTTCATCGTTTGAGTAACTCCGTTAGTTGACAAATTCTGTTAAGTAGTTAACTGGGTTAACTGACTTACTCTGTTTATTTATTATTTCAATGAAGTGGATTAATTATGTTATTCCATGAAATCTGTTAACTTTATTTACTCAGTTAATTTGCTAGATTTGCTAGATGCCAACTCTGTTACATGTATAGATGCAATTAACTGCTTGTGTTGCATGTTATGAACTGTCAAACACTCTGTGATATTACTGTGATGCTTGTTACATGTGAAACATTACGAACGTGAACTGATTGAGTATACGTGCACTATAGGACTTGACTGATTTATTATGAGCACTTAACTTAGCATACCGAGCAAACGAGGTGAGTTCACACTCTTACCAAGGCATGGGATTCCCGGTGGGTTGGGAATGGGTTATGAAACTATAATGGAACCTACATATCCTCCTTGGGTAGGATATGTACCGCCATCCTCCATGGGTAGGATGCCAATATTAATCCTGCGTATTCTCCTTGGGTAGAATACCTACGTTCGTCCTCCTTGGGTAGGACAACAACCTTAACGTACGTAAAACCTACGTACACTCACACTCGCTACGGTCCTTGGATCAAGAAGGGCACGTACAAACACGACTAGTCTAACACATGGGGAAGCCCCCACTAATCTTCGCACAGATGCCTGAAAAGGCCGCGATACGGCCACTAACCTTCGCACAGATGTCTGGAGGACCGCGATACGGCCACTAAACTTCACACAGATGTCTGGAGGACCGCGATGGGAATTAATAAGAAACATGGTTTACAAAACGAACAACTGATTTATGAAACGAATTCTATAACTGAATAACTAACTGTGAACTCGCTCAACTTTTTGTTGACTCTCTGTTACATGCCTTGCAGGACCTTAGGTACTTTTGGAGCTTGCACGGGAGGCACGGTCGTTGTGGATATGGATCGTGAATGTGTTGTTAAACTTTATGACTTTTTGTACTTAAACTGATGTTGGGTTTTCCATTAATGCTTCCGCTACACACTTGTTTATATTTGGTGTTGGAAACACCTATCGTATTGATGAATGACTTTTACTTTATACTTATGTTCAATATGATTGGTGGTTTGATCCTGGTCATGTCACGCCTCCAAGCGGTAGTACTCCGTGAGTGGATTTTGGGGGTGTGACAGATTCATCCTGGTGTAGACTTTTGTGAGATTTAGGGTTTATTATGTATTGATGTTTGATTTGTGACAACTTGAATTACATTTGAATCTTTAGACAATTATCCTACCTTTGTATTGAATTTACGAATTGTCGACTGAGTGATTAAATTTGACTTTGTTAAACGAATACACGTATTTATGCCTTGTCTTTTGGTAGGATTTGCTAGTCCAAGGTAACGAAGTGCATTGTGGTCCGTTGTCTATGACGTTGATAGCGATTGGCACCTAAGCTTTGTGATTGTTGACCCGTTAATGAATTAATTCAAGTAAATCAAATTAAAATGCGTAGTAACCTTAAGTCTTGCATTTGTTGAAACCGGGTGTGAACCTTGTTATTTCATATTGTCTTATTAATCAATTTCCTTACAATTGTTAATCTTTAGTCGTTAATCAACTTAACCAATTGTGATATACTCACTTATTCTTGATTGAAAACAAGCCCTGTGTGATTAAATCACTTATTGATGGGGAACTTGATTTTCAGATGCATGACAGGCACATGAGCAAGTCCTTGAACGGGTTAGTACCATCGTACCGACAAAGAGACGAACTTGACTCCAGGATAAACTGTGATATTTTATCACTTATTCAAATGGACATGTGATTGTTTGTCACTTATTTAGGTCGTATGCAATATTTACATGTATGTGTGGTATCATGGAAGATCTAGACTTGCGCCCCCGTTATTTTTCGGTAAAAGATTTAACCATGATACCCAGATGATAAAACAACATAAAGACCGCATATCTCAGAACCTCGGCATACTATCAAACGAAATTTCGGTACCAAGACCATATGCCAATGAATGGTTCCCACCTGGCTTGCAGTTCGTCATGTTTAAATCAACCTGAACGTTTTAATCTGATTGTGAGCCTACCGATACATCATTAGTAGAGCTGTTTATCGTTTTTCATCTTGCATTTTTAACCGTATTTGACCGACCACAGGTGTATCATCATCTTCTCTTATCTTTCCAAGAAACTCATTTTTGGTTTTTGGATTTTTTAATGTTTTTGAATTTTTAAAATTTTTCAATGTTTTTGGATTTTTCTGAATTACTCCCCCTTAAATGCAGAAAATAAATAACCAAAAGACATATTTTTGGATTTTTGCAATTTTCTGATGTTTTTGTATTTTTCATTAAAAAGTAAAGACAGAGAGCAGTAAATAATTCAAAGACATATTTTTGGATTTTTGAAATTTTCTGATGTTTTTGTATTTTCTTGAAATTTTCTCCCCCTAAAATGCAAAAAGTTAATAAATTGAAAATATTTTTGTATTTTTAGTTTTTAAGAAAATATTTACAAAAACGATTCGCCGAAGATGATCTACTCGGGTTTCACCTTGATGCCATTGACCAAAAGAAGATAATCAAAACGTGATTTATCGAAAGCTTTTGTAAACAGGTTGGCACGTTGGTGATCCGTGTGGATTTTCACAACATCGATAAGTTTCTTTTCATAGCAATCTTGTATGAAATGACACTTTATCTCGATGTGTTTGGTCTTTGAGTGCTGTACAGGATTACGAGTGATCTGTAAAGCAGCTTCATTATCAACATAAATAGGAGTAGTTTGGAATTCAAAACCGTAGTCACGCATTTGCTGTTGGATCCATAAAACCTGGGAGCAGCAACTAGAAGCTGAAATGTACTCAGCCTCACATGTTGAAGTGGCCACACAGGTCTGCTTTTTACATTGCCACGTGACTAGGCGATTCCCCAAGAACTAACATCCCGCTGATGTTGACTTCGCATCAATCTTGCAGCCGCCATGATCAGAATCACTGAATGCTATCAAATCAAAGTTATCATCCTTAGGGTACCAAAGGCCGGTGTCTGGACAACCCTTCAGATAACGAAAAATCCTCTTAACAACCATCATATGAGAAACTTTCGGATTGGACTAGTAACGGGCAAGAAGACATGTCGGATACAGAATAGCGGGCCTTGAAGCGGTAAGATACATAAGAGATCCGATCATAGCACGATAGATAGATGGTTCCACATGTTCACCGGTTCCGTCAGGAGTAATTCCATGATTTTGAGCCAGAGGAGTCCCCGCAGTTTTGAGTCTTCCATCTGAAATCGTTTCAAGATATCCCCAACGTACTTGGTCTGATGAATAAAGACCGCTTTCTCAGATTGATGAACCTGCAAACCAAAAAAGAAATTCATTTCTCCCATAGCTCTCATCTCGAACTTCTCTTGCATCACCCGCTCGAATTCCTTGCACATTTCAACATTTGAAGACCCAAAAATGATATCATCAACGTACACCTGAACCAGCAACAAATCCTCATTTCTTTCCTTGATGAAGAGAGTACAGTCGATCAACCCACGTCGAAAACCATTCTGCAACAGATAGGAAGACAACGTTTCGTACCAAGCCCTCGGAGCTTGATGAAGACCATAAAGTGCCTTGTTCAGAAGCCAAACTCTGTCAGGATGAATCGGATCTTCAAAACCAGGCGGTTGCTCAACATATACTTCTTCTTCGACCACATCATGAAGAAACGCACTTTTCACATCCATTTGATACACTTTAAACTTCTTGTAGGACGCATAAGCCAAGAAAATCCTTATCGCCTCAAGACGTGCCACTGGTGCATAAACTTCATTATAATCAATGCCTTCTACCTGATTAAAGCCCTGGACAACCAATCTCGCTTTGTTTCTCACAACAACACCTCGGTCGTCTTTCTTGCACTTGTAAACCCATCGAGTACCAATCTTCTTGTAGTTCGGGGGCCTGTCAACCAATTTCCACACGCCCAATTTCTGAAACTGCTGAAGTTCCTCTTGCATGGCTTCAACCTATGAATCGTCTTTCATCAGCTCCTTCCGTGATTTTGGCTCAACTTGACAAATATAACAGGCCAACTTGACAAATATAACAGGCGAAAGACCAATCATTCTGTTCCCTGGATTCTCTAATAGCTGAATACAAACCAGCATTCCGGTTGTTTCTCAACTGATTACGTGTCTGCACACCACTTTGGACATCTCCTATGATATTCTGCCAAGGATGAGTATCATGAATTCGAGTTTCAGGAACATCAGGAACTCGAGTATTGATAACCAAATTGTTGATATTCAAATCAACAACCAAATCGATGCCTGGAGACGCGGTAGATGTGGATGCATTGCCTTCAGTATTACCTTGGCCCTTCACATGAGAAGTTGCTTCAGAAGTACCCTGAACAGGAATTGGAGTAGCTTCATTAGCATCATGAAACTCATCATCTTCCGACAATACATTATAATCAGCTGCATCTTCAAACTCCTCATTTTGAGCGACATTATTCACGAAACATTATAATCAGCTGCCTCTTCAAACTCCTCAACTTCCGATGAAACAGGAATTGGAGTAGCTTCATTAGCTCTGATACCACTTGTAGGTCCACTTGGAGGATCAAGATAACCTACATCCTTGTTTGTTAACACAAATACGAGTGCGGAATCCATGTAGTTATGCAAACCGAATCTCAGAAATGCAAAACACAAGTAACCAAAGATTCACAATCTTAGATTAACTAAAGAGAATCAGTACAACACATACACACAGTGCTTACAACTCTCAGGGACTCTCTTACTGAAATGAGGAGCAAGTGTCTGTTTATATAGGCCCAACACCCAGTAACCCTACGAAGAAGGTTACTGGGCTCATGAACAATCTTCAGTCCCACGAAGAATAGGAGATCTTCGTGGACCATTCCAGCAAATGAACCATTACCACGAAGAAAGGTTCTTCGTGGTGAACAAAACTGATAAGGACCATTGTTCGTGACATATGCAATCCCACGAAGACTAGGGGTTCTTCGTGGGGACCCTATACAAAACATAACTTGCAGCATACAGTAAGATAAAAACACATAACTAACAGTTGCACACATGCAAACTGTTTTACAACGCTAACAAAATAAACGTCGTGCTAAGTCAAGATAGGAGGATATCTTGACTTGGCCGACTCGACCAAAACTATACAGACCGTAAATAAAGACCGTACAAATTACAACATAATAATAACAAGCGACAGACACAAAACTTCACCAACAATGGACCTATATCTTTTACCTAAATTTGAACAGTTTACAACCCACATGTGTGGATGATTAATAAATCACAAGTGCTGACACCCCAAAAGGACCATATATGCGGACAAACATTTTTTTACACTCAAATGCGGACATCACTTAAACAATTAAGTACGGACATTTTAAAAAAAAACACAAGAGTGGACATCACCATTTTGACAAATGCGGACCATATACTTTTAACAAGTACTGACACTTTGTGACTTTACAAAGTCTGGAAATTAGGGATTCCTTTTTCACAGTTCCCACAAACAAAACCCCCTGATGCATAAAAATCAAGGATGCCAGACATGAAACCAATCATCAAACAGTGTTATTGTACAACCAACAACAAACAATCATTGCTCAATCATTCGTCTAATAATTACGTATTCATTGGCGTAAACAATCACACACAATCAATTGTTTGGATCATCTAGGGTTTCGCATTGAAATCACAAGAACAAATTGTCAAAATAACACAAGCACATACCTTGGATGGATATAGAGATGACTCTAGGAGAAATGAAGAGATCAAGACTGATGTGTGAACTTGTGAAGCCAATAATGATTGATGGAGATTAGGGATGATTGGAGAGTGTAGGAACGTACAGAGAAGTTATGGGAGGGTTTGAGTAGTTATAATAGAGTTTCACAACACACTAAACACCCCCCTAATACTATAACTTTTACACAAAATCCACATAATATCATGTAGTTCACAATTAAAGCATACAGTTCACATAGTTGTCATGCAACACATAAGTTTCGTATAAACCATCCGTTTATAATTATCATTCGCGTTAGTTACCAATCTTCAAGAGTTATCACGTACGTCTTCCGGTAATTCCCCGAATTACCAACGTAGACTCATTTAACCGACCCTAGTTAAATGCACTGCTATGAATGTATGATTTAATTCGACCGTGGTTAGGTTAAAGTATTAATCTGAAGTTGCGGGTTGTCACATCATCCCCAACTTGAAAAAAATTTGTCCCAAAATTTAATAAGCAGTCTCAGAAAAATGAAATGGTGAGTTAAGATGATTGTGGATTTTCCTCGGGTACCACATCATCCCCAACTTGAAAGAAATTCCGTCCCGAAATTCACTCGTCGCATCAGGGTTAGTTTCGGCAGATTTGACTAAATGAGTATTAGGTTCAACTCGTTGTTTGGCCAACCAGCCCATACCAATGACTACATTAAAGCTACCAAGGGTATCAGGTGTCAAACACTTGACCCAGAAAATCTAGTTTGCACCCAAAACAATTATGGGATTCTTCAATCGGCTGACCGTTAGCCAATTTCTCAATGTGTTTGGTTTCCAAAAGGGGTTTGGAGTCGATCCTAGCAGTCTACTAAACCTCAAGGTCACGAGACTCCAATCGGTACTAGGATAGAATAATGTAGAAAAGGATTGTTTTACAGATAATGTACCATTTTCGTCGTTGTTTTTATCGTTGTTGTTGTTATTCCTAATGTCGTTTTTGTTGTTTCCTGCATTGTTGGCATTCTGGTTTAGCTGTGGGCAATCCCTCTTGATGTGATTCTCACTTTCACACTGAAAGCAGCTCTTTCGATCGCCTTATTGATGTTGCCCCTGTTGCTGCTGTGGCTGCTATTGCTTGGGGAACAGAGCTCTGCAATCCTTGGCCATGTGAACTACCTCATCACATCTCGACATGTTCTAGTTCACTGGCCGTAGTGATGGTAGTTGCACTTATTGCACTTTGGATGCTTACCTGCGTACGACCCTTGATTCTGATTGTTGTTCTGGTTCTGATTTGCAGCTGGAGTTTAGTTGAAGCTATGATTGTTGTTGTTGTCCGCCTTCTTCTGTTGCTAACTTGAGTTGGAATTAGAGGCCTTGTCTGAGTCGTTCCACTTTCGCTTGTTATCGACAGCCATAGTAGTCATAAGACCACGCTCTGGTAGTGCACCACGTTCGACTTCCTGATCAGTAATCTTGTGGGCGAGATGGATAATCCGTGGTAAGTTATCGAGATTCACCGCTGTGACCATACTCTTAATCTGTGGTGCCAAGCCTTTGATATACAACTCGATCCTCCTTTGGGGCGGGTTCGATAAGTTTGGGCACATGCCTGCAAGCTCATGAGATCGTTTTGTATAAGCTTCGATCTCGGATCCAACCATCTTCAGATGATAGTACTCATTCTCCAGCTTCTGAATTTGATCACGAGGACAATACTCCTCCCGCATCAACTCCTTGAAGTCGTCCCAAGTTGTGGCATTTTCCATTTCAATCCCAAGCATTTTAACTTGGGCGTTCCACCATGTTAAGGCACCATCCTCCAAAGTGCCCGAAGCATACTTCACCCTGTCCCCGGCCGGACCGTTACACATCGCAAAAGCCGATTCAGCCATCATGAACCAACGGAGAAGTCCCACTGCTCCTTCAGTTCCATTGAATGTTTGTGGCTTGCAATCCATGAACGCCTTGAAAGTAAGGCGGGCGGATTGTTCTGATTCTATTCATGTGCGGGCCTGTAGGTGAAAGGACATACAACGCATGAATGAGAGTTTGAGTAAACGAATAAAGAACAAGAATCGTCTTGTGGTGAGTGTCGTACCAGCTTGCTGAGCTGCTAAAGCCTCAGCCAAACGCGTATTGATGAGTTCCGTCAACTCTGCCTGAGTCATGACGATATTGCCACGTCCACCGCCGCAGCCACCACCGCATCCACCACCGTGTCCACCACGTCCACTCATGATTCTGCATCCACAAGGAGAGTGGAAAGAGTAGAAATCAATCATCGCTGTGACTCATATATGTCACACCCCAACCGATGGCGGAAACATCGGAGTGTGACGAAATAGATTGCTCATTACACATAACACTAGAATTTGCAACAAGTATTTAAATAACGAATTTCATTTCATTACTAAAGAATCAATTACATCTTTTGAAATTAAAAATACAACAACCTTGACGCAAAAGAATTACATTATAATAATAAGTATACAAAGTTTAAAATGAGTATCTAGGCATCCTTCTATGTTCCATGCATCATCAACATCATCATTAAACCTGTAACATGTTTAAAAGCATAGTTCAATACAAAAGTATTGGTGAGTATACAAGTTTGGTGTAATAGCATATAAGTATAAAAATGATAGTGAACAATCCACATGGAAAACCTAGTTATCAAGATTAACGTATAAACTGGCATGTGTAGGACTAATCAAACCAAAGATGAAACGCAATAAGCTCTTAACATAACCCAACGTTCACAGGCGGTGCGTTAATCGTATAGCGATACATATGTTAAGGATAGGCTCGTACGAAGTTAATGATAAGTCTAACACAAAACGTTCAAACCTAGAAAACACGAATCAAGCATAACATAATAGTAAGCATATATTGGATTGTTTGTATGTATGATTGCATAAGAATATGTATGTTAAGCGTGTTTTGTATATAGAAACATGTTACACCCAAAAAGTGTGAAAACGGTAAAATGGGTCAAGTATACTCACAAAATTGCTAATTCTTCCGATTATCCAAGTGTTGACGAGTGAATAAGATTGGGAGGTTGAATGTATTCGGATTGGAGTTCAAGGTATGATAACATTCGGAATTAAAAGTATAACAATGTAAACATACAAGAAAATAATCACTTAGACTTAGCACTCGTTCTTGACACTATGAAAACCCATGGGGTTTAGAATGATTTCATGAGTTTAATACCCATTAGAATCGTAACGAGGAACTACGTGCTTAGTGATGTAACTTAACAACTTGATGAATAACCATTAGATTATCTTCAAGGGTTCGGTTACTATGGATATTACACATTTTATATAGTATTTATAAGTTTAGTCCAACAATTTTACAAATATTATCATAGAAGTCATACATAGAGGTAGGAGGATAAACCTTCCATTTAAGACCTCTTTTGTATTTTTACCAATGCACAAGTTGTCAAAGACAACAAGGATGGTCATGAATGGATTATTACCGAAATAAAATATACTAACTAACTAACTAACTAAAAAGAAAACATCAAGTGAAGTGTGGATTGTAAGTAGGATTGCCCAAGCTATCCCAATAATCACACATATTCAAGTTCAAGACTTGTTCATCACTTGTGGGTTAAAACCCTTTTAAAACAGAAAGTTTTGAGGATTAAAACCTCTGGGTTTACATGTTACAACCTTGTTTTTAGGCACACATAATCATAGTCTTGATTAGTGGCATAAGGACATAGGAATGTATGAATAAAACATAAGATTAAAGAATGTTTAATAAAGTTTTCTTCCAAAACAGAAAGTCGGACCTTAAAAATAGGATGTTTCACCTTGGTTTTCCATGGAAAACCTTGTGAAAACAATCCTAGAGGTGTTCCATACTTTGTTTAGGAAGAACAAGTGAAGAAAGGTAGACGAAATGTTAGTTTTAACCCACTTTTGCACTTAGAATAATTCTGCCTTGAACCTAAATTTCCAGCTGATTAGAGTGTTTTTGGGTGTGGATTAGTGTGTTTTTAAAGTGGAAAAAGTGTGGAAATGAAGTGGTATTTATAGGAGAGGTTTAGGGTTAGTTTAAGTGGTAATAAATGAGAAAAACACAACAAACAAACACACTTTTGCCCAATCCACGAGCTGGAAACGTGATTCTGTGGATTTGGGGGGCTCGCGGGGCGCGACGACCAAAAGGTGTCTCAGTCGCGCGACACGACAAGTCGAGTTCCAGAAATGAGGTTTCATTCTTGTTATAATTAGTCCCTCATGTTTAACTTGGTTATGTTTTAGTGTGTTTTATGTAAGAAAAGCAAAGTATAAGGTGTTTTCTTATAACTTAGACATATGAATAAGTATATAAATCATGATTAAGTATTCGTAGGCGTTTAATGGAGTAAAAACAAGGGCGAAAACGTATAAATTGCGTATGTAAGATAGGAAATTGCAAGTTTATTAAATGTTTCCAAGAATCACGAAAATAGGTATAAATGTGTAACGAGTAAAGACGTAAAAGTATAAAATGCATAAGTGTCGGTATAATTTGTATAAAATAGGAGTGTTATTACGATTTAAATCTCGGTTTGCCAAGTTATAAAATGAAATATGATTACAAGAGAGGCAAGGTTTCAAAAATAGAATTACAAAGCAAGATTTCTAATTCAGATAAGTTACGAAAAAGCGGAGCGTTACAGTCTCCACTCCTTTAGGAAATTTCGTCCCGAAATTTATTCAAGAGGAAGACTTTGAAAAAGACAATTTTGGCTAAAAGAATGATTGTCTAAAATCGAGGCTTGGAAGTTTTGAAACGTGTAGAAAAGTATGAAAATTTTTGAAGAACAAAAAGATAGGTTTGTAAAAAGAGTTCGTTTGACTAAAATGATTTGAGGCATTGGGCATAAGTAGAACTTGCATGTGTGTGTGTATAGATAAGCGAGCTTAATTAAGTTGGAATAACTCAATGAAGAGGTATTATAATATGTTATCCTAGAAGGGAAAGCTTTCGTATAAAACTCTATGCATTTTGATGAAAAGCGTGGTCGCACAATAAGTTGTAAGAAAAGTTTCATTGGTTTCAAGAAATTAATAAATCACATGTTTGTAGGAAATTATTCATTGACGAGGAACGAGAAAGTTAGGTATTTTAAATAAAACGATTTTGGAGGTAACGACCAACTAAATATGTTTGCACATAAATAAAGGATGGAAAAATAGTTTTAACCAAGATAGTATCTTAGGGTTCGAACGTGTAAACAGATTTGATTGTAAATGAGGTTTGTAATAAGGCAAGAATAATGGAGAATAAATGGAGGTATAAGAGTGAACGATTGATCTAGTAAACGAATACGAGTATAAGAATGGCATATGTATTGGATAAACGAAAGCGATGTGTTAAGAATGAGGTCTCGTCATGGATAATCAGATACTGCGCATTTAGCAATGCATTTGTGAGTTGTTAAAGTTTGCATATTAGGTATAAATAGGTCTGCAAAACACCGAATTTCTCATGGCACATTTGTGACAACTGTGTTCTATAATCGATGTACAATGTAAAACAATGATGATTATTAATAAAACAATGTGCTTTGGTGTTATTATATGTGTTTTGGTGTATTTATGTGTGTATTTGTGTTTGGTGATTTTTCAATTCGATTCGATTCCGATTTCAAGCTTTAAATCGCTTTCTGGAAGGTTATACGCGCATTGATGCGTAAATATAACCAGTTTAATGCAACGAACACTCCGGAATAGTGAAATAGGCTTAACATACCTTAAATAACCTCCACATAACCTAGAAATAAGTTTTTGGATGGTTTGGTGTGTTGAAATCAAGTTTGTTCGATCGCAGGGACTATTTGTGTCAAACTGCGAAACTATACCGATTTGTATAGTAACGAACATTCCGGAACTTGATCATGAGTTAAACATACCCTAAATATCCTTTACATAGCTTAGAAATAGGCTTTGAGGGGTTCAGTATGCTAAAATAAACTTTATTGATCAATAGGGACTAAAAGCGTCAAAAAGTGCACAAGTTTGCATTTTCGCGCATATCTTTCGTTCTGAATATATCCGGACATCCAAAAATTTATGTAAGCATTAAAATATTTTATTTTTGTGTTTGGCATAAGAATATTCCATTCGTCGCTTAATTTAGATCGTTTTTGCGTTCGTTACGACTTCCGTCGTAATTAACCGAACAACGCAACCGTACGACCAAACGAGCCGACATCCGAGATATTTTTGAGCATTTTTTGAGTTCCCTATACTTTAACTTCATTTTAGAGCCTTGAAATAAGGTTAACGGGGCTTAAACGTGTAATAAATGAGCCGAAATGCAAGATTCTGAAGTGCAGGGACCAAATTGCAAATTCTGGAAACTCAGCCCACACGGGCCGCGTAAGACTTGCTTGTCTTTTACGCGGGCCACCTGAGACACCCAGATCAGCAAAACTGATTTTCTTGCTGTTTCCAGCTGTTGCACCTGTGTTTTCCACTTGCAAATGGTTTTTGCAACACAATGGGCTCATACTAGGGGCTCCAATGGTATTAGAAAACAATGGGCCCAAGTGGAGGGCCTAGATCGAAGCTCGTTTCCCGATAAACGATCCTAACGGTTCTAGTTTTCCTATAAATAGCTACCCCCATTTCATTCCCAAACCACATTTGATCTGATTTTAGCCCTCTAAGTTGGAGTGAACACTTCATACCTGAGGGTAAATCGGATCAAAGCTTGCGGGGACCCTTTGTAAGTATTCCTTCGTTCTTTTCATTCGTTTTTATCGTAAAAGTCAAACTGCGTTTGACTTTCTGCATTAACCAGTTTATGGTCAATGCGAAGTTCGTTTGAACTTCATAACGTGAGCGTAATCACGATGGTTATAGTCCCTAGTGACTACACCTACTGATTACCACGTTATCTAGGCTCAGTGACGAGTCGTAGTTTCGGCCAAAATGCGTTTTCTCACGTATTTTGTAACCAAACTACTTTTAGGTATCAAAACCGTTTGTTTTGATACCAAACCTGTTTTCAAACTTAACTAAACAGGTTCTAGCATGTTTAGCTTGTCACTTTTTAGTTTAGTGCTTGTATAGAGTCGTAAGTCAAGCGGACTAAACACCCGCTTAGACTTTCGAACACGACCCGTTTGGTCGATCATTAGGATCCGACCAAACATGTTTAGTGACCATAGTTGCAGAGGGAATAACCTTTCGAGGTTATACCTTATGGTCACCTAGTTTAAATAGTTGTATGATAGGTAGTTTATATGCCTTAGGTAAATTACCAAAATGCCCTTTTCATACATAATTGGTAATTAAGCATATGTAACCTAAACTTTTGTCATGAAATTGATTATGTAACATATTTAAACATGTTTTGGCATATAATACTTGTCATAGGACTAGTTAGACGTCTCGAACACGCATTTTGAGCGCACGACGCGTTAAAGTAGCGTAAGCTGCCTTAATGGGTCGCGATGGGTCGAAAGCACTTAGGTTAGGTTCCGATCTAGAATGTAGACTTTGTTAAACCATATCACATGAGTTCCAACACTCATTTGGTTTACAAGACCTCATTATATCCGATCTTCTGATTGAGGTGTCAATTTATTTACTAGTGGTTCGATTACTAGGTGCTGCTTGATTTCTCTGGTTTACTTGAGTTTGTTGAAGTTCTATTGATTGAGGATACTTTGCACTTCATGTGAGTATATAGTTCCCCTATTTTACTGTTTTCGATTGTTTTGGAGTGATTCATATGTACAAAATGATTTTCAAGGTTTAAACGATGATTTCAAAAACGATTAAAACGATTTATACTAAACTAATAACGATTTCAATAATGTGAACAAACTTGTTGGTTGTAGTTACATAACGAATGACATTCATTAATTTTGGCCGAACCGACCAGTATTAGGTTATGGTACCATAGGATCTGACAAATCCCGTTATTGTACTGCACCCATGGTTATGTGTGGGTGTTGTGGGTAACGACTGAATCTGTGATTGTTAACTTACCCTTTGGTGGTTTGTTAATGCAAGAAGCGAGAAACGAGGTAGTCGAGTCACGAAGGTTTGAATGTTATTAGAGAGACGACCATAAATAGTTTTCACAAATTAAAACGAGGATGATTTAAACGAGTTAATGATTTGGAAACGATTTGAACAAGTTAAACGAATTGGATAAACGATTGGTTTTTGGTTAAGTGTTTAGATAACGGGACGGGTGTAATGTGGTGAAAGCATGGTAGATACGCCGATGGTACTTCTTATATATAAGTGTTTTCAACATATTACATACCGTGACGTTATTTAGTTCACTTGGGTAAACGATTTTGAAACGATGTCACGCAACGATGTTTTCTAAAAGATATGAACCATACGAGTTTTATTAACGAGTTTTTACGAGATGTTTTACAAATTGGTTTTCTAAAACAAATGTTTTTGGGTTAAGAATCATGGCTACGAGATTTTATGAACCATAACCAACTTGATTTGAGTTGGTTAGCTATGTTGCAATACACTTTTCAAAACGAGGTTTGTATTTTGACTCTTGTAGTCTAATAAAGTACTGCAACATCTAAATGAAGCCATGATTCCGATACTCTTATAAAACCTATGTGCTCGCCAGCATTTCTTTGCTGACTTTGTTTTTACATATGTTTCAGGTGTTGTTGCTTGATTGATTTCTAGGATGCATGTGTCACATAGGATCTGGACGAGGCCTTAGTGACATAATAATAATGATAGACGATATGTACTTGGTTGTTGTGTGTTAAGACAATGTAAATGTTTAATATTATCAATAAAACGAAACTCTTTTTGTATCCATGGTTATGAAACGACAATTCTGCCACGACACTCCCCGACGTTTCCGCCACGGTTTGTTGTTTTACGTGGTCGGGGTATGACAGAAGAGTTGGTATCAGAGCCAATGGTTATAGGGAATTAGGTTATTAGTAATGCTTTGACCTAGACTATAACTTTTAGGACCCTAACGCAAGTGAATTTGCGTTTAGATTGTTAAAACAAAACCGTCACCTACCCTTAGGTGATAACCACAACGAGAACACAATTTTCGAATCCGCCTTGAAGACCAATCATCTGTTCTAGGATGATTGATTACTAGGTTTTAAAACCTCTGTTATAAGGTTTTGAACCCTTTAAGTTTTCAAAATCTCGTCAAAGTTTGGGTCTAAATAGTGTGAACACGTGCAAACTGGAAGAGTGAGTGCCTGTACTCTGAGTTTTCTGTCTAAGGCTAGAGTGTTCGTACAAATCCACATAATCGGACCAGTCACTCTTACCTGGGAACTCTTGGGGTGAGTGTTCACTTATAGGCGAGCATGTCTTCGCGATACATTATTTTTGACCCATTTACTTTGATTAGTCACTGCGTGTCGTTTGTTTGTTCGAGGTAACGAACAAATGATTGCCTTCCTTGTGTTTTGTCGATGTTTTTAATACCTCTGTTGTTTCTCCAATTTTCAACCTCACTCGTTTCTCCTGTTTCCTTGTTAGACAATGCCTCCTCGACGTGATGCTCGAACTTTTACTGCTGAAGAAGTCGCAGCCCTTGTCTCTCAGCAAATGGCTGCTGTACTTCCAGGCGTTGTGACCCAAATCCATGAGTTATACAACAACAACAACAACAACAATAATAACAACAACAATGCTCAGTGTAATTTCAAGAATTTCAATTCTGCGAAGCCGCTTAAGTTTTCTGGGTCACAAGGAGCAACTGCTCTCCTGCAGTGGTTCGAGAGTATCAAGAGCACATTCAGACATGTGCAGTGTCTGAATGCGCGTAAGGTTGAATTTGCATCAAGCGTGTTTGAGAAGCGAGCTCTTACCTGGTGGAATGGTATTATGCGCGATAGGGGTGCCGAAGTGGCATTAGCACAAACATGGGAAGAGCTTCGTGCTCTCATGATGAAAGAGTTTTGTCCCCGTCACGAAATTCAAGCTTTGGAATGAGAGTTTGACGATTTAAAGAAAGATGGGGGTGAACACCGTACGTATACAGATCGTTTTGAGGAACTCAGTCTGTTGTGTCCCACTATGGTTACCCCTCTGGAGAAAGCAACCGAGAGATATATCGATGGTTTACCCGATTCCATACAGGATATTGTGACTGGCATTAATCCAACTACTGTTCGTCACGCGATCGAGTTGTCTGCTACCCTGACTGAGTCTCAAGTCAGGAAGGGTAAACTCACCCGCAAGGGTGATAAAAAGAAGTCGACCGATGCTGACAAGGAAAAGGGTAAGGGTAAGAAAGGCGAGTCGTCGAAGAAGTCGAGAAAGCGAAAGGGTGCTCAGAATTTTGCTGTTACAGCACAGACTGCTCAGAACCCGCAGAACCCACCGGCTCAACCGCCTGCAAAGAAAGCGTATGCTGGTACCGCACCTCACTGTGCTCGCTGCAACGGTCATCATGTTGCACAACAAGCTTGCAAGCAATGCACAACGTGTGGTAAACTTGGGCATTTTGCCAATATTTGTCGTCTGGGGCAAAATCAGGTTGCCCAGGTTCAAGCTCCGATTCAGGGGAATGCTGCAAGATTCCCACCGGGTTCAAGTTTTAATTGTGGAGAGTTTGGTCACTTCCGCAACAATTGTCCGAGGTTGGTGAACGCGAATGCTAATGCGAACCCGAATGCGAATGTCAACGCAAACGTGAATCCCGCTCGTGGACGAGCGTACAATTTGAATGCAAACGAAGTGAGGGCCGACAACGAGGTGGTTAATGGTACGTTTCTTGTTAACAATCGACATGCGTCTATTCTTTTTTATTCTGGTGCCGATAGAAGTTTTGTTTCATTGTCTTTTGAACCTTTACTTGCGATACCTAGAACTAAACTGAGGAAACCCTTATCTGTTGAAGTTGCTACTGGTAAACCTCTTGTTCTCGATTCTATTATTCGTAATTGTCAGTTAAACCTTGATAACCATCTTTTTCCTATTGACCTCACGCCGATGCAACTTGGGAGTTTCGATATTATCGTGGGGATGGATTGGTTGACCAAACACCATGCTGAGGTGGTGTGTTTCGATAAGATCGTTCGTATTCCTCTTTCGTCTGGTGAAGTTTTAGAAGTTCGTGGCGAGAAACCTTCATGTGGATTGAAGCTTATGTCGTGTATGGAAGCCCAAAGGTATTTACGAAAAGGATATGTTGCTTTTCTAGCACATGTCACCGAGGAGAAAAGCAAGAGTAAGAGTATCCAGGATATTTCGATTGTTCGGGATTATCCAGAGGTGTTTCCTGATGAATTGCCTGGTTTGCCTCCAGTTCGTCAAGTCGAGTTTCATATTGACCTTATACCCAATGCCAACCCGATTGCTAAAGCACCTTATCGTCTTGCACCGTCTGAGATGCAAGAGTTAGCGAAACAGCTTCAAGAGTTATCTGATAAAGGATTCATCCGTCCGAGTCATTCACCTTGGGGAGCTCCTGTCCTCTTGGTGAAAAAGAAAGATGGATCTTTTCGAATGTGTATCGATTATCGTGAGCTTAAATAGCTTACCATCAAGAATCGATATCCCCTACCTCGAATTGATGATCTCTTTGATCAGCTGCAAGGTGCTACCTGTTTTTCCAAGATCGATCTGCGTTCTGGGTATCATCAACTTCGTGTTCTCGAAGAAGATATTCCCAAAACTGCTTTCCGCACAAGATATGGGCACTACGAGTTTACAGTCATGCCTTTTGGTTTGACAAATGCCCCAGCTATCTTTATGGACTTAATGAATAGGGTCTTCAAACCTTATTTAGACAAGTTCATCATTGTGTTCATCGACGATATTCTCATTTATTCAAAATCTCGAGCCGATCACGAGCAACACCTTCGTTTGACCTTGGAACTCCTGAAGAAGGAACAACTTTTTGCTAAATTCTCCAAGTGTGAATTTTGGCTTAGAGAAGTTTAGTTCTTGGATCATATTGTCAATGAGCAGGGTATCCACGTGGATCCTTGCAAAATAGCAGCAATTAAGGATTGGAATACACCGACGACACCTACAGAGATTCGATCATTTCTTGGTCTTGCTGGTTATTATCGTTGATTCATTTCTAATTTCTCGAAGATTGCGGTTCCACTCACTGCTTTGACTCAGAAGAATAAGCCTTTTGAGTGGGGACCCAAGCAAGAAGAAGCGTTTCAAACGCTGAAGCAGAAGCTGTGTGATGCTCCCGTTCTATCTCTTCCCGATGGAAATGACGATTTCGTTGTCTATTGTGATGCGTCCAACTTAGGCCTTGGTTGCGTTCTCATACAACGAGGTAAAGTTATAGCTTATGCGTCAAGACAGCTGAAAGTTCACGAGAAGAACAACACAACTCATGATCTTGAGTTGGGAGCTGTGGTTTTCGCGCTTAAAATCTGGAGACACTACCTCTATGGCACGAAGTGTGTGGTTTTCACAGACCACAAGAGTCTCCAGCATATTCTTAATCAGAAGGAGCTGAACATGAGGCAACGACGTTGGGTTGAGATCTTAAGTGATTACGATTGCTAGATTTGCTAGCATCCTGGTAAGGCGAATGTCGTAGCAGATGCGCTTAGTCGAAAGAAGCGAGTCAAGCTTCATTCTGTTCAAACTCTATCTGATCTGCAGACTCGTGTTCTTCAAGCTCAGCAATTTTGTGTTTCACAAAATTTGATAGGTAAGGAATTAACACGTCAACTTGAGCTTAAACTCGAAAGGAAAGACGATGGTTTGCTCTATTTCAAGGATCGATTGTGGATTCCGAAACAAGACGATCTTCGCACCTTGGTAATGGATGAATCTCATAAGTCTCGATATTCTATCCATCCTGGTGCTGATAAAATGTACAAGGTACTCAGTACTGGTGGCCTGGTATGAAGAAGGATGTTGCCTTGTATGTATCAAAATGCCTAACTTGTCTCAAAGTCAAGGCTGAACATCAACGACCTTCTGGCTTGCTTGTACAACCAGAGATACCGGTTTGGAAGTGGGAGAACATTGCGATGGATCTCATAACTAAATTACCGCGTACATCTAAAGGTCATAATGCTATTTGGGTTGTTATCGATCGATTAACGAAGTCAGCTCATTTTATTCCGATTCGCGAGGATCTATCTGCTGATAAACTTGCAAAGATTTATGTTAATGAGATTGTATCATGACATGGTGTTCCTTTGGATATCATTTCCGATCGTGATGCTCGGTTTTCATCTCATTTTTGGAAGACCATGCAATCTGCTATGGGAACCCAACTAAATCTAAGCACTGCTTATCATCCCCAAACAGATGGACAATCTGAGAGAACGATTCAAACTTTGGAGGATATGCTTAGAGCATGCGTAATAGCCTTTGGTGGTAATTGGGATTCTCATCTTCCACTGATCGAGTTTTCTTACAACAATAGTTATCATGCTAGTATTAATATTGCACCATTCGAAGCTCTCTACGGTCGAAAATGTCGTTCACCTGTCTGTTGGAATGAGATCGGTGAAGCTCAGCTTACTGGACCTGAGCTCATTCTGGAAACAACAGACAAAATCAAGAAAATTCGCGACAATCTTGTGACAGCTCGAAGCCGTCAAAAGAGTTACGCGGATATACGACGCAAGCCCTTAGAATTTCAAGTCGGAGACCGTGTCCTACTCAAGGTGTCACCTTGGAAGGGAGTCGTGAGATTTGGAAAGAAAGGAAAACTTGCACCTCGATATGTGGGACCATTTGAGATTGTGGAAAGAATTGGGAAGGTTGCCTATCGACTAGAGCTACCTCCAGAGCTTGGGAATATTCATCTGACTTTTCACGTGTCCAATTTGCGAAAGTGTTTAGCTGACGCTGATCTTCACATTCCTCTGAACGAGATCCGAATCGATGAAACGATGCACTTTGTCGAGAAACCTGTGGAGATAGTGGACCGTACATTCAAACAGTTGAACAACAAACGGATTCGATTCGTCAAAGTTCGCTGGGAATCCAAACGTGGCCCAGAGTTTACTTGGGAACGTGAGGACCAGATGAAGACGAAGTATCCGCATTTGTTTTCACAAGCTTCCTCTAGTTAAAATTTCGGGATGAAATTTCCTGAAGTAGGGGAGACTGTGACAACTGTGTTCTATAATCGATGTACAATGTAAAATGTAACATTCCTATTTTTATATAAGAATTATAGGATTGGTTAAATTTATTAACCAATAGTAACTAGTAACTAGTTTATTTTTAATATAAATATTCAACCCAAATAGTTTTAAACATTATTTTATATAATTGGTTGAAATATTATATTAATTAATTATGGGTAACCTTTCTAATAAAATAAAAGTCTATAAAAACTTATATTATTAGACGGGTAGATTACGGGTAAGTTGATTGTTAAAAATATGGAGTGCCTAGACGGGTCTAGGAACCATATAATAATTAAATTATAAAAATACATCGTATTTGAACCTACTCTATTTTTAATGAAACTTAGACCCAAATGTAGACAAAAATATTCTTATTCTAAAGACATATTTATTATTTTATAAAACGTTATATTTTAGAAGTTATAAGCATCAAATAAGTGAAACAGTTAAATTAATTATAATATATAAATAATAAATAAATAAAATAAAGTTACAATTTCAAAAATTGTTGAATGCCTACGAATATTTGGATAAAAGTAAGAATGTCTCCAATCATATTAAAGTAAGTGTAAAGAATAAATGGCTAGGTGTACCCTTAAAATGAAATTCAACGAAATTAGAAGGATACGTGTCCTATTGCTTGAAATTCAAGCTAAATAAATTTTACTATAAATATATGACCACTTCACAACATAACAATTGCTCAGTTCTTTTATCCCTTTTGGCGTCCCCTCTTTCTCTCCATATATATGAATTTAATTTATTTTATGATAATAATAATAATAGAGCAATATCCCGTTTTAAGTATTTTTAACTCCCGATCACCGCTACCCTTTCCGATTGATCTGGAACCCATAACTCATGTCAGGGCTCTGCCCGACTAAGTTCATTGGGATTCGGTCTCGGGACATCGGGACAAGGTTGAATTAGGGGTACTATACTTAACACAAGTGCATTATATATTTTTAAATAGTCCAGGAGTTATACCCAAAATTTATACCAGAAGTTTTCTAGTTGAACCCTAAAGTCACAAAGTGGGTCCTTTCTCTTTTCACCATTTTATTCCCTTTTTGTCTCAAACCATAACAACTCTCACCAAAACTATTATTTATTATTATATTTTGTTCACAAGGAAACCTTAGTTAAGACCCCTAAGTAATCCTGCACAAACCCTACAAATTTCAGAACAATCAGAACCAGGATCAGGGCCCCTAAAACTCAGGGGGGTATTCCCTATTGACGATTATCCACATATCTTGCTGTCGAAATTGAAATTTTAAAATTCGTCGACTCAGCTGAACTACAAACACACGTGGCAACCATATGATGAGATGTGACCCCTCGCGCCACGCGACGCCCACAGGGGTACCCCTCGCGTCACGCGAGGGGGTCAAATCTTCAGTATAAATAGAGGGCATTGGCATTTAGATTTCTGCGTTGGAACGACAAACAAATTCATAATATACACCGAGTTATAGTCTGATTACTACCAAACACACACATAAGCCCGAACGCTGCCACAAAACAGGGTAATAACTCGATCGCTGCTACGATTCAATGTCCGATTGATTTAAACTATCCGACCGGATGTTTAAGTGCTATCCTTTGTCATTAGTCGTGATTCCAACAGGATTTTGGAGTACCACCCGAACTTGGGGAATACTATGTCATTCGTTGTGAATCCGATGGATGTTTAAGTGATTGCACTTTGTCATTCGTTGTGAGGGTTTTAATCTCGTGAGTTATCGTAAATGCTGTATTAGTTACTTACCTAGCTCGTGTGCACTAGGTTACAAGAATAATCAATAGGCTAAGCTCTGCCTGTATAAATCTGCAATATATCAAGGCTTATCTGTAGACTAAACTTTGGCCGTATGAATCTGCATGCTTATAATGTGAGTCATTCTCTTTTTATCAAAGTATTTTATAAATTCTTAAATGTTTTTCAAAGTTATAAGTACAGGGATTAAGTCTTTGTAATCTCCATATTACAGCCGGTATGTGGGGTTTTGTATACATTACTTGATAATCTTCACCATTGGACAACGAGTTAGCCAATGGGTGATATGACCATAGTCACAGAAACGAGTCGAGTGACAAATACCGAGGGTAGTTGGTTGATATAGAAACATTGTAATAGCTCTTAATACTGTAATTTATAATACTGTTTTCTAGTTATACTTTGTTGTGATTAAGTCTTTGCCAATCTTAAAGAAGCAAATGTAAAAACTCTTAATGTTGTGAATTATAACAAATATGTTTTATCAAAAATGAATGAACTCACCAGTATTTCCTGCTGACAAAACCTTTTTAAAACGCGTTTCAGGTGATTACAGTAGATTGGAGTGAGAGATGGATACGGCACTGAAAGGCTTCAAGAAGTGGCTTATTTTATTAATTAAATCAAAATAAAGAAATATTGTTTTATGTAATTGGGTTTATCCCTTATTAAAGCTACCTTTGTAAAACATGGGTTTATCCCATCTATTTAATAAATAAAATCCGGTGTTTTCTAAACTCTGATATTTTTCCTAACTCACGGTCCTGATGAAATTTCCGCTGCAATATTTTTCAAAATAATCACCGGTACCACTTGGCTGTTCGCGGCTCCCGATTCCGTCCAGGGTGGGTCGGGGGTCGTGACAGAAGGTGGTATCAGAGCCACTGATTTAAGCCTATAGGTGTTGTGATAATAATACCTAAATTTATATAAAAGAGTTAGGAGATTGCTATTAACTGGTAGCACACATGATAGCATTTAGACTTGAACTTAAGAATTTTGCCTTAATATAAGCTTCAAAGATAAGCTAAGTACTTATGTAAATAAAGTATGATGGGTTTTTGTATGCCATAAGAATGGTAATTAGAATATTGCAAGATATGATAAATAAGCAATAACGTTTAATTATTATTAATTCTTGCTTATTGATATTACTTGGTCTAGAATAAAGATATGTTATGGAAATACAAATTTCCTTGATTCTGGATAAAAGCCATAATAAAAGAGGCACTTTTAAAATCTTGAAAAGATACTATTTATGGGAAATAGAAAGTTTTTCTCCGGTAAGACTGGGTATGGTGTAGCAGACTCTCCAGCTTGTCCGGATATAATGAGGTTACCTCTCCGACGAGAACCGGATAAGACGGGGTATATAATATGTCAAACAAGTGACAAGATTTCCCTAAATAGTATCATGATCTGATATCTGACTTGTGTTTGGAAATATGAATCTGTTAAATACATTGACCTTATGAATGGTATGTATATTACAGCATGTGAAATATATGATTATATAGATATGTATATCTATAAGAAATTCCAAAATCAATTAAGAATAAAGCACAAGCAGATGTGTCAATAATAAATTTAGATTTCTTTATTAGGAATCTCTTGCATATATCTATAATTCCGATATCAAACATTATTTCGTTTGATTATCTACCTCGTAACTCGTGCGACAATATAAACAATGGAAACCCTTTAAAGTTGGGACACCATCAAAAGTATAAGAATTTCCAATGCGTTACCATATACTATTAACGCAAGTAAGAAGCATATAAAATTTTGCTAATGCACAAGAAAACACATGAAACTTAAATTATACGTCCACAGACGTTGAAGTATATCACACACGATTTTCAAGGCAAGACCTTTGAAAAATATGATTAGGCACAACAACAATGCATCCCAGCAGTGGGAGAACTACTGATAACTTACATAAGTAATTACCTAATTTACAATATAGTATTACTATATTTATAAAAAAAAAAAAAATTCTTGTTAAACCATTGAGGTAAAGAATTTATATTTTATACATATATAAAATTATGTTTGAGGTATACTCTCATTTAAGTTTATGTTTAGTTATTTATTATTGGCAATTAATATTAGTTTTATTATTAGTAATAAAATATTAATAGTAGTAGTGTTAGTATTATTTTAGGTACTAAGGTTATTGTCAAAGGCAGGTATTGGGTAGCCTAGCCTTAGTTAGGCATGGACTGATCACCTATGCTTAAACAAGGCAGCACTAACCAAATATCCAACCATGATAATGACTAGTTAATGTATATAAATTAAGTCATCATACTTATTTAGTAAATTTTAATTATATGTAAAAATATTTTTATTTATATATAAAAATATATATACTTTGTACTGTAAGGAGAAGACATATTTTCATAAAACAATACAAGAATTAGAGGGACGAATAAAATTATATAAATAATTGTCTATCACATGTTTTGTGGTAACTATGTACCGTAACACTCTGGCAAGAAAATAACCATATAAAAATAATATGGTAGTCATCAACTACGTTGGGTTAGGAAAACATTGTAATATATAAGCATAGTCCCCGTTTTCACTTATTTACAACATTTGTAAATACATTCACAACGTTATATGGTTTCAAAATGAAAATAAGTAATTACATAGAATCGACCCATTAAGTGTTATATATTTACAAAATATTTTACAAATACTTTTGTACAATAAATATTTTTACACCTTTATTTACAACTTTCATTTAACGTTATAAATAATAGTAATTTCTTTTACAAAATAATAATACTAAAATATTTTGTAATGAAATAACTTCATTGCGGTGTTTTGTAATATATATTACATAGTAGATATAAGTTATTTTACATAGTATAGTAAAATACTAAAATAATATTTATTTAAAAGTGGCGACCATTTACATATAGTAAAAATGCGTAACATATAATATATATTACATAGTATTTATATTTGATATGTAAGATACGGTTCAGACAGGGACACAAATAATATATATTACATTTGCTTTACAAATATAATATAATGGTTGGTCATGCTAAAACAACTTGTTCTTATTATATTTCGATCTCTAGGACATAGTATGAAAAATATGGTCATTAATAGGGTACTATCACATTGTTTCACAATTAAAACAACTTGGAACTCTAAACAATGATACACTAACTCTATTGTCTTTTAGTATATCTTTGCAATTCACTCATCTCAACACTTTGATTTTCTCATATCATAAATATTTGACAAATCATTTTCATGCTTTTATTTTATTTTGAACCTGTCGATTCTAAGTCTTCCTCAGATGCCAATCAAAGTAAGTTTTCTTTTGACAAAGAATTTTTATTGATTCTAAAAGTCCTTCACATTCATTTTAAAAATATCTATTGATCATATATATTTTGGCTGGAACCTAGTCACCTTGGAAATTATATCATTTCATCTCATTCGTTTGTCATCGATTTCTTGAACTAATTCAGTTGAACCATTGAATCCTATTTATGGTACAACTCGTATTCATAAAATTTGATATTTTAATTTTATGTCATCTACCTTAAAAATTGTTTTTATTGACTAAAATATGACATAAGTCTTAAAGAAATATCGTAACCCAAATCTCGAGGACGAGATTTAAAACAAGGTGGGGAGAATGTAACATTCCTATTTTTATATAAGAATTATAGGATTGGTTAAATTTATTAACCAATAGTAACTAGTAACTAGTTTATTTTTAATATAAATATTCAACCCAAATAGTTTTAAACACTATTTTATATAATTGGTTGAAATATTATATTAATTAATTATGGGTAACCTTTCTAATAAAATAAAAGTCTATAAAAACTTATATTATTAGACGGGTAGATTACGGGTAAGTTGATTGTTAAAAATATGGAGTGCCTAGACGGGTCTAGGAACCATATAATAATTAAATTATAAAAATACATCGTATTTGAACCTACTCTATTTTTAATGAAACTTAGACCCAAATGTAGACAAAAATATTCTTATTCTAAAGACATATTTATTATTTTATAAAACGTTATATTTTAGAAGTTATAAGCATCAAATAAGTGAAACAGTTAAATTAATTATAATAAATAAATAAAATAAAGTTACAATTTCAAAAATTGTTGAATGCCTACGAATATTTGGATAAAAGTAAGAATGTCTCCAATCATATTAAAGTAAGTGTAAAGAATAAATGGCTAGGTGTACCCTTAAAATGAAATTCAACGAAATTAGAAGGATACGTGTCCTATTGCTTGAAATTCAAGCTAAATAAATTTTACTATAAATATATGACCACTTCACAACATAACAATTGCTCAGTTCTTTTATCCCTTTTGGCGTCCCCTCTTTCTCTCCATATATATGAATTTAATTTATTTTATGATAATAATAATAATAGAGCAATATCCCGTTTTAAGTATTTTTAACTCCCGATCACCGCTACCCTTTCCGATTGATCTGGAACCCATAACTCATGTCAGGGCTCTGCCCGACTAAGTTCATTGGGATTCGGTCTCGGGACATCGGGACAAGGTTGAATTAGGGGTACTATACTTAACACAAGTGCATTATATATTTTTAAATAGTCCAGGAGTTATACCCAAAATTTATACCAGAAGTTTTCTAGTTGAACCCTAAAGTCACAAAGTGGGTCCTTTCTCTTTTCACCATTTTATTCCCTTTTTGTCTCAAACCATAACAACTCTCACCAAAACTATTATTTATTATTATATTTTGTTCACAAGGAAACCTTAGTTAAGACCCCTAAGTAATCCTGCACAAACCCTACAAATTTCAGAACAATCAGAACCAAGATCAGGGCCCCTAAAACTCAGGGGGTATTCCCTATTGACGATTATCCACATATCTTGCTGTCGAAATTGAAATTTTAAAATCCGTCGACTCAGCTGAACTACAAACACACGTGGCAACCATATGATGAGATGTGACCCCTCGCGCCACGCGACGCCCACAGGGGTACCCCTCGCGTCACGCGAGGGGGTCAAATCTTCAGTATAAATAGAGGGCATTAGCATTTAGATTTCTGCGCTGGAACGACGAACAAATTCATAATATACACCGAGTTATAGTCTGATTACTACCAAACACACACATAAGCCCGAACGCTGCCACAAAACAGGGTAATAACTCGATCGCTGCTACGATTCAATGTCCGATCGATTTAAACTATCCGACTGGATGTTTAAGTGCTATCCTTTGTCATTAGTCGTGATTCCAACAGGATTTTGGAGTACCACCCGAACTCGGGGAATACTCTGTCATTCGTTGTGAATCCGATGGATGTTTAAGTGATTGCACTTTGTCATTCGTTGTGAGGGTTTTAATCTCGTGAGTTATCGTAAATGCTGTATTAGTTACTTACCTAGCTCGTGTGCACTAGGTTACAAGAATAATCAATAGGCTAAGCTCTGCCTGTATAAATCTGCAATATATCAAGGCTTATCTGTAGACTAAACTTTGGCCGTATGAATCTTCATGCTTATAATGTGAGTCATTCTCTTTTTATCAAAGGATTTTATAAATTCTTAAATGTTTTTCAAAGTTATAATTACAGGGATTAAGTCTTTGTAATCTCCATATTACAGCCGGTATGTGGGGTTTTGTATACATTACTTGATAATCTTCACCATTGGACAACGAGTTAGCCAATGGGTGATATGACCATAGTCACAGAAACGAGTCGAGTGACAAATACCGAGGGTAGTTGGTTGATATAGAAACATTGTAATCGCTCTTAATACTGTAATTTATAATACTGTTTTCTAGTTATACTTTGCAGTGATTAAGTCTTTGCCAATCTTAAAGAAGCAAATGTAAAAACTCTTAATGCTGTGAATTATAACAAATATGTTTTATCAAAAATGAATGAACTCACCAGTATTTCCTGTTGGTGCATGTTTGTGACAACAGCTTAGATTTGGTCTTTGGATATCTTGTAATTAGTTAAACGATAAACGGTTAGCGGGTTTAGCTTTGTATTAGTGGAATAATAGAGTTTGGGCTAAACAAAACCCACATTGGGTGATGGGGGACGAAATGGGCCTAGCCCATGTAGGAACCCATGCCTAAAGTTGCAAACCTTGTGTTATATAAACAAGGTTAGGCTTTAGGGTTTAGGTTAATCAGCCAGAACATTGTTTGAGAGCAATTTCGTGAGAGACTAGGTCTTAGACGAATTTGGAGTTGGTTAGGGATCTTGATTGATTGTAATCAGTTTGATAGATAATCAATAAAGATCCGGTTTGAAAGTGATTGCTGTTTCTGTTTTCTACTCGTTTCTGTGATATTCTGATCAATAGGATTCCGCACTATTGATTGGAAAGACAATTCTGTGAAAGATCCATA
Organism: Helianthus tuberosus; assembly: GCA_030545235.1. Lineage (NCBI taxonomy): Eukaryota > Viridiplantae > Streptophyta > Magnoliopsida > Asterales > Asteraceae > Helianthus > Helianthus tuberosus. Next base: position 30,275,758 of record CM060424.1, on the reverse strand, counting down.
CGAATAGGGGACCTACAATTGGTATCAGAGCATTAGGCTCTTGAAGGCTCGGTTCAGAATTGTGTTCGGTAGAAACAGGGAGTTTTCGAAATTTTTGAAAATTAGGGTTTTAAAATTTTCGAATTTTTCTGTTGGTTTGATAAAATTTTCGAAATTTTTGGCTGTTTTGATCTTCTGGTTTGTTTGTTTGGTGTTTTTCAGGATTTCTGGAAAGATTCTGTTGATTGCTTGAAGGATTTTGGCTGGAAACACTTCAAGATTCGAAGATTGTTCTTCGTGTTCTTCACGTTCTTCATTCTGTTTCTTGGTGATTTTCGTAAAATACTGATATTGTTGCTGTTTCGATTTTGCAGGAAGTTGTTAGGAGAATCAGAAAAATCTTCAGAATTTTGATCAGATTGAATTTCCAAAGTTAACAGGCGATTTTAACTAATTCGCAGACTGATCAGCGAATTTGACACTTGATACCTCGGTGACCGGCGAATTTAAATCCAAAGGCGACTTTGGTAACCGTATAATTTTCCACAGCGAAATTATTACGGTTTTCGGCGACTATACTGGTCGTTGTAATAGCGAACTGGTTACCCGGCGAAATTAACGGACGAAATTAATCAGCGATTTGATCAGCGAAATAGAACAGCGAAATTGACCATCTGACCAGCGAAATTAACTGCTACCCAGCGAAATTATCAGCAAATTTAAAAACCAGCAAATTTAAAAGGGTGGAATATTTTCTGGGAAGCGTAAGAAAAATTTCACAGTTTTGCAAATAGAAATTGATCCGTAGCCCATTTGACAGAACCGTTTGGACCGTTAAATTCCTCGTATTTTTAGGACAAAGTGAACTATGTTGAGCAACTTAAACACAATTTGATGAGCGTGTCACAAGTCTGCGACAAGGGTCACTCGGTCCATTTTACCAAGAATGAAGCATTAGTGTTGAAACCAGGTTTGAAGATTCCGGACGATTGGATAGTGATGCGAGCGCCAAGGAGAAATGACACTTATGTCATGAACATGGGTGCTAAGGATCCGACTGCTGTGGTGGCGTGTTTACTATCAAAAGCATCTGAAGCTGAATCGATGTTGTGGCACAGACGCATGGCCCATATTCACTATCGAAAAATGAATTACCTTGTTAAAAATGAGCTAGTGAAAGGGGTTCCAATGCAGAGGTTTCAAGTGGAAGATAAATGTCTTCCATGTCAAAAGGGAAAACAACACAAGAAACCTCATAAGTCTAAAACAGTAAATTCCATAGATGCCCCTTATGAATTACTTCACATGGATTTATTCGGTCCAGTGAACGTGAGGAGCATAGGTGGAAAGTACTATTGTTTAGTTGTCACTGATGATTACTCACGTTATTCATGGGTTTTCTTTTTAGGTACAAAAGATGAGACAGCAGAGATGTTGATAGATCTTTTTACAAAATTGGAAAATGTCCATGATGCAAAGATCAAGAGGATAAGGAGTGATAATGGCACGGAGTTCAAGAATCGAATTCTGGATCTCTACTGTCTTCGAAAGGGAATTGAACATCAGTATTCTGCTCCTTATACACCTCAACAAAATGGAGTTGCTGAGAGGAAAAAACAGGACGTTGATTGAAGCCGCTAGGACGATGCTTTCATATTCAAAGCTACCAGTTCTTTTCTGGGGAGAAGCTGTGAATACAGCTTGCTACGTCCTAAACAAAGTTTTGACTGTTAAACGTTTTAATAAAACTTGTCATGAATTGATGTTTAACAAGAAACCAAACTTAGAAGGCTTTGAACCATTTGGATTACCCTGCACCATTGTGCGTAATAAAGATAAACAAAAATTCGGTGAGGTGGCTGACGATGGCTACTTTCTAGGTTACGTACCTGGCACACCGAATAAAAGGGTTTTTAATCTAAAAACTGGTAAAATTGAGGTTGTCTTTAATGTTGAAATTACTTCATACAAACCTCAACAATCAACGAGTGGTCCTACTATATTATATGATTATGAAAGCACTTTTAAATCATTTAATATTCCTGAGTTTCCAAATGCAGATGATTCTCAGTTGATTCAAACAATGATTAGTGGAGACGATGAAGGCGAGTTCATGCCTAGATCGAATGTTGATATGACAGATGCTGCGGAAACTTCCCAAGGTGCTGCTGATCCTGATTCAAGCGATAGTGACTCTGAACCCATTGAGGGGGAGGATTTCATTAATCCGTTTGCAAATCAGAACATTCAGGGGGAGGTTGGATCAAACCTGGGTGACAATTTAGAAGTTGATGCTGTTGCTACTACACGAGCAAATAGAGATCATCCAGTTGACATGATACTTGGAGATCCTAATGCAGGTGTTCAGACGAGAAGAAGTATAGCAGCGAATTCTGGTTTATTTGTTTCGATTGAGAAGACTGGGATTGTGAACGAGTGCTTGTATAGTTGCTTTATTTCCCAAGAGGAGCCGAAGAACATTCAAATGGCTCTTAAAGACAATTCATGGGTTGAAGCTATGCAAGAGGAATTGGCCCAGTTTGAAAAGTTGAAGGTTTGGGAGTTAGTTGACCTTCCTAAAGGTGAAAGAGAGATAGGCACTAAGTGGGTGTTTAAGTGCAAGAAGGATGACACAGGGATAGTGACGCGAAACAAGGCTCGATTGGTTGTCAAAGGTTTCAATCAGCAAGAATTGATAGACTACAATGAAGTGTTTGCACCAGTGGCAAGGTTGGAAGCAATTCGGTTGTTCCTAGCTTTCGCAACCTTCAAGGGCTTTAAAGTTTACCAACTAGACGTGAAGAGTGCATTTCTTTACGGGAAAGTCCAAGAAGTGGTGTATGTCTCACAACCAGATGGGTTCGTTGATCCAGATTATCCAGATCGGGTTTACAAGCTTGATAAGGCTTTGTATGGATTACATCAAGCTCCCAGGGCGTGGTACGAGACACTGTCTACACATCTGATCAAGAATGGTTTTGAAAGAGGTCAGATTGACAGTACACTGTTCATCAAGAGGAAGAAGGAAGATTTTCTGCTAGTACAGGTGTACGTGGATGACATCATCTTTGGGTCATCAGATGAAAACATCTGTAAAGAGTTCGAGCAGGTGATGAAGAGCAAGTTCGAAATGAGTGCTATGGGTGAGCTGTCTTACTTTCTGGGATTACAAGTTGAACAGAAGGAGGATGGGATGTTTATTCATCAAACAAAGTATGTTTATGACATTTTGAGTCGGTTCAAAATGAATGATTGCTCTACTTTCAACACACCCATTTGCGAAAATCACAATCTTGGCCCAGATCACGAAAGTACTGAAGACGTTGATCCAACTCAATACAGGGCAATGATTGGTTCTCTGATGTACTTGACTGCTTCAAGACCCGACATCATGTTTGCTGTATGCTTGTGTGCCAGATATCAGGCTAATCCAAAAGAGTCACACATGAAAGCAGTGAAGCGTATTCTTCGTTACTTGAAGGGGAAACCTAAACTTGGGTTGTGGTATCCAGCTGATAGTGATATGAATTTTGTTGCTTACACTGACTCAGACTTTGGAGGATGCAAGTCGAACAGGAAGTCTACAACAGGTGGTTGTCAGTTCTTAGGAGGCAGGATTGTGTCTTGGCAATGCAAGAAGCAATCTTGTGTGTCTACTTCTACGTGTGAAGCTAAATATATTGCTGCGGGTAGCTGCTGCTCTCAGGTTCTCTGGATACAACAGCAGATGCGCGATTACGGTTTGGATTTCACTCGTACTCCTATTATGATAGACAATAATGCCACAATTTCTATAACTAATAATCCCGTGAAACACAGTCGCACAAAACATATTGATATTCGTCATCATTTTATACGGGATTGTGCTGAAAAACGACTAATTGAATTACATCGAGTTGACACAGAAGATAACCTGGCAGATCTTTATACTAAAGCTTTTGACAGGGCTCGCTTTGAACATTTAGTCGAACTCAACGGGATGAGGAATCCTGAATAACTGATTTTTCATAAGAATTTTTGTAAATAGTTTACTGCTTTTCTTAAAAATCAAAAATACATAAACATTGAAAAATCAAAAACATAAAAAAATAGAAAAATCAAAAATGAGTTATCACTGTGTGAAAAAGAAGAAATGATAGTACATTGGCAAGTTAGACTGTCACACTGAAACTGAATTTAAATTGCTTAAGTGTGATAGCAGCTTCATCATATGATGTACCAGTAGGCAAAAACATGAAATAATCAACTTACCAATGTGATATAAACCTAAATAAACTGTGTATGAGTGGGGAACACATCAGTGGTGTATGGTTTAATGACCTTAAATCTTGCGTTGATAGATTGCCAAAATCTGAAGTTTTGGGTCTTTATACTGTTATTTCATCTGGGGATATCAGGGGTGTCCTTCTGCTGCATCCAGATACATGCTGACCTAGACACACCCAGGATATCTTAAAAGAGCTAAAAATGCCAAAACCCTTAAATGAAGAAGCTCTCAAAGAGAGTTATTCAAATGTGCAAAATGCATAAATCGTACCAAAAATGGTATTTGTCTTAACCCTCGTTAGATATTTTGGTCTCTCTGCTGTACGGAAGTACTGACCTGTTCACCAATTATCTATACGTTGAAAATAAAACGGATGAATTCAGTATACTCACCTACTATGATGAATCTTTGTGCATACCTTGATCGCGGGGGTATATCCTGAAGTGGGACACACTAATATATCAGTAATAAAATTACTTTAACGTATCATACGGTAATGGTACTTGAAATGTTCATGCATTTTGTTTAAGAGGACAAACATACTGGTAATCGTCTTGGACTGCTTTTCACGAAAAATTAATTAAAGAATTATCTAATAGTGTGAAAACAGTTGATTGTGCTGATATGATCTTCTTATCGGTGATTCTCACAAAAATAGAGTGTTTATTGCTTTCCGTATTTATTTGCTTTCAGAAAATACAAAAATAGTGTCTTTTTCTGTTAAAAATTCTTAACGTACGGAAAACTGTTATTCTTGGAGGAATTGTTACTGATAGGGGGAGACGGTGTTAGAAAGTGAGTTCAAAATTTTAAATCATGCGGGTTATAGGGTGTGTGATTAAAAAGTTTTGCGTGTTGGTGATAAATTGAATATGCTTAATCTGTGCAATAATCTCTTGAATAATAATAATTTATTCAACTGTGTTGAAAAATTCTTATGGTTTCTCGAGATGTTTGTTTTATAGTATCCAGATTGAAGCAGTGTGTTGCTAAGAAGTTAAAGTGATGAGTTGCTGTGAAGATGAGAGTTTGATTGGATGCATGGTAGAACCTCCTTTCTATATTGCAGACAAAGTTGAAGAGTTTGAAGATTGCTATGCAAATGCTGAACTGGAGTTTACTCAAACGCTAAAGTTTTTGAAGATTTGGTGATTGGATGCATCAGCTTAGGGGGAGTCTGTTGCTGACAGAAGCTATTGAAGCTGAAGCTATCCAAAGACCAAAGACAGTGCAAGATTACATGAAGATTGCAAGATGACTGAAGACAAAGTTATGTTATGAAGCTATTGTCAAGGGGGAGTTTGTTGGTGCATGTTTGTGACAACAGCTTAGATTTGGTCTTTGGATATCTTGTAATTAGTTAAACGATAAACGGTTAGCGGGTTTAGCTTTGTATTAGTGGAATAATAGAGTTTGGGCTAAACAAAACCCACATTGGGTGATGGGGGACGAAATGGGCCTAGCCCATGTAGGAACCCATGCCTAAAGTTGCAAACCTTGTGTTATATAAACAAGGTTAGGCTTTAGGGTTTAGGTTAATCAGCCAGAACATTGTTTGAGAGCAATTTCGTGAGAGACTAGGTCTTAGACGAATTTGGAGTTGGTTAGGGATCTTGATTGATTGTAATCAGTTTGATAGATAATCAATAAAGATTCGGTTTGAAAGTGATTGCTGTTTCTGTTTTCTACTCGTTTCTGTGATATTCTGATCAATAGGATTCCGCACTATTGATTGGAAAGACAATTCTGTGAAAGATCCATACGAATAGGGGACCTACATTTCCTGCTGACAAAACCTTTTTAAAATGCGTTTCAGGTGATTACAGTAGATTGGAGTGAGAGATGGATACGGCACTGAAAGGCTTCAAGAAGTGGCTTATTTTATTAATTAAATCAAAATAAAGAAATATTGTTTTATGTAATTGGGTTTATCCCTTATTAAAGCTACATTTGTAAAACATGGGTTTATCCCATCTATTTAATAAATAAAATCCGGTGTTTTCTAAACTCTGATATTTTTCCTAACTCACGGTTCTGATGAAATTTCCGCTGCAATATTTTTCAAAATAATCACCGGTACCACTTGGCTGTTCGCGGCTCCCGATTCCGTCCAGGGTGGGTCGGGGGTCGTGACATAAAACAATGATGATTATTAATAAAACAATGTGCTTTGGTGTTATTATATGTGTTTTGGTGTATTTGTGTTTGGTGATTTTTCAATTCGATTCGATTCCGATTTCAAGTATTAAATCGCTTTCTGGAAGGTTATACGCGCATTGATGCGTAAATATAACCAGTTTAATCAACGAACACTCCGGAATAGTGAAATAGGCTTAACATACCTTAAATAACCTCCACATAACTTAGAAATAAGTTTTTGGATGGTTTGGTGTGTTGAAATCAAGTATGTTCGATCGCAGGGACTATTTGTGTCAAACTGCGAAACTATACCGATTTGTATAGTAACAAACATTCCGAAACTTGATCATGAGTTAAACATACCCTAAATATCCTTTATATAGCTTAGAAATAGGCTTTGAGGGGTTCGGTATGCTAAAATAAACTTTATTGATCAATAGGGACTAAAAGCGTTAAAATGTGCACAAGTTTGCATTTTCGTGCATATCTTTCGTTCTGAATATATCCGGACATCCAAAAATTTATGTAAGCATTAAAATATTTTATTTTAGTGTTTGGCATAAGAATATTCCATTCGTCGCTTAATTTAGATCGTTTTTGCGTTCGTTACGACTTCCGTCGTAATTAACCGAACAACGCAACCGTACGACCAAACAAGCCGACATCCGAGATATTTTTGAGCATGTTTTGAGTTCCCTATACTTTAACTTCATTTTAGAGCCTTGAAATGAGGTTAACGGGGCTTAAACGTGTCAAAAATGAGCCGAAATGCAAGATTCTGAAGTGCAGGGACCAAATTGCAAATTCTGGAAACTCAGCCCACACGGGCCGCGTAAGACTTGCTTGTCTTTTACGCGGGCCGCCTGAGACACCCAGATCAGCAAAACTGGTTTTCTTGTTGTTTCCAGCTGTTGCACCTGTGTTTTCCACTTGCAAATCGTTTTTGCAACACCATGGGCCCATACTAGGGGCTCCAATTGTATTAGAAAACAATGGGCCTAAGTGGAGGGCCTAGATCGAAGCTCGTTTCCCGATAAACGATCCTAACGGTTCTAGTTTTCCTATAAATAACTACCCCCATTTCATTCCCAAACCACATTTGATCTGATTTTAGCCCTCTAAGTTGGAGTGAACACTTCATACCTGAGGGTAAATCGGATCAAAGCTTGCGGGGACCCTTTGTAAGTATTCCTTCGTTCTTTTCATTTGTTTTTATCGTAAAAGTCAAACTGCGTTTGACTTTCTGCATTAACCAGTTTATGGTCAATGCGAAGTTCGTTTGAACTTCATAACGTGAGCGTAATCACGATGGTTATAGTCCCTAGTGACTATACCTACTGATTACCACGTTATCTAGGCTCAGTGACGAGTCGTAGTTTCGACCAAAATGCATTTTCTCGTGTATTTTGTAACCAAACTAATTTTAGGTATCAAAACCGTTTGTTTTGATACCAAACCTGTTTTCTAACTTAACTAAACATGTTCTAGCATGTTTAGCTCGTCACTTTTTAGTTTAGTGCTTGTATAGAGTCGTAAGTCAAGCGGACTAAACACCCGCTTAGACTTTCGAACACGACCCGTTTGGTCGATCATTAGGATCCGACCAAACATGTTTAGTGACCATAGTTACATAGGGAATAACCTTCCGAGGTTATACCTTATGGTCACCTAGTTTAAGTAGTTGTATGATAGGTAGTTTATATGCCTTAGGTAAATTACCAAAATGCCCTTTTCATACATAATTGGTAATTAAGCATATGTAACCTAAACTTTTGTCACGAAACTGATTATGTAACATATTTAAACATGTTTTGGCATATAATACTTGTCATAGGACTAGTTAGACGTCTCGAACGCGCATTTTGCGCGCACAACACGTTAAAGTAGCGTAAGCTACCTTAATGGGTCGCGATGGGTCGAAAGCACTTAGGTTAGGTTCCGATCTAGAATGTAGACTTTGTTAAACCATATCACATGAGTTCCAACACTCATTTGGTTTACAAGACCTCATTCTATCCGATCTTCCGATTGAGGTGTCAATTTATTTACTAGTGGTTCGATTACTAGGTGCTGCTTGATTTCTCTGGTTTACTTGAGTTTGTTGAAGTTCTATTGATTGAGGATACTTTGCACTTCATGTGAGTACATAGTTCCCCTATTTTACTGTTTTCAATTGTTTTGGGGTGATTCATATGTACAAAATGATTTTCAAGGTTTAAACGATGATTTCAAAAATGATTAAAACGATTTATACTAAACTAATAACGATTTCAATAATGTGAACAAATTTGTTGGTTGTAGTTACATAACGAATGACATTGATTAATTTTGGCCGAACCGACCAGTATTAGGTTATGGTACCATAGGATCTGACAAATCCCATTATTGTACTGCACCCATGGTTATGTGTGGGTGTTGTGGGTAACGACTAAATCTGTGATTGTTAACTTACCCTTTGGTGGTTTGTTAATGCGAGAAGCGAGAAACGAGGTAGTCAAGTCATGAAGGTTTGAATGTTATTAGCGAGACGGCCATAAATAGTTTTCACAAATTAAAACGAGGATGATTTAAACGATTTAACGATTTGGAAACGATTTGGAAACGATTTGAACAAGTTAAATGAATTCGATAAACGATTGGTTTTTGGTTAATTGTTTAGATAACGGGACGGGTGTAATGTGGTGAAAGCATGGTAGATACGCTGCTGGTACTTCTTATATATAAGTGTTTTCAACATATTACATATCGTGGCGTTATTTAGTTCACTTGGGTAAACGATTTTGAAACGATGTCACACAACGATGTTTTCTAAAAGATATGAACCATACGAGTTTTATTAACGAGTTTTTTCGAGATGTTTTACAAATTGGTTTTCTAAAACAAATGTTTTTGGGTTAAGAATCATGGCTTCGAGATTTTATAAACCATAACCAACTTGATTTGAGTTGGTTAGCTATGTTGCAATACACTTTTCAAAACGAGGTTTGTATTTTGACTCTTGTAGTCTAATAAAGTACTGCAACATGTAAACGAAGCCAGGATTCCGATACTCTTATAAAATCTATGTACTCGCCAGCATTTCTTTGCTGACTTTGTTTTTACATATGTTTCAGGTGTTGTTGCTTGATTGATTTCTAGGATGCATGCATCACATAGGATCTGGACGAGGCTTTAGTGATATAATAATAATGATAGACGATATGTACTTGGTTGTTGTGTGTTAAGACAATGTAAATGTTTAATATTATCAATAAAACGAAACTCTTTTTGTATCCATGGTTATGAAACGATAATTCTGCCACGACACTCCCCGACGTTTCCGCCACGGTTTGTTGTTTTACGTGGTCGGGGTGTGACAACATTTTACGAAAGTTTGGTAACATGGTGAAAACACTTATATATAGGAAGTACCAGCGACGTATCCACCACATTTTAACCATGCTACGTATGTTTCGCATTCGGTGTTATGTTACGTTCAGTGTCTTACCATACACAGTAGTGCACTCTATGATTCTCATGCACCTATCACTATAATCCCGTGTGCACCCGCGAATATTTTGATCGTCGCATGATCCACATAGCTTGTACTAGTTGTGTATGAATCAGGGTATACACGAATTTGAAAGTAAGATGGTGTACGTATAAGAAGGTAGTATACAAGTAAGTTTAAGTTTGAGTATGTATAAGACCAACGTGAGCGAACCCCTTAGGTTATGCTCACGTATAGGTACGGATGTATGAATGTAAGTATAAGTATGAGCATGGATGTGAGTATAAGTATAAGTATGCGTATGCGATTAAGTATGAGTATAAGCATACGTATAAGTATGAATACAAGTATGAGCATAAATAATAATGATTGAAACATAATGATTTTAAGCGTTTAAAATGATCGAGAAGTTTTAAGTAAGCAAAACGAATGATGTGTGAGAGTTCGTCGTGACACCTCGTGTACGACGATACGCATGTATAATTGTTTGAATAAAACGTTGAGTATATCGAATCAAAATAAATTGAGTTTGACTTGGTATGTAGAATCTAGTTTGTAAATGTAAAAGAATATAAAGCACTTATTGGTTATGCGTGACGTATTTTGTAAAGAACGGAAATGTTACTCTTGATTTAGAAGAATTTAAGTAAATCGAAAATAGACGGTTCCTATGAAGTTTTCTTGCCCACATGTTTTGAATTTAAATGACATATTGAGCGGTGTATGAAAAGGTTTTTTTTTTTTTTTTTTCTGAAAATAGTAAGTTTGCAAAATTTTAAGGGATCTTGCATTAAAATAGAAATTTGAAATTTGGGAATTCTCGTGAAAACGTTGATTCTCAACAAGAACTTTAACATAATGAACTTAGTGATGGTTGAAAAGTGTTTTTTTTTAGTTTTAGTAAAATGATCTTATAATATATATAAGATCTTATATGCCTGTGAGAAAGGTTAGCTTGATTTTCGATTATGAATAAAAGTCCTTAGTACAATGATGTAATATAAGCGTGTTTTAGTGATTACGTTAAGCATGAAATTTGGGGGCAAGATATTCATTAGACCGGTTAAGTTGATGGGTAGCATTTCGTCAAATTTTGAAAATCGGGAAACAAAATGTTTAGGGTATGATTAAGAATTTCGTGTATGTGATTTATGTGAAATAGGTTGTAGGGTAAGAAATACGTTGGATAAAACAATAAGTTTTGAAATTCGCATAAGTAAGGATTTTGATAAACAACTTAGGTATAAAACTTGATCGTGTTTGCATAATAAAGTCTCTTGATGGGAAATTTTAGTAATGATCATCTAGGTAAGGGAATCACCCCTAATCCGTTGGTGAGGTTGTTTTAAGAAAAGAAGGAGCGGAGTTAATCGTCAAGGTAAGGAAATCACTCCTATCTCGACGATAGGTCTCCATTTTGGGGTTACAAGAAATGTAATTCTAGTTGGTGACGTTTTCGAAATCATGCGTGTGAATGAAGTTTTGATGTATAAAAAGATCTAGTATGATGTGTGTGTAAGAAAATAATAGGATTGCATCGTATAAGATTGATAATAGTAAAACGTAGGTTTGACCAAAACTTGGATCATTCCAAAATGAAACTTTGACTAAACAAAAGTGCTCGAAAATTCCTTTGAATTTGAGAAACATGCTTTGGCCCAATAGGTGGAATACTCTTGCCGAAATTTCGGTTAACGGTATTCACCCTTCCAGTTACTACATGTTCCAAATCAATTGAAAATTCGAGACTTGGCGGGATTTTTGAAAATCAAGGAGTGGGACTAGTCGACAAGATGTGGGTTTCACCCCTAACTTGACGATTTCGTACACTAAGTGTGGTTGGTACTCGTCGGGTCAAAACTTGATTTCGACACTTTGACGAGGGTCCACTAGAATTTGAAATAGAAATTCTCCATCAAGGTGAGGATTTCACTCCTAACTTAATGGCGAATATCATGTAAAAAGAATAGGTGGATTAAGAGTCGTTCACCAAATTGTGGGTTTCACGTCTATTTTGGTGAAGTCGTCTCGTTTATGGATTACGAGTGTTTCCGAGTTTAGTATAATCGAGTAAAATGCCTTAGGAAAGGCGTACGTTATGGAATAATAAAACAAGTATGAGCACATAAAAAGGCATTTCAAGAATAGCACATAAAGATGTTTCATGAAAGTAGCGTGTGAAGAAGTATGGTCGAATTTTATAACAACTCTCCCAAAACCCTTAAACATGTCCTATACGCCCTAAAATACACCCCGTATATGAAAAACGGACTCGAAATACCTTTATTTTAACAAAAATCAAATAAAACAAACAATTATATGGCCTCGCGAACCGCGACGGAGGAAGCTTAAGCCTGTCATGGGGCGAGACGGAGTGACACAAGGCGACTTCCCAGAATGTCACGTGTCCCATCTCGTGTCAAACCTACATGTTGATTCGCCAAACCTAGACCCTAGTCTAGGGTCATCGCGGCCCACGAGGGACTAAGCCCTGGGGCGTCGCGGGGTGCGACGGAACGTATGATCAGCCTTATAAATAGAGGTGAACGGCTTCAGTTTACAAATCGATCAAAATTCTCAAATCCTCTCAAATTTCTGAATAACAATTATAATACTTGGGCATAATACCCACTAAAAAGCAAAGCTCTGCCTCGTTGTAAGTATTATAACCCCCGGTTACGTATTAGTTACGATGCCCGATTGATCTAGAGCTCCATAACGCATGTCAAGGCTCTGCCTAACTCAGTCGTTGGAGTTCTGTCTTGGGGATATAGCTAATGTAAATTTGGTTATTTTACTAACGCGTGTGCATTGCTAAATTTTAATAGATTATAACCGGGAAGTCACCGGGAATTATCTAAAATAGCAATGTGAGTTTATCCCCTTTTTGTAAACCTTTTTGTGAGTTTTTTCCCTTTTTGCAAACTGTTTTTACAAAACCTCAATTGTTTTAAATTATATTTAACAGTGATTGAGTATTTGTAATTCTATAAATTATCGTCGGTATGTTGGGGTTTTGTATACATAACTTGTTACTATACTGTGAGTAGTAGCATGGCCACAAGTCAGGATTGACAGTACCGTAGGTGGTAATTAAGTAGATGTAAACAAATGTAATTGCCGGTTGCCCTCAATGCTGTAAAATGATAAAATTTGTTTTGATTAAACTGGGATTCACTCGCCAGTATTTCTTGCTGATAAAACTTTTTAAAACGCGTTTCAGGTAACAAAATGTGAAAGCCAAATAGAAGCCAGCTGGAGAGCACTGAGGGATTGGAAAAGTGGCTATAAAAGTTACCTAAACAAGAAAGAAGTTTTATTTCAATAAAATAGGGTTTATCCCTATAAACATATTTGTAATGGAAACTTGGGTTTTTCCCATGTATTTATATTTATAAAATGTGGTATTTTACTCTGATAAACTATTTCCTAACTACGGTCCTGATGTATTTTCCACTGCCAAAATTAATAAACACCGATACCACTGATAATGGTTTGCAGCCGCCCGCTCCCGGGATAGGGGTCGGGGTTGCGACAGAAGGTGGTATCAAAGCTACGACCACTGATTTAAGCCACAGAGGTGTTCTGCTTACACCTGTTAGGAAATAATCTATGTGATTATGTGAATATCTGCATATTATTGTTTTTTGTTATTTGACAATCTGTTAGTTTACAGTATGAGTGATCAAGGTCCGTCTGACGCCTACCGTCACCTAGCTAGTTCTCCCAAAAGTGAAGAAACTTCATCACAGCCTACTCCTTCGGTGTATTCTGCTGATACAGAAGAGGGAATCTTCATCTTTAAGTCGCAATCCGAGGAACCATTCCCTTCGAAAAAGAGAGGATGGTTCAGTTGGTGAGCACATGAGAGAAGGAAGCGAATGAGAAAGTTGCAACAACAAAGAGCGTTAGCAACAGCCAATAGGGAAATGAACGCCCAGACCCAAGACATAGTCAATAGACGATTGGTAAACTTTCACATACTAGCCACAACTGCAGCAGATCCAAACCTAGACTAGATAATTGCACCACAACCACTACCACTATTCCCAACCCAACCAATGGAGATAGAACCTAACCAGGGAGACCAGATTCCCATACCAGCACTCGACCCAGACGAGATACCTAGAATCCCAACACCTGATCCTCCAGAATATAATCCATGGTTTGATGACAATAGGTCATATTCAGCATTATATCCTCAGGATGAACCGATACCAAATCCCATAGCACAATACACGAACCTTAACCCTCTAGATCCACATTGGAATGCCGATCAGTATGTCTTGGAGATATTAGACAACCCATACCCTTATGGAGAACCTATGCCTCAGTACCCTGACCCAATACCCGCACCACTGCCCTCCATGAGTGAGGAGAATGTGCAGGAACTGCGCACCTATGGTGAGGAATTAGTGGAAGAAGGAAATAGGATACGACAGATAGGAGAACAGCTCATGTGGAAATAGGACGAGCGAGAAATGCAGTACTGGATGAACAACCCATAGTAATAATAGTAATATATATATATATATATATATATGTCACACCCCGACCGCGTCAAAACAACGAAACCGCGGCGGAAACATCGGGGAGTGTTGCAACAGAATTATTGTTTCAACAACCATGGTAATTAAAGTTTCGTTTTATTGATTTATTAAGTGTACATTGTCTTAAAACCAAAAAAACAAGTTATATATCGTCTATCATCGTTTTTATGTCACTAAGGCCACGTCCAGATCCTAAGTGAACATGCTTCCTAGCAATCAACATCACGCAACACCACCTGAAACATATGTAAAAACAAAGTCAGCAAAGAAATGCTGGCGAGCACATAGGTTTTGTGAGAGTATCGAATTCATGGCTCGTTTATATGTTGCAGTACCTTATTAGACTACAAGAGTCAAAAGTACAAATCTTGTTTTGAAAAGTGTATTGCAACATGATTAACCAACTCAAAAACAAGTTGATTATAGTTTATAAAATCTCGTAGCCATGATTCTTAACCCCAAAACATTTGTTTTAGTAAACCAATTCATAAAATATCTCATAAAAATCTCGTTAATAAAACTTATGGTTTATATCATTTCGAAAACCTCGTTGTGTGACATCGTTTCAAAATCGTTTCCCAAGTGAACTAAACAATGACATGAAATGTAATATGATAAGAGCACTTATATATAAGATGTACCGGCGGCGTATCTACCATGCTTTTATCATGCTACACCCATCCCATTACCTAATCACTATCCAAAACCAATCGTTTATCCAATTCGTTTATCTCGTTTAAGTCGTTTCAAATCATTTAACTCGTTTCCAAAATTGTTCTCGTTTTAATTGTGAAAGTACTTTTGGTCGTCTCGTTAATAACATTCAAACCTTCGTGACTTGACTATCTCGTTTCTCGTATTAACAAACCACCAAAGGGTAAGTTAACAATCATCAGATTTGGTCGTTACCTACATAACCCCCACACATAACCATGGGTGTAGTCTGATAACGGGATTTGTCAGATCCTATGGTACCATAACCTAATACTGGTCGGCTCGGCCAAAGCTAATGAATGTCATTCGTTATGTAATTACAACCAACAAGTTCGTTCACATTATCGAAATCGTTATTAATTTCGTATAAACCATATCCATCGTTTTTGAAACCATCGTTAAAATATCGAAATCGTTTTAATACATATGAATCACCCCAAAACAATCGAAAACAGTAAAATAGGCGAACTATGTACTCACATTGAATAGAAGGGTATCCATGATCTAAAGAACTTAGCGAAGCTCAGGCAAACCAAGGAAATTCAAGTAGTACCTAGTAATCGGATCACTAGTAAATAAATCGACACCTAAATCGGAAGATCGGATAGAATGAGGTCTTGTAAACCAAATGAGTATTGGAACTCATGTGATATGGTTTAACAAAGCCTACATTCAAGATCGGAACCTATTCTAAGTGCTTTTGACCCGTTACGACCCGTTTAGGTAGCTTATGCTACTTTAACGCGTCGTGCACGCAAAAGCGCGTTCGAGACGTCTAACTAGTCCTATGACAAGTATTATATGCCTAAACATGTTTAATTATGTTGCATAATTAGTTAGGTGACAAATGTTTAGGTTACATATGCTTAAAATCCAATTATGCATGAAAAAGGCATTTTGGTCATTTACCTAAGGCATATAAACTACCTATCATACAACTACTTAAACTACGTGACCATAAGGTATAACCTCGGAAGGTTATTCCCTATGCAACTATGGTCACTAACCATGCTTGGTCGGATCCTAATGATCGACCAAACATGTCGAGTTCGAAAGTCTAAGCGGTGGTTTAGACCGCTTAAGTTACGACTCTAAACAAGCACTAAACTAAAAGTGACGAGCTAAGCATGTTAAATCATGCTTAACTAAGTTAGAAAACAGGTTTTTGATATCAAAACAAAGTGTTTTGATACCCTAAAATAGTTTGGTTGCAAAATACGCTTAAATGCGCATTTTGACCGAAACTACGACTCGTCACTATGCCTAGTCAACGTGGTAATCAGTAGGTATAATCACTAAGGACTATAACCATCGTGATTACGCTCACGTTGCGAAGTTCAAACGAACTTTGCGTTGACCATTGACTGGTCAAAGCTGAAAGTCAAACACTTTTTTCCTTATAAGCTAGGAAAGCGATAAAAGAACGAAGGAAGCTTACAAAGGGTCCTTGCTAGGGAGAACTTGATCTATCACACTCAGGTATGAAGCAAAGGCTCCAACTTAGAGTGTAATTCAGATCAAGGGTGAATGAAATGGGTTGAAAGCTTGGCTATTTATAGTTGTGGTGAAGAAACAAGATCAAGACAAGTGTTTTGTGTGGCCAACAAGCATTAGATCATAGCCATACATGTGTTAGGCCAGCTAATCTTTGCTTGGAGAAGGCTTAACTTGCTCATTAAGGTGCCAAAACAATCAAACAAAACAAAGGACTTTTGATGTATTGCTAAAACAACTTTTCTGCCTAGGTGTGATGGTCGCGTGGCGTGACCACAAGGCCATATGGTCGTCGCGCGACGCCACGGTGTAGGCTGGAAGTTTCAAATATGGCAGAAATGGTCCCTGCACGTGTTCAAACTTTTTTTCGACGTTTTTAACCTCAGTTAAGCCATTTTCAAGGCTCTACAAGGTCGTTAAAGTGTAGGGGACCTGAAATATGCTCGGAAATATCACGGATGTTGGTTCGTTTGGTCGTACAGTCACGTTGTTCGGTTATTTACGACGAAACTCGAACGGACGCGAAAACGAACCAAATTACGCGACGAATGGTATTTTTTGCATGCCGATCACTAAAATAAAAATATTTTAGTGTCTACAAAAATTTTGGATGTCCAGATGTGGTCATAATGTAAGATATGTGCGTAAATGCAAACTTACGCCTTTTTGACACTTTTAGTCCCTGTAAGATCAAATAAGCATATTTTCGCACACCGAACCACTCAAAGCTTATTTCTAAGCTATGTTTAGGTTATATATGGTATGTTTAGCTTATGATCAAGTTCCGGACTATACGTTTCCTTACGAAACGGCAGACTTTTGCAGTTTGACGCAAATAGTCCCTGTGGGCGAATAAACTTGATTTTGACACACCAACCCATCCAAAACTTATTTCTAAGTTATGTGAAGGTTATTTAAGGTATGTTAAGCCTATTTCACTATTTTGGAGTGTTTGTCGCGTTAAACTGACTGCGTTTACGCACCAGTTTGCGTATAACCTTCAAGAAAGCGATTTAAAGCTTGAAATCGAACTCGAATCAAATCGTAAAATCATCAAAAACAAATACACACATTATAACATCAAAGCACATTGTTTTATTGATAATTAACATTGTTTTACATTGTACATCGATTACAGAGAACAGTTGTCACAGTCTCCCCTACTTTAGGAAATTTCGTCCCGAAATTTTAACTAGAGGAAACTTGTGAGAATAATTGCGGATATTTCGCCTTCATTTGTCTCTCACGTTCCCAAGTAAACTCTGGGCCACGTTTGGATTCCCAGCGAATCTTGACCAATCGAATTCGTTTGTTCTTCAACTGTTTGACTGAACGGTCCACTATCTCCACAGGTTTCTCGACAAAGTGCATCGTTTCATCGATTTGAATCTCGTCGAGTGGAATGTGAAGATTAGTGTCAGCTGGACACTTTCGCAAATTGGACACGTGAAAAGTCGAATGAATATTTCCAAGCTCTGGAGGTAGCTCTAGTCGATAGGCAACCTTTCCAACCCCTTCAACAATCTTAAATGGTCCAACATATTGTGGTGCAAGTTTTCCTTTCTTTCCAAATCTCACCACTCCCTTCCATGGTGACACCTCAAGTAGGACATGGTCTCCGACTTGAAATTCCAAGGGCTTGCGTCGCATATCCGCGTAACTCTTTTGACGGCTTCTAGCTGTCACAATATTATCGCGAATTTTCTTGATTTTGTCTGTCGTTTCCAGAATGAGCTCAGGTCCGGTAAGCTGAGCTTCACCGATCTCATTCCAATAGACAGGTGAATGACATTTTCGACCGTATAAAGCTTCGAATGGTGCCATATTAATGCTAGCATGATAACTATTGTTGTAAGAGAACTCGATCAATGGAAGATGAGAGTCCCAATTACCACCAAAGTCTATCACGCATGCTCTAAGCATATCCTCCAAAGTTTGCATCGTCCTCTCAGATTGTCCATCTATTTGGGGATGATAAGCAGTGCTTAGATTTAGTTGGGTTCCCATAGCAGATTGCATGGTCTTCCAAAAATGAGATGAAAATCGAGCATCACGATCGGATATGATGTCCAAAGGAACACCATGTCGAGATACAATCTCATCAACATAAATCTTTGCAAGTTTATCAGCAGATAGATCTTCGCGAATCGGAATAAAATGAGCTGACTTCGTTAATCGATCGATGACAACCCAAATCGCATCGTGACCTTTAGATGTACGCGGTAACTTAGTGATGAGATCTATAGCAATGTTCTCCCACTTCCAAACCGGTATCTCTGGTTGTACTAGCAAACCAGAAGGTCGTTGATGTTCAGCCTTGACTTTGAGACACGTTAGGCATTTCGACACATACAAGGCAATATCTTTCTTCATACCAGGCCACCAGTACTGAGTACGAAGATCCTTGTACATTTTATCAGCACCAGGATGGATAGAATATCGAGAGTTATGAGATTCGTCCATCACTAAAGTGCGAAGATCGTCTTGTTTTGGAATCCACAAACGATCCTTGAAATAAAGCAAACCATCGTCTTTCCTTTCGAGTTTAAGCTCGAGTTGAAGCGGTAGCTCATATTTCAATAAGCCTTTGGATACACAAGACCGTTGAGTTTGAAGAACACGAGATTGAATATCGGATAGAGTTCGAACAGAATGAAGCTTGACTCGCTCCTTTCGACTAAGCGCATCAGCTACGACATTCGCCTTTCCAGGATGGTAGCGAATCTCGCAATCGTAGTCATTTAAAAGCTCAACTCATCGTCGTTGCCTCATGTTCAGCTCCTTCTGATTAAGAATATGCTGGAGACTTTTGTGGTCTGTGAAAACTACACACTTCATACCATAGAGGTTGTGTCTCCAGATTTTAAGAGCAAAAGCTACAGCTCCTAACTCAAGATCATGAGTCGTGTAGTTTTTCTCGTGAACTTTCAATTGTCTAGACGCATACGCTATAACTTTACCTCGTTGCATGAGAACACAACCAAGGCCTAAGTTAGACGCGTCACAGTAGACAACGAAATCATCGTTTCCCTCGGGCAGAGATAGAACAGGAGCATCACATAGCTTCTGTTTCAGCGTTTGGAATGCTTCTTCTTGCTTGGGTCCCCACTCAAAAGGCTTATTCTTCTGAGTCAAAGCTGTGAGTGGAACCGCGATCTTCGAGAAATTCGAAATAAAACGACGATAATATCCAGCAAGACCAAGAAAAGATCGAATCTCTGTAGGTGTCGTTGGTGTATTCCAATCCTTAATAGCAGCTATTTTGGATGGATCCACATGAATACCCTGCTCGTTGACTATATGACCCAAAAACTGAACTTCTTTAAGCCAAAATTCACACTTGGAGAATTTAGCAAAAAGTTGTTCCTTCTTCAGGAGTTCCAATGTCAAACGAAGGTGTTGCTCGTGATCGGCTCGAGACTTTGAATAAATGAGAATATCGTCAATGAACACAATGATGAACTTGTCTAAATAAGGTTTACAGACCCTATTCATTAAGTCCATGAAAATAGCTGGGGCATTGGTCAAACCAAAAGGCATGACAGTAAACTCGTAATGCTCATATCTTGTTCGGAAAGCAGTTTTGGGAATATCTTCTTCGAATACACAAAGCTGATGATACCCATAACGCAGATCGATCTTGGAGAAACATGTAGCACCTTGCAGCTGATCAAAGAGGTCATCAATTCATGGTAGGGGATATCGATTCTTGATGGTAAGCTTGTTAAGCTCACGATAATCGATACACATTCGAAAAGATCCATCTTTCTTTTTCACAAAGAGGACAGGAGCACCCCAAGGTGAATAACTCGGTCGGATGAATCCTTTATCAGATAACTCATGAAGCTGTTTCGATAATTCTTGCATCTCAGACAGTGCAAGACGATAAGGTGCTTTCGCAATCAGGTTAGCATTGGGTACAAGGTCAATATGAAATTCGACTTGATGAACTGGAGGCAAACCAGGCAGTTCATCAGGAAACACCTCTGGATAATCCCGAACAATCAGAATATCCTGAATACTCTTGCTCTTGCCTTTCTCCTCGGTGACATGTGCCAGGAAGGCAACATATCCTTTTCGTAAGTAACGTTGGGCTTTCGTACACGGCATGAGTTTCAAACCAACAGATGGTTTCTCGCCACGAACTTCTAGGACATCGCCAGTCGAAAGAGGAATACGAACGATCTTATCGAAACAAACAACCTCGGCATGATATTTGGTTAACCAATCCATCCCCACAATAATATCGAAACTCCCAAGTTGCATCGGCGTGAGGTCAATAGGAAAAAAATGGTTATCGAGGTTCAATTGACAACCACGAATAACATAATCGAGTACGAGAGGTTTACCAGTAGCAACTTCGATAGATAAGGGTTTCCTCAGTTTAGTTCTAGGTTTCGCAAGTAAAGGCTCAAAAGACAATGAAACAAAACTCCTATCGGCACCAGAATCGAAAAGAACAGATGCAAGTTGATTGTTAACAAGGAACGTACCGTTAACAACCTCGTTGTCCGCCCTCGCCTCGTTTGCGTTCAGATTGAATGCTCGCCCACGAGCGGGATTCACATTAGCGTTCGCGTTCGGATTCGCATTCGCATTTACCAACCTCAGGCAGTTGTTGCGGAAATGACCCATTTCTCCGCAATTAAAACACGAACCCGGTGGGAATCTCGCATCATTCCCTTGAACTTGTGCTGGAACCTGAGCAGCCTGATTTTGGCCAAAACGACAAATGTTGGCCAAATGCCCAAGTTTACCACACGTTGTGCACTGTTTACAGGCCTGATGAGCAACATGGTGACCATTGCAGCGAACAGAATGATGTGCAGTACCAGCATATGGCTTCTTCACAGGAGGTAGGGCTGGCGGGTTCTGAGAGTTCTGGTTGGTGACAGTAAAGTTCTGGGAAGCCTTGCGCTTCCTTGACTTTTTAGAAGCCTCACCCTGCTTCTTACCCTTACCCTTACCCTTGTCTTGTGCAGAATTGGCTGATTTCTTCTTATCACCCTTACGGGTCAGTTTACCCTTCCTGACTTGAGACTCAGTCAGGGTAGCAGACAATTCAATTGCTTGACGGATAGTGGTAGGATTACTGCCAGTCACAATATCTTGCACAGAGTCGGGTAAACCATCGATATACCTCTCTATTGCCTTCTCCAACGGGGTAACCATCGTAGGACACAACAAACTGAGCTCCTTATATCGATCCGTATAAGCACGGTGTTCTCCCTCGTCTTGTTTCAAATCATCGAATTCTCGTTCTAAAGCTCGAATTTCATGACGGGGACAGAAATCTCTCATCATGAGAGCTCGGAGTTCTTCCCATGTTTGTGCTAATGCCACTTCGGCATCCCTATCACGCATCACTCTGTTCCACCATGTAAGAGCACGCTTCTCGAACACGCTTGATGCAAACTCAACCTTACGCTCATTCGGACACTGCACATGTCTGAATGTGCTCTCGATACTTTCGAACCATTGCAGGAGCGCGGTTGCTCCTTGAGACCCAGAGAACTTCAAAGGCTTAGCAGAATTGAAATTCTTGAAACTACATTGTGCATTATTGTTGTTATTATTGTTGTTATATAATTGATGGATCTGGGTCACTACGCCTGGAAGCACAGTAGCCATTTGTTGAGCAACAAGGGCTGCGACTTCCTCAGCAGTAAAAGGTTGAGCATCACGTCGAGGAGGCATTGTATAAAAGAACAAGGAAACATGAGAAACGAGTGAGGTCAACAATTGGGAAAAATAAAAGAGGTATTGAAAAACATCGCCAAAACACAAGGAGTGCGATCATTTGCTCGTTACCTCGAACAAACAAACGACACGCAGTGACTAATCAAAGTAAATAGGTCATAATAATGTATCGCCGAAGACATGCTCGCCTATAAGTGAACACTCACCCCAAGAATTCCCAGGTAAGAGTGACTGGTCCGATACTGCGGATTTGTACGAACACTCTAGCCTTAGACAGAAAACTCAGGGTACAGGCATTCACCCTTCCAGTTTGCACGTGTTCACATTATTTAGACCCAAAATTTGACGAGATTTTGAAAATTTAGAGGGTTCAAAACCTTATAACAGAGGGTTCAAAACCTAGTAATCAATTATCCTAGAACAGATGATTAATTTTCGAAGCGGATTCGAAATTTGTGTTAACGTTGTGGTTATCACCTAAGGATAGGTGACGGTATTATTTTAAAATCTAAACACAAGAAAACTTGCGTTGGGGTCATAGAAATTTATAGTTTAGGTCAAAGCATTACTAATAACCTAATTCCCTATAACCATTGGCTCTGATACCAACTCTTCTGTCACACCCCGACCGCGTCAAAACAACGAAACCGCGGCGGAAACGTCGGGGAGTGTTGCAACAGAATTATTGTTTCAACAACCATGGTAATTAAAGTTTCGTTTTATTGATTTATTAAGTGTACATTGTCTTAAAACCAAACAAACAAGTTATATATCGTCTATCGTCGTTTTTATGTCACTAAGGCCACATCCATATCCTAAGTGAACATGCTTCCTAGCAATCAACATCACGCAACACCACCTGAAACAAATGTAAAAACAAAGTCAGCAAAGAAATGCTGGCGAGCACATAGGTTTTGTGAGAGTATCGGATTCATGGCTCATTTATATGTTGCAGTACATTATTAGACTACAAGAGTCAAAAGTACAAACCTCGTTTCGAAAACTGTATTGCAACATGATTAACCAACTCAAAAATAAGTTGATTATAGTTTATAAAATCTCGTAGCCATGATTCTTATCCCCAAAACATTTGTTTTAGTAAACCAATTCGTAAAATATCTCGTAAAAATCTCGTTAATAAAACTTATGGTTTATATCATTTCGAAAACCTCGTTGTGTGACATCGTTTCAAAATCATTTCCCAAGTGAACTAAACAATGACATGAAATGTAATATGATAAGAGCACTTATATATAAGATGTACCAGCGGCGTATCTACCATGCTTTTATCATGCTACACCCATTCCATTATCTAATCACTATCCAAAACCAATCGTTTATCCAATTCGTTTATCTCGTTTAAGTCGTTTCAAATCATTTAATTCGTTTCCAAAATTGTTCTCGTTTTAATTGTGAAACTACTTTTGGTCGTCTCGCTAATAACATTCAAACCTTCGTGACTCGACTATCTCGTTTCTCGTATTAACAAACCACCAAAGGGTAAGTTAACAATCATCAGATTCGGTCGTTACCTACATAACCCCCACACATAACCATGGGTGTAGTCTGATAACGGGATTTGTCAGATCCTATGGTACCATAACCTAATACTGGTCGGCTCGGCCAAAGCTAATAAATGTCATTCGTTACGTAATTACAACCAACAAGTTCATTCACATTATCGAAATCGTTATTAATTTCGTATAAACCATATCAATCGTTTTTGAAACCATCGTTAAAATATCGAAATCGTTTTAATACATATGAATCACCCCAAAACAATCAAAAACAGTAAAATAGGGGAACTATGTACTCACATTGAATAGAAGGGTATCCTTGATCTAAAGAACTTAGCGAAGCTCAGGCAAACCAAGGAAATTCAAGTAGTACCTAGTAATCGGATCACTAGTAAATAAATCGACACCTAAATCGGAAGATCGGATAGAATGAGGTCTTGTAAACCAAATGAGTATTGGAACTCATGTGATATGGTTTAACAAAGCCTACATTCAAGATCGGAACCTATTCTAAGTGCTTTTGACCTGTTACGACCCGTTTAGGTAGCTTAGGCGCAAAAGCGCGTTCGAGACGTCTAACTAGTCCTATGACAAGTATTATATGCCTAAACATGTTTAATTATGTTGCATAATTAGTTAGGTGACAAATGTTTAGGTTACATATGCTTAAAATCCAATTATGCATGAAAAGGACATTTTGGTCATTTACCTAAGGCATATAAACTACCTATCATACAACTACTTAAACTACGTGACCATAAGGTATAACCTCGGAAGGTTATTCCCTATGCAACTATGGTCACTAACCATGCTTGGTCGGATCCTAATGATCGACCAAACGGGTCGAGTTCGAAAGTCTAAGGGGTGGTTTAGACCGCTTGACTTACGACTCTAAACAAGCACTAAACTAAAAGTGACGAGCTAAGCATGTTAAATCATGCTTAAGTAAGTTAGAAAACAGGTTTTTGATATCAAAACAAAGTGTTTTGATACCCTAAAATAGTTTGGTTGCAAAATATGCTTAAATGCGCATTTTGACCGAAACTACGACTCGTCACTATGCCTAGTCAACGTGGTAATCAGTAGGTATAGTCACTAAGGACTATAACCATCGTGATTACGCTTACGTTGCGAAGTTCAAACGAACTTTGCGTTGACCATTGACTGGTCAAAGCTGAAAGTCAAACACTGTTTGACTTTTAAGCTAGGAAAGCGATAAAAGAACGAAGAAAGCTTACAAAGGGTCCTTGCTAGGGAGAACTTGATCTATCACACTCAGGTATGAAGCAAAGGCTCCAACTTAGAGTGTAATTCAGATCAAGGGTGAAAGAAATGGGTTGAAAGTTTGGCTATTTATAGTTGTGGTGAAGAAAAAAGATCAAGACAAGTGTTTTGTGTGGCCAACAAGCATTAGATCATAGCCATACATGTGTTAGGCCAGCTAATCTTTGATTGGAGAAGGCTTAACTTGCTCATTAAGGTGCCAAAACAATCAAACAAAACATATGACTTCTGCTGTATTGCTGAAATAACTTTTCTGCCTAGGTGTGATGGTCGCGTGGCGTGACCACAAGGCTATATGGCCGTCGCGCGATGCCACGGTGTAGGCTGGAAGTTTCAAATATGGCAGAAATGGTCCCTGCACGTGTTTAAACTTGTTTTCGACGTTTTTAACCTCAGTTAAGCCATTTTCAAGGCTCTACAAGGTCGTTAAAGTGTAGGGGACCTGAAATATGCTCGGAAATATCACGGATGTCGGTTCGTTTGGTCGTACGGTCACGTTGTTCGGTTATTTACGACGAAACTCGAACGGACGCGAAAACGAACCAAATTACGCAACGAATGGTATTTTTTCCATGCCGATCACTAAAATAAAAATATTTTAGTGTCAACAAAAATTTTGGATGTCCAGATGTGGTCAGAATGTAAGATATGCGTGTAAATGCAAACTTACGTCGTTTTTGACACTTTTAGTACCTGTAAGATCAAATAAGCATATTTTTCGCACACCGAACCACTCAAAGCTTATTTCTAAGCTATGTTTAGGTTATATATGGTATGTTTAGCTTATGATCAAGTTCCGGACAGTACGTTGCCTTACGAAACGGCAGACTTTTGCAGTTTGACGCAAATAGTCCATGTGGGCGAATAAACTTGATTTTGACACACCAACCCATCCAAAACTTATTTCTAAGTTATGTGAAGGTTATTTAAGGTATGTTAAGTCTATTTCACTATTCCGGAGTGTTTGTCGTGTTAAACTGACTGCGTTTACGCACCAGTTTGCATATAACCTTCCAGAAAGCGATTTAAAGCTTGAAATCGAACTCGAATCAAATCGTAAAATCATCAAACACAAATACACACATAATAACACTAAAGCACATTGTTTTATTGATAATTAACATTGTTTTACATTGTACATCGATTACAGAGCACAGTTGTTACAATATATATATATATATATATATATATATATAGGGGAAGGTTCATTGGGGAACACTAAAAAAGTGGGGAACAGCGGGGAACCGGCTCAAACGAACTCCGATTGGACTCATTCCAGTGGCGTTGGAACCGGCTCGTCGAACCCTAACTAAGATCTCTTAACCCTAAACTCTAAATCCTAACTCCTAAACTCTAAACCCTAAAGCTAAAAAATAAGGCTAAAACCTAAGCTAAACCGTAAAATCTAAACTATAAACCCTAAAGGCTAAACCTAAAGCTAAACCCTATAGCTAAACCCTAAAGCTAAACCCTAAACCCAAAAGCTAAACTCTAAACCCTAAAGCTAAACCCTAAGGCTAAACCCTAAGGCTAAACCCTAAAGCTAAACCCTAAAAGCCAAACCCTAATATATTTAGGGTTTAGGGGTTATGATTTAGGGTTTAGGGTTAAGAGATCCTAGTTAGGGTTCGACGAGACGGTTCCAACGCCGCTGGAATGAGTCCAATCGGAGTTCATTTGAGTCGGTTCCCCACTGTTCCCACTTTTTTAGTGTTCCCCAATGAACCTCACACTATATATATATATATATATATATAAATGTGTGTAGTTTGGAAAAAAAAATCAACTAAAATAGATAACCTAGTACCTATTGATGCATGTTTAAAATCCAGTTGTAGATTGTAATAGATATATATATATATATATATGAAAAAGAGTAAATGTCGCAATGCTCGACGATTTTGATCAATGTGTTTGTGAGATTGTTTGCATTTAAATCTTATTCTCTGATATTAATACCTGATAAATGTTTCTAATCCATATGGACAACGAAGTAAATCAGGAAAACCAGAATAATGATAATAATGGAAATCAAATGAATAATAGTGTCATCCAACATATAGTAGCACAAGGAATCATAGATGCTATGCCATATATCATCAAGACTGTTAAAGAAGCAGAAAATAAATCTGCAAATGGAAGTAAACGACAACACACTGAACCAAGTCACAGTATGAACAATAATGGACCGTTACTCCAAATACATATCCCAGAGAGAAGGAGAACCATGTCATTTGGTTGTTCTTACAAAGAATTCTGGTCTTGCAAACCAATAGAATTCTTTGGCAATGAAGGAGCCGTTGCAGCTTTACGTTGGATAGAAAAGACAGAAGCAGTCTTAAAAATAAGCAAACATGCAGATGAAGATAAAATTATGTTTGCTTCTAATCTTTTTAAGAATGCAGCCTTAGAATGGTGGAATACTATTCTCCAGTCTAGAGGGAGTGATAAAGTCTATAATATGGAATGGACTGACTTTAAGGATATAGTTGAAAGGAAATTTTGTCCTCCTCATGAAAAAGAACAAATCACTAATAAATTCTTAAACCTTAGAATGACCGGAATAGACTACAAGGGTTACACTACCATATTCTTCGAATATGCTAGAATAGTGCCAACCCTAGCTTCACCAGAACTTGTGTTAATCTCCCTCTACATCTGGGGGTTAATCAGTGAATTTAGACATGTAGTCAAGGCAGCTAGACCACAAACCATAGAAGAAGCCGTAGAACTAGCCAATACCTTAACTGATGAATTAGTACGTACGCAAGAAGAAAACCAGAGAAAGAACCTAGCCCAAAAGCTT
Organism: Helianthus tuberosus; assembly: GCA_030545235.1. Taxonomy (NCBI): domain Eukaryota; kingdom Viridiplantae; phylum Streptophyta; class Magnoliopsida; order Asterales; family Asteraceae; genus Helianthus; species Helianthus tuberosus. The sequence goes on along the minus strand of CM060424.1, from coordinate 30,247,818 downwards.
ACCCAGGAATTTCGCTACAGTAATTCCAACCGTGAGAAAAATATAGGTTCGGCTTCTGCACCTTACTGTAAGAATTAGGGATGAGCAAAATGGACACGGTACCGGTACCGAATTTACCGAACCGGGTAGCTTTTCGGTACCGATTCGGTATCGACTTTTGACATTTTCGGTACCGGTTCGGTACCGGTCCTGTACGGTACCGGTTCGGTACCGGTATTTACCGGTTTTTACCCTCAAATACACCGGTACCGAACCGTACCATACCGGGTATATTCGGTACCGGTACCCACTTTTGAGGATTTTCGGTACCGGTACTTTCGGTTCCGGTACCGGTTCAGTACCGGTCGGTACCGAGCTCATCCCTAGTAAGAATTGCAAGAAGAAGCATTCAGGAAAATGTTTCATATACTGCAACTTCTGCAAAATATCGGGACACAAGGAAGAAGACTGTAGGAAGAAACCCAGTAATGGAATATGCTTCAATTGTGGAGAAAATGGGCATATCAGACCAAACTATCCAAAACTAGCTCCAGTAGCAACCAACAAGACTACTAAGAATGCTAGAGTGTTTGTTCTGACAGCCGAAGAAGCCAAGATGATCCCGGACGGGATCGCCGGTATGTTTTTAGTTAACGATATTTTTGCTAAAGTATTATTTGACTCTGGTGTGAACCAAAGTTTTATTAATACTTCGTTCTGCAAACTTCTAAATCAATCATTAACTAAACTTCAACAAGAATGTTTGGTAGAAACAGCAAACGGAGAATCCATTAAGATTACTGAAATCTTGCAGGGAGCAACAATAAAAATTTTTAACCATAATTTTGTTGCTAATCTTTACCCAATGAATCTGGCTGGATTTTATATTGTATTAGGAATGGATTGGTTAGTAGCCAACCATGCCAGTATTCTATGTGATCAAAAGTCAATACAAGTAAATTCACCAAAGGGTGAAAAGATCACAATTGAAGGAAATAAGCCAACCAAGTCCACAAAATTCATCTCTATGATGAAAACAGCCAACTATGCAAAGAAGGGATTGCTAGTGTATATGATTTCCATAATAATTAATACTAAAGGAAAAGAATTGAAAGATATTCCCGTAGTATCTCAATTCTTAGATGTTTTTCCGAAAGAGTTACCTGGATTACCGCCAGATAGAGAGGTTGAATTCAGAATTCACCTATTTCCCGGAACAGCACCGATTGCCAAGACACCTTACCGTTTAGCACCAGCAGAGATGCAAGAACTGAAGAAACAATTGGACGAACTTTTGGAGAAAGGTTTCATACAGCCTAGTTCATCTCCATGGGGAGCACCAATCTTGTTTGTCAAGAAGAAGGACGGATTAATGCGTATGTACATTGATTACCGAGAGTTGAACAAAGTTACGATTAAAAATCGGTACCCACTACCGAGAATCGATGATCTGGTTGATCAACTTCAAGGAGCTCGATTCTTTTCTAAGATCGATTTACGCTGAGGATATCATCAATTGAAAGTACAGGAAGAGGACATTCCTAAAACTGCTTTCTGAACAAGGTGTGGTCATTATGAATTTACAGTCATGCCATTCGGTTTAACCAATGCCCCAGCCGTATTTATGGACATGATGAACAGGATATGTAAACCATATCTGGATAAATTCATAATTGTCTTTATAGATGACATTCTAATTTACTCTAAGAGTAAAGAGGAACATGCAGAGCATCTGCATACACTTCTGACATTATTGAGAAAAGAGAAGCTTTATGCTAAATTCTCAAAATGTGAATTCTGGTTACAAGAAGTGCAATTCCTAGGACACCTGGTTAATCATGAAGGAATTCATGTGGATCCCACAAAAATCGAGGCGATTACTAAATGGAAAGTCCCTGAATCACCAACAGAGGTAAGAAGTTTTCTTGGACTAGCAGGTTATTATAGACGTTTTATTCAAGATTTTTCTAGAATAGCCATTCCTTTAACAAAACTGACTTGCAAATCAGTTAAGTTTGAATGGGGACCAAAACAAGAAGAAGCTTTTAGAATTCTTAAGCATAAATTAACCAACGCACCCATACTCGCGTTACCAGAAGGAACTGAAGACTTGATAGTCTATTGTGACGCTTCTAAGTTAGGATATGGATGTGTGTTAATGCAACGTCAAAAGGTTATAGCCTATGCTTCTAGACAACTTAAGAATCATGAAGAAAATTATACAACCCATGATTTAGAAATAGGATCCATAATTTGTGCCCTTAAAATTTAGAGACACTACCTGTGTAGTAGCAAGTTTACTGTTTTCACCGATCATAAGAGTCTAAGATATGTTTTTGGGCAAAAAGAGTTAAATATGAGACAGAGACGCTGGATGGAACTTCTCAGTGATTATGATTGTAATATTCAGTATCATGCTGGAAAAGCTAATGTAGTAGCGGATGCTTTAAGTCGAAAGTGTCATGAAAAACCAAGACGTGTACGTTCTCTCAAATTAAATATGTAGATAGATTTAAATGAGCAAATTAGAAAAATACAGGAAACAGTAATCAAGGACGATACTGAAAAAGTAAAAGGAATGATTAAGGAATTAGAAAATGAATAGATGGAATTTGGAGATTCCATAAGAAAAGAGTCTGGATACCCAAACAAGGAAACCTACGCCACCGAATTTTAGAAGAAGCCCATAAGTCTAAGTATACAATACATCCCGGTAGTGATAAGATGTATCAAAACTTAAGAAAGAATTTCTGGTGGATAGGAATGAAAAAGGATATAGCAACCTATGTTGCCAAGTGTCTAACCTGTTCACAGGTTAAAGCTGAACATCAGAAACCCTCAGGTTTATTGCAGCAGCTAGAAATGCCTATATGGAAATGGTAATTGATAACAATGGACTTTGTTACCAAATTACCCAAGACACGAAAAGGTAATGATACAATCTGGGTGATTGTAGATAGATTAACTAAGTCTGCTCATTTCTTACCAATGAAGGAAGCTTTCAGTATGGAACAATTAGCCAAGTTATATGTAAATGAAATAGTTTCATTACATGAAATTCCTTTATCTATTGTTTCTGATAGAGATAGTTGTTTTACTTCTCATTTTTGGACTAGTTTCCAAAAAGCAATGGGAACCAAGTTAAATCTAAGCACAACTTATCATCCTCAAACGGACGGACAAAGCGAAAGGACAATTCAGACAATGGAGGATATGCTTAGAGCTTATGTAATTGATTTTGGTGGAAATTGGGATGACCATTTACCATTAATAGAATTTTTCTATAATAACAGCTATCATACCAGTATCAATGCTGCACCGTTTGAAGCACTTTATGAACGAAAGTGCCGAACTCCAGTCTGTTGGCCAGAAATTGGAGAAAAACAACTGTCTGGTCCAGAGATAGTACAAGAAACAACGAACAAAGTCATTCAAGTCAAAGAAAGACTAAAAGCAGCACGCGATCGTCACAAGAGTTATGCTGATAACAGACGAAAACCGCTGGAATTTCAAGTAGGAGATAAGGTATTATTAAAAGTTTCTCCTTGGAAAGGAGTGGTCAGATTCGTAAAAAGAGGAAAGTTAAGCCCCAGGTATGTTGGACCTTTTGAAATTATTAGAAGAATAGGACCAGTAGCTTACCAGCTACAACTGCCAGAGGAAATGGCAGGAATACATAATGTATTTCATGTATGTAATCTCAAGAAGTGCTTAGCAGATGAATCGTTATTGGTACCTCTTAAGGATATAGAGGGAAATGAGAAACTTAAATTTGTAGAGAAACCCCTCTAGATCGAAGACAGAAAGATCAAGAATCTCAAACATAAGAGATTAGTTCTAGTCAAAGTGAAATGGGATTCCAAGAGAGGACCAGAGTACACTTGGGAGCTCGACTCAGAGATGCAGAGGAAATATCCACACCTGTTCCAGTAGACCTCAAGGACGAGTTCAAAAACAAGGTGGGGAGGATATAACAACTCTCCCCAAACCCTTAAACATGTCCTATACGCCCTAAAATACACCCCGTATACGAAAAACGGACCCGAAATACCTTTATTTTAACAAAAATCAAATAAAACAAACAATTATAGGGCCTCGTGGCCCGCGATGGAGGAAGCTTAAGCATGTCTCGGGGCACGACAGAGTGACACCAGGCGACTTCCCAGAATGCCACGTGTCCCATCTCGTGTCAAACCTACATGCTGATTCGCCAAACCTAGACCCTAGTCTAGGGTCCTCGCGCCCGCGAGGGACTAAGCCCTGGGGCGTCGCGGGGCACGACGGAACATATGATCAGCCGTATAAATAGAGGTGAACGGCTTCAGTTCACAAATCGTTCAAAATTCTCAAATCCTCTCAAATTTCTGAATAGCAATTATAATACTCAGGCATAATACCCACTAAAAAGCAAAGCTCTGCCTCGTTGTAAGTATTATAACCCCCGGTTACGTATTAGTTACGACGCCCAATTGATCTAGAGCTCCGTAACGCATGTCAAGGCTCTGCCTGACTCAGTCGTTGGAGTTCTGTCTCGGGGATATAGCTAATGTAAATTGGGTTATCTTACTAACACGTGTGCATTGTTAAATTTTAATAGATTATAACCAGGAAGTCACCAGGAATTATCTAAAATAGCAATGTGAGTTTATCCCCTTTTTGTAAACCTTTTTGTGAGTTATTTCCCTTTTTGCAAACTGTTTTTACAAAACCTCAATTGTTTTAAATTATATTTAACAGTGATTGAGTATTTGTAATTCTACAAATTATCGTCGGTATGTTGGGGTTTTGTATACATAACTTGTTACTACACTGTGAGTAGTAGCAAGACCACAAGTCAAGAATGACAGCACCGTGGGTGGTAATTAAGTAGATGTAAACAAATGTAATTGCGGGTTGCCCTCTGATGTACTGCAAAGTACATATGTTTTTAGTGTATATTTTGGTCAGTTTTCGGTTGTTTTGAGTCTAGTTTAGGTTAGAATTTCGATACTGCTGACGTTAAGCGTTGATTTCAGGTCCCGTAGCTTAAAGTGATGAAAAACGAGTCAAAACGAGCAGTTTGGAAGAAAAACGGGATTCGTACGCGAGATGGAATGCTGGAAATCAAGAAAAATATAATAAAATAATGAAGGGAGGCGCCGCGTGACGCCATGCCCCCCCCTCGCGTCGCGCCTAGCCCTTGAATCGTGAATCTGGTTGTTTTGCTGCTAGGGTTTTGAAGATTAATTCCCAAGAAACTTAGAAAAACCCTAATTACGAATTTTAGAGATCTTTTGGCATTGAGAGGGCATTCTTGGAGCAGGATCGAAGATTTCAAGGCTTGGGAATCATTGGTACGAGTCAAGGGCGAAGAATTGAAGGACCTATCGGGTTTTCTAATCCCTTGTTTTGTCGATTTCTTTTCTTGAAATTTGTTACAATGAATTCATGTTTAGACATCTTTGTTTTGTTTTCATTTATTGAGATGCTTGGCTAAATTTATAAACCACCTAGACTTGATGAATGGATTAATATAAAGTTTTTACCGTTTTTGTTATTTGCATGATTATTATGGGTTGATTGTGTTTAGTAAGCGGTTTGATTTAATGATTTGATGTGTATGCATGCTTTGAGTTGGTTTATTGTTATTATTTGCTTCATATAATTCTTAGTGACGGTCTATATCACAACATAGAGTCATATTAGGGTTTAGGATTTCGGTGAGTGTCTATATCACGTTAGAAAACCTTCACTCTTTAGGGAGAATTGCGCAATAACCCCTAGAAGTAACTGGTAATAATTTGCTAAGTCTTAGTGTTCTACTAGTCCTAATACCTGGAAAGTGAGGGGTTATTGGTAGGTCTTACCCGGCGAATTGCTTTAGATAGTCCTTGGAAAAGGTCATGTCTTGGTTTACCTGTCGGTTTTATTAGTCTATCAAGTCAAATTAATTACTTCAAACTACCCTAGATCTATGATTGGAAAAGAGTAGGTCAACATTAGGGTACTTACACAATAATTAGACAACTGGAAAGGCGTCTAATAATCGGTAGGATTAACGGCCTAGGTAGTTCCACAGGTTTCTCCTTGAGAAGGGTCGAGGGGCTTAGATGGTTCTTAATAGGTTTAGTACTTTAAGATCCCGGTTCCATAATTCATGCATTTAACTGAATCGGTAATTTCTTAAAAACAATTCAGGATTCTTGTCTAGGTGGTCTTGTTCTTCATATAAGGAAAGTCCGCAGTCTTTATTCGTCTTTAGTCTAACTCTAGTTTAATTCAGTAGTTTAATATAGATTTCCTTAGTTTTCCGTAACCCCCCCCCCCTAAAACAAATAAACAAGGTTGAGTCGTGTCTGTCAGCGTCTAGTCAGAGTCTAGTTTACGTGATTCATAGAGTCTCGTGGTTCGATATCCGGACTTCCTAGGGTTATACTACATTGATCGGTACACTTGCCGATTGTGTGGTTTAGGTCGAGTCTAGAATTTAAAGCTTTGTAGTGTCTAGCTTAGAGAGTCTAATTTAGTTAATTTTTATAGTCTGTTTAGCACACATCACCCTCAATGTTGTAAAATGATAAAACTTGTTTTGATTAAAATGGGATTCACTTGCCAGTATTTCTTGCTGATAAAACTTTTTAAAACGCGTTTCAGGTAACAAAATGTGAAAGCCAAATAAAAGCCAGTTGGAGAGCACTGAGGGCTTGGAAAAGTGGCTATAAAAGTTACCTAAACAAGAAAGAAGTTTTATTTCAATAAAATAGGGTTTATCCCTATAAACATATTTGTAATGGAAACTTGGGTTTTTCCCATGTATTTATATTTATAAAAATGTGGTATTTTACTCTAATAAACTATTTCCTAACTACGGTCCTGATGTATTTTCCGCTGCCAAAATTAATAAACACCGATACCACTGATACTGGTTCGCGGCCGGCCGCTCCCGGGATAGGGGTCGGGGGTTGTGACAAATTTGGTGCTTAACTATAGACTAGGTCAAAAGCATGGCAATTTTCCTAATTCCCCGTAGTTATGGCTCTGATACCAATCTGTCACACCCCAACCGATGGCGGAAACATCGGAGTGAGACGAAATAGATTGCTCATTACACATAACACTAGAATTTGCGATAAGTATTTAAATACCGAATTTCATTTCATTACTAAAGAATCAATTACCTCATTTGAAATTAAAAATACATCAACCTTGAAACAAATGAATTACATTACAATAAGTATACAAAGTTTAAAATGAGTATCTAGGCATCCTACTATGTTCCATGCATCATCAACATCACCATTAAACCTGTAACATGTTAAAAGCATAGTTCAATACAAAAGTATTGGCGAGTATACAAGTTTGGTGTAATAGCATATAAGTATAAAAATGATAGTGAACAATCCACATGACAAACCTAGTTATCAAGATTAACGTATAAACTGGCATGTGTAGGACTAATCAAACCAAAGATGAAACGCAATAAGCTCTTAACATAACCCAACGTTCACAGGCGGTGCGTTAATCCTGTAGCGCTATATATGTTAAGGATAGGCTCGTACAAAGTTAATGATAAGTCTAACACAAAACGTTCAAACCCAGAAAACATGAATCAAGCATAATATAATAGTAAGCATGTATTGGATTGTTTGTATGTATGATTGCATAAGAATATGTATGTTAAATGTGTTTTGTGTATAGAAACATATTACACCCAAAAAGTGTGAAAACGGTAAAATAGGTCAAGTATACTCACAAAATTGCTAATTCTTCTGATTATCCAAGTGTTGATGAGTGAATAAGATTAGGAGGTTGAATGTATTCGGATTAGAGTTCAAGGTATGATTACATTCGGAACTAAAAGTATAACAAAGTATCAATACAAGAAAATAATCACTTAGACTTAGCACTCGTTGTTGACACTATGAAAACCCATGGGGTTTAGAATGATTTCATGAGTTTAATACCCATTAGAATCATAACGAGGAACTACGTGCTTAGTGATGTAACTTAACAACTTGATGAATAACCATTAGATTATCTTCAAGGGTTCGGTTACTATGGATATTATACATTTTATATAGTATTTATAAGTTTAGTCCAACAATGTTACAAATATTATCATAGAAGTCATGCATAGAGGTAGGAGGATTAACCTTCCATTTAAGACCTCTTTTGTATTTTCACCAATGCAGAAGTTGTCAAAGACAACAAGGATGGTCATGAATGGATTATTATGGAAATAAAATATACTAACTAACTAAAAAGAAAACATCAAGTGAAGTGTGGATTGTAAGTAGGATTGCCCAAGCTATCCCAATAATCACACATATTCAAGTTCAATACTTGTTCATCACTTGTGGGTTTAAACCCTTTTAAAACAGAAAGTTTTGAGGATTAAAACCTCTAGATTTACATGTTACAACCTTGTTTTTAAGCACACATAATCATAGTCTTGATTAGTGGCATAAGGACATAGGAATGTATGAATAAAACATAAGATTAAAGAATGTTTAATAAAGTTTTCTTCCAAAACAGAAAGTCGGACCTCAAAAATGGGATGTTTCACCTTGTTTTTCCATGGAAAACCTTGTGAAAAAAATCCTAGAGGTGTTCCATACTTTGTTGAGGAAGAACAAGTGAAGAAAGGTAGACGAAAGGTGAGTTTTAACTCACTTTTGCACTTAGAATAATTCTGCCTTGAACCTAAATTTCCAGCTGATTAGAGTGTCTTTGAGTGAGGATTAGTGTGTTTGTAAAGTGGAAAAAGTGTGGAAATGAAGTGGGATTTATAGGAGAGGTTTAGGGTTAGTTTAGGTGGTAATAAATGAGAAAAACAAAACAAACAAACACACTTTTGCCCAATCCACGAGCTGGAAACGTGATTCTGTGGATTTGGGGGGCTCGTGGGGCGCGACGGCTAAAAGGTGTCTCGGTCGCGCGACGCGACAAGTGGAGTTCCGGAAATGAGTTTCATTCTTGTCATAGTTAGTCCCTCATGTTTAACTTGGTTATGTTTTAGTGTGTTTTATGTAAGAAAAGCAAAGTATAAGGTGTTTTCTTATAACTTAGACATATGAATAAGTATATAAATCATGATTAAGTATTCGTAGGCGTTTAATGGTGAAAAAAATGGGCGAAAACGTATAAATTGCATATGTAAGATATGAAATTACAAGTTTATTACATGTTTCCAAGAATCACGAAAATAGGTATAAATGTGTAACAAATCAAGACGTAAAAGTATAAAATGCATAAGTGTGGGTATAATTTGTATAAAATAGGAGTGTTATTACGATTTAAATCTCGGTTTGCCAAGTTATAAAACGAAATATGATTACAAGAGAGACAAGGTTTCAAAAATAGAATTACAAAGCAAGCTTTCTAATTCAGGTAAGTTACGAAAAAGTGGAGCGTTACAATATAGATTGTTGAAAGCCCAATTATGTCGGATAATGGGTCAGAATCCTTTTACACTTGCTAAGCCTCACTAGGGCTCATATGCACCCCACATTATTATTACGTGTGCACCCGTAATGATAATGTGATTGTTCATCTTAGTTCCTCTTAACTTGCGTCAGAAGATCCTCAGATTCGAGCGTTAGAAACTAAGGTGTTATCAAAACGATAAGAATCACGAAGTTCTAGAGATGTTATAATATTGTGTATGCAACTACATGCAATGCAATGCGTATGCGTATGCTAGATGTATAATGTATACAGTAAGTAAAGACGAACCTTGCAATCTAGAGCGGAGTGTCATGGTCGCTTTCGGAACTATTTCGGTTATAGTCTGGTTTTATAAAATCGTTTTAAAACCTAGTTCACTATAAACAGTGGCTCTGATACCAAACTATCACACCCCCAAAATACCACATGCGGAAACCACCGCGAGGCGTGTGACGTACTAGGATCTAGCCACTAATCACATTGAACTAATAGTAATATAATAACTTGAAATCTCATTCAACATGAAAAGTGTAATTCAAAACATCTGTTTAAAAAAACAAAATACGTTCAGTGGAAGCATATGAAATTGTTCTCAGTATTTGAAAGTAACTTGTTCGCAAAACATAGCATAACATTAAATAGGTTATTAACGGCACGACCCATGGCATCCACAGCTCCTCCAATTGCAAGCCCCGTTTCCTGAAATCATTTAACGACCTGGAAGCATGCATAAAAAGTGTATCAGCATAAAGATGGCGAGTTTACACTTTTGTTTAACGAAAATCATGTTAAGCGTTTCAGTTTAAAGACATGTCAATAATAAACTCGATACCGAAGTGACGTCTGTTTGTTTGCCCTCATCAATGCCTATCACAATATTGGCCATGTGGTTAAGATCATTAGTTCACGCCCGTCCTCCTCGGTACGGTGTGAGGTTATCAAGCCTAATAGCGCTATCAACTAATACCCCGTTGCCTCCCCGGCAACTAGTTCGGTAGTAAGTAGGGACTTTGGTGATAAAGTTGAGTTTATTAACTAACACCGAAATTAAACCAAAGTAATAAAAGTATTCCTCCCTAGAATATTAGTTTGTTTGTCCCTCCCCGGGACACATGCTTGTGAAAGAGTAGTGAACTCACCTTTGTTTGCTCGGTATGATAACGTACTTCTAGCATTAATTATTGGTTAGGCCCGTTACACGCGACCTAAGGTATAATGTCATATAAGTGAGTATACAAGTAGGGTTCTGCAATACCCTAGTGTCCAAACAACCCGGTATTCATGTGATCAAGTTAACAGGTTAACACACAGTATCACACAATACACGATGAATTTTACTTATTTTATATTTCAGGATAATAGGCCCTCAACAAATCACACATTATATCAAACAATTAGTGAATTTATTATCAATTGAATATATATGTATATATGGTAGCTAGTAATTTACTATGTAACCAATCATAAATTTCCTATGTTGGCTATTAATGTTACTTCATCTATTTTATTAACTTTATATATGGCTCACATCTCAATATAAGAAATCCTATTGAGAATTCAATTTCCATGTGCAGACATAATGAGAATTCAATTACTGACCATACATATTCAAACAATATATTCAGCCAACAATAAAGAAATTTCTTGAACTTTGCCCACATGTGTGCACATGACTGTTTTGCTATATCAAAGGTAAGTGTTCTATCTCTTATTAAACATATTTTATTAAACAATAAAGAAATTTAATGAAATAATATCTTGGGCTAAGAGTGAAAAAAAACGATCTTTATTTTTAAAGTAGATTTTGAAAAGGCATACGATTCCATAAATTGGAAGTTTCTACTTTCTAACTTAAAAGCTATGAATTTCCCGTTACTATGGAGAAAATGGATTGGGGCGAGTCTTAAGTCAAGCAGAGCACCTGTCTTGGTAAACGGCTCGCCTACGGAGGAATTTAAACTATCTCGGGGGTTATGCCAAGGGGATCCGTTATCGCCTTTCCTTTTTATTTTGGCCTTAGAAGCTTTAGATGTGATAATGAAAAGAGCTATAAAACTTGGGGTATTTAAAGGGATTTCGGTAAAAAATGAGGGACCAATGATCTCACATCTTTGTTATGCGGACGATGCAATATTTTTAGGAGAGTGGTCTGATAGGAACATTAAAAACCTAAACCGGATATTAAGATGCTTCTATCTATGTTCGGGATTAAAGTTAATTTAGGGAAATGTAATTTATTTTGGGTTGGTGTAAACAAGAAAAAAATCGAAGAAATGGCGGAGACATTAAATTGTAAGGCTGGGAAATTATCATTTGTTTTCTTGGGGATTCCGGTGGGGGCAAATATGAAAAGCATAAAATATTGGAAGCCTGTAATTGACAAATTTTATTTTAAACTTTCATCCTGGAAGGCTAGATGTTTATCGATGGCAGGCAAAATAATTTTTGCAAAAGCAGTTCTCGAAGCAATACCAAATTACTATTTATCTTTGTTCTTTGCTACTAAAACAGTCATAAAGGATCTTGAAGCAATTAGGAGGGACTTCGTTTGGGGTAAAAAGAATGGGAGATGTAAAATGAGATGGGTAGCCTGGGATAAAATGGTAAAAACTAAAGGGTGTGGGGGCTTAGAGATAGGGGATATTAGAAGTGCAAATCTTTCACTACTAGCGAAGTGGTGGTGGAAGTTTAAAGAAAATCCGGGGGCACTTTGGGTAAGAGTAATTGAATCAATCCATTCAAAGAAAAGGTCAGTTATGTTTATCCCGTCAAAAAATAAACTATGTAGTACATGGAAATATATTATTGGGATTGAAAAGGAATTTTCGAAGTTAAACTTATCTCTAAGTTAAAACCTGGTTGTAAAACTAGGTAATGGAGTAAAATCAAAGTTTTGGGTGGACGTATGGGTGGTGGAAACATGCTTAAGAGACATGTTCCCTACTGTTTTCGGTTTGGCAAAGCATAAAAATGTGCAGGTTAATAAATGTGCTATCAAAATTGGAGAAAGGCATGGATGGGCGTGGGAGTGGATCCGTTGACCAAAAAATGCTCGAGAATGGAACCAATACTTGGAATTGTTGGGAGTCTTAAACGAATACAAACTAAATGAAAAGGAAGATTCATGGAGATGGAAAGGGAAAGAAAATGAAATACTCGCAGTTTCGGTTTTTAGAGGTGAAATACATAAAAAGAAGCAAATGAAGATGATGTGGAATGGGCATTCTGGAACAAGTGGGTGCCACCAAAAGTCAACTTATTTGTGTGGAGAGCTGCAAAAGTTCGCATCCCGGCTAAATATGAATTGGTACGCAGAGGGGTAGCTTTAGAAAATGAAACGTGCTCGAGGTGTGGTGCCGAGGAGGAATCGGTAGAACACTTGCTTTTTAATTGCGTAATAGCTCGTGCAACATGGTGGAATATTATGGTATGGCTAAAATTAACGGATCAGCAAGAATTAAACAATTGTGAAGATATTCTTCGGCGAGTGGAAGCATTCAAAGGTTAAAGAGCAAAGATAGAAGGTCTAGTTTGGGAGAGATGGAAGGATTTTAATGTTAGAGATGTCATAAGATAATTGTTCGTTTTGTTTTTCTTTTCGTTTATGTATTTGTACCTTGTGTTTTTTCAGCTCTGCTGGCCCTTTTTCTATATTCATAGAATCTTGCCATTCAAAAAAAAAAAAAACTAACCATCACGCATTTTGTTATCGAACAGACCACCCCCCTCTAATTCTGAATACCTTTATTCTTCTCACCCAGCGCATTTAATGAATCCTACTTGAAGTTGTATTATTACTAAATTAAGTTGGCAGCTCACAATTATAGCACATGTGCGGATATCTAATGTCTTCATATTCGGACTTCACATTTTATTTATAATCGGACCATTTAAGCCATGTATACATTTCATTTAGTTCGGACCTCTACTTTAAATATGTTCGAACCTTGAGAACACTCTTAAAGTCGGACCTCTATAAGATGAACATTAAATTTGGATGCTTTAATAAACTACAAGTTCTGACCATATATAAACTCACATATTCGGATACTTAACATCACAACATATTCGGACACTTTAGAAACTTTTATGTGCGGACTCTTATTAGCTATAAACAAGCGCGGACACTTGATTACTTTCACAAGTTCGGACCTCCTTTAGACTAATATAAGTGCGGACGATGTGTTTGTAACATGTGCGGCCCATTATAAGGACAAAGTTCTGACCTTTACATAACCTACAAGTGCGGACGTTTACCACACAAATATGGACCCATATCTTTTACCTAAATTCGGACAGTTTACAACCCACATGTGCGGACCATTAACTCTTTTTTATTTCTTTTGCATGATAAACTTAAAAGAATTTAGTTTTTTAATTAAATTTTGTTTTACGTTTTTTTTTTTTTTTCTGAATTTGACCGTGGTTCAGTTTCTATTTAGCACGGCATTTACTGATCACATTTGGTCCCCTCAGGCTTTTTAGCCCTCTACTTTTTAATACGTGTCAATATAAATTTCATTTTGTATATGTTTTACGATACGTGAGTCACTTGATGTTAAAAATTTGTGCTTTTGTTTTATGACATTTTTCGGTTTTTGTCGTTGTTCGATTGCTACTTAGCACGGTTTTACTCTCTATCACTGTAGCGTGAGGGCTTAAGACTAGTTTAAATAATAAAATATTCTTTCAAGTAAAACTAGTAAGTTTACACGTACTCATATATTTTTATTTGATTTTTCACGCCGAGCGTTGCGTCGGCGACAAAGCAGTTATCCCCCGCACGTTGCGATGGGAGACTCATTATTTCATTTCGCTCACGTGTTGGGAATTTAGTCTTTCATTTTTCAGTTTCGAGTACCAAAGCAAGACAAAAACACCTTCAAGATTGTAATAAATAACAGTAACATTGAATCCAATAGTCTCAACTGTAAAATTATTGGATCATACATCCACATAACCAACAATGCCTTCATCACATCCACATAACCAACAATGCCTTCATCTAATCTTAATTCTAAACGTACACCTCACACAATTTCCCTAAACTATACTAAATGATCTACCGGAGCTAAGCTTCCGGTAAAATTATAGGCAATACACCTGTGTGACAAATTCAAATTGCAGGCTTCACCGAAAATAGCTACATTTGTTATAAATTAAAAAAACAATTCAATTTTGTCGGTATCGCTACCCCCGCCGCAATGCGGTTGGCTTAAAGAGTACAATACCTGTTTCAAGAAGTTGATGTTGAGTTTGTAATCACTTATATGACAATTCCAGCTGGATCCATGATTGCTTCCATTGCCTTTTAAAGTGCTATCAGTTCAAAAACTTGAAAAGAGATATAAGTTATGGGATCCCTAAAAGCAAAATGTAGAAAGATCTTTTAAATCAAGTTAATAAGGTGTACATATATTTAAATTGCATACGATTTAACACTTTAACCTAGGCAATCATTTTTACAATATTCGCACGAAAGCCGACTTTCATAAACATATACAATCTTCATCCAAGCAAATATGTCCAGTTAGCTTTAATTTCATATGGAAAACAGCAAATACCTTGCTTACATTTAAGAAGATATATTGAAGCTTATTAAGTACATGACATGATAACGCACTGCATAAATATTGACATATGAACCATTTTACCTGGAAGGCAATATTCATGAAAAAGTAAGTAGATAATGGTGTGGCAGTTTCTTTGGGTCTGTAAATCCTTGCTTCGTCACTAAGTCTTCACAGCTAGTGTCGAGGAAAGCGATCATGCCTTTGTTGAAGAAGGTGACGTCTGTGCTTTTTGTTGAGTTGCTGATATGTGCATTCACACAGTACCTGTTGTGTTTCCTTAAGTTAGATAAACTAATATCATAATCATGAAGCTTAAGTCGTGGTGAACGTAGTTATTAGTTTACCAGCTTGACCCGCGACACCGTAAGCAAAGGATTTGCATAAGCGTTATTTTGTAACAAAAATGCTCTTCTAATAGCAATAAACTGCGGCTAAAATTGCACCTTTTGACAGCAATAAATGCTACTTGAAAGAAATGAGAATGTTTTTTTACAACAATAAAATGAAGCATTTAAATGATATATAGAATTGTTGTTTTGAAAACACTTAGATGCAGCTAGAGCTGTACTTCTGGACGGCGTTTTAACGCATCAAAACTTGCATAAAGCTTGGGTATTTTATCGTCTTTCGACAGCAGCCCAAACCAAATTAATGAACATGAGTTCAACTATGAAAGTGGTCTGGTGCTGTTGAAAAAATGAGAACCAAAACACATTTAAAATGGGTCAAAGGACTCGCAGACATACTGTTTCTTGAAAACAGGTTTCCACAGCTTCATAATTCTTAAGAGATTAGCATAAATACAAAAGGTTATTGCATTACTCTGATCTTGAACATCATCACTCGCCTTATCTTTTTAATTTGCGCTGTTTTTGCCGAAATTGTAGAACTTTTCTTTGAATAGAAAAACCAACAGATAGTCTAACCCCATCATCATCATACTAATAAAGGCGAGTTGATGAACAGAATTTAAACAGCAATGCTGTAGTAAGTGAGCAACCAAGCATGCAACAGGACTTATTGGTTGAGACATTTAAACAAACACTTGGTCTACATTATAAAAAACCTATAAGCAAAAAAACCAATTTAAAAATGAGGCAAGTAATCAAGCATGCAATAGGACTATTTGTTGATGTTTAATTGAAAGAAATCTAAATAAAACTCTTGGTTAGCATCAGAATACCCATTCGCAAAAAATGGAATTCAAAAACAAAAAGACACATGAACAAAACTTATAGACAACTACACAATGTGGCAAACTAAAATCGCAGCAAAATGACGTCCGAGCAGCAACTTTCCCTCGAAGTTGCAAATTTTAAGGGGATGTCATTCTAACATACACGTAATTGGTCATTGCTTTCAACTTTCAAATCATTATAAAGGAAAGACAAACCTTATTGTTCTACTTATGTTAGAGAAGTTGTTGGACTTGGGGCGATGACAGGCTGGACACAGGTTCCATCATTGGTTGTTGCTGCAACTGTGGGGTCCACTGCTGCGGTTACTGTTGTACCGACTGAACCTATGGCTGCATTTGAGACTGTAGATAGTGGGTTAAACCAGGTGGCAAATAATAAGCTTGTGGTTGAGTCATTGATGCTTGGTCGGCTGGGACCAGAGCTGTTTGGGGGGCTGGGACAATGGCTAATGGCTGACCGCGGGTTTCATTCTTTTGCGTCTCAGGTGTTGAAGATTGCCCATCATTCTGCTGTGAGTTATGGCTCGAAAACTGTTTTTTTCGAGCGATTTTTAGTGTCGCCAGTTCCTTTTGCATGTCTGCAAGCTTTTGTTTATCCCTAAAAATCTGCACAGACTTGTTCACCTGCATCAACAACCATCCATTAAAATCGTTATCCATTAACAACCCAAACTCGAGTTAATAAAGAAACTTACCTCTTGAAGATACTTCTCAAGAAACTTAAGTTTTGCATCAGATTCTTCGTGATCCCGGGCAAATTGGACCGCATCTCACCAATCAATTTATCGAGATTATAACAATATAATTCTTGTTGTGATAAACGCAAACTAAGACCCTCAAGAAACCAACCGCCTAACATTATTCGTGTGTTTCTTCTTTCTTCATCGATCTCTCAACAGCCAAAATAATCACATCCTAATCATCACTTCAGTGACTCAATGAATGCAGTTGAAGACATATCTGTAAATTAACATGTCATGCAATTACATCAGCTGAACAAATTTTCAACAAAAACTTGTTACAACCTTGGTAACAACTTTCTCCTACATCATGATTGTAATGTAAATGTAAACAGACAATTTAAGAGACTAACCAATATTCAAGGACAACCCTATCTGCTAAACACACACATAACCTTGATAAAAAACAAGTTAAATCATAGCTGAAGTATAGAAATGGTATAATATCATCATGTCAACCCTAAATTACGGAATCAACATCGAATAAATGTGAAATTAGAACCCAAATCAAGATAATCAACCTGAAATAACTGAAGTCCACACGTAAATCAACACATTTCGATGTTGTTTCCGAAGTTATGGTGCAGCCTACAAATCTCCATTGTAACCCTAACGAACTGAAACCTAAATCATCAGTGTAAACATCAATGACCGGTAGTAGGTAGATAATAAATCTCATTACGTGAACTCACTCACATTTAGTTAAAACTAGCAATTACACCCGCGCGCGTTGTGGTGCACGAAAATTGCAAACATCTAATGTATTAGTATAAGCGTTATGTGATGCATTAACCATATGAAATTTTCAAATTTGTGGTGTAAAAATGGAGTAATAGTACAAAGAGAAAAAAAACGTAAAGTTTAAAACTTGACGGAGTAGTGGCGGTAAAAATGGAGTAATAATGCAAGGACTAAAAACGCAACGTTTAAAACATGAGGGGTGGTGTCGTTAAAAATGAAGTATTAGTTGAAAGGGAGAAAAAACATAAAGTTTAAAACTTGAGGGGGGCAATAGTGAATGAGTACAAACATAAAGTTTAAAATTGAGAGGGTGGTGGCGTTAAAAATATAGTAACAGTGCAAGGGATAAAAACGCAAAGTTTAAAAGTTGAGAAGGTGATGTCGGAATTCAAACTTGAGGGTTAAAAAAGTAAATTTCAAAGGTTGAGAGGGTGTAAAATGAAGTAATAGTGCATGGGTTAACAATGCAAATTATTAAATTAAAGTTGTTATAAAATTGTAAAATTAAACAATAGTATAGGATTAGAATTGTAATTTTCAAAATTGAAAGTGTGTAAATACAAAGTAATAATAAAAATGTTAAAAGTAAAAGTCTTTAAATTTGAGGGGGCAGGTGGTAAATATACCACCGACTTTGTACTTTAAGAGTTACAAGTATTTTGCCAGCCGCGCGTTGCTGCGGCGCGTGGCGGATGGGAACGTGTAATAAGACAATACACGATTCATAAAATGCAGTGCTTAAAAGACAATTACAAAAAAGTGCAAAAGACAATGCGTAAAATAATTACAAAAAAAGTGTAAAACACAAAGGTAGACACGAAGCGTAAAACACAAAGGTAGACACGGAGTGTAAAACACAATGGTTAAGACATTTCGTAAAACACAATGCAATGACATTTGTAAAAGTATGAGTAGTAGTCTAGTGGTTACAATTGTAATCTTTTAAAGTTGGGCGGATGTAAAAATGGAGTAATAGTGCAAGGGGTAAAAACGCAAAGTCTAAAAAAGGCAAATTGTAAAAGCAGATGGATGGTGGCGTAAATGTGTAAAAGTTGAGGGGGTGATGGTGAAAAGGCAAAGTAGAGGGATGGTGCTGGCAAGGTTTGAACGATGAGGGTGTGGTTATGGAATTTCAAAGTAAAGGGGGTTGTGGTGTCAAAGTTTGAAAGTTAGTGTGTCGGTGGCGTAAAAGCCACCGACTTTGATTCGATCATATAAAATGACCGAATTGGTCTTCTCCTTAACAGAAAAATGGATGGAGTTAACCCAGTGGACTAAAACGGCAACGGTAAAACCGTTTTGGATCCACGGGAGAAAAATGAAACCTTTAGAGTAAAGTGACAAAATGGCCCAAACCACATGGACTAAAATGACATTTAACTCTAAATTATAATAGGTAAAAGAAAATGGTCAAGCTAAAAGATAACTATGTAACTATAATAAACTATCTAGTTTACTATTTTAGTATAAATATTAAGAACTAGGTTAGAACCCCGTATATTACACGGGTTGCATAAACGTAATTTTATATAATCAATAATAAAAAATATTAAAAAAAACTCGTGTATTACACGTGTTGAATAAAATACAATGTTATATACTTTGATGTATTATTTACTGATTATAACATTGTACTTTGTTTCTTATTATAAACTATAAATTATAAACTATAAATTAGCAACAAAATGTTGCTTTACAGAGTTGTACCTCGTGTATGGGGAGATTTAAAAAAAAAGTTGATTTTTTATTTCTAACCCAATGATTTTCTTAACCCTAACACTTTTTATTTTCATCTTTGGCCCCTTAAAAGTTTCATCTTTCACAAATTATTATTCGTTTTACGTTTCGTTCTAAATTTTGCAAGTTAACACGCCGCAACATGTGTGTGGGGTTCACCGTTTTTTGTATATTTTATTCCATTTGGCAGGTTCGTCGCAACACGTTTATTTTCCCCGTTCGACTTATTTATTATTTTCTACGTTTTATGTTTCGGTCTAATTTTTTCGCATTAACACACAACAACGGGCGTGCGTGGTTCAACGATTTTACGTCTGCTTTTCGTTCGCTGTTATTTTTTTCCTTTTTTTATTTTTACGAAATTTTCCAATGTTGGGGTCGCCGACAATTGTGTTGCGTTGGTGCTACTTGGTACGGTTTTACGAACCTTTTTAACCTATTAAGTTTTTTACCTATAATTTGTTTCGAGTTTACCCCTATACTTTCTTTACAAAAAAAACTATTTTTTACGTGCATATTTTTATTTACGTGTCGGTATAAATATGATTTGCTCTATGTTTCGGCGTAAACTTTTTCTGAAAAATGATTTAGGTCAAATATAGTACTTTTTCATTCAAAAAAAAATTACGTGCATATTTTTATGTACTATAAATTTGAGTTGGTCTACGTTTCGATTAGGGAGATGAATCAGGAAAAATATAACATGTATTCGTGCGTATTTTATGTATGTTTCGTAAATTTTGTTTCGAACGTGTGGAGAAAAATTGTAGTTTCTTTTCTATGTATGAGTCGTGTCACATATAAATTTGATTTATTTTACGTTTTGATCCAATCGCAATGCTTATATAGGTTACTTCGGGTTCAATTCGATACGATACGTAAAAATGCGTGTTTCCATACGGTTAACGCATCACACGACGTTTGGACTAATCCATTCGATATTTGCGATGTTCTCGCGCCGCAACGTGCGCGGGTCTTATTGCTAGTTTATTATTAAGTTAAAAACACATGTATCACATGGGGTTGGATCTCGTTTTATAGCGATGCATCTAAAAATACTTATACTTTGATAGAAGCATATGCCTTAGACCTAGAATAATTATTTAATTCTAGTAAAAAAAACAAAAATACAATTATTAAATATATATCAATATCCACCACTTGTGCCCTAGTGGTAGGGAGGCTTGGGTTCTCTAATTGAGACCCAAGTTCAATCTCCACCAATGTCACTTTGGTGGATTAGACAATAATGGATAGAACCTAGCCTCCATATAGAGATGCCAAGTCTTATCATGAGCCCACCCGGGTTTTCGTCCCACCATGTGTTACGTCAGAGAGTTCAACTCTTGTGATGACACAACGTCTGTCAAGTGACATCCGGCGGTATGGTTTCTCGGGGGAACCCCAAGTCAAACTCTAAAGGCAGCGTGGGCTCCCCAATTTGGGGAGTGCGGTGGCCTCCTACAAGAAAGTCGTCGTTTAAGAAAAGTATATATCAAACAGGAACCTTTGATTTCTAATTTACCATAATCTCAAATTCTCAATCACCGAACTCCAAAGTATATATATATCTCTACTCATAATACTCAGGATATAACTTTATTATGATTATATAAAAAAACAAACGTTTATCCTTATCTAATTTTATTTTAAAATTATTTATAGAAAAGCAAATATTTATTCTTATCTAATTTTTTGTTTAAAATTATTATTATTATTTAATATAAGAGATAAATATGAAAATAAGGTGAGAAAAACACTAGAAAGTGACATGTGTCCAAAAATGATTTTTATTTATTAGTATAGGAAGATGTAAAAAAAGAAAACAAATGAGCATTAAAAAAATATTAAGAAAGAACAAAGGCAACATTAAGAAATTGGGCCTGGGCCAGAACAAAAAACAACAATAAATGCAAATAAACCGGGTGTTAGTGGAATCAAACTCGCGCCATTAGAGGTGCACAAAATAACCGGTTAATTAACCGTAACCGGTTATTAACCGAAACCGTAACCAGTTAATAACCGATTTAGGAATAACCGGTTCAATAGGTTATTTAACCGTAGGTTAGTAACCGGTTATAAGTGTTTAGTATAATAACCGGTTATTAACCGGTTTTTTTAAACCGGTTTTTTAACCGATAGACTGGTTAACCGAAAAAATAACCGAAAAATTCAAAAAAAAGGCAAAAAAAAACCGGTTAATAACCGAAAATAACCGGTTAATTAACCGAACCGGTTAAAGTAATTAACCGGACTAGTTAAAAAAATAACCGGTTAAAGTAATAACCGATTAAAGCATTAACCGGTTAAAGTCAAAAAGTCAAATTAACAGGTATAACCGGTTAACCGATCCGGTTATTAAAATTAACCGGTTTGTGCACCTCTACGCGCCATGGATGTGAACAAATGAAAAACGGACCAATTTGACACACATCAACACTTGTTAAATTCTTGGATAACCTTATATATATATAGGACAAAGATCCGTTAGGAACCACCCTTTATTGCGAGAACCGCGAGAACCAGTGTGAACACAAACAGTAATTCCTAAAAAACACCCAAAAATTTTTTTTTTTTTTTTTTTACTATTTTTTTTGAAAAAATCGCTATATTTTGTTAATAAAAAAAATTCAAAAAAAAAAAAAAATTTCGAGTAACAGTTATCCATGCACATGTGCATATGTATCGTTTCTTTGTCAAATTCCGTAATTCATTACAAATAATAGTCAATTGCACTTTCATTTACACTACCACGTGTAATACACTACTTTTTACGTTAACAATGTTAGAAATGCACATGTGCATCTATATGTATCAACAGGAAATAAGGTGTTTTGGTACACTACTTTCTCTTTCATCTATCATTCCATCCATAATACACAAGCATGCACATGTGCATTTTTGTCATTTCTTTGACAAATTCCGTAATTCATTACACATATTAGACAATTGCACTTTCATTTACACTACCATATGTAATACACTACTTTTTACATTACCAATATTAGAAATGCACATGTGCATTTATATGTATCAACATGAAATAAGGTGTTTTGGTACACCACTTTGAATACACTTTCCCTTTCATCTATCATACCATCCATAATACACTACCATTACCTCCTACCATCCATAATACAATACCATTACCTCCTACCATCCATAATACAATACCATTAACAATATTTTCACTTTATTACATGTATGTAAACACCATTTATACCATCCAATCAACATATTACATAAAAAATTGACAACTATAACCAAACCATCAACCACTAGATATAACTAACCAAAAAACATGTATATGGGCCTACTTCTCCATTCAAAATCACAAACTTTTTGTACCAAAACACGTTATATCATGGTTATACCTAGTGATGCACATGTGCATTTTGAATATTGGTAATGTAAAAAGTAGTGTATTACTAATGGTATTGTAAATTAAAGTGCAATTGTCTATTCCTGATAACGTATTACCGAATTTGTTGAAGTAATGATACATATGCACATGTGCATGGATAACTGTTACTCGAAAAAAAAGTTTTTTTTTTAATGGTAACGAAATATAGCGATTTTTTTAAAAAAATTTAAAAAAAAATAAAAAAAAATTTGAGTGCTTTTTAGATTTTTTTTATATTTTATTTTGTGTTCACATTGGTTCTCGCAATAAGGGTGGTTCTCGCATGAACCTTACCCTATATATATATATATGGTCAGGATTTAGAGAAAACGATGGAAAGTGTGAGAACGGGGAGAACGCTTATGGATCGTCAGATCAAAACAATCAATGGACTAGATGATGCGGTGGCCTTTTCGTAAATAACATCACTTTTATTAGTGTGGCGCGCTTCATCAAGGGTAAAAGGGTCTTTTGACTTCTCTACACAAAACGCCAAACTCATGAATAAAACGCTATTAAAATCCCGCCTTAACCCACATAGCACACTTCATCCTAATCTAAAACGCCATTAGATATAAAACGCCAAACTTTCTTTTTAACCGATAAAGCTGAAGAAACAGTACTGAAACGACGGAACTTAATTACTAGCATTTACTATAATAAAAATCGCGCCTAAAATACGCGCCAAAAACTTCCTATATAAACAACCTCTCAGACCTACTAAAATCCACACCCAAACGCCATATTTTCCTCTATACCATTCATCTTAGAAACGCCAAAAAAACTCAAATATCAAAGATTCCAATCCATGTTTCTTTGAGATACACTATTTTCTCAGTAAACTTTCGCTCGATGTAATGGGCAAGATCCTCAATATAAACGCCAAAACATACAAAAACCACAAAAATTCAAAAACGACATTTCATGGAGATTCAGTTTTGTTCTCAATAAAGTTTAGCTCAACGGGATGGACAACATTGTTAGATATCTTTCTTGACCGAGGATTAACAATGTTGTCCATCTCGTTTAGCAAAACAATATTGAGTTTACCATGACCAAAATTAGAGGTTTATGGTAGTTTTATTTAGTGGCGTTGTTTTTTTTTTTTGGCGTTTGATTTGCTTGTCCGATCTTATATTGTTTGTTATGTAACTTCGAAGTAGCATGTTATGAACAAATAGGTCGAAAAAAAAGATGAAAAAAAAAGATGTATAAAGAATGATGTAAAACGGCAAACTGAGATCTGTCTGAGTTCTATAGGAATGAAATATACAAAACGCCAAACTACTCTTCACTGGTTCTCGAACGACCATCTGTGTGTGTTCTGTAAGAATGAAAAATACAAAACGCCAAACTACTCTTCACTAGCTCTCGAAGACCTTGTCGATCTTCTTTTAATTACGGCCTGTTTGCATGTCGATGCGTAGTGTCCATAGCCTTTACAGTTCTGACACTATCTTTCTTTGGCCCCGGGTTTCGACTTTGATTTCGTTTTCTCGATTGCTATCTCCTGTTTAGATTTCAGACGCTTCCGAGAACCAGAACCTTTAGATTTATACCCAACAGGGACTCTTATCAGATTCTTGTCGTTTTTATATTGACCGGTTATCTCGGCAAATCTATCCCTAGTACTAGCGGGAGGAGCAACAATCTGCATATCTTGAACCTTCTTTATATAAGATTGAACATGATCCTTGTATAAGGATAGCTCCTCTTTATTACCAGATAAACGATTCAAAGTATATTCCGTTGAAAAAATAATATCTCGCATCATACTTTGCACATCGGGATCAAGCTCGGTCATATATTCACGACTAATTGAGTATTCGGGAGAGCAGTTTGGGGAAGCCTCTTTGTGCCATCTATTCAGAATGTATTATTTTGGAAATTCCCTAATGTCCATAATTCTCAAAACATAGAATATATGTCTACATAGCAAACCAAACTATTCAAAATGCTTGCATGAGCAACTGCATGTGCAATCAGACTTACGGAACATTACCTGAAAAACGCCAAAAACAATATCTCTATAACGCCATGCAGAGAATGTTTGTCTAAAAAAATTGAAAAAACACATTGGATATGATAAAACACCATTCACAGAAAACGCCATATGAAAAGAAAACGCCATTGTTTCCTCAAATAAAGATGTACAAGGCTGCTGGAAGTCATTTATGTAAAACTTAACAAACCCATCGGGCTGATCTTCGTAACGTTGATTTATGCAATCCACAATAACAATTAGCTCAGTTTGAACGTCACAAAAAAATACCTTTTGTGTATATGCCAACAGCTTGACCTTCCAACAATTGGTAATTACTCTTCAACTGGGGTCGTTTGTATCGAGATTCATGATCATTTTTCCGGTGTGTGTGACGCTGTGCTTCTATTGCAGTTTCGTAATGAGTCATGAACTCAACAAGAGTAGCTTTCGAATTGCACACTTGACCAAAAAAATGATTCTCACTCTCCGACCTCGATGTCGTTCGCATAAGACTCGACATCTCTTCCATTTTATAGTATGCAGGGATCCAAGATTCCCTGAGTGCAAAAATATCAGATAGCCAGTCATTATCTGCTAAATTGAACTCTCCAATAACCGCTTCCCATTCTGATTCAAACTCTTCAGGTGTGAGAATATCCGTCCACACAACACCACAAATACGTTCTTTAAAATTGGTGGAATTGCATAGCCTAACACCAACCTATGTATAACACGAAAACGCCATGCATAAAAAACATATATATTACACAAAGACAAAACTTAATTAAAAAACAGTAACAAGGTACAAAACACCATGTATTTTAAAACGCAGTGTATCCTAAAACGCCAAAGGTAAAAATAAGCATACCAACCTTCAGAGAAAGTTTATGCATCACATGCCAAATGCATAAGCGATGAATACAGCATAAATAGCCTTCTTCATTGCTGGATCTTGGTCAGTGACAACAACTTTTGGTTGAGAGCTAACAGCTTTTAGAAAAACTCTCAACAACCAAATATACGTATCAGCAGTTTCCGGCGCTAATAATGCAGCACCAAATGTAACATTGCAGTGATGATTGTCTATACCAGTGAACGGTACAAACACCATAGCGTATCTGCATATGAAAACGCCATGAGAACTGAAACAATAATAAAAACAAAACGCCATTGCATGTAAACTAATAAAACGCCATTGCATGTAAACTAATAAAATGCCATTGCATGTTAACTCATAAAAACGCCATTGCATGTAAACTCATAAAACGCCAAAAAAACAGAAGAAGTTAAATTATAAAATATTACTTGTTGGAACGATACGTGGCGTCAAACGAAATCACATCACCAAACACATGGTAATTACGCTTGGCTTGATCGTCATACCAAAAAAGTCCCTTCAAACGATTCTCTTCGTCTATGAAGTAATCGTACGAGAAATTAGGCTGGGAATGTTTTTTTTCATTCAAATGTCTCACAACCATATCGGCGTCATATTCCCCTATAAACAAGTTAACTTGCCTCTTATAGTTCTTAAATTCAACTTTACTTGCTCCCACATCTTCAAAACCGCCAAAACAAGTCTTCATAACATTAAACGCCTTGACGGGACCCAAATTCAGCTTAGATATGCTGTGTATAACATGCTTTTGGAGCTTAGTGAGGTGTCGTTCAGTTGGAAGAAAATGTTTATCAGGACGTTCAACAAGATCATGGTTGTGCTCCTTGACAAACTTATACACCTTCCATGATCCAGCCTCAAAAATTACACATAACAGTGCACCACAATCTGTCCTCTTTGAAAAGTTAGATCGTACTAATCGCTCCTTTTGATTGGGGTCCAACGTATCAACCTTCTTGTCCTTGTATAACCCAGATCTCATACACAAGTAATACTTAATATGTAACACACATTTAGATTTTGTCTTTGTAGTCCCTTTCCTGACTGAAAACCCACACTCCTTGGCATACTTAACATACATTGAATAACAATCATTGAGGCTTGAGAATACCATGTCCATTGTGGGCTTTATTTCTTCACTAACGTCAGGAATGATAAATGGTAATCCAGTTTTGGGACAAAGCCTTTGACTCGAGGAAGCAACTTCGGCTGAGAAAACACAGTGAGGAACAGAAAAATCAGAAAAACGCCATTAAAAATAGAAAATGTCTCGTAATAACATTATAGATTAAAACGACATTAATTAAATAAAAACAAGACATAATAAACACATAATTTGAAAACGCCATGGGATGAATAATAAAAAACACTTAACAAACATAAATAATTAACAAAAATATAACATCATAATGAAAACGCCATAGTTAACAAAACTGATATTTACACAAATTAACAAATAGTAATAACTGATGTTTACAAATAATACTAAATAACATTCAAAACTAATCAAATAGATGTAAAACGCCAATGATCGTAAAAACATAAGAAATATACTAGATCCTAAACAACAATTGAAATTAATATTGAAAACTCTAATTATCAATTCTTAGTAATTGTTTAACTACCAATTAAAACGCGATTAAATTGCATAATTGAATAACGCCATTGAAATCATACAACACATTATAAAATACTAATATAAAAAAACAATGAAACAAGCATAAAAGAACAAAATGCCATATCTGTTGCATGATTTACGGGAACAAAAATAGAAAACGTCAACGAATTTTACTTTGTCGAACAGAATCCACGTTAGACGCCATAGATCTGAGAAAGCTTGCAAATGAGGTAACAGCTAACAAGAAATCTTTGGAGTTTTAATTTGAAAGAGATTTATAACGTGAATAAGGAGGGAACGTATAAAAGGACAATCGTACCCCTGCATATCAATTAGCGCCCCCTGCCACGTGTTGGGCCAGGATCCGTTCTCACACTTTTCATCGTTCTCTCCTGATCCCGTACCTATATATATATATATATATATATATATATATATAGAAAGTATGGGGGAAGACAAAGCCGGTGGGGTTTCCATCGACTTTGTGTAACATCCCAAAACGCGAATTTTTAAAATTCGTTAGAACGATACCATGATTAATTAAATAAATATAATAACTAAGTTTTTAAACTTGGTTAAACGTCTAACAAAACAACCAAAGGAAGGAATTGCTACAATTGTGATCAAGTAGCATCTAGAGGGGCCAAGGTTGTCAAAAGAGGGAAAGTTAATGTTTAATAAAAAAAATTAAAACATAAAAACACACAATCAGTGTGTGTGGAGGTCGATGTTCGACCAGGAGAAGAGATGGAAAGGGTGAAACCCTAGTTTCACCAAATTCATCAATTCGAGTAGGGATCTCAAGGAGAATCAGATGCATGAACCTGGAATGTTGATCACTTAAGTGTCTCTAACATCAAGTAAGTCGAATTTGGTGTTTTAATGATGTTTGATTAAGTGGGTTTTATTTAATCCGTGAATATAGTGTAAGATTTAAGCATGAATGTTAGTTATGATGAATGTGTAGATGCTACATTATGTTCAATTTTGATTATAAGGAAGATTTGGGGGAAAACCCATTTGCTATGAGTAGGGTGGCGACATGGGTATACTACTCATGTCAAATCTTATGCAAATTTTGATGTATTATGATTTATGTGATTGATTCTTGTTAGTAAGATTTAGTATGGTATGAAGTAATGTGATTTTATTTGGTTGTTAATGACAAGTGAACACAAAAATTAGGAAGATGAGCATGAAAATACTTGTATATTATGCTTTAAATATGAAACCCGCCAAGTGTTTGATGAAATGCTTAAGAGAACAAGAATGTGGATTTCTAGTAAGGATGATGTCGGATTCAAGGTTAGTGTTAAATTAGTTAATTTTGAATGATGTTATTAGTTGTAGAATTATAAGATGAATAGTATGCAAGGAATTGTTTATGTTCTGCATATATGATCTTGTGGTTGTATATGTTTTTCACTATGTGAGTAGGGAATGTAAACGGTGCCCGTAGTGTAATCGACTATACTATTGTGGATGTATGAGATTAGAAATCGTTAAATACATGCTACATCAATATGTGCTATATGTGATGACATGAAGAATTATGTGGAATGAAAAGATGCGACTCTAGTTTGTACCTTGTGATGTTAGAATTTGACGAGTAAAGTTTAATGTAGGATACGAATGCGAAATGAATGCAATAATAGAATGTGCGTTTATACTAATGAAGTAGTAACCTTAATGGCATGAAAGTATAGGATCATGTTTGGATGGGAAAAAGCATGGAATGCTAACGGAAAGGATATGATGAAGCATGTACGAAACGGGCACTCGAGGTAAGTGATTTTCGGAATCACTTCTTATTATGTTTAAGTAAAGTAGCAATTATTTTATTGAGCATAATAATGATTGGGGTTAAATATGGTTATGGTTGTATGAAATCATTGTTTTTTTAGCTAAGTAGACCGAATGGGTCAATATGAGGTCGTATTGACATGACGGCATGATGTCTAAGTAGTGGCTACGTTATTGTAACCTGGTAATGGGTAGAATTGCACATAAGCGCGCTAACTGAGAATGAGGACTTAGGTTAATGGTCAAAAGACTTAGCTTTTGACCCTAACCAAAAGAGTTGTTTGACAATAATACGAACGGGTCGAATAATACGTGTATGAGTTTTGTGATGAAAATGTTACATGTAAAGATTTAGGACCCGAGGAAAGGATTTTTTTTAGTTAATAATGTACACCCATGGTTTACGGACAAATAGAAATAAGTTTCGAGTGACTTAGTCATGGAATACACAAAATATGCAAGTTTTAGTAATAAAAATATGAATGGGTCGAATGGTTGAAACGAGTAAGTAGAGTTGAAGGCTTTAAGTTAAGATTGATCTTTGTTCGGATGTTTATCACAAGTTCATATGTTATAAAAACGATTTACCATCGCGTAGGAAAAAGATTTCTGTTAAACGGATTAGTAGACCAAAAGTTATGCAATTTGCAAGTTGTAAATACTTTTGGAAATCATAGCTGGGTTTGTACAGCAATAGAGTGAAGGTTCTGTCGATTTGGGTACGGTCGCGCTACGTGACCTCGGTCGCGGCCCGCGAAAGCTAAAGGGGTGGTCTTCGCGCCCCGCCAGGGACCATTCATTTGGCATTTTCTTTGATTTTGTTGGTTATGGACACAGAACTTGTTTGAACCTTATTTAGACGATCCAAAACTAACTTTTTTTTTTGTCGTTTTTGGATTTTAGGAAAATAATTACCTTCCGATAGTCGGGATGGCTGGGTAATTATGAATAGAAGGGAGAATGTGCGTAGGTCCGTATGTATGCGATATATTTATTTGGAAGCTTGTATTTAGGATGTCTTAGCAAACCCTTTTTTTGGGATGCCTTATGTAGCGTGTATGTTTGTATAGTTTATACATTTGTTTATGTGTACATAATCAGGTATGTAGGTATGTGTTTAGATTATATGTATGATTGCGCCTGTGTACGAAGTGGGATTTATTGCTTACAAATGAATAGGATGTGTGTATGTTTGTATAACTGATATAAGTCTGAGTGTTAAGTTATTAACCCAGAATCTCGAGTACGAAATGAGAATGCAGGTACACTATTAAGGACCTTGAAAAGGTTTAAGAAAATGGAATGCGTAATCATACATGGAAGGCTTATTCGAAAAGACTGGTACGAGAAGAAGAAATATGGAGTGGTTATTTGATGGCATATGTTTAATTTAAGAATGATGCCACCAAGTCTTAACATTGTGTATGTATGTGGTGAATGCAGGTTGCGCGGTCATAACATCATTATGAAGGATAGGACAATTGACGATCGAGTCAAGAGCAAGGATTGTACGGGAAGAGTGGTCACTCAATTGGAGCTTTACATTTTAATTAATGTGATTTAAAAAGAATGGATGTTGTAAATCTTTTAGTAAAGTATTATTTATTCTAGTAATAAACTTCAAGTATGTTACATGGCTAATAAAGAAACAATTTTTTTGGGCTCATTTTTCCGCTTCGTCGTTTTCAAGTTGTTACGTGTTAGGGTCTTACAAGTTGGTATCAGAGCCCTGGTTTGAGAGAAATCAAGTAGAAGGATGTTGTAAATCTTTTAGTAAAGTATTATTTATTCTAGTAATAAACTTCAAGTATGTTACATGGCTAATAAAGAAACAATTTTTTTGGGCTCATTTTTCCGCTTCGTCGTTTTCAAGTTGTTACGTGTTAGGGTCTTACAAGTTGGTATCAGAGCCCTGGTTTGAGAGAAATCAAGTAGAAGGAGGTAAATACTTGAACTCAAACCTGTGTGCTCTTGTGACAAGGAACCCGTACAATCCAAGACTCGATCAAGGCCCAAAGGTAAAAGCGAATGTAAGTATGTAATAAAGTATGTATATGAAGGAAACTAATAGTGTGTTGTGTCTAAGGTAAGCATAATTTCTTGGAAAGGACGATCCGTGAATGCGGTCTAGGGCCGGCACCAAGGTATGTAATAAGACAAATCGACCCAGGTACATAAATTTAACGTGTGGGTGCATGTAATGGTAAAACCTATCAATTGAAGGAAAATTTTAAGCGAAATATAATAATCGAATGGAAATGAAGTTTTGAAAATGTTTCACGTGCCGAAACCTAATTCTTCGGACATAAGGTGACGATTACACGAAGACACGAAACTAGTATGTGGATTGTGTACCTGGCAAGTACACAAGAAACATATGACGTTCGTGAGACCGTGATAATTGTTACAGGTATGCCCGTTAGAATTAGGTAGTAGGTGGACGTGAGGGTGAAGGGAGATGTAAAACTCTCAGGGATTTGAATGTACCAAATACACATGAGAAATATCGAGAAATATGAATGTTATGTTAGAATCCGCGGGACAGATTCGAAACATGAAGGGAATGAAAAATATGAATGATATATTAGAATCCGCGAAACGGATTCGAGACATGAAAGGAATGAAAAAGTATGAATGTTATGTTAGAATCCGCGGGACGGATTCTAAACATGAAGGGAGTGAAAGATATGAATGATATGTTAGAAACCGCGAGACGGATTCGAAACATAGAAGGGAATG
The DNA here is from genome assembly GCA_030545235.1 of Helianthus tuberosus. NCBI lineage: Eukaryota > Viridiplantae > Streptophyta > Magnoliopsida > Asterales > Asteraceae > Helianthus > Helianthus tuberosus. Next base: position 30,215,979 of record CM060424.1, on the reverse strand, counting down.
AATGATGGATTGAAAAAGTTTGAAATTGGTAAATAGGTACGAATCAAATAGGTTAGAATGAATGATAAACTCACTCAGTCAACCAAATGAAACAGTACAGAGTATTGTTCCATTTATAGGCAAACCAAACCACTGAAGCATCTAAGCTGGCGTCACCATGAAAGTGACATCTAACAACCTTTAACCACTGTTCTTATACAAACACTGTTAATCCTAACCACTGATTCTATATAATACAAGTGACAAACTAAACTACTGCTTTTTCCTTCCATTGATGCATGCTAAGCACTGATGTTGACTATCAGTACTTTCCTCAAAGTTGATCAGTCTTTGAGTGGACAGTTCTTTAATTATCAGCAGTCCTTAGATAGCATCAGTAGATTGAACCAGCAGTGTTTAATCTTTAACAGTCTTTAGAGCTTCATCAGTAGTTTGAAGGACATCAGCTGTTGTATACAGACAGTGGATAGAGGACATCAGATGTTATAACCACTTTCAAGGGGAAAGCCTAGTGTAAACTACTGCTTATGATGAATCCACTGTTGTGAACCAGTTTTGGCTTTAATTATCTGTTCCTCTGATAGGGTTCAATCCCAACAATCTCCCCCTGGAACAGATAATGCCAAAACCCTTCATTATTCTGGATCTTTATTGTCTCATTAAAAGTTCCCTAACTTGTCCTTTAAATTGCAGCTCAAAATCCATGGAACTTGTATCATCCTCATCCCTACACAGTATAAGCTCAAGGAGATCTTGTAGATCTTCAACACCCAGGCCCAGTGCTTGTTCCCTTGATACGTGCTTTACTTCTCCATTGGATCTGATCAGTGTCAATACATGGGTCTTTTGATCAGACATCCATTTTAGTATTTTTGAACCCAATGGGTTTCTTGGGAGAGGTTTATTTACTGATGAGTTTGGAGATTGTGGCCTTGTGAGAATTTGTTGAGCAGTTCCCTGAGCTTTTGCTAGTTCAGAATTTTCAGCTGACATTTGTTTGAAAGCCATTTTTATGATGTCATTTGCTGCAGCTATATCTTCTGCAGTTTCTTTTTCAATCTGCTCTTGTCTCTTCCTTTGATTTAGCTCAATGACTTAGATATCTGCTGATGTGAACAGTGGTTCAGAAGTATTGATCTGCTGTTTTGGCTTTTTGTAGTCAGGCTTCTTTGGGATGTTAGGATCTGTCATCCTTCTTTTCCTTAGCCTTTCATAAGCCTCATATGTATATTGCTTTGTCCATTTTGATATGGCTTTAGCAGTTCCAACCTTTGCATCCACCAGCTCTTGTTTCTTCTTTTTGTATTCCAAGGTAAGATCATCAATGGCCTTTTTGTATTTGCTCCAGTTTGGAGCTGTCCTTTTCTTACCTGGATCATTCTTGATCCTCCTGATTATGTTTACTTCTTGCTTTAGTGCAATGAGTGGCCATTCACTGAATTGTTCTTCTTTAGCTGGATAAAAATTTTCTTTCATGATAAATGCAAGATAATCCTTTCTCATTTCCTTTTGTAGGACAGCTTTAGGTGGCAGATTTGACATGTCTTTGCTTAGGTCTCTTGCATAATCTTCCATTTGTTTGACCTTAGTGAGTAAAAATTCCATTCTTTCAGCAATGACTTTATCACCTTGATCTTTACATTCAAGTCTAGCTCTTATATCTGCTTGCCTGGCTTTGAGTTTTAGATACTCATCCATATTTGCTGGGTTCCTGAAGCCCATGAGAGAAGGAAATCTTCTTTTTGAAGGATCATTCACCGTATAGAATTGTCTCATCTCATCCTTTACAGCTTCCAATTCCAGTGGATAACTTGCAGCAATGGATACAATATTAGCAGGGTTTATTGGTTTGGCTAGAGTAGGTGCTGGTATATCATCATTCTCCAGAAATTTCTTTTTGGACGAAGGAGGTTTTGGTTGTGATGTGACAATGGGTTGTATGGTGATTTTTGAAATGGTGAGGGCAGTGGTAGATGGCTGGCAAACAACTATTGAAACAACTGGTGTTTCAACCTCTGTTGTCATTACAGCTACTGATGTGTCAGTAGATGTTTTCTGCTTTTCAGCAGGTGGTGATTTGGTGGGTGGTGATGTAGTTGAGGTGGTGGTGATTGATTTGATGAGATCAGGTGTTTGAGTGGTGTGTGTTGAAGTGGTGTATTCAACCTCCATGAAAGCTCTCTTCTCCTGTTCCCACCTGGCTTTATCCTTAGCCTCTCTATCCCTTTTTACACTTGCTTCTGCTTCAGCAAGTGCATTTGTGGTGACATTCATCTTCTTACTCCCATCTGGCAAAGGGATATTTTTAGTCATATTTTCTTTTTCTGGTGCAATATAGAGCCCATCTTCAATTCCCTTCTTCTTCCACTGCTTGATTTTCTCCCCCTTTTTGGCATTATCTGGGGGGGGGGGGGATTATCAATGAAGAGAACAGTGGGAGGAGCAGTGCCAGTGGTGTTTAATATATGAGCCTTGATAGCCTTGATGTCAGCTTGGGTGTCTTTAAACCTTGACTCCATCATGTTTCTCAGCATTTGAACATGTATGTAATGCTGCTGATCAGCTATTTGTCTTTGTTGTTGGAGCAGGGGTTGAAACAAATTCCATAGCTCATTTACAGCAGGTGCTTGTGGTGGAGCAAGTTCTTGAGCTGGAGCAGCAGTGGTTGAGACCTTTTGAGCTTTCAACAACTGTTGTATCATATCTTTTATTTCAGCAACATATGTATCAAGATTGTCAATTCTACCCGTCAATTCTTGATATTTTAAATCATCACCCAACTTAATGGGATCATTTGATTCCCCACTGGCAGTGGTTGTATCAATGTGTGATTTAGGGAAAGAATTCCAAAAGTCATCTATTGATGCCCCTTGTTCTTGGTACTGGGGTCTTCTTCCTTCAACACTTGATAACCTTTTGATGGTACCAGTGGTCAAAACAAACTCACTAGTGGTTGTCAGAGGTGCTATAGAAGGAATTGCCTTCAAGGGAGTCTGATTGATGAAACAACTGGCCAAATGTAGATCTGTTGATCCAACACTTGTAGTTGCTGCTCCACTTGAACTACTGACAGGAATTACTTGTAACTCCTGCAGTGTAACCTCCTCAATTATTGTTGGGATAGCAGAGGTATAAGCATCAGACCCAGTCACTTGTGGGAGTGTACTCTCAGTGACAGGTGATTGAGAGGAACTGGTTTGTGTCTGAGCTATATCCACTGCATGCAACAAGGGTACTATGGATTGTGGTAATGAGAGGGGTGAAGATATGGGTGTTGAAAGAGACATGTCCTTGGGATCAGGACTGAGGAAGATGGATCCAATTGGATCCAGAGCTTCATAATGTGGAGTCCCTGTGCTTACAACCTGATCCTTTTGTGAGGATGCAGGAGGAGTTTGAGGCAAAGGTGGAGATCTTTCTTCCATCTGCTGTGAGGAAGTAGCAGCAGTGGTTATTGGTGACATTTGTGTTGTCACTGGCAGTGGCTCTGGGATCTCATCTTCCAGAGTTGCCTTTTTAGAGGGTTTGGGGGGTTTTTTGGATGATCTCTTTTTAGGCTTTTTGGTAATGGCAGGTGTGGGTTTCATAGCAGTGGGTGTGCTACTATGATCACCTGGAGCAGTGGGCTCAACAGCAGATACCTGAGGAGCAGTGGTTGCTGCTAAAGTCTGCTCAGGTATCTCTGCTTGTGTTTTGGAAGGTTTTAACATTCTTGTGAATGTTTCTGCAGTTAAACTGTTTATTTGAAGAGGAACACCCTGTTTAAGCACATGGGCATTTTCTTTTGAAAACTTTTTCTCAAAATAATAGCTCAAAAACCTTGGGAATAATAAGAAAGCCTTTTTATCAACGTTTTTGACCAAATCATTAAAAATCTCTTGGGAGTAATTAAAATTTTATTTTTGCAAAATAGCATACCCCAAGTATTGGATTTTTAATGGAATTTCATTGAACCCTGTGGTCTTATTAAAAACACACATAAGAAGAGTATGAAAGAAAAATCTCATGGCAGGTGGAAAGCTGCCTTTCTGCAGAGTATCTTTCTTCATTTGTTCATCATAACCTCTTTCCTGAAAATCATTTTGATACTCTGTTTTTGGAAAAGAATTTTTACCTTCATGATTGTCACACCCCGATATTTCCACGTATTACCGGTGGGCCCGGTGGGGAGAATCGTGACGTAGTTGATATCATCATAGTCAAACAACACAATTTTAAATGCACAGCGGAAGCAAAAGATAGATTTATTTCAACTGAATGAATTGTAATATTAAGTATCACAAAATAGTTTAAACAGATCCACAGGCGGATCGAATAAAAAGGAAACATAGTTCATCAGACTTAAAATGCATCCAAGCTTGCGAGACTCTTATCGATGCTAAGGAGAGGCCAGCCTATTACGCTTAGTACCTGCACTTAACCTTTTTTGGGAAAATACATCAGTTTACACTGGTAAATACAATTAACTGACTCATTTTGAAAAGGTTTAGAAAAATTGATTTAAATGCACAAGGCACAAAACATTTTATAACTTGGGATAATTATTTATATATAAACTTGTAAAAGAATTACATGTTCGTTATACGTTCAGTAGCCCGGATTAACACCGGGTTAAAGATTAATAGACACACCACATGATATAGTCCCGCGGCGAGTTATTCCCGAAACCGGCGGTTATACCTTATTATTTATATATGCACTGTCGGGTGTACGCCTACACCCCGTGCTTAGGTCGTGGCCATTTCGTAAAATGATGCCAAGGATATCCGGGACATGGTCATTAACCCCCCAAAGGCTTTAAGCAAACAAAACAATTTAAACACGACATTTCAATAAATTAATCTTCATACAATTAAAAATTCAATGCCCGACCAAGCGGTATTTTATATACCGTACCCCAAGCCCGTATAAGGGAAAATAAGTTAAAAGTATTTACCTGAGCAAATTTATACAATTTATCCCAGCCATATACCACCAAGCAAGTACAGATAGCTTTTACTGGGCTCCTAAATCTGGAACGAAGGTTTTTAATAACCTATTAGATTCCTAACGGGTCTTAATTAGGCCTATGCTTAGACCGGTTAGTTTTAAAGGAGGATACGGTTCAAAACGCATGATTAAGCGAAGACCGGATTATAATGTAGTTTAGACCCGACAAGCTTGTATACTTGTGTAATAAGGGTAAACTAAACACATTCTGGATTTTGAGATGAAAATGATATGGTTTGACCCGTTTCGGCTAATATATGCAAACTAGTTACATAAGCCGATCCGAACGTGAAAAGTGCGTAACGGTAACCAAATGAGTTATATGCAAGTTTCCTAAGTTAACATGCCTTAAATATGTTGTGACATCAGTAAGATATCTTCTATTATGCCCAAAACGGAATTTAAACTCAAATTATGCCCCGAAGGGGTATTTTGGTCATTTAAAAGGTTATAAAAGAGATTTAATATAAATCTGAGTTACAGGTCTGATATAATCATTAAAAATACTTAATTTGATAGGTTATATTAGTAGGGTATTACATATATGTGAAATTTATTATTTATAACCAAACTATGCACCGAATGGGCATTTTGGTAATTTCACATAAGCTTATATGGTCAAATCTGGAATCTGACTTTAAAAACTTTTACTTACTGATAGAATATAAAAATTTACTTAATATATCAGTAGGTATCAAGTCTTATATATTAAAAATAGTTTTAATACATACTATGCGCTTAAAACGCGTAAAAAGACGATTTTAAGCGATTTCCAGGTTTTATAAGAAAAACTGATATTTTTATTATTCCAGAAGGTTCAAAATATTCTATTTATCATATTAGATCAGTAGAAAAAGGTTTGGTATCAAAATGATTTGCAAAAACTCATTTTATAGCCCAAAAGGGCAAAACCGACAATTACCGAATCAAGCTTAGAACTCTATGTTATGCTCAGCCTAAAAATAAATAAAAATCTCCAAAAATCCCAAAATATTATTTTATATTAGTAGGTAAAAAGTTTGGTATCAAAAATTGGGTTTAGATAGGCTTTATGCTAATTACACCGTTTAATTAATAAAAAGCTTTTCATTTACGCTAATGAGCATAACTCCTAACCTAGACCTCAAACTGATGTCAAATTTTAGGGACAGGTTTATAAATCAGTAATGAAGGTTTCTATCCTCTCACATTTCCAAAAATTTCGTTTTAAGGTTAAAAGGGCATAATAGTCAACATTTAGGCATTTAACGAAAACATGCATATGAATCGGATAACTAAGGAAATTAGTTGTATAACCTCAGAGGGTTATACTAACCTATAACATGGTCCTAAAGGAATTCTAAGGCATATCTAAACTAAGCTAAATCGGGTCAGAACTGAAAGTCAAAGCAAAAGTCAACTTTTGCGACTTTCGTTTCCAAACCGAGCCTAAACTTAGAATTGTCGGGTTGAACATGCCTAGACATGCTCAATTAATATTTACCACGTTATTAAAGTGACAAAACTGATTTTATTGCCTTTATATCAATAATTATGAATTTTGCTTAAAACGACTTATTTGACTTTTACTTTGACCCGACAATTTAACTAAGCAACGTGGTAATTAGGAGGTGCCCTTTTGAGGGTTTAATACCTACCTAATTACGGTCACGTAGCCATGTTCATAGCGAACAATGGCCTAACCGTTCAAAAGTCAAAGCGTTTATCACAAAAGCTTGACTTTTCGGTTTTTAATCGCTAAACAATTAAACTAAGCACGAAAGGACACTTACAAAGGGTCCAAGCAAGGAGGTTTTGATCCTAAATCCTCAGGTATGAAGAGCAAGGTCTCCAACTTAGAGAATTTGGAATCAAGTGTGGGTTATGAGGGAAGTGGGGAAGGGTATTTATAGGTTTTTGAGGACCGTTAGGATCGTTCCTCGATTTCCGTGCTTAACTGCATGTAACAGCCCCTTTAAGCCCATATATCTTATAAAAAAAACCATTTCTAGTCCTTCTGACTTCTGAATCAGGTGAATCTAGGTTTAAAACAACCTTAGAAAGTTGTCCAGATCAGAAACAAGTTTAGCAGTTGCCAAATTCGGTCCCTGCATTCATCCTTGGCTTTTAAATTCTCATTTTCTTGCAGAAATGACATAACTGGTCCCTGGGCTGCTATATCAGGTGTATTCAAGTTCCAGAACTGACCATATCAGTCCCTGTTATGTTTTTCAAACATAATTGACTTTCAAAACTGACCAGATCAGCCCCTGAACATGTTAAATGCCATAACCGACACATTCGAGGGCCGTTACACAATTTTAAGGCTCTACAATAATGCCTGAACATAGGGGACACAAAACATGCCCAAAAATATGCCGGATGTCGGTTCGTTTGGCCGTACGGTCACGTTGTTCGTCTAATTACGACGAAACACGACCGGACGCGAAAAACGATCCAAATTACGCGACGAATGAAATTTTATCATACCGAACACTAAAATAAAATATTTTAGTGCTTACATAAATTTTTGGGTGTATGGAGATATTCAGAATGTGAGATATGCGCGAAAATGCAAACTTGTGCACTTTTTGACACTTTTAGTCCCTGCATGACCTTAAAGTTTATTTTTGCGCACGAAACACCTCTAAGCCTATATCTAAGCTTTATAAAGAATAAATACGGTATGTTTAACTTACGATCATATTCCAGATGGTCCGATACCCTACGAATAGGTATACTTTTGCAGTTTGACGCAATTAGTCCTTTAATTGCGCAAAGTAGCGCGGAATGCCGTTTAATGATATCCAAGCCTTCCATGGACCATATTGATCATTCCTAAGCATATAATTAAATATTACTACACTCCCGTTCACTTAAATGGTCACCGAAAGGCGTAGATTTAAAAGTTGACGCTTTAGGTCCCTCTATTGCGCAAACTTGCGCATCTCATCATTTAATAGCATTGAAGCCTCATCTAATCCATATTAGGCATTCTTGAAAGTATTATTAAACATCACGATGCTTTGGGTTCGCTAAAAGGTCATTCAGAGGTATGTTTAAACATATTGACACTTTTAGTCCCTCTAACTTGCAAAGTTGCGCGTAACTTTACTTATAGGCATAAAAACCTTAGACGGCCATTATTTGGCATTCCCGAGAGTATAATAAAATATTATGAAGCTCCCGGTTTGTTAAAAGGTCACTCAGAGGTAAGAATTAACATGTTGAAGCTTTTAACCCTTCATTGCGCAAACTTTCAATTAATTTCACAAACGGCGACACTTAATCATCAAGTGGCTCATTTGTGAATATAAACATTGTAAGAGGTTATTTAGAAACTTATTTTAGGTATGTTAACACTTCCAGTCCTTTCATAATCAAAGTTTTCGATTTTTCGAAAAATTAGTCCCTTAATTTCAGTGTTTGATTTCATTAGGGTTTATTACACGTGTCAATACATTATTGGACGTGATTTTACGAGGTGTTACATCCTCACCCCCTTAAAAGAAATCTCTACCTCGATAGTTGCTAAAATTCTGAAGGTTCTTTTTGTCGCATAATGGACTTAACTTCTATAGCATATTTGGAGCCTCTCCAAGCTCGCAAGTTGACCTCTATAATAGGTACATGTATCCTTTTTGTAGCTTCTTAACCTGTCGATCCCCAATCGATACAGGTTTCTCATCATATCATAAATATGCATATCATTATGTGATAATGCTTCTCGACTTATTGGTGAAATACATCCTTAAATCATTAGTGTGTAATGCATTGCGAGCTCCGCCAAGCTCCTTAAATAGGTTTTAGCTTATAAGCTATTTGATCTTGATACATTCGATTCGTTCGAATGATTCTATATATTCAGAGCTTAACTAGCCTGATAATTAACACATTGGCACACCCTTCCAGGGTGATATCTTTTGTTGAACCTTATTCCTTAACAAGAACTTAGGAGGGTTGCCACTTTCATTAATCCTTGATTTTCTGCCGAATACTGGCAACTTACAGATGATTATGGATTTGTTTGATCTTATTCGTTGTTTCCAAGGCAACTTTCAGATCTTGATAATTGGGCTTCCCAAAGTCCCATCCGTCAAACGGATGTTTTGATGTAGCATCTATACGAGGTCTCCAAAGGAGCAACCTTGATACTTATATAACAACTATATAGAAAAACTTATTTTAAGGTGAGATGGTTATTCCAGTCAATGCTTAAAACTAATCTTAAGGAATAGCTAATCCTTGCCGTTAGTTGAACAAATCGACGATCCTGGGCAGCTGATGGCAATTCTTAATTGTTGCCTAATTAGGGATGCGGTAATCAATGCATAAGCAAAAATGAACCGTCTTTCTTAATTGACAATACCGAACTTCCCAGAATAATGAATTAGGCTATATGAATCCTTTAAAACTCACTTAATCAGGGTTTCAATTCTTCCAATGATGGCACTAGCCATCTTGGAGATTTCATAATAATACAGCCCTAAATCGGATATAAATCTTAACTCTACTTGCCTTTCAGAAGGTAAACAAGGTAATCTTAGGAGGATATGATCAAAACACAAGGAGGTTACAGAGATTTTCCAAATCTTAGGCTTCAGTTCATCTGTTATATTCTGTGTCAGATAAGTGACACATTTATGTTACAAGTCCACGAATTCCTTAATCGAAGACATTTACTTGGACAAATCCATTCTGGATATCTTCTTTGAATACCATTAGCTGACTTTAGTACCATATGACCATCGGAATATCTTTGTGGTCCCATGCATTAAACCTCCATACTGATCAGGCATGGAAGCAATCTATTGAACTTATTAAGATACATCAATCCTCATGTGGTGCTTTTGTCATACCTTTGGTATTCGCAATCGATAGAGATCAAAGAGATATCAACTATATATGCTGACGCACTTCCTCTAGAGAGAGGATACTTCTAGAATTCTACGATTGGAGGTTTCTGACAGGAACAGAAGAAATGGTTCTTATGATTTTGCCTGTAAGTTTTACCTTACACTTAATATCTGGGGATCTTACGGGAAAATTTTTTAAATGTTTGTAAAGCTTATGGTCTTATGAGAGACTCAGCACCTGAAACCAAACGTAACTCCTAGCAATAAAATCAAAATAAGGGATTTATCTAGTGTTATTATTAATGTGACTGCCTCTAATCATTCATCAGGAGGGTTAAACGCCTCCATTTTTAATCCTTTTAAACTTAGCTGCAGAATCTTTGACAAATTTTAGGGCAGTCTCAGCTTTGACTGGTTATTTCTTACTTTATAAAACGTGAGTAGCTGAGGTAGATCCATAATGGATTTATAATGAGCAGGCTTTGTAACTTTAATGTGCCCTCTTATTGCCGTTGCTAACCACCAATAATTATTGCATTAAGCTTAGATTTTGGGTAAACTGAATAGGGCACTATCTCAGCTAATGAATTAAATTTTGTAACATATTGTCGACAGTCTAGAACTTTCATGGTGAGAGTCATAAAATTCTTATTCCATCTTTTTCCATTTCGCGAAGCGGATAATAGATTTTTCTAATAAGGTCCTTAAAACTTGGACCATCCCATAATGTATAAGAGGATCTTTCTTGTGGACTTCATTAATGTCCTCACTAATTAAGGGTATTGCCATCGAATGACTGTGATGTATACCTCACCGTGTCCTTTCCAGCATAACTGCTGATACACCTAATGGTTTCTACTTCATCCAACAATTTCCGCATCGATGGCCCCTTTTTACTATTGAAGTTTCTTGACTTCCAAGAGACGAAGTACTTTTAAGTACATCCTAAAAATGGGGTTCCTTACCATATATGATTTTGTTTGATTTATTCTTCGTATTTGAAGTATGAATAAAGCTCTTCTCATGAGCCGCGACATGTGTTTTAGAGCAAACAGCATTTGGCTTCTTGAACCTTTTCATGACTTTTCTCATAGCCTTCCTAACAGCTGTGTCAATTACAGTTTTGGAGATTTACTCCATTAACATTGAGGTTCACATTTGATGCACCATTAACATTTGTCGCATTTCCAGCATCGCGACTGTTGTTTGTCTCTTCTAAGTTTTCCATACTCGAATCTTTGGTATTAAATATCATATTCAACAAGTGCTTAGGCAATCCATACCCAGTGTCTCCTTGAATTGTCAAAGGCTCACCATAAGGAGTCTTGATAACTACTTGCTTCTTATCACACACAATATGGGCTTGATTTTTAAGACGACCAATTCCTTCCTATCACTATATCGAGTCCCTCTTATTTTAATGGAAACAAGGACAGCGGAAAAGAATGATTCCTAATGGATATAAAACATCCATCTAATATTGCTGAAGCAGTCTCTGAGGTACTATCGGCCAATTCTACTTTATACTTAACGCTTAGAGTTTTAATAGGCAGATTTAATGATTTATAAAATCTATTGTCTACGAAAGACTTATCTGAACCTGAATCAAATAATACTCTAGCATGAGCGTTATTGATAAAGAAAGTACCTGTTGTGACATTGTCATCCTGAATAGCCTCTTGAGCATCCATTTGAGAGCTTCCAGCTTTGGTCTTCTTAGCCTCCCCAGGCTTCTTGGTTTTATTTGGGCAATTTGTCTTGATGTGCCCTATTTCATTGCAACCATAGCAGGTTGCGTCCTTTATGTCTTGGCACTCTAAGGTCTTGTGCCCTTCCTTATTACAAATCCCACAAGGCCTAGCTTGTGACTTCAAAGTGCATCTCCCTTTAGTTGCCTTCTTTGGGCAGCGGGTCTTTATGTGCCCCTTCTCGCCACAACCATAGCATGTGGCGTCCTTCAAGTCCTTGCATTCATGGGTCTTGTGATCCATCTCTTTACAGATGACACATCCCCTGGTCTGCTCATAGAAACATTTTCCGAAGTGCTTCTTCCCGCAGGTTGTACATTTGGGTTTTGCCCCCTTTGGCTTGGACTGGTCATAGTTTGAACCGGTCCTACCCTTTTTGTAACCTTTATTTGGGGTATTATCGCACTTTCGCTTATGATCCTTTAATACACGGTCCACGACGTTGTTTACGGCTGTATCTATCATAGCCTGTAGCTCGGTGCCCGTTAAGTTCAGTCTTGCATCATTATTCTGATCAGCTGGATGATTGTGAGCTTCAAATGGGTCAGCCATGGTGAAGCTTTGAAGGCTACAAACCAAGTAGTAATAATTGGTTTAATTATATGGTGAATTGTCGAATTTGATGATTAAATAGCCATGGTATAAATAAACCATATAGGGGAATAGATAGTATTAAATTTATTTGATTATGTTTTGCCTAGGTTTTTAAATAAACCATCTTTGGCGTTTAAACGGAATATAATCCTTCATATCTATTAAACAGGGGACACAAGTCATGACTGTCAATGTCGTACTGACATTTTATATAGCACGAGGGCTTGTTCCAAAGGACTTTTTGATGGCACGGAGGCCTTGTCACTAGGGAAATTTTAAAACATAATCATTGATTCCTTTGGATCGGAAAATTTCATAGTTCATTGTCTTGACAAGAAGTTATGAAATAAATCTATCTTTTTCATGTATACATCTTTGCCTGAAGGTATTCATCCCAATGGATGTTTTGATGTGTACATCATGTTCGACGTTTATTAGCCATGATTCCTCTTGATCATTTACGCTAAATAAGGGGTTTGGAAATTCCTAATATAAAGATGACAAGTGTGATTTTATCGCATCACTGTTGTCGGGAGTGTTAACATGTTTTCAGATGTTAACAAGGATCAGAATTTCTTTTAAACAGGTCTTACCATCATAGCTAGGTCTTTAATGACATTCAAGCTAGGTTATACCTTTTAAGATTCTCTTTTAATATGTATACTGGCAGGAAAAGAATGATATTTATTTTATTCAGGATTTTCATTATAATTATCCTAGATTTAATTAAAATATAACTATGGCACAAAAGGTCAAGTCACAAGGGCAACTTTAAATTATAAACCATGATTTTGTAGAATCAAGGTATTTAGGCTTGAACGTTGTTCATTGCCTTTTCTTGACAGGGAGTTGTAGGCTACGACTGTCGTTTGTCTTATATGACAATGAATATGGCCCGTAAGCATTACATCCCTAATGGATGCTTAATTCACAAAATAAGAAAGGATTTCGGGAGAATCCAGTATAAGAATGATTTATACGATTTTATTGAATCACATTTGCCAGGAATGTTAACATGTTTACAGATGTTAACAAGGATTTGAATCTTTTGAATAGGTTCTACCATCTTGGCCTTGTCTGAAATGACATATAGGCTAGGTTGTACCTTTAAGATTCTTTTTAATATTTAACGCAGAACAATCCTAAATTGAGATGTTAATAAGGATCTGAATCTAATTGAGGAACTACCATCTTGGCCCTGTTCTTAAAAATGACACATGGGCTAGGTCTTGTCCTTTTTAGATTTTGCCATTTTATTATAATGGTAGATCTTATAAAAGGAATGTTATTATTTCATATTTTATGTTCATATGCAATGATAAATAAATTTTGATAAAACATTCCAATGATTTTTTTTAAAAGAGGTACAGAATTGCCCTGAACGGGACTTGGAAGGAATAATGTTGTCCTCGAAGGGACTGAAAGATAAATTTGTCCTTATAAGGACTATTAAGGAAACGATCTTCAGCAAAAGGACTTTCTTCTTCATTTTATTTCTGAATGCTTTCTCCTTGGTTGCACGTTAATCCTAGTCACAGTACGAAGTTCGGCCTTCCCTAGGCTTCAAATGGGGAGAATTTCCATTATGGCTTCTTTGCTTGGCGACATATTAAAATATATAGAATTGAAGGCAATAATTCTCCGAATAGAGATGAGAGTATTCCTATGTTAAGTCTATACTCAGAAGGTCAAGGAATGTGCTACTGTGTCATTGAGATTAAACACAGAAGGCTAGTTTTAATTCACTCAATGTTGGCTCTGATACCAACCTGTCACACCCCGATATTTCCACGTATTACCGGTGGGCCCGGTGGGGAGTATCGTGACGTAGTTGATATCATCATAGTCAAACAACACAATTTTAAATGCACAGCGGAAGCAAAAGATAGATTTATTTCAACTGAATGAATTGTAATATTAAGTATCACAAAATAGTTGAAACAGATCCACAGGCGGATCGAATAAAAAGGAAACATAGTTCATCAGATTTAAAATGCATCCAAGCTTGTGAGACTCTTATCGATGCTAAGGAGAGGCCAGCCTATTACGCTTAGTACCTGCACTTAACCTTTTTGGGAAAATACGTCAGTTTACACTGGTAAATACAATTAACTGACTCATTTTGAAAAGGTTTAGAAAAATTGATTTAAATGCATAAGGCACAAAACATTTTATAACTTGGGATAATTATTTATATATAAACTTGTAAAAGAATTACATGTTCGTTATACGTTCAGTAGCCCGGATTGACACCGGGTTAAAGATTAATAGACACACCACATGATATAGTCCCGCGGCGAGTTATTCCAGAAACCGACGGTTATACCTTATTATTTATATATGCACTGTCGGGTGTACGCCTACACCCCGTGCTTAGGTCGTGGCCATTTCGTAAAATGATGCCAAGGATATCCGGGACATGGTCATTAACCCCCCAAAGGCTTTAAGCAAACAAAACAATTTAAATGGGACATTTCAATAAATTAATCTTCATACAATTAAAAATTCAATGCCCGACCAAGCGGTATTTTATATACCGTACCCCAAGCCCGTATAAGGGAAAATAAGTTAAAAGTATTTACCTGAGCAAATTTATACAATTTATCCCAGCCGTATACCACCAAGCAAGTACAGATAGCTTTTACTGGGCTCCTAAATCTGGAACGAAGGTTTTTAATAACCTATTAGATTCCTAACGGGTCTTAATTAAGCCTATGCTTAGACCGGTTAGTTTTAAAGGAGGATACGGTTCAAAACACATGATTAAGCGAAGACCGGATTAGAATGTAGTTTAGACCCGAAAAGCTTGTATACTTGTGTAATAAGGGTAAACTAAACACATTCTGGATTTTGAGATGAAAATGATATGGTTTGACCCGTTTCGGCTAATATATGCAAACAAGTTACATAAGCCGATCCGAACGCGAAAAGTGCGTAACGGTAACCAAATGAGTTATATGCAAGTTTCCTAAGTTAACATGCCTTAAATATGTTGTGACATCAGTAAGATATCTTCTATTATGCCCAAAACGAAATTTAAACTCAAATTATGCCCCGAAGGGGTATTTTGGTCATTTAAAAGGTTATAAAAGAGATTTAATATAAATCTGAGTTACAGGTCTGATATAATCAGTAAAAATACTTAATTTGATAGGTTATATTAGTAGGGTATTACATATATGTGAAATTTATTATTTATAACCAAACTATGCACCGAATGGGCATTTTGGTAATTTCACATAAGCTTATAAGGTCAAATCTGGAATCTGACTTTAAAAACTTTTACTTACTGATAGAATATAAAAATTTACTTAATATATCAGTAGGTATCAAGTCTTATATATTAAAAATAGTTTTAATACATACTATGCGCTTAAAACGCGTAAAAAGGCGATTTTAAGCGATTTCCGGGTTTTATAAGAAAAGCTGATATTTTTATTATTCCAGAAGGTTCAAAATATTCTATTTATCATATTAGATCAGTAGAAAAAGGTTTGGTATCAAAATGATTTGCAAAAACTCATTTTATAGCCCAAAAGAGCAAAACCGACAATTACCGAATCAAGCTTAGAACTCTATGTTATGCTCAGCCTAAAAATAAATAAAAATCTCCAAAAATCCCAAAATATTATTTTATATTAGTAGGTAAAAAGTTTGGTATCAAAAATTGGGTTTAGATAGGCTTTATGCTAATTACGCCGTTTAATTAATAAAAAGCTTTTCATTTACGCTAATGAGCATAACTCCTAACCTAGACCTCAAACTGATGTCAAATTTTAGGGACAAGTTTATAAATCAGTAATGAAGGTTTCTATCCTCTCACATTTCCAAAAATTTCGTTTTAAGGTTAAAAGGGCATAATAGTCAACATTTAGGCATTTAACGGAAACATGCATATGAATCGGATAACTAAGGAACCAAGTTGTATAACCTCAGTGGGTTATACTAACCTATAACATGGTCCTAAAGGAATCCTAAGGCATATCTAAACTAAGCTAAATCGGGTCAGAACTGAAAGTCAAAGCAAAAGTCAACTTTTGCGACTTTCGTTTCCAAACCGAGCCTAAACTTAGAATTGTCGGGTTGAACATGCCTAGACATGCTCAATTAATATTTACCACGTTATTAAAGTGACAAAACTGATTTTATTGCCTTTATATCAACAATTATGAATTTTGCTTAAAAACGACTTATTTGACTTTTACTTTGACCCGACAATTTAACTAAGCAACGTGGTAATTAGGAGGTGCCCTTTTGAGGGTTTAATACCTACCTAATTACGATCACGTAGCCATGTTCGTAGCGAACAATGGCCTAACCGTTCAAAAGTCAAAGCGTTTATCGCAAATGCTTGACTTTTCGGTTTTTAATCGCTAAACAATTAAACTAAGCACGGAAGGACACTTACAAAGGGTCCAAGCAAGGAGGTTTTGATCCTAAATCATCAGGTATGAAGAGCAAGGTCTCCAACTTAGAGAATTTGGAATCAAGTGTGGGTTATGAGGGAAGTAGGGAAGGGTATTTATAGGTTTTTGAGGACCGTTAGGATCGTTCCTCGATTTCCGTGCTTAAATCTGGACCGTACACATCATGCCCACTGAATTGGGCAATCTATGGGTGCCCACAACAGCCCCTAGTTTGATAATTGTGAGTATAGAAACCAGTTCCAACAAAACCAGTAGCAAAACAAGGCTTTCTGCAGCTGTTCAGGTCTCGCGGCCCGCGTAGGAGGCCCAAGAGGGCTTCGCGGCCCGCCTGGCAGTCCAGCCCAGCCCAAACAGTTTGCTGAATTGCTGTTTCTGGTCCCTGCCTTCCTGTAACTGCATGTAACAGCCCCTTTAAGCCCATATATCTTATAAAAAAACCATTTCTAGTCCTTCTGACTTCTGAATCAGGTGAATCCAGGTTTAAAACAACCTTAGAAAGTTGTCCAGATCAGAAACAAGTTTAGCAGTTGCCAAATTCGGTCCCTGCATTCATCCTTGGCTTTTAAATTCTCATTTTCTTGCAGAAATGACATAACTGGTCCCTGGGCTGCTATATCAGGTGTATTCAAGTTCCAGAACTGATCATATCAGTCCCTGTTATGTTTTTCAAACATAATTGACTTTCAAAACTGACCAGATCAGCCCCTGAACATGTTAAATGCCATAACCGACACATTCGAGGGCCGTTACACAATTTTTAAGGCTCTACAATAATGCCTGAACATAGGGGACACAAAACATGCCCAAAAATATGCCGGATGTCGGTTCGTTTGGCCGTACGGTCACGTTGTTCGTCTAATTACGACGAAACACGACCGGACGCGAAAAACGATCCAAATTACGCGACGAATGAAATTTTATCATGCTGAACACTAAAATAAAATATTATAGTGCTTACATAAATTTTTGGGTGTCCGGAGATATTCAGAATGTGAGATATGCGCGAAAATGCAAACTTGTGCACTTTTTGACACTTTTAGTCCCTGCATGACCTTAAAGTTTATTTTTGCGCACGAAACACCTCTAAGCCTATATCTAAGATTTATAAAGAATAAATATGGTATGTTTAACTTACGATCATATTCCAGAAGGTCCGATACCCTACGAATAGGTATACTTTTGCAGTTTGACGCAATTAGTCCTTTAATTGCGCAAAGTAGCGCGGAATGCCGTTTAATGATATCCAAGCCTTCCATGGCCCATATTGATCATTCCTAAGCATATTCTTAAATATTACTACGCTCCCGTTCACTTAAATGGTCACCGAAAGGCGTAGATTTAAAAGTTGACGCTTTAGGTCCCTCTATTGCGCAAACTTGCGCATCTCATCATTTAATAGCATTGAAGCCTCATCTAATCCATATTAGGTATTCTTGAAAGTATTATTAAACATCACGATGCTTCAGGTTCGCTAAAAGGTAATTCAGAGGTATGTTTAAACATATTGACACTTTTAGTCCCTCTAACTTGCAAAGTTGCGCGTAACTTTACTTATAGGCATAAAAACCTTAGACGGCCATTATTTGGCATTCCCGAGAGTATAATCAAATATTATGAAGCTCTCGGTTTGTTAAAAGGTCACTCAGAGGTAAGAATTAACATGTTGACGCTTTTAACCCTTCATTGCGCAAACTTTCAATTAATTTCACAAACGGCGACACTTATTCATCAAGTGGCTCATTTGTGAATATAAACATCGTAAGAGGTTATTTAGAAACTTATTTTAGGTACGTTAACACTTCCAGTCCTTTCATAATCAAAGTTTTTGATTTTTCGAAAAATTAGTCCCTTAATTTCAGTGTTTGATTTCATTAGGGTTTATTACACGTGTCAATACATTATTGGACGTGACTTTACGACGTGTTACAATGATCATTGAGTTTAAAGACTTCAGAGATACTTTGAGGTGTGATGGAAAATTTTACATCTTTTATCGAAGAATTTATTGCTATGACTTCTTTGTCCACCTTTTCGAGGGTTGCATTTTTTCAGAACTCCCTTTGAGTAGTAAGATAGACATTTGCATCGTATGTGAGCAAAGTTTTGTACTTTGTGGATGAAAGTGTGTCGATAATGGAATCAAATATTCTGGTTTCACTGGGTTTTTCAAAGATACCCAAGTAATTGTGTGAAAATTTGAACGGAATCTCAATTTTGGGTGACTCCTTTTGTGTGGTTTTACTGGATTTTTTTCACCATGATTGAATCGGAGATGATGAAGATGAAATGAAGATGATGAGGGTTGTGAAATTATTTGGGGAAAACTGCTTTAGAAAGGAATTTTGAATTCGATTCGACAGTAAAAACCCTGTTTGGGTTTTTGATCAGGGTTTTATAGACTGAAAAAGTGTATGCTGACGTGGCAGCAGTTACAAAGATCTGACGGCTAAAACACTGTCCACGTGACAACCTCTGATGAAAATGAATAATGGAAAACAGTTGTTTATGAAACCACTGATGAAACGAGTATCAGTGATTGCAAGAAAGACACATGAAAAACAGTGGGTGACTTTTAGCTATCAGTGGATAGCCTTTGTCAGTGGATAAAACACTGATTTTGAACAACAGTGCTTATCAAGGAAATGAGAGAACAGGGGTTGACTTTCAGCAGTGGACAGACTTTTAACAGACAGAGGTTTGAACCAAGACAGTGGTTGTGACAGACCTTAAAGGATTAATGAGGATTTTCATTTTTAGCTATTTTAAGGATGGATTCTTGATTTTCTGAAAACATTTTTTAAGCAATCCATACCCAAAAATCAACTTTTCAAAGAAAAATGTTTTAACTCCGCACATCTTTCAGTTGACCTTTAGTTTGAACCATGAAACAGAAGAATCAACCCTTTTTATAGCAAACCCTCACAGAATGATGTCTGATTGTGAATAGTTTTGACAACTGATGATGATTTTTTTTAGATGAATCTTTATCAACAGTAATTAGGGATAAAGAGATGGTAAGGATTTGAAAGCTACTTTGTCAGCAACTGTTGGTGCATCAGTGGATCGGCTTTGACAACTGTCTTGGACAACTGCTGCTCTAATGATGAAGTGGTTAAGTATCCCGGAAGATGGAAACCTTTTACTATGGCTACTCATTTTGTGTCATTATCTTTGAATTAGAACATGAGTACCCAAGTATTTTAAAGTTTGTTAGCAATCAAACTTTGATCTGTGTTGAAACAAACTTGAGTTTGACATGACCTTGACACTTACACCATTTCCTTTTGATTTATTTTCAAGAATAATATTACCAAAAAAAATAAAGGTTCTACATCCTGACAGGTGTTTGAAACTTTTGCTATAAAAAACATGTAAAAGTACAAAATATATCACTCTTAAGGAAAAATAAAGAATAATATATCCTGTTTTATTTGAGAAAAACCTTTTCAAAAAAAATAATTAAAGGTTTTTCTGAAAACAGCATCAATAGGATCTGGTATATTTTCAATTATAACTTGTTATAAGATCATGATCACATCATTCTCGAATTTAGGAATTTGGTCAGTAGTTTTAAATACATTTTGACCACTGTTTGGGACCATTTCCTTGTCATTTGATTGCAGATATGAGGAGACATGTTCACATAAGTTTTGAAAATCCTTTCATAGACCTTATTACCATGTGATGATTTCGAAAAATGTTGTCTAGTCCTCTTGTAGGTTTAATCACTGGTGATACTTTTGTTACCTGAACTTCCCTGAATCAATGGATGCACACAGTTGCTTGATAACCATTTTTAATCCAATTTGTGGACTCTAAAGTGTTTTATGTTTATACTCTTTTCTTTTGACTTCAAAAGTTTTGAGATAAACACACTCAAGAGTTTTTGTAATTTTTCTTCTATCCAATTTTTACCCTTCCCACTGATAAGTGTTGAAATACTTACTGGGAGGTTTCAAATGAAAGAATACTTGATCCAAAATCATTTTTCAGCAATGTTTTGAGAGACTTGGTCATTTATGCACATGCTTATGCCAAATTTCACATTACATATGATTTGGATGATTTTGACTCCTGATTTTCTTAATGTACTTTTAACAAAATTGATCTAATCCTTTTGAGGATTCTCAACCTATTTTTCAATACATAAGAGTTAATAACTAAAGTTTTAATTTCCCTCTTTTTATGTTAACAAAAACACTAATGTTTTAACTTAAACATAGATTTTTGTTGACATGAGGTAAGCACCTTAGCAGCAGTCATGATGGTAATCAACACAAATTTCACAATAACATTTGAAATCATTTTTTACAAGAGAGTAATCAAACCAAAGTCACCAGACGAATGTCCAGATCTAAAACTATTGGTGATTTATGCATGACATCGTTTGTTACGAGAATTTTGTATGTCTTATGACATCCTGGTTGTTTTCCAGAGTTTTTGAATAAACAACTTTGAACGTGATTACTCATTACTCTGTTTTTCAACAAATACGATCAACCTTAGCATCACAGAATTTTGAGCTGAACTTTTATGTCAAATTGATTGTTAGATCGAATTTGACTATCCAAGCTCTGATACCAATTGTTAGGATCGGAGGCCCTCATGATTGTGTTTGTTTGTAATACTTGAACAATAAATGAATGTAAAGCAGAGATCTAATGCAGCGGAATTGAAAACAAACTTTGTAAACACAATCAAAAGGAATATAGTATTTAGTAAACACATGCTGTTTATTGAGTCGAATGATTACAATACAGAAATGATTACAGATATGCTTACATACTAAAACTCCCCCTCAGCATGATGCTCACTGGTTGATTGCACAAGATGAAAGGATTGGAGGAGATAAACTCACTTAGTCAACCAAATGAAACAGTACAGAGTATTGTTCCATTTATAGGCAAACCAAACCACTGAAGCATCTAAGCTGACGTCACCATGAAAGTGACATCTAACAACCTAACAACCTTTAACCACTGTTCTTATACAAACACTGTTAATCCTAACCACTGATTCTATATAATACAAGTGACAAACTAAACTACTGCTTTTTTCCTTCCATTGATGCATGCTAAGCACTGATGTTGACTATCAGTACTTTCCTCAAAGTTGATCAGTCTTTGAGTGGACAGTTCTTTAATTATCAGCAGTCCTTAGATAGCATCAGTAGATTGAACCAGCAGTGTTTAATCTTTAACAGTCTTTAGAGCTTCATCAGTAGTTTGAAGGACAACAGCTGTTGTATACAGACAGTGGATAGAGGACATCAGATGTTATAACCACTTTCAAGGGGAAAGCCTAGTGTAAACTACTGCTTATGATGAATCCACTGTTGTGAACCAGTTTTGGCTTTAATTATCTTTTCCTCTGATAGGGTTCAATCTCAACATGAATGCAATAATAGAATGTGCGTTTATACTAATGAAGTAGTAACCATAATGGCATGAAAGTATAGGATCATGTTTGGATGGGAAAAAGCATGGAAGGCTAACGGAAAGGATATGATGAAGCATGTATAAAACGGGCACTCGAGGTAAGTGATTTTCGGAATCACTTCTTATTATGTTTAAGTAAGGTAGCAATTATTTTATTGAGCATAATAACGATTGGGGTTAAATATGGTTATGGTTGTATGAAATCATTGTTTTTTTAGCTAAGTAGACCGAATGGGTCAATATGAGGTCGTATTGACATGACGGCATGATGTCTAAGTAGTGGCTACGTTATTGTAACCTGGTAATGGGTAGAATTGCATATAAGCGCGCTAACTGAGAATGAGGACTTAGGTTAATGGTCAAAAGACTTAGCTTTTGACCCTAAGCAAAAGAGTTGTTTGACAATAATACGAACGGGTCGAATAATACGTGTATGAGTTTTGCGATGAAAATGTTACATGTAAAGATTTAGGACCCGAGGAAAGGATTTTTTTAGTTAATAATGTACACCCATGGTTTACGGACAAATAGAAATAAGTTTCGAGTGACTTAGTCATGGAATACACAAAATATGCAAGTTTTAGTAATAAAAATATGAATGGGTCGAATGGTTGAAACGAGTAAGTAGAGTTGAAGGCTTTAAGTTAAGATTGATCTTTGTTCGGATGTTTATCACAAGTTCATATGTTAGAAAAACTATTTACCATCGCGTAGGAAAAAGATTTGTGTTAAACGGATTATGATGTGCACAAAATGCAACATATAAATTACATCAATTGTGGCATAAAACTAACCCTTTTTTAGTACTAATGTTGGAAAAAGTGTGTTTTTGTCTTCCTTTTGTATTTTCAGGATTAAATGAGCTCAAATTAACAAAAGAAGCAAAAAGACAGCTAAATCTAACATAAATACAAGAAAAGGAACAAACGTGGCATGCCCGACCTCACCGACAGCATCTTCCCAAGCAAAACAAGAGAACAGAAAGCTGAACATGCCCCGTGCTCAGTGAACACGGGGGCGTGCCCAAGTTCCAGCATAAAAGACAAAGCTATAGAAGCTTCTATCGCCCACCACGGGGCCGTGCTCAGCGGACACGGGGCCGTGGTCAACTATAAGATTCGCAGAATCCAGGCAAATCTTGATAGTACAGATACGCTTCTGCACACGGGGGCGTGCACAGCGGACACGGGGGCATGGTCAACTAATGCAGACAAACTGCAATTAATGAAGACAGAGAAGAGGATGGACACGGGGCCGTGCCCGGGCTACTGTTCAGGCTATAAATAGGGGTGCTTGGCTCATTTGCAAACCATCCCTTGGCACACCACCTCTCTCACACTTCACCCACCACCCACCACCACCATAACACCATCATCCACCACCATCATCCATTGTCCATCATAGAGTGTGTGAGTCGTCTCGGGATCCAAGATTGATCGTAAGAGTTCTTGACAATCAAAGGCCATGTTTGCCTAAGTCTCTTACATCACTTGGTGAAGACAAGTGTCTAGTGTAATACTTTTTATTTTTAATCTTTTCGCACTTTTTACTTGGTTATGTATTAATGACTTTAATAACTAGTTTCTTATGTTGAAGGTGATTCTTCCTTATCGTTTGTCCGTGGTGTCTTGGCATTATTTTACTGTCTATATAAAATAAAAGATTTTCACCATTCATATCTCCACGGTCTATATGGAGGTATGTTGGCTACCTGGTCGGGGGTTAAGGGAACGGTTTGGTAAGAGTCTTGCCTTGTTCAGTGTATAGATCCTGCAAGGACCTGGGTCAAATTTAGTAGGACCTCCTTCAATACCCACCGGTATTGGATGGCGGGGGTCCAAACTCTTTGATCCCCTCATATGTAAGCTACTATTAATACTTTAACCCGGCTATTTAGGACTGTATCCCTGCTGACTCAGACTACTTAGCCGAGGGTAACGTCACCTTCAAAAGAGGGGCCTACCATAATATGCATTAATAACTTAATTAATTATCTTTCAATAATCCGACCCTTTAGGATTGTATCCTTGCTGACTCAAACTACTAGGTTGAGGGTAACGTCACCTTCAAAAGAGGGGCCTACTACAATAACTAAGATAATCTCTTAAAAAGTGCAAAAGTGCGGAAATAATCAAAGGTTACACTAAACACGAGTCGGAGCCAAGTGATTCATCTTGTCTATCTGTTTTTATTTTTATTTTTATTTTTCAGCATTTTAGTTAGTTTTTATTTTTCGAGTTTAAAAACCTTTTTCTAAATTTTTGATTTGATTAGGCGTTGAGGATAAACCGGTACTAAAAGCTCTTGTGTCCTTGGACGACCTCGGTATCTTGCCAACACTATACTACGCTCACGATGGGTGCACTTGCCCATATGTGTGTTTAGTGTTAGTAAATATCGTGTTTTATAAATTTAAAACTTAACTAAAAAGTGTAAAAGGGCTTAAAATATATATTAAAAACCATACACACTTCACACGCATCAGATTAGTAGACCAAAAGTTATGCAATTTGCAAGTTGTAAATACTTTTGGAAATCATAGCTGGGTCTGTACAGCAACAGAGTGAAACTTCTGTCGATTTGGGGCCGTCGCGTTGCGCGATAGCATAATAGTATCACGGTCGTGCTACGCGACCTCGGTCGCGGCCCGCGAAAGCTAAAGGGGTGGTCTTCGCGCCCCGCCAGGGACCATTCAGTTGGCATTTTCTTTGATTTTGTTGGTTATGGACATGGAACTTGTTTGAACCTTATTTTGACGATCCAAAACTTACTTTTTTTTGTCGTTTTTGGATTTTAGGAAAATAATTACCTTCCGATAGTCGGGATCGCTGGGTAATTATGAATAGAAGGGAGAATGTGCATAGGTCCGTATGTATGCGATCTATTTATTTGGAAGCTTGTATTTAGGATCTCTTAGCAAACCCCTTTTTTGGGATGCCTTATGTAGCGTGTATGTTTGTATAGTTTATACATTTGTTTATGTGTACATAATCAGGTATGTAGGTATGTGTTTAGATTATATGTATGATTGCGCCTGTGTACGAAGTGGGATTTATTGCTTACAAATGAATAGGATGTGTGTGTATGTTTGTATAACTGATATAAGTTTGAGTGTTAAGTTATTAACCCAGAATCTCGAGTACGAAATGCGAATGTAGGTACACTATTAAGGACCTTGAAAAGGTTTAAGAAACTGGAATGCGTAATCATACATGGAAGGCTTATTCGAAAAGACGGGCACGAGAAGAAGAAATATGGAGTGGATATTTGATGGCATATGTTTAATTTAAGAATGATGCCACCAAGTCTTAACATTGTGTATTTATGTGGTGAATGCAGGTTGCGCGGTCATAACATCATTATGAAGGATATGACAATTGACGATCGAGTCAAGAGCAAGGATTGTACGGGAAGAGTGGTCACTCAATTGGAGCTTTACATTTTAATTAATGTGATTTAAAAACAATGGATGTTGTAAATCTTTTAGTAAAGTATTATGTATTCTAGTAATAAACTTCAAGTAAGTTACATGGCTAATAAAGAAAGAAAATTTTTGGGCTCATTTTTCCGCTTCGTCGTTTTCAAGTTGTTACGTGTTAGGGTCTTACACTTTGTCTTTTAAGATATAGTATAACTAGTTTCTTTTGACGTCGCGCGTTGCGACGAAATCGAGCAATTGATAATGTAAAACAAACGTGTTTTAAAAATAAAGCATGTTGTTTAGAAAGCCAAATCATTAGAGCAGTTTAGTTTATCATCGTACCGTTTTATGATACCATAAACACTTTATTTTGAGTACAACTTCATTTTTAACAAAACTTATAATGGAATGTCAGCGAAAAATCAAGCACAACTACGTACTTAAGTTTTTAGAAAAAAGTTGTAAACGTAAATTATTAAAGAAGTATCAAATTAATCGATAAATTAATACATATTCTAAAAAAAGAAAAAAAGAACTATTAAAAAATGGTAAATAAAATATATGATTTTAAAAAAAGGAAAAAAATAAAAATACGCTATTAAAAGTAAATATATTAATAAACTAATATATTAAATAAAAATAATAAAAACGTATATATTGTTATAAAATAAAGTTACTATTCATCGTCCTTCATCAACTAAATATAATAATAAAATAATATATTAAATAAAAAATAATAAAAACGTATATATTATTATAAAAATAAAGTTACTATTCATCGTTTCTTCATCAAGAGTATATATTAGGTTTTTTTCCCGTCGCGCGTTGCGGCGAAACAAAGCAAACGATAATGTAAAACAAACGTTATTTGAAAATGTAGAATGTTGTTTAGAAAGCAAACCGTTAGAATCGGCCCAGTTTATCATCGTGTCATTTTACGATACCAAATAAATACTTTATTCTGAATATAAATTCATTTTTAATAAAACCTATACTGACCGAGGGTAAAAATTAAGCACAACTACGTACTTTAGTTTTTAGAAAAAATAATTAACGAACATAAATTATTAAAGAAATAACAAATTAATTGATAAAGTAAAGATGATTTAAAAAAAGAAAAAAATAATTATTAAAAACAAAAATAAATGATAAAGGAAATATGGTTTTAGAAAATGAAAATACGTTAAAAGCTAAAAGTAAATATGAAAAAATAAAAATATGTTAAAAGTAAAAAAGTATATATTAAAATAATATATTGATATAATAAAATATTAAAAATGTATATATTATTTTAAATTTAAAATTACTATTCATGGTGCATATTTTTCATAAAACACCCAGATACAGTAGCTTGAACACGGGGTCGTGCTCACTGAACACGCCCCCGTGCTCAACGAAATCAGTAACTTTAATTAAAACGCCCAGATACAGATTCTGTACACGGGGCCGTGTCCACTGAACACGGGGCCGTGTCCAGCCTCTGTTTCCGTTTTTATTTTTGTTTTCTGATCTCGAGACTTGGTTGTGGTCTGCTGAGTGATTCTTATGGATCAATACTCAGGAGGTTACAACTACACCTATGAGGAGGATGATTATAGGAGTAGCTATTGCACTAATTGTGGTGACCCGCACTCGGTTCAATATTGTAACTTATATCAACCATCCACTTCATACACCTACTATGAGGAGCCCAGGTACGAGCCATCAACTTCATACACATCCTATGAAGACAAAAGGTATGAACCTTCTCCCTCATACTCGTATTTTTATGAACCAAGGTATGAGCCTTCTTA
Source organism: Helianthus tuberosus (assembly GCA_030545235.1). NCBI lineage: Eukaryota > Viridiplantae > Streptophyta > Magnoliopsida > Asterales > Asteraceae > Helianthus > Helianthus tuberosus. Next base: position 30,188,734 of record CM060424.1, on the reverse strand, counting down.
CTCATACTTTGAGGAACCAAGATATGAGCCACCACCTTCATATGCTTTTTATGAGGAACCATGGCGTGAACAACCCACCTCATATGAGTATCATGAAGAACAAAATTACGACCCTTATCCATCATATGCTTACAATGAAGAACAATGGTGTGAACCATCTACTTCATATGGGTATTATGAGGAACAAAGGATCGAACAACCGGATTCAAGCTTTGAAAATCCCGATCCTTTTTCTATAACCGAAGTGACCGATAGGATATTAGAACACCTTAAAGTTATCGAGCACTATATAAAAGAATCTCGCGCAAGGGAAGAGGAGTCCCGCGCAAGAGAAGAATTAAATAAAGAAGAGATAATTGAAAGTGTAAAAATGGAAGAACAAATAAGTGAAAAACCGACACATGAGTTAAACAACGAAAAAGGTGAGTCCGTTAACGTTAAAATTCAAGAAGAGTCTAATTTTGAAGAAATTAATCTCTTGTCACCTTCTTTTGAAAATCATTGTTTAGTTCCAACTCATGCTAAGTTTTTAAAAGAGTTAAACACTAAAATTAAAATTGACGAAACAGTAAGTGTTAAGTTAACTAATGATCAAACCTCGCTAATAAAAGAAGACCCATTTGAAATCAACATTACACCGGTTCCATGTTTTTTTCAAAATTCATTTATTAGTAATGTCACAATTGATAAAGATCTTTGCGTTAACATAATGCCCAACTACATTTTCGAAAAATTAAGTATTAGTGAATTTTCTCCACTTCAAATACCCATTTTTCTATCTAATCGGAAAGAAATAAAATCAATCGGTGTAGTTGAGGATGTCTTGGTTCAAACAAATCAAATGGTAATCCCAACCGACTTTGTCATCCTCGATGACGCTCCTCTAGTGTTGGGACGACCCTTTGTAAAAACCCACGAAGCTTTGAAGAACCGGAAGTATAATAATCTACCTCTTCAATTAGGGGCATTTAAAAAGAGTGTCGATCTTGAGCGGTCAATGAAATATCCATTCGGCAATAATGACCCCCTAATTGAAGATGAAGATGAACCACCCGATACAAGTGAAAAGTTTGACCACTTTGTTGAAGAAGAGGTCGCCATAGAACAAAATTTTAAAGTTCTTGATCAAAATGAGCAACCAAATAAGGAGTCTCCTAAAGACCCACCTCTTGAGCTCAAAGAACTTCCAAAAGGTTTGGAATATGCTTTTCTAGACAAAGATGGTAAATCACCTGTAATTATTTCATCTAAGTTAGATAGTTTAGAAAAAGAAAAATTAATTAACCTTTTGAAAAAACACAAAAACGTGATTGCTTGGAAGCTTGTAGATATTAAAGGAATAAGTCCTTCCATGTGCACGCACAAAATTTTAATGAATGATGACTACAAATCGGTAATACAACCACAACGTCGAGTAAATCCAAATGTTCAAGAAGTGGTTAAAAATGAAGTCATCAAATTACTTGACGTCGGACTTATTTATCCTATCTCCGATAGTCCTTGGGTAAGTCCCGTCCAAGTTGTTCCAAAGAAAGGAGGTATGACGGTAATAACTAACGAAAAGAATGAATTAATACCAACGAGAACCGTCACAGGATGGAGAGTATGTATAGATTATAGACGATTAAATGAAGCAACAAGGAAAGATCACTTTCCTTTGCCCTTCATTGATCAAATGTTAGAAAGATTATCCGGTCATAAATTTTGTTGTTTCTTGGATGGTTTTTCAGGTTACTTTCAAATCCCGATAGCACCCGAAGACCAAGAAAAGACAACTTTCACATGGCCCTATGGAACTTTTGCTTATCGACGCATGCCGTTTGGTCTATGTAATGCCCCCGCAACCTTCCAACGTTGCATGGTAGCCATCTTCCATGACATGATAGAAAAGACAATGGAAGTCTTCATGGATGACTTTTCTATCTTTGGGGATTCATACGACCAATGCCTCGATAACCTTGAACGAATGCTATCCCGATGTGAGGAAACTAACCTCGCCCTTAATTGGGAAAAATGCCATTTCATGGTAACTGAGGGAATAGTACTCGGTCACAAAATCTCAAGCGAAGGAATGGAGGTTGATCGAGCCAAAATAGACACTATTTCTCGATTACCACCCCCATCCTCCGTTAGAGCTATCAGAAGTTTCCTAGGGCATACCGGATTTTATAGGCGGTTTATCGAAGACTTTTCTAAAATTTCAAGGCCTCTAACAAAATTACTTGAAAAAGATGCTCCTTTCATCTTTGACAAGGATTGCAATCAAGCATTTCTAACCCTAAAGGAAATGCTAGTCAATGCACCTATCATGATAGCGCCAGATTGGAAATTTCCTTTCGAAATCATGTGTGATGCAAGTGACTTTGCAGTTGGAGCTGTCTTGGGACAAAGAAAAGAAAAGCATTTTCACCCAATTTATTATGCTAGTAAAACACTTAACGATGCACAAGAAAATTACACAACAACTGAAAAAGAATTACTAGCTGTGGTATTTGCTTTTGATAAATTTCGTTCTTATCTTGTTCTTTCTAAAACTATAGTCTATACAGATCATGCAGCCATTCGATATCTCTTCAAAAAGCAGGACGCAAAACCACGTTTGATTCGGTGGATTTTACTGCTCCAAGAATTTGATATTGAAATCAAAGACAAAAGAGGAGCAGAAAACACCGCAGCAGATCATCTTTCACGCTTAGAAGACCCAGCTTTGGAGGCAACTAGAGACGAGCAAATCAACGAAAAATTTCCAACGGAGTCCCTAGAAATGGTGGAATACAAAGAAGAACCATGGTACGCCGACTATGCTAACTACCTAGCTAGCGGTATAGTCGCTAAAGGTTGGCCACATCATCAAAGAAAAAAATTCTTTGCTAATGTGAAGCATTATTTTTGGGAAGACCCTTATCTTTTCAAAATGTGTGCCGACCAACTCATCCGACGATGCGTACATGGTAGCGAAGCACGAAGAATTCTCCGCCATTGTCATGAAAGTCCATACGGAGGACATCATGGTGCCGCTAGTACCGCACGAAAGGTATTTGATTCAGGGTTTTATTGGCCAACCATTTATAAAGACGCCCAAAGTCTTGTCAAGACATGTGATGCTTGCCAAAGAACAGGTAATATTTCTTCCAAAAACGAAATGCCACAAAATGGCATTCTTGTTTGTGAAATTTTTGATGTGTGGGGACTCGACTTTATGGGACCTTTCCCACCGTCAAAAGGAAACAAATATATACTTGTGGCAGTAGATTACTTGTCTAAATGGGCCGAGGCCGAGGCACTTCCAACAAACGATGGAAGAGTCGTGGTAAGATTTCTGAAAAAATTATTCTCTCATTTTGGAACACCTAAAGCATTAATAAGTGATAGAGGTACCCATTTTTGCAACCATCAACTTGAAATTTTTTTAACAAGATATGGGGTCTATCACCGGGTCTCAACAGCATATCACCCTCAAACAAACGGACAAGCCGAAGTGACTAATAGAGGTTTAAAATGAATACTTGAAAAACCCTTAGGGATAAATAGAAAAGAATGGGCAGATAAATTAGATGATGCTTTATGGGCTTTTCGAACTGCTTATAAAACAACAATAGGTACAACCCCATATAAGCTAGTCTATAGAAAAAGCTGTCATTTGCCAGTAGAAATTGCACACAAAGCCTAGTGGGCAATTAAAAATGTAAACTTAGATTTAGAATTTGCCGGTAGAAATCGATTTTGTCAGTTAAATGAATTAGACGAACTTAGGAATTATGCATACTCGAACTCCGAAATTTATAAGGAAAGAATGAAAAACTTGCATGACAAACATATTAAACCTAATGAATTTCGAGTAGGAGATCAAGTTCTTTTGTTTAATTCATGACTTCGATTGTTTCCTGGTAAATTAAAGACTAGGTGGTCAGGACCTTTTTCCATCACCCATATTTTCCCACACGGTGCAGTAGAAATTAAATATCGGAATGGAATTCCATTCAAAGTCAATGGCCAATGGCTGAAACTCTATCAAGGATTTATTGAGGATGAAGAGGAAGAAATCTCACTTCAAACGGTCGAAGAATAAAAGCATCAACATCATACCTGGTAAGTTACGAACCAACGGGATGACATCTTAATCGGTAAGTCCTCTAACCAAGTTTTGGGAAAACAAGGGCACTCACACGAGCACTAAAAAAAAATTCAACTTTGATCGGCACGAGGCCGTGTCCGCTGGACACGGGGCCGTGTCCGCGCGACTGTCGGGATAAATCCCCTTTTTCATAACAGTTACACCATTCCACACGCCCCGTTTCCCCGAAAACGCTCTGGTTCAAGGCGATTTTCCGCAGATTTTCGACGTCACCTCTACTTCTAACAACATCAAGGTATGATTCTATCATCATTAGTAGTTAGATTAAGCATTTGCATGTAGTTAAAACTTCAAAAATTTGGGGAAAAATCTAGGGTTCTTGAACTTCATCCGGATCGAACCTCAAATTTTTGCTTAAATCTGTTAGCATTAGTTTAGATTAGTGTTATATGGAGTAAATCCACTTGTATTGTTCAAAGATTCGCCCGATTTCTCACCAAAACCTCAAACCCTTGTTTTTGAACCGAAAAAGATAAAATTGAATGGGTAAATGATTTGTTTTGGGAAAAACGGCACTTGGGGTTTCATTTTCGGGGAAAACCGCACCTAGTGGACCAAAAATTTTCAAGTTTTCGGGACCGGGTCGAAAAATGAAATTTTTGAGTAACAGATGCGTGTACACGGGGTCGTGTCCGCTGAACACGGGGAAGTGTCCAGCTCGCTGTTTGCAGTTTTGTGCAAAAATTTCCACTGTTTCATGCTAACTTTTGGTGTATTCTTTCAGATGTCGAGGAAATTCACGAGGTTCAACGCAAATGAGCTCGATGCTAGGGCTAGATACGAACTACTTCAAACAAGACCGGAAGAATACCCAAGACAAGCATGCATGGATCTGTTAGCAATGGTGAACCAACTTGACCGGTTTAACAACCTCGTTACCGGCCCACTAAGAGTCGCCCTAACCACTTGACTTCGCTCAGTCCACGAGTGCACTATGGAATTCTATAGCACCTTCACGTTCAATTCAAGGTGCGACCCATTTGACAATGATGGGGTAGCATTCCGATGTGGTGGAACTAGGTACTCGATTTCGATGGCACAATTTGGGTCGATAGTAGGGTTGTATGCGGAGGAAGATGCGGGTAATGAAGAAAACACCGGAGGGGTGCGAGATTTGGATGAAAACGAGCGCCAAGTCGCTTGGGCTCAAATTGGAGAAGGACACTACAACCCGAGCAGCACTAAAAGCACTAAGCTGAGGGACCCACTTTACCGTTACATCCATAGGGTCCTCGCTTACTCTCTTAGCCAAAGGCATGATAGCAGTGGCGTTGTTGGGTTGAGAGATTTGGTAGTCCTTCATTGCATTCATACCCGCAGACACCTATATGTTCCGTACCTCCTACTCCGTAACATGCATCTGAACCGGCTTGCTACTTCACCAACCCCTATCTTCTTCGGGGGGTGGATATACCGTCTCTTCAAGCATTTCGTGAACATTCCTAGGTCCTTCGAAAGGAGCCCATGGTCGGGAAGAGTAGACATACACATCTGCCACTCCATGAGCTTGATCTATGAGGCTGAAGACGGGACAGTTAGCTTCCAAAGGATGCAGGGGCATGCATGGAACCCGCAAGAGGCACTCGTCCTTCACGCTCCACAGCATCATCAATACCAGTACCAGCCCCACGGTGATCCGGGCCAGTCCTCCTCACAAGGAGGTGGTTTTCCTAACTTCCAAAGTTTACATGATTTATTGCAGGAAAACCTCATGTGCACCAGGAACACCTATAACATGGCAAGCAACACTATGCCCGGGTTGGAGCAATCAAGAGAAACATATCCGATATCCAAGATGATATTGGGAATATCCAGGAATACATAGCGGGGCATGGTGGAGGAGGAGATGATGATGAGGACGAGGACATGGACTAGGCGGGAGGAGCGGAGGCAGAAGCGGTTGATTGGTGATCCCACAGGTTAACCCCCCTTTATCTTGAACAATTTCCGGCCTGCGTGCCGCGTGTTGAACAATTTACTTTCCTTTAACTCTTTTTACTTTCTGCATTTGTTTTTCTTTTTAACTTTGTGATGTGGATGTTGAACTTGGTAATTTAGGATGTTTGCTATGGTTTGGTGTAGTGTTTATTGATAAAACAGGTACATACGAGGCTTAGAGCACTAAACATTAGTGCTACTAAAGCCGGGACAGGAAAACCGGAGCCAGAAACCTGTTTTTCAACTTTGCAGATTGTCTACACGGGGTCGTGTCTAGCCGACACGCCCCCGTGCCCACTCCCCCAGACCTGCTGTTTGTTTAAATCTGCAGACTTTTGCCAGACACGGGGTCGTGTCCAGTCGACACGCCCCCGTGCCCACCTTCTGTAAGTTTTCGTTACTGGCACCTGAACACGGGGTCGTGTCCATCGAACACGGGGCCGTGTCCAGACGCCCAGTAACATAAAATTTTGCTTTTTCACACCTTTTTACACATTCAATCAACCTAAAAACTTATTTTTGGGACACATTGAGGACAATGTGTAATTTAAGTGTGGGGGGGGGGGGGATGCTAAAACTTTGAATCTTGCAAGTCCTAATTACAAGCCTTACACAAAACTCTATTGGAACCGCTAATCACAAGCCTTACACAAAACTCTATTGCAAGTCCTAATTGCAAGTCCTAATTACTTGTCTAGGTTTAATTTGGGAATTTCAAATTCTATAAAGGTTATATTTTTACAAATTTACAACCGATAGCGTCGTGATAAAAAGAACCGACATAAGAAAATTATGAAAAGGCATGACAAGTTTAGTTAAAATTTGATTATATATACTTGATCACATAAAAACCCATTCCCACAAAAGTGAGTTTTGAGCCTTTATTGAGCATACAAATACATATCTTTAAACTAAATGCTCATTTTTCGTTTCTTGTGTGAATAGCCGCTTGGTTCTTACAACTCTAGAACTTGCCATGACGATACATTCCCGGTCCTTACCAACTTAAACCCGAGTAAGTAAATGATGGAGGCATTAGGACTAACCCTTTTTATTTCTACACCATTATTTTTCTTTTTTTTTACCACCTACCCAAAATCCCCCTAGTTAACCCCTTTGAGCCTAAATCTTTTCATTTCTTAACCCAAACCAAACACCCTTTCACCCACCAAAACCTTTTTTTATTTTTAACCCTTTGTTTTAGTAACAAGCTCGGTTTTTCGTATGACTTTTAAAAAAAAATGTTGATGATGAAGCAAAAGAAATAAACAAGCAAGTTCATCAAAAATAACTTTGTTTGAATAATGGCTTCATCAAAAATAAAAAATTGCAAAAATAAAAAGTCCTACGAAAACCGATGTTTTTACACTTTTTCGCCCTTTTTCTACTAACCACTAACCCAACCACCTACCTTTAACCCAAGCCTAACCCCTCACCCAAAAGTCCTCTTGATATTTACAAAGGTTTATAGTTAAAAAGGAGGAGGATTGATTGCTTGGCAAGCCTATGGTAGGAATAAGTTCCATGCCGCTCTCGAGTGATTCACTAAAATACATCTTCGGCCGAGTCTTGAGTGATCCCCCGTGAGGTATGTGAACTTGTATATAAATGGAATTTTAAAGAGGCATGTTATGCCCTAATAAGTAATTTATCTTATGTAATGTTTTAAATAAATCATGACGAATAGGATTGTACATAAATAAAAATAAAACTTGATAAAGAATCTTGGAAATCCCGACACTTTATGACAAGCCCAAAAACCTTCTCTTCTACCTATTCCATTTGGGAGTGTAAAGCCACATTATAAAGAGTTTTGCTTGAGGACAAGCAAAGATTCAAGTGTGGGGGTATTTGATGTGCACAAAATGCAACATATAAATTACATCAATTGTGGCATAAAACTAACCCTTTTTTAGTACTAATGTTGGAAAAAGTGTGTTTTTGTCTTCCTTTTGTATTTTCAGGATTAAATGAGCTCAAATTAAAAAAAAGAAGCAAAAAGGAAGCTAAATCTAACATAAATACAAGAAAAGGAACAAACGTGGCATGCCCGACCTCACCGACAGCATCTTCCCAAGCAAAACAAGAGAACAGAAGGCTGAACACGCCCCGTGCTCAGTGAACACGGGGGCGTGCCCAAGTGCCAGCATAAAAGACAAAGCTATAGAAGCTTCTATCGCCCACCACGGGGTCGTGCTCAGCGGACACAGGGCCGTGGTCAACTATAAGATTCGCAGAATCCAGGCAAATCTTGATAGTACAGATACGCTTCTGCACACGGGGGCGTGGTCAACTAATGCAGACAAACTGCAATTAATGAAGACAGAGAAGAGGATGGACACGGGGCCGTGCCCGGGCTACTGTTCAGGCTATAAATAGGGGTGCGTGGCTCATTTGCAAACCATCCCTTGGCACACCATCTCTCTCACACTTCACCCACCACCGCCATCCATTGTCCATCATAGAGTGTGTGAGTCGTCTCGGGATCCAAGATTGATCGTAAGAGTTCTTAACAATCAAAGGCTATGTTTGCCTAAGTCTCTTACATCACTTGGTGAAGACAAGTGTCTAGTGTAATACTTTTTATTTTTAATCTTTTCGCACTTTTTACTTGGTTATGTATTAATGACTTTAATAACTAGTTTCTTATGTTGAAGGTGATTCTTCCTTATCGTTTGTCCGTGGTGTCTTGGCATTATTTTACTGTCTATATAAAATAAAAGATTTTCACCATTCATATCTCCACGGTCTATATGGAGGTATGTTGGCTACCTGGTCGGGGGTTAAGGGAACGGTTTGGTAAGAGTCTTGCCTTGTTCAGTGTATAGATCCTGCAAGGACCTGGGTCAAATTTAGTAGGACCTCCTTCAATACCCACCGGTATTGGATGGCGGGGGCCCAAACTCTTTGATCCCCTCATATGTAAGCTACTATTAATACTTTAACCCGGCTATTTAGGACTGTATCCCTGCTGACTCAGACTACTTAGCCGAGGGTAACGTCACCTTCAAAAGAGGGGCCTACCATAATATGCATTAATAACTTAATTAATTATCTTTCAATAATCCGACCCTTTAGGATTGTATCCTTGCTGACTCAAACTACTGGGTTGAGGGTAACGTCACCTTCAAAAGAGGGGCCTACTACAATAACTAAGATAATCTCTTAAAAAGTGCAAAAGTGTGGAAATAATCAAAGGTTACACTAAACACGAGTTGGAGCCAAGTGATTCATCTTGTCTATCTGTTTTTATTTTTATTTTTCAGCATTTTAGTTAGTTTTTATTTTTCTAGTTTAAAAACCTTTTTCTAAATTTTTGATTTGATTAGACGTTGAGGATAAACTGGTACTAAAAGCTCTTGTGTCCTTGGACGACCTCGGTATCTTGCAAACACTATACTACGCTCACGATGGGTGCACTTGCCCATATGTGTGTTTATTGTTAGTAAATATCGTGTTTTATAAATTTAAAACTTGACTAAAAAGTGTAAAAGGGCTTAATATATATATTAAAAACCATACACACTTCACACGCATCAGATTAGTAGACCAAAAGTTATGCAATTTGCAAGTTGTAAATACTTTTGGAAATCATAGCTGGGTTTGTACAGCAACAGAGTGAAAGTTCTGTCGATTTGGGGTCGTCGCGTTGCGCGATAGCATAATAGTATCATGGTCGTGCTACGCGACCTCGGTCGCGGCCCGCGAAAGCTAAAGGGGTGGTCTTCGCGCCCCGCCAGGGACCATTCAGTTGGCATTTTCTTTGATTTTGTTGGTTATGGACATGGAACTTGTTTGAACCTTATTTTGACGATCCAAAACTTACTTTTTTTTTGTCGTTTTTGGATTTTAGGAAAATAATTACCTTCCGATAGTCGGGATCGCTGGGTAATTATGAATAGAAGGGAGAATGTGCGTAGGTCCGTATGTATGCGATCTATTTATTTGGAAGCTTGTATTTAGGATCTCTTAGCAAACCCCTTTTTTGGGATGCCTTATGTAGCGTGTATGTTTGTATAGTTTATACATTTGTTTATGTGTACATAATCAGGTATGTAGGTATGTGTTTAGATTATATGTATGTTTGCGCCTGTGTACGAAGTGGGATTTATTGCTTACAAATGAATAGGATGTGTGTGTATGTTTGTATAACTGATATAAGTCTGAGTGTTAAGTTATTAACCCAGAATCTCGAGTACGAAATGAGAATGTAGGTACACTATTAAGGACCTTGAAAAGGTTTAAGAAAATGGAATGCGTAATCATACATGGAAGGCTTATTTGAAAAGACGGGCACGAGAAGAAGAAATATGGAGTGGATATTTGATGGCATATGTTTAATTTAAGAATGATGCCACCAAGTTTTAACATTGTGTATTTATGTGGTGAATGCAGGTTGCGCGGTTATAACATCATTATGAAGGATAGGACAATTGACGATCGAGTCAAGAGCAAGGATTGTACGGGAAGAGTGGTCACTCAATTGGAGCTTTACATTTTAATTAATGTGATTTAAAAACAATGGATGTTGTAAATCTTTTAGTAAAGTATTATTTATTCTAGTAATAAACTTCAAGTATGTTACATGGCTAATAAAGAAAGAAAATTTTTGGGCTCATTTTTCCGCTTCGTCGTTTTCAAGTTGTTACGTGTTAGGGTCTTACACTTTGTCTTTTAAGATATAGTATAACTAGTTTCTTTTGACGTCGCGCGTTGCGACGAAATCGAGCAATTGATAATGTAAAACAAACGTGTTTTAAAAATAAAGCATTTTGTTTAGAAAGCCAAATCATTAGAGCAGTTTAGTTTATCATCGTACCGTTTTATGATACCATAAACACTTTATTTTGAGTACAACTTCATTTTTAACAAAACTTATAATGGAATGTCAGCGAAAAATCAAGCACAACTACGTACTTAAGTTTTTAGAAAAAAGTTGTAAACGTAAATTATTAAAGAAGTATCAAATTAATCGATAAATTAATACATATTCTAAAAAAAGAAAAAAAGAACTATTAAAAAATGGTAAATTAAATATATGATTTTAAAAAAAGGAAAAAAATAAAAATACGCTATTAAAAGTAAATATATTAATAAACTAATATATTAAATAAAAATAATAAAAACGTATATATTATTATAAAAATAAAGTTACTATTCATCGTCCTTCATCAACTAAATATAATAATAAAATAATATATTAAATAAAAAATAATAAAAGCGTATATATTATTATAAAAATAAAGTTACTATTCATCGTTTCTTCATCAACAGTATATATTAGGTTTTTTTCCCGTCGCGCGTTGCGGCGAAACAAAGCAAACGATAATGTAAAACAAACGTTATTTGAAAATGTAGAATGTTGTTTAGAAAGCAAACCGTTAGAATCGGCCCAGTTTATCATCGTGTCATTTTACGATACCAAATAAATACTTTATTCTGAATATAAATTCATTTTTAATAAAACCTATACTGACCGAGGGTAAAAATTAAGCACAACTACGTACTTTAGTTTTTAGAAAAATTAATTAACGAACATAACTTATTAAAGAAATAACAAATTAATTGATAAAGTAAAGATGATTTAAAAAAAGAAAAAAATAATTATTAAAAACAAAAATAAATGATAAAGGAAATATGGTTTTAGAAAATGAAAATACGTTAAAAGCTAAAAGTAAATATGAAAAATAAAAATATGTTAAAAGTAAAAAAGTATATATTAAAATAATATATTGATATAATAAAATATTAAAAATGTATATATTATTTTAAATTTTAAATTACTATTCATGGTTTTTCGTAAAATAAAATAAAATATAGTATAGTATAGTATAGTATAGTATAGTATAGTATAGTATAGTATAGTATAGTATAGTATATTATATTATAGTATAGTATAGTATAGTATAGTATAGTATAGTATAGTATAATATAATATAATACGCAGTTATTGAACTATTAAATTTTTATTTCCATGCTAGAAATTTGTACGTATCTTTATATTAGATATATTGATATATAATTTTTTACACTTTTTTCTTGTAACGTAAAATATAAAACTAAAACAATAAGGGCAAGGATGAAAGTTCCTCTAGGGATAACGGTTTCCTCAAGAGTTCATATTGATGTGAAGGTTTCGCGCCTCGACGTCGGCCTTCGCCATTGGGAACTCTAGTATGTATCTACTATATATCGCGATCCAAAATTCTAATTATTTCGCCAAAACACATATAAATGTCAGCTTAAATTAATATGAATATCTTTACTAAATCTTGTTTGCAAGTAAAATCAAATTCTATCAACACAGCTCTACATCATAAAATTTAAGGAAAAGTGACATAAATAAAATACAATCTATTAACATGTCAAGATGCATTCAATGGGGTTGACTTGGTTGAATTCGTCCATGACTCCATCTCATGAATAACCTTGCTCCCATCACTTTCCACCACCAACACCTCCTCCCCAAAATGCACATGACGCGAACCAACATCGTCCAAACCGATTGCCTGATCGCGTGGTGAACCATCCATAGACCAGGACCTATCCATGGCTTTGGTTTGGTTGGAGACAGCGCTTCGACGAGGGGTTGTTGGATGAGAAGGGAACCCTCTCCTTGAATTTGCATGGTCATAGTTGTAGGGCAATTCATTACTACAACAACCCTTAAAGCATGTATACAAATAGGTCAACAACCAAAAGACCCACGGTGATCCGATCAAAACTAGCGCGATCCCAGGAAACCATGGTTTAGAAAAGTTGGGCGCGAAAACATAAAATGTTAAGAAAATACCGCCGGTGAAAACCAAAACGAAGAAGAGGGAGGAGATTAAAGGTACCCTTAAATCTCCATCCCTTTCATCCTCCATTCTTTTAATATCTTGCTTCCATTTCTATAGCTATCTATCAACATAATGCCATTCCCTTTCTTCCTTTGTTTTCTGAATTTTACTTGTGTATCTCTCCTCACATCTCTCATTTTTTAGGGATTTCTTATATTTATATGTTTGTTAAATTCGTCAATTTACCCACCGTTTGTGTTGAGAAAATGTAGGGGTAATTTATAAGGAAAATCTTCTATTTTTTTTTTTTTTTACCTGCAGCCGTACATTTTAAAGAAGAGTTAGAAAGATTAAATTCAAACATTAATTGCCTTCAAATAATTTGTTTAATATGTTTGAGAACATACTTGGTTTGGAGCATACATACATATATGGGACCTTATGAAAGGTCAGGTGGGTGACGGGAAAGATATTCGTTTCTGGCTTGACCCTTGGTTGCAAGCCGAGCCCCTGAAGTCTATTTTTCCAAATTTATTTCGGCTGGAACTAGAGAAGAAGTGCAAAATCAGTGATTGGATCGTCAGGCCGGTGTCTAATCCGGATGCTTGTTGGAACTGGAGGTCTGTCCCTAGTAGCAATATTGAGATGGCGGAATGGGCTAGATTGTGTCATCTTCTCCGTGATACGTTTTTGTGCAATAAAAGGGACACGTGGAAGTGGCTGGGGGATGAAGACGGAGAGTTTAGCGTCGGATCGATAAAGCGGTTGATGGATAGTAACTCGGATTTCAGTACTAGATACGTTTGGGAATGGTGCAGATGGATCCCTCTTAAATGTAACTTGTTTGCATGGCGGGCTGAATTGGAGAAATTGCCTACTAGAGTGGAAACAAGAGTTTTGAAACGATTTTCTGTATATTTTAAAAGCAAAGTTACAAGGAATTTAATATGCAATGGTTCTAGGCCATGATGCCCATGTACCTTATTTATTGAAACATGCATGTAACAATCCCCTACCATGTTCCACTAACTACCCACTAATGCCAAGTTTAACTAACATGTGACAAAAAAGAAAGATGCATGCTGACTATTCCTTCGAATGTTCTTGTTGCTAACTTGCGGATCAAGCCAAGAGCTTTAGGGGCTTCCTCTGCACTCGTTTGGGCCGATTGTTCAGTTGGGCCGCTCCATCCTAGGCTTGGTCTTGGCTTGCAAGGGGCGAGCCTGTATGGGCTGCATCATCCCCCTCCTCTCACTACAAGAAAAAACCCTTGTAGGGACAAAATCTATAGGGAGGACAAAAGTCGTCTCTATAGAACAAGCTATGAGGAGGACTTTTGGTTCATATACAGTTTTGGTGTATTTGAAATAAGTTTTTTCTATAGGGACCAAAAGTCGTCCCTATAGTTCGAAGTTAAATTGTTTTTGTTTTTTTTTTTAATTTTAATATCATAAATAAGAAACAAAAAAATGTTTTAACTTGTAGAGACCACAAGTTGTCTCTATAACTTTGAATATTTTTTTTAAATTTTCAGTTAGTAAAGACGAAAATAAAAAAAAAGTAAAAAAAAAAAAAAACACTTGTAGGGACAAAATCTATAGGGAGGACAATAGTCGTCCCTATACAACAAGCAATTGGGAGGACTTTTTCGTTCATATAGAGTTTTCCTCCATTTCATTTATGTTTTTTCTATAGGACCAAAAGTCGTCCCTATAGCTCAAAGATAAATTGTTTATGTTTTTTTTTTTAAATTTAATATCATAAGAAACCTAAAAAAATGTTTCAACTTGTAGAGACCATAAGTCGTTTCTATAGCTTTGATTATTATTTTTTTTAAATTTCATTTAGTAATGACGAAAATAAAAAAAAAGACACAAGCTATAGGGACGACATATGGTTTTGAATAATTTTGACTAGTCAATTTTTTTTCATTTAGCGGCAAAAGTTCCCACATTTTTTTTAAAAATTTTCCCACCACTTCACAACCTAGAGGGACCATAAATCGTCTCTATAGAGAAAGCTTATGTAAGTTATTTTATTTTACTTTATCTTTTTTCAAAACTATTGTTATTAATAAATTTAATTTTGTAATTATAATAAACATATCATTTGATTTTTCATTTATAATAATTAGGTTATATACTAAATATTAATTTTAATTAGTTTGTTCTATTCTTCATTGATAAATAATAATAATAATAATAATAATAATAAAACGTTTTCAGTTGTATATGTATATTTATGGGTATGTGGGTGTATATGTGTATGTGTATTTTTTTTAAAACGCTTATTTCGTTGATTAAGTTTCGGATCCCCTCAAATGATGATAGAGTCAACATCCGCTCGATTGCTTGGTTTGACCGTCAATGACTGCCTTTAAGTTGTTGGCCCATTTGACCATCATTTTGTTTATCGTAAAAAACAAACCTACCACCAAAGACCATCACAATCTCAATCCTTTTTACCACAACTGGACGCTCAACAGATGGTATGATGCGTCATCCGGTTGATGGAAAGGCATGGCAAGAATTTGATAAGAGCTGTCCAGAATTTGCCCAAGAACCCAGAAACGTTGGTTTGGGTTTGGCTGCATGGCTTTAATCCGTTCAGTAACTCGACTCAAGCTTACAGTATGTGGCCAGTAGTGTTGACAAATTATAATACACCACCGTGGTTATGTATGAAAGAGTCTTCTTTTATGTTGACTTTGTTAATTCCCGGTCCTAAATCACCTGGAAAGGACATTGATGTTTTTCTAAGGCCGCTGGTGGACGAGTTGAAAATGTTGTGGAACGAAGGAGTCCAAATAAGAGATGCCTCGACCAAAACTGTATTCAAGATGCGTGCGGCACTATTATGGACTATTAATGATTACCTTGCTCGTAGCAGCTTGTCTGGATGGAGTGGTCAAGGGTATAAAGCTTGTGCTACTTGTAACGAAGACACACCCTCGTGCCCTATAAACAATAAGATTGCTTTTGTTGGTCACAGGCGATTCTTGCACAGGCAACATAAATGAAGGCAAGATTTGTCATTTGATGGCAAAAAAGAGACAAGGCATCCTCCTAGACCATTGACTAATGCAAGAATATTAGAACAACTAGATCGTCTCCCCAATCGTGTTCCGAGGAAACATTCTAGACATGGAGGTGTGAAAAGAAAACGTGCTTCGTTTGAGTTGAATTGGACCAAACGGAGTATCTTCTTTGAGCTAGAATATTGGTCTTCTCTCCTTCTAAAACACAATCTTAATGTTCTTGTCTTTTGTTCATGGTTTTCATGATATACTTCAGAGTTTGATTTGAGTACTTACAGATGTCAACACTTCTGAATAGAGCTTTGTTTCTTTCATGATCTCTGAAGATTACACCATAGTTATGTTCTTCATTTTTACTTGTCAGTACAATGATGTCTCCAGATCTTGCATCTTCCAATATTTCTGAGGGAACTTGTGTCTTTGGTGATCTGACATACACCTTTTTGTTGTGCACATGTTCATAGTTGATGCACAAATCAAAGTCTGAAAAAGCCATTCTTTCAAACAGCAGTATTCCAGCCTTTGATATGTTTGTTAGTGCCCTTCTTACTTCTTGGGTGTTTTTCTTTTCCTTTTCATAGTGTTCCTTCATGAATAGAATGTCTGAAGGATGTAGGTTGTCAGCTATTTCTTTGTCAGTCACTCTTTCTTCTTTCCCATTTGCTTTGAGAAGTGTGTATCTGTTCTGCACATGGGTTCCTCCAATATCATCAGTTGCAACTGTTACTTCATCCACTTTTAAGATCCTTTTTACAGGATTCTCATTCTTGTAGTGAATGCTGTTGGAGCCTCTTTTTATCCTTTCTTCCTGATGGGGTACGGTATTAAACCCGACCCGAACGGTCAGACTTTTCGTTACGTATTGCTTTTATATTAATTATTTATTATTGTTGCTACTAACCCAACCGCGAGGCCCAACGCGATGTAGTTTACACTACTATTGGGCCGGGGCTTGTAGGGATAACCCCTAACTGGGCCTGGCCCATTGAGGTTAGGGGAGGCCCATATCCCCCTATATAAAGAGGTCTTCACCTCTTGAATAGGGGAGAGCATATGGAGCCGCCACACTTTTTGTAGCTGGAAACAGGAGAATCTTCTCCTACCGGCAATCTCTACAGCTCCACTTTCTTCTCTTCTCCATTGCAGATCTAGGTTCAAGAGAAAGAACAAGATGTGATTCTTCACCCTCATGTAGAACGCGGTCTAGTCATCCCGGCGGTGAACCCGTGTTTCTTCATTGGCGCCCACCGATATAAACTCTCCACAGTAATCACGTCTTTCGTTCTACGGTAAAATCTAAGATCTGAAACAAGTGGTAAGGGTTTCAGATCTGAAACAAATTCGAATGCAGATTTATCAAGAACACAGATCTTAGATTTTACCGTAGAATGAAGGATGTGATTCCGTGTTTCTTCATTGGCGCCCACCGATATAAACTCTCCACAGCAATCACATCCTTCATTCTACGGTAAAATCTAAGATCTGTGTTCTTGATAAATCTGCATTCGAATTTGTTTCAGATCTGAAACCCTTTTTTTTTAATAGTTAAACTCAGATCTAGATCTGAAACTCGAACCTTATTTGCGACCTATACTCAGATCTGATGAGATGCTGTTATCTTTTTTATCATACAACGTGATATCCATGGCCACAAATTTTTCTCATGAAATCAAGATCTCGAACATGGGAAAAGGTTTTTACATCGAGAACCGTATTGTAAACAAGTTTTTTTTTAAAATCATATTTCACATTATTATCTCTGGTGTGGAAAAGGTAAGTTTACAAGTGGTAAGGCATGATGTACAAGTGTGCGTTGCACTACCCCTTTTGTTTCTCATCTGGAGGCATAAATCCCACCATCATATTACGATCGTACAACTGTTGGCTAAAGGTACAAGTGTTGATGCACGATGTACAAGCATTTTTTTTTTTTTTTTGCATTGTGGAATCACAAACATCCAACATTGGATGTATACAGCTGTAAAGTCAGAGGGTGTTGGACTTTAGGGGACCACCATTTATGATATCTTCTCTCCTTCCAACTTTTCTCATATGCAAATTTAACGTGGCTGGCTCAAAAACAAGAAACCAACACCCACCGTTTTCAGTGTTTACTAGTCGGAAATGGTGGGAGCCGGGTTCCGAACCCGCGCGCCATACGGCACGACGACTTAACATGCGTGTAAACTACAAGCTGGGCATTCGACCTTACGCCTCCGAAGCCACGTGCAACATTTGGTCATGCCCCAACCACCGTGCGCGCGACCAGTCTTACTCCGCACGTCTCTGGTAGACTACCATCTTGGCCACGCCACCCAACGATTCCGCCACCATGCGCAGTGAGACATGACTCCGCCACCACGCGCAACCATCTTTTCCGTCGTCTACCCGCGGACAACTAAAATGAAGCCTTGTTAGTCTGACTAATTAGTTTCTGCGCGATGTACACACCAAGAAAGATTTGTAAGTTCTGAACCTTCTCCTTTAAATGCAGTCATGGAAGTTCTTCATGCGCGGGTACGGTCCCGCCGCGTGAGCAACTTCTTCATGCTCGGGTACGGTTGCGCGACGTGCACAAACAAGATTTGTGAGGCCTGAATCTTCTCCTTTAAATGCTGTCATGGAAGTTCTTCATGCGCGGGTACGGCCCCACCGCGTGAGCAACTTCTTCATGCTCGGGTACGGTTGCGCGACGTGCACAAACAAGATTTGTGAGGCCTGAATCTTCTCCTTTAAATGCTGTCATGGAAGTTCTTCATGCGCGGGTACGGTCCCGCCGCGTGAGCAACTTCTTCATGCGTGGGTACGGTCCCGTGGCGCGAATCAGTTCTATATGCGCAGGCGCTCCCCGCGTGAGCATGCTCCGCTCTTCACCGGACGAGATCCGCCGCGCGGGCACTTTCTCCTTATGGCCCATAACGCATTATCAAATGAATTTGGTCTGTTTTCTAAAACTTTAGTTTTCTACAAGTTTGGGGCGAATCATTTAATAAAATGAAAGCACAAGTCAACATACTTGCTATTATCCAGTTCATGGATCTTGACTTAAGCAAAGTGTGTCATCATGATGTCACTAGTACATGCCATTCTATAAATATTTGCCTTCAAATTCAATTCAATAAATCCAATTTAATAATAATTATACTAAATGAAATACCATCTGCAAAAGTGTCCTTTCTTTGTCGAGTGCCTTTTTTGACAAAGCAATTTAATAATTATGTTGAAATACATTTGCAATTAGTATGTACGTTTAAAAATCATGCCATGTATACACATTAACCACCAAGATGTAATTATACGTATACATCATACATTGTTGGATTATTCATAATCAACATATTTACTTACGAGCACATAAGTCGCCAGGCGCGCAAGCTCTTTTACATACCAACACGTCGATCTCCATACGAGTCTGTTGTTCTACATACGATCATCTCAGCCTCCATGCGAGCCTTGCTGCTGCACATAAGCACGCTAATCTCCACGCGACCCTGCTGCTTTACATACGAGCGTGTGTGTCGCCCGTGCGCGCATGCTTAGCCATATATGAAAACGCTTACAAAACGTAAACTGTGCTACAAATGCACGCACCACTTTGGGTATACGCAAAAACGCATCGGCTGAAATAAAGTTTCGCGTACACCTACAATCTTCAAGATAAGCCACATCTCCTTGCTTCATGCCACATTGTTGTTGTGTCACACCAGAGGATTAGCGCAGGCTCGGGTCTCCACTTCATTATTCCTGACGCAACTTTATGCCAATTCTCATTCGCGATAACCTATTCAAAGTGGATTAACGTGCAACTATTGTAGACAGCAGTTTACAAAGATTCAAACACTATAAATACATACGCTTCATGGCTTAAGAGACGCGCGCACCTTGCGCTAACCAACAGAAGTCACACCATAGGGTGAATATTTTACAATAGCCACACGACTGCGTGCGCACCGCTAAAGCTGGGCCACACTCACCTGACAAAGGCGAACCGTCAGTGACAACATAATGATCACCGTGTCAGCAGCCAACTCAAGGGTCACCAACAACGACATTTGCACCCTGTCAGAATTTAAATTTCGAGAAATTTCTCGCCTAAAATTACAACGAAACTGCAAGTTGGAGTTAGCAAGGGTTGCGCCGCATGCTTCAACAACCAATGATCATGTGCGCCAGCTCTCAAAAGCAACAGGTATCAATTAACAAGCTTGGTAGCCGCGCCGTAGTAATTGACAAACACTTACACGCGCGCCAGCTACCAAGACCTAGCAAATTCTTTAAAGACCAGCACGCCTTTCCTTTCTCTTTTCCCTGAGTCCAGAGTTCCAACCATTCACTTCGCGCATGGAAGCAGCACTGGACTGAGGGGACTTAAAGGGGTATGGTCCCAAAAAGCCGCGCAGACCATACTCCTTATACGTTAATCAAACTAATCTACAGACCACGCGCGGGCTGCTTGGACAAAACAAAAGCCGAGCGCGAGGTTCAAACAGGATTGAAGATCAGATTCAGCACTTAGCATCCTGAATGAAGGCCCTCAATCCCTAGGCCTTGCGCCAGCACCAAATATCTTCTAGAAGACACAAACGGTTGGCACCAAAGGGACAGAGCGGACATTCTTTGTCGTCGTCTTCAGGCCCAAGGCCCATCAGCCCATCTCCTTCTAAACTACTCCGACTAAAGATAGGGTCCTTCATACACAGGGAGGACCGTAGCTAAGCTCAGGAAGGATTAAGAAGATTAACCCTTATGGTCGAAACATAAACCCAACTAATAAACCTAAAACTAGTTACGTACGCGCAACCTTGACAAGCTCATGGCAATGCGCCAATAGCAACTACCCGCAATCAAACAGCGTGCGCCAGGTTTGCCCAATCAATTTCCACGATGAACAACCAGGGGATATTCATTATTCCAGTTATCTCTACTCACAGTGAAAGACAGACGCAATAAGCATGGACAACAACTTTCCCGCATCTGGGCGACTGGTAAGCCTAAAACTCAATCTTTACTTTCGAGCACTCCTAACAAGTCTAGTACTCCTACCACGCTTGCACGCGGAGCAGCACTAGACTGGGGGACTTGATGGGGTACGATATTAAACCCGACCCGAACGGTCAGACTTCCCGTTACGTATTTCTTTTATATTAATTATTTATTATTGTTGCTACTAACCCAACCGCGAGGCCCAACGCGATGTAGTTTACACTACTATTGGGCCGGGGCTTGTAGAGATAACCCCTAACTGGGCCTGGCCCATTGAGGTTAGGGGAGGCCCATATCCCCCTATATAAAGAGGTCTTCACCTCTTGAATAGGGGAGAGCATATGGAGCCGCCACACTTTTTGTAGCTGGAAACAGGAGAATCTTCTCCTACCGGCAATCTCTACAGCTCCACTTTCTTCTCTTCTCCATTGCAGATCTAGGTTCAAGAGGAAGAACAAGATGTGATTCTTCACCCTCATGTAGAACGCGGTCTAGTCATCCCGGCGGTGAACCCGTGTTTCTTCACTTCCCTTAAAGCCAATCTGACAGGAGACAGTGATCTTGGTAGTTCATCTTCTTTTGTTAAATAATAACTTGCCAGATTGTACTCAGGGAATATCATTACATCCCTGGCAATCTCTTTAACCATGAAAGACTTGGTTTCAGAGATTTTTCTTTTAACAATCTTTGATTTTCTTGATGAATCAACTTCTTGCTCCCATTTATTCATTGTTTGCATATTCATAAATTTACTTATGGCTGAGTCATAGACAATGTTGGCTTTGGGACAGATGCTAGCAATTTCAAATTTGTAATAACTTGAGGTTTTGCAGTTGCTAACCTTTTCACCATTTCATTTCTTGGGACATTTGGAGGTGGACCCATCATTGTGGTTCCAGCTTTGGTGATTGGTGTGGTTGATGATTGTTGTGGAGTTGACTTTGGAGCTTCTTGATGTGAACTTTCAGCAGGAATTTCTTTTGTGATTTCCTTGGGATCCACTTTGGCCAATCTTGCAATGTTGAATTGCATCTTCTTCACTAGTTGTTGCACCTCTTTCACCTGACTTGAGTTGTTGGCCATGCTTTTCTGAACTTTGGTAAACTCAGTTTGAGCTTTCATTTGTATTGCACCCCATTCTTTTGATAGCTTCTCAAGGGCATCTGTGATACTGTTATTGCTTGCCTTTAGAATGGTGACTTCTTCCAAAACTCTGTTTGTACTGCTTGATTGTCTTGATTCTACAGTACTTGTTACTTGTGTCTTGATCTTTTCTATTTCTGTGAGAATCTTCTGAATTTCTGATGCAGAGATGTTGGATTCTGGTGCTTTTTTTCATCTTTTGAAGAGACTTTAGGGCTTTAGTGTTTCTTTCAGTTTGTGTCTTTATTACCTGTACTGATTCTGATAAAGTCTTTAAGTCTGCCATTTGACCTTGTATTTCTGACAGCAACATATCAAGCTTCTCTTCTACTGGATTACTATTGCAGGCTTTGTAAACACTTTCCATCACTGTTTCTAAATTTTCTTGGTTCATGGATATTTCTGGGATATTTGGAACAACAGATGTTCCTTGTAACATTCCAGCTGCAAACACATCTGCTGCTTTTTAGAAATGATAGGATCACTTTTGGCTTTACCAGATTTTGGTGCAGCTTTAAGTGTACCTGAATCATCTCTACCAGTGGTGAAAAACACATTTTCATCATGGATTTCCTTATGTCCTTGAATCATATCAATGTATGATTCTCCATAAGTTTTTGAGGTAAACAGATTACCTTTTACCAGATTTCCTTGATCAGTTACCTGATCTCTATCTGTTGGGATCTCATCCTCTTCCTCATTTTTTGATTCAGAGTTGAGATTGATAGAACTAGTAACCTCTTCATCAACATTAGTTGTTCTATATTCTAGTTTGTAAGAAACATTAACTGAACTTTCTGATTTTGTTTCTTTTGAGTGAGTATCAACTAAAACAGTGTTTAAAAGAGATGTACCAGCAATCTTAGATTCATCATGATGTATAACTTCAGTGTTTTTATCGGCATCATCAAAATGAGTTTCTTCATCATGTTGTTCTTTAGCATCTTTATGAGTTCCTCCAGTAATATGTGATTCTGCATAATGTTCTTGTTCTTTTTCTTGATGAATATCAAATTCATGATGAATTCCTCCTTCATGAATCTGTTGACTCTCAGCATGATCTGTCTTGTTTTCTGGTGAGTTAGGTATCTCCATAACTCTTTCTCCTCCTGCACCCTCTGTTTCTGAGGATTTCTCAGCATCTCCTTCTTTTGTTGATGAAGAACAGTTCACCACTTCTCAGCTGGGCTCTTCTGTTGGAGAATCTGATTTGGTCAGAAGTTCTTCATGTTGTATTATGTACTGTGAGTCTGGAGCAATGAGGCATAACATGCTTTCTGGCAACACAGGGATATCTTTGTCTGATTCCCATCCATGATTTGAGCTCCAGGCCTTCATGGTTTTTGAACTCCAGATATCTTCCAAGATTGGAATTTCCATGTCCCTTTCAACAAATGTTTCAGAAATAAAAATTGAGATTAACCTTGGATATGGCAGATGAGAGGTTATTCTTCCATTTCTGGTGAGGATTGATCTTTTGAGAAGGTTAAAAATTTCTGACCCATAATCAATTTTGAACCCAGTTATGAGTCCATACATGATTGTCTGAATAGCTTGACTGATTTGATCAGTTCCTCCTATCTTTGAGGTGAGACACTTGTTTAGCACTTCCATCATCACTTGCCAGATGGCTGGCATTTCATTTCTTCTAATTGCTCCAATCTTGTTGATATCCTTTTTCTTGTAACCAAGCTCAATGATTAAGCTTATTAATTCTTCTCTGCTTGGTGCTTCAATGTAACTATCAAGAATTGGTAGTTCAAGCCATTCTCTTACCCTTGCAGGTGTCAATGTTACAAAAACATTTCCCCATACATGAGCAGAGACCTGATTTTCTTCAACTTCACTAAAAGTGTGAACAAATTGCTGTAGTAGCTTTTCTGGTACTTCTCTTCCTTTTGTTAAAGCTCCTGATATTGGACATTTCACAAGATATTCTACCAGAAGTTGACATCTTACATCATATTCTGAATGCTCTGTATTCATCAGTAGATTGTTTTCTATTATAGGTAGAAATTCTGTGTCTTCAACAAAAGGTACTTCATGTTGAACAATTGGAATGTTGAGATTTAGTTCAGCCATTGTTGATCTTTGTGAATTAGGGTTTGAAATTTGGGGATTTTTGGGTTTTGAGCATGGTTGTAAAACAAGGTCTCCAAGGCCGAGTACTCCCCGAGTAGTCGCTACAAGGTAGGCTGCCGAGGCGACTTTCTTCAACTCCGACTAATTACTCGGAATCGATCAAATGCGGTCAACATCGGCCAAAATCGGATCTAATAGGTCAACTTGGGCCGATTTTGACTTAAAATAAAATAAAACACAATTTCTATTCCTATCATATTAAAGAATGAATATCAATTTCATGTATTTTGTTATAAATATTAGTAAATTTATGTTATTTGAAACATATTTAATTTCCGAAAACTAATTTCTTTATAATTTGGCATGTCCGAGTAATCCCCGTGTACTCTCCGCCTAGGCCGAGTACTCTCAACTCCCCGGTCGACCGACTAGGGAGCGCCTAACGACTTTTGCAACCATGGTTTTGAGTGAGAGACAGGGGATTTTCAGAGTTGAAGTTTTTGTGAGGAAGGTGAGTGATTTTTGAATTTCTGCTAGGTGTGTGTTATATAGGAAGGTTTCAGCAGAGGATTGTGGGTTTATGGAGTTGAGGGGATATAGAACGTGGCATGTTATGGCAGTTAAGAGATCATTAAATGTCTTTATTACCGTTAGATCGTGTGATGTGAATTTTTGGTACAGAATGTAACCGTTGGATCGTGGGTATCAAGACATTAATGATGGTTTATCATGTAATCGTGATTATGCCCTTTCAGCTTGTCCCTTCAATTTGTAGTTTCTTCAATCATTCCTTCATGAAAGTGTTACACTGATTTTCGATTGGAGAAAGCTATCGGTTATATGACACCTTTTCATCTTTGTAGACCCCATTTGATAAGAGGTCCAATCATCTTCCTTCATCTGCATCCTCTCTTTCTTGCAAGTTAAAGTCCCATTCTGATGATGTCATCAGAAATTCAACATAAATTCTATTGAAAATATGTATTGCCTTTTGTTCTGTTTTTTGTTGACCTTTTAGATGTGGTCAACAGACTCAACAATTTTCAACAGAATTTATTGGTTGTGTTTCCCCCTAAACTTGTGATCCTCTTCAACAGATTTTGAAGTTTTCTCTTTGACTGATGTTAGAGGTGTACTGTTTTTTTTTTTTTTAGATGAGAGGGAATGAGATAGGATCAGAAGACTCACATTTGTTTTTCTGGTGGCATCCAGGTCTCTTGGCTTTTTCTGATATTTTCTAAAACATTTCATTATTGAAGTTTTACCAGAAAAAAAATTTTAGATCCATTTTAAGTTTGAAATACCAGATTTTGTCTTTTGTCATCAGAAACTTAGAATTTTGTGTCAAATTTTGATTTCTGATGATCGTTTTTCTCATTTTCTTTACCCATTTCCCAGACCATAAGCTAGTTAACTAAGAAATATAAGAAGCACACATTATAAACATATAAATATGTAAAATATAAACATGATTCAAACAAAGAAAAACCTAATCAATATCTATGCCTTCTCCGTGTTCCATCTCAAGGAGCAACAACAGGTCAGTTATCATCCCAGAGTTCTGGTTGGTGGGTACAAGAATGTTGAGACTCATGTTTTCTTGAAGTCTCATGTCTGCTCTAGGATAACTTGCAGGAATACCTGCAAAGCCTAGCTGGCTCATGATTATCTTCGTCAGAAAACAAGGATAAATCAAGAACGGCTTGTTAACCCACATGTTACTTGCAAAATCTCTCATTAAATAATGAGAGAAGTTGTAAGGTTCTTTAAGTACAAGTGCTCGTATAGGCTCCATCAATTTAAGAGATACTTCGTGATGATTGATGACCTTCTTTGAAAAACATGCACCCATCTGTGTAACCAGATATTGCCATGGCTTGATAAAGCCATGTTTGTTGATTGCTCGTTGTAGGGTTTCCGTATGGTAACCCATTTGCATCAAGACTTCATCCTTTTGAACCCTTGAGAACATCAGGACATTATTATCATCATTAAGTTGAAGAGTCGTCCTGATGGTGGCTTCATTTAACAGAATTTTTTGATTTAGCACCATACTCTCGATGGCCATCTGTTCATTCTCAGAAAATGTTGCATTTTTCCAGAAGATTTGAAGAATCTCTGGATGAACAGTTATATGAGCAGTGAGAGCATAGTTCAAGTTACTCCCCATGATCATTTTAAGCACAACTTGACATCCTTCCCATTGAGGACCTTCCAAATTGGTCCTCAATCTGAGATTATGATATGGATGAAGAGTAAGTGGGAAGCATTCTTCTTTGATGGTAGACATTGTGAGTGAGAAAGTATAAGGTGAAGAAGAAGATGAAGCTTTTAATTTTAGAGTTTTGTGTGAAGATGACAGTTTCAACTCAAAGTAGTGATAATTTATAGTAAACTTAATATTTGCCATAAATGGTATCTACCTACTTATAGATTTTCTTCACCGCAATCTCTGTTATTAAATTGATTATCAGAGGATAGAAAGTATAACTGAGATAAGTTTCTTCTCCACTTCACTTGCATTAAATGGTTTAGGCGGCCATTTTCTGGTGATGTATCAAGATGGCCTACCAATATGTCACGTCAATCTCCTTAATACTTGATGGGGGTGTAATTAATGAAGGAGAGAGAAAGTTTCATATTAACGAGTTCCCAGAAATTTTCTGTTAAATGACGTTATCAGTACAAAGAAGAAGAGAAAAAACAAAAAAAAATTATTATACAATTTAAAAAAAAATGAAAGAAGAGAAAAAAAATGCCAATGTACAATTTATGAATATGCTGTCAAGAGATATGAATAAGGATGATGACATGCAGGAATTTGTTTTAATGATCTATGATAATTTTTGATTATCCAACATATTTTTCTGATGATTCACCAGAATTTCTGATGATTTATCAGGTGTTCTGATGTTGTATCAGATTTTCTAATGATTACATCAGATTTTCTGATAACTTATCAGATTTTCTGATGATTTATCAGATATATGATTTTTCTTTGATTATCACTAAAACAATTTATCAAGCATTTTTCTGATGATAAGGTTACCTGAGAGATTTTTATCATAGAACTGACCATAACTTAGCAGATTATACGTTAAGCCTTCAGCATAGGCTACTTTCTCTATGGTCAAACATTCATACCTAATGCATCCATATCCCATGATCCTCCCTTTTACTCCATTTCCAAAATTTACCATTTTACCTAGCTTTGGAACAAAGTTGCTGAGTAAGCTCCTGTCCCCAGTCATGTGCTTGGAGCTTCCTGAATCGCAGTACCAGATCTGCTGCACATGATGGTCTTGAAATGGAATGATTAGAGGGTTTTTGGTACCCAGGCATGCTTGGGTACTTTTTCTGATTGGATTCTAATCAAATTACCTTTTCTTGTTAGCTTTTCATCAGAAATTCTATTATATGCTGAGCCATAAACAGATTTTTTGTTTTTCTTTTGAAGATGGTGTTGAACAAGCTTCAGTATGTCAACACACATACAAGATTTATCAGAATTTTCTGATATTTTTTCTTGTGATGGAATGAGTGGATAATTTTGAAAAGATGAGTGAACTGCTTCTGGAGATTTTAAAGATTCTTGTTTGCATTCACTTCCTTTTGGTTTGAAGTTGGGATTTTCAAAAGAGTATTCAGAACAGGTTGACTTGCAAGATTCAGAATCAGATTCTGATGGAAGTTTATCAAAAATCTGGTGAGTTACTTTTACAAAGACAGTGGGTTTTCTTTCTCTTGTTTTTACATATCCTAAACCCTCTCCTTTGTTCTTTGGTGTGGACTCAATGAAGTTTATGAATTCCTTGGCTTGTTGAAAACCTCTTACATTAATTTCTTTATCATTGATTTTCTTGTAAAGATCTTTTCTTTCATTTTCATAGAACTCAATTTTAGCTCTTTGATCTAAACTTTCTTCTATGAGTAATTGGTTTTCAAATATAATTTTATTCATGGTCCTTTGCAACTCATCAGATTTTTTAATATCTGATTGATGTTTATCTTGCAGATTTAGAAAATCTGACATGAGCTTATTTAGCTTGTGTTCAAGATCAAGATTATCAAAATTTACCTGTAGTTCTGAAGTTTCTGGTATGCCATCAGAAAGTGCCATTAGACAGAAGTTAGCCATCTCTTCTTCTTCTTCATCAGAAGAATCATCAGATAGCCATGTATCTGTCCCAGCTATTAGGCTGACTTGTTGCTGCTTCTTTGCTTCTTCTAGCTTTTTCTCATAATAAGCAACATCCTTGAGCTTCTTGGTCTTGCATTCTGATGCATAGTGACCTCTTTGCTTGCATTTGTAACACACAACTTCAGTTTTTCCTTTATCCTTAGATCTACCTTCTTCTTTAGATCTAACATCCATCCTCCCACTGTCACTTCTCTGGTATCTCTGGCTTCCTCCCCTCAACCTCTGCTCAAATGTTTTGGTGAGCAGTGCTATTGCTTCAGCAAAAGCTGAAAAATCTGATGATGTATCAGAAATTTCAAGATTTTGGCTGTTTGATGGTTGTGGATCATTGGTAGGTGTTGTTCTTTGTGAGTTTGAGATAAGAGCTAGAGATCCCCCTCTTTGAATGGTTTCTTCAAATATTTCTTCCTCTCTGGGGATCAAGATGCTGTATAAGTCATGAAGACTCATGTTTCCTAGTTCTAAGGTTGAGGACAAAGTCATGGTTAGACTTCTCCATTCTCTAGGTAAAGCATCAAGCAATTTTATGTTTCTTTCATCATTTGACTTTGTTATTCCAAATTTCTTTAGCTCGTTTAAAAGTTTTGTAAATCTTTGATATGTATCATTTAATCTTTCATTTGGTAAACTTTTAAACCTCTCATATGAGGAAACATTGTTTGTTCTCTTGTTTCTCTTCATCCTTTCTCCTCCTTCACAAAGGTTTTCCAACTGATCCCATATTTCCTTGGCTGATGCACAAGCATCAACTTGTGAAAATATGTCATTGGGGATGGCCATTATTAAAAGTGACTTTGCCCTTTCATCCCCAGCCACCAGTTCCTTGTCTTCCGCACTCCAGTTTATTTCACTTTTGGGAGCACAGGAGGCATGGATTGCTGGTGATTGGTCAGTTGCTGGAATAACTGATATTTCTGTCATTGGTATATGTGGACCCCTTTCAATGGATTGAAACAGAGCTCGGTCATGACCATTAAGGAAATTGACCATCCTGATTTTCCATTGGGGGTATTCTTCTCTGACCAGAGTCGGAGGTTTGGACATAGAACCAATGTTAAAAGCATTATTCCAGGATTGAAAGCTGGCCATGTTCAGAGAAAAGAAGATGAGCAGTTGATCATTTGAAAATAGTTTATTCAATCTGCTCTGATACCAATTGTTGGACCCAGTATGGTCTGAACAACTTCTTTTCACGTAATATGGCAAGTGATTTCAGTAGATGTGAAAAAGATGTGCGGAAATGGAAATCAGACTTTCAAGAAACAAGACCTATAGAATTACTAAGTTTATATCACTTTGAAACAATATAGTTTACAAGGTTATTGTAAGATTATTATCTAATACAAATGAATCTTGAATTCTGTGGGTGGGAGGGCAATGGAGTTTTGTATTATGTGTGAATGCTAAGCTTCAAACTCAATTGACTTCTGCTGGTTGAGCCTTCTATTTATAGAAGGCTGGGTGCATGAATAAACGATAGTTTATTCATGCAATAAGTCCTGCAAAAAGTAGCCATTTTACACATTCATTGAATCCAACGTTCAAGTTGACTTTTTCATCATGATATCCAATAATGTCAACTTGCTTCGGTAAGTGTGGCAGGATAGAGCTGATTTCAGACAAGTGGGGTATTCATCAGAATTTCTGATAAACCACTTCATCAGAAATTCTGGTGAACAAATCATCAGAAAATCCTGATGATCAGAATCGTCAGAAACTGATGATATCAGAAATGACCTTCTCTGATAATCCAATTCAACTCTTGATCAACTTGTGATTCTTTGAAGTAGATGCTGTGCATTTCAGTTGTCCTATCCGATCTTCTTCTTCTTGTTGTGATCTTCAGGACTGTTATCTCTTCATAGATCCAGTTGATTGTGATTTTCTTCAATACTTACAAATAAAGTTTCCTAACAATTCATTTTAGCTTGGGTTTTAAAAAGCGCGCCTGAGACGCAAGCCTTGGCGCCCCGTCGCTTTTGTGCACCTCTCGCTTTTTAAAAACAAAATTTTAGCTATTATGATAAACTAATTTAAACATTTTGTCCCTAATTCAGTAAATTTAAATCTGACTTTCCTGGGCGCGGCATGAAAACAGAATTTTCCTCATGGTTTAAATATGAAGCAGATACATCTTCATCATCATATAATATGTCTCCGGACTGTACCAACGAATTAATGGCATTGGCCTATGGTCCAACAAGAGCATGTTCTTACGATGCTTGCATAGTCAATGGAGTTAGATTTGTGGTACACAGTCGTGATGTTCGACCCACTACTCAGAACAGTGGTGTTGTTTCAATAGGAGAAGATGATAGATAAATATTCGGAGCAGATCATAGAGTTGAAGTATCTACATAAATATTCGGTTGTACTATTTCGTTGTAAATGGTTCGACACGTCGGGTAAAAGATTAGAAAAGAAAAACAATATCGTTGCTATCAACGTTAGTCGTGAATGGTTTGTTGGTAACGAATGGTATGATGATCAACAATATATATTAGCGACACAAGCTAAACAAGTCTTCTATCTCCAAGATCCTTCTCGAAGCACCGACAATTGAAGGGTTGTGGAAGATGTTCACCATCGAAAACTCTGGGATCATCCAAGTATGAGTATTGTTAATGAGATAGATTTATTGCACGACACACAATCATCAGATTACAACTTTGTAGTCGACTCAGGCTCTGATGAAAATAACAATGATGATGAAAATTTCATTGATGATGATGGTGAATTTGATGTCGACGTCAATGATGAATTTGATGATTATGAAGACGATGAAGAAGATGATCTTTTATACCCTTCAGATGAGGAAGTCCAAATAAAAGATGATTTTATGGTTGACGATAACGTCGATCTTTTATACACATGTTATTCTAGTGATGATTCTGATTGAATGTATGCTTACTATTCATTCATTTTAAATTGTTTTAATTATTTTTGTTTATTATATCTTTACTACGTGTTTTTTTTTGAAGGAATGGCAGATGTTGCACGTGGACACGGGAGAGATGGTATGAGTCAGGGTCCCAATAGGAATCCAAACAGAATCCCTAGCATTTGCGAGTCTTGTAAGTTGTTTCGTTTAATCATGTATTCATATAATTAGTTTTTGATCAAAGCGTTTTTATTATGTTGTTGTGTTATTTGTTTCGGTTAGGGTCAGGGTCTGGGTCTGATAACCTACAAAAAGACATGCATAA
The DNA here is from genome assembly GCA_030545235.1 of Helianthus tuberosus. Lineage (NCBI taxonomy): Eukaryota > Viridiplantae > Streptophyta > Magnoliopsida > Asterales > Asteraceae > Helianthus > Helianthus tuberosus. Next base: position 30,157,227 of record CM060424.1, on the reverse strand, counting down.
ATAGAAATTGTAATGGAGCATAAGGTTTTTCTATACACAAAGGGTCATTGTTTCAATTTTGGTTGTTTAAAATCAAATAAAATTGCGGGTCGACTTAGATTAGAATATCTTTTTAATTTGCTAACTTTTGAGTTTTACGTATCAATGTAGCCCAAGCCAAGAGAAAGCATGGACAGGGGAGAAATGTAAAGTTATTTAAAAAATGTGAACAAAACAATGGTGATGTACTACCCATTAACTTTACTGTTGAGGCACGTCAATATAAGTTCACTGGACCGCATGCCTCAGATTTTATAAGATTTATCTCCAACACTATTGCAAGCGTAGTTCCTATGCATTTTAAAGATTGGCAGAGTGTTCCACCAGAGTACAAAAAAGCCGTTTATCCCGAACTTTTCGTAAGGGCTCATTTGTAATGTTTTATTCATATTTCAGTTTTGTAACTTTTACATATTTTCGAATTATTTGTTTTTATAGGATTACTTTAATCTCAACGTGTATAAAGATGGCGATACCGACCAGTGGGCAGGGATTGAGCTTGGAATCATTGCCGACTGTCAAAGTCGTTACAGCAGTCGAAAGAATAAACAGAAAGATCATTTTCGGAAAGTTGGAGGTTATAAAGAGTTGCCCACCAAAGAATTATGATTCGCGAAAGTGGGTTGACCTTATTGATATATTGTTCTCGGATCCTGACTATATAAGACGATGCAATGCAAATATAGAAAACAGAAAAAAAGCAAAGATACCCCAGTTATCATGGTAGTCAATCTTATGCTCAAAGGCGATACATAGAGGTAAGAAAAACTGTTAGTTTTACCTAAACGCGTATTAACATACCTATTGAATCTGAATAATAGTATATTTGTTGTTTACAAGGAGCAAAAAACTGGAAGCGCAAACTATATTGCTGTTTTTGAGAAGACACATTACAAGGAAGGTCGGGGATGGGCAAACAATATTTGTGCAGCAGACTGGGTGAGTAAAAAACATTTAGTTGTTTCCTAGTAACGTTATTTCTGGGTTAAAATCCTAGCAGCAACGTTCTTTCTGTTTTATACTTTGCTGGAAACTTAACTAGACCCGGCAAAGGGGTTGGGTCGGGTCGAGTCGCGGGTCAAAACGGGTCAGTTAAAAAAGGGTTGTTTTGGTTCGGGTCAAAACGGGTTTCGGTCGAAATGGGTTCGGGTCGGAACGGGTTCGGGTTAGAACGGGTTTCAGGTCGGGTCGGGTTTCGGTCAAATTTACCCATTTTAATTTTTTTAATCAAAAACAAATAATAGAATGACTATTTTACCCCTTTTTATTAAAACTTAAAAATAACAAATTATCCCAATTCTAAAACTCCTTTTTTTATAGTTTTAACTTCTATGTTTTAGAAATTTTGTTCAAGATTTCAAATAAATCCAAACATCAAACAAATTAAACTAGCAAAGTCCACATTAAATGAATAACATTGATCTTGTGATTTATAGAAAAGAATAATATGATCAACTTAACAGAGTACACACAGCAGTAAACATGATAAAAAACCTAACTTTATTCCAACTTATAAAGTAGAAATAAAAGATCTTACAATAAAAAATCATCATTAATCTAACCTAAAGATTAAATCAGCAAGCACATAAAAGTCTTCCCATAATGCTTGAAAGTTCAAATGCTTCAAATGGCTTTTTAAATCATAAAAGTTTTCTTGTGGCATCTGCTACCTGAATGGAAGTGATTCTTCCCACAAATCACATATTTCAGAGGTCCAAACTTCTTATGAAGTTTGTTTCTACTGCAACCGAACACAAAAAATACGTCCTTTTATATCCGATCGACTCCAAATAACTCAGTTTTTGATAACGGCACAACAGTTTTGAATATACATATAATAGAACAACCCTGGTGTTAATTCTGCCATAGGATTCATGCCTCCCTTAATCCAAAACATCATATATTGGTTAAATAAACTCCAGAATCTCCGATGCCCCTTAACTTCTCTACTGAATGAGTTGTTATTCTTTATTATTAATGATGGAATATGTTAGTTTTATCGATTTTAATGCAGTTATGCTGTCGAATTTTAGTAAAAATATCTAATGTATCTTTTAATGTAGGGTAAAATTCAAGACGAGTTAGCTAGAGCATCGAGAGATGTGGATGATACTTCACTAGTTGATGAACTCAAGGTACTCAAAAGTGCCTTGGGTCATAGGAATGGGCACGTACGTGGTGTTGGTCGTGTTGTTAAAAATGTCACCCACGAAATATCGAGCTCATACCCCCCGCCACGACAACAACAACAACAATTGGAAGAAATACAAGAAGAAATGCAACAAATGCGACAAGAAATACAAGAAATGCGACAACAACAACAACATCAACAACAACAACAACAACAAGTGCAAGTGCAAGTGCAACCATTCTCAAACCAAGAAACAATGGAACTACTACTACTACAACAACAACAACAACATGAGTTTCAAATGCAACAAATGGAAACACAATTTCAATGCCAACTTAATGAATTGAAATGAAAAATGGGTCAAGTTGACGAAGATGATGAAGATGATTATTAAGAATTGGATGTTTGCATTAAACTTTTAATTTGAAGTTTGTACTCGATAACTAATGTTTATTTTGAAGCTTGGACTTGATAACTATGACGAATATTTTGTATTTTGAATCTTTAGTATAATATGTAGTTTTGAAATTTCATGTTTAAATTTAGTTTAAAAAAGCAGGGTAATAATTGTAAAAAAAACGCATTAAAAATAATAATCTGTAGGGACGACATATTGTCCCTATAGAAAAAAAATAGAAAAAAATGATTTTGAACTTGGTGGAACCACATATCGTCCCTATACGTTTAAACCAAATTTTTTTATTTTAACTTATAGGGACGACTTTTGGTCTCTAAAAGTTTAAGCCAATTTTTTTTATTTTAACTCTATAGGGACGACTTTTGATCTCTAAAAGTTTAAACCATTTTTTTATTTTTTTATTTTAACTTTATAGGGACGACTTTTGGCCTCTAAATGTTTAAACAATTTTTTTATTTTAACTCTATAGGTACGACTTTTGGTATCTAAAAGTTTAAACCAGTTTTTTTTTTTTATTTTAACTCTATAGGGACGACTTTTGGTCTCTAAAAGTTGATCTATGGAGACAACACCAATAGGGACCACCTTAATAACCTATAGGGAGGGGCCTATAGAAACAAAAGATGTGGATACCATATGTCGTTCCTATAGGTTTAAAAGACCTATATGGACGATAAGTCGTCCCTAAAAGTTAAAAAAAATTGGTTTCCACAGATGTTTTTCCTTGTTGTGTCTTGGCTTCTGACATTGCCCTCAATGTCTGCTAACTCCGGAAATTGTTGTTGCACTTCATCAACATCCTCCCAAGTGGCTTCTTCCAGTGGTTTGTTAAGCCATTTGACTAACACTTACGGCTTGTGATTATCAAGGTGATGATCAATGATGGTTTCCGGTAATGGCACTATGCCCATATCCAGAAAGACTTTCGTGAGGTCACCTACGGGATTCGAAACGGTACCATAGACCTACTTCAAAAGTGAGACGTGAAAAACCGGATGGATCTTAGATTCAGCCGGAAGATCTAACTTGTAAGGGACTTTACCTATGCGCTCCATTATCCTGAACGGCCCATAAAAACGTCGCGACAGCTTCTAATTAGAGCGATTGCTGACTGACATTTGACGGTATTTGTGCAGCCTCAGATAAACATAATCACCCACATGGAACTCTTTGTCAATACGTTTCTTATTAGCTTGTTTCACCATGCGGTTTTTGGTGACTTGAATAGAATCCTTAAAAGGCTGGAGAATACATTGATGTTGGACTAAGGAATCTTCGATGGAAGGAGTTTTAGTTGATCCTGGTACATAACTGTGAATTGCCGTAACATCTCGTCCATATAGTGCCCAAATAGGTTCCATTTTAATTGTTGAATGAGGACTTGTGTTGTACGAAAATTCAGCCAAGTACAAATATTGTTCTCGCGTTTTCGAAGCATCGAACACAAACGCCTTAAGGTACATCTCCAAGCCTCGGTTTATCATTTCCATTTGTCCATCCGTCCGTGGATGGTAATTAAGCACTCGAATGTAACAACTTGGTGCCCATTTGCTTGAATAATTCCTTCCAAAAGTGGCTTACAAATAACGGATCACGGTCTAAAATGATGGTTTGTGGTTGATGAGGATATATGCCGGAGCGGACCGAACACCGCTCACCCCAGGACCGATCACCCGACAGTCTTAAGCCGGACCATAAGTCACCAAGACCAGGACGCATCGGACGGGCCATACCGGAACGATCGACCAAGAGGATCTTCCTGAACTAACTCAGGGCCCACAACCCTAACCGCTTGATAGTGACTGGTCCGGCCGTAACTAACTTTCCATGTCAGCATACCCAAAAAGTATAAATACCCCATTTAGGCTCCACACAAAGGGGATGACGACTCTCTCTCTCTCTAAAAAACTCTCTTTCTCTCTCACTGACTTACTTACCCAAAAAGTATAAATACCCCATCCCCCCAAATACTTATTCCCACGCCTGAGCTTGGTCACAGAGAGGCCCCCCTCCCTGTGACGAGGCTAACGGTGTGTTTCTTTCTTGTGATCTTTCAGGTCTTAGCCAGGATCTATCCAGCTCGTACCGACTAGTAAGTGAGTCTTCAGTGGCGCCATCCCCTTGAATTCACATAATCTAACTCCTCAATCACTTTTCCTCGAAACGATGGAGTCTTCTTTCCCATCTAATGAGGATATTTTAGCGGGTAAAACCACATCTGTAACAACTACCTCCACAGTCCCTGCTAGCTCTGTTGTTTCACCAGGATTAGTAGCAGTACTCCCACCCATAAGCTCCGTAGTTATAGCTTCTGTTACTGCTCCTGTTTCCACACCATTGCCAGATTTTGATAACGCCTTTTTACTACGCAACGCGGATCTGCTACGACAGCTCCAACAACAAAAGTAACGCGAGGAGATGTTACAGAGTCTCCGAACAAACTTGTTTAGCAGTGCCTACCCAGGGGCCAACCCCATCTCCACGGGAGTTTTCTCCTCCGGATCAATGGTAAGTTTCGTAATCTCCACTCCTATAACAGCATGCATCTCACAAGGATTTACTTTCACAAATGCTTCAATAAGTAACGGTCTGTATGACCTGTTTCGCCAGGGATCTCTAGGTCTAAACCCTCAAGATCAGGAGCTAATCATGCCGTATCAACCAACGTCAATGACCTCCCAGTCAAAATTTATGTTGAGAATTGCTAATGCCCCACTCTCGGCAAAACTGAAAATGCCACCAACGTTGAAATTTATGATGGAACGTCCGACCCAAACGATCATATGTTCGCTTTCGCGGGAGCAGCCAAAGTCGAGCAGTGGCCCATGCCGGCATGGTGTCACATGTTTGCTCAGACACTCACCGGTCCGGCGTGAGTGTGGTTCGACGGATTGTCAGAAGGATCGATCGACCACTTTGAAGATTTCCGACGAGTCTTCTTACAAAACTTCTGCCAGCAAAGACGTTGTTCGAAAGATATCACTGAAGTCCACCACATAAAGCGCCGTGATGGTGAATCGGTGGAAGATTTCATCGATCGATTCAATCGAGAAAGTATGCAGATCAGTGGAGCAGCTGATCAACTTCGCGTTTCTGGATTCTGCCACGGGGTACGAAACAACCAGCTCGTAGAAAAACTCCATGAAGATTTACCAAAAACCATAGAGGTACTCATGGAACGGGCCTAAGCCTTTGTCCGAGGGAAAAGTGCCTGCGGTCAGCCGAACGAATCAGCAGCAAAAAGCGCAAAGGCTCGAACCACATCATGAAGACGGAACGCTTCCCCACCGAAGGACAGAAACAGTAATTGGAATCGTAACCGCAGCCCGTATCAGAAGTCCAATCGGAACAACATCCGAACGGGTCATGTGTGTTTCAACACTTTCTCCGAGCTGTCGAAGTCACCAAGCGAGATTCTCAGCACGGAAACCACACGGTTCCCCGTACCATCGAAGCAGCGTCCTATGTCTGACAAGCATTCCAAAAAATACTGTGAATATCACCGAGATAAAGGACATACAACCGATGAATGTTGGGCATTAAAGCAAGAGATCGAAAAGGCTGCCCAGTCTAGTAAGCTCTCTCATCTCGTAAAAGAGGTAAAAGATGGCAAGAAATCCGCAGCCGCAACTAATAACCCAAACACCGAAGCTGGAATCAATATGATCCGGTCCGCTGAACCAAGAGTCGTCAAACGATGGAACCAACACATGGCAGCTTGGATGCACCAGCTTACGTATTTTCCGGCGATTGACCTAGACGATGCTCGTGACGGCCCAATAACAATCTCAGCTGTAATTGCAGGACACCTCGTCCGGTGAATCTATGTAGACGGAGGAAGTGCTTTCGAAATAATGTACCTACAATGTTTCCCGCAATTGGCTCCGCAAACGAGGAAGAAGCTCATTGAAGTATCCACGCCGCTGATAAGTTTTTCGGGAGAAGTTGTTCGCCCAATCGGGCAAATTACTCTTCCGACTATGTTCAAAGACACTGATAAAAGCAGAACTGTCCAGCTAACATTTCTAGTCGTTGGTTCCAACTCCGAACACAACATAATACTCGGACGACCGGGATTAAGAGCTCTCGGAGCCATCAGCTCCACAATACATGGGGCCACAAAATTCCCCACCGAATCAGGAATCACCACCATCCTCTCCGAGTCAAGTTCTTTTGTAGTAGAACAGGCATGCGGTAGAAACAAGTGTTCAAAAGTTGGAAGTATCTACGAAACTTTGGGCGATCAATCCTGATTTTCCGGAGCAACAAGTGGCGATTGGAGCCCAACTCCCAAAACGAACAAAGAAGCTCCTATGGGAACTGCTTACCAATTCAATTGATGTATTCACCTGGCAGCATTCTGACATGCAAGGAGTCCCCAGGTCCATGGCTCAGCATCGTTTGAACGTAAAGGAGTCGATAAAACCGATAGCACAAAGAAAAAGACACATGGCTCCAGATCGAGCCAAATCGATCGCAAAGGATGTAAAAAGTCTCCTGGATGCCGGGATCATTCGAGAAGTCCGATATCAGACCTAGGTCTCTAACCCGGTCATGGTACGAAAAAAAAAGACAACTCCTGGAGAATGTGCATCGACTACACGAATTTAAACAATGTGTGCCCGAAGGATTGTTTCCCGCTACCAGAGATCGACGAGAAAATCGACTCTGTCGCCACATTCAGGTTAAAGTGTTTTTTGGACGCCTACAAAGGCTACCACCAGATACAATTGGCGGTCGAAGACGAGGATAAGATAGCCTTCGTTACCAATGAAGGGATATACTGTTTTACAAAGATGCCTTTCGGTTTAAAGAACGCCGGTGCGACATACCAACGGCTAATGAATAAGGCTTTCAAAGACCAGATCGATCGAAATCTGGAGGTATATGTTGACGATATCGTAATCAAGAGCAGTAACAAAGAAATCATGCTAAAAGACATCCTCGAAATGTTCACCAGACTCTGAAGCATCAACATGAAGCTAAACCCGAAGAAGTGTACATTCGGAGTGGAAGAAGGAAAATTCCTCGGAGTGATGGTCGGATCGCGAGGCCTGCGAGCCAATCCTGACAAGGTAGACACCGTCCTTACAATGAAACCACCGTCTTCGGTCAAAGAGATCCAGTCCTTAAACAGACGACTAGCTGCCCTCCATCGTTTCTTGTCAAAAGCTGCAGATATATCCCTTCCTTTTATGGATATGCTACGAAGAAGTTTCAATTCAGAATTCAAATGGTCAAGCGAAGCTGCTCATTCCTTCGATGAACTCAAGATTTATCAGAATTCAAGGATGAAGTACTGACGGTTTACCTCGCCGCATCACATGGTGCTATTAGTGCGGTTTTGGTCGCCCATCGGACCGGATCTCAAATTCCTATTTATTATGTTAGTCGAACGTTGAAAGATTATGAAACAAGGTACCCGAATATGGAAAAATTAGCTCTTGCATTGGTACACGCCTCACGCAGGCTCCGACGGTATTTCCAAGCCAATCCGATCGATGTCCATACTGACCAAAGAATCCAACACGTTTTACGAAGGCCCGAAGTGTCTGGTCGGATGGCAAAATGGGCGATCGAATTGGGTGCTTTCGACATAACGTTCCGAACCAAGGGACCGCTAAAGGGGCAAGTGATAGCAGATTTCCAAGTAGAGATGCTAGAGGATGAAGAAGTTGCAAGGCCAGAGCAGACTCCAAAAAAGCCCTGGTCACTATATACAGATGGAGCTTCGAGCGCCGAAGGTGCGGGCGCCGGGCTGATACTGACCGACCCGGATGGAATAGACATGACGTACGCCTTGCGATTAGAGTTCAAAAGCTCCAACAATGAAGCCGAGTATGAGGCGCTACTTGCCGGTCTACGGCTAGTGGCAAAATTCGGAGCAAAAAATGTCGTAGCGCACGTTGACTCTTTACTCGTGGCGAATCAGGTGAACGGCGAATACGAAGCAAGAGAACCTAACATGCTCGAATACTTAGAGCAAGTAAGGCAAGCAATGGAGGTATTCGCTTTTTGCAGTATCGAGCATATCCCCCGCAACAAAAACAAGAAAGCTGTTGGCATCTGTATCGTTCAGCCATCTGGCAAAGGAGGTGCGGGTCGAAGTTTTGTCTGCACCATCGATCGCCGCTCTGCAAGTCATGCAAATAGAAGCCCCAACTCAAACTTGGAGACCCCAATCATAAACTACCTGGTCCACGATGTCCTACCAATTGATAAAGCAGAGGCTCGAAAAGTAAAGATCAAGTCACTTCAATACCAAATGCAGGATGGGGGATTATATCGGAAAACTTTCATGGGTCCACTTTTGAAATGCCTTGACCCTGAACAAGCAAGCTACATCATAAGAGAGATACACTACGACATCTGTGGTATCCACGCCGGGCCAAAAATGATCGTAACCAAGGTAAAAAATGCGGGATATTACTGGCCCGGAATGCACGAAAGTGTAGTAAAAGAACTTCAGCAATGTAATGAATACCAAAAGCACGCACCAGTGAGTCTTCGAGCCAACAATGAAATGATTCCTGTAACCGCAGCGTGGCCTTTTCAGAAATGGGGCGTCGATATAGTCGGAGCCTTCCCGCGATCTAGTGGAAGCGCACAATACCTGTTGGTCATAGTAGACTACTTCACCAAATGGGTAGAAGCAAGACCTTTCACAGTGATCTCCGGTTACAACGTGACAAGATTTTTCTGGGAGCAAATCGTATGCCGCTTCGGCCTCCCACTATACATAGTGAGTGACAATGCAAAGCAGTTCGCAGAAAACCCATTCAAGCGATGGTGCGAAAGTTTGAAGATTAACCAAGTTTTCTCTTCGCTCGCTCACCCTCAAGGAAACGGGCAGGTGGAACAGATAAACCGCCGAATCGTAGATGGCATTAAGAGAAGACTTGGGTATGAAGGCAAAGGGTGGGCAGACGAGCTGCCAAACGTCTTATGGGCCCATCGAACCTTACACAAAACGAGCAACGGAGAAACACCATTTAGCCTTACGTACGGCACCGAGGCGGTGATTCCGCCAGAGATCGGGCTTCCGAACCAAAGGTGCAAGAATTGGGAAGAAAACGAACAAGAGCTCCGATCCAATCTCGACATGTTGGAAGAGCGTCGGAACGTAGCGGTGATCAAAGAAGCCCGGTACAAGAAAAAAATCGAAAAATACTACAATGCTCACGCCAAACTTTACAAGTTTAAGGTCGGAGATTACGTACTCCGAAGCAATGATGCAAGCAGGACTGAGTCACCAAGGAAGTTGGCCCCAAAATGGGAGGGACCGTACCGGGTCAAAGAAGCTATTGACAAAGGATCGTGCGTGCTTGAAAGGATTGATGGTACCCCCGTCCCAAGAACATGGAATGGGATTCATCTAAAGAAATGCTTCATGTGACCGAACAGTCACCATTGCACCAGAAAGATCGCTTTTATTTCATGTTATTTCCATTTACTTATGTAAAATCGGGAGGTTAATGCCCCGTGCGTATTTCCAATTTTCGTTAAAATCTGGGAGGGTCTACCCCGGCAACTATGTTTTTTGCTACTTAATAAAGCGATCTACATTTTAGTTGGTGCGAAAATAACATGTTGATTTGTAAGTTCGAACGATAAAATGTGCACAAAACGGGCCACGACCCATGCCTCGTGCCGATCGAGAACGCTTAAATAGTTAAAAATAATAAAATCTATTAAGCATAATAGTTCGAACCAAACCTAAAACAGATTAGCACGACTCGGGCAATCAAAGTTAAAAGCTTAATGAGTCTATGCTACTATCCGGGCTCTAATAAATGTCCGGAAAAATACAAGTGTTTTGACAAAGTGCTAAGTTTGGACGCAAATTAAGCTAAAATCAAACATGAACATCACCACCAAGGCTATAACGATTGATTCAAACATCAGGAAAAAAGTAGAATGTTATATTATACGATTACATGCCCAGATTGAAAAGAAAAAAAAAAGACAAACCAAAAAGAAAATTGTCGAAAATTGTCCGTTTAACCCTCCTTCACAATCGGGAGTTTGCTTTTTTTCTTTTATAATAGCAAAAGGTTCGTTCACTAGCTCCGAAACCTTGTCAAGGACTGAAATATGGAAATTGTCGAAAGCCTTAATAGAAGATTCGAGTACGTCTTTGGCCCCTTCGTCGTATCCAAGGACTTCGTTAACTGTTTTAACCGAAGCCTTTGCAGCTTAAAAACCTTGTTTAATTCCATCATTTACGCCAACGGCGTTAACACTGTTAACCAAGTCAGCTACGACCTTCTCTAGCCCCGGGCTCTGATGCACCAGTTTAACAACCCAGGCAACCCCCTAGGTCATAAACCATTGATTTGTAAGAAGAAGCTCCGACACCCGCCCGTACAAACCAGTCATCTCTTCGTCATAATGACTTAACATACCAGACATATCTGCAAACGCAGCTTGATGAGACTCAACGGCCCTGCCTCAAGCCCTCTCAAGTTCCGCTTTATCCGAAAGATAAAAGCATCACGACAATAATTAGCCCGAAGCACTGGAGAATATAAGCAAAAGAAAAAATAAAACTCACCGTTCACAAGACGGAGATGGTCGGCCAACAGCTGGTCGTATGAAGATTGCTTCTTCTTCTGTTCTGACTTGTTTCCCTCTTCGACCTCCAGTAATCTTTTCTCCAACTCTTCAAACTTTAACTTCAAGGATTCCAAGTCTTGAACGGCTTTGTCTCGAGCTTCAAAGGCAGCCGCAGCAGAAGCTTGAGAAGCTTTGTTTATCTCCTTCGTCTCTAAGACCTGTTCTCTCAAACGGTCTACCTGGGCATGAAGAGAAGAAAGCTCCTGCTTGGTCTTTGACCGGATGTTCTCTTCATTCTTTAAAGAAGCAACCTCGCGCTCATACCGAAGACAATTAGATTCAGCCTCAACCCATCGTTTATACGTCTCGACCACCAAAGAATTGGACTGGGCCTGATTTAACATTAGAGCATTACAAAGTTCAGGTCCGCTCATCCTACGGTAGTAAAAATGTTCAGCAGGAGTGCCGATGAGGAACAGGGACATCTTCGCCGAAAGAGCATCGATAATTCTATCCTTATTGACCAACGACCAATCTGGAACATACTTCTCCGAAGCTTGAACGGAATCCACATCCATCGCATCGCCCGAACCTAGCTCTCGACAAACAAACATGGCCTCAGTTTCGTACCACAATGAAGACGAAGAAGCACTATCCCCGCCATCAAGTTGTTGAGGACTTGGCCTCGAGACATTAGACTCAACTCCAGTCGTAGGCTTACCCGATGGAGATAAGTCCGTCTTCTTGAGAATCAGAGGATCGGGCATTTCAGTATCAACAACTACCTTGGTGGTCGGACCACCAAATGACAATGGGCTCGGAGGAAAAGTGAACGGCCGATCCCTCGGGGTCTTGCCACCGTGAAGATGGGCACTCAAGTTCTCCAGTAAACCCCCAGCCGCAGAAAACTCCGTGACCTGATCCGTATCATCCTCCAAAACGATCATCTTGGAAGATAACTTGGTTTTCTTTAACCCTTTCGGGTTCGGATCAGATTTCAATGACGGGTTCCGACTCCTCTTCAGATTTATCTGGTTTATCACCCGCATCATCACCTTCTACGTTCATACCCTCATCCTCGACAGACAGATGCTCCGAGCCGTATGGAATGACTTTTGAGCCAGAATTCTTAGTTCCGCTTGAACCAGTCCTTTTCCCTTTACCATTGTCTGCAGCCGATGCAGCACGAATCGGAGAAACATTCACCATCTGTACCGGAGGATTCGAGCCACCCTAGCCACCAGCAGCAACAGGGTTCCTAATTGCATACAAATTTTCATCAACTATCGACAGGTACGGCGGATCCCCCTTCGGCGTCTTCGTCGCTCGAATATCCAATTCGCCGGAATCGAAGGACTTCAACATCAAGGCATCTTTCAAACCCATAACTGCACAAAGCAAACAATTTATAATGAACATACGTGTGTGTATATATATATATATATATATATATATATATATATAGGGGAGGGTTTAAATGAGAACGCTAAATATCGCGAGAACCGTGAGAACGAATAAAAAAACCACGAGAACTTGGTCAAAAATAATTCAAATTCAAATTTTCTTTTTACACTTATCATTATTGTTCGAATACAATGTTAGAAATTAAATTTAAACATTTAAATTTACATGAATTCGTAAATAAAGAAAATTTACACATGTGTAAGTTTGTCATTTACACATGTGTAAATTTGTTATATTTACACATGCGAAAAAATATAGTAAGAGTGATTTTGAGAGGAGAAATGAATTAAATGATGTTGTAAATTCTTTTTTGATGTTGTATTTTAATTACAATGAGGTTTTTATTAAAAAAATTCAGTTTTGATTGGTTTTTTCATTTGTTCTCACGGTTCTCGCAATATTTAGCGTTCTCAAGATAACCCTCCCCTATATATATATATAAAGAAGAAACGTAGAACGACGTCCGAATAAAGAGCGTAACTAACCCTCTCCGTTACAACGAAGTGTCGGGAAATACTCAGGTTCGGGCCACATCGTGCTTATCCTTCCCATGACAAGGATGTGTTTCGGAAATTTTTTAATGCGACCAGCCTCCTTGATCAGGGCAGCATATAAACCTTTGTTAAATTGGAAATCTTCAGAAAGAGGACCGGGGAGATGCGACCTCCTCGGTCTCCAAGCCATTTCGGCAGGAACACAACGATCGTCCACCTAAAGGAAACGGTCTGTCCAATCCTTCAGGCTCGATGTGACCCACGAGAAGTAGGTAGCATTCTTATTCCGAGCCTCGATGGTATACCAATCTCCGGTTCGGTTCAATCTATAAAAAGCCCGAAACACATCCAAATCCGGGTCCGATTCCAAGCCACGGCAAGCCAATTCGAATTGACACACTTTGGCTAAGCCAAAATGGTTCATTTGAGATAAATGAACCTCATGAAACATCAAGACTCTGATCAAAAACTTGGTCAACGGAAGTCGATAGTTGCAATAATCGAACATCCTAGTATAAACCCCAATCTTCCACGAGACAAAGGGATAGATGGTCGTATCCTTCTCAGGCAGAGTCGGATTAAGGGAAGATGCGATCGAATACTGACTGACGAACCATTCCAGACCATTTTGGTTCAAAATATTGAAACAACTGGACATGTTACTCTTGTTCGCCATACTCAGAAAACATAGCTAACCTGCTTATAAATGGCGATCCGGTGAGTCAAGAAGGAGATAGAAGTGAAAGAAGAAACCAGAGAAGGAGGATACAAAAGTGAAAAATAAAATCACTTTTCTCTCCCTATTTATAGAAGAGATAAACCACCTCAACTTCACCCAATGAGAAATTGACATGTCATGGCATGGCGGTGACGCATGTCAAACGTCACGTCAGTAAAAGAAAGGTTAAAGTAACCGTCAGTCATTTAGTGAAAGTAACCGCCAGAAAAAGAAATTCAAAATCAAATAAAACCGCCAAAATAAAAACCAAATCAAACCTCTGAATTAGTTCGAAGCTTTACTAGATAAACGCCACGAACTAGGGGGACTTGATGAGGATATGTGCCGGATCGGACCGAACACCGCTCACCCCCGGACCGATCACCCGACAGTCTTAAGTCGGACCATAAGTCACCAAGGCCACGACGCATCGGACGGACCATACCGGAACGATCGACCAAGAGGATCTTCCTGAACTAACTCGGGGCCCACAACCCTAACTGCCTAACAGTGACTGGTCCGGCCGTAACTAACTTGCCATGTCAGCATACCCAAAAGGTATAAATACCCCATTTAGGCTCCCCACAAAGGGGATGACGACTCTCTCTCTCTCTCTCTCTAAAAACTCTCTTTCTCTCTCACTGACTTACTCCATCCCCCCAAATACTTATTCTCACGCCCGAGCTTGGTCACAGAGAGGCCCCCCTCCATGTGACGAGGCTAACGGTGTGTTTCTTTCTTGTGATCTTTCAGGTCTTAGCCAGGATCTTTTGAGGCTCTTCTCTATCCAGCTCGTACCGACTGGTAAGTGAGTCTTCAGTGGTAAACCATGTAAGCGATATATTTCCCTCATAAAGATTGAAGCTAAGGACACGATGGTATAAGTGGTTGGTAAGGCAACAAAATGCGTAAATGGTAATTCTGTTAACATGTGTTTTAATAATATGATTAAAACAAGTATGTGGCAAAGTAGGTTAGGACACCCTTCAGATCAAGCTCTATCTATACTAAAACATGATTTAGGAATCAAAACTTTTGAAAATCAACCGGGTGAAATTTGTCATAGAGCAAAACATGTTAGAGTACCTTTTCCACTTAGTGATCATAAATCCAAATCTATCGGAGAGTTAATACACTTAGATTTTATGGTTTTAAATATTTTTAACTGGTGTTGATGATTTTTCAAGAACAGCTTGGTGTTACTTTCTTAAAAATAAAATAAAAGTTTTTAAGAATCTAGTTGGTTTTTATGAGTTACTAATAACACAGTTTAATAAAAAGGTTAAGATATTTAGGAGTGATAATGATACATAATTTGTTAATAAGCAAGTAAGTATGTATTGTAAATCAAAGGGTGTTTTACATCAAACATCCTGTGTTTATACACCACAACAGAATGGTGTGGTGGAAAGAAATGAGTTTTATTCTAGAGATGTGAAGTTTTATGAATAAATTTATCCTTTTAGGTCTAAACAATGGAGTGATCATGAAGTTATTGTAAATGAATTTTTGAATCACATTAACTTTTTTTACTGTTATGAAACAATTATATCCATTGTTTCTGAAACTCCCAATGATGAAGAGGGCATCGCTGGATCTCATGACACTTCTAGTGATGATTAGCAGCCAGTTCCCTTTACATTTGCCACTACTAGTCAGACTGACTCTAATTAACCTTTAGGATCTAGGATAGAGAGTAGTAGGTAGTAGGGAGGAACTTGGTAGGGCTGAGGACACAGAAGTGTCAGGTGCTGACCAACCCATCAAAGGGAAACTTAACTGGTCTTAGAAGGTCTTCTAGAAATGTATTTGTTCCTAAGAAGTTTGATGGGTTTGTCTTAGATGGTAGAGTTAAATATGGTATAGATAAAGTTGTTAACTATGCATGTTTATCTGCTAAGAATTTTTGTTTTGTTGGTAATGTGAATAAAACTATGGAACCAAGCCTATGATGAGGCTTTAAAGAATCCTATGTGGGTTGAGGCTATTAACTCTGACATGAAAGCCTTATTTAGGAACAATACTTGGGTTCTAACTGATTTAAAATAAAATATAAATCAAATGGTGAAGTTGAACGGTTTAAAGCTAGGTTGGTAACAAAAGGGTATAATCAAAGAAAATTGATAGATTTTGGTTAAACTTTTTCACCTGTTATTAAGATGGTCACTGTAGTCTGTTGTAAGTCTAGCTATTGAACAAGGTTGGTCATTGTTCCAACTTGACATAAATAATGCTTTTTATATGGGTCAATAACTGAAGATGTTTATAGAACACTGCCTTAAGGTTATTATTCTAAAGATGAGACTAAAGTATGTAAATTGGTTAAATCTTTAGATGGTCTTAAAACAAGCACCTAGGAAGTGGAATGGAAATCTGATAGAAGTATTGTCTGATATAGGCTTTGTTCAGAGTGTGTGTGATCATTTTTTTTGTGTTAAAACAGTCTTGTGTGTTTGTTGTATTACTTGTGTATGTTGATGATATTGTGATTACCAGAAACTATATTAGTGAAATAAATCAGATTAAAAAAGTGTTAAGTGAAAGCTTTAAAATCAAAGATCTTGGTGTTTTAAAGTACTTTTTAGGGATAGAAGTGCTATATGATAAAAGTAACATTTTCTTAAACCAAAGAAAGTACTGTTTAGAATTGTTAAATGAATTTGGATATCTTGGTTGTAAACCTGTTAATGCACCAATAGAACTTAGTCATATTATCACATCTAAAACAATTAAAGATGAACAAGTTTTAAAAAAGTGTAAACTGCCATTTTGGTCCCTGTGGTTTGGGCACTTTTGCCATTTTAGTCCAAATCTCAAACTTTTTACATCTGGGTCCCTGTGGTTTGCATTTTGTTGCCATTTTAGTCCAAAACTCAAAAACCCCATTTTTTTACTGTTGCAACCTCCTATTTTGTCTTTTAGTTCAGGGGCATTTTGGTCATTTTGCTTTTCATTTAACATATTAATAATTAATATAACATATTAATAAAAGCTGTTCATCATCCCCAAAATGCAGAAACAACTCTATTCAAAACCCCCCCCAAATCACTCTCCAAAATCATCCAATCTGAACTCTATTTTGACCCAGATTATATCCATATCAATCCTGCAAAATTGAGTTTGACTTCCCAAATTCATGATCAAATTCAAAGCATCCAACTTCTAATTGTAGTCAAACTCATTGACTTTGAATCTGCAATATCTTCATTAACCTGATAACATGCATCCTCTGACCTTTTATAACCCCCATCCCAAACCAAAAAAGATGACACTTTTATTTTCAATGTTGACCTGAACCAAACCCAGCAACATGAATCATTCAAAAACCCCATCAGAGAGAACGAGAGAAGAACATACCTGACGGAGACGATGAATGACGCCAGTGATTGAGGCTGCCACCACCGCCCCCATCTGCCACCACCGCCCCCATCTCTCTACACCACCAGCAGCAAACACCAGCCACCACCGCCCCCATCTACCACCACCGCCCCCATCTACCACCACCGCCACCACCATCTTCGCAATACACCAACCACCACCGAGAAAGCCCTCTCCGACGACCAGATCCGTTTCAAGAACCACCTCAAACAATGTTGGGTGTTCGTTGATACATCTTCTTCGTATTTGAAATCTGAAGGGAGTTCGAAGTCGTCGTCTTCTTCGTCGTAGTTGTAGTTTTCGAAGTCGTCATCTTCGTCTCCGGCGAATTCGTCGAAATCTGGGAGATCTGGATCGTGGGTTGAGGTGGGTGAAGGTGAAGGTTCTGGTTCTTCGAGGAAGCTGAGGTTTTCGTCGTCGTCTTCATCGGTGGAGGTTTGTTTAGAGAGAGAAAGTGGGGTGAAGTGAGAGAGGATGAGGAGTGTGGAAAGACAGAGGATGGGTATGTGTGTGAATGTCTGTATGTATATATATATAATATATAATTAATTTTGTTTTAATTTATTAAAAGAGTAAATTAAAATGACCAAACTACCCCTGCAGATAAAGACAAAAAAAGGACCTTAAAACAGTAAAAAATGAGATATTTTGAGTTTTGGACTAAAATGGCAACAAAATGCAAACCACAGGGACCCAGATGTAAAAAGTTTGAGATTTGGACTAAAATGGCAAAAGTGCCCAAACCACAGGGACCAAAATGGCAGTTTACTCTTTAAAAAATGTAACAGGTTTATAAAAACTTGTAGGGAAGTTGATTTACTTGTCATTAGCCAGACCAAACATAAGTTAGGTTATCCGGATCATTAGTCAATTCATGCACTCACCTTTAGAATCACATTTGAGAATTGCCATGAGATTGCTCAGATATTTGAAGCAATCTCCAAGTAAAGGATTGTTGTTTAAAAAGGTCAAAGTTTTGACTTAGTTAGTTATGTTAATTCTGATTGGGGAAAGTACGCACTAATACAAGAAAGTCTGTTACTGGGTACTGTGTATTTCTGGGGGAATCATTGGTATCCTAGAAAACCAAGAAACAAAGTGTTGTTTCTAGATCTACTGCAGAAGCAGAATATAAAGCAATGTGTTCTGTTTCGTGAGAGTTAATTTGGACTAGAAATGTGTTAAGTGAACTTGGTGTTGTATGTAATTTGCCTATGAAGGTGTATTGTGACAGTAAAAATGTCATTTCTATCTCTACGAATCCAATGTTTCATGAGAGAACTAAGCACTTTGAGATTAACTTACATTTTTTTAGAGAAAAAAATTGCATGTGGATTAATTAATCCAAAAAAAAAAATGAGTCTGAGTATCAAGTTGTATGCATGAGTTTTTTTTTATAAAATTTTGGGATTGATTAACATGTATAGTATATGAATGAAGTGAGAATGTTGAAAAGTATACGTTAATTCATATACTTGACATGTTGGTTATTTATATTACACGTTGATATGTTGCATTTGACTTGTTTGTCTAAATGTGTGCAGATAATCAAACATGAGGGTCTAAAGTGTAACTGTTGTTGTTTAAGAGGGACTGATGATGAGCATGTGTTGGAGAAAAGGGTTAAAGTGTAACTCGGTATTGTGTGTTGGTATATAAAAGAAGTTAGGGTTTCTGACACCTCATTCACATCTTCTCTCTCACTGCGTCTGTTATGGTTTGTTATTTTTTGTTGTTTGATCCTGCGTGATCTTGTATCTTTCATCCGTTATTCTTGTTATTGACCAACTGTTGTGTTGTTATCTTCATAGATCTTACAATTTGTAAAATCTAGGGTTTGGTGGGTGATTTCTGGGTTGGTTAAATAATAAAGTTTTGGTCGCCGTTTTGTCACTATATCATCTGTTACATTCTTATTTTTTACACCACCCACACCACCTCTTCTTCAATCTATCATCACCACCAGCTGCCACCATCCTCCACCATAACCACCACCTAATTCAGCCCCTGCTTGAAGCAGTGGCGAAGCTTGAGATTTCCGACCGGGGGTCGAAAACGTACATACCTAAAAAAAATTATAAAACCGGGTAGTCAAAAACGTATATACCCAAAATTTTATATACGAAAACTACATACTCTCTACTACTGTTTTGGTCAAAAATTACCGAAGCAATTAAGTGATCAAATTAGTTTTGTGAGGTAGTGTGCTAGCAGTGTTTATAGAAAATATGTTGATTCAGTTGTTTGCAAAAAACAGTTTTCAGGATATAGCTCAGGATACCGAGCTATATAAATAATCAAACAATGAGCAAAAAAGTAAAGGTGGCCACGAGATATACGAAGAAAGCCCTTGATCAATCTAGATCTCCAGCATAAAACCTCGGGAGCTGACAATCGTCGGCTGCCTTGTTCTTCTTATTACTTCAAAATTCAGGATACAGTGCAGGATATGGCTCAGATCGATACTAAGTGTTACAATGATTGCAAGTGATGAGTGTTAATGTGTGATTGTTGCTGGAAAGAAGAATGTGAGAGTTAGAGAGCTCGGATTGTGTGTGTTTCCTATGATCTAGCCATCCTTATTTATAGTTACAAGAATTAACTAAGAATGCTAAAAATCCGGGATACTTGGAATATTCCCTTCTGAACGTCGGGGGGCTGTTTTAACTTGTTTTCCACGTGCATATTAACTATAACTCCGGGTCTTCAGCTCACATAGCCGTTACAACATCAATTGCATTGATTAGCATCCGAAATTCTAGCAGAATATGCCTTTCTTCAATGCTGACCGTTACAAGACCCATTCTTCCGCCATCAACGTCCTTATCCTAACCAATTTGAGCGATTCTTCAGGATGACTTGGTCCTCATGAATGTTAGTCCCTTGTAACCAACGTTTACAAGCAAATTGTTAGTAACTACCAGGATACTGCCTCAGGATGTTACCAATATCCTGATCCGGTATCCTGATTGTAATCAACTATCATAAAATCAAGATATTGTGTCAGGATATGGGCTCAGAATTTCACCCATAACGATTGTCCCCAAAAATATAACTGTTGGATATCCTGATTCCAACGGATATATTTTTTAGTCATTCAACATCCTTAATGAGATAGAGATGTTAATGCGACTTCGTGCAACATCCAAGGTTATACTTTCTCATAAGTAAGTAATCTTCTAGCATGTCTGGTAAGGATATCTGCTTTAAATATTCCTGCATATGTTTGGTTACTTCAGAATATTATCATGTAATGAAATTAGAATTACTCCCTTTTACGCAGATTCCACCAAGGACCCTGCTACTTTCGATCTAGAGGAGCTTGACAGCTTTTCTAAGCCTGCCTTGGTGAAAAAGGAGCCATCTGTTGCCACCAGCTCTAAGCCCTCTGCTGCTGCTGCCGAAGGTTTCTCTTATGATGACCTTGGCTTCGTGGAATCCATCGAGCCCTTGACCTCCTTTCTGTATTTTTCTTTGTAGGGTCTAAATCATCTGGTCATCCTGTACTCAGAACAATTTTAATTTCATGCATGCTTAGAACAATTTAACAGTTGGAGGTGGAGGGATCCTGTGTTTTCAGGACGAAGCCTTCAACTGTTTATGTAAATATGCTTTAAAAACTTAATTGTGTTCTTGGTGGATGGGTCTCTTTTTGAGATGAAACCAAGAATACAATCTTTTGGACCATTAATAATAAACTAACCTTTTAGCCTTATTTGTTGTTGTTATGTTTTTATTTTGAAAGGTGTGTTTTGAATATCCTGATCAAATATCCTGGTCAGGATACTGATGAAATGTTCAATACTTTTGTCATCAAAATGTTAGACAAAACTTGGTTGAATATGACTTTTTAGAAAAGTTAGATCATTTAGATAAGGTTTTCAAGACTTGAAAAATAATAAATCATACCAAAAACACTTAGGCAATAATTTCCAACCTCAACCTTTGAATCCTTTGCAATGTCCCCGGCATGGATGTCCCCTGTCTTTAAACCTTTGAAGGGATATTGCACACTTGAGTATCTCTTCACTTAGTGATTAAACTTCGTAGCTTTTCACCAACAGAAGAACGTGTGTAAACACAATCGTAGTTTGTCATATCTTTGGAACTTGTCAAAAAGCTTAGTTTCACTAGGGATAAACCCTTAATATTCTGGGGATAAACCCTTAGTATCCTGGGGATAAACCCTTAGTATCCTGGGGATAAACCCTTGTTTTCGTGCGCTACAGGCGGGAGTGTATAAACTCCAAGACTTAGAAAGGTGAAAACCTTTAAACCTTAGAGAGTATGAAAATACCCTTTCGTGAGAGAGGGTGATCAATCCTCATATACCTTAAGGATCCAGGATATAGCCAATAATAATGAAATTGTCAGCCACTTTTACATGAACTGGTCCCGCTATCTTGAACTATTCCTGGATAACTTGCGCTCCAGGGGGGGTCTTTAAACCCAATTCGAGAGAAAGGTGAATACCTTTAAACCTTTGAAGGGATATGAATCCCTTAAACGTGAGAGAGGGGGCCAATCCTCTAATCTTTCGGTTCATCTTGAGCGTATATCCTAGAGTTATATCCTGAAGCATATTCTGCAAAACATTATTTAAACTAAGGTAGGTGTTAGCTTGGCTAGCACCCCTCTGATGCTTAAGTCAGTATTGGGTTCAAAAGAATAAATAAATTTAAACATATTTAAAAGAGATAGAATTCATACCATCCTGAGTTAAAAATTAAATTCTAAACTCACTTGAAATAGAGCTTAAGGTGTATAGCATTCCAATATTTTAGTAACATATCCCCTTCCATATTCTTGAGTCGGTATGCTCCTTTCCCAGATTCTGATTTCATCTCATAGGGTCCTTCCCATTTTGGAGCTAATTTTTCATCGGCAGGGTTGGTTGTATTCTGGAAGGCTTTTCTCAACACCCAATCTCCAACTTGAAACCTTATAGTCCTTAGATTCTTGTTATATGCTCTGGATATCCTCTGTTGATATGATGTCATCCTTAGTTTTGCTGCATCTCTTGTCTCATCAACAGTATCCAACTCTTGACAAAAGGCTTCAGGATTTGACTCAGGATCCCGGAGGCTTGATCTTGCTGTAGGTATCACCATCTCTGTCGGGATCACTGCTTCTGCCCCAAATACTAAAGAAAATGGGCTCTGACCAGTTGCACTCTTTACTGTCGTCCTATCAGCCCATATAACAAATGGTAGTTCCTCTGCCCATCTTCCTTTTTTAGCACCTAATCTCTTCTTTAAGTTGTTGACAATTATCTTGTTTGAGGATTCTGCTTGTCCATTTGCTTGAGGATGTACTGGGGTTGATGTGATCATCTTGATCCCCCAACTTTTGCAAAATTCAGTGGTTCTCTTACTGATGAACTGAGAGCCATTATCACAAATTATCTCAGCTGGTACCCCAAATCTGGTCAGGATATTCCTCTTTATGAAGGATACCACTTCTTGATCCCTGACTTGAACAAAGGGCTCAGCTTCAACCCACTTGAAGAAATAATCTGTCATTGCCAGCATAAAAACTTTTCCTCCTGGAGCTTTTGGGAGTTTCCCCACTATATCCATACCCCATTTCATGAATGGCCAAGGGGATGCAATAGGATATAATGGCTCAGCAGGCTGATGCAGTATATTGTTGTGCCTCTGACATGCATCACATCTTCGAGCATATTCTGCAGCATCTTTTCTCATAGTCGGCCAATAGTACCTGTTCTTAGCACCTTTAAGAATAATGATCTGCCCCTAGTATGTTGCCACAGTCCCCTTCATGTATATCCTGAAGTACCTCTTTGGTCTTAGGATCCTCCAAGCATCTTAGGTATGGACCTGCAAGAGATTTCTTATACAAAATATTATTTATAATAGTAAAACGAGATACCTTCATCCTGAAAGCCCTAGGATTTGCATCCTTTGGGATATCTCCTTCTTGAAGATACTTCACAATTGGGGTCATCCAGGATTCAGGATCCTCTTCAGGACATCCATCACCAGGATCCTGGATACTTGCTACTTCTTTATCCTGAGATTTGAAATGTTCTATCGTAGGATATAAGATGTGCACTATTGGTATCTGAGTTCCCTCCGGTATCCTGACAGTAGATCCTAAGTTTGCTAGAGCGTCAGCTTCAACATTCTTTTCTCTTGGTACCTATTCAAGTGTAAAAATTTCGAAATATCCTGCTAATTTTTTAACAATTTCAAGATATTCAGCTAACTTTTCACCTTTTACTGCATAAGATCCATTGAAATGGTTAGTAATCAACAGGGAATCAACATATACTTGTAAACATCTAATATTCATATTTTTAGCCAATTCTAATCCTGCTATCAGAGCTTCATACTCAGCTTCATTATTGGTAGCAGAAAATTCACATTTAATAGCTTGGGGTAATATGTCCCCCTGTGGCGATTTTAGTAGTATCCCTAATCCTACACCTCTTATGTTGGATGCACCATCAGTATGTAATATCCAAAATTCTGAACTTTCACCTAGTAGTTGTACTTCTAGGTCGGCTTTATCTCGAATATCACTACTAAAATTAGCCACAAAGTCTGCTAAATCCTGAGACTTTATAGCATTCCTAGGTTCATATACTAAATCATAGGCACTTAACTTTATAGACCATTTAGCCATCCTACCCGAGATCTCAGGTTTCCTAAGCACATTTTTAACAGGATAATTAGTTTTAACATGAATCCTATGTGTCTCAAAATAATGTCTAAGCTTAGTCGATGCCATAACTAGGGCTAATATCAATTTTTCTAGGTGTGAGTATCTAGTTTCAGCATCTAATAAACTTTTACTGACATAATAAACAGGATACTACTGACCTTCATGATCCTTTACCATAACATCACTTACTGCATTCCCTGATACTGTAAGATATAGTGACAGAGGTTCACCATCCTCGGGCTTCATGAGTAGAGGTGCACTTGAAAGATATTGCTTTAATTCCTGTAGGGCAACTTCATGTCTTTCTCCCCATTCAAACTTTTTGTTCTTCTTCAGGATATCATAAAATTCTTTGCATTTCTCTGAGGATCTTGATATGAACCTGTTCAATGCTGCAACTCTTCCAGTTAGCCTTTGCACATCCTTCATGTTGGATGGTGATTTGAGATCTAGGATAGCTTTAATTTGTTCTGGGCTTGCTTCTATCCCCTTCTTGGTCACCATATATCCTAAAAACTTTCCTGCTCCCACTCCGAAATGGCACTTAGCGGGATTCAGCTTCATATTATACTGGTCCAGGATATTGAAGGCACACTCTAGATCCTGGAGGTGATTCTCCGCTTTCTTGGATTTCACCACCATATCATTAATATATACTTCCATCGTGTCCCCCAGCTTATTCTTGAACATCATATTGACCAGCCTCTTATATGTCGCACCTGCATTTTTTAAACCAAAGGGCATGGCAGTATAACAGTAAATACATGTGGGTGTCATGAATGTTGTGTCTTCCTGATCAGATGGTTCCATTTGGATTTGTTGAAATCCTAAGGATGCATCCATAAAGGTCAGCATTTCATGCCCAGCAGTTGCATCTACCATTGAATCGATATGAGGTAACGGGAATGGGTCTTTAGGACAAGCTTTATTGAGGTCTGTGTAGTCTACACAGACTCTCCACTTCCCATTCTTCTTCTGGACCACCACCACATTTGCTAGCCATTTAGGGAACTTGACTTCCCTAATCATCTTGGACTTCAACAGCCTTTCTACCTCTTCTTGAATAATTGCATTCCTTGCAGGAGCAAATTTTCTTCTCTTTTGTTGAATAGGCCTGGAAGACTTGTCAATTCCAAGTTTGTGAGTTATGATATCTTTTGGTATACCTGTCATGTCTTCATGTTTCCATGCAAATGTGGATATCCTGCATCTTAGAAAGTTAGTTAGCTGATTTTCAATATCCTGAGGGATATTAGCCCCTACAAGCACCGAGATATCTGGATTATCCTGATCCAGGATAACTTTCTTAACATCCTGCTCCGAAGCTTCCATGATATCCTGGGCTTGTATCCTTAATTGCTATCATGCCCGGGATTTTGCCAAGGCTTTCATTGAAGAAGAGTAGCATTCCTTCGCCTCTTGTTGATCACTTTCCACTTTGACTACCCCCCAAGGAGTAGGAATCTTGACACACTGATGATAGGTGGAAGGTACAGCTTTCATATCATGAATCCATGGCCTGCCTAATATAATATTATAGCAGGATAATTAATCCATGACACAAAACCGTTGCATCGAATTCACTCCTTCAACATATACGGGCAGCTTTATCTCCCCAACAGTGTTCTTTGCTTCTCCACTGAATCCTACAAGCACAGTGGACTTCGAGGTAATCTCCATTTCTGGGATGTTCATTCTCTTCAAGGTTTCCAATTGGATGATGTTGACCGAGCTGCCATTGTCTACCAATATCTCTAGCGTACAAAATGGTTAGCAATATATAAAGTGATTACCAAACCATCATGGTGAGGATCCTGGATGTTATCCCAGTCGTCACTGTCGAATGTTATCAATTTGTCATTTGTAAGCGTTGCCATCCTTGTTGGTTTATCTCCTCTTTCTGACTTAGCCTCCTTGGCATGCCTTTTAGCTGCAGAATAAGAGGTTCCGCATATATCAGAGCCTCCGGATATGAAATTGATTATCTTGGCATCTGATGGAGGTGATGCTGCTCGTTCAGGATCCTTGTCAGTATCCTGAACCTTATTCTTCTTCCTGCCAAGAAGATCTTTCAAGTAGCCTTTACTTAGCAAGTAGCTTATCTCCTTCCTTAAGGCTATGCAATCCTCAGTTATATGCCCAAAGTCTTCGTGGAAGGCACACCATTTGGACTTATCCTTCCAATCAGCCTTCTGTTGATTCTTCCTTGGCCATCTTGCTTTATCTCCTAAATCCTGCATGGCATACATTAGTTCAGGAATATTAACCGAGAAATAATATTCTGATAACTCAGGATATTCTTCTCCATCCTCATCTTTGACAGCGTTTACTCTCTTGTTGTCATTTTTATCATATGGCCTAGAGCGGTATGGTTTATATGAAGATTCGGATTTCCTGTTTGTCGACTCATATGTTGAGGATGCATTCATCCTCTCTTGCATTTTCTTATCATCTTCAAGCCTGATATATCTCAAAGCCCTGTTTCGAGCTTCGTCTAAGTTCCTGCAAGGATTCATCACAAGATCCTGATAAAACTGGGAATCCTTTTGTAGTCCCATCTTGAATGCTTGTACTGCTGTAGCAACATCAAGGTGCGGAATATCCAAGGATTCCCTGCTGAATTTGTTCACATAATCCCTTAGGGATTCTTGAGGTCCCTGTGTTTTCCTGTAGAGGTCACTTGTTAGTTTTTCAAAGCTTCTACTGCAAGAAAAATGACTGTTAAACAAATTAACTAAATGAGCAAATGATGTAATTGAATGAGGTGGAACATTTAGAAGCCATTTCAAGGCTGATCCTGTTAAAGTAGAGCCGAAGCCCTTGCACAAGCATGCTTCTTTAAGATCCGGCGGGATAGGGTTAATCTCCATCGTCTCCCTATACTGGGCAATATGCTCCTCAGGATCCGTCATCCCATCATACAGCTTCATGTTAAGAGTCTGGAATCTCTTTGGGATTTCTGCATCACAAATGGGGTGAGAAAAATGGGATATGCTGTGACTATCCCGGGATACTTCCGGTATAGGCTGCACTATCACAGGCACACTTGATATCATATCCTTCAACTTTTGAAGCTCTCTTGTTATCGCTGATGTAACATCTGCATCCTGCAATGATCCAAGATTATTAGTAACAGGGATACTGGTGTTAATAGACAAGTTACCAGTTTGGCGATTTTGGTCATATCCTGGAGCGTATCCTGGAGCATATCCTGGATCCCTCACAGTCGACATCCTAGCCGTTAAGGGTATCTCTGAAATACTGCTCTGAGAACGACTTGGTATGATATTGCCCTGATTATCCTCAGTATATATTGTTGAACTAAAGTCCAGCATCCTGGGTTGCAAAGGGGTAACAATATCCTCAGCAGGTCTCTTAGAGTTGGACTTCAAGAGTTGTATCTCTCTCATTATCATCTGGTTAGTTTCCTGCTGTTCCTTCATCTGATCCTGTATATTACCAAACAAAGTTAAAATGTCATCATTAGAAACCATAACAGGAGTTCTCCCTGGAACACCAGATCTGTTGACATTCTGAGCAGGAGGAGTGTCTCGGGATATTTGGCTTTCGTTTCTCTTTAGAGGAGCTTGAACTTGTGGAGGAGGAGGAAGCACCGAACCAGTTGTAGCAGAGGTTGTAGCAGGCATTGAGGAAGAGCTCATATTTGATTTTGAAGCCATTGAAAACAGTTGTGTAAAAAGTTTTTGAAAATAAAAAGCCAAGTAATGATTTTAATAAAGCTTTTAGTAGAAATAGCACCACTTGCCCCACGGTGGGCGCCAAATTGTTTTGGTAAAAAATTACCGAAGCAATTAAGTGATCAAATTAGTTTTGTGAGGTAGTGTGCTAGCAGTGTTTATAGAAAATATGTTGATTCAGTTGTTTGCAAAAACAGTTTTCAGGATATAGCTCAGGATACCGAGCTATATAAATAATCAAACAATGAGCAAAAAAGTAAAGGTGGACACGAGATATACGAGGAAAGCCCTTGATCAATCTAGATCTCCGGCATAAAACCTCGGGAGCTGACAATTGTCGGATGCCTTGTTCTTCTTATTACTTCAAAATTCAGGATACAGTGCATGATATGGCTCAGATCGATACTAAGTGTTACAATGATTGCAAGTGATGAGTGTTAATGTGTGATTGTTGCTGGAAAGAAGAGTGTGAGAGTTAGAGAGCTTGGATTGTGTGTGTTTCCTATGATCTGGCCCTCCTTATTTATAGTTACAAGAATTAACTAAGTATGCTAAAAATCCGGGATACTTAGAATATTCCCTTCTGAACGTTGGGGGGGGCTGTTTCAACTTGTTTTCCACGTGCATATTAACTATAACTCCGGGTCTTCAGCTCACATAGCCGTAACAACATCAATAGCATTGATTAGCATCCGAAATTCTCGCAGAATATGCCTTTCTTCAATGCTGACCGTTACAAGACCCGTTCTTCCATCATCAACGTCCTTATCCTAACCAATTTGAGCGAGTCTTCACGGTGACTTGGTCCTCATGAACGTTAGTCCCTTGTAACCAACGTTTACAAGCAAATTGTTAGTAACTACCAGGATACTGCCTTAGGATGTTACCAATATCCTGATCCGGTATCCTGATCGTAATCAGCTATCATAAAATCAAGATATAGTGTCAGGAT
Source organism: Helianthus tuberosus (assembly GCA_030545235.1). NCBI lineage: Eukaryota > Viridiplantae > Streptophyta > Magnoliopsida > Asterales > Asteraceae > Helianthus > Helianthus tuberosus. Next base: position 30,128,692 of record CM060424.1, on the reverse strand, counting down.
ATGGGCTCAGAATTTCACCCATAACAACTACTAAGCGAAAAGTTCGGGGGGTCGGCCGCCCCCTCCTGCCCCCACAAAGCTACGCCCTTGGCTTGAAGTGCCACTTGGGGCGCCTGCCTTACCCCGCCCCTTATTTTCTCGCCGTTCATCCCCTCTGTTACCCATGTTCATCGACACGCAATGCCCCATTCACCCAAAGGTTGATTTCATCCCCTTCGATGCAACCACAACACCCAATAAAGACACCCATTTCTTTCTAATGTGAATTGGGTTTTGAAATTAGACTATGGGGTATGGGGCGGGGGTTGTGGCGTGGGTTGGGTACAAACGCCCAAGTCACCACCCAGGGTGGGCTTGGGTTTCGGCGTGGCCCCTTGGGCGGGGGTTTCAGCCCGTGCGTTGGGCGGGGCTATCAAGATGACATGGCGGGATCTCATTGGCCAAGACAAGTAGCCGTTTGGGCTAGCCGTTGGCCAACGGCTATGTGTTTAAAAAAAATATTTTTTCACTATAAATACTCACACTTCTATTCATTTTTTACCACAACTACTCCACCTCTTCTATAATCATCTCTATCTTATTTAAAAAAAATATATCATCCAACCACAATACGAAAAATGAATCCTCATAATCGTGGTTTTGACCCGAACAATCCGTGGGCATACCAAGAAACACCTAGCCCACCATCCAATCGTCCAATTGCTCCCTTTTTAATACACTCCACTATGCCGGATATGGCTGGTTACGCATCGTTTATCTGGAATCGTTTGTATACTAACTTCCCTCACACCGACGATTCTATACCTAGCCTGATTCCACAAACGCCCATCAACCTTTCCCAAACCGAAACCGTCCCCGAAACTCAACCCCCCATCGATGGTTCTTCCGCATCCAAACCCATCAAGAAGAGAAGTCACAAGAAAAAAACCGAGGCCGAGAAAGCACTTGAAAGCGCCAAACGAAAACAACAAAGATGGGTCCTTAAAGAAGAAGTTGCATTGGCGAGGGCTTGGGTTCAGAAATCTCTACATCCAATTTTAGGTATTTTTAAAAATTTTGTAGCCCTTATTTTAATATTTATGTTTTTTATTATATAACTTTGTAATATATTAAATGTTCTTTTTATTAAAATAGGAAATTCTCAACATAGAAACCGTTTGTGGGACGCGGTCAGTAAAGCATTCCGCGAAGAAATGGAAAAGGGCGCTTTATCGTGAAAATGATAGCTTATCCTCGAAGTGGACCGAGATAAGCGGGCAACTCACCAAATTTAGTGGTTATTTACATAAGGCAAAGCAAAACACAAAAAGTGGTGAAACCAAAGCCGACTTTGTTACAAATGCATTGGTTACATACAAATCGAATGTGGGGAGCGACTTCCGTTTCATGCATTGTTGGGACATTTGTAAGTTCCATCCCAAGTGGGCGAATATCCCCAGTAGTAGCGAAACTAACACGTCTTCCAAAAGGTCAAGGACACCCTCGTCCCAAGCCCAATCGGATGCACGAGATCAAGAGTTGGAGGACGATGTGGATGATTCACCAAACCGGCCAGAATACGGAAGAGATGCCGCACAAAAGCGCGCTCAAAAATCAAGATCGGGTACGCCATCGCCTTCAGTTGGGAGTTCGGGTTTGCGTAGGGGAGTATACAGCGATCAGTTGGAAGACATTGCATGCAAGTTAGATACATTTAACGTATTCCAACAACAAAGGGCCGAAATTCGGAAGAGCAAAGAAGCTAGAGATGCCCTGAAACAAAGACGAGATGATATGAAATTTCTAGCTCAGTCCATCGATCATCTATCAGGTGAAGAGTTGGAAATAATGCTGGAGACGAGAGAAGAGATAAAGAAAAAATATTCCAAGCACCAGGAATTTTTTTATGTAATCGGTTTTTATTTAAAAAACATTATTAAAAAATATAAATTTGTTTATAAAAAATATAAATATGGAGGTTTGGGCTGGCCACGCCCCAAACCCCTGCCCCATCATACCGTCTTCAATGTGGGTCAGCCCAGCGAAACCCACCCAAGCCACGTGTCGGGCCACGCCCCAAACCCCTGCCCCACCATACCTCACGTTCTCACAGGTGTGGTATGTCGATCAGTCGATGCTCTATATAGTTTCTTTCTAGTAGTGGTGTATTTTTTTTAATCAGTAAACCAACAACTTTTGTTGTAATTTTGAATCAACAAAACTAGTGAAACTTTTGTTCTAGAAAGTCAACAAAAATGTTCTATTGTAATTTTGAATCAACAAAATTAGTTGACTGGAAAAACCAACACCCAACAAGGTAGCTGACTATCCGAGTAACAAACGAGCAAATTAGAGGGAACATTCGTGTAGTTTTAAAAAGTTTGGGACTAAAGATGAAATTGGGGTAAACCACATGAACTATCCGAGCATTTTTCTCTAACAAAACCGTAAGATAAAACCAAGCAATGACAATAGAAAAAAGAATTGACCAAACTGGGAACTTCTTTTCCCAAATTCAAACTTACACAGATTGAATCCATGAACCCCCGAGTCTGGAAAGGCGATGTGGTGAGGAGGTTGCAACGGCGTGGTATCTTGCAAATTGGTTGTGTTGGTCAAAGATATGTGCAATGAAACACAACACCGCGCAAGTGGATCGAGCATGACGTCACATACTATAAAATGTTCACTGTAGGATGTAACACACAAAGTTGCAGGTTTTCAGAGGCACCACTCCTAGCAAAAATTTTACCAATAACTTGACAAGAAGATATGCTACAGATTTTACATTACATAGCTATCATTCTAACCTAAATGTTTGAACATCTAATCACAAGCAGATGTTTTATTCATACAATAGTACCTGCTCGTGGGGAACAAATAAGATTACAACAATACACCTCAACGAATCAAATGCTCACAGACAATATGCATAGAAGATTCATTCAGCTACAACTTCCGGTGCTCTATGGTAATATATGGTGTCGTCACTTGCAGGATTTGCATTATATTGCCCATAAAATGCGTATACAAAGACCGCAACAATGCTAAGGACAACAAATATCACCCATGCTTCATAGTGAAGCTGCATATGGAAATTACAATCAGTCCATACAATTCGTGGTTTAAATAATCAAACACTCATTATTTTTTTACAACTTTTCGCATATAAATATATTGAAAGGCTATAAAAAGCAAACCTGAGCGAAAAGGAATATGTTGAAGAAGATGCAAACCGCAGGCACTATTGGAACCCATGGGCACGAGAAGCCAGGTGGATCTCTATAGACCTGCATGAAGATAATATTGCATTATATAATATATATTAATAGGCATCCATATATATGAGTTTGACTGCACTTACCTGTCTAAATTGAAGAGCTGCAGCTGCAAAGATTGCAATAGCTACGGGTAAAATAAGAAACATATACGCAAGAGATGAAACACCATAACGGTATAGAATTCCAGCAACAAAACCACAACAAGCAATCACAGTAATGCACGTGATGCCCTCCATCCGCTTTGAAACCTGACTATCATCCCAACGAAGAGTCATCACACATGCTGCCACAACAGAATAACCTGCCTGCATCAAATTATATATTCATGTTGAAAACATACTGAAGATTAAAGAACGGGTAATGTTTTCTATGCACAAAGTTTCAGAAGACTATACCAGTGATCCTACTGAGAGAATATGTGACAGCACAGACACGTTTAACAATCCAGCCAAAATAAACGCAACAAGTCCAACCCAGATTTGAGAGTGAATTGGAGTGTGACGCGTTGGATGAACTTTAGCAAATATTGCAGGTAATAACCCGTCTCTTCCAAGCCCAAGATACAGGCGAGACTGATCATTAAGAAATAATAGAACGTTTGGTGAACCAGTACGGTTTGGTGACAAAATAATAGAACATGATTCTTACCTGAACATATAGGCCAACGAGTAGAGTTGTTGTGAGCCCAGCAATTGCACCAATGCTGATTAAGATCGATACGAAGTTTAACCCTTTGGATTTAAAAGCCTCAGCCAAGGGAGCATCTTCACCGAGTAAATTATAAGGTACCATACCCGTAATAACTAAGCAAACACCTATGTATAATACCACACATACAAGAAGGCTCCCGATGATCCCTATTGGTAGGTCCCGCTGAAAGTATGAAGTATAGGAAAACTTGAATAACTGAATCAAATATAAAAATAATAATAAACAAGATCTAGTTTTACAATCACCTGTGGCCTTTTAGATTCTTCGGCTGAATTAGCAACCGCATCAAATCCAACATATGCAAAATAAGCTACAGTGGCTCCTGTTAACATGGATTTAAAACCGTTTGGAGCAAAAGGTGACCAGTTTGAAGCATCAACCTCAAAAGCACCAACGATGATGACCACAAGAACAATAATTACCTGTCACGAGCCGGAAAAAAGATTATAGATCTGTAATCACTAAAGGATAATAATAATAATAATAATAATAATAATAATAATAATAATAAAAGTAACTCAAACTGGATGACCTTGGTAATGGTCATGATAGTATTTACGAGTGTAGATTCTCCAACACCGCGGCATAATATTATAGTCAAAATTACTAGAAGGATTGGTGCCAATAGATTTATAGAAATAAACCCAAAGATATCATCGCTTCCATGTCCAACCCAATTTGGAATATTATCCTTGACGGATGGTATGAGCTCAAATATATTAATAACGTAGCTGGCTAAGCTCCGCGCTATACTAGCGGCACCAATATGATAATCCAGCATCATATGTGTAAACACAAGAAAAGCAGTGAGCTCATTAAAAGCTGTGTACGAGTACAAGTATGCTCCCCCAACGACTGCAGGAATGCGAGAGGCCAGCTCAGCATAACATAGAGCATTCAGAACACATGAAGCTCCTGCGAGTAGGAAGCTAATTGTAACTCCTGCAATGAAAAAGTGTTAGCAATACTCAGGACTGAGTCATCATAGATGACATAAATTCATACTAAAATAAGGGGTGGACTTAAGTAGAACCGTATGGGTTCACAGGAACCCTTTGACTTTTGAATTTTTATTAGATGGTATATATAAAAAAATGAGTGAACCCATAAATATATATTAAGTGAACTCGTATTTTAAATTGTAACTTGGTTCCAACCAGCAGAGGTCACGAGTTCAAGTCTCTCTATTGCCATTTTCGGTAAACTTATAAAAAAATTAAAACTTACACTCGCTGTTAGGGTTCCCATGGCCATTTCTCTACGAAAAGTTTTGTAAACTTTAAAAAAAAAAAAACCCTTACGCCCGCTGCTAGAGTACCCAAGGCATAACACCACATACTTGAATTTTGCCCCCGACCCGACCTTACCCGAAAATTATAACACCTGATTGTGATAAATCCGACCACTAATAAAAGGTGAACCCACAATTAAAAAAAACCCGGGTCCACCACGTAATCATTATTCTAAGAGGAATGTAACATTAAATATCAGGCACAACCACACAGGAGACAGCTTAAATAACCTTTTAAGGTTACCAAATTACCAGTATAACTTTAGTAACATTAGATAATGATAAGAATCCATAATACATGGTTTATTCATATGGCTAAAATATCCAAAGCAGCCTATGCAGGCTCTTCATCACATCAAATCTATAACTTAAAAGAAAAAAAATCCAATGCAGCAGCTTGTTGCCTGTTTACCAACTAACTCGATGTAAATTCATATAATATTATGTAAGATAAATTAGTTTATGATTTTGAAAAAAATATTAAAAAATTAAAAAAAAAACCCATCTAATCATCTGTTGTGACTTTGAAGAAGAAAAACTAAAGTACTATCTGAAACAGAGAACTCAAAGTACACAGTAAAATCCAATAATAAAGCCAAGTGGTTACATATTCATATACAGATATCAAAATTAATGAAGTAAAAAGGTTTCAATTAGCAAATGAAACTGACCAGGACCGGCATCACGAGCGACGGTGCCGGTGACGACGAAGATGCCGGCACCAATAGACGCACCGATTCCTAGAAGAACCAAGTCAAACGGTCCGAGACGGCGGATGAGACCTTGACCGGAGTTCGAACGGAGGACGTCGGATGATTTTCCTAAGGGTTTAGTTCTGAGAGCAGAAGAAGCAAACTGAGACAAAAATGAAGAACCTCTCATCTTGTAAGTGAATTTGTATAAAAAATGTTGCTGCTTCCGTCCCTCCGTCAAGTTCGCCGGAGAAGAGACGCTGGCGGTTGGCGGAAGATATCTGAATCTGCGCACATAGAGTAAGTCAAATGGATGGTCAGTGTGTGGTTTGCTCAAACTACAAATTTGGTCCTTACAATCAAAGAAGTAGGCGAAGATGAACCGAAAGTAAAGGGTGGTAAGCGGATCCGCAAAGATGGACGAAGAAACAAGAAGAGGCGTTAGCGATGACGTACGTGCATTATACTTTAAACAAGAAAAAAGGAAATCAACAAAGAGCGGATGGTTTTTGGAAAAAAAGTTCTCGAACATTACAATCAAACCGTTGAAGAAAAAGGTTCTCGAACATTATTAAATGTTTTTTTTTATTTAATCTAACGGGTTTTTAGTAAGTTTTTTAATTTAATGTAATTTTATTTTGGTAAAATTATTTTGTTTCATTTATTAATTAATTAAAAAAGAAAAAAAATAGTTTCCCTCATGAGGGGTGCAGCCCGTACGTTTTTGGCCAAGAGGGGAGTTAGAGAGGAAAAATGACATGGAAGCGTAGGATTGAGTTAAAAAATAATTCCACTCCCATCATTAGGGGCACCCCTTCACCCTTATGGTGAGGGGGTGCTCCAGCTCTAGGTTGATAAAGTTTTACTAAAGTCAATCAAATTAGTCCATATCAACTCTCATCTCTAAGTCCGCCAAGCACTTAATCACAAGGATGCTCCCCTTAGTGGTAAATAATTTTTTCCTTAAAAAAAAGAAAGAAATGTGTGATTGGTGAGAATGAATGGTCCCCCACATGCAAACTCCCTCTCTCTCCTCATTCTTCATCGGTGACGACTCGCCGGTATTCCAATCAAACACTCACCTAAAGTTGATGGTGGCGGTGTTCCTCTTAGGTAAACTCACTCCCCGCAGATGCCCCGTTCAGCCTTAGACACCACCATAGTTTGAGTACCGTACCGGGTATTTTCAGTATCGGTATCTGTTTTTGGGGATTTGCGAAACCGGTACTCGTTCGGTACCGGTTGATATCAAGCTCATCACTATACAAATATTTATGTGACAAGTTTTTTAATGGCGTTTGTGGGTTTGTACATTGTGGGAAAACTGAGTGTTTTTTTTATAAAAGTTTGTAAATCTAATGTGATGTTGATGTGATTTGTACATTGTGGGTGCTCTAATGGTTTAAAAGCTACGACTTTAGTCTCTACTCGCTAAACATTTTTTTTTCTCGTTCATTCCGTGGGTCAGGGAAAGATTTTGGCATTAATTGTATTCGTTAAACTTTTTGGCGTTGAATTAATTGTTTTTGTGTCACATAGATAATTTTTTGGCGTTATAGCGTTTTCTGGTCAATTTTTTTGGCGTTCTGTGGTGTTGTATAATAATTCACTACGAGTCATTAATATTTTCATAAGATTACAATAAAGACCAAATGTTTTGTTTGGCGTTTAGTCAATTTTTTTGGCTTTTAATACATTGACAAGGTGCTTTGCCAACACTCGTTCTCACAGTTTTCATACCGCTAGTGTTTTGGTGTTTGTAGTTTTTGACGTTTTTATATAATAATGTATTTTATTTGTAGAGAATTAGATAACAAAACAACAGATAATTTGATAACAAAACAATATAAAATGAAAAATAAAAATAAAAATGGTAATTTAATTTCTCATCCGAATCTTCACTGTCATCAGCCTCTTCTTCTTGAATTTGTTTTGGCGTTTTGAACCTTTGAATACCTTAGCTAGATGCCAACTTTCCTACATAAACGCCGTCCTTTTTAGACGAAGCTTGTTAGTGGCATCCTGTGTTTTGGTATGATATTCTCGTTTGGTGGCATGTCATTAAAGATTAACTCTTGCTTGAATGTTATTTATAATAATGGAGTCCAAAATAACATTTTACACTTGTGTTGATCCCTTCATGCCATGCATATATTTATCAAGAACAAAGCTCACATGATGACATATCACTGTCATCAGTCTTTTTTTTCTTGAATATTTGTCCATCTCATTCAGCAAAAGATTATAGAGATAATCTCCTCAGAGAATAATCGATTCAGTGAAAGCTTTGCCATCTGTGGTTATTTTAACTAACCTTTTTTGGGGTTTAAAGCGAGTGGTTTCTAGAGAGCATGACGTTTGTTTTTCCGGGTGTGATCAATTCATTGTGTGTAGACCCTTCTCTTATAGGAGTTTTTTAGCGCGTATTTTAGGCGGGATTTTTTTTATTATAATAAATGATAGTAATAAAGTAACCGTCTTTTCAGTTACTATTTGTTTTTACTGTTTTGATCAGCTTTATCAGTTTATAGGGTGATAGGCGTCCCATCTTCCAAGTTTGGCGTTTTTTTAAATGGCGTTATGCAGACCAAGATGACAAAATACAATAACTGAGAAAATAAAATATTAAACAGGAAAAATATTTTTTGTTATTTCTGACGTTTTGTAAGCAATAACTTTTTGTAGTATTTTTTTGGTGTTTTGCAAATAAATAGAGAAATATATCATTTAATTATCTTAAAAAAAGAAGATTACACAGAAGAAAAAAAAATTAAAACCCTTCGTCAGAAGGTACTTTATCCGAAAAGTATCCATCACTTGCGTCATCTTCTTCCCCGTAGTCTTCATCTGGATCTTCATCCATGTCATCACCTTCACCGTCTTCTTGTTCCTGAAGATTCTGAAGCCTCCATTTGAACATGTCTTGCATTAACGCCAATTTTGAGTCCATTTCTGTGTTCAAACAAGTGGCGTTATGCAATTCTTCAATGAACCCAAGCCCCTGCTTTGTCATGATGTTTTTTAAGCCAGTAGTCTTCCTGCTCTCCGCTGTCGTATATTACGGTCACCATGTCTGTTTCATCATCAAAACGCCATGATGTCATGACAGGGTCGGGCTTTACATCTGCTTTGATTGGTCCAAATTTCCTTGTTAATGCCTTCATAAGCATATGTGTTTCATGGCATTCGTTATCTCGAGCGATGCCAAGAGATATGATACCCCTCTGTACCTCTTCTTCCATCTTTAAAATTGCCTTGATCGTCCTAACATACACACTCCTTCTGTTGTCAAAACGCAGGACGAATCGCCTGATTGCCAGAGTGTATCTCCACCAAACGATTGTTGCCATTTTTGGCGTTTTGGTTAAACTGGCGTTTTTGGTTAAAGATGTTTTTGCAGAAATGATAGATTGAAGTGATTATGGAAGCGATGTTTTACGTCGTTTATATAATGATGTTTTTGGCCTGTAATTTAGGAGGGAATTTATTCTAATAAATGTTAATAACTGAAATTCAGTTACTGTGTTGTTTCCTCTTCCTGTAATATCCAACGCGTTTTATCACTAATTTTTTGGCGTTTTGTTTTTAATGGCGTTTTATTTTTTTGAATGGCGTGTTATCATTTGTTGGCGTTTTGAATTTGAGCGGTAACAGACCCTTTTACCTTTAATGAAGCGCGTCCCACATAATAAAAGTGATGTTATTTACGAAAAACGTCACCACGTCATCTAGTCCATAGATTGTTTTGACCTGACGATCCATAAGCGTTCTCTCCGTTCTCACACTTTCCACCGTTTTCTCTAAATCCTGACCTTATATATATATATAAGGGTCCGCTAAAATGAAAACCACCTCTAGTTGTAAGAATCATGAGAACTACACCGTACAGGGCGAGTTGGACCAAATTTTTTTTTTCATAAACGTAGATGCGTGTATTATAAACACATTTGTAAAAAAAAATTCAAAAAAATGTCGTGTGTGTAGTTTTGAGCACCACAAGTTTGTGTTTACGGGTACCGTAAATTTTGTTTTAAATTTACGGTACCCGTAAACACAAACTTGTGGTGCTCAAAACTACACAAACGACATTTTTTTTTGAATTTTTTTATAAATGTATTTATAATACAAGCATCTACGTTTATGAAAAAAAAATTTTGGTCCAACTCGCCCCGGATCAAAAAGTTCTCATGGTTCCTACAACTGGAGATGGTTTTCATTTTAGCGGTCCCCTATATATATATATAGGTAAAGAGTAAAATACAAATGCGCTTATCGTACGATACGTACGCGATCATCCCAGCCGTTCGATCAGGTGCAGATCTGGTGCGAATTCAATACATATCGCATGTGAAAAAATGGTTAGCATGGGGTAGTGTGAAAAATGGCATGGGGTGTGTAGATGGACAAAATCGCATGTGGAAGATTTGAATATCGCATGTGAAAAAATGGCATGGGGTAATGTGAAAAATGGCGTGGGGTGTGTAGAATCGCATGTGGAAGATAGAATATCGCATGTGAAAAAATGGCTACAATGGGGTAATGTGAAAAATAGCATGGGGTGTGTAGAATCGCATGTGGAAAATTGAATATCGCATGTGAAAAAATGGCATGGGGTAATGTGAAAAATGGCATGGGGTGTGTAGAATCGCATGTGGAAAATTTAATATCGCATGTAAAAAAATGGCATGGGGTAATGTGAAAAATGGCATGGGGTGTGTAGAATCGCATGTGGAAAATTGAATATCGCATGTGAAAAAATGGCTAGCATGGGGTAATGTGAAAAATGGCATGGGGTGTGTAGAATCGCATGTGGAAAATTGAATATCGCATGTGAAAAATCTGTGTGCGTGTTACTGTTCATCTTCTTCGATTGTTGGTCGATCATTGTCAGTCTTCTTCTGTTTGACCCTTACAACTCCCAAATTAGTAGTTCTTATTATCGATATCGCACTAAAAGGAACGAAGGGAGGTTGGGGAAGAAGATTTTCAGGTTTTTGAATTTGATTTAGGGTTTGATTTTGAACTATCATCGGTCAATTACAGAGATTTATGACCTCGCAATGACGTTTTTAACCTTCCTGGTATGATTTAGATATATTAAAATGATTAATTTAATCATTTAAATTAGTTTCGCCCGCGTTTGATCGATTGAAGATCGTACGGCTGAGGGCATCGCGTACATAATGTAGGATAAGAGGTATTGTACGTTAACCGGCCTCTATATATATATATATATATATATATTTATGTTATAACACGGATTGTGTTCGTGAAAATTAGGTAATTTGTTTGTTTGTTTATTTTACATTCGTTAATTTCATTCATTTATGTTATATTTTTAAAAGTGTTTTTATACTTTTTTAAAATTTTTAGTTTATCTGTAGCATCTAGTTTTCGGTTTATAATTAAAGAGTTTGTTTGTAAAGTAGTTACAAACGATGTTGTTGTAAGTTTTAAACGATCGTTGAAAGTAGAGGGTCAAAACTGTGAAATTAAAAGTTCAAAGGGTGTTTCGTAATTGGACAAAGTATCAACAACAAATCAAATTTGATTTCTCTTTTCATGCCACGTTGAGATTTCTCCACAAGATTTAATATGCAGATTTATTCAGATTCAATTTGTTTTGGTGATACCACACAGAATCATGTTATATCGATTTGTTAGACCGTTGGTAGTGAGCGGTATCTCCAACATTTCTGAACCTAGAAGTTTTTAGGCGTCGTTTCCGAATGAGTAAGCGTTTGTTTCTACGCATCGTCGACGACTTAGAAAACAACTTCGATTATTTTAAAGAAAAAGCGGATGCGACAGGGACACTTGGATTCACCGGTATTCAAAAGTGTACGTCGGCGCTACGAGTCCTTGCTTACAGAAACATGACCGACATCAACGATGAGTATTTAAAATTGGCCGAGAAAACAACGCGAGACACCTTGGAACATTTTTGTCGCGGTACATTCCTATACTTTACTATAAACGTTACAAGTATTTTTTAAACTTATGGTTGTATACGTTTGTTAAAAGTATTATAAATTTGTACGGTGCGCGTTATCTGAGAACGCCCACATGGTATGGCCTTCAAAAGATTTACGAGGTACATTCTTGTAAGGACTTACAAAAATGCCCCAAAACGACCCGTAAGTGAAAACCCGGACCCCTGAAACCCTAATGTGGATGAAAAACCAAGAAAACAAGACATTTGAGTTTCAGGCGGGCCGCGTAAATGTTAAGCGAAGCCTTACGCGGGCCGCGTCAACTTGAAGTTGACCGGATAAGCATGCCAGGCCACGCGTCGCACACGTGGCGCACCTAGGTGTGACACGCTAGCCCTAGTGTAGACTAGGTGGACTCTCGCGGGCCGCGTAAGACCTTATTAAGGTTTACGCGGGCCGCGTAAAACTTGAAAAATTGCTATAAATTGCTGTTGCATGAGTAGTTCATCTGTGTCGAAAATTTCATTCAAAAACGAAGTTCTACTGCTCGAAAATCACTTTCACAATAGCAAAACGCTGCTACGATCAAGGGTAATAACTCGATCACTGCTACGATTTAATGTCCGATTGATTGAAACCAATCCGATGGATGTTTAAGTGTTGCCCGTATTTGGGCTATGCCTTTGTCATTCGTCGTGAAGGTTTTGATTTCGTGAGTTATCGTAAATGTTGTATTAAGTTACTTACCTAGTTTCGTATGCATTGCTATTTACTTTAGGTTATCAGGCTAATCAATAGGCTAAACTCTGCCCAACTAAACTTACAATGTGAGTCATTCTCTTTTCTCACAGTTTGTGAGTCATTCTTCTTTTTACCAAATTGTTTCCAAAATCCTATTTATTTTCAAAGTTATAATTACAGGGATTAAGTCTTTGTAATCTTCAATTACTGTCGGTATGTGGGGTTTTGTATACATTACTTGATACCCGTCACCATTGGACAACGGGTTAGCCAATGGGTGATCTGACCATAGTCACAGACACTGTCAAGTGACAAATACCGATTTGGGGTAATTGGTTGATAGAAACATTGTAATCACCCTTAATACTGTAGATTATAACAAGGTGTCGTTTTGTGCAACTTGAATGACTCGCTAGTATTTCCCTGCTGATAAATTTTTTTTAAAACATGTTTCAGGTGATCTGCTGTGATCCAGGAAAAGTGTTGTATAGCACTACAAGCTTGAGAAGGTGGCTCAATAAAATAAAGAAACATGTTTTTGTAAAAACAAGGATTTCTCAGTGAAATACCCTTTATTGTAAATTATGGGTGTAATCCCCAATTTATGAAATAAAATATTGTGGCGTTTTCAAGTTTTAAAAGATCCTGTTAAAATTCCGCTGCCAATATAATAAATACCACGAGTTTCTGTCCCGTGACTCCTGGACCGGGTAAAACCGGGACGGGGGCCGTAACAGAAAAATGTGGTATCAGAGCCACTAATTTAAGCCAATTAAGTATTTAGAAATACTTAATTTTTCTGATTGCCATTCTGTGATTATGTGAAATTGGGTTTACAAAATTTTAACTTAGAATTTTTTTTTTGCGTGTTTCTTCATATATGCTAACAGCATGAATGAGTTGTCTGAAGCTCTTCAGAATATAACTATCCATTCTGCTGACATGGAAATTTCCGAGGGCTTTTCCGGTTATTGGGCCGACATTAATGAACCTATGGAATTCCAAGCTCAACCCCAGGAGAAACCCAAACCGAAAAAGAAAAGAAGATTCGTGGGCTGGAGGCGTGTGCGTAGGAAGAAACCAGTGACACGGAAAATTCTAAAGACTGAGGATCCAATTGATAAAGGCAAAGGAAAGGAGATAGGGGAAAGTTCAGAGCAAGCCCAGGAAATGCCATCATGGGAGGAGCTGGATCGTAAACTGGCACTTAGTGACCTCATCAGACCCGCCGATGAAAACCTCTTCAATTACCCAGCTGAAATACAACTTCCAGTTAATCTGGAACCTGCTATCCCAGATCCTATTATCCACCCCCGACCTCTACCAGGAGAGCTAGAAGAATGGTGGACAACTGACTGGCAATTTCAGAATCTTTTGAATAACCCTAATACCTTTTTCCCTCAGTTCGACCCAGAGCCTGCACCAAACCTGTCACACCCCGAAATTATCAGAGTTGGCGTGACTGGACTGGTATCTTCATTGCACAGTGGAAGCAAATATAAGCTAAGACTTCTAGAAATTGAACGCAACTAAGTACTCGTATCTCCAATGGTTCTCCTATTCCAACCGTGCCATAATTTGTGAAAAGTAACCTGAGAAAGAAACATGCGAAAAATCAACATAAAGTTGAGCGAGTTCATAGTTTGTTTTGAAAAAGATTTAAAATAAATCTTTTGAATAACCGGTTTGTGAAATATTATTGAGAAAACGAATTTAGAAATCATTTTCTTGTCAAGTTATATGGAAACTTTGTATTTGTAACGCATTATGTTCGTAGAACCATGTATTTGTAAACTCTCGTATTTGTAATGTTCGTATAACCGTCAATGCCCACCCTGTCTTTGACTCCATGCCCGCATAATCCTATGCTTTGAATTTGTATAAAACCTTTGTATTCATTGTATGTATGAAAGTCTCGGTATGATTGCAAACAAGGAAAATATCACCAATGGTTTGCAAGGCCACTGATATGTGTGACGGTGTAGGAAGACTCAAATCTAGCAAAGTTGTACCGGGCTCCCGGCTGGAAGACATAGTCACCACTATGGGCTGCCCCGGCCTCATGGGTGTGGGCTCGCTGGAGCTTCGTTATAGTCACCAGAATTTACAGAAAGTGAACGAGAGGTGAAAGGGGGTCTGGGATGTTGTGTGCGACCGTCAAACGTAGCCGGTCGCCGGAGACATAGCTCCGGTCGCCGGAACTCGCGAGAGAGAGAGAGAGTCAGAGGATGATAATGAGGTGTTTTGGTTTTGGGTCTATGCTTGATCTTGTGTGTGTGATTGTTTCCTGTATGCATAGTCGAGAGAGGATGAGAGTGAAAAATGAGAGGGTGTTTGGTAATTTGTGATGACTTCTCTGTGATTTAATTTGTGTGTGCATATGGATCTTAGTTGCAGACAAGTGAGGATGAGGGTGTTATATAGAGGATGTTTGAGATCTTGTAAGATCTTGTTGAGATCTTGTGTTTTAAACTTTAGAGACATAATCTTCTGTAGAGATTTTGGTAATATTTTATAAGATCTTGTAAGATCTTGTACAGATTTTGTATGAAAACCTCTAATATAATATGTGCAGGTTTAGGCTTGCGGGTTTTGGGCTTGGGCCCATGGCCCACAAGCCCATCTCGTGTGTAAGTGGCCCGTAATTCCTACGAGACCCGTTGTCAAAACCCGAACTCCGTTTAACTTCAAAAGATAAAATTTTAGTATTAGAATACATAAAATACGGTCAGTAGTCGTTGTTTGCACGCCCGTTCGTCGATTACGGTAATAATCACGAAAAATTGTATCGTTGCCGTCTTTAATCCGTTTTTCGATCCGGTTTCGAGTGTAGTCACTAAAATTTAATTACGAAGCTAAAACATATCGTAAAAATTTAATATTTGTCAGCGTTGTCAGTATTCTGTTCGGTTTCAATCCGTTGCCGTTTAACGTTTCACAGGTTTCTCTGTAAACCACCGTTCGCGCACTGTAAAGTCGGATAGGCGTTCCTAGGCACTCCAAAGGCCTGACTAAGTTAATTTGCGCTGTAAACACTATTTATTATCGCGTTAATCACTTGTTAATCACGTAATTAAGAGCCGTAAATCACCGGTTGTCACATTCTCCCCCTGTTAATGAAATTTCGTCCTCGAAATTTAGACTACGTTAACTCTTTAGAGTTACGTTATGTGTAGGTAAATACGAATAGTATCAAAGTGGATGACCACGAAATCGGATCAAGACTTATTTGAATCATGCGAATTCAAGGACATTCCTCAACAATAAGAACCCAACGGTTTAAAAGAAATGTGTCTCAATAATTGATGTCAAAGAAAACGAGACGTACTGATACAATCACCAGTGTGACTAAGTTAACAGGGGTCCAACAAAGAACAGGAACTTCGACCAATCGAATTCCATATGAACGTTCACAATATGTAAATGAGTTCTAGAAACAATAACATCCACTGAACGAACTTAGGATCAACAAGCTCAAATGAAATAGTTTTGCATGAAGCGCTCGATCATGATCAGCACAAGCTGCAAGTTATACCGACACCACAAGGCGTCGTAGTGATTTAAATAATTCAACAATAGCGGTGATCAAACAACTTCACCGTGTTTGAAGTCAAATGAAAGCGCAATGAAGTAAATATGAAAATTTGTTTCAAATGACATCATAGTATTTCCAATTGAAAATGGAACATCAAAGAAATAATGTTTTCGATCGAAGCCGAAGAAGCAATGAGTATCGCAAAACATTCGATCGATGTTGAAAGAATCGTTAGGAGGTACACCAGAATATAAAATGAGTTTTGTGTACCATTGTCTTATCAAACGATTGTGTTAAGACTGTTTTAATATGACGGATCAAAGCGGATTTAAAATGAATCAACAAATAAATAATTAAATCCGTGCATGAGATGCGTAAACGAGATTAGCGCAAGCTTCAAATTAATGAAAACACCACCACAAGGTGTCGAAATCAACAAACAATTTAATGGAGTCGAATGCCAAACAAGTTTACTTCGACTCAGAACAAATGAAACACTTTTCGAAACGAATTTGAATATGATGTCTCCAATACATCATATGGTGTCTTGAATTGAGTATGTGTAATGAACAAGTTCAAACAATTGAATTTGATTTCGGCGCAAGCCGACGATAAATACATGTATCAACAAGAAATCTTTCGGCATGGTCACAACGAAAAACCATGTATGTAACTTGAAAAGAGAAGAAATCTCAAGAAAATGTGTTGACTTGATAACAAAGAAGCCAACAATTACAATAATGCGGGTCATTTGAATCACGAATCGCTTATTCAAACCGAAACCACATGCGTAACAAACGATGCATGCGTAACATATGAATTTTCAAGAAATGAAGCAAATGAGTATTCGCTATACTGAAAGAAATGATCATGATACAATGACCATTAAGAGGAGTAGAGATACGAAAATCTACTCAGTAAATGTGAAAGTCGAAATTTCAATAAAAGAAATTTGAGGACTTTACCTGGGGTTGCATGTGATGTCCGGTTGTTAGGTGACATTACCATGGAATGTCGAACATAACGTGTTCGTCATTAACTGAAATAGGGGGATGCAGAGATATACGTCTTCTCCTTGGAGTGATTCGTGTCGTTGCAGGACCGCGTGCCAAACTGCCGCTTCCTGATCGTTAGTTCTCCTGCTGACAGGAAATCTAGCGTCGTTGTTGAATTGCGCCATCGTGTCTTTTCAAAGGCCTCGACTCGATAATCGTATGTGTCGTACTTCAACCTCCGTTGATGTATAGCTTAAGTTTCACGTATACCTGTGCACTAAGCGTTTCGTTTCACGTAGAATGTGATGTACTCCGACATTCGTTGAGGTAAAATTTAAGTTCCATGTATTCCCGTGCACTAGCGTTTCGTTCCGCGTAGAATGTGATGTACTCCGACATTCGTTGACGTAAAATTTAAGTTCCATGTATTCCCGTGCACTAGCGTTTCGTTATGCGTAGGCTGCCTGCTCGGGAAGTTAAAATATCATAGACAATATGGATAATAGTGTGTGCCCGAGTTAATATTCGCGGTTCCTATGTGATGACCTTTAATGAACTTCAACATAAGTTTCCGAAGGTCTTAAATGAATGTTTCCTAAACTCTCAGAAGTTTGTGTACTGTATGTAATTGTTTTATGCACTGTGTATGAAACACCACAATAGCGTATGTTTGAAAACAGAATTTTGACTGTTTGTTTTTCGGCAACGGTTGGAGACCATATTCGAGTACTATGCGTTCTGTATGTATTCAGGTTTTAATATTCTAAGTTCCCAGAGAAAAGTGAGGTTAGAGCCCAGGTATCTCTACAGAAACCTAATTCGCTGTAACCTATAGCTCTGATACCAATCTGGGATCAGAGCTGGGGTGACCTATGGCTGTAACCTATGGCTCTGATACCAATCTGTCACACCCCGAAATTATCAGAGTTGGCGTGACTGGACTGGAATCTTCATTGCACAGCGGAAGCAAATATAAGCTAAGACTTCTAGAAATTGAACGCCACTAAGTACTCGTATCTCCAATGGTTCTCCTATTCCAACCGTGCCATAATTTGTGAAAAGTAACATGAGAAAGAAACATGCGAAAAATCAACATAAAGTTGAGCGAGTTCATAGTTTGTTTTGAAAAAGATTTAAAATAAATCTTTTGAATAACCGGTTTGTGAAATATTATTGAGAAAACGAATTTAGAAATCATTTTCTTGTCAAGTTATATGGAAACTTTGTATTTGTAACGCATTATGTTCGTAGAACCATGTATTTGTAAACTCTCGTATTTGTAATGTTCGTATAACCGTCAATGCCCACCCTGTGTTTGACTCCATGCCCGCATAATCCTATGCTTTGAATTTGTATAAAACCTTTGTATTCATTGTATGTATGAAAGTCCCGGTATGATTGCAAACAAGGAAAATATCACCAATGGTTTGCAAGGCCACTGATATGTGTGACGGTGTAGGAAGACTCAAACCTAGCAAAGTTGTACCGGGCTCCCGGCTGGAAGACATAGTCACCACTATGGGCCGCCCCGGCCTCATGGGTGTGGGCTCGCTGGAGCTTCGTTCTAGTCACCAGAATTTACAAAAAGTGAACGAGAGGTGAAAGGGGGTCTTGGATGTTGTGTGCGACCGTCAAACGTAGCCAGTCGCCGGAGACATAGCTCCGGTCGCCGGAACTCGCGAGAGAGAGAGAGTCAGAGGATGATAATGAGGTGTTTTGGTTTTGGGTCTATGCTTGATCTTGTGTGTGTGATTGTTTCCTGTATGCATAGTCGAGAGAGGATGAGAGTGAAAAATGAGAGGGTGTTTGGTAATTTGTGATGACTTCTCTGTGATTTAATTTGTGTGTGCATATGGATCTTAGTTTCAGACAAGTGAGGATGAGGGTGTTATATAGAGGATGTTTGAGATCTTGTAAGATCTTGTTGAGATCTTGTGTTTCAAACTTTAGAGACATAATCTTTTGTAGAGATTTTGGTAATATTTTATAAGATCTTGTAAGATCTTGTACAGATTTTGTATGAAAACCTCTAATATAATATGTGCAGGTTTAGGCTTGCGGGTTTTGGGCTTGGGCCCAGGGCCCACAAGCCCATCTCGTGTGTAAGTGACCCGTAATTCCTACGAGACCCGTTGTCAAAACCCGAACTCCGTTTAACGTTAAAAGATAAAATTTTATTATTAGAATACATAAAATACGGTCAGTAGTCGTTGTTTGTACGCCCGTTCGTCGATTACGGTAATAATCGCGAAAAATTGTATCGTTGTCGTCTTTAATCCGTTTTTCGATCCGGTTTCGACTGTAGTCACTAAAATTTAATTACGAAGCTAAAATATATCGTAAAAATTTAATATTTGTCGGCGTTTTCAGTATTCTGTTCGGTTTCAATCAGTTACCGTTTAACGTTTCACAGGTTTCTCTGTAAACCACCGTTCGCGCACTGTAAAGTCGGATAGGCGTTCCTAGGCACTCCAAAGGCCTAACTAAGTTAATTTGCACTGTAAACACTATTTATTATCGCGTTAATCACTTGTTAATCACGTAATTAAGAGCCGTAAATCACCGGTTGTCACAAAACCCACCAATGAGCAATGAGAACTTGGCTGAACTCCGCCACTATGGCGAGGAGTTAATAGACGCTGGAAATAGAATCCGAGAAGTGGGGGAACAGATCTCCTGGAAATACGATGAGAGGGAGCGTCGTTTCTGAGACACCAGTTGGTTGTGGTTGCATGGTGGTGTGGTTATGTGTGTTTAATAATAATATAATAATAAAAAAATATAATCACGTAAAATAACTAAAAATAAAACTTTTGTAACATATTTGGTGTGTACGGACGCATATTAATATATATAAAATATGGAAGTCGCAAAGTCGACAATTTTGGCTATACGTGTTGACGTAATTATGTGCGATTGCTTTATTATGCTTGATTGATAATTGTTTATGCTAATAACTTATATATATATTGTTCATTATCAGATGGAACCCATTGTTAATGAACCAGTTAATGAAGTTAACCAATCTGAGCAAAACAATGAAGATCACTTTCTTAATAGGCAAGATATAGAAAACATCGTTGCTCAAGGAATAACTAATGCTATTCCAGCAATCATTGCTGCTGCCCGAAATCCAGTTGAAACCAAACCAACTACTCCCAGCAAACGTACTCACAGCGACAATTTTAGTAATAGTGTAAATGGAGGCGGCAACATTAATAATAATGATGATGTGGTGCAAGCCCCCTTTCTTAAGAAAATGAAAGCTGCAACGCCTGGTTACACTTACAAGGAATTTCTTGCCTGTAAACCGGTTGAATTTGCAGGCAATGAAGGGGCGACTGCTGCACTGCGTTGGTTAGAGAAAACCGAAGCAGTAATTAAAATAAGTAAATGTGCCGAGAAAGACAAAGTCATGTATGCGTCGCATCTTTTCAAGGAAGGCGCACTAGAATGGTGGAATACGGTACTAAAAGCCAAGGGAAGCGATATGGCTTATGCCATAAATTGGGAAGAATTTAAAAGTTTGGTGGAAAGAAAATTCTGTCCCGAATATGAAAAAGAACAAATGGCAAATAAATTCTTGAGCCACCGAATGGTGGATGTTGATTGTCGAGAGTATACTTCGAAGTTTTTCGAGTATGCTAGAATTGTACCAACCCTGGCTTCGCCAGAACCGGTACTTATTTCTCGATACATCTGGGGTTTGATTAGCGAGATCCGTGATATTGTCAAAGCTGCGAGACCCCGCACGATCGATGATGCGGTGGAATTAGCCAACACCTTGACTGACGGACTGGTGCGTACGCGGGAAGAGAACTGGAAGAAGGAAGTAGCCCAAAAGATTACCCAAGGATTTCGTGTGGGTAATAGTAGTAACTTCAAGAAAAGAGGAACTGGGCAATCTTCCACCCCGCCGTTCTACAGGAACTGTAAAAAGAAACATTTTGGAAAATGCAATGAAACCTGCAACTTCTGCAAAGCTCTAGGACATCGTGAAGAAGAGTGCAGAAAGAAAACAAAGATCTGCTATAACTGCGGAGAAGCTGGGCATTTCAGACCAGAATGCCCTAAATTGGTCAAACCAGCAGATAACAAGGCCAAACCTGCTGAAGGAACTAATAAGAAGAATGCAAGGGCCTTTCAATTGACCACGCAGGAAGCCGAACTGATTCCTGATGTAATAGCTGGTACGTTCCTAGTTCACGACGTTTATGCGAAAGTATTATTTGACTCTGGTGCAAACCAAAGTTTTATAAATACTTCATTCTGCCAAGCTCTTAAACTACCCTTAACCAACCTTAGACAAATTTTTATGGTAGAAACGGCAGATGGGAATTCTGTTAACATAAATAAGGTTTTACAAGAAGAAAAGATAGAACTCTTAGGTCATAAATTTTCTGCAAACCTGTTACCTATGAATTTAGCTGGATTCGATGTTGTGTTAGGAATGGATTGGTTGGTAGCCAACCATGCTCGAATTCTCTGTGATAAGAATTCCATAGAAATTCATACGCCATCAGGAAAAATAATAATGGTTACAGAAGATAAGCCACGTAAGCCACTGAAATTCATTTCAGTAATGAAAGTTGCTAGTTATTCAAGAAAACAAGGAATAGTGTATATGATTTCGGTTATCATTAACACTAAGGGTAAGGAACTTAAGGAAATTCCAGTAGTATCAGAATACTCGGATGTATTCCCATAAGAACTACCTGGACTACCACCCGATAGGGAAGTCGAATTTAGAATTCATCTAATTCCAGGAACTACACCAATAGCCAAGGCACCTTATCGATTAGCACCCACCGAAATGTTAGAATTGAAAAAGCAGTTAGATGAATTATTAAGCAAAGGATTCATACAACCTAGTTCATCCCCTTGGGGAGCACCAGTGTTGTTTGTGAAAAAGAAAGATGGTTCGATGCGAATGTGTATCGATTATAGGGAATTGAATAAGGTTACAATTAAGAATCGATACCCATTACCTAGGATTGATGATCTTTTCGATCAACTTCAGGGAGCTCGATATTTCTCTAAGATAGATTTACGCTCCGGATATCATCAATTGAAGGTTCAAGAAGAAGACATACCTAAAACTGCCTTCAGAACTAGGTATGGTCATTACGAGTTTACAGTCATGCCATTCGGACTAACAAATGCTCCTGCAGCATTTATGGTCATGATGAATAGGATCTGTAAACCGTACTTGGATAAATTTGTAATTGTCTTTATTGACGAAATACTCATTTATTCCAAAAGTCAGGACGAGCATTGTGAACACTTGCATGCACTCTTAACTTTGTTAAGAAAGGAAAAACTTTACGCCAAATTCTCGAAGTGTGAATTTTGGCTACAAGAGGTGCAATTTTTAGGTCACATGGTAAATCACGAAGGTATTCACGTAGATCCCTCCAAGATAGAAGCAATTACTAAATGGAAGGTCCCGCAATCAGCTACAGAAGTTAGAAGTTTTCTAGGATTAGCTGGGTACTATAGGCGCTTCATTAAAGATTTTTCTACGATAGCTGTGCCATTAACTAAGCTAACCTGTAAAACATTTAAGTTTGAATGGGGACCTAGGCAAGAAGAGGCTTTTAAGACTTTAAAGCAAAGGTTAACAAACGCCCCAATTCTTGCCTTACCAGAAGGGACAGAAGATTTTGAAGTTTACTGTGATGCTTCTAAACTAGGATTAAGATGTGTGCTGATGCAACGCAAGAAGGTAATTGCGTATGCCTTAAGACAATTGAAAAAGCACGAAGAAAATTATACGACACACGACTTAGAATTAGGAGCCATAATTTTTGCCCTTAAGATTTGGAGACACTATCTGTATGGCAGTAAGTTTACAGTCTATACAGATCATAAGAGTTTAAGATATATATTTGGGCAAAAAGAATTAAACATGAGGCAAAGAAGATGGATGGAAATTCTAAGTGACTACGACTGTGATATTCAATATCACGAAGGAAAAGCAAACGTAGTTGCAGATGCCTTAAGTCGTAAATATCATGAAAAGCAAAAGCGAGTTCGTGCTCTTAGATTAACTCTACAGTTAGATTTAATGGAGCAACTAAAAACATTCAAGAAACAGCAATCAAGGATGATGCTGAAGGAATGAAAGGAAGAATAAAGGAATTAGAACAAGGAGCTGATGGAATTTGGAGATTCCATAAGAAAAGAATTTGGGTACCTAAGCAGGGAGAATTAAGAAATAAGATTTTAGAAGAAGCTCATAAATCTAGGTATACCATGCATCCTGGTAATAATAAAATGTACCAAGATTTAAGGAATAACTTTTGGTGGATAAGAATGAAAAATGACATAGCTAGATATGTTTCTAAATGTCTAACTTGTTCACAAGTTAAGGCAGAACACCAGAAACCCTCAGGTCTACTACAACAATTAGAAATGCATGTATGGAAATGGGAGCTCATAACAATGGATTTTGTTACTAAGTTGCCCAAAACCAGAAAGGGTAATGACGCAATTTGGGTAATCGTGGATCGATTAACCAAATCAGCTCATTTTCTACCCATGAAGGAAACCTTTAGTATGGAAAGATTAGCCAAGTTGTATGTAGACGAGGTAGTATCCCTACATGGAGTCCCACTCTCCATTGTATCAGATAGGGATAGTCGTTTCACTTTACATTTCTGGACAAGTTTCCAAGAAGCAATGGGGACCCGACTAAATTTAAGTACAACCTATCATCCCCAAACAGACGGACAGAGTGAAAGGACGATTCAAACCTTGGAAGACATGCTCAGGGCATGTGTGATAGATTTTGGAGGAAACTAGGACAACCATTTACCTTTAATTGAATTCTCCTACAATAATAGTTATCATTCAAGCATCGAAGCTGCCCCGTTTGAAGCACTGTATGGACGTAAGTGTAGAACTCCAGTTTGTTGGGCAGAAATAGGAGAAAGTCAATTATCAGGTCCTGAGATAGTACAAGAAACCACCGACAAGATTACTCAAATCAAGGAAAGACTGAAGACAGCTCGAGATCGCCAAAAGAGTTATGCAGACAATCGACGCAAGCCACTAGAATTTCAAGTTGGAGACAGAGTACTCTTGAAAGTTTCTCCTTAGAAAGGATTAGTTCGGTTCAGTAAGAAAGGAAAGCTAAGTCCAAGGTACATAGGACCATTCCCAGTAATTCAACGCATAGGACTAGTTGCTTATCGCTTACAACTACCAGAAGAATTAGCCGGGGTACATGACGTATTTCATGTATCCAATCTCAAGAAATGTCTATCGGACGAATCGCTGATAGTCCCTCTTCAAGACATACAGGTGAATGAAAAGTTGAAGTTCGTGGAGAAACCGCTTCAAATAGAAGACAGAAAGATTAAGTTTCTCAAACACAAAAGATTGGTACTTGTCAAAGTCAAGTGGGCTGAGATTTTAGACGCAGGAAATAGAATCCGAGAAGTGGGGGAACAGATCTCCTGGAAATACGACGAGAGGGAGCGTCGTTTCTGAGGTGACCAAAAGTGACCTACTGGATTGCATGCATTGGCGTTGGGATAACTGCCCGACCGCATGGCGAGGTCAACACACACGAGGTGACCAAAAGTGACCTACTGTTATTCTTTAGGCGGTTGCCTCACAGGACCTTTGGGTTTGGTCGACTTACTTTGGCTTGGTTGGGTCATGCAATGATATAAATGTTTTTGAACAATCTCCGTTGTTAGAGGACTGGATTTCTGGTAGAGCTCCAAAAGCGTCTTTTTACGCAAACGAAAACTACTACCCTTATGGATATTATTTGTGCGACGGAATTTATCCTAGGTATTCGATTGTTGTGAAGACGTTTAGTGTTCCTGTCGATGAAAAAAGAGCACACTTTAAAAAGGTTCAAGAGTCTTCACAAAAAGACATTGAGAGATGCTTTGGGGTTCTTAAACAACGATGACAATATTTGAGAAATCCTTGCGTGCATGGACCAAGCAAACAATGAGAGATGCTATGTACGCTTGTATAATCATGCACAACATGTTTTTGGAAGACGAAGGAAAGACGATATGCCAGAATTATGTACCGGAAGTCGTTCAGGAGGAGCATCCGCAAGCGTCAATGGAAGAAAGAGTGAACAATGCACGAGAATTGCGTTACGAACCCTACCATTCTGCGTTAACGATTGATTTGGTACAACACACATGGTCGGTTCGGTATATCCCACCTGAGGATGAAGAAGAAACGGAGGACGAGGAAGACGAAGTTGGCGAGAATGAAGAAAGTGAAGACGAACATTTATGTATTTTATTTTTTTAGTAATTTTTTTTTAACTTTACCCCTTTTTTATTTTTTTATTTTTAATATTGTAATTTTTTTATTTAATGAAGTATTATTAGTTTTTAATTAAAAAAATCAATAATTGTGTAATGATTGGTTGGGGCATTATTGGGCATTATCCCACTACGACTATTTTCTAAAAACGCCCAATAATGCCCCCTTGCTGACTGGACTGCCACGTGGCTGAAAACGCCCAAGGGTGGGGGCATTATTGCTCAAACCACTACACATGGTCTTAACAAGTTTTTTAGTATTCTCATTAAAATTGTTATCTCAACTCTAAAAGTTTTTATTTGATAATATACTAGGCTATTGCTCGCGTGAAACACGGTTTCAACCAAAAACTGATTATTTATATTCAAAATTTAATATTATGTAAAAACACATACATTGGAAGACAAAAAAACAAAATTATTGAAATCCCAGAAAAAACTTCCTTGTAAACAGAATCATGGAATATAAATTTTTATCCCTACGTTTCGTCCAGATATAATCTCACCTTCTATAACACATTTGTAAAGTTTAGTAATACGTAATCACGTACCGTTGCATAAAGCATTTTGTTGATCAATATTTCGAATCAACATTACAGGTACACTGACTTTAAGGACTAATCGATGATTAGGCAAACCGGATATCTTAAGACCATTAAGAACGTCAGGATAATATAGTTTACAGTTTGATGAATCAACAACTTTGACAATGTAAATATAACCGTACACGATATGGAGTTAACAACATGCAAAAAAAGAACAAAAACATATAAACAACCGTGAATATCTAAACAAAAAATCAAAAGCCCATAAAACATTAAGACGATTAATCATAAAGTAAACAAAGTTGTTTTGTATGGTTACAACCGTCTACGTCAAAAAACCATAACCAAAGTCATTATGTTGACTTACACAACCATCAAAACAAACCTTCAAAACAAACAACCTGCACCTTAAGAAACCAGTTCTATTAACAAAGTAACTAAGTACACGTCTTCATTACACTGGTGTCAATTCCTTCCCTGGAAACTACAAAATATAATAACAACAAATTGTAGTACTAATATATAGTTTATTCACATATCCAAACATGCAATCAATAACTTAGACACATGTGAAAAATCATATCTTTAGGATTAATAAATCCATATAAAATAAATAAACAAAATTGCAGTATGATCTAGTTTTCTGAACAAATAACAAAATCAGTAAAGAGAAAATAAATCCTCAAGAAAAAAAAAATGGGAGGATATAAACAATTTAATCATCAGTAAACACAAAAAAATGAAAATGTTGGTTCAAAACACATTTAGATCAAACCGGAACAATTATGATAAAATCACCTATGGCACCATTGGGAACCGACTCCAAAATACCAGATTAGAGCCAACAATACTAGCAAAGAGAGCATGACACTACCATCTGCAATCCCAAAACGAAAAGAGAAATAGAAACTTGGTGAACCGTAAACAAATTGGAAAAAGGAAAAAGAAATATAATAGTAGCTAATCACTTTAGAAGTTTCCCACATAAAAACATAAAGGAAAACATGACTCAATCAACACTGCATAAAGAGTAGGTTTGTTTGGGGGAATTGAAAAACATAGTGGGTTTCTTGTAATTTGTCTAATTTCACTCGAGCTTCGATAATGATAATAAAGAAAGCCTCTTGGTCAGGAAAAGTGGAGGAAGATGGTTCAACAATGGAAAATCTTGAACCAAATCAAGCATATCCAATTAGTCCTACGACTTCGGCAATCAAAATTTCCAATAGTAAAGTAAAACAATAGAAAATCATATCCGAGATCAAGCACAATTAGGACAATTACTACAAACGATGTTGAAGGATCTAGAATCATTACCCGTTAGCTTGATTCTTAAAATTGTGTTTATCTAGAATGAATTGCTCAGCAGACTATATTTATTTCATTGTTTTTTTTGAATTATAAGGTAGAGAGCATTGACTTTTTATCTTCATATATGAACAATGTAATTAGTTGAATTGCAAAAACTATTGAAACCTTTGCTAGTGCAGCCATGGATGCACTTATCAAAGATGGCTAAAGCTTGGAAATATCTATAAAAATGGTAATATGGGATCTTTTTTAAAGCTTACCAATGCATCCATGCCAGTTACTTAACAACCGTATAATATGCTCTTCCGATACTTTAACCCATGACCTTTGGTCGCCATCCCTTGATTACTTATTCCGTCACTGGCATTGTTTTGATGAATGAGTCCAATAAGAACACAGTCTGAAAAACAATATTAAATCTTTTATTAGTGAATCAATTTACAATCTATCTCTATTTGCTTTGGAAATACAAGGTGTCATTATCTAATACTATCATGTTAGTTATAAGTCAAAAGAACAGAAAAAAAAACTAAGAATGCTCTCATTAAAGGATTAATTTATGCATACGAATGAAGATTAGTGTACCTTCATGTATGGTTTCAAATAGGGAAGCAAATTTAGGACTGCCCACTTATCATAATCAATTAGAATGACCTACGCAGTAAAAGATATCTAAACCTATTAGAATTAGGAGACCCAATAACAACAAAAAAGTAAAATAATATCATGTTTCAATAGAAAGTGTGAGAGTGAGAGAGTGCACACATCGAAAGCTTTGTTGGTTTAGTAAATTGAACTCCGCAATTGCTTCCTCCGTTGGAATAATATTTGAAAATATCTAGAATGCAATAGATCTTCATAAAAGAATGACAACCTTGTTTCAATTACCACGTCCTTAATCATAATGCTAGTGTGGTGAGCTCCATTCAGATGGAGCATCTGTTGTTCCTAATGTCCAAGAAACTCCAATTATGTCATCTGAGCAGCTTCGATAAGTTTTAGATGGTGTATATGAAGTTTGCAAAGAGAAAAATCTAGTTGAGGAAAAACTTGACTTGCTGTTATCAGAAATGAAGGGTCAAAGATCAGAACTAAAGACTTTGACAGAATCAGTAAAGCTCATCAAAGCACAATCAAAGAGAAACACTGAAACATTGAAGATTCTGCAACAACAGCAAAGCAAGTCACTAGAAACCAGCATTCCTTCAGCAGATGTTTAGAGAGTCTTCACAGAAATGGAGAAGATCAAGTCACAAATCAAGGATGCTGTTGAATCAAGAACATCAAGTAGTTCTAACAAGGTTTTGGAGGAGATCACTATTTTAAGGGCCAACAACAACAGTATCACAGATTCCCTTGAAAAATTGGTCAAAGAATGGGCTGCACTACAGGAGCACAACAAAGAAGAATTTGCCAAGGTGCAAGAGAAAGAAACCAGAAATGCTCAACTCATGGGAGATGTCCAATCTCTCATGAAAAGAATGAATTACAACATTGCCAGATTGGTAAATGTAGATGCCAAAGAGCTCATGATTCCCATTCCCAAAGAAGCCTCTCATCTGGAAATTCCAAAGATCATCAGGCAACAACCCAGTGTCACACCTGCTAGTCAAACTGGAACCACATCAATGGGTCCACCTCCACCAATATCAAAAGAAGATATGATAAAAAGGTATGAAGCTTCACCCAAAATTATCTCTGATTTTAAATATTGATGTCCCTCAGTCTAGTTCAAGACTAACTACATCAGGGGATACAATCTTTAGTCAAGACATAACCCTGCAAGCAAAAAGAAAATGGTCAGAATCAGCTATATCTTCAAAATTGCCAAAAATTGTACAAAAAAAGACTCCTGAAGGTAAAACAATCTTTGTTAAAGAAATTGACAAAGATGTGATGATGTTCCCTGAGCATAACCTTAAGGAGTACTACTGGACAAAAGAAGATAAATTGGACAGACCAACAACTCCAATGAGTAGGGGCTTGAGGGAGGAAAGGCTTGAAAGAGGTCCAGGAAGCATCCACAAAGCTCATGATAATCCAATAACAAGAGTTCTGAAAGTGGATGATGACAAAGCTGCAGACGGTGCTGGAGGATATTTTATGCAAAACAAGTACACTCTCCAAAGAAAAGATGGCACTGAAGAGAAGATAACTGATGGAGATCTGGCAGATCAACTGCATCCACTGGACATTCTGTTTCTAAAGAAAAATATGATAATGATAAAGGCAACAACAAATATGTCAGAAGAGCACTCAAGAGCATCTCAAAAGCAGGAGTCAAGCTATTTGAAAGGATAGCTCTTACTGATTTTGATTTATGTATTTGTGACAGCCCGAACTTTTAAGGTTTGTAACATTAATTTTGTGATACTAACTTCTCGTTAATTGTTTCTTTCTAACACGCTGCCTTGAACGTTCTGAGTTGTTATAGCTCGGTTAGTTAACATGATTATACATTTGGGCTGATACACACACACGTATACTTGGAGCCCAACCCAACACCCGCATTAAAACCTTAGAGTTGGGCTGTGTAGATGATATTAACCACTTGGACTTTGTTACTAATTACCTGTGGCAGCCCAAGTGAGTGGGCTTGAGCCCACTTCGACTAAAAGAGTAAACTGCCCAAATCCTCACAGTATATTCATACGTGGTATGCATTTAGATTGGATTAAACTTGATCACAAACCAAAAACCCTTGAGCTTTTCCCCTTGTACGCACGATCTCGGTAGCAGACCCCCCTCACTCGAGTTAGCATCTTGTACGGTTAAAATCTCGGTTAGTGATTCTTGGCTGTTATTATTCATAATTGCATGATATGGATTATATGTGGTATTGAACCTGATCGATTGCATGATATTATATGTGTTATCATTTATATGTGGTAGTGAATCTGATTATATGTGATGTTGAATCTGATTGACTACATGATATTGTTTATATGGGGTATTGAATCTGATTGATCATGTTATAATTGATGTTGATCGTGTCAAGGATAATCGTTTCCGATGGTACGGATCGGAAACGAGATGTATTGGTTTAATACAGGGATTAAATAAACGACTAATGATTTAACGAAACTGTTGAATTCGAACTGCCACTGATGATGTGATCGGTCGTAAAACGTGACTAGGGTTGTGCGTAACTGTTCCCCGACGAACTTTAGATTTCGTCACATGTTATAACCCGACGAACTTTAGATTTCGTCACATACTAAAACCCGACGAACTTTAGATTTCGTCGCATGATATGACCCGACGAAATCTCAGAATTCGTCACTTACTAATCGACGAAATCCCCTAAGGTTTCGTCGCAGGAACTATGATGAAAAGTCATAAGATTTCGTCATATGTGCATCGACGAAAACTTGAGGTTTCGCCGACCAGGAGTTCGTCAGTTGTACAGGAGCTCATCAATAGACTGTAACGTTGAACATGCATAAAAGTGAATGACTCCTTGTTAAAGGAAACCATGTAGCAAACTGTTAGTGATGTTTATTTATGACTATGCATATGTTAATGAAATCACAATAATTACTGTTAAGGATATCTGCTGTCTATTGTTAATGATGTCTATGGTTAATGATGATGCTTACTATTAATAATATGTATTTATGATAAGTGACATAATCTGGTTCATACACCTAGTATAGTACACACACAACTGTTAAGCATTATTTTGGAACGTATACGTGAACTATGGGATTATATGAGTTGTATAATTGCTGTGATAACTTGTATGCACATCATGACTATACGTGAATGTAAACTGATTACGAGTGCTTGTATATCATAGGCTGTGACTGTCTAAGTGTTAACAAGTAATTAATCAAACCGAGCAAACCGAGGTGAGTTCACTGCTCTTTTCCAAGCATGCATCCCGGGAAGGGATATCGGGTAACGTTCCAGGGAGGAATGCCAGGTTAATGGGATGTTGGTTATTACTCAGTTCTATCATATAAGACCCCTTACATCTACCGATTGTTGCCGGGAAGGCAACGAGGTATTTAGTTGATAGCGCTATTAGGATTGGCACCCTCACACCGTGCCGGAAGGACGGGCGTGAACTAATTACCTTGACCACTTGACCAATGCTTTGATAGAGGCATTGGGGTTTGGGCAAACACATCTAGTAGCCATTTGCGGTAATCGAGTTAATAACCTCATCAAATCAAACTGTTGAACTGTTTTATGTACACAATTGGTAACTAAACGCGTTAACAAAACTTTGAACTCACCAGCGTCGTCTGACACACTTGTTTGCATGCTTGCAGGTCGTTAGATTACTGATTCTGGACTTGCTATCTGGGAGCGTTGGAGTGGTCATGGATCGAGACTCTTGGATATTTAATGCATTTGTTTTGAACACTTATTACGCAACAGTTGTTTAACAATTTACTTTATGCTTCCTCTGAACGTTATCTCTGGTTTTAACTTATGTCTTGGATTTATCATATGCAATGAAACGAATGCTTTATTTAAACATTTATTAGTGGTTCAATGTGATTGGTGGCTTGGATCCTGGTACGTCACACGTCCCGCGGTGTTTTCGCGCGTGGTATTTTGGGGGTGTGACAGTTTGGTATCAGAGCCACTGGTTATAGTGAACTAGGTTTTAAAACGTTTTATAAAACCAGACTATAACCGAACAACTTCGAAAATTGACCATGACACTCAGCTCCAGATTGCAAGGTTCGTCTTCTGTTACTTTATGCATTACTTTTCACACACTCACAGCTTACATGAAACGACATATTAGATATTATGGTGATTCGATAGTGTGACACTACTCATCGACTCTTGTGATTAGTAATCCTATGATACCTTTCGTTGTGCTATTTGAATGTGGGGGAAACTTCTAGCGCAAGTTAAGAGGCGCTGAGATAAGCATGCAAATTGCCTTATTATTATGGGTGCACACATAATAATAACGTAAGGTGCATGTAAGTCCCGGTAAGGCTTAACGAGGGTGAGAAGGGTTCTGCCCTATTGTGTGTAAACTTGGTAGTTATAAATATCAATGTGAAACTTGACTCTTACCTTATCTAGACCCCTAAATTTGTTCTCTCTCCATATATAGAATCATGAGTGGACGAGGACATGGACGTGGTCACATCGCGATGACCCAAGCTGAGCTGAAAAACTTAATCAACACTCGTGTGGCTGAGGCTCTGGCAGCCTACCAAGCTGGTACGAAATGTGCCAAACACTCTTTAATCTTGTGTCACGTACACGACTCTTACCTCTGTAACGTGTTTTCTTTCATCCAATAGGTCAGCAAAACAATCCACCTGCTTGTACGTTCAAGATGTTCATGGATTGTAAGCCACATACCTTCAATGGGACTGAAGGGTCTGTAGGACTCTGCGATGGTTCGAGAAGGCATAATCAGTGTTTACGATGTGTAACTGTCCTGCTGGGGATAGAGTGAAGTATGCTACGGGCACACTCGAGGATGGTGCTCTGACATGGTGGAATGCCCAGGTTCAACTGTTGGGCATCGAGGTGGCAAATGCCACTACCTGGGATGATTTCAAGGAACTGATAAGGGAGGAGTATTGTCCTCGTGATGAGATACAGAAACTAGAGAATGAGTATTATGATCTGAAGATGGTGGGATCAGAGATTGAAGCGTATGCGAAATAGTCACATGAGTTGGCGATCATGTGCCCGAACTTGTCCCGACCTCCGCATCGGAGAATTGAACTGTTCATCAAGGGATTAGCTCCTCGAGTGAAAGGTTTGGTTACTGCAGCGAACCTCAACAACTTGATGCAGATTGTTCGTTTGGCTCACAAAATCACCGATCAGGAGGTGGAGAGTGGTTCTTTACCACCGCGTATTTCTGCCACTACTGCTGCTACAACCACAGCTACTGCGCCTATTAGTGATAACAAGCGGAAATGGAGCGACGCTGACAAGTCAACCAGTGTCAGCCAATCTCAGAAAAGGCCTGACAACAGCAACAACCGCAGTTTCAGTCAGTCGTATTTAGTTAATCAAGGCCAGGGCAGCAATCAGAATCAGAGTTCTTATGTTGGGAAGAAGCCACAGTGCAACAAGTGTGGCTATCATCATTATGGGCAGTGTGTCTGGGCTTGCCGTAGGTGCGAGAAAGTGGGCCAAGAGGCCAAAGACTATAGAGCCCCACAGCCAAAGCAGCAGCATCAGCAAAATCAGTAGTATCAGAGACAGCAAAGGCAGCAACCCCATCAGAATCAGGGTTTCAAGAAAGGGTGTTATCAGTGTGGGGATGAGGGCCACTTTAAGCGGGATTTCCCTCAGTTGAATCAGAACGCCAACGACAACAACCGCCAGAATAACAACAACAATGCTAAAAACAACAACAACAATGGGGGCAACGGTGCTCGTGGAAGGGTATTCACGATCGGGGCTGGGGATGCTAGGAACGACGGCAATGTCGTGACTGGTACGTTTTCTATGAACAATCTTATTGCTTATGTGTTATTTGATTCCGGTGCCGATTGGAGTTATGTGTCCCTAGAGTTTAGTCAGCGATTAGGGTTAACTCCAACACCTTTAGAGGTTAAGCAAGTAGTAGAATTAGCCGATGGTAAGACGATAGAAGCTCCGCATGCCCTTTTTGGGTGTAAACTAGATCTCGTGGGTCAAGTGTTTGATATTGATCTCCTTCCTGTCACCCTCGGTAGTTTCGATATAGTGGTTGGTATGGATTGGCTGTTTAAGCACCAAGCCGAGATTCTGTGTAAGGAAAAGATTGTGCGTATCCCTCTCCCTGATGGAGAGTCATTATCAGTTCAAGGGCATCGTAGTGGGATGATGGTTGGTATTATCTCGGCTATGCAAGCGCAGAAATGTCTACGAAAGGGGTATCCTGCAATTCTAGCACTAGTTACTGACACTCCACCTGAAGAAAGAAAGATCGAGGATCTGCCAGTTGTATGTGAATTTGCCGATGTATTTCCTGAGGAACTTCCTGGTCTACCTCCTCACCGCCAGGTGGAATTCCAGATTGATCTTGCACCAGGAGCATTCCCAATTGCTCGTGCTCCTTATCGTCTAGCACCTGGAGAGTTGCAGGAGCTGTCTAATCAGCTGCAAGAGTTATTGGACAGAGGCTTTATTCGACCCAGTTCTTCGCCTTGGGGAGCCCCAGTGTTGCTTGTAAAGAAGAAAGACGGGTCCTTTCGCATGTGTATTGATTATCGGGAACTCAACAAGGTGACTATCAAGAACCGTTACCCATTGCCATGCATCGACGACTTGTTTGACCAGTTGCAAGGGTCAAGTTTTTATTCGAAGATCGACTTAAGATCGGGCTATCATAAGGTGAGAGTCCGAGAGGAGGATGTTCCGAAAACGGCTTTTCGAATGCGTTATGGGCACTATGAGTTTTTGGTTATGCCGTTTGGATTGACGAATGCGCCAGCGGTCTTCATGGATCTCGTGAACCGCGTATGCAAACCGTATCTCGATGATTTCGTTATAGTATTCATTGACGACATTTTGATCTACTCTAAGAGCAAGGAAGATCATGAGCGGCACCTGCGTCTTATTTTGGAACTTCTAAGGAAGGAGCAGCTCTATGCGAAGTTTTCTAAGTGTGACTTCTGGATTCGGGAGGTACACTTTCTGTAACACTTGTGTTTGTAATCATTGTAAACAGTTCAGTTATCAATAAAACAAAGTTATTTGATCCCAATGTTTGTTTGTTTATGTTTGACATTTTACATGCTTTGGTTTTTATTCAATTTCAAACTCTACATCGCTTTCTGGAGAATTTTACGCAAACTGGTGCGTAAACGTAATCAGTTTAACGCGAAAAATACTACGGAACATCAACATATACTTAACATACCTTAAATAACCCTTACATAACTTAGAAATAAGTTTTGAAGGTTTTGGTATGGCAGAAACAAGTTAATTCGCCTACAGGGACTAAATTTGACAAACTGCGAAAGTATGCCAATTTGAACTGTAACAGACATTCCGGAACATGACCATAAGTTAAACATACCATAAATATCCTTTACATAGCTTAGAAATAGGCTTTGAGGGGTTCGGTGTGCTAAAATAAACTTTTGGGTCATTCAGGTACTAAAAGCGTCAAAAAGTGCATAAGTTTGCATTTTCACGCATAACTTACATTCTGAATACATCCGGACATCCAAAAATTTATGTAAGCACTAAAATATTTTATTTTAGTGATTGGCATAAGAAAAATCCATTCGTCACGCAATTTGGATCGTTTTTCGCGCTTATGCGCATTCCGTCGTAATTAAGCGAACCTCACGATCATACGATCAAACGAACCAACATCCGGCATATTTTTGAGCATGTTTCATATCCACAATGTTTAGGCATCATTTTAGGGCCTTAAAGTTGGCTTGACGGGCCTTAAACGTGTCGAAATGAGCCTAAAACACCAACAGGGACTAAAACTGTCAATTTGCAAAGTTGGTTGCAGATCAGAAGCTCCAGGCGGCCCGCGTGAGCCTGGGTTGTTCCTTACGCGGCCCGTTTCAGTCTCCCAGATCAGAATAATCTGTTTTAAACAGCTGTTAACAGC
This sequence comes from Helianthus tuberosus, assembly GCA_030545235.1. NCBI lineage: Eukaryota > Viridiplantae > Streptophyta > Magnoliopsida > Asterales > Asteraceae > Helianthus > Helianthus tuberosus. The sequence continues at coordinate 30,092,824 of CM060424.1, read as the reverse complement.
TGTTAAACACCCAAAACCCATTTGCACTTGCCTCTTCCTGATAATGGGGGGCCAATTTGAGTTACCTTAGTGTTGCAACAAGTGTAGGGACAAGATTGAAGCACGGTATTCGAGGAACGATCCTAACGGTCCTAGAAATCCTATAAATACCCCTTTGATTCACAACTCAAAACCCACTTGATTTCTGAAAACTTCTCTAAGTTGAGGTGTAAAAACGCTTCATACCTGAGAAATATTTGGAAATCAAAGCTTGCGGGGACCCGTTGTAAGTGTTCCTTCGTTCTTTTTATTCGTTTAGCGTTAAAGTCAAACTTTGTTTGACTTTCTGCATTGACCAGTTTACGGTCAATGCGAAGTTCGTTTGAACTTCATAACGTGAGCGTAATCACGATGGTTATAGTCCCTAGTGACTATACCTACTGATTACCACATTATCTAGGCTCAGTGACGAGTCGTAGTTTAGGCCAAAATGCGTATTCTTGCGTATTTTGTAACCAAACTACTCTTAGGTATCAAAACCGTTTGTTTTTATACCAAACCTATTTTCTAAACTTAGTTAAGCATGTTTTAACATGCTTAGCTCGTCACTTTTAGTTTAGTGCTTATATAGTGTCGTAAGGTAAGCGATCTAAACAATCGCTTATACTTTCGAACCCGACCCGTTTGGTCGATCATTAGGATCCGACCAAACACATTAGGTGACCCTAGTTGTATAGGGAATAACCTTCCGAGGTTATACCTTGTGGTCACGACATTTAGATTAGTTGTATGATAGGTAGTTTATATGCCTTAGGTAAATTACCAAAATGCCCTTTGTACGCCAAAATTCATTTTAAGCATATGTAACATAACTTTTGGTATCTAAACTGATTTGGTAACAATGTTAGACATGTTAAGGCATATTTTACTTATCATAGGACTAGTTAGGCTTTCCGAACGCGTTTCACGCGAACGACGCGTTAAAGTAGCATAAGCTACCTAAACGGGTCGTAATGGGTCGTAAGCACTTAGGTTAGGTTTCATTTTAGTATGTAAGCTTTGTTAAACCATATTACATAAGTTCCCACGCTTATTTGGTTTACAAACCCTCATGCTACCCGATCCTCCAAATAGGTCCGTTTATTAACATAGTTACCTATATTAGCTGTCGTTTGATTTCCGTGATCTCTAGCATTGTTTGGTTGTTACTCAAGGACTACTAAGCAATCTCAAGTGAGTACATAGACCCCTCTTTTACTGTTTTCCAAACATTTTGGGGTGAAACACATGTGCCTACTTGTTACTTACGTGCCTTTCATGTTTTCATATCATATGCTTGTTATGTTCATTAGTACATTTATAGTACATGATTTCATTATGTTTCTGCTATGTATGTCCATTTAGTGCATACTTAGTGCATTATTTTACATCACATCACATGCTATGTATGTCCATTGGTTGCATACTTAATACATTTGTTATTTATCACATGCTTACATTTTGGTATGACATTTGGTTTGTTCAAATGGGACAATATACATTCATTAACATTGATCACGCCATTCGTTAGTAGGTAGTGGTACCATAGGAATTGACAACTCCCGTTCCTAACATCCTAGGTATGTTGGATGGAAGGAATGACCGAATTCGATAAACATAACACAGATAAACCTTTAATTTGTTTAAAGGTCTATCACCACAGTCACAAGGCTTGAATGTATGCATTATAACAATACCGCATAGATGTTTGTATCAGTATAGCATGCATTTGTTCCACAAAACATAACTTTGATTTAAACTATGTTTAAATTCGATACCCTGTTTTTGTGCATTTTACCTATGGTTTAGTTGATGTATTTCACTTGCCATACATGATATTTATGGATACACAATTTATGATTTACATTAAACATAGACATTTTGATATGGTTTACACAATAACACTTGACAATTGATTTATACATGAACAATTTACAATGGTGGTTGGTTTGGGTAAGTGATTTGAGTAACGAGGTGTGTGTAATATGATACAAGCGTGGTGGATACGCCGCTGGTACTTCCTATATATAAGTGCTTGTATAATATTACATATCGCAGCGTTAATTAAATCATTTCAGTATAGACATATTACATTTTACACAAATAACATATTTTTTTTCACAAGACATTGTTTTACAAAACAGTCTATTTTATACAACTCATTTTACTTGGTTATTTCATTAACCATACACCTTTCTTTTATATAATCTGACTTCTTATAGAGTTTTCATATGATTTATAAAAGAAAACACTTAACGAGATTCATGACTAATTTTTATTAAACCTTTCTTCTAAAACCCAAGTCATGAATCCTATTTTCACAAACCTATGTATCTCACAGGCATTTATATGCTGACGTACCTATTTTCACATGTGTTTCAGGAGCAGGTGCATAGGTTGATCCGGATACACTAGGGTGGACTCGGGCCTTAGTGACATAAAAGAAGCAAGATTAGTTTAGTTAATGTTGTGTACTTTGTTTCCTTCGTTTAAAAGACAATGTAACTCGCTTGTTTGATAAATAAAATATAACTTTGTATGCCATGGTTGTGAAACAATAATTCTGTTACAACACTCCCCGACGTTTCCGCCACGTGTTTCTCGTTTTACGTGGTCGGGGTGTGACAGAAAAGTTGGTATCAGAGCCAATGGTTATAGGGAATTAGGTTATTAGTAATGCTTTGACCTAGACTATAACCTTTCTAGGACCCCAACACAAGTTATCTTGTGTTTAGATCTTAAAACATGCACTTCACCTATCCTTAGGTGATAACCACAACGGGAACATCAAGTTCGAATCCGCTTTGCAAACTAATCATCTGTTCTAGGATGATTGATTACTAGGTTTTGAACCCTCTGTTATAAGGTTTTGAACCCCCTTTGAATTTTCAAAATCTCGTCAAAGTTTTGGGTTCTAAATAGTGTGAACACGTGCAAACTGGAAGAGTGAATGCCTGTACCCTGGGTTTTCTGTCTAAGGCTAGAGTGTTCGTACAAATCCACATAATCAGACCAGTCACTCTTACCTGGGAACTCTTGGGGTGAGTGTTCACTTATAGGCGAGCATGTCTTCGCGATACATTATTTTTCACCCATTTACTTTGATTAGTCACTGTGTGTCATTTGTTTGCTTTGTGATGCGGACGAATGACCACCATCTTTGCTTTTGTTGATTTTGTTTCATCTCATCCTTTTCATTCAATCATCTCACTCGTTTCCTTTCATGTTTCCTCTTTTAGAATGCCTCCTCGACGCGAGAATCAGATAGCTAATGCCGAACTGGCAGAAATTATCGCACAACAAATGGCTGCTGCGTTCCCAAATCTTATTGCTCAATGGAACCAAGCCAACAACAACAATCATGCTCCATGCAATTTCAAGAGTTTTAACTCGGCTAAAACACTCAAGTTTAGTGGTTCTGAGGGAGCAACTAGGCTTCTTCAATGGTTCGAGATCATTGAGAATACTTTCCGTCACGTTCTGTATCCTGAAAATCGCAAGGTCGAGTTTTCTTCCAGTGTGTTTCAGAAGAGGGCTCTTACATGGTGGAACGGGGTTATGAGAGACCGTGGTGCAGAAGTTGCTCTAGCACAAACATGGGCTGAACTTAGGGTGTGACAACCCTCAAAATTTCAGGTACTGTACAAATTAATTAATTTCGATTATGTGTTTAATGACTGTGCTTGATTACAACTGATAATTTAAACTGCTCTATGATTCTATATCATATATACATGCATCATATTTTATACAGTCACTCCATTCATTACACACCTACATTAGTGACATACTTGATGCACTCAGCACAGTTGACACACTGAACGTTTGATTCAGAAATAATACTGACAATACCGGCGCTTAGACAGACAATATTATTATGGTCAGTATGAGCCAGGGATAGAGTACTACACTGGTTTGTAGTGTAGGGAAGTGAGGACCAAAAGTCTGCGTCATTAAGTGATAGATATAGTGCCGGGAAGTGCCTAAAACATGCGTTAAATACAGAATTCCGCGTTCTTTTATAAAATTTAGCATTTTATTATACACAAATATATCAGAGTGGTCCTGTATACTTTCCTAAGTGCCAGGAATATTTTCGTTACAAAAAGATGCGCAAAAGACACTATACGGTACAATTAAACGCTTTAACGGAACGATACGTAACCGAACAACCAGACATTATCCGGGACACGAAAATATTGTTAGAAATATTATTTTTTTTATTTAATTACAGTCACGAAAATTCCCATGCGCCATGTAAACATGACATACACCCACTACACTTGGAAATACCCTTAACCTTCTAAGTTAATACCTATTAGTTACCAAAATATTTACACTTTACCCCCCCCCAACCGAAAATCTGCCCTAATGATGTGAGAATATTTTGTTTAGATATTTGATATTTCCACCTTCACTCTTATTGGCCATTAGATAGGCAATGATGATCTTAGGGTGGAGAGTGCAAGTTTCCAAGGAAATTCCATCATTACAAAACCTACAACCAATCTCCTCCTTCCTCTCTCTAAAATTTCGGCTCATATACCCCCCCCCCCTCTCCATAACCGAAATCACCACCATCATTCTTCACATCCTCCATTTTCTTCTCCAACAAGCTCTCTTTCAAGTGTGAAGTTCATCCATAGAAATGCAAGATTGAAGGTGTTCAAGGGAGTTTGATTCAAGCTTTGTCACCAACTTTTCACCATCATCTCATCTTAAGATTACTACCCTAGCCTTGTGCTAGTAGTAAGTCCCTTCATACTCTTGTTCCACCTTGATTCTTGTTACGATTTGTTGAATGTTCATCACACACAAAAGCTTAAACACTAAAATATGAACTTAAGTTTCTGCATGAAAACCATATATAAAAAGGTTGTGTGAGGTTGAAATCTGGATGGTTTAGGGTTGGTTAAAGCATGATTGAAGTTTTAGCATTTGTTCATCGATAAACCATGGTTAGGGTCTTTGTTTATGCGTTTTTAGTGACTTCTACAATAAAAACAGCTTGCTGATTGAGATTTTCCAGCCCCTTCAACAGGCTGTAACTGGTTCATTTTTAAACGAAAAACTGAATTTCTGGAGTCTAAATTGTGTGATTTTGAATAACCGAACAAATGGAACTAGAATCGTAATTTTTCGAGATCGTTTACTATTTTTAAAGAATTATTTTTAGACAGCAGCTCAAGCTGAAATATTTCTGCTGAAAAAGTGTGTTGTAATCAGAGTCAAAACTTAAAACCTGAGCAGAATTTGCTCATGGGATTTTTACTGTAGATAGTCACGGTTGTTCCCGTGACCCTCCAACTGGAATTTCGTCGATCCAACTTACGGTTGATTTTTAGTGAATTTTTGCGTAAAACTGCAATCAGAAGGTAACAAATCTGATTGCAGTCGGGTAAAAGAATTTTTATATAAAATTGGTAAGGAACTGATCTCCGAAATTTTTACACAATAAATCGTGGATTATATATGACCTTCTGTAAAAATTTGAGAATTTTTGGAAAAGGATAACTATTTTATTTTAATACTCGAAAACAGTCCTGTTCGGTTTAATAAAGCTAAAAAGACGTAAATAGGGCATTGCATGTATGATTGTCGGATTGGTTTTGTGGGAACACTCTACGAGATATTTTTATAAAAGAAAATGATATGCTCTTAAGCATGGACACCTCGATTTACAAAGGAGACCATGGCGAAATTTTCCGAAACTTCTAACACTTAGTAAAATATTTACTTTTTAAGACTAAAATTTACTAGAACGTTGAACGAACAAATATTTATCACACGAATCAATATAAGTAACACAACTCTAAACGTTAAACTCTAAGCCAAGGCATGGCCCGTTCGTCTAATAGACATTAGTACGTGTAGGTTGTCGTGTAGCAGTCAGACTTTGAGATTCGGTTCAAGACGCATTACTGTGAGTTCATGTCCCCCTTTTCTCTTAACTATTTTCAGTTTTACTTTTCGGGGGTGAAATACATGTTACAGATATTTACAGACAATTACAGACTTTTATTATGGTATGATTAGCTTAAGGAGGGTTTTTATTACGCGATCATGTGAGTGGTGGGCACAACACTTAAGGCCATTAATCCTCATAGTAGGACCACGGGACATGAGTGATAGATCTATTTGGGTGTAGCGAGCCCACACCCATGAGGCCGGGGGCCCATAGTGGTGACTATGTCTTCATACCGGAGACAAATTTGCTAGGTTTGAGTCTTCCTGCATCATTCACACATACTATTGGCTTTGCAACCCAATGGTGATCAGGTTTTTCCTTAATTGCTACATACCAGGGATTTTCATACATACTGACATATTACAACGGTTCCTACATACTCACTTACACATGAACTCGCTCAACTTTATGTTGATTTTTCAAACTACATGTATTTCAGGAAACTAATGGATTTGGCACGGTATGCATTTTCAAGCTGCGTTTTAATAAAGAAGTCACCCAGGGTTGTAGGGTTTAGAAGGTGTAACCTCTACCTGGACGGGTCACATATCTCTAAGCCTAGTTTTATTTAAGGTCTTTTGCTAAGTTTTATGAATCCATTTAAACAAGTCAAGGTTTGTAACTTATTTTGGAATTGAGGTTTTAAGACAAGTGTAATATGGTATTTTTCTAAACTTTACTTATGGATGTATGTCTCATGTTTTTATCATATAGCATTGTTATGATTGATTGCTATGGTATTAAGAAGTCACACCAATAACCCACGCTTCCGTAAAAGTCAGGGTGTGACAGCTTGGTATCAGAGCCTCGATCATAGCGAACTAGGATTCTCTCTCGAGTCTAGACTATGATCATCAGGGCTCTCACGAAAACGTTTTCAAACATTTTTACATTGCATACACAAAACGTCCAGATCCAGGAAACAAACATTTTTACAAACAAAAGGCACAAATACACGTTTCCAAATTTAAATTTATAATTCAACCTTAGAGGCTGAGGGAGGATCAGTCTTAGAGACTGAGGGAGGATCAGTCTTAGAGACTGAGGGAGGATCAGCCTTAGAGGCTGAGGGAGGGATTTAGTCTTAGAGACTGGGAGGATGGTCTTAGAGGCCAGGGATTTAGTCTTAGAGACTGGGAGGATGGTCTTAGAGGCCAGGGATTTAGTCTTAGAGACTGGGAGGATGGTCTTAGAGACCAGGGAGTTAGTCTGAGAGACTAGGGAATCTAGTCTGAGAGACAGGGTAGGATAGTCTGGGGAGGACTAGGATGACTACTTGCTTACATTGATTGTGACAACATGCCTTCATTTTTACTACCTACATGCTAAATGACTAATTATTGATAAACGCGCATATGTGGTAGTGGTTTGCATACACAAATTGTTAATACTTACTATGGATATACATGCTACTCACCGGCACACATGTCACTCTATTTAGAGAACGAGTTATCAAGCATTGATAACCCTACGACCACCGCCACAGTTAATGAGACTACATCCGCACCAGAGACATTTACGTCAGACACTGAGAGTGATCCTGATATGCTGACTAAGGACGAGGACGACTTCCAACAGGCCGCGCTACTAGAATTTGGTGGTACTTTGTCTTTGATGATGGTTTTCCCTGACAAGAATCTTTCTGTCACTCTTGTTTCAATCCATGACCACTCTATCACTGGTCATCCCGATGGTGGGCACACAAAGACTCCGATCCTCGATGATGCGCCTCATGTGGACACTTCTACTGAAGGTTGGCTACCCGACAAACAATTTATGACAACGTTGACATGTTTATCGATGGTCCTCCTGCCGACGCCCATGATGATGGAAAACGAGACGAGAACACCGTTACTAACTTCACTTCTTAAGACTCTTGTTAACAAGCTACCCTCTGATTTTAGCATGCAGACTCCTTTGAGTCTGTGATATCTACAACCTTACCAACAGCAGGGTTACAGCTTAGTACTACTGACCCTGACCCAGACGACGACGCCGTTGTGACTGCTGCACTAACACCTGCTCGAGGCACCACACCGTTACACGTCCCAGAATCTACCACTGATGCTAGCTTCTGCACTTGTGAGGGACAGCTTGATGTTGCACCTACTGATCCGGCACCCTTACTTGATCATAACCCTATTTCTTTCGACTTACCAGACGATGCATCCCTTATATCTGACCCAGTACCCGCACAGATGATATCCTTATTGGCTGAAACGTATGTTCTTGCACCCTCAACCGCTGACATTGCCCTTATAAAAGACCGTCGTCCATTGCGCCAACATGCCTATCGCTTTCATTCAAGACATACCAGCACCACGGGAAGATACTCTAGGCCAGCAACCGCGTAACGATCCCAATGGCTGCAGCCGCATTTTCTACAGGCCGCACCAATTGCTACTTTCACCTCTACAACGCTGGACAAGCCATTTCGCTGGTTCCTATGCTACACTATGCTGATTTTAGACCCTTGTCATCCCTCACATTATGGAGGCTACACACGGAATGAGTGCTCCGGTAACAATAGCTACAGTTTGAGGATAGAAGTCGCAAAGTTTTGGAGCTGGAGTCGACGCCACAACCTCCACCCTGTTTATTGCCAGTACACTTTAATCCTTCACAATTATAAAAAAAAAACTTATTTTACACTCTCATCTGCTGCGATAACGCCTTTCCCAGGTTTTCTTTTAATGCTCGAGCGACAAATTAGTTGATTACTTCGACGTATATACAAGTTCGCGGAGGAGTTCACGCACATTAACAGTTTGCTTTTCTTTCCACCCCCACCGGTATGATGATTTCGGGATTATGCACTATGTTTGGATAAAGACACTAATGATAAGCCGGGATTGTGGAGACTTTTAAAGGCCACTTCAGACTATGTGATTTTGGTACACTGATATACTTATTGGACAAGGGTAGGGTGACCCTGTGTCCCTCTTGATGTGATACGTTTTGATAGACGATACAATTGTGGTCGGAAAATAATGAGAGCCCAAATCATCATAAAACATACGACAATACTTTGTGGCCAATGGCCAACGAAAGCTTAGACGCTATGTCTTCGTTAAGCACGTTATTGATCTATATGTGTGTGCTATAATTATAATGCTACGTGCTTACTTGCTATGCTCTCATTAAACATAATTACCAAGTTGCTTGGTTATGCTATGATTATACTATTGCTTGATTGGTTGGTGTGATAACCTATTATGTGTATGTACTTATGACCACCAAACTACTATATGCGCTCCCTGAACACTAAGACCTGACCTAACCGACTTTCTTCTAGGAAGATGTCGACTCAAGGGAACACCGACATCAACAACCATTTACCGACAACAGAGGCGGAAATGCAAGAGCTCCTCTCACAGGCCATCGCACGGTACGAGGCCCTTCGCCCCGATTGCAGCGGATGTACCTCAGGAAATAACTTCCCCAACGGCTGCACCTACGAGCAGTTCCTGAGCTGCCAGCCCCTACGTTTTGACGGCACAGGGGGTGCCGTAGCCTTCGTGCGCTGGGTTGAGAAGACGAATTTTATTTTGCGCATGAGCAAATGTGCCCCAGAGCATCAGGTCACGTTCATTTCCGGACTATTTCAAGATGGGGCTCTGTCATGGTGGAAACTCCAGGTTCAGATGATGGGCGAGGCTGCCGCATATGCTTTATCATGGGACGAGCTGAAAGAGCTAATGCATAAAAAGTACTGTTCGAGAGCAGAAAGCCAAGGGGTGGAAACGGAGTTCTGGAACTTGAAGATGGAAGGATAAAAAATAGCTGAGTACGTGGAGAAGTTTCAAGTGCTGTCGCATATTGTTCCCTACATGATAGTTCCAGAGTTTAAGAAGATTGAGTGTTTCATTTGGGGATTGGCACCCCAAATCATGAGCATGGTGGCAACGTCAAAACCTGCAACAATCGCTGAGGCCATAAATCTAAGTGTAGCCTTAACTGAAGAAGCAACCAGGACGAACAAATTTTCAACCTCGGAAGAGAAAAATGAGACTCCTGTAGAGCCATCTGGAGATAACGAGAGAAAGCTTGCGAATTTCAAGAAGGCTACTCGGGCCAATAACAAAAAGAAGGCCAAAAAGGGAAAGGATTACAAGGGTATCCTACCAAAGTGCGACAATTGTTTACGTTTTCATGTCGGGCGATGCAAGTATGGAAAATGTGATAACTGTGGAAAGAGGGGGCATCCCAAAGAAACTTGTTGGCAAAATACTGAACATAGTAATGGAGGCCAGGATAGTAGTGAGAATCGCGAAGGAAACAACAGCAATGACAATTACCAAGGCAGAATGAGCGATAAGCAGAAACGTGCTCGAGGATGTTTAAACTGTGGAAGCAAAAAGCATTTCAGAAGATATTGCCCTAAAAAGAATCAGGCACAAGGATGAAAGCTCACCACCGGGGCTAGGAAGACACACCAGGGATTCAAGCGTGGATATCGGTACGTCCCGAATTACTCAATATTATGCATCTGTGTTACCAATACTGTTGCAAATTTTACGATTTGCACCTCTAGAGTTCGGAAGTATAATTGGCCTAAGTAGCAAGTAAGTAGATATTCCAGTACCATTAGAACTAGCTTAGGGGAAGCTAGTGGAAGCCAACACAGTAACTAGGAACGGCAAGATAGAACCTGGAGAGCGTAAGTTCACGCCTGATCTGCTGCCCGTTGAGTTGGGAACTTCAACGTGGTAATTAGGATGGATTAATTCCCATGTGATCGAGCGAAGTTTAATGTCCGCACCCCAATGGCGAATAAAGGAACGATCGTGACTCATGAAACAGAATACGCCCCTACAAATTACAAATTGCTGGAAGGCACGAAGAACATTGCATAAAGGATGTGTTGTCTTCCTGGCTCATGTCAGGGACAAGGGGGTCGAAGAACTAAAACTCGAAGATATTCCTGTGATAAGGAAATATCTTGAAGTCTACCCTGAAGACTTGCCAGAATTATCCCCTCAACGACAAGACGAATCTTCGCATCGATTTGATTCCAGGCGTTGCGCCTGTAGTTGATGCACTTTAGCGACTTACACCTCGGAGATGCAAGGATTGACAGCATAGTTTCAGTAGTAATTAGAGAAGGAAGATAACAGACCAAGATTCCCTTTTTGGGTAACCTCTGTTCTGCTCATCAAGAAAAAGGACGATGGCTTTCAAATGATCGAAAGTCGGACGAGCTAGCCAACCAGGGTCGGTGGTTCTTGCTAAGGATTGACGAATTACTTAATTGACTGACGGTGAGGACCCGACTACTAATACACGACTGGTCGACGATCGAGTGTCGTTAGCGGTGAATTCGGGAAGGAAGTTTACCGGGGAAATTGTGGGACAGTAACTTGTTTTTAAACGTACACGAAATACGAACCGTGAGGATCTAGATAACCTATACTTAAGACCTCTGGGAACCCGGGACCAAATACACAAAGGTTGTTACTTAGGAACCGCACCTGTTAACTCGATTAAACATCATTAACCTGACATACATGCCATTTCAGCTAACAAAAATAGAAAGTACTTAAATTTCTTTCGTTGAAACCGTCACTTTTGCTTCTAGCGAGTAGATGTTTGCATCTCTACTCCCCTTAATGGCAGTTGCATCACGTTGATTTTCTTCGCTAAGAGCGAACACCCTTTTGCTTCGAATATTTGGTCGTTTCTCCATTTTAGCAAACACTCATTGTTTCATTACTTGAAAACTCACATGTTACGCATGCACCATCTGCTACGCATGCGGTTTCATTCCAAACATTTCAGTGAAGTTCAGATATTACGTTGTTAAATCAAATTACTGGTCGGTAGTCTGAATAACCTACATTATTGTAATTGTTGACTCTTTGCTATCAAGTCAACACACTCTCTTGAAACTTCTTTTGATCTCAAATTACATTCATGGTTTATTTTTGGTTACCCTGCCGAGATTTCCTTTGTTGATACATACGTTTTCTATCGGGTTACGCTAAAACTAAGTTCAATTGCTTGAACTTATCCATCTTCACATGTTTGATTTGAGACGCTATATGATGTATTGGGAGCATCATATTCAAATATTTTTGCAAAGGTTCTTTCATTACAAGTCGTAGTGGATTCGGTTGGGCTACGACTCCACTAAATCGTTTGACTGATTTCAATACCTTGCGGTGATGTTTTCACAGAATTGAGCTTGCGCTAAGTTGGTTACTCACTTCATACACGGATTTGAATTATTTAATTGCTCTAAATCCGTCTCGTTTATCACGATTAAAGCAGTCTCAACACAGTTGTGTGTTAAGGCAATGGTACATATATTCATTTCATAAGTACAATGTACCTCCTAACGATTCTTTCGTTGTCAATCAAATGCCTTGCGATACTCATTACTTTTCATCTTCGATTGGAACCAGTGGTCCTTTGATGTTCCGTATTAAATTGGAAACTCTATAACATGGTATAAATCAAATCTTCAGATTGTCTCAGTGCACTTTCATTTGATTTCAAACGCGGTGAACTTGTTCAATCACCACTATTATTGGATAATGCCATTACGACACCTTGTGGTGTCATCATAAACTTGTAGCTTGTGCTAATCATGATTAACCGTTTCACACAAAACGACTCATACTTTTGTTTGACTTGTCATTTGAACATTTCTGATGCAACTACGAATTAAGACAATGATACACCAGATTCGCTTGTACTTCATACGGTGTATTTTCACAATTCGAGAATGTCAACACACAGATCCTTATCATTTACTTATTCGCCAGTTGGCAGGTCATTTTCATCTCCAAGTTGTTGATTTTGAGTTCATATAGCGGATGCTATGGTTTGTGTAAATTTGCATACTATGACCAATCATTTGAAAACTCTATTGGACAAAACTCCTCTTTCCTTTTTGTGGAACACTGCTAGCTGGATTACACTAGACTATACGTCAAATACGTACTGTACCTTTGACATCGAATGCTATAAGCACACACCTTTAACCATAGGATTCGGGTTATTATATATAGACTTGGACTCACCTAACGCGAGTAGGTTAAATTCAGTTTGATGATTATCTACCTCGGTAACATTCATATACATACACGTGTGACGTAACCACAAGGAATTAAGGTAGTACAAATTTCGAGGACGAAATTTTCTTAACGGGGGGAGAATGTGACAACCCTCAAAATTTCAGGTACTGTACAAATTAATTAATTTCGATTATGTGTTTAATGACTGTGCTTGATTACAACTGATAATTTAAACTGCTCTATGATTCTATATCATATATACATGCATCATATTTTATACAGTCACTCCATTCATTACACACCTACATTAGTGACATACTTGATGCACTCAGCACAGTTGACACACTGAACGTTTGATTCAGAAATAATACTGACAATACCGGCGCTTAGACAGACAATATTATTATGGCCAGTATGAGCCAGGGATAGAGTACTACACTGGTTTGTAGTGTAGGGAAGTGAGGACCAAAAGACTGCGTCATTAAGTGATAGATATAGTGCCGGGAAGTGCCTAAAACATGCGTTAAATACAGAATTCCGCGTTCTTTTATAAAATTTAGCATTTTATTATACACAAATATATCAGAGTGGTCCTGTATACTTTCCTAAGTGCCAGTAATATTTTCGTTACAAAAAGATGCGCAAAAGACACTATACGGTACAATTAAACGCTTTAACGGAACGATACGTAACCGAACAACCAGACATTATCCGGGACACGAAAATATTGTTAGAAATATTATTTTTTTTATTTAACTACAGTCACGAAAATTCCCATGCGCCATGTAAACATGACATACACCCACTACACTTGGAAATACCCTTAACCTTCTAAGTTAATACCTATTAGTTACCAAAATATTTACACTTTACCCCCCCTCCCCAACCGAAAATCTGCCCTAATGATGTGAGAATATTTTGTTTAGATATTTGATATTTCCACCTTCACTCTTATTGGCCATTAGATAGGCAATGATGATCTTAGGGTGGAGAGTGCAAGTTTCCAAGGAAATTCCATCATTACAAAACCTACAACCAATCTCCTCCTTCCTCTCTCTAAAATTTCGGCTCATATACCCCCCCCCTCTCCATAACCGAAATCACCACCATCATTCTTCACATCCTCCATTTTCTTCTCCAACAAGCTCTCTTTCAAGTGTGAAGTTCATCCATAGAAATGCAAGATTGAAGGTGTTCAAGGGAGTTTGATTCAAGCTTTGTCACCAACTTTTCACCATCATCTCATCTTAAGATTACTACCCTAGCCTTGTGCTAGTAGTAAGTCCCTTCATACTCTTGTTCCACCTTGATTCTTGTTACGATTTGTTGAATGTTCATCACACACAAAAGCTTAAACACTAAAATATGAACTTAAGTTTCTGCATGAAAACCATATATAAAAAGGTTGTGTGAGGTTGAAATCTGGATGGTTTAGGGTTGGTTAAAGCATGATTGAAGTTTTAGCATTTGTTCATCGATAAACCATGGTTAGGGTCTTTGTTTATGCGTTTTTAGTGACTTCTACAATAAAAACAGCTTGCTGATTGAGATTTTCCAGCCCCTTCAACAGGCTGTAACTGGTTCATTTTTAAACGAAAAACTGAATTTCTAGAGTCTAAATTGTGTGATTTTGAATAACCGAACAAATGGCACTAGAATCGTAATTTTTCGAGATCGTTTACTATTTTTAAAGATTTATTTTTAGACAGCAGCTCAAGCTGAAATATTTCTGCTGAAAAAGTGTGTTGTAATCAGAGTCAAAACTTAAAACCTGAGCAGAATTTGCTCATGGGATTTTTACTGTAGATAGTCACGGTTGTTCCCGTGACCCTCCAACTGGAATTTCGTCGATCCAACTTACGGTTGATTTTTAGTGAATTTTTGCGTAAAACTGCAATCAGAAGGTAACAAATCTGATTGCAGTCGGGTAAAAGAATTTTTATATAAAATTGGTAAGGAACTGATCTCCGAAATTTTTACACAATAAATCGTGGATTATATATGACCTTCTGTAAAAATTTGAGAATTTTTGGAAAAGGATAACTATTTTATTTTAATACTCGAAAACAGTCCTGTTCGGTTTAATAAAGCTAAAAAGACGTAAATAGGGCATTGCATGTATGATTGTCGGATTGGTTTTGTGGGAACACTCTACGAGATATTTTTATAAAAGAAAATGATATGCTCTTAAGCAAGGACACCTCGATTTATAAAGGAGACCATGGCGAAATTTTCCGAAACTTCTAACACTTAGTAAAATATTTACTTTTTAAGACTAAAATTTACTAGAACGTTGAACGAACAAATATTTATCACACGAATCAATATAAGTAACACAACTCTAAACGTTAAACTCTAAGCCAAGGCATGGCCCGTTCGTCTAATAGACATTAGTACGTGTAGGTTGTCGTGTAGCAGTCAGACTTTGAGATTCGGTTCAAGACGCATTACTGTGAGTTCATGTCCCCCTTTTCTCTTAACTATTTTCAGTTTTACTTTTCGGGGGTGAAATACATGTTACAGATATTTACAGACAATTACAGACTTTTATTATGGTATGATTAGCTTAAGGAGGGTTTTTATTACGCGATCATGTGAGTGGTGGGCACAATAGTTAAGGCCATTAATCCTCATAGTAGGACCACGGGACATGAGTGATAGATCTATTTGGGTGTAGCGAGCCCACACCCATGAGGCCGGGGGCCCATAGTGGTGACTATGTCTTCATACCGGAGACAAATTTTGTCACACCTCCAAATTACCACCTAGGGCATGTCCCTAATGGAGGTGCAACGATCCAACAAAGAGCCACCAATCATATCAAACACAAGTAAAAATGTATTGAAATACTCAATTGAAAGAAATGTATCGTTTTAAACCAAAACCAAAGTATTGAGCGGAAGCATAAATGTATAAGTGTGTAAATATATCAAAACCAAATCAATGTAATTGTTTATCATGACCACAACCACTCCAACAACATCAGACGGCAAGTTCCCAAGTTCCTTCAATGATTACCTACAAGCATGTAAACAAGTGTGTCAGACTACGCTGGTGAGTTCAAGGTTTGTGTTTGTTTACCAAGTTGTGTTACCAATCATGTGAGTAAAACAGTTTACAAAACGATATGTTGTTTGTTGTTATGATGTTTGATGTTTCGATGTTGTTATTACTCGATTACCGAATGGCCATATGATATGTGATTGCCAACCCCAATGCCTCTATCAAAGCATTGGTCATGTTTTAAGGTAATTAGTTCACGCCCGTTCTCCTCGAACGTCGTGAGGGTGCCAAACCTAATAGCGCTATCAACTAATAACCCCCGTTGCCCTACAAGCAACGTGCCGGTAGATATTGTGGTCTTACAATGATAGAAAACTGAGAACGATAACCAACATCCCATTACACATGCATTCCTCCTCGGAACGTTACCCGTTATCCCTTCCCTGGGATCCATGCTTGAGAAAGAGCAATGAACTCACCTTTGATTTGCTCGGTAAGATAAATTATACGTTTAACAGTGAGTTACACACGTCCTAGAATAAGTACCAACATTAATTAGTTTGCATCTACTCATATAGCACACTTCGTTCACATTCACACAAACAGTATACGTTCATTAGTAGGTGTGGTATATTCTTAACTGTGTCACAAAAGTCCATTTTTAACGTGTGTTCACATACTAGGTACCATACATGCAAAGTTACACTATACATACAAGGTTCTAATTTCACATGTAGCAACTCATGTCAACAGTTAACTTAGTACACAATCATACACACAAACAAGTATACATACAACATCCTGATATGCTTGGCCCATACCAACCCTCAACGACCCATTGCATAACCCAAGTATTTAAGCGGCCCATTAGTTTATAAACTTAATCCCTCCATGTGTATCCGACCCAGCATCTAGGTTCGGGCTTTGATTAATATTTGGGTCCAGCCCAACTTCCTGTTTTGGACTTATAGTTTAGATAACCATTTATTTTAACCCATAACCCTTCCCTTATTAATCAGGTCACACTTTAACTAATTACAAGTGATGTAAGGTAACCCTTATGTACAATAACAGAAATCAATATCACCATCACATAAGAACAAAATAAACAATCAGTACATTCATTAACCCACATGACAACATTATCATTTAACATCTTGACAATTCTGACACATATGTAGGATGCACATGATTTGGTGATCTCAAAGTTACAAACACATGGGTTGTCATATATCCAAACTTATCAAATTAGATCCTCACAATTCTAGTGGACCCTTAAAGCTAGTTATCATGGCAATTTATTATGGATTTCAAACCTACAAAGTTATCACTTCAGATTCATGCAATCGAGTCTCACATATATTATAATGCCATTATTCCCAAAAGATTATCACATGTTACACGACAAATACATACAATCAACACAATCCACAACTACTAATCACAGAATAACACAAACTATAGATACTAACCACAAGTTGATCCGATCAGATGATGACTCGCAAAGAGGGGGTTCTGCTGTTGAAAATTGTGCGATCAGGGGGATTGGGAAGTGTAGGGTTTATTTGAGTTTTTTATTATCTTGTTTACGTAGGTATATGATTTATAAACTAAGCTCACAACCGACCCTAAAACAAGTTCTATTTGGGCTCCTCCAAGCCCAACCGTGACAACCAAGTTCCTAGTGTGTTTGTGTTATGTGTAAGCCCAACATATGTATAAATTAATAATCGGTCAATTTATCTAGCTAGGATTCGGTTATACTAGAGTGCCAATACGTTAATTAACCGATTCATTCCACTTTAATATAATAGAGTTATTGCTGAGAGAAACGTTTCAACACCTTAGAGAAAGATAGCGAGAATTAAAGATCGTAAGATAGAACGTTACGGACCTTGAAAGTTCGGGTTGTCACATCATCCCCAACTTGAAAGAAATTTCGTCCCGAAATTTGACAAGTAAGCACAAAGGAGTGAAGTGATAATTCAAGATTGTTGTGGATTTTCCCCAAGTGTCACATCATCCCCAACTTGAAAAGGAATCTCGCCCGGAGATTCACCAGTTTTGCTTGACTCTGCTTTGTCTTTGGGGAAGAGGTGAGGATACTTAAGCTTCATCCAATCCTCGCGCTCCCACGTGAACTCCGGTCCACGTCTTGAGTTCCAGCGAACTCTAACGATGGGAATACGACTGTGTTTACGCACTTTGACCTCACGGTCCATGATCTCGATGGGTTCTTCAACAAACTGTAACTTGTCGTCGATTTTTAACTCTTGAAAAGGTACCGCTAATGGGTCGTCTGCATAACACTTCTTTAACTGTGATACATGAAATACGTCGTGAACATTACCCAGCTCAGCAGGTAACTCCAACCTATAAGCCACTTTACCGATACGCTCAAGAACTTTAAACGACCCAACATAACGTGGATTCAGCTTGCCACGCTTCCCAAAGCGTACAACCCCTTTCCACGGTGAGACTTTCAGCATGACGCGGTCATTCACTTCAAACACCACTTCTTTGCTACGCTCGTCAGCATAGGCCTTCTGGCGGTCACGAGCAGCTGCCATACGTTCCCTGATTTTCACAATCATATCTGAAGTTTCGAGTACCATCTCAGGACCTGTGATCTGACTATCACCCACCTCAGCCCAGCAGAGAGGTGAACGGCACTTCCTCCCGTACAGTGCCTCAAATGGTGCCGCTTTGATACTGGTGTGGTAGCTGTTATTGTAGGAAAACTCTACC
Source organism: Helianthus tuberosus (assembly GCA_030545235.1). Taxonomy (NCBI): domain Eukaryota; kingdom Viridiplantae; phylum Streptophyta; class Magnoliopsida; order Asterales; family Asteraceae; genus Helianthus; species Helianthus tuberosus. Next base: position 30,074,068 of record CM060424.1, on the reverse strand, counting down.
AACGGCAAGTGCTTCTTCCATCCTTTCCCAAAATCAATAACACATGCCCGCAGCATGTCCTCTAGTGTCTGAATAGTGCGCTCACTCTGACCATCTGTCTGTGGATGATAAGCCGTGCTCATATCGAGACGTGAGCCGAACGACTTATGCATAGCCTGCCATAACTCCGAAGTAAAACGAGGATCTCGATCAGAAATAATAGAGGTCGGCACCCCGTGCCTAGAAACCACCTCTTTAAGGTACACTGCTGCGAGCTGCGAATACTTATCTGTCTCCTTGATTGCTAGGAAATGTGCTGACTTTGTGAGACGGTCGACAATCACCCATATAGTATCGTTCCCAGCCTGTGTTCTAGGTAACCCCGTAACAAAATCCATAGCGATCTGTTCCCATTTCCACATGGGTATCTCTGGCTGCTGAAGTAGACCCGAAGGTTTCTGGTACTCTGCCTTGACCCTAGCACAGGTCAAACACTTACCCACGTAGGTGGCAATAATAGCTTTCATGTTCGGCCACCAATACAAAACCTTGAGGTCCTGGTACATCTTATCGGACCCTGGATGAATAGAATATCGTGACTTGTGTGCTTCGTCCATCACAAGTTCTCGAAGATTACCAAATGAAGGAACCCATATCCGTTCCATGAAGTAGTAGATATCGTCAGACCGTTGCTCGAACTTCTTCTTGTGTAGACCTCGTAATCCTTCAGCTTCGATATTTTCTTCCTTTAACGCTTCAATCTGAGCTGAACGAATCCGGGCAGGTAAATTAGAGTGAATAGTAAGCTGTAGGGCACGAACACGCTTCTGTTTCGGTTCCTTGCGACTAAGAGCATCAGCTACAACGTTAGCTTTACCCGGATGATACTTGATAGCACACTCATAATCATTAAAAAGCTCGATCCAACGACGTTGTCGCATATTCAATTCCTTCTGGTCGAAGATATGTTGAAGACTCCTGTGATCGGTATAGATGGTACACTTGGTACCGTACAGGTAATGCCTCCAAATTTTCAACGCGAAGACTACGGCTCCTAACTCCAGGTCGCGTGTCGTGTAGTTCTTCTCGTGTACTTTCAACTGTCGAGAAGCATAAGCTATCACCTTGTCTCGCTGCATCAACACACAGCCGAGACCCTGAATAGACGCATCGCAATAAACCACAAAATCTTCAGTACCCTCTGGTAGAGATAAAATCGGCGCGCTGCACAACTTCTGCTTTAAGAGCTGAAAAGCTTCTTCCTGATTCGATCCCCAAGAATAAACAACTTTCTTTTGAGTCAGGGCGGTGAGGGGTTGAGCAATCTTAGAAAAATCCCGAATAAACCGACGATAATATCCCGCAAGACCAAGAAATTGACGCACCTCCGAAGGATTCTTTGGTGCCGCCCAATTGCGAATAGCATCGATCTTGGCAGGATCCACATGAATACCCATTTCGTTAACGATGTGCCCGAGAAAGTGTACTTCCCGAATCCAGAAGTCACACTTAGAAAACTTTGCGTACAACTGCTCCTTCCTCAGGAGCTCCAAAATGAGACGAAGATGGCGCTCGTGGTCTTCCTTGTTCTTGGAGTAGATCAAAATGTCGTCAATGAAAACGATAACAAAGTCTTCAAGGTAAGGTTTGCACACGCGGTTCATGAGATCCATGAAGACCGCTGGTGCGTTGGTCATCCCAAATGGCATGACCAAGAACTCGTAGTGGCCATACCGCGTTCGAAAAGCCGTTCGAGGCACATCCTCCTCTCTAACCCGTACCTGATGATATCCTGACCTCAAATCAATCTTGGAATAGAAACTTGACCCTTGCAGTTGGTCAAACAAGTCGTCAATACATGGCAGAGGATAACGATTCTTGATCGTCACTTTGTTGAGCTCGCGATAGTCGATGCACATACGAAAAGACCCGTCCTTCTTCTTCACAAATAATACAGGAGCTCCCCAAGGAGATGAACTAGGATGAATGAAACCCCTATCCAATAACTCCTGAAGTTGGTTCGACAGTTCTTGCAACTCTCCTGGTGCAAGACGATATGGAGCACGAGCAATCGGCGCTGCTCCTGGCTGAAGATCAATCTGAAATTCCACCTGACGATGTGGAGGTAAACCGGGGAGTTCTTCAGGAAAAACATCAGGAAACTCTCGAACAATAGGAAGATCTTCGAGTTTCCTTTCGTCAGTCTGAGAATCAGTAACTAGGGCGAGAATGGAAGGATAGCCCTTTCGTAGACAACTTAGAGCTTTCATGGCTGAGATAATACCGACTGTAGCACCGCTACGATGACCTTGAACAGATAAAGATTCACCGCTAGCAAGGGGAATACGAACGACTTTCTCCTTGCAGAGAATTTCCGCCTGATATTTGGATAACCAATCCATTCCAACAACTACATCGAAGCTTCCGAGAGTGACAGGAAGTAGGTCAATGTCGAATACTTGACCCAAGAGATCTAATTTGCAACCCATGAGAACATGTGACGCTTCGATAGTTTTACCATTCGCTATTTCTACTACATGCTTAACAACAAGAGGCGTAGGACTCAATCCTAAACAACTACTGAACCCCGTAGACACATAACTCCAATCGGCACCCGAATCAAATAAAATAGAAGCATAAACACCATTCACAGAGAACGTACCAGTCACCACATTGCCGTCGTTCCGTGCTTCACCAGCTCCAATAGTAAATCCACGCCCACGCGCCACGTTGCCCCCATTGTTCCCATCATTGTTCCCCGCGTTGTGACCACCTGTATTCTGTTTCAATTGAGGGCAATCTCGCTTCATATGTCCCTCAGCCCCACACTGATAACACCCTTTTCTAAACCCTTGACCCTGCTGAGATTGCTGCCCTTGCTGTCTCTGATTCGGCTGAGTCTGCTGTTGCTGCTGTTTTGGCTGAGGAGCCCTACAATCCTTGGCCTCATGGCCTACCTTGTCGCACCTGCGACAAACCCGAGCACACTGCCCATAATGATGAAACCCACATTTGTTACACTGAGGCTTCTTTCCCACATAAGAGCTCTGATTTTGATTCACTGAGGATGATTGGCTAAAGCTGCGAGCACTGCCAGTGTCTGTCTTCTTTTGGGACTGGACCGAGTTGGACGCCTTGTCCATATCACCCCACTTACGTTTACTATCAGTGGCAGGAGTAGTGGCTGTGGTGGTGGTAGCAGTAGCTTTAGAAACACGCGGTGGTAGCGAGTTGCTCTCCACCTCCTGATCAACAATCTTGTGAGTCAACCGGACAATCTGAGTTAAGTTATTGAGGTTTGCAGCAGTAACCAAACCCTTCACTCGTGGAGGTAATCCCTTGATGAATAATTCAATTCTTCGAGACATAGGTCGAGACAAATTCGGACACAAGTCAGCCAACTCATACGACCGCTTCACATACGCTTCAACCTCCGATCCCACCAGTTTCAGATCGTAATACTCGTTCTCTAGCTTCTGTATCTCGTCACGAGGACAGTACTCCTCCCTCATCAATTCCTTAAAGTCGTCCCAAGTAGTAGCGTTCGCCGCCTCAATACCCAACAACTGAACCTGGGCATTCCACCATGTCAGGGCACCATCCTCGAGAGTGCCTGTAGCATATTTCACGCGGTCCCCCACGGGACAGTTGCACATAGCGAACACTGACTCGGCTTTCTCGAACCACCTCAGTAGTCCCACAGCCCCTTCCGTCCCGCTGAAGGTCTGTGGCTTACAATCCATAAACATCTTGAACGTACAGGCAGGCTGGTTGTTCGGGTGCGCTGGGTGAAAGAAGATACAACACAGGAGTAAGAGTTGTGTACACGTTACAGGATTAAAAGTATTTGGTACAGTTCATACCAGCTTGGTAGGCTGCCAGAGCCTCAGCCACACGTGTGTTTATCAGATTTGTTAACTCAGCCTGAGTCATGTTGATGCTACCACGTCCGTGTCCTCGTCCACTCATGGTTCTATAATAGAAGAAGGGAACGAATTTAGGAGTCGAGAACGAGAAAAGTGTTCAGGTTTATCACGTTAGGAACGATGAACTACCATGTTCATACACAAACAGGGAAGAACCCCTCTTACACTCGTTAAGCCTCATTAGGATTTGCATGCACCACGCGTTATTATTATGTGTGCACCCATGATAATAAGGCGGTTTGCATGCTCCTCTCGATGCTTCTTAACTTATGTTTGAAGTTTCTCCCACCCACAAAATATGCACTACCAACAAGATTAGGATTTACTAGATGCAAGAGTTATGTTACACTATCAATGTGTCATGACATCTACCATGTCGTGTCGTGCATGCTATAAATATAGATACGTTTACTGGACATGTAATACATAAACTGACGAGGAACGAACCTTGCAATCTGAAGCTGAGTGTCATGGTCAACGTTTGGATCAATTCGGTTATAGTCTGGTTTTATGAAAACATTTTGAAACCGAGTTCTCTATAACCAGTGGCTCTGATACCAAACTGTCACACCTCCAAATTACCACCTAGGGCATGTCCCTAATGGAGGTGCAACGATCCAACAAAGAGCCACCAATCATATCAAACACAAGTAAAAATGTATTGAAATACTCAATTGAAAGAAATGTATCGTTTTAAACCAAAACCAAAGTATTGAGCGGAAGCATAAATGTATAAGTGTGTAAATATATCAAAACCAAATCAATGTAATTGTTTATCATGACCACAACCACTCCAACAGCATCAGACGACAAGTTCCCAAGTTCCTTCAATGATTACCTACAAGCATGTAAACAAGTGTGTCAGACTACGCTGGTGAGTTCAAGGTTTGTGTTTGTTTACCAAGTTGTGTTACCAATCATGTGAGTAAAACAGTTTACAAAACGATATGTTGTTTGTTGTTATGATGTTTGATGTTTCGATGTTGTTATTACTCGATTACCGAATGGCCATATGATATGTGATTGCCAACCCCAATGCCTCTATCAAAGCATTGGTCATGTTTTAAGGTAATTAGTTCACGCCCGTTCTCCTCGAACGTCGTGAGGGTGCCAAACCTAATAGCGCTATCAACTAATAACCCCCGTTGCCCTACAAGCAACGTGCCGGTAGATATTGTGGTCTTACAATGATAGAAAACTGAGAACGATAACCAACATCCCATTACACATGCATTCCTCCTCGGAACGTTACCCGTTATCCCTTCCCTGGGATCCATGCTTGAGAAAGAGCAATGAACTCACCTTTGATTTGCTCGGTAAGATAAATTATACGTTTAACAGTGAGTTACACACGTCCTAGAATAAGTACCAACATTAATTAGTTTGCATCTACTCATATAGCACACTTCGTTCACATTCACACAAACAGTATACGTTCATTAGTAGGTGTGGTATATTCTTAACTGTGTCACAAAAGTCCATTTTTAACGTGTGTTCACATACTAGGTACCATACATGCAAAGTTACACTATACATACAAGGTTCTAATTTCACATGTAGCAACTCATGTCAACAGTTAACTTAGTACACAATCATACACACAAACAAGTATACATACAACATCCTGATATGCTTGGCCCATACCAACCCTCAACGACCCATTGCATAACCCAAGTATTTAAGCGGCCCATTAGTTTATAAACTTAATCCCTCCATGTGTATCCGACCCAGCATCTAGGTTCGGGCTTTGATTAATATTTGGGTCCAGCCCAACTTCCTGTTTTGGACTTATAGTTTAGATAACCATTTATTTTAACCCATAACCCTTCCCTTATTAATCAGGTCACACTTTAACTAATTACAAGTAATGTAAGGTAACCCTTATGTACAATAACAGAAATCAATATCACCATCACATAAGAACAAAATAAACAATCAGTACATTCATTAACCCACATGACAACATCATCATTTAACATCTTGACAATTCTGACACATATGTAGGATGCACATGATTTGGTGATCTCAAAGTTACAAACACATGGGTTGTCATATATCCAAACTTATCAAATTAGATCCTCACAATTCTAGTGGACCCTTAAAGCTAGTTATCATGGCAATTTATTATGGATTTCAAACCTACAAAGTTATCACTTCAGATTCATGCAATCGAGTCTCACATATATTATAATGCCATTATTCCCAAAAGATTATCACATGTTACACGACAAATACATACAATCAACACAATCCACAACTACTAATCACAGAATAACACAAACTATAGATACTAACCACAAGTTGATCCGATCAGATGATGACTCGCAAAGAGGGGGTTCTGCTGTTGAAAATTGTGCGATCAGGGGGATTGGGAAGTGTAGGGTTTATTTGAGTTTTTTATTATCTTGTTTACGTAGGTATATGATTTATAAACTAAGCTCACAACCGACCCTAAAACAAGTTCTATTTGGGCTCCTCCAAGCCCAACCGTGATAACCAAGTTCCTAGTGTGTTTGTGTTATGTGTAAGCCCAACATATGTATAAATTAATAATCGGTCAATTTATCTAGCTAGGATTCGGTTATACTAGAGTGCCAATACGTTAATTAACCGATTCATTCCACTTTAATATAATAGAGTTATTGCTGAGAGAAACGTTTCAACACCTTAGAGAAAGATAGCGAGAATTAAAGATCGTAAGATAGAACGTTACGGACCTTGAAAGTTCGGGTTGTCACAAATTTGCTAGGTTTGAGTCTTCCTGCATCATTCACACATACTATTGGCTTTGCAACCCAATGGTGATCAGGTTTTTCCTTAATTGCTACATACCAGGGATTTTCATACATACTGACATATTACAACGGTTCCTACATACTCACTTACACATGAATTCGCTCAACTTTATGTTGATTTTTCAAACTACATGTATTTCAGGAAACTAATGGATTTGGCACGGTATGCATTTTCAAGCTGCGTTTTAATAAAGAAGTCACCCAGGGTTGTAGGGTTTAGAAGGTGTAACCTCTACCTGGACGGGTCACATATCTCTAAGCCTAGTTTTATTTAAGGTCTTTTGCTAAGTTTTATGAATCCATTTAAACAAGTCAAGGTTTGTAACTTATTTTGGAATTGAGGTTTTAAGACAAGTGTAATATGGTATTTTTCTAAACTTGACTTATGGATGTATGTCTCATGTTTTTATCATATAGCATTGTTATGATTGATTGCTATGGTATTAAGAAGTCACACCAATAACCCACGCTTCCGCAAAAGTCAGGGTGTGACATAGGGCCCTTATGATGAGGGAGTTTTGCCCTCGTCATGAGCTGCGAGCTCTAGAAAGGGAGTTTGATGATCTGAAACAGGATAGTGGCGAACATCGGGTGTATACTGATAGGTATGAGGAGCTGAGTTTGCTATGCCCAACGATGGTCACCCCACTCGACAAGGCTATCGAAAGGTACATCGATGGTCTACCTGACTCAGTACAAGACATCATTACTGGTAGTAACCCTACCACACTCCGTCAGGCGATCGAGTTAGCAGCGACATTGACTGAGTCGTAGGTTCGAAAGGGAAAGCTGCATAAAAAGGGTGACAAAGGTAAGAAGCAGGCGTCTGACAAAGAGGATGGCAAGAATGGTAAGAACAAGAAGAATAAGGAATCTGGTTCTTCGAAAGGGTCAAGGAAGCGTAAGGCTTCCCAAAATTTTGCTGTCACTGCCCAAGTTAACCAGGCAGCTCCCAACCAACCCGCACAGCCTCCAGCGAAGAAGCGTTATGCAGGGAATGCACCTTTGTGCAATAGATGCAACAGTCACCATCAGCCGCAACTTCCATGCCGTTTCTGTACTAACTGTGGGAAGTCAGGTCATCTTGCTGATGTTTGTCGGTTTGCTCAGAATCAGGCAGTTCAGAACCCGGCTCGACAAGTTGCTCAGCCTCCTGCTCAGTAACAGGGTCAAGCTGCACGACCACACTACCCACCAGGTTCTTGTTATAACTGTGGGGATCTGACCCACTACCATAATCAATGTCCAAGATTGGTGAATGCGAATCCAAATCAGAATCAGGCTCAGGCTCGAGGTCGAGTCTTCAACATGAATGCACAAGAGGCATAAGCAGACAATGAAGTGGTGAACGGTACGTTCTTTATTAATAATCAGCCTGCATCTGTTCTTTTTGATTTGGGTGCCGATAAAAGTTTTGTGTCATTATCTTTTGAGCCATTGCTTCGCATGTCTAGAACGAAACTAGGAAAACCCTTGACAGTAGAAGTTGCTAGTGGTGAACCCATTGTTCTTGATTCTGTTCTTCGCAACTGCCAGTTGAACCTTAACAACCATCTTTTTCCTATTGACCTCACGCCTATGCAACTTGGAAGCTTCGACGTTATTGTGGGTATGGATTGGTTAGCCAAGCATCGCGCAGAGGTAGTTTGTTTTGAGAAGATTGTTCGTGTGTCGCTTTCAATAGGCGAGATCCTACAAGTTCATGGTGAGAAACCTGCTGGTGGTCTCAAACTCATGTCTTGTTTTAAAGCTCGGAAGTATCTGCGAAAGAACTATATGGCCTTTTTGGCACATGTTGTAGCAGATAAGGGCAAAGGTAAGTCTATTCAAGATATCCCTATTGTTCTGGACTATCCTGATGTGTTTCTTGAAGAGTTACCTGGTCTACCCCTAGCATGCCAAGTCGAGTTCCGTATTGATCTCATACCGGGTGCAAATCCCATTTCCAGATCTCCATATCGTCTTGCACCGTCTGAGATGCAAGAGTTGGCTAAGCAGCTTCAGGAACTCTCTGACAAAGGTTTTATCCGTCCTAGCTTTTCACCTTGGGGTGCTCCCATTCTTTTTGTCAAGAAGAAGGATGGATCTTTTAGGATGTGTATCGATTATCGTGAGCTTAACAAGCTTACCATCAAGAATCGATATCCCCTACCTCGCATCGATGATCTCTTTGATCAGTTACAAGGTGCTTCTTATTTTTCGAAGATTGATCTGCGTTCTGGGTATCATCAACTTCGTGTGCATGAAGAAGACATTCCCAAGACAGCGTTCCGCACTCGTTATGGGCATTATGAGTTCACAGTCATGCCATTCGGTTTGACTAATGCTCCTGCTGTTTTCATGGACTTAATGAATAGGGTCTGCAAGCCTTAGTTGGATCAGTTCGTCATTGTTTTTATTGATGACATCTTGATATACTCTAAGACGCGAGCTGATCATGAGCAACATCTTCGTCTTACTCTGGAACTCTTAAAGAAAGAGCAACTTTTCGCCAAATTCTCCAAGTGTGAATTCTGGCTTAAAGAAGTTCAATTCTTCGGACATATTGTCAACGAACAAGGTATTCATGTAGATCCCTCCAAGATCAGTGCGATCAAGGATTGGGATACGCCTACTACTCCTACTGAAGTTCGTTCTTTTCTAGGTCTTGCGGGTTATTATCGCCGCTTCATTGAAAACTTCTCGAAGATTGCAGTTCCTCTGACTGCTCTAACTCAGAAAAACAAGCCCTTTGATTGGGGATTCAAACAAGAGGAAGCTTTTCAAAACTTGAAGCAGAAGCTTTGTGACGCGCTTGTTCTGACTTTGCCTGAAGGCAATGATGATTTCGTCGTTTATTGCGATGCATCTAAATTAGGTCTTGACTGTGTTCTGATGCAAAGGAACAAAGTCATAGCCTACGCATCCAGGCAATTGAAGGTACATGAGAAGAACTACACCACTCATGACCTTGAGTTGGGTGCAGTTGTCTTCGCTCTTAAGATCTGGAGACACTATTTGTACGGTACAAAATGTGTGGTTTTCACGGACCACAAAAGTCTCCAGCATATCTTCAATCAGAAAGAACTCAACATGAGGCAACGACGTTGGGTTGAGCTTCTAAACGACTATGACTGCGAAATTCGCTACCACCCTGGTAAGGCGAATGTCGTAGCCGATGCATTGAGTCGTAAGGAACGTACTAAGCTTCATTGTGTTCATGTTCAATCTGATATTCAAGCTCGATCCGATATCCAAGCCCGCATTTCTCAGGCTCAACACACTTGTATTTCACAAGGTTTGATGGATAAGGAATTTCCCTATCACATAACACCTGATCTTGAACTGAAGGACAATGGATCGTATTACTTCATGGACCGTTTGTGGGTCCCAAGCCAAGATGATCTTCGTACCTTGCTTATGGATGAAGCCCATAAGTCTCGTTATTCTATTCACCTTGGCTCAGATAAGATGTATAAGGATCTTCGTACTCATTATTGGTGGCCTGGTATGAAGAAAGACATCGCCTTATATGTATCAAAATGCCTTACTTGTCTTAAGGTTAAGGCTGAACATCAACGTCCTTCGGGTTTATTGGAGCAACCAGAGATCCCAGTTTGGAAATGGGAAAACATTACTATGGATCTTGTTACCAAACTTCCGCGCACAAAGAAAGGTCATGATGCCATCTGGGTAGTTGTTGATCGTCTTACTAAGTCAGCGCATTTCTTACCAATCCGTGAGGATTTTTCTGCTGACAAACTTGCTAAAATCTATGTGGATGAAATAGTATCTCGACATGGTGTTCCTTTGAACATCATTTCTGACAGAGATACTCGCTTCACTTCTCATTTTTGGAGAACCATGCAATCTGCTATGGGGACCCAACTTAATCTGAGCACAGCTTATCATCCGCAAACGGATGGTCAATCTGAAAGAACAATCCAGACTCTGGAGGATATGCTTAGAGCCTGTGTGATCAATTTTGGTGGTAGTTAGGATTCACATCTTCCGTTAATTGAATTCTCCTACAACAATAGTTATCACTCCAGCATCAACATGGCTCCTTTCGAGGCTCTCTATGGTCGAAAATGTTGTTCACCAGTCTGCTGGAATGAGATCGGTGAGGCTCAGCTTACTGGACCTGCCCTCATTTTAGAGACAACTGATAAGGTTAAGAAAGTTCGTGATAACCTTCAGGCAGCTAGATGCCGTCAAAAGAGTTACGCGGACCTAAAATGCAAGCCCTTGGAATTTCAAGTCGGTGATCGTGTATTACTTAAGGTCTCACCTTGGAAAGGTGTGATCAGATTTGGAAAGAAAGGAAAACTTGCACCTAGATATGTTGGACCATTCAGGATCATCGAAAGAATCGGTAAGGTAGCCTACAGACTTGAGTTACCTCCTGAACTTGGAAATGTTCATCCAACCTTTCACGTGTCCAATCTCAAGAAGTGTTTAGCTGATGAGAACCTCCACATACCACTTGATGAAATTCGTGTTGATAAAACACTTAAATTTGTTGAGAAGCCAGTGGAAATCATGGAACGTGAAGTCAAGTGGCTTAAACGCAAGCGCATTCCTTTGGTCAAAGTTCGCTGGGAATCTAAACGTGGACCCGAGTTTACTTGGGAACGTGAAGATCAAATGAAGGCGAAGTATCCGCATCTATTCTCACGAGTTTCCTCTAAATAAATTTCGGGACGAAATTTCCACAAGTCGGGGAGACTGTGACACCTGTGTTTGTAATCATTCTAAACAGTTCAGTTATCAATAAAACAAAGTTATTTGATCCCAGTGTTTGTTTGTTTATGTTTGACATTTTACATGCTTTGGTTTTTATTCAATTTCAAACTCTACATCGCTTTCTGGAGAATTTTACGCAAACTGGTGCGTAAACGTAATCAGTTTAACGCGAAAAATACTATGGAACATCAACATATACTTAACATACCTTAAATAACCCTTACATAACTTAGAAATAAGTTTTGAAGGCTTTGGTATGGCAGAAACAAGTTAATTCGCCTAAAGGGAGTAAATTTGACAAACTGCGAAAGTATGCCAATTTGAACTGTAACAGACATTCCGGAACATGACCATAAGTTAAACATACCATAAATATCCTTTACATAGCTTAGAAATAGGCTTTGAGGGGTTCGGTGTGCTAAAATAAACTTTTGGGTCATTCAGGGACTAAAAGCGTCAAAAAGTGCATAAGTTTGCATTTTCGCGCATAACTTACATTCTGAATACATCCGGACATCTAAAAATTTATGTAAGCACTAAAATATTTTATTTTAGTGATTGGCATAAGAAAAATCCATTCGTCACGCAATTTGGATCGTTTTTCGCGCTTATGCGCATTCCGTCGTAATTAAGCGAACCTCGCGATCATACGATCAAACGAACCAACATCCGGCATATTTTTGAGCATGTTTCATATCCACAATGTTTAGGCATCATTTTAGGGCCTTAAAGTTGGCTTAACGGGCCTTAAACGTGTCAAAATGAGCCTTAAACACCAATAGGGACTAAAACTGTCAATTTGCAAAGTTGGCGGCCCGCGTGAGCCTGGGTTGTTCCTTACGCGGCCAGTGTCAGTCAACGAGATCAGAATAATCTGTTTTAAATGGCAGTTAACAGCTGTTAAACACCCAAAACCCATTTGCACTTGCCTCTTCCTGATAATGGGGGGCCAATTTGAGTTACCTTAGTGTTGCAACAAGTGTAGGGACAAGATCGAAGAACGGTATTCGAGGAATGATCCTAACGGTCCTAGAAATCCTATAAATACCCCTTTGATTCACAACTCAAAACCCACTTGATTTCTGAAAACTTCTCTAAGTTGAGGTGTAAAAACGCTTCATACCTGAGAAATATTTGGAAATCAAAGCTTGCGGGGACCCGTTGTAAGTGTTCCATCGTTCTTTTTATTCTTTTAGCGTTAAAGTCAAACTTTGTTTGACTTTCTGCATTGACCAGTTTACGGTCAATGCGAAGTTCGTTTGAACTTCATAACGTGAGCGTAATCACGATGGTTATAGTCCCTAGTGACTATACCTACTGATTACCACGTTATCTAGGCTCAGTGACGAGTCGTAGTTTCGGCCAAAATGCGTATTCTTGCGTATTTTGTAACCAAACTACTCTTAGGTATCAAAACCGTTTGTTTTGATACCAAACCTGTTTTCTAAACTTAGTTAAGCATGTTTTAACATGCTTAGCTCGTCACTTTTAGTTTAGTGCTTATATAGGGTCGTAAGGCAAGCGATCTAAACAATCGCTTATACTTTCGAACCCGACCCGTTTGGTCGATCATTAGGATCCGACCAAACACATTAGGTGACCCTAGTTGTATAGGGAATAACCTTCCGAGGTTATACCTTGTGGTCACGACATTTAGATTAGTTGTATGATAGGTAGTTTATATGCCTTAGGTAAATTACCAAAATGCCCTTTGTACGCCAAAATTCATTTTAAGTATATGTAACATAACTTTTGGTATCTAAACTGATTTGGTAACAATGTTAGACATGTTAAGGCATATTTTACTTATCATAGGACTAGTTAGGCTTTCCGAACGCGTTTCACGCGAACGACGCGTTAAAGTAGCATAAGCTACCTAAACGGGTCGTAATGGGTCGTAAGCACTTAGGTTAGGTTTCATTTTAGTATGTAAGCTTTGTTAAACCATATTACATAAGTTCCCACGCTTATTTGGTTTACAAACCCTCATGCTACCCAATCCTCCAAATAGGTCCGTTTATTAACATAGTTACCTATATTAGCTGCCGTTTGATTTCCGTGATCTCTAGCATTGTTTGGTTGTTACTCAAGGACTACTAAGCAATCTCAAGTGAGTACATAGACCCCTCTTTTACTGTTTTCCAAACATTTTGGGGTGAAACACATGTGCCTACTTATTACTTATGTGCCTTTCATGTTTTCATATCATATGCTTGTTATGTTCATTAGTACATTTATAGTACATGATTTCATTATGTTTCTGCTATGTATGTCCATTTAGTGCATACTTAGTGCATTATTTTACATCACATCACATGCTATGTATGTCCATTGGTTGCATACTTAGTACATTTGTTATTTATCACATGCTTACATTTTGGTATGACATTTGGTTTGTTCAAATGGGACAATATACATTCATTAACATTGATCACGCCATTCGTTAGTAGGTAGTGGTACCATAGGAATTGACAACTCCCGTTCCTAACATCCTAGGTATGTTTGGATGGAAGGAATGACCGAATTCGATAAACATAACACAGATAAACCTTTAATTTTTTTAAAGGTCTATCACCACAGTCACAAGGCTTGAATGTATGCATTATAACAATACCGCATAGATGTTTGTATCAGTATAGCATGCATTTGTTCCACAAAACATAACTTTGATTTAAACTATGTTTAAATTCGATACCCTGTTTTTGTGCATTTTACCTATGGTTAGTTGATGTATTTCACTTGCCATACATGATATTTATGGATACACAATTTATGATTTACATTAAACATAGACATTTTGATATGGTTTACACAATAACACTTGACAATTGATTTATACATGAACAATTTACAATGGTGGTTGGTTTGGGTAAGTGATTTGAGTAACGAGGCGTGTGTAATATGATACAAGCGTGGTGGATACGCCGCTGGTACTTCCTATATATAAGTGCTTGTATAATATTACATATCGCAACGTTAATTAAATCATTTCAGTATAGACATATTACATTTTACACAAATAACATATTTTTTTCACAAGACATTGTTTTACAAAACAGTCTATTTTATACAACTTATTTTACTTGGTTATTTCATTAACCATACACCTTTCTTTTATATAATCTGACTTCTTATAGAGTTTTCATATGATTTATAAAAGAAAACACTTAACGAGATTCATGACTAATTTTTATTAAACCTTTCTTCTAAAACCCAAGTCATGAATCCTATTTTCACAAACCTATGTATCTCACAGGCATTTTTATGCTGACGTACCTATTTTCACATGTGTTTCAGGAGCAGGTGCATAGGTTGATCAGGATACACTAGGGTGGACTCGGGCCTTAGTGACATGAAAGAAGCAAGATTAGTTTAGTTAATGTTGTGTACTTTGTTTCCTTCGTTTAAAAGACAATGTAACTCGCTTGTTTAATAAATAAAATATAACTTTGTATGCCATGGTTGTGAAACAATAATTCTGTTACAACACTCCCCGACGTTTCCGCCACGTGTTTCTCGTTTTACGTGGTCGGGGTGTGACACTTTCTTGGGCACATTGTTAATGAATTGGGGATACACGTGGATCCTGCAAAAGTTGATGCTGTTAGAAATTGGGCGGCACCAAAGAATCCTTCGGAGGTGCGGCAATTTCTTGGTCTCGCTGGGTATTATCGAAGATTTATCAAAGACTTTTTGAAGATCGCTCAACCTCTTACTTCATTGACCCAGAAAAGCGTTGTATACTCTTGGGGAACGAAACAAGAAGAGGCTTTCCAACTATTGAAATAGAAACTCTGCAGTGCGCCAATCTTGTCTCTACCTGAAGGTACCGAAGATTTCACGGTATACTGTGATGCATCTATTCAGGGTCTCGGCTGCGTGTTGATGCAATGCAACAAGGTGATAGCTTACGCCTCTCTCCAGTTGAAGGTTCACGAGAGGAATTATACGACGCATGATTTGGAGTTGGGAGCTGTAGTATTTGCGCTCAAAATCTGGAGGCATTACCTGTACGGTACTAAATGCACTATTTATACCGACCACAGGAGCCTTCAGCATATTTTCGACCGGAAGGACTTGAATATGCGACAGCGTCGCTGGGTGGAACTTTTAAATGACTACGACTGTGCAATCAAGTATCATCCGGGTAAGGCTAACGTGGTAGCTGACGCTCTCAGTCGAAAGGAATCGAAACCCAAACGTGTTCGCGCCTTGTAGCTTACTATCCATTAAAACCTACCTGATCAAATTCGTTCTGCACAAACCGAAGCGTTAAAAGAGGAAAACATTGAAGCAGAATATTTAAGGGGTATGGAAAAACGACTTGTAGAGAGATCGGATGGTATTCTCTACTTCATGGAGCGCGTATGGCTTCCCTTGTTCGGTAACCTTAGAGAACTTGTGATGGATGAAGCGCACAAGTCTCGATACTCTGTTCATCCAGGTTCGGATAAGATGTATCAGGATCTCAAAGTCATGTATTGGTGGCCGAAGATGAAAGCTCACATCGCAACGTATGTTAGTAAATGCTTGACGTGTTCAAAAGTTAAAGTGGAATACCAGAAACCATCTGGATTACTGCAACAACCAGAAATACCCATGTGGAAGCGGGAGCAAATCACAATGGATTTAGTCACAGGTTTGCCGAGAACTCAAAGCGGGAATGATACAATTTGGGTAATCGTGGATCATCTCACGAAGTCAGCACACTTTCTGGCAATCAAGGAAACAGATAAGTTTTCACAACTAGCTGCTGTCTACCTAAAGGAAGTGGTTTCTAGGCACGGGGTGCCGTCATCTATTATCTCTGACCGTGACCCGCGTTTCGTCTCAGATTTGTGGCAGTCGATGCACAAGTCGTTAGGCTCGCGTCTCGACATGAGTACTGCTTATCACCTGCAGACGGATGGTCAGAGCGAATGAACCATCCAGACACTTAAAGACATGCTGCGGGCATGTGTGATTGATTTTGGCAAGGGTTGGGAGAAACACTTGCCTTTGATCGAGTTTTCTTATAACAATAGCTATCATACCAGCATTCAGGCAGCTCCATTTGAAGCATTGTATGGACGAAAGTGTCGTTCACCTCTCTGTTGGGCTGAAGTAGGTGACAGCCATGTCACATGCCCTGAACTGGTGTTGGAAACTTCAGAAAAGATTGTGCAGATCAGGAATCAGATGGCAGCAGCGCGTGACCGTAAAAAAAGTTACGCTGATAAGCATAGGAAACCCTTGGAATTCGAAGTTAATGATCGTGTCATGTTGAAGGTCTCACCCTGGAAGGGCGTAGTGCGTTTTGGGAAACGCGGCAAGCTAAACCCTCGTTATGTAGGGCCATTCAAAATTCTGGAGTGAATTGGTAAAGTGGCCTACAAGTTGGAGTTACCTGCTGAGTTGGGTAATGTTCATGATGTTTTCCACGTATCGCAGCTCAAGAAGTGTTTGTCGGATGAAACACTAGTAGTACCGTTTCAAGAATTGAAGATTGACGACAAGTTGCAGTTTGTCGAAGAACCAATAGAAATTATGGATCGGGATGTCAAGGTCCATAAGCACAGCCGTATTCCGATTGTGAGAGTTCGTTGGAACTCAAGACATGGACCGGAATTCACGTGGGAACGCGAGGATCAGATGAAGCTCAAGTACCCACATCTATTCCCTGATGACAAGTCCAAGCCTGACAAGCCTAGATCTGACGCAACGAGTGAATTTCGGGATGAAATTCCCATTCAAGTTGGGGATGATGTGGTACCCGCGGAAAATCCACAGTCATCCTGAGCTAACGTCTTGCAGTTTCGGGTTGCTTATCAAATTTCGGGATGAAATTTCTTTCAAGTTGGGGATGATGTGACAGCCCGAACTTTTAAGGTTTGTAACGTTAATTTTGTGATACTAACTTCTCGTTAATTGTTTTTTTCTAACACGCTGCCTTGAACGTTCTGAGTTGTTATAGCTCAGTTAGTTAACATGATTATACATTTGGGCCGATACACACACACACGTATACTTGGAGCCCAACCCAACACCCACATTAAAACCTTAGAGTTGGGTTGTGTAGATGATATTAACCACTTGGACTTTGTTACTAATTACCTGTGGCAGCCCAAGTGAGTGGGCTTGAGCCCACTTCGACTAAAAGAGTAAACTGCCCAAATCCTCACAGTATATTCTTACGTGGTATGCATTTAGATTGGATTAAACTTGATCACAAACCAAAAACCCTTGAGCTTTTCCCCCTGTACGCACGATCTCGGTAGCAGACCCCCCCTCACTCGAGTTAGCATCTTGTATGGTTAAAATCTCGGTTAGTGATTCTTGGCTGTTATTATTCATAATTGCATGATATGGATTATATGTGGTATTGAACCTGATCGATTGCATGATATTATATGTGTTATCATTTATATGTGGTAGTGAATCTGATTATATGTGATGTTGAATCTGATTGACTACATGATATTGTTTATATGGGGTATTGAATCTGATTGATCATGTTATAATTGATGTTGATCGTGTCAAGGATAATCGTTTCCGATGGTACGGATCAGAAACGAGATGTATTGGTTTAATACAGGGATTAAATAAACGACTAATGATTTAACGAAACTTTTGAATTCGAACTGCCAATGATGATGTGATCGGCCGTAAAACGTGACTAGGGTTGTGCATAACTGTTCCCCGACGAACTTTAGATTTCGTCACATGTTATAACCCGACGAACTTTAGATTTCGTCACATACTAAAACCCGACGAACTTTAGATTTCGTCGCATGATATGACCCAACGAAATCTCAGAATTCGTCACTTACTAATCGACGAAATCCCCTAAGGTTTAGTCCCAGGAACTCCGACGAAAAGTCATAAGATTTCGTCATATGTGCATCGACGAAAACTTGAGGTTTCGCCGACCAGGAGTTCGTCGGTTGTACAGGAGCTCATCAATAGACTGTAACGTTGAACATGCATAAAAGTGAATGACTCCTTGTTAAAGGAAACCATGTAGCAAACTGTTAGTGATGTTTATTTATGACTATGAATATGTTAATGAAATCACTATAATTACTGTTAAGGATATCTGCTGTCTATTGTTAATGATGTCTATGGTTAATGATGATGCCTACTATTAATAATGTGTATTTATGATAAGTGACATAATCTGGTTCATACACCTAGTATAGTACACACACAACTGTTAAGCATTATTTTGGAACGTATACGTGAACTATGGGATTATATGAGTTGTATAATTACTGTGACAACTTGTATGCACATCATGACTATACGTGAATGTAAACTGATTACGAGTGCTTGTATATCATAGGCTGTGACTGACTAAGTGTTAACAAGTAATTAATCAAACCGAGCAAACCGAGGTGAGTTCACTGCTCTTTTCCAAGCATGCATCCCGGGAAGGGATATCGGGTAACGTTCCAGGGAGGAATGCCAGGTTAATGGGATGTTGGTTATTACTCAGTTCTATCATATAAGACCCCTTACATCTACCAATTGTTGCCGGGAAGGCAGTGAGTTATTTAGTTGATAACGCTATTAGGATTGGCACCCTCACACCGTGCCGGAAGGACGGGCGTGAACTAATTACCTTGACCACTTGACCAATGCTTTGATAGAGGCATTGGGGTTTGGGCACACACATCTAGTAGCCATTTGCGGTAATCGAGTTAATAACATCATCAAATCAAACCGTTGAACTGTTTTATGTACACAATTGGTAACTAAACGCGTTAACAAAACTTTGAACTCACCAGCGTCGTCTGACACACTTGTCTGCATGCTTGCAGGTCGTTAGATTACTGATTCTGGACTTGCTATCTGGGAGCGTTGGAGTGGTCATGGATCGAGACTCTTGGATATTTAATGCATTGGTTTTGAACACTTATTACGCAACAGTTGCTTAACAATTTACTTTATGCTTCCGCTGAATGTTATCTCTGGTTTTAACTTATGTCTTGGATTTATCATATGCAATGAAACGAATGCTTTATTTAAACATTTATTAGTGGTTCATTGTGATTGGTGGCTTGGATCCTGGTACGTCACACGTCCCGCGGTGTTTCCGCGCGTGGTATTTTGGGGGTGTGACAGTATTAACTATGATTATGTTCATCAAAAGAAAGTCCACATCCCTCCACCAGACACATCAATCCCCAAAGAGCTGGAAAACAAGTCAGAACTGGAGATATCATTGAACAAACATGAATTAAAGGCGAGAAAATTCTCTGTGTTGTGTTCAGAGATATTGAAAGCAACAAAGCTCTCTTCAGAACTGTTGATATCTGCAAATACTCCAATCAAACACTGAGGTACATCAAGGAGTGTATGAATAAAAAGCAGAAACAACTTCAAGAGAAGGGGAAAGACAAAGAAAAGGAGAGAAAAGAAATTAAAGAAATAATTGATGAATGGGAACATGCCAGAATTTGGTACAAGGGAATGTATGATATCTGCCACAAGTTCATCCATTACAAGAAGAAGCTGAAGAAAGATGATCTGCACAAACGTGCAAAACTATTCTAAAAACATTTTAAATTTCATGTTATTTTATCTTGTAATCTGTTTTTGGACAAAAGTGTTTATGATTTGCAAACTTTGTTTCCATTGTTTGGGAATTTTATTTGAAGTATGTTCATTTGTTATAAGGTAGTTTATTTTTCTTATAATACTTAGGGGGAAATTGTTAGGAAACTTTTATGTAAGTATTGAAGAAAAAGATGGCCAACATGATCATATGCTGAAGATACAGTCAAGGACTATCACTAAAAAGGTGCCTACATGATAACGTGACAAGAAGAAATGAAAGACACATCTTTAACTAAGTATCAGGAAGTGATCAAGACAAAGAAGACGATCAGGCAAGACCAT
Organism: Helianthus tuberosus; assembly: GCA_030545235.1. Taxonomy (NCBI): domain Eukaryota; kingdom Viridiplantae; phylum Streptophyta; class Magnoliopsida; order Asterales; family Asteraceae; genus Helianthus; species Helianthus tuberosus. Next base: position 30,053,763 of record CM060424.1, on the reverse strand, counting down.
TCTGATGACGTCTGATGATAAATCTTTATCTGGGATCAACACATATAACAAAATCAAAGTCGAACCTCGAAAGAAAGGGAAAGCCCCTCTCATGCGAATGGCCCTCTCGCACGAGTGGGCCTGTCGTCCATAATTCCCCTCTCGTCCGAAATGGTTTGTTGCCCTAATTTCGTCCTAAAGCCTACAAATAGGCATACTACTCCACTCTTTTCTTTGCTCATTTCACAAAAACTCTCCAGAACGCTCTGAACTCTCTCTCTCTACGATCAGAAGCCTTTTTGTATGTTGTTATTTCATCTTTTTGGTTTCTTTAACATACTTCTTTAACATATTATTAGATTTCTTAAACATCTCTTACAAAGCTTTCTTGATTCAATACATCTCAGAGATGGTTTCCACTAGTTTGCTTGGGCAAATTGCTGTTGGAACATCATAAATACGAGATTCGAATCAAGATTTATAAACTCTAAACGTTTTACAACTTGTTCATAACTTTCATTTCAATTTTTGTACGATCTTGATGGAATCTGGAACCCATCAGACCCTCAACTTATTCTATAGTTAAGGGTTTGCATTAGGGTTAATTTCCATCAAGAAATGATCTGTTCTGGACAGATCTGACATACGTTTTTGTTATGACGGTTTACAGTCGTCCGAGAGAGCATACCCATTCGCATGAAGGAGCATTGCCCGTCCGTACAAAAGGGAAAAATTTTCATTTATTCGTTTTCAATTTCGTTTCTGTTTTACATCAGATCATCAGTGACGAACCGCAAATAGTTTGCTGGTCACAATGTGAGTTAACCCCATCCAGCCTCCGACACTTAGCTCACGCTTTTCATGTCGTGTTGGCACACCTGGGAATATTCCAGAGTACTCCTAGTTTATAGGAGAATTAGTTCGTTAATTGTAACTATAAATAGAAGGCCAGATCGATAGGAACACACACTTCATTCTATGCTCTCGAACTCACACTTCTTTTTCTTTCTATTACGCACAAACACTCAACACTTGTAATCGTTGTATCACCTAGCATTGATCTGAGCCATATCCTTCACTATATCCCGAATTTTGAAGTAATAAGAAGAACAACACAGCCGACGATTGTCAGCTCCCGAGGTTTTATGACGGAGATCTAGATATATCAAGGGCTTTCCTCGTATATCTCGTGTCAACCTTTACATTTTTGCTCATTGTTTGATTATTGATATAGCTTGGTATCCTGAGCCATATCCTGAAACTGTTTTTGCAAACAAACAAACTAACATATTTTCTTCAAGTATTACTAGCACACTACCACACAAAACTAATTTGATCACTTAATTGCTTCGGTAATTTTTGACCAAAAAAATTTGGCGCCCACCGTGGGGCAAGTGGTGCTATTTTTACTAAAAGCTTTCTTAAAATCACTACTTGGTTTTCTATCTTCAAAACTTTTTCACAACTATTTTCAATGGCCTCAAAATCAAACATGAGCTCTTCATCCATGCCTGCTACAACCTCTGCCACAACCGGTTCGGTGCTTCCACCACCTCCACAGATGCAAGCTCCTTCATAGGCTCAGGCTCCTCCAAGGAGGGTTGAGACTCATACATGCCTAGACACTATTCCTGCTCAAAATGTCCACAGATCTGGTGCTCCAGGGAGAACTCCTGTTATGGCTTCTAATGATGAAATTCTAACTTCGTTTGGTAGTATACAGGATCAGATGAAGCAACAGTAGGAAACTAACAAGATGTTGATAAACGAGATACAACTCTTGAAGTCTAACTCCAAGAGACCTGCTGAGGATACTGTCACTCCCTTGCAGCCCAGAACCCTGAACTTTAGTTCAGCGGTGTATACTGAGGATAGTCAGGGCAATGTTGTGCCTAGTCATTCCCAGGGCAATACTCCTGAAATACCTTCAACAGCCAGGATATCGACTGTCAGAGGACCAGGATATGCTCCGGGATATGGCCAGAATCCTCTAACTGGTAATGTATCTAATAATATTAATACTCTTGCAACTAACAGTCTTGGATCTTTGCAGGATACAGGTGTGACCTCAGCACTTTCTAGGGAGCTGCCGAAATTGAAGGATATAATATCCAGTGTGCCTGGGGTTGTGCAGCCTATTCGGGAAGTATCCCAGGATAGCCACATGATATCCCGGTTTGCATATCCTATATGTGATGCTGAAATTCCAAAAAGATTTCAAACTCCTAATATGAAGCTTTATGACGGAACCACGGATCCCGAGGAGCATATTGCTCAGTATAGGGAGAGGATGGAAATTAACCCTATCCCTCCAGATCTCAAGGAAGCATGCCTCTGTAAGGGCTTCGACTCTACTCTAATAGGATCAGCCTTAAAATGGCTTTTAAACGTTCCATCTCATTCAATTACATCATTTGCTCATTTGGTTAACTTGTTTAGTAGTCAATTTTCTTGCAGTAGAAGTTTCGAGAAACTGACAAGTGATCTCTACAGGATAACTCAGGTCCTCAAGAATCCTTAAGGGATTATGTGAACAAGTTTAGCAAGGAATCCTTGGATATCCCACACCTTGATGTTGCCACAGCTGTACAGGCATTCAAAATGGGGTTGCAAAAGGATTCCCAATTTTACCAGGATCTTGTGACGAATCCTTGCAGGAACCTGGATGAAGCTCGAAACAGGGCTTTGAGATATATAAGACTTGAAGACGACAAGAAAATGCAAGAGAGGATGAATCCATCCTCAACATACAAATCAACTAACAGGAAGTCAGAATCCTCATATAAGCCATACCGCTCTAAGCCGTATGGCAGGAATGACAGCAAGAAAGTGAATGCTGTTGAGGATGAGGATCCTGAAGAGTATCCTGAATTGTCAGAATATTGTTTTTCTGTTAATATACCCAAACTAATGTATGCTATGCAGGGTTTGGGAGATAAAGCGAGGTGGCCAAGAAAGAACCAGCAAAAGGCCGATTGGAAGGACAAATCCAAGTAGTGTGCCTTCCATGAGGATTTTGGACATATGACGGAAGATTGCATAGCTCTGAGGAAGGAAATAAGCTATCTGCTAAGCAAGGGATACCCGAAGGACCTTCTAGGCAGAAAAAAGAATAAGGGTCAGGATACTGAGAAGGATCCTGAACGAGCAGCATCACCTCCTGACGCCAAGATAATTAACTTTATTTCAGGAGGATCCGACATATGTGGAACCTCTTACTCTACAGCAAAGAGACATGCCAAGGAAGCTAAGGCAGAACGGGGGGACAAGCTAACCAGGATGATAACTCTTACAACTGATAAAGTGATAATGTTTGATAGTGATGACCAGGATAGCGTCCTAGATCCTCATCACGATGGTTTGGTAATCACTTTATATATTGCTAATCATTTTGTGCGCAGGATACTGGTGGATAACGACAACTCTGTCAACATTATCCAGCTGGAAACGCTGAAGAGAATGAACATCCCCCAGATGGAGATCACTTCAAAATCCATTGTGCTTGTAGGGTTCAGTGGAGAGGCAAAGAATACTGTGGGAGAAATAAAGCTACCAGTATATGTTGAAGGAGTAAATTCAATGCAACGATTCTGTGTCATGGATTCATTATCCTACTACAATATTATATTGGGCAGGCCATGGATCCACGATATGAAGGATGTCCCATCAACCTATCATCAGTGTATCAAGATCCCTACCCCTTGGGGGGGTAGTTAAAGTGGAAAGCGATCAACAGGAGGCAAAATAATGTTATTCCTCATCAATGAAGTCTTCAACAAAGTCCAAAGCAGGATAGCAATTAAAGATACGAGCCCAGGATATCGTGGAAGCCTCAGAGCAGGATGTTAAGAAAATTATCCTGGATCAGGATAATCCAGATATCTCGGTGCTCGTAGGAGCTAATATCCCTTAGGATATTGAGAACCAGCCAACTAATTTTCTAAAATGCAGGATGTCCACATTTGCATGGAAGCATGAGGATATGATAGGTATTTCTAAATACATTATAACTCATAAGATTGGGATTGGCAGGTCTTTCAAGCCCATTCAACAAAAGAGAAGGAAGTTTGCTCCTGAAAGAAACGCAATCATACAAGAAGAAGTTGAAAGATTATTGAAGTCCAAGATGATTAGGGAGGTCAAATTCCACAAGTGGCTAGCAAACGTGGTTGTGGTTCAAAAGAAGAATGGGAAATGGAGAGTTTGTGTAGATTACACAGACCTGAACAAAGCATGTCCTAAAGATCCATTTCCTTTGCCTCATATAGATTCAATGGTGGATGCAACCGCTGGTCATGAAATGCTTACCTTTATGGATGCATCCTCAGGATTCCAGCAGATCCAAATGGAGCCATCCGATTAGGAGGATACTACTTTCATAACACCAACAGGTATTTATTGTTATACTGCCATGCCTTTCGGTTTGAAAAATGATGGTACAACATACCAGAGATTGGTGAATATGATGTTTAAAGACAAACTGGGGGACACCATGGAGGTGTATATTGATGACATGGTGGTAAAATCCAAGAAGGCGGAGGATCATCTTCAGGATCTTGAATGTGCATTCAATATCCTGGACCAATACAACATGAAGCTGAATCCTGCTAAGTGCCATTTCGGAGTGGGGGCAGGAAAATTTCTAGGATATATGGTGACTAAGAGGGGAATAGAAGCAAGCCCGGAACAAATTAAAGCTATCCTGGATATCAAATCACCGTCCAACATGAAAGATGTGCAAAGATTAACAGGACGGGTAGCGGCATTGAACAGGCTTATATCAAGATCTTCAGAGAAATGCAAGGAATTCTACAATATCCTGAAGAAGAATAAGAAATTCGAGTGGGGAGAAAAACATGAAGCAGCCCTACAAGGATTGAAGCAGTATCTTTCAAGTGCACCTATACTAATGAAGCCCGAGGATGGTGAACCATTATCCCTATATCTTGTAGTATCAGGGAGTGCAGTAAGTGCCGTTCTGGTAAAAGACCATGAAGGTCAGCAATATCCTGTCTATTATGTTAGTAAAAAGTTTATTAGATGCTGAAACTAGATATTCACACTTAGAAAAATTGATATTAGCCCTAGTTATGGCATCGACTAATCTTAGACATTATTTTGAGACACATAGGATTCATGTTAAAACTAATTATCATGTTAAAAATGTGCTTAGGAAACCTGAGATGTCGGGTAGGATGGCTAAATGGTCCGTAAAGTTAAGTGCCTATGGTTTAGTGTATGAACCTAGAAATGCTATAAAGTCTCAGGCTTTAGCAGACTTTGTGGCTGATTTCAGTAGTTACATTCAAAATGAAGTAGACCTAGAAGTACAAAAACTAGGAGAAACTTCAGGATCCTAGACATTATATACTGATGGTGCATCCAATGTAAGAGGTGCAGGATTAGGTATACTACTAAAATCGCCACAAAGGGACATATTACCCCAGGCTATTCGATGTGAATTTCCTGCCACCAATAATGAAGCAGAATATGAAACTCTGATTGTAGGATTAGAATTGGCTAGGAACATGAATATTAAATGTTTGCAAGTGTATGTTGATTCCTTATTGATCACTAACCATTTCAATAGATCCTATACAGTTAAAGGTGAAAGGTTAATTGAATATCTTGAAATTGTAAAAAAATAGCAGGATATTTCGAAGTTTTTACACTTGAACAGGTACCAAGAGAGGATAATGCTGAGGTATATGCTCTGGCAAATTTGGGATCTACAGCCAGGATACCGGAAGGAACTCAAATATCAATACTACATATTCTGTATCCTGCGATGGAACTCTTCAAGTCTCATGATAAGGAAGTAGTAAGTGTCAGGGATCCTGATGATGAGTATCTTGATGAGGATCCTAAATCCTAGACGGCCCCAACCGTGAAATATCTCAAAGAAGGACACATCCCAAAGGATGAGAATCCTAAGGCTTTTAGGATAAAGGTATCTCGTTTCAATATTATAAATAATGTTTTGTATAAGAAGTCTCTCGCAGGTCCATACCTTAGATGATTGGAGGATCCTGAAACCAAGGAGGTACTTCAGGATATACCTGAAGGAGTCTGTGGCAACCATACTGGGGGCAGATCATTGTTCTCGAAGGTGTTAAGAACGGGATAGTACTGGCTGACTATGAGGAAGGATGTTGCAGAATACGCTCGAAGATGTGATGCATGTCAGAGGCACAACAATATATTACATCAGCCTGTTGAGCCATTATATCCTATTGTTTCCCCTTGTCCATTCATGAAATGGGGTATGGATATAGTGGGAAAATTGCCAAAAGCTCCAGGAGGAAAGGTTTTTATGCTAGCAATGACAGATTATTTCTCCAAGTGGGTAGAGGCTGAAGCTTTTGTTCTAGTTAGGGACCAGGAAGTGGTATCCTTCATCAAAAGGAATATCCTGACAAGGTTTGGGGTACCGGCTGAAATAATTTGTGATAATGGCTCTCAGTTCATCAGCAAAAGAACTACTGATTTTTGCAAAAGTTGGGGAATTAAGATGCTTACATCAAATCCAGTACATCCTCAAGCGAATGGACAAGCAGAATCCTCAAACAAGATAATTGTCAACAACCTAAAGAAGAGGTTAGGTGCTAAGAAAGGAAGATGGGCAGAATAATTACCGTTTATCCTATGGGCTGGGACAACAGTGAAGAATGCTACTGGGCAAACCCCATTTTCTTTGGTGTTTGGGGCAGAAGCAGTGATCCCGACGGAGATGGTGATACCTACAGCAAGATCGAGCCTTCGGGATCCTGAGACGAATCCTGAAGCTTTATGTTAAGAATTGGATATTGTTGATGAAACAAGGGATGCAGCAAAGCTGAGGATGGCTGCATATCAACAAAGGATATCCAAATCATATAACAAAAATTTAAGGACTAGAAGATTTCGAGTTAGAGATTGGGTGTTAGGAAAAGCCTTCCAGAATACGACCAACCCTGCCGATGGGAAGTTAGCTCCAAAATGGGAAAGACCCTATGAAATTGAATCAGAGTTTGAGAAAGGAGCATACCGACTCAAGAATGTGGAGGAGGATATGTTACCAAGATCCTGGAATGCTATACATCTTAAAGCTTATTTTAAGTGAGTTTAGAATTTGATTTCTAACTCAGGATGGTGTGGATTCTAATTCTTTTTAATATGTTTATTTAATTTGTTATTATTTGAAACCCAATACTGACTTAAGCATCGGAGGGGTGTTAGCCAAGCTAACACCCACCTTAGTTTAACGGTGTTTTGCAGAATATGCTTCAGGATGTTACTCCAGGATATATACTCAAGATAAATCGAAAGATTAGAGGATTGGCCCCCTCTCTCACGTTTAAGGGATCCTTATCCCTTCAAAGGTTTAAAGGTATTCACCTTTCTCTCGAATTAGGTTTAAACACCCCACCTGGAGCGCAAGTTATCCTTGAATAGTTCAAGATAGCGGGACCAGTTCATGTAATAGTGGATGACAATTTCGTTATTATTGGCTATATCCTGGATCCCTAAGGTATATGAGGATTGATCACCCTCTCTCAAGAAAGGGTATTTTCATACTCTCTAAGGTTTAAAGGTTTTCACCTTTCTAAGTCTTGGAGTTTATACACTCCTGCCTGTAGCGCATGAAAACGTGGGTTTATCCCCAGGATACTTAAGGTTTATCCCCAGAATGTTAATGATCTATCTCCAGAATATTTAGGGTTTATCCCATGTAATACTAAAGTTTCTTACAAATGTGACATCAGTTATGATTCTGTTTACACACATTCTTGTCTAAATTAAGAAGTTGCTAAGTACTCAAGTATGTTGTGCATTAATACACATTGGACATCCATCTTGGTACATTGTAAACAGTTCGAAGGATGAAATTTGAACTCAATTTCCTAAGAGTTCCAGACAGGGGACATGCCTGATGGAAAGGTTGCAAGAGGTTCAAAAATTGGAAGTTGGAATCTATTCTCTAAATGTTTCTGGTATGGTCTCTCTTTTTCATCTTTTAAAAGCCTTGTATAAATGACTTAAGTTTTTGGAAATGTGTTTGACAAAGTTTTAATGGAACATTTCTGATTAAGGTACTAAGTACAATAGCAGTATCCTGACCATGATATTTGGTCAGAATATTTGAAGTATGGTATTGGAAATAAAGGAAAAAACAATTTATGAAAATTCAAGTCAAACACATAGAATATAATTTTCAAAGGAAAATATAAATAACAGGAGATAAGGCTAGAAAGGTTAGTTTATTAACATAGCAAAAGGTTGTACTATTGGCTTCATCTCAAACCGAGACCCATCCACCAAAAGTACAACTAGTTCTTAACATATTTACCTAAAACAGTTGAAAGATTCGTCCTGAAACTCAGGATCCCTCCACCTTCAACCGTCGATTGTTCAAAAAAGCATACTAAAGAATGATGACCAAGGGCTTCGTCCTGAAACTCAGGATCCCTCCACCTTTGGCCATCATATTGTCTAAGTGCAGGAAAATAAAATTGTTCGACATGCAGAAAGATAAATTGTTCAACAACCACAAACTATCAAATTTAAAAAAGTGGGCTCCGGCCTAGGCATCAACATCCATCATCGCCCACTTCGCTGCCTTCAAGCAACACCACCTTCTTCAACCATCGTGTCTTCACCCGCATCCGGTCCAGGATCAGCCCCAACATCCTTCTCAGCATCGCCACCAACACCAACCGCCTTTTCAGCCGCCTTGGGGGACTCCTCAACCACAGGTTTAGCAGGATGTTCCACAAGATTGCCGCCAAGGTCTTTTAACTTTGCCTCCAAGCGTTGACATTCCAAGAAGGGTATTCGAAGCCCATGGACCTGGCTTCATAAGCCATTTTCAGCCTGACTTGGAGGAGAGAAATGACCACGGAGCTCTTGAGGCCTTCCCTGTAAGAGACCATATCCTGTTCGTGCTGGACTTGAACGACGTCAAGTTTGGCCTGAGCTTCGTGAGTGGTCTTCTTCATGGCTGCCTGGTGCTCCTGGGTCATCGCCTTGAATTTATCCTCGTAGTGCTTGTTTTGGTCAAAAATTACCGAGGCAATTAAGTGATCAAATTAGTTAAGTGAGGTAGTGTGCTAAGAAAATGTGTTGGAAATATGTTAATTAAGTTGTTTGCAAAAACAGTTTTCAGGATACGACCCAGGATATTGAGTTGTATCTTCTATTAAACAATGAGTAGAGATGTAAAGGGTGACACGGGATGTACGAGGAAAGCCCTTGATCAATCTAGATCGCCGGCACAAAACCACAGGAGCTGACAATCGCAGCTGCCTTGTTCTTCTTATTACTTTAAATATCAGGATGCAATGCAGGATATGATGCGGATCAATTAAGTGTTACAATGTGAATTCGATACAAATGTAAGTGTATTGTGAGTGTTTGCAGCTAGAGAGAAAGTGTGTACGAGAGATTGTGTGCTCTAATCTGATCCGATCGATCCTTTTTATAGTAAAAGAAACTAACTAACTATCCTATTATTCCGGGATTCAGCGAATTTTCCATATGTGAACATTGTAGTCCACGTCTTTCGGCTTCAACGTCCATAATCTAACTGATTTGCCCGATTCTTGAGGAGAAGAAGTCCACTTGAACGTTAGAGACTTGCACCTTTCAATCTACACGTGGGTTAATTAGTTACTACCAGGATATCATATCAGGATGTTACCAATATCCTGATTCAGTATCCTGCTCACAATAAAACAAACAAAGTCAGAATATCAGTCGAGATATATAAGTAGAAAATCACCCATAACAATTGTCCCCAAAATATATCTGTTGGTATACCAATTCCAACGGATATATTTTAAAGCTTATCTCTCAAATCGAGGTTATTAAACTGAAACGACGGTTGATGTGACTTTGTGCAACTTCCAACGCGATATTTACTCTTTGCCCCCTATATTCAGCCTCTATTTAGCTGATTTACTCAGCATTATGATCATCACATTTCAAGCCATTCCTTAGGTATTTTCTTCCTCTCTTCTTCTCTGTTTTTTCTTTACTTGAATTCCTCGTTTCTCGGTTGAAACCTCTCATGGCCTCACGAAAAAGATCACGTTCAAACGAACCAGCCCGAACCCTCGTAAGTCAAAACCTTATTCAAGAACCAGAAAAGGAGATTTGTTCCTTCAACAATGCCGATATTGCCGCCTTGAAGGATTCCGGTGCCTTTCCCACCGGAGCGATCATTCGCCCTTTCGATCGGGAGGTTCGATCAGACGCGGTATCAAACGAGTGGGTGTGCTTTTTCGCCTATCCTTTTTCCTTGGGACTCCGGTATCCTTTTCCACCCTTCATCTCCCGTTTCTTCGAAATTACCGGCCTTAGTTATGCTCAAACTATGCCAATGTTGTGGCGAGTTTTAATGGTGTTAAACCAAATTAAATCTCGTCATTTCCCTGACCTATGCGTCGAAGACCTTCCCATAGCATATCGACTGAGATCCCATGGTAACAGCCGCTTTCTTCTGTTCTCCACCTCCAAGAACCCCCTAATTCTCAAGGCCACTAAGAATGAAGATCGATGGCAACGAAAGTTCTTTTTTGTTAAAAGGGAGTCTATTGACAAGGGTTTTGACCTGCCAGTTAGATGGTTAACTTCGGGTAGGATTTAGGGTTTTAGGAATATCCCCAAATATATCTTAAAACTATATCCTTGACTGATATCCTAATTTCTTGTGCAGCAAATTTCAGAGATCTAGCACCTCCAAGAGCATAATCGGAGCCCAGGATCAAAGAGATCTATCGACTTCCTGGCAGTGAAAGAACCTTCTCCCTGTCTCTCATAAGCTCAAGTCAAAAATCAAGTTCAGAAATGTCTGGTAAGTATATGATTAGACTAATTATAGAGTATGAGTGTTAAGAATTAAACATTTCTCCCTTTTTCTAGTGCCAGTGATCAACCTCGAAGGCTTCCAACTTGACGAGTTGGACAGTTACTCTAGCCTTGCCCCTGTTAAACAAGAGACCAATCCAAAGCCAGCTGTTACGCCCAAGCCTACCAGTTCGAAGACTGCTACCACACCCAAGGCTCCCCCAGCATCCAGAACTCGAGCCTCCAGCTCCCGGAAGAGGAAGGAAGCAGACTATCCTGCTACACCCCATGTATTCCCATTCGAGAACTATGGGTTTACAGAGTCCAGCAAATTCATGACCGGCTTCCTTAACCAGGTTCGTATCCTTGACCTACATCCTGCACCATATGCTGGTTATAAATGTCAATAAAGGTTAATACCTATTTCCTTATTCCGCAGGGTGGTGTTTCTCTATGAAGACGCATGTGGCTCGAACGTCATGCTAGAGAGTAAGCTGAAAAAGGCCGAAGCCACCATCGCGGACCAAGCAGCGATCGCCACCGCTAGATCAGAGCACTATGAAGCTAAATACAAGGTAATGGTCCAAGAACACCAGTCTGCCATCCAGAAGATCACCCACGAGGCCCAAGACAAGTCCGACGCTGCCCAAGTTCAACACGAGCAGGATATGGCTTCATACCGGGAAAGCCTCAAGAATTCTGTTGTCATCTCCTTCCTCCAGGCCAGAGTGAAAATGGCCTTTGAGGCTATGGCCCTGGGCTTTGAATGCCCTTCATGAAACATCAAGGCTTGGGAGATGAAGCTGAAAGCTCTTGGTGGTAATCCTGTGGAGCCCCCTGTGAAGTCCGCTGCGGAGGAGCCTACTAAGGTGGCCGAGAAGGTGGATGATGCTGGTGCTTCGAGGGATGCTGGTGGCGATGCTGGAATGAATGCTGGAGAGGATTCCGGAAGGGATGCTGGAGAAGATGCCGCCGATGAAGTCATGATGGAAGAGGGTTCTGCCCCTTAAAAGCAGCGAAGTGGGCGATGATGGATGTATGTGCCTAGGCCGGAGCCCACTTTTTTTAAGTCTGATGGTTGTGGTCTGTTAAACAATTTACTTTTCCTGTCTTTGAACAATTTACATTTCCTGCACTAAAACAATATGATGGCCAAAGGTTGATGGGTCCTGGGTTTCAGGATGAAGCCCTTGGTCATCAATTAGTATAATCTGTTTTGAACAATATAACAGTTGGAGGTGGATGGGTCTCGGTTTGAGATGAAGCCTCCATCTGTTAAGTAAATATGGTAAGGAACTAATCGTGCTTTTGGTGGAGGGATCTCGGTTTGAGATGAAACCAAAAGCACAACTTTTGACATGTTAATAATATAACCTCCTTTTGACTTCTTCGCTGTTGTCTTTTAATTTTTGTTATGCATTGCTTAGTTTAAATTTCAATGTTCCAAAGTTAGTGCAATTATTTCCAATGTCTTATCCAAATATTATGAAAATATCTTGATCAGTATATTCGACAATATCCTATAAAGACTTTCGTCTAATAGGGTTTTTTTAAAATTCAAACAATTCAGATAAAGTTTTTAAAGAAGAAAGGACAGTTCATTTTCATTTTACAATGTTTGTTTTAACAACACTGGTTTAACTAGAATACAATTTTAGTTTTTAACCCAAGTATTATATCCCAAATATTCCAACCAAATATCCTAAAACATATTCCGAAAATACATTTTGTGAATATATCCTGAGAATATATCCTAACCAGGATATTTAAGCTTTTTTCAAACATAGTTTCAAAAATTCAAATGATTTATATAAGGTTTACAAAGGAAAGATCATACCAGGAATAGAGTGTAACCCTACTTTTGAGCTTCAATCCTTTTGCAGTTTTTTCCACGAAGATGTCCCCAGTCCGAGATACCTAGTGCACTAGGTCCAAGTTTGATCCTTTGAGCTTTACACAATTGCCTCGGTAGGAATGTCCCCTGTGCATAATGTATTTAAACACTTAGAAATTTTCTGAACATCAGTTCCAACTGTTTGAACAGTTCTTGTGTTACAGGGGGTAAACCCTAAAATGTACTGGAGATAAATCCTTAGTATCCTGGGGATACACCCATAAGTATTTTGGGGAAAAACCCAAATTTTCATACGCTACAGGCGGGTGTGTATAAACTCCAAGACTTAGAAAGGTGATAACCTTTAAACCTTAGAGAGTATGAAAATACCCTTCTGTGAGAGAGGGTGATCAATCCTCATATACCTTTAGGATCCAGGATATAGCCAACAATAACGAAATTGTCAGCCACTTTTACATGGACTGGTTCCGCTATTGTAACAACTCTCGTTAAAAGTCCTATTTATTTTATTATTTTATCCAATAGGAAACCCAAATTAAGACACCCAAGTGATTCTGCACAAACCCTAAAATTTTCAGAATTTTCAGAATCAGGATCAGGGCCCCTAAAACTCAGGGGGGGGGGGGTAAACCCTAGTTACGATTATCCACATAACTATCTGTAGAAATCGAATTTCACAAAACCGTCAACTCAGCAAGCCTACTCATACACGGGGCTACCCTATGAAACTAGGTTAGAAGTCGCGTAGCGCGACGACTATAGGGGTAACCAGTCGCGCTACGCCACTGGGTCAAATTTTCAGTATAAATAGTAGAGTTTGGGACTTGAATTTGGGCGCTGGAACGACGTAGAAATTCCAATCCTACACTGACTTATGCTCTGTTTACCACAATTAACACACACGGATCACTAATCGACGCCACAATCAGGGTAATAACTCGATCGCTGATACGATTCAATGTCCGATTGATCAAAATATCCAATGGATGTTTAAGTGCTACCCACATTAGGGTTATCCTTTGTCATTCGTCGTGATTCCGACAGGATGTTTGAGTACCACCCGAACTCGGGGAATACTCTGTCATTTGTTGTGAATCCGATGGATGTTTAAGTGATTGCACTTTGTCATTCGTTGTGAGGGTTTGATCTCGTGAGTTATCGTAAATGCTGTATTGATTACTAACCCAGAATTGTGTGCCTGTTATTAAATTTAGGTTAAAAAGGCTAAATCAGTAGGCTAAGCTCTGCTCAATTTAAATCTGCAATGTGAGTCATTCTCTTTTTATCAACTATTTTACAATACCTCAAATTATTTTCAAAAGTTATAATTACAGGGACTAAGTCGTGGATATCTTGAATCACTGGTTAGTGGGGTATTGTGCACATTACTAATTTTCTCCCAGTTAGGTTCATTGACCTACTAGGGATAATCATCACTATTTAGGTTCATTGACCTAATAGTGGTATGACCATCGTCACCATTGTGACATGTCACCATTGTGATATAGCGCCAGATAAAAATAAGATAGAAGCCATTGTAATCGCTCTTATGCTGTAATTAATAACTATGTATCATTTTATATAAATAGAATGATTCACTCAGTATTTCTCGCTGACAAAATCTTTTTCAAACATGTTTCAGGTGATCTGTTATGATCCAGGAAAAGTGCCGTGAAGCACTACAAGCTTAAGAAAGTGGCTCAGGATAAAATAAAGAAACATGTTTTGTAAAATAAAAGATTTCTTCGTGATATCAAATGATTGTAAATTACCGGGGTTTTATCCCGCGTTGTGAAATAAAATAATCGGGAAATATTTCAGTTTTAAAAGATCCTGATGAAAACTTCCGCTGTTACACTCAATTAATTAAATACCACGGGATTTCTGTCCCGCGGCTCCTGAAATGGGTAAAACCGGGTCGGGGGCCGTGACAGAAAAATGTGGTATCAGAGCCACTTATCGAGCCACTGATTTAAGCCAATTAAGTATTTAGAAAATACTTAATTTTTTTTGATATTTTGTGATTATGTGTTTTATTATCTGACTAATTTTGTACAGTAGGGGCAGATCTTTATATGCTAGCCACTGTAGCAGTAAATACAAATCTTTAAATATTTTGATTCAAAGTTTTAGCACCCTTATTAAATATAAGCCAGAGACCTGCTTCAGTAAATAAATAAATTTACAAATAAAACCTAATATGTTTTCATATTCGGTTGTTTCGTAGTTACCCAATATGAAATAATATTTAAAGGTTTTCTATGAAATTTGATATAATTTTAAACTTAGTATTTGTGTGTATTTTGCATAACAGCATGAGTGACTTGTCTGACGCCCTTCAGAATTTAAATCTCTATCCAGTAAGAATAGAAGTTTCCATAGATTTCAATAGGTATATACCAGACATAGAAGAACCTATAGAATTCAACGCTTCACCTCTCGAGAAACCTAAGCCTAAGAAAATGGAAATTGGGGAAAGCTCTAGGCAATTTGAGGAGTTACCATCTCAGGAAGAACTAGATTTTATATTGGCAAGCTATAATACTATTAAGCCTGTTAATGAAAATGTTTTTATTCACTCTCTTGAAACACAACTACCAATGAACTTAGAACCAGCTATTCCAAACCCTTCAATCCACTCGCAAATAGACGAATGGTTGACTAATGAAATACAGCTCCAGAACCATCCCTATAAGCTTTTTCCTCAGTTCAAACCAGAACCTTTACCAAATCTACCAACGAGTAACGAGAATATGGCTGAACTCCGCCATTTTGACAAAGAACTAATGGATGCTGGGAATAGAATCCGGGAGATAGGGGGACAAATTGCCTGGAAATATGATGAAAGGGAGCTTCGTTTTTAGGAAAACAAATGACGAAAGATAGTAGGTTTATGAAACTGTGGTTGTGTAATGGTAATAGTAAAATCAGGATGTGTAAAATAAATAATAAAACGGTTGTATATAGAAGCATGATATAATCTATAAAACAAATGAAATTTTAGAAAATTTACATTTTTGTTTGTATATTCCTTACGTGATTATGTGCAATTAATTGTGACATTGGATTAATTCTTTTAATACTAATAAATTATATAAATTAATTACCAGATGGCAAATGTTGGTAATGAACCAGTTAATGAAGTTAATCAATCTGAGCAACAACCGGGGGATCAAAATATGACTAGGCAGGATATAGAAAATATTGTTGCTCAAGGGATAGCCAACGCTATACCAGCAATAGTTGCTCAAGGGATAGCCAACGCTATTCCAGCAATCGTTGCTGCTGTTAAAAATCCAATCGAACCGCAACAAATCGTTCCTAGCAAACGTATTTCTGAAGATAATTTTAGTAATAGCGTAAACGGAGGCAATGATCATGTTAATCATGATAATGAACCACGGCAGGCTCCGCTCCCTAAGAAAATGAAAGCTGCAACGCCTGGTTGCACTTACAAAGAATTTCTTGCTTGTAAACCCGCTGAGTTTGCAGGCAATGAAGGAGCAACTGCAGCACTACGTTGGTTAGAGAAAACCGAGGTAGTAATTGCCATAAGTAAATGTGCTCAGGATGATCAGGTCATGTACGCGTCAAACCTTTTCAAAGAAGGGGCGCTAGAATGGTGGAATACGGTGTTACAAGCAAAAGGAAGAAGGATGGCGTATGCTATGCATTGGGAAGAATTTAAGAGCTTTGTAGAAAGAAAATTCTGTCCCGAGTATGAAAAGGAACAAATGACAAATAAATTTCTAACCCACCGGATGGTGGATGTAGATTGTCGAGGGTATACTTCAACATTCTTCGAGTATGCTCGAGTGGTACCAACCCTGGCTTCGCCAGAGCCGGTACTTATTTCTCGTTATATTTGGGGATTGATTGCTGAAATCCGTAATATCGTTAAGGCTGCGAAACCTCGCACGATTGATGATGCGGTGGATTTAGCCAATACTCTGACTGACGAACTAGTACGGACAAGAGAAGAAAATAGAAGGAAGGAAGTAGCCCAAAAGATTACCCAAGAATTCCGTCCGGGTAACCATAACAATTTCAAGAGAAGAGGGAATGGGCAATCTTCCACTAGCCCATTTTGCAATTCTTGCAAAAGGAAGCATTTTGGAAGATGCAAAGGATATTGCAATTTTTGCAAAATTCCGGGGCATCAAGAAGAAGACTGCAGGAGGAAGAAATTTTCAGTCTGCTACAATTGTGGAGAAGTTGGGCATCTTAGGCCAGATTGTCCAAAACTGAACAAACCATCTGACAATAAAGCCAAACCTGCAGAAGGAGCAAAAAGGAATGTACGAGCCTTCCAACTGACTGCTAAGGAAGCAGAGCTCATTCCAGATGTGATAGCCGGTACGTTCTTAGTTCACAACGTTTACACAAAAGTATTATTTGACACTGGTGCAAACAAAATTTTTAAAAATACTTCATTTTGCCAAACTCTTAACTTACCTTTAACCAGCATTAGGCTAATTTCTACAGTAGAAACGGCAGATGGGAATTCAGTTAAAATAAATAAGGTTCTGCAAAACGTAGAAATAGAACTTTTAAGTCATAAATTTTCTGCAACCCTATTATCTATGAAATTAGTTAAATTTGATGTTGTGTTAGGAATGGATTGGTTAGTAAACAATCATGCTCGGATTATCTGTGATAAGAATTCCATAGAAATTTGTGCACCCACTGGAGAAGTAATGATGATTACAGGAGATAATCCATGTAAACCCATAAAGTTTATATCAGTAATGAAAGTTGCTAATTATGAACGAAAGCAAGGAATAGTATATATATGATTTCAGTAATCATTAATACTAAAGATAAAGAACTTAAGGAAATTTCTGTAGTTTCAGAATACCCAGATTTATTCCCAGAAGAATTACCAGGGTTACCACCAGATAGGGAGGTAGAATTTAGAATTCATCTAATTCCAGGAACCATACCGATAGCCAAGGCATCTTATCGGTTAGCATCCACAGAAATATTAAAACTGAAAAAGCAATTAGATGAATTATTAAAGGTTTCATACAACTTAGTTTATCCCCGTGGGGGGCACCAGTGTTGTTTGTTAAGAAAAAGGATGGTTCGATGAGAATGTGTATTGATTATAGGGAATTGAATAAGGTTACAATTAAGAATCAATACCCATTACCTAGAATTGATGATCTATTTGATCAATTCCAGGGAGATAGATATTTTTCTAAAATTGACTTACGTTCCGGATATCATCAATTGAAAGTATAAGAGGAAGACATACCTAAAACTGCTTCCAGGACTAGGTAGGGTCATTACGAGTTTACAGTCATGCCCTTTGAGTTAACGAATGCACCTGCCGCATTCATGGACATGATGAATAGGATCTGTAAACCATATTTGGATAAATTTGTAATTGTCTTCATCAACGATATACTTATTTATTCCAAAAGTCAGGAAGAACATTGTCAGCACTTGCATGCTCTCTTAACTTTGTTAAGAAAAGAGAAGCTTTACGTCAAATTCTCGAAGTGTGAATTTTGGCTGCCAGAAGTGCAATTTCTAGGTCATATGGTGAATCATGAAGGTATTCACGTAGATTCTGCTAAGATAGCAGCAATTACCGAATGGAAGGTTTCGCAAACCGCAATGGAAATTAGGAGTTTTGTAGGTTTAACCAGATACTATAGACGGTTTATTAAGGATTTTTCTAAGATAGCTGTACCATTAAACTAAGCTAACCTGTAAAGCAGTTAAGTTTGAATGGGGATCTAAACAAGAAGAAGCCTTTAGGATTTTAAAGCATAAATTAACAAATGCCCCAATCCTAGCCTTACCAGAAGGAACAGAAGATTTTAAAGTATACGGTGATGTTTCAAAGCTAGAATTTGGATATGTGTTAATGCAACGCAAAAAAAGGTAATTGCGTATGCATTTTGCCCTTAAGATTTGGAGACATTATTTGTATGGAAGTAAGTTTACTATCTATACGGATCATAAGAATTTAAGATATATATTTGGGCAAAAAGAATTAAACATGAGGCAAAGGAGATGGATGAAAATCCTAAGTGACTACGACTGTGATATTCAGTATCACGAAGGAAAGGCTAAAGACGACTAGAGATCGCCAGAAAAGTTATACAGATAATAGACGAAAGCCGTTGGAGTTTCAAGTTGGAAACAAAATGCTATTGAAAGTATCTCCTTGGAAAGGAGTTGTTAGATTCGGTAAGAAAGGAAAGCTAAGTCCAAAGTACGTTGGACCATTTCTAGTGATCCAACGTATAGGACCAGTTGCTTATCATTTACAACTACCAAGAGAGTTAGCTGGAGTACATGATGTATTTTATGTATCCAATCTCAAGAAATGTCTATCAGACAAATCTTTGGTAGTACCTCTCCAAGATATAAATGTAAAAAAAAAAAAAAATTATTAAAATTTATAGAGAAACCTCTTCAGATAGAAGACAGAAAAGTAAAGTTTCTCAAGCACAAACGACTAGTGCTAGTTAAAGTAAAGTGGGATTCAAAGAAAGGACCCGAATACACTTGGGAACTGGAATCAGAAATGAAGCGAAAGTATCCTCCATTTATTCCAGTAAATCTCGAGGACGAGATTTTTATTAAGGTGGGGAGAATGTAACAACTCTCGTTAAAAGTCCTATTTATTTTATTATTTTATCCAATAGGAAACCCAAATTAAGACACCCAAGTGATTCTGCACAAACCCTAAAATTTTCAGAATTTTCAGAATCAGGATCAGGGCCCCTAAAACTCAGGGGAGGGGGGGGGGGTAAACCCTAGTTACGATTATCCACATAACTATCTGTAGAAATCGAATTTCACAAAACCGTCAACTCAGCAAGCCTACTCATACACGGGGCTACCCTATGAAACTAGGTTAGCAGTCGCGTAGCGCGACGACTATAGGGGTAACCAGTCGCGCTACGCCACTGGGTCAAATTTTCAGTATAAATAGTAGAGTTTGGGACTTGAATTTGGACGCTGGAACGACGTAGAAATTCCAATCCTACACTGAGTTATGCTCTGTTTACCACAATTAACACACACGGATCACTAATCGATGCCACAATCAGGGTAATAACTCGATCGCTGATACGATTCAATGTCCGATTGATCAAAATATCCAATGGATGTTTAAGTGCTACCCACATTAGGGTTATCCTTTGTCATTCGTCGTGATTCCGACAGGATGTTTGAGTACCACCCGAACTCGGGGAATACTCTGTCATTTGTTGTGAATCCGATGGATGTTTAAGTGATTGCACTTTGTCATTCGTTGTGAGGGTTTGATCTCGTGAGTTATCGTAAATGCTGTATTGATTACTAACCCAGAATTGTGTGCCTGTTATTAAATTTAGGTTAAAAAGGCTAAATCAGTAGGCTAAGCTCTGCTCAATTTAAATCTGCAATGTGAGTCATTCTCTTTTTATCAACTATTTTACAATACCTCAAATTATTTTCAAAAGTTATAATTACAGGGACTAAGTCGTGGATATCTTGAATCACTGGTTAGTGGAGTATTGTGCACATTACTAATTTTCTCCCAGTTAGGTTCATTGACCTACTAGGGATAATCATCACTATTTAGGTTCATTGACCTAATAGTGGTATGACCATCGTCACCATTGTGACATGTCACCATTGTGACATAGCGCCAGATAAAAATAAGATAGAAGCCATTGTAATCGCTCTTATGCTGTAATTAATAACTATGTATCATTTTATATAAATAGAATGATTCACTCAGTATTTCCCGCTGACAAAATCTTTTTCAAACATGTTTCAGGTGATCTGTTATGATCCAGGAAAAGTGCCGTGAAGCACTACAAGCTTAAGAAAGTGGCTCTGGATAAAATAAAGAAACATGTTTTGTAAAATAAAAGATTTCTTCGTGATATCAAATGATTGTAAATTACCGGGGTTTTATCCCGCGTTGTGAAATAAAATAATCGGGAAATATTTCAGTTTTAAAAGATCCTGATGAAAACTTCCGCTGTTACACTAAATTAATTAAATACCACGGGATTTCTGTCCCGCGGCTCCTGAAACGGGTAAAACCGAGTCGGGGGCCGTGACAGCTATCTTGAACTATCCCTGGATAACTTGCGCTCTAGGCGGGGTGTTTAAACCCAATTCGAGAGAAAGGTGAATACCTTTAAACCTGTGAAGGGATCAGGATCCCTTAAACGTGAGAGAGGGGGCCAATCCTCTAATCTTTCAAAGTATCCTGAGTGTGTATCCTGGAGCTATATCCCGAAGCATATACTGCAAAACAATCATAAACTAAGGTGGGTGTTAGCCTGGCTAACACCCCTCCGATGCTTAAGTAAGTATTAGGTTCGAAAGAATAAACAATATCTAACATATCAAAAGAGATAGAATTCATACCATCTTGAGTTAGAAATTAAATTCTAAACTCACTTGAAATAGAACTTTAGGTGTATAGCATTCCAGGATCTTGGTAGCATATCCCCCTCCATATTCTTGAGTCGGTATGCTACTTTTCCTGATTCTGATTCAATCTCATAGGGTCCTTCCCACTTCGGAGCCAACTTTCCATCAACAGTATTAGTAGTATTTTGAAAAGCCTTTCTTAATACCCAATCTCCAACCTGGAACCTTCTAGTCCTTATATTCTTGTTGTATGCTCTGGATATCCTCTGTTGATATGCTGCCATTCTTAGCTTTGTCGCATCTCTTGTCTCATCAATAGTATCCAATTCCTAGCAAAGGGCTTCAGGATTCTTCTCAGGATCCCGGAGGTTGGATCTCGCCGTAGGTATCACCATTTCTGTTGGGATCACCGCTTCTGCTCCAAATACTAAGGAAAATGGGGTTTGGCTAGTTGCACTTTTCACCGTCGTTCTATCAGCCCATAAAACAAAGGGTAATTCTTCTGCCCATCTTCCCTTCTTAGCTCCAAGCCTTTTCTTCAAATTGTTGACAATTATCTTGTTTGAGGATTCTGCTTGTCCATTTGCTTGAGGATGTACCGGTGTGGATGTGGTCATTTTAATTCCCCAACTCTTGCAAAAGTCAGTAGTCCTCTTACTTATAAACTGAGAACCATTGTCACAAATTATCTCACCTGGTACTCCAAACCTAGTCAGGATATTCCTTTTTATGAAGGATACTACTTCTTGGTCTCTAACTTGAACGAATGCTTCAGCTTCAACCCACTTAGAGAAATAATCAGTCATTGCCAGCATGAAGACTTTTCCTCCTGAAGCCTTTGGCAATTTTCCTACTATATCCATTCCCCACTTCATGAATGGCCAAGGGGAAGCGATAGGATAAAGTGGCTCAGCAGGTTGATGTAATATATTACTGTGTCTTTGACACGCATCACATCTTCGAGCATATTCTTCAGCATCTTTTCTCATCGTCGGCTAATATTATCATGTTCTTAATACCTTTGAGAATAACGACCTGCCCCCAGTATGGTTACCACAATCCCCTTCGTGTATATCCTGAAGCACTTCTTTAGTTTCGGGATCCTCCAAGCACCT
This sequence comes from Helianthus tuberosus, assembly GCA_030545235.1. Taxonomy (NCBI): domain Eukaryota; kingdom Viridiplantae; phylum Streptophyta; class Magnoliopsida; order Asterales; family Asteraceae; genus Helianthus; species Helianthus tuberosus. The sequence goes on along the minus strand of CM060424.1, from coordinate 30,031,596 downwards.
CAGATATGGTCCTGCAAGAGATTTCTTATACAAAACATTATTTATAATAGTGAATCGTGATACCTTCATTCTAAAGGCCTTAGGATTTTCATCCTTTGGGATGTGTCCTTCCTTGAGATATTTCATGATTGGAGCCGTCCAGGACTTAGGATCCTCCTCGGGATACTCATCATCAGGATCCTGAACACTTACTACTTCCTTATCCTGAGGATCCATCGCATGATACAGGATATGTAATATTGGTATTTGGGTCCCCTCCGGTATCCTGACTGATGATCCTAGATTTTCCAAGGCATCAGCTTCAGCATTATCCTCTCTTGGTACCTGTTCAAGTGTAAAAATATCGAAATATCCTGCCAATTTTTTGAGAACTTCGAGATACTCGATCAACTTCTCATCTTTAACTGCATAGGTCCCATTAAAATGATTAGTAATTAACAAGGAATCAACAAATACTTGTAAACCTTTGATATTCATGCTCTTAGCCAATTCTAATCCCGCAATTAAAGCTTCATATTCTGCTTCATTATTAGTGGCAGGAAACTCACATCTAATAGCCTGGGGTAATATGTCCCCCTGTGGCGATTTTAGTAGTATACCTAAACCTACACCTCTTACATTAGATGCACCATCAGTATATAGTGTCCAAGATTCTATATTTTCTCCTAGTTGTTGCACTTCTAGGTCTACTTCATTTTGAATATCACTACTGAAATCAGCCACAAAGTCAGCTAGGGCCTGAGACTTTATGGCATTTGTAGGTTCATATATTAAATCATAGGCACTTAATTTTACTAACCACTTAGCCCTCTCGGGTTTCCTAAGCACATTTTTAACAGGATAGTTGGTTTTAACATGAATCCTATGTGTTTCAAAATAATGTCCAAGTTTTGTTGACACCATAACTAGGGCTAATATCAATTTTTCTAAATGAGAATATCTAGTTTTGGCATCTAATAAACTTTTACTAACATAATAGACAGGATACTGCTGACCTTCATGATCCTTTACAAGGACATCACTTACTGCATTCCCTGATACTGCAAGATACCAGGATAATGGTTCACCATTCTCAGGCTTCATCAATAGAGGTGCGGTTGAAAGATACTAATTCAAATCCTGCAAGGCTGCTTCATGCTTTTCTCCCCATTCGAATTTCTTATTCTTCTTTAGGATATCTTAAAATTCTTTGCATTTTTCCGAGGATCTTAAGATAAATCTGTTTAATGCTGCTACTCGCCCTGTTAATCTTTGAACATCTTTCATATTTGAAGGTGACTTGATATCCAAGATAGCTTTAATCTGCTCCGGGCTTGCTTCTATCCCCCTTTTCGTCAACATGTATGTTAGGGGAGGATTTTCTAACAATTAGTGATCCTTATTTGTTATCCTAACTGGTGATCCTTACTTCTGTGACAGGTGGTGATCCTCAGAAGAGCTTCAGGATCAGGATCTCGGATCACTTAAAGGATCCTCGTACTGACGATTGTTTATTTATGTATTGTACTATCTCGCAGGTATAACGAGCTTGACCAAGTCTAGGCGACATTCCTGGAGAATATTCCTAAACTATTCTGCACGTGCTTTACCAAAAATAGACGTTGTGGAGAACGTGGAGGCTTGGCACGAAAGTCGGATAATTAGTTTAGGTGGTTATTTCTATTTTAAAAAGGGGGTAACGAGCTAGTAGAACACACTTAGTCATTTTTTTGCAGTTACACACACTCATACAAGCTCTCATACAAGCTCTCGTTCAAACACTTAGCAATTTCATACACTTTTTACACATTTCACCGTAGTGATCCTTGTACCTAGCTCGTTACTATCCGAAGTTGTAAACATTTAACCATTTATTTCAGCTTGGTGATCGGTAGTTTCCATCACCCGGGGTTTTTTGTGCCGGAGATCAACTCTTGATCAAGGGCTTTTTCCCCGTATAAATCCTTGTGTTGTTTGTGCACTTTACATCGAAGTGATCCTCATCGCTGTTACATATTTAAAGCATCATTCCCCTAAACAAAGAGTTTGGTTGCAATATCCTCATCAGATTTTTTGACCAAAACAGTTTGGCGCCCACCGTGGGGCAATTGGTGCTTCATTCTTAGAAAAAATTCGTATTGCTGTGTTCATCGCAATTCACTACAGCCAAGCAAATGGCTTCCTCGGCGAAGAATACTTCAAACTTGATGCCTTCATTCACTTCTTCACAAGGCGTTCCTCCTTTGCCTCCACCACCTTCTGGATCCCAGAAGAACACTGAGAATCCTCCGAAGAAACCAACTCCCATTTTCTCAAAACTACCTACTTCCTCTGTTTCAACTAATCCTACTACTAATGATCTCTATGCCTTGATTTTGCAGATGAGGAATCACGCACAAGAGCAGGATAAAACCAACGAAAGGATCCTCCGGGAGATTGACGAAATTAAGAAACAGAAGAAAACGGCAGAGGATCGTTCCCCACTGATGCCCAGATCTTTGAATTTTGATACTCCGGTGATTACTTCTCAGCCGTCAGTGGTTCCAGACATTCAATATGTGGGTGGACCAAAAGGAGTGCACTACGGAACAACAGCTATAACCCAGACATTAGGTTCATGTTTCCAGCCAGCGGGATCCTATCCTCAGCATATGGGATCCCTCACGAGTACAGGAGGATATTCAGGAGTGCAGCAGTTTCAAGGATCCTCCTTCGTCCCAGGATCATCCCAGGTTCAAGGATCCTCCTTCGTCCCAGGATCATCCCAGGTTCAAGGATCCTCCTTCGTTCCAGGATCATCCCAGGTTCAAGGATCCTCCTTCGCTCCAGGATCATCCCAGGTTCAAGGATCCTCCTTCTTTCCAGGATCATCCCAGGTTCAAGGATCCTCCTTCGTTCCAGGATCATCCCAGGTTCAAGGATCCTCCTTCTTTCCAGGATCATCCCAGGTTCAAGGATCCTCCTTTGTTCCAGGATCATCCCAGTTTCAGGGATCCTTCCAGATGCCAGGATCCTTGAGGAGTTTGCAAACAGGAAGTTCAGATGTCCATCAAGGAGATTTTATTCCAATGCAGACCAATGCCTCTACTGGTCCCTCGATCATTCCAGAGTCTCAACAATATGGATTAACATCCATTCTTCCTAACTTGAATCCAATGGGAGGTAACACTTTTAATAATTCTCATACTACTAACCATGGTCTTATGCAGGATCCAGGTATCAATCATGCCATGGCCAGAGAATTGCAAAAGCTAAAGGATATGATATCAAGTGTTCCGGGAGTGGTCAAACCTATCCCAGAGATTGCAGATGGGAGCCACAAGATATCTCGTTTTGCACCACCAATCTATGATGCTGAGATACCCAAGAGGTTCCATGTGCCTACAATGAAACTGTATGATGGTTCGACGGATCCTGAAGAACACATAGCACAATACAGGGAGAGGATGGAGATCAATCCAATCCCAGAAAGGTTAAAGGAAGCATGCTTGTGCAAGGGATTCGGATCCACTCTTACTGGATCAGCTCTCAAATGGCTGCTAAGTCTTCCTCCCTATTCTATTACCTCATTTGCTAACCTAGTTAACTTGTTTAATAATCAGTTTTCTTGTAGTAGGAAATTTGAACGATTAACTAGTGATTTATATAGGATAACCCAGGGTCATAATGAATCATTAAGGGATTACATTACCAAATTCAGTAAAGAATCCTTAGACATTCCCAACTTAGATATAGCTACGGCTGTTGAGGCCTTCAAAATGGGATTGCTTAGGGATTCGTCTTTCTATGATGATCTTGTTATGACACCATGCAGGAACTTAGATGAGGTAAGAACCCGGGCCCTTAGGTACATCCGGCTAGAGGATGACAAGAGGATCCAGGAGAGGTTAACAGGATCCTCAAAGCAGGATAAGCAAGGATCCTCGTTCAGGAACAACAAGTTCAAATCCTACAACAGATCCGATAACCAGAATGTGCATGCTATTGATCAGGAAGAGGATGATGAGGATTATCCTCCAATTTCTGAATATTGTTTTTCTGTTGACAGCAATGAACTAATCCTTGCAATGCAGGGTTTAGGTGATAAAGCTAGATGGCCCAGAAAAAATGATAGGCCAGCTGCAACTAAGGATAAATCAAAGTGGTGTGCATACCATGAAGATTTTGGGCATCTCACAGAAGAATGCATTGCTCTAAGAAAGGAGATTGGATACTTGTTGAGCAAAGGGCATCTAAAGGAATTGTTGGGAAGAAAAAAGTCAAAGACTCAGGATCATGAAAGGATCCCTGAGAAAGCTCCAGCCCCTCCGGCGGATGCACAAGTGATAAACTTCATTTCTGGAGGATCAGACATTTGCGGCACATCCTTCTCAGCAGCTAAAAGGCATGCAAAGGAAGCTAAGATGGATAATGGAGAAAGACCAGTTCGAACATCAAGTGTCTCCGAAGGAAAAGTTATAACCTTTGATGAAGAGGATCGTGTTGATATCCAGGATCCTCATCACGATGGTTTAGTTATTACTCTTTTCATATCTAACCATTTTGTCCGCAGGATCCTAATAGACGGAGGAAGTTCAGTGAACATTATCCAGCTTGATGTTCTAAAGAAGATGGGTATCCCTGAATCAGAGATCATACCAAGATCCTCCGTGCTCGTGGGATTTAGTGGCGAAACTAAGAACACCCTGGGGGACATTAAACTCCCAATATATATTGAAGGCTTACACTCTTATCAAAAATTTTGTGTTATTGACTGTTTATCTTGTTGTAATGTTATCCTTGGCAGGCCCTGGATACACGATATGAAAGCAGTCCCGTCTACTTACCATCAATGTGTGAAGCTCCCTAGTCCTTGGGGAATAGTGAAGATTGATAGTGATCAGCAGGAGGCTAAGAATTGCTACACTTCATCGATGAAACCAGCCTCGAAATCCAGGGAGCAATAGCAATCAAAGTATCCTCCAAGGGATGTCTTGGAGGCAAAAGAGCAGGATGTGGTAGAGATCCTCATGGATCCTGATGATCCTGAATCCAAAATCTATATCGGATCAGGGATCCTTGGCGAAATGAAAGAAGACCTCATTTCCTTCCTCAAAAGGAGAAAGACTACCTTTGCATGGAAACACGAAGATATGACTGGTATATCCAAAGATGTTATCACTCACAAGCTCGGCATCGACAGATCCTTCAAACCAATCCATCAAAGGAGAAGGAAGTTTGCACCAGAAAGGAATGCCATTATCCAGGAAGAGGTAGAGAAATTGCTCCGGGCAGGTATGATTAGAGAGGTCAAGTATCCAAGATGGTTGGCCAATGTGGTTGTTGTTCAAAAGAAAAACGGAAAGTGGAGGGTATGTGTCGATTTTACCGATTTAAATAAGGCATGTCCCAAGGATCCTTTCCCATTACCCCACATTGACTCCATGGTGGATGCGACTGCGGGTCATGAACTGTTAACTTTTATGGATGCTTCATCTGGATTCCAACAAATCCAAATGGAACCATCCGATCAAAAGGATACAGCCTTCATGACTCCAACTGGTATATATTGCTATATTGCTATGCCGTTCGGATTAAGAAATGCAGGTGCAACATACCAAAGGCTGGTGAATATGATGTTCAAGGATCAGATTGGACAAACTATGGAGGTTTACATAGATGATATGGTGGTAAAATCCTTAAAAGCTGAGGATCACCTAAGAGACTTGGAGGAAGCATTCGATATCCTTGACAAATATAACATGAAACTTAATCCTTCAAAATGTCACTTTGGTGTTAAAGCAGGTAAATTCTTAGGATATATGGTGACAAAGAGAGGCATTGAAGCTAGCCCGGAACAAATCAAAGCAATAGTAAACATCAAATCTCCGGCCAATGCTAAGGATGTTCAAAGGCTAACAGGCAGGATCGCAGCTTTGAACAGATTTATATCCAAATCCTCTGAGAAGTGCAAAGAATTCTACGATATCCTAAGGAAGAACAAGAAGTTTGAGTGGACTGAGAAGCATGAAAATGCTTTAAGAGCCCTCAAAGATTACCTATCCTCAGCCCCGGCTTTGATGAAACCAGAAAAAGGCGAAGTTCTATCCTTGTATTTGGCGGTATCCTCAAAAGCAGTAAGTGCGGTCCTTGTTAAGGATCATGAAGGTACACAACATCCTGTCTATTATGTAAGTAAAAGTTTACTTGATGCCGAATCCAGGTACTCACACCTTGAAAAGCTTATTCTTGCATTAATTATAGCATCTACTAAGTTAAGACATTATTTTGAAACCCATGTTATCATTGTTAAAACTAATTTTCCAATTAAGAATGTCCTCAGGAAACCAGAGATGTCAGGAAGGATGGCTAAGTGGGCAGTGAAGCTGAGTGCATATGATATAAGATATGAGCCTAGGACAGCCATCAAATCCCAAGCATTAGCTGACTTTGTGGCTGATTTCAGTAGTGATTTACAAGAAGAAGCTGAGCTAGAAGTCCAGCAGCTAGAAGAAACCAAGGATCCTTGGATACTTCATACTGATGGATCCTCAAATGTCAAAGGCACAGGGCTTGGAATACTACTAAAATCGCCACAGGGGGACATAATACCCCATTCTATAGCTTGTGAGTTCCAAACCACTAACAATGAGGCTGAATATGAAGCCTTAATTGCTGGTTTGCAAATCGCTAAGCATATGGGAATCAGGTATCTTGAGGTACATGTAGATTCTTTGTTAATTACAAACCACTTTAATGGATCCTATGCTGTTAAAGGTGAAAAGCTAACCAAATATTTGGAGATAGTCAAAAGTTTGGCACTCTCTTTTGTTTCCTTTAGTTTGTCACAGGTACCAAGGGAAGAAAATACAGAAGCTGATGCATTGGCTAACTTAGGATCATCTTTGAAGATCCCAGAGGATATCAAGATTCCTATTATCCATATCCTGACCCCGGCTATCGAGGATCACCAGACTATGGAGATAGGAAATGATTCTGCAGTTATCCCTAGTGAGGATACTCAATCCTATTCAGGATCAGGATCATGGATCTCACCAATTATGAGATACTTATAACATGGAGAGATTCCTACAGGAGAAAACCCTAGGGCTTTCAAATCGAAGGTATCTCAATTCACAATTATAAATAATATGTTGTATAGATGATCTCTTGCAGGACCATACTTGAGATGCATTGAGGATCCTGAAGTTCAAGAAGTTTTAAAAGACTTCCATGAAGGAGATTGTGGAAACCACACTGGGGGCAGGGCTTTATTCTCAAGGATCCTGAGGACAGGATACTACTGGCCAACCATGAAGAAAGATACTGTGGAGTATGCCAGAAGATGTGATCCTTGCCAGAGACACAGCAATATCCTTCATCAACCAGCTGAATTATTGCATCCTATATCCTCCTCTTGGCCATTTATGAGATGGGGTATGGATATAGTTGGAAAGCTCCCTAAGGCACCTGGTGGGAAAGTATTCATGTTAGCTATGACTGATTACTTCTCCAAGTGGATAGAGGCTGAAGCTTTTGCCCAAATTAGAGAAAAGGAAGTTATATCCTTCATTAAAAGAAATATTATAACTAGATTTGGAATTCCTTCTGAGATTATATGTGATAATGGTTCCCAATTTATTGGGGGCAGAACCACTAACTTTTGTGACAGCTGGGGGATTAAGATGATAACTTCAACACCAGTCCACCCACAAGCTAATGGCCAAGCAGAATCATCCAACAAGATCATCATCAACAATTTGAAGAAAAAGCTTGGATCCAAGAAAGGGAAATGGGCAGAAGAACTACCCTATGTGCTTTGGGCTGATAGGACAACCCCCAAGAATGCTACTGGTCAAACACCATTCTCTTTGGTGTTTGGGGCAGAATCAGTGATCCCAACAGAAATGGTGGTTCCTACTGCTAGAACAAGTACCCGTGATCCTGAGGAAAATGATGAAAACTTGGCTCAAGACCTGGATACTATTGAAGAAATCAGGGATATGGCTAGGCTAAGGATGGCCAGTTATCAACAAAGAATGGCTGGTGCTTACAACAAAAATGTCAGGATCAGGAGGTTTCAAGTTGGAGATATGGTGTTAAGGAAAGCATTTCAGAATACCACCAATCCTGCTGATGGAAAATTGGCTCCAAAATGGGAAGGCCCTTATTTGATTGAAGCTGAAGCAGGAAAGGGGGCATATAGATTGCTAACCATGGAAGGTGATTTGCTACCAAGAGCTTGGAATGCTGTCCACTTGAAGAAATATTTCATGTAAGCAGGATCCTTATGGCATAGGTGATCCTCACGATAGGGATATCCTTAAAGGATCCTCAAAGTATCGGTGATCCTTACTCAGGTAATATCCTAATCTTGAACTATTTCATTTCTTTATTTTCTCATATAAGGATAAGGATCATGTATCCTTTATCCATCTCTCACGTGAGTTCAAGTTTTGAAAGTTCAGGTATCTTTAGCACAATGTTGGTTATCCACAGAAGCAATCCGTCTTTTGGGTTTAACCCCAGTTATTTGGGCTTGTCCCCAGATTCCGCCTGTAGCGCACGATGATCCTGGTGTAGTTCAAGGCTTTGGGACCAGTACTCGTTCTAGGGGCTGATAATTCCATTGTTCTGGCTATGCTTAGGATCCTACGTATAATGGTAGACGTACCATACATCCGTTCATAAGGTTTCTAACGTTTTCACGTTAGCTAAGGTTTCTAACGTTTTCACGTTAGCTAAGGTTTTGGCATCTTCATGTCACTAAGTTTGGATAGTCGCCAGTTAGGGCCATACTCCAGTTTACACACGATCCTTGGGCTTGTCCCCAGTTATCCTTGGGCTTGTCCCCAGTTATCCTTGGGCTTGTCCCCAGTTATCCTTGGGCTTGTCCCCAGTTATCCTTGGGCTTGTCCCCAGTTGCTAACTCTTTTCTTTTATCGGCTTAGTCCCAAGTTATGCTCTATTTCAGGTCCTTGAAGATAGGCAGCTAGGGATCCTTGATCCTTATTTCACTCTAAGGTTTATCTTATAGTTATCCTTATTATGGTTAGGATTCTAACTTGGATCCTCAGGTATGATCCTTAACTCTTTTGATTTTATTCATTATTCTTCTAAATAACCCCTATACTTGACAACTGAACTTGTGTTTCTTAAACTATATCACTTTTTAGAACTTATCGGTTATGGGATATGTGATCCTTGATCATATCCTAAACTTTCTGGATATCTTTTCTAATTTTTCAAGGCTTGATAAATATAAACAGAATGAACATTACAACAGTTGGAAAGTAACATACTAAAAAGGATAACAACACAAGATAAGCGACAAAAGGTTAAGTTTTTATTTATTAACATAAGGCTAACCCTTTAAAGGTTGTCAAAATTACCTACCCGAGCTTCTACCAGCAAAACGTGGCCCGTCCGCTGGGGTAGGTAAAGGGTGTCCATGATAATGAGTTCAAAAGTAGTGCAGGAATATAAAGGCGGCAGGATCACAATGGCTTCATCCCCCAAACAGAGGATCCCTCCACCGATTGCAATCCTGCCTATTGTCCAAAGGATCATACATGATCCTTAATCCTAAAAACCTATTGTTCAGTACCATACATCATTGTTCAACAAAAACACCATCACCAAAACAAACTATCACACTTAAAAAAAATTGGGCTCCGGCTATGTCTAGAAGTTTCCATCATCGCCCAATCATGCAGCCTAAGCCTTCGCTGCATCATCATCTCCTCCAGCTGCGGTATCCTTCGTAAGATCCTTCCCACTGCCACTTGCTTCAATCGCCAAGACCTCAGTAGCCTCCTCTTCATCATCCTCAAGATCAGCCAACCTTGCCTTCCAACCCTCAACATCCCAGCTGTTTTTATCAAAGCTAGGATCTTGAGCTTCCTGGGCCATCTTCAATTTTGTCTGGTACATCGTAATGGCGGCAGAGACCTTAGCATTTTCAATAAGGTCATGCTTTTCATAGTCAAGGTCGATCAGAAGTTTGGCTGTCTTAGTCTTCTCATCTAGGAGTTCCTTCCGAGCATCAGCAAGTGCAAGATCCTTGAGCACGGCAACCTGTTGGAGGTCGGCAATCTTTTTATCTTGATCCTCAACGTGGCCCACATAATCCTCAATCTCAGCAAATTTCTGCAAAAGAAGAGGATAAAAGCAGTTCAAGACCGAGTGATCCTCATACGAGGAGGATACATAGGCAGAATAAAGGATCCTTACATCATTGAAGTATTCAAGGAACTGGTGGCGGATCAGTGGTAGACCCTGAAGATCCTCAGCATCAGAAGTTTTCCTCTTCTTGACACCCTTTCCTTTAGTGGGTGCCTTTGGAATGGAAATGCTAGGACTGGTGGTGGATCTCTTCTTCCTGGATCGTACGACATCAAGGTCAGCCGTGTTGAATTGGGATACAGGCTTGGCAGATTTTCCAGCACCTACACAATTAAAACAAGATAAGTATCTTTTCCTAGTTCATATTTCACTATATATTTAAATTTTAAACAAGGATACTTACTTGACATTGTGACAGAGCCTGAGGATACCTCCTGTGAATCTTGGGTTGTTGTCTTGAAAGTTCTTGTTTCAGGATCAAGTCTCTTGAAAGCAAGGAGCCTTTCCTTAGCAGCAGGGGACAGTTTGAGGTGTGAAACGGTGATAGCTGCATGACAAGAAAGCAAAAATATCAGTTATCCTTACATCAAAAGAAAGTTCCTGGTGATCCTTCTCAGGATCCTCCATCCTACCATGGGTAGCCCATTTTTTAGGAAGATCCTTTCCATCCTGAATGGAATCTCTCTTGATAAAAAAGAAGCGCCGCTTCCAATTAGCATCATTCTTAGTGGCTTTGAAGATCGGGTGTTCTTCACCAGGTTTACGTTTGAACAAATAACGGTGAGAGCCAAAGGTGGTAAGATCATACAGTTCTCCCAGCTCTGCCATTCCTAGATCTATTCCCTCCTGATCAATGATCCTTTCAAGGGTGTACAAAACCCTCCAAATCATCGGCATGGCTTGGATATAAGAGATGCCGGTTAGGGAAAAGAAAGATTGGGTGAAGGCTGGAAAAGGATATGTATAGCCTATGGTGAAAGGAGTGACGGGGAAAGCAACCCACTTATCGGAGATATGATCGCTCAGGGCATTGGGGTCAAAAGGTCTAATTTCGGTGTTCGCCGGAAAACAGTAGCGGATCCTATCTATCTGAGCATCATTGAAGCAGCAGCGTTCTTTGATAGAGTCTTCAATGATCCCCTGGCTTTTCGGAGGACTGTTCTTTGGGTGATCCTTGCCCGGTGAACTTCGGAGCAACATTTTCGAAGTGACGGAGAAATAGATAGAGAAACAGAGTAAGAAGGAAGGAAGAGGAGAAAGAATTACCTGGTTGTTCGTCGACTGAGAATTTAAAGGGAGTCTCTTTTGAATTTGAATGCATAATGATCCTATCTATATCTCTATTTATAATTATGATTCTGCAGGATTGTCACTTCCGTGACATCATCATCGCAACGGCTAGTTCTATTTTAACGGTTATATATCCGTTAGTTTGTTACGGATAAGACCAAGAAAACATAACTCGCTAACTTTACAATTTCACTCCTTATATTTTGGGGGCAATTGTTAGGGGAGGATTTTCTAACAATTAGTGATCCTTATTTGTTATCCTAACTGGTGATCCTTACTTCTGTGACAGGTGGTGATCCTCAGAAGAGCTTCAGGATCAGGATCTCGGATCACTTAAAGGATCCTCGTACTGACGATTGTTTATTTATGTATTGTACTATCTCGCAGGTATAACGAGCTTGACCAAGTCTAGGCGACATTCCTGGAGAATATTCCTAAACTATTCTGCACGTGCTTGACCAAAAATAGACGTTGTGGAGAACGTGGAGGCTTGGCATGAAAGTCGGATAATTAGTTTAGGTGGTTATTTCTATTTTAAAAAGGGGGTAACGAGCTAGTAGAACACACTTAGTCATTTTTTTGCAGTTACACACACTCATACAAGCTCTCATACAAGCTCTCGTTCAAACACTTAGCAATTTCATACACTTTTTACACATTTCACCGTAGTGATCCTTGTACCTAGCTCGTTACTATCCGAAGTTGTAAACATTTAACCATTTATTTCAGCTTGGTGATCGGTAGTTTCCATCACCCGGGGTTTTTTGTGCCGGAGATCAACTCTTGATCAAGGGCTTTTTCCCCGTATAAATCCTTGTGTTGTTTGTGCACTTTACATCGAAGTGATCCTCATCGCTGTTACATATTTAAAGCATCATTCCCCTAAACAAAGAGTTTGGTTGCAATATCCTCATCAGATTTTTTGACCAAAACAATGTATACTAGAAAATTTCCTGCTCCCTCTCCAAAATGGCATTTGGCAGGATTTAGTTTCATGTTGTATTGGTCCAGGATATCGAATGCTCCCTTAATATCCTGGAGGTGATCCTCAGCCTTTTTAGATTTTACTACCATGTCATCGATGTACACCTCCATGGTGTCCCCCAGTTTGTCTTTAAACATCATGTTCACCAATCTTTGGTAAGTTGCACCTGCATTTTTTAAACCAAAAGGCATAGCAGTATAACAATAAATACCTGTCGGTGTCATGAAAGCAGTATCCTCCTGATCCGAGGGTTCCATTTGGATCTGTTGGAATCCTGAGGAGGCATCCATGAAGGTTAAAATCTCGTGGCCAGCAGTAGCATCCACCATTGAATCAATATGAGGTAGAGGAAACGGGTCTTTGGGACAAGCTTTGTTCAAGTTTGTGTAATCTACACAGACTCTCCATTTCCCGTTTTTCTTTTGCACTACAACTACATTTGCCAGCCATTTAGGAAATTTCACTTCCCTAATCATCTTGCTCTTTAATAATCTTTCAACTTCCTCCTGAATGATTGTGTTCCATTCCGGAGCAAATTTCCTTCGTTTTTGTTGGACAGGCTTGAAGGACCTATCAATTCCGAGCTTGTGAGTTATAATATCCTTGGAAATACCTGTCATATCCTTGTGTTTCCACGCGAATGTTGACATCCTGCATTTCAAAAAGTTAATCAATTGGTTTTCAATATCCCGAGGGATATTGGTTCCTACGAGCACCGAGATATCCGGATTATCCTGATCCAGGATAACTTTCTTTACATCCTGTTCTGAAGTGTCCATGATATCCTGGCCTCGCATCTTTAATTGCTATGCTGCATTAGGCTTTGTTGAGGATTTCATCGAAGAAGAATAACACTCCTTTGCTTCCTGCTGATCACTTTCCACCTTGACCACTCCCCAAGGGGTAGGGATCTTGATGCATTGATGATAGGTTGATGGCACAGCTTTCATATCATGGATCCAAGGCTTACCTAATATAATATTATAGCAGGATAAGGAGTCCATGACACAAAAGCGCTGCATTGAGTTGACCCCTTCAACATACACGGGCAACTTTATCTCCCCTACGGTATTCCTGGCTTCTCCACTGAAACCAACAAGCACAGTGGACTTCGAAGAAATATCAATCGGGGATACATTCATCCTCTTCAACGTTTCCAGCTGAATTATGTTGACGGAGCTGCCATTATCCACCAGTATCCTGCGCATAAAATGGTTAGCAATATATAACGTTATTACCAAAGCATCATGATGAGGATCCTGGACAGTATCCCTGTCATCGTTGTCGAACGTGATCACTTTATCAGTTGTGAGAGTTGACATCCTGGTTGGCTTGTCTCCCCTCTCAGCCTTGGCTTCCTTCGCGTGCCTTTTCGCCACAGAATATGATGTCCCGCAAATGTCGGATCCTCCTGAAATGAAATTAATTATCTTGGCATTCGCAGGAGGTGATGCTGCTCGTTCAGGATCCTTCTCAGTATCCTGACCCTTATTCTTCTTTCTTCCAAGGAGATCCTTCAGATATCCCTTGCTTAAGAGATAGCTTATTTCTTTCCTTAGAGCAATGCAATCCTCAGTAACATGTCCGAAATCCTCGTGGAAGGCACACCATTTGGACTTATCCTTCCAATCAGCTTTTTGTTGATTCTTCCGGGGCTATCTTGCTTTGTCTCCTAAACCCTGTATAGCATACATCAGTTCAGGTATATTAACAGAAAAACAATATTCAGACAACTCAGGATACTCCTCAGGATTCTCGTCTTCAACAACATTCACTTTTTTGTTGTCATTTCTGCCATATGGCTTAGAGCGATATGGTTTATACGAGGATTCTGATTTTCTGTTGGTTGACTCATAGGTCGTGGATGAATTCATCCTCTCTAGCATCTTTTTGTCATCCTCCAGCCGAATATATCTTAAAGCCCTGTTCCGAGCTTCATCCAGATTCCTACAGGGATTCATTACAAGATCCTGATAAAATTGAGAATCTTTCTGCAACCCCATCTTGAAAGCCTGCACAGCTATTGCAACATCAAGATGTGGGATATCTAAGGATTCCCGACTAAACTTGTTCACATAATCCCTCAAGGATTCCTGAGGTCCTTGGGTTATCCTGTAAAGATCACGGGTTAGTTTCTCAAAACTTCGACTGCAAGAAAATTGACTATTAAACAAATTCACTAAATGAGCAAATGATGTAATTGAGTGAGGATGAACGTTTAAGAGCCATTTTAAGGCTGATCCTGTTAGGGTAGAACCAAAACCCTTGCATAGGCATGCTTCCTTGAGATCCGGGGGGAGAGGGTTGATTTCCATCCTTTCTCTATACTGGGCAATATGCTCCTCAGGATCCGTAGTTCCGTCATAGAGCTTCATGTTGGGGGTCTGAAATCTTTTTGGGATTTCAGCATCACAAATAGGATAGGTAAACCGAGATATCCTGTGGCTGTCTTGGGATACTTCTGGAATTGGTTGGACCACTCCAGTTACACTGGATATCATGTCCTTTAATTTCTAAAGCTCCCTAGAAAATGCTGATGTCATACCTGCATCCTGCAATGATCCAACACCATTAGTAGCAAGAGTATTATTATCATTAGATACGTTACCAGTCTGAGGATTCTGGCCATATCCTGAAGCATATCCTGAGCTTCTCACAGTTAACACCCTAACCGAAGAGGGTATTTAAGGAGTATGATTATGAGAATGGCTAGGCATAATATTCCCCCTATTATCCTCAGCATATACTGCAGAACTGAAGTTCAGAGCTCTGGGTTGCAAGGGAGTGACAATATCCTCAGCGGGCCTGCTTGAGCTGGATTTCAAGAGTTGTATCTCTCTCATCAGCATCTGGTTGGTCTCCTGCTGCTGCCTCATCTGTTCCTGTACACTACTAAACAAATTTAGAATTTCTTCATTAGAGGCCAAAACAGGACCAGATCCCTGAATATTGCGAGCGGGGATAACATCCCGAGCCACATGAATTTCAGTTCCTTGTGATGAGGCTTGCGTTCTCGGAAGAGGTGGTGGAAGCACCGAACCAATTGTTGCAGAGGTGGTAGCAGACATGGTGGAAGAACTCATGTTTGATCTCGAGGCCATTGAAAATAGTGTAGCAAAAAGTTTTGAAAATAGAAAACCAAGTAATGATTTTGCAAAAGCTTTTAGTAGAAATAGCACCACTTGCCCCACGGTGGGTGTTAGGGGAGGATTTTCTAACAATAAGGATCACGGATCCTCAAGTGCAGTCAGGATCACGGATCCTCAGCTCCGTTTGAATTAAGGATCCTCAGAAGACGTTGCAGAATTAAGGATCCAGGATCCTCATTATTATCCTAACACTAACGGTTGTCTTCATTGTGTGTGAGTTTGTTTTGCAGGAGTATACGCATGGACCAAGTCTTGCCGATATTCCTGGGGAATATGCTTAAATATTCCACACGTGCATAGCCTTCATGAACGTTATGCAGATCGTGGGAAGCTTGCACATTTAGCGAATAGTTAGTTATCTATTTTATTTCTATTTTTAAAAGGGGATAACAGCTTGAATTAAAAAAAAAGTTAGCTAACACACACACACACTCGCAAGCTCTCGGCAATACATTGGCGATTTCATACACTTTTGCACACTAGTGATCCTTGTAACAAGCTTGTTATCATCCCGAGTTGTAACAATCTTTTGTTTAATTATAGTTGGTGATCGGTAGTTTCCATCACCCGAGGTTTTTTATGCCGGAGATCATCTCTTGATCAAGGGCTTTTTCCTCGTATAAATCCTTGTGTCACTTGTTCATTTCATTTGCAAGTTGTTCATACATTTGTTCATTGATTCAAGCATCATACCTCACAACAAAAGATTAGGTTGTACTATCCTAGCCTGATTTTTGACCAAAACTGTTTGGCGCCCACCGTGGGGCAATTGGTGCTTCATTTCTGAAAAATTCTAGTCATTGTGTTCATTTCGGTTCACTATATTCAACCATATGGCTTCTTCAGCAAAGAATACCTCAAGTTCCATGCCGGCAATCACTTCTTCACAGGGCGTTCCACCTTTGCCTCCACCACCTTTTGGATCTCAGAAGAATGCTGAGAATCCTGCGAAGAAACCGACCCCCGTTTTCTCAAAACCACCAAGTTCTGCTGTTTCTTCTAATCCTACTAACAGTGATCTTTTTACTTTGATTTTACAGATGAGGGATCACATACAAGAGCAGGATAAAACCAACGAAAGGATCCTCCGGGAGATTGGTGACATCAAGAAATAGAAGAAATCAGTGGAGGATCACTCTCCACTGATGCCAAGGTCGTTGAATTTCGACACTCCGGTCATAACTGCCCAGCAGTCCGCAGCTACAGATATCAAATACTGGGGTGGATCAACAGGAATGCCCTCTGGATCGTCGGCAATGACTCAAGCTCTAGGATCCTACTTTCAACCTTTAGGATCCTTCTTTCAGCATCAAGGATCCTCACAGGTTCAAGGATCCTCACAGGTTCAAGGATCCTCACAGATTCAAGGATCCTCATAGATTCAAGGATCTTCTCAGGTTCAAGGATCCTCCTTTCAGGTTCAAGGATCCTCATCTCAGGTTTACGGATCCATGGGTTATCCTCCGAGACCCCCAGTCACAGCACATCAAGGATCCAACATCTTTCAGGATCAAGGATTCTTAAGGAGCGTACAACCTGGAAGTTCAGATGTTCATCAAGGAGACTTCATTCCAATGCAGACCATTGCATCTTCTGGTCCTTTAGTCATACCAGAATCTCGTCAATATGGATTCACATCCGGAGTTCCAAACTTGAATCCTTCAGGAGGTAACACTTTGAATAATTTTTATACCACTAACCATGGCTTTATGCAGGATACAGGTACCAATCAAGATATGGCTCGAGAAATACAGAAGCTGAAGGATATGATATCCAGCGTTCCAGGAGTGGTTAAGCCCATTCCTGAAATTGCAGATGGAAGCCATAGGATATCTCGCTTTGCACCACCCATTTTTGATGCAGAAATCCCAAAGAGGTTCCAAATACCAACCATGAAGCTATATGATGGTTCGACGGATCCAGAAGAACATGTAGCTCAATATAGAGAAAGGATGGAGATCAATCCAATTCCTGAGAGGTTGAAAGAAGCATGTCTATGCAAGGGTTTCGGATCCACATTGACAGGATTATCTCTTAAATGGCTGCTAAGTCTTCCCCCTTACTCTATTACTTCATTTGCTAATTTAGTTAATCTGTTTAATAGTCAATTCTCATGTAGTAGAAAATTTGAACGATTAACTAGTGACCTATATAGGGTAACACAAGGTCAAAATGAATCACTTAGAGATTATATCACTAAATTCAGTAAAGAATCCTTAGATATTCCTAATCTGGATATAGCTACGGCTGTGGAAGCCTTTAAAATGGGTTTACTTAGGGATTCATTGTTCTATGATGATCTTGTCATGACCCCTTGCAGGAATCTTGATGAAGTAAGAACTAGGGCCCTTAGATTCATCCGATTAGAGGATGATAAAAGGATCCAAGAAAGACTGGCAGGATCCTCAAAGCAGGAGAAACAAGGATCCTACTTCAGGAACAACAAGTCCAAGTCTTACAACAAGTCTGACAACCAGAACGTGCATGCAGTGGAATAGGAAGAGGATGATGAGGATTATCTTCCCATTTCTGAATATTGTTTTTCTGTTGATAACAACGAACTGATCCTTGCAATGCAGAATTTAGGTGAAAAAGCAATATGGCCCAGAAAAAGTGATAAGCCAGCTGCAACAAAAGACAAATCTAAATGGTGTGCATATCATGAGGATTTCGGGCATCTCACTGAAGAATGTATTGCGCTGAGAAAAGCGATTGGTTACTTGTTAAGCAAGGGGCATTTGAAGGAGCTTTTGGGAAGAAAAAAGTCAAGGATCCAGGATCCTGAAAAGGTTCCAGAAAGAGCTCCTGCTCCTCCGGCAGATGCACAAATTATAAACTTCATATCCGGTGGATCAGAAATTTGTGGTACTTCCTTTTCAGCAGCCAAGAGACATGCCAAGGAAACCAAGATGGATAACGGGGATAGACCCATCCGAACTTCTACTGTTAGACAGGAAAAAGTTATAACTTTTGATGAGGATGATCGTGTTGATGTCCAGGATCCTCATCATGATGGTCTTGTTATTACCTTATTTATATCTAACCATTTTGTTCGCAGGATCTTGATAGATGGAGGGAGCTCAGTAAACATCATTCAGCTTGATGTCCTCAAGAAAATGAACATCCCTAAATCTGATATTATCCCAAGATCCTCAGTTCTTGTGGGATTCAGCGGAGAAACCAAGAATACATTGGGGGACATTAAACTTCCCATCTACATTGAAGGACTTCATTCTTATAAAATTTTTTGTGTTATAGATTGCTTATCCTGTTGCAATGTTATCCTTGGCAGGCCATGGATGCATGACATGAAGGCAGTTGCGTCTACATATCATCAATGTGTGAAGCTTCCTAGTCCATAGGGGGTGATAAAGATTGAAAGTGACCAAGAAGAAGCAAGGAATTGTTATACCTCATCAATGAAGCCAGCCTCAAGACCAAGGGAGCAATAGCAACTAAAGTATCCTCCAAGAGACGTCTTGGAGGCAAGGGAACAGGATGTGAAAGATATCCTTATGGATCCTCATGATCCTGAATCCAAAATCTTCATAGGATCAGGGATCCTCAGCAACATTGAACAGGATTTGGTATCCTTAAAAGGAGAAAAACTACCTTTTCCTGGAAGCATGAAGATATGACAGGTATCTCTAAAGATATAATTACTCATAAGCTTGGCATTGACAGGTTATTCAAACCCATACATCAGAAGAGGAGGAAGTTTGCACCTGAGAGGAATGCTATTATCCAGGAGGAGGTAGATAAACTACTCCGGGCAGGTATGATAAGAGAGGTCAGGTATCCAAGATGGTTAGCTAATGTGGTTTTTGTTCAAAAGAAAAATGGAAAGTGGAGGATATGTGTCGATTTTACTGATTTAAACAAGGCATGTCCCAAGGATCCTTTCCCGTTACCCCACATTGACTCCATGGTGGATCCTACCGTGGGTCATGAGTTATTGACTTTTATGGATGCTTCATCTGGATTTCAACAAATTCAGATGGAACCATCTGACCAAGAGGATACAGCCTTTATGACCCCAACTGGTATCTATTGTTATATTGCTATGCCATTTGGACTAAGGAATGCAGGTGCTACTTATCAAAGGCTAATCAATATGATGTTTAAGGAACAAATAGGACACACTATGGAAGTCTATATAGATGACATGGTGGTTAAGTCCAAGAAAGCTGAGGATCACCTTAGAGACCTAAAGGAAGCATTCGATATCCTTGACAAATTCAATATGAAGTTGAATCCTTCAAAGTGTCACTTTGGTGTTAAAGCAGGCAAGTTCCTAGGCTACATGGTAACAAAAAGAGGCATAGAAGCAAGTCCAGAGAAAATTAAGGCAATTGTGAATATCAAATCTCCTGCCAATGCCAAGGATGTGCAAAGGTTGACAGGGAGGATCGCAGCCTTGAATAGGTTCATATCAAAGTCATCAAAAAAGTGCAAGGAATTCTATGACATTTTGAGAAAGAACAAGAGATTTGAGTGGACTGAAAAGCATGAAAATGCTCTCAAAGCCCTTAAGGATTACCTATCCTCAGCCCCTGCCTTGATGAAACCAGAAAAAGGGGATATATTATCCTTATATCTAGCGGTATCCTCTAAAGTAGTAAGTGCAGTCCTTGTTAAGGATCACGAAGGTACACAACACCCTGTCTATTATGTAAGTAAGAGTTTGCTTGATGCTGAATCGAGGTATTCTCATTTAGAAAAACTTATCCTTGCTTTGATTATGGCATCTACTAAACTAAGACATTATTTTGAAACTCATGCCATTATTGTTAAGACTAACTTTCCAATTAAGAATGTTCTCAGGAAACCTGAAATGTCAGGAAGGATGGCTAAATGGGCAGTAAAGCTTAGTGCTTATGATATAAGATATGAACCAAGGACTGCCATCAAATCTCAAGCCTTAGCTGACTTTGTGGCAGATTTTAGTAGTGATTTACAAAGAGAAGCTGAGTTAGAAGTTCAGCAGCTTGAAGAGACTAAGGATCCTTGGATACTCTTCACTGAAGGAGCCTCTAATGTCAAAGGAACATGACTTGGAATACTACTAAAACCGCCACAGGGGGACATAATACCCCACTCCATAGCTTGTGAATTCCAAACTACCAATAATGAGGCTGAATATGAAGCCTTGATAGCTGGTTTGCAAATTGCCAAGCATATGAGGATCAGGTATCTTGAGGTACATATAGATTCATTATTAATTACTAATCACTTTAATGGATCATATGCTGTTAAAGGTGAACGACTAATCAAATATCTAGAGATAGTCAAGGAATTGGCACTCTTTTTTGTTTCTTTTAGTTTGACACAGGTACCCAGGGAAGAAAATGCAGAAGCTGATGCATTGGCCAACCTAGGATCATCTTTAAAAATTCCAGAGGATATCAAGATCCCTATCATCCATATTTTGGCTCCTGCTATTGAGGATCACATAACCATGAAGATAGAACAGGATTCTGCAATGGTCCCTAGTGATGGTGCACAGTCTCAATCAGGATCATGGATCCTTCCAATCATGAGATATATACAACATGGAGAGATTCCTACAGGAGAAAACCCCAGGGCTTTCAAAATCAAGGTATCTCAATTTACAATATTGAATAACATGTTATATAAATGATCTCTTGCAGGTCCATACCTAAGATGCATTGAGGATCCTGAAATCCAAGAAGTCCTAAAGGATTTTCATGAAGGAGATTGTGGAAACCACACTGGGGGCAGGGCACTGTTCTCAAGGATCCTTAGAACAGGATACTATTGGCCTACAATGAAGAAGGATGCTGTGGATTATGCCAAGAAGTGTGATGCTTGTCAGAGACATAGTAATATCCTTCACCAACCAGCGGAGCTCTTGCATCCTATATCCTCTTCTTGGCCATTCATGATATGGGGAATGGATATAGTTGGTAAACTTCCCAAAGCACCAGGAGGAAAAGTGTTCATGCTTGCCATGACTGACTACTTCTCCAAGTGGATAGAAGCTGAAGCCTTTGCTCAAGTCAGAGAAAAAGAAGTGATATCCTTTATCAAAAGAAATATTATTACTAGATTTGGTATCCCTTCTGAAATTGTTTATGATAATGGATCCCAATTTATTGGGAGTAGAACTACTAACTTTTGTGACAGCTGGGGGATTATGATGATAACATCAACACCAGTCCACCCACAAGCTAATGGTCAAGCAGAATCATCCAACAAGATCATCATCAACAACTTGAAGAAGAAGCTTGGATCCAAGAAAGGGAAGTGGGCAGAAGAATTACCTTATGTACTATGGGCTGATAGGACAACTCCCAAGAATGCCACTGGCCAAACTCCATTTTCTTTAGTATTTGGAGCAGAATCAGTGATCCCTACAGAGATGGTGGTTCCTACTGAAAGAACAAGCACCCGTGATCCAGAAGGAAATGCTGAAAACTTGGTTCAAGACTTGGATACCATAGAAGAATTCAGGGATTTGGCAAGGATTAGAATAGCTAGCTATCAACAAAGGATGGCTGGAGCTTATAACAAGAATGTCAGGATCAGGAAGTTTCAAGTCAGTGATATGGTATTAAGGAAAGCATTCCAAAACACCACCAATCCTGCTGATGGCAAGTTGGCACCAAAGTGGGAAGGTCCCTACCTTATTGAAGCTGAGGCAGGAAAGGGAGCATATCGTTTGCTGACAATGGAAGGTGATTTACTACCAAGAGCTTGGAATGCTGTCCACTTGAAGAAATACTTCATGTAACAAGGATCCACGATCCTTAGCTATATTCATGACCGGTATCCTCGAAGGATCCTTAGAGTATAGATGATCCTATATCTGGTAATGATCTAATCTCAATCTATTTAATTCTTTAATTATCTTATATACAAGGAGAAGGATCCTGCATCCTTTATCCTTCCTTCACTTAGTTCTGAGTTTTGCAGAAGGTTCATATATCCTTAACAAAGGATTGAGTATCCACAGAAGTCTCCAGTTATTTGGGCATGGCCCCAATTATTTGGGCTTGACCCCAGTTATTTGGGCTAGTCCCCAGTTTGTTGGGCCTGTCCCCAGTATCGCCAGTAGCGCACGATGATCCTGATGCAGTTCATGGCAATGGGACCAGTACCCACTTTAGGGGCTGACAATTTCATTGTATTGGCTGTATTCAGGATCCTACGTATAATGGTAGACGTACCATACATCCGTTCCTAAGGTTACTAATGTTTTCACGTTAGCTAAGGTTTTGGCATTTTCATGTCACTAAGTTTGGATAGTCGCCAGTGAGGGCCATACTCCAGTTTACACAAGATCCTTTGGGCTTGTCCCCAGTTTTTTGGGCTTGTCCCTAGTTTTTTGGGCTTGTCCCCAGTATATTGGGCTTGTTCCCAGAATTGTTGGGCTTGTCCCCAGTTGCTAACTCTTCTCTTATATTGGCTTAGTCCCAAGTTATGTTCCATTTTCAGGTTTTTGAAGCTAAACAGCTAAGGATCCTTGATCCTAAACTTTTATTAAGGTTTGTCTTTTGGTTATCCTGATTATAAATATTAAAGGTTTAGGATCCTAACTTGGATTCTCAGGTATGATCCTTGATTACTTTAATTTTATTCTTTATTTAAGTGACCCTTATTCTTTGACAACAGAATACATGATCCTTAAGTCACACTGCTTTTTTTGAATTTATCGATTATAGGATATTTGATCCTTGATCATATCCTAAACTTTTTGACATAATCCATTAAACTTTTATTCTTAACTTATGAATTCAAACAACGTATATCATAACAATTGAAAAATAAAGTGTTAGGGGTGGATTTCTAAATAACCAGTGATCCTTATTTACTGTTGGATTTAGTGATCCTCAATTCTGTCTGAAGTATTGATCCTCAGAAGTGTTGCAGGATCAGGATCATGGATCACTATAAGGATCCCTGTACTAACGATTGTCTACTTTGAATTCGTAATTGTTTTGCAGGAGTATCAATTCAGACTTGGTCTTAGCGATATTCCTGGAGTATATTCCTTGAAGTATTCCGCACGTGCTTGGCCAGAAATGGACGTTGTGGAGTCGTGGAAGACTTGCACGATTTGCGGAATGTTAGTTAGGCTTGATATTTTCTATTTTTAAAGGGGTAGCGAGCTAAATTAGAGACACTTGGCTATTTTTGGCTACACACACACTTATACAACCGCTCTCATCAGCTCTCGACAAAACACTTAGCATTTTTCATACATTTCTACACGATACACTATAGTGATCCTTGTACTTAGCTCGCTATCATCCGAAGTTGTAACAGATTGTTTGTTTAATTTGAGTTGGTGATCGGTAGTTTCCATCACCTGGGGTTTTTTTGTGCCGGAGATCAACTCTTGATCAAGGGCTTTTTCCCCGTATAAATCTTCGTGTCAGTTGTTCATTACATTTCATAGTGATCCTTATTGTTGTTCATCAATTCAAGCATCATACCTCACAACAGAAAGTTTGGTTACATTGTCATTGCTTGATTTTTGACCAAAACAGTTTGGCGCCCACCGTGGGGCAATTAGTGCTTCATTCCTAGAAAGATTCGTGTTTTCGTGGTCATTTCGGTTCGCTACAACCAAACAGATGGCTTCATCAGTGAAGAATACTTCAAGTTTGATGCCCTCATTCAGTTCCTCACAAGGCGTTCCTCCTTTGCCTCCACCACCTTCTGGATCCCAGAAGAATGCTGAGAATGCTGCGAAGAAACCAACTCCTATTTTCCAAAAACCACCTACTTCTTCTATTTCAACTAATCCTACTACTAATGATCTCTATGCCTTGATTTTGCAGATGAGGAATCATGCACAAGAGCAATTCCAAACTCGAATCCTGTGGGAGGTAACACTTCTAATAATTTATATAACACTAACCATGGCTTTGTGCAGGATACAGGTATCAATCATGCTATGGCTAGAGAGCTACAGAAGCTTAAGGATATGATATCCAGTGTACCAGGAGTGGTTAAACCCATTCCTGAGATTGCGGATGGTAGCCATAAGATATCTCGTTTTGCACCACCTTTATGTGATGCTGAGATACCTAAAAGATTCCAGATACCATCAATGAAGCTATATGATGGTTCAACGGATCCAGAAGAGCATGTAGCTCAGTACAGGGAGAGGATGGAGATCAATCCAATTCCTAAAAGGTTGAAAGAAGCATGTCTATGCAAGGGATTTGGGTCCACACTTACAGGATCTGCTCTTAAATGACTGCTAAGTCTTCCCCCTTACTCTATTACTTCATTTGCTAATTTAGTTAACTTGTTCAATAGTCAATTCTCTTGTAGTAGAAAGTTTGAACGATTAACTAGTGATCTATATAGGGTAACACAAGGTCAAAATGAATCACTTAGAGATTATATCACTAAGTTTAGTAAAGAATCCTTAGATATTCCTAATTTGGATATTGCTACGGCTGTAGAAGCCTTTAAAATGAGATTGCTTAGGGATTCATTATTCTATGATGATCTTGTTATGACACCTTGCAGGAATCTTGATGAAGTAAGGACTAGGGCCCTTAGGTTCATTCGTCTAGAGGATGACAAAAGGATCCAGGACAGATTGACAGGATCCTCAAAACAGGATAAGCAAGGATCCTACTTCAGGAACAACAAATCTAAGTCCTACCACAGATCTGATAACCAGAATGTGCACGCAGTGGAACAAGAAGAGGATGATGAGAATTATCCTCCTATTTCTGAATATTGTTTCTCTGTTGATAACAATGAACTGATCCTTGCAATGCAGAATCTAGGTGAGAAGGCTAGATGGCCAAGGAAAAGTGATAAACCAGCTGCTACAAAGGATAAATCCAAGTGGTGTGCGTATCATGAAGATTTTGGGCATCTCACTGAAGAGTGTATTGCACTTAGAAAGGAAATTGGTTACTTGTTGAGCAAGGGGCATTTAAAAGAGCTCTTGGGACGAAAGAAATCAAGAACCCAGGATCCTGAAAGGATCCCGGAAAGGGCTCCTGCTCCTCCAGTAGATGCACAAGTCATAAATTTCATATCCGGTGGATCAGACATCTGTGGTACATCTTTCTCAGCAGCAAAAAGACACGCTAAAGAAACCAAGATGGATAATGGAGACAGACCCATCTAAACCTCCGTTGTCACCCAGGATAAAGTCATTACTTTTGATGAGGATGATCGTGTTGACATCCAGGATCCTCATCATGACGGTCTCGTAATTACATTGTTTATTTCTAATCACTTTCTTCGCAGGATCCTTATAGATGGAGGAAGCTCTGTGAACATCATTCAGCTGGATGTTCTCAAGAAAATGAATATCCCAGAGTCTGATATTATCCCAAGATCCTCGGTACTTGTGGGATTCAGTGGGGAAACAAAGAATACATTGGGGGACATCAAACTCCCAATCTATATTGAAGGATTGCATTCTTATCAAAAGTTTTGTGTTATTGATTGCTTGTCGTGTTGCAATGTTATCCTTGGCAGGCCATGGATACATGATATGAAGGCAGTTCCATCCACCTATCATCAGTGTGTAAAGCTTCCAAGTCCATGGGAAGTGATGAAAATTGAGAGTGATCAACAGGAGGCTAAGAATTGCTATACCTCATCAATGAAACCAGCCTCAAGACCAAGGGAGCAATAGCAATTAAAGTATCCTTCAAGAGACGTCTTGGAGGCAAGAGAACAGGATTTGAAAGAAATCCTCATGGATCCTGATGATCCTGAATCCAAGATCTTCATAGGGTCAGGGATCCTTAGCGATATTGAACAAGAGCTAGTATCCTTTCTCAAAAGAAGGAAAACCACCTTTGCATGGAAACATGAAGACATGACAGGTATATCTAAGGATATAATTACTCACAAACTTGGCATTGACAGGTCATTCAAGCCAATTCATCAAAAGAGGAGGAACTTTGCACCTGAAAGAAATGCTATTATCCAGGAAGAGGTAGATAAGCTACTTCGAGCATGTATGATTAGAGAGGTTAAGTATCCAAGATGGTTAGCCAATGTGGTTGTGGTTCAAAAGAAAAATGGAAAGTGGAGGGTATGTGTCGATTTTACAGATTTAAACAAGGCATGTCCCAAGGATCCTTTCCCATTACCCCACATTGACTCCATGGTGGATGCTACCGCGGGTCATGAGTTGTTAACTTTTATGGATGCTTCATCTGGATTTCAACAAATTCAGATGGAACCATCCGATCAAGAGGATACAGCCTTTATGACCCCAACTGGTATATACTGTTATATTGCTATGCCATCTGGATTAAGGAATGCAGGTGCTACTTATCAAAGGCTAGTCAATATGATGTTCAAGGACCAAATTGGACACACTATGGAAGTCTATATTGATGACATGGTGGTTAAGTCCAAAAAAGCTGAGGATCACCTTAAAGACTTGGAGGAAGCATTCAATATCCTTAATAAATTTAATATGAAACTAAATCCTTCTAAGTGTCATTTTGGTGTAAAGGCAGGTAAATTCTTAGGATATATGGTAACAAAGAGGGGCATTGAAGCAAGTCCAGAGCAAATTAAGGCTATTGTGAATATCAAATCTCCTGCCAATGCAAAGGATGTGCAAAGGTTGACTGGCAGGATCGCAGCCTTGAACAGATTCATATCCAAATCCTCAGAAAAGTGCAAGGAGTTCTATGACATCCTGAGGAAGAACAAGAAATTTGAATGGACTGAGAAGCATGAAAGTGCCCTTAAAGCTCTTAAGGATTACCTATCCTCAGCCCCAGCCTTGATGAAACCAGAAAAGGGAGATGTGTTATCCTTATACTTGGCGTTATCCTCAAAAGCAGTAAGTGCGGTCCTTGTTAAGGATCACCAAGGTACACAACATCCTGTTTATTATGTAAGTAAAAGCTTACTTGATGCTGAATCCAGGTATTCACATTTAGAAAAACTTATCCTTGCATTAATTATGGCATCTACTAAATTAAGACATTATTTTGAGACTCATGCCATTATTGTTAAAACTAATTTCCCAATTAAGAATGTTCTCAGGAAACCTGAAATGTCAGGAAGGATGGCTAAGTGGGCAGTGAAGTTGAGTGCATATGATATAAGATATGAGCCTAGGACAGCCATTAAATCCCAAGCATTAGCTGACTTTGTGGCAGATTTCAGTAGTGATTTGCAAAAGGAAGCTGAACTAGAAGTCCAACAGCTTGAAGAAACAAAGGATCCTTGGATACTGTTCACTGATGGATCTTCCAATGTGAATGGAACAGGGCTTGGAATACTACTAAAATCGCCACAGGGGGACATAATACCCCACTCCTTAGCTTGTGAATTTCAAACTACCAACAATGAGGCTGAATATGAAGCCTTGATAGTTGGTTTGCAAATTGCAAATCACATGAGCATCAGGTATCTTGAGGTACATGTAGATTCTTTATTGATCACTAATCACTTTAATGGATCCTATGCTGTTAAAGGTGAAAAGCTAATCAAATACTTGGAGATAGTCAAAGAATTGGCACTCTCTTTTGTATCCTTTAGTTTGACACAGGTACCAAGGGAAGAGAATGCAGAAGCTGATGCATTAGCCAATCTAGGATCATCTTTGAAGATTCCTGAGGATATTGAGATCCCTATTATCCATATCCTGACCCCTGCTATCAAGGATCATGTAGCTATGGAGATAGGAGAAGATTCTGCAATTATCCCTAGTGATAATACCCAATCTCATTCAGGATCATGGATACTCCCAATCATGAGATACATACAACATGGAGAAATTCCTACAGGAGAAAACCCAAGGGCTTTCAAAATTAAGGTATCTCAATTTACAATATTAAATAATATGTTGTATAAACGATCTCTTGCAGGACCATATTTAAGATGCATTGAGGATCCTGAAATTCAAGAAGTCCTAAAGGATTTCCATGAAGGAGATTGTGGAAACCACACTGGGGGCAGGGCATTATTCTCAAGGATCCTGAGGACAGGATACTATTGGCCCACTATGAAGAAGGATGCTGTGGAGTATGCCAAGAAGTGTGATCCTTGTCAGAGGCATAGTAATATCCTTCACCAACCAGCAGAGCTCTTGCATCCTATATCCTCTTCTTGGCCATTCATGAGATGGGGAATGGATATAGTTGGAAAGCTTCCTAAGGCACCAGGTGGAAAAGTATTTATGCTTGCTATGACTGATTACTTCTCTAAGTGGATAGAGGCTGAAGCCTTTGCTCAAGTCAGAGAAAAGGAAGTTATATCCTTTATTAAGAGAAATATTATTACTAGATTTGACATCCCTTCTGAGATTGTTTGTGATAATGGATCCCAATTTATTGGGAATAGAACCACTAACTTTTGTGACAGTTGGGGGATTAAGATGATAACATCAACACCAGTCCATCCATAAGCTAATGGTCAGGCAGAGTCATCCAACAAGATCATCATCAACAATTTGAAGAAGAAGCTTGGATCCAAGAAAGGAAAGTGGGCAGAAGAACTACCTTATGTGCTGTGGGCTGATAGAACAACTCCCAAGAATGCTACAGGCCAAACTCCATTTTCTTTGGTATTTGGGGCAGAGTCAGTGATCCCTACAGAGATGGTGGTTCCAACTGCAAGAACAAGCATTCGTGATCCTGAAGAAAATGCTGAAAACTTGATTCAAGATTTGGATACTATAGTAGAAATCAGGGATTTAGCAAGGATAAGGATGGCCAGTTATCAACAAAGGATGGCCGGAGCCTACAACAAAAATGTCAGGCTCAGGAAATTCCAAGTTGGGGATATGGTATTAAGGAAAGAATTTCAAAACACCACCAATCCTGCTGATGGAAAGCTAGCACCAAAGTGGGAAGGACCCTATTTGATTGAAGCTGAAGCAGGAAATGGGGCATATCGATTGCTAACAATGGAGGGTGATTTGCTACCTAGAGCTTGGAATGCTGTCCATTTGAAGAAATATTTCATGTGATCATGATCCATGATCCTTACCAGACAAGTATCCTTGAAGGATCCCCACTGACAGATTATCCTCTTTCTGGTAACATTCCAATCTTAAACTATTTCATTCTTTTTATTCTCTTACAAGGATAAGGATCCTGCGTCCTTTATCCTCCTTTTACTTGATTCTGAGTTTTGAAGGTTCAGGTATTCTTAACTAAGAGTTGAGTATCCACAGAAGTATCCAGTCGTTTGGGCTAGTCCCCAGTTTGGGCCTGTCCCCAGTTTCGCCAGTAGCGCACGATGATCCTGGTATAGTTCATGGCAATGGGACCAGTACCCGCTTTAGGGGCTGACAATTTCGTTGTACTGGCTATATTCAGGATCCTACGTATAATGGTAGACGTACCATACATCCGTTCCTAAGGTTTCTAACGTTTTCACGTTAGCTAAGGTTTTGGCATTTTCATGTCACTAAGTTTGGATAGTCGCCAGTGAGGGCCATACTCCAGTTTACACACGATTCTTTGGGCTTGTCCCCAGTTATCCTTTGGGCTTGTCCCCAGTTATCCTTTGGGCTTGTCCCCAGTTATCCTTTAGGCTTGTCCCCAGTTATCCTTTGGGCTTGTCCCCAGTTATCTTTTGGGCTTGTCCCTAGTATATTGGGCTTGTCCCCAGAATTGTTGGGCTTGTCCCCAGTTACTAACATTCATCTTATATTGGCTCAGTCCCAAGTAATATCTCATTTCAGGTTTGTGAAGATAAATGACCAAGGATTCTTGACCCTTACTTTCATCTAAGGTTTGTATCTTGGGTTATCCTAATTTTAAGTGTTGAAGGATAGGATCCTAACTTGGATTCTCAGGTATGATCCTTTACTGTTTTGATTTTATTCATTATGTATTTAAGTGACACTTATCCTTTGACAACTGAAATTATGATCCTTAAATTTTTTTTTATGTGATCCTTGATCATATCCTTAACTCTTAAGGGATATTTTTTAAAATTTTTCCTTACTTGATGAGTTTAAACGACATGAACATCACAATAAATTGAAAATTAAAATAAGGATATCAACACAGGATATAGCCAAAAAGTTAAAGTCATTTTATTCACAAAAGCTTAAACCCTTTTAAGGTTGTCAAAATTGTCAACCCACGTTTCTACCAGCAAAACGTGGCCCATCCACATGGGTTGGCAAAGGGTGTCCATTGTTCATAGGTCTAACGAGTACAGGAAATTAAAGACGGCAGGATCACAATGGCTTCATCCCCCAAACAGAGGATCCCTCCACCATTTGTAATCCTACCTATTGTTCAAAGGATCATCCATGATCCTCAACCCTAATTACTATTGTTTGAGTACAGACCAACCATTGTTTATCAAAACATCATCAAAACAAAAAACCATAACCAAACTAAAAAATGGGCTCCGGCTACGTCTAGAAATGTCCTTCATCGCCCATTCAAGCAGCCTACACCTTCGCTGCATCACCATCTCCAGCTCCACTAGCTTCACCACCATGATCCTTGCCATTGCCTCCAGCCTCGATCGTCAGGATCTCCTCAGCCTCATCCTCATCCTCCAATTCAGCCAGTCTTGCCTTCCAGCCTTCCACATCCCAGCTGCTCCTATCAAAGGCAGGATCCTGAGCTTCTTGAGCCATTTGTAGCTTGGTCTTGTACATGGCTATGGCAGCGGAGACCTTAGCATCCTCCGTGATCTCGCTCTTCTCATAATCAAAATTAATCAGGATTGTAGCTGTCTGAGCTTTGGCATCTTTGAGGTCTTTTTGGAGGTCAGCAATCTTGAGATCCTTAAGCAACGCGACTTGTTGGAGGTCGGCAATCTTCTTGTCCTGCTCCTCGACGTACCCAACGTAGTCTTCAATCTCGGCAAATTTCTGCAAAGAAGATAAAGAACAGTTCAAGAACAAGTGATCCTCAAATAAGCTGGATACCTAAAGCAGGGATAAGGATCCTTACCTCGTTGAAATACTCAAGGAATTGATGGCGGATCAGGGGCAGACCTTGCAGATCATCAGCTTCAGAGGCTTTTCTTTTCTTGCCACCTCTTCCCTTTGAAGTGGTAGCTTTGGGGATTACAACGGAGGGGCTAGCAGCATATTTTTTCTTGGATCGCACGGTGTCAAGTTCAGTGACGCTAAATTTAGAAGCAGATCTTGATGATTTTCCAGCGCCTACACACCCAAAACAGATAAGTGTCCTTATTCTATTCATATCTAACTATTTATTTAAACATTTGAGTATAAAAAGAACAGGATACTTACTTGACATGGTGACAGAGCCTGAGGATACCTCTTGTGAATCCTGGGTGATTGTCTTGAATGATCTTGTTTCAGGATCAAGCTTTCTAAAGGCAGCAAGTCTCCCCTTGGTGGCAGCTGAAGGAATGATATGCGAGAATGTGATAGCTGTACAAAAAGAAACAAAAGCATATTAGTAATCATTATCAGAATGAGCTTACTTAGTGATCCTTCTAAGGATCCTCCTATCCTACCATGAGTGCTCCATTTCTTTGGCAAATTCTTTCCATCCGGGATAGAATCCCTTCTGACGAAGAAGAACCGTCGTTTCCAGTTGGTATCGTTTTTAGTAGCCTTAAAGATGGGATGTTCTTCTCCGGGTTTACGCTTGAACAAATATCGGTGGGATCCAAACGTTGTGAGATCATACATCTCAGCCAACTCCGACATTCCTAGGTCAATCCCTTCCTGCTCGATGATCCTTTCAAGGGTAGAAAGGACCCTCCAGATCATCGGCATAGCTTGGATGTAGCAGATGCCGGTAAGGGAGAAAAAGGATTGGGTAAAGTCTGGAAAAGGATAGGTGTATCCTATGGTGAAAGGTGTAACTGGGAAGGCTACCCAAGTTTCAGAGATGTAGTCACTAAGAGCGGTGGGATCAAAGGATTTGATGACAGTATTTGCCGGAAAACAGTAGCGAATTCTATCAATTTGTGTATCGGCGAAACAACAGCGTTCTTTTGCGGAATCTTTGATGATCCCTTGACTCTTTAAGGGGCTGTTCTTCTTGTGATCCTTGGCCGGTGAGCTTCGGCGCATCATTTTTGAACGAGATGATGATAAAGAAAGAAGATCAGAGTATGAGAAAGGAGAAATAAAAAGAGTTACCTGCTTGATCGTCGGAGCAGAATTTAAAGGGAGTTCTCTTGAACTTAAATGTGAAATGATCCTTATCTCTAACTCCTATTTATAATAATGATTCTGCAGGATAGTCACCTCAGTGACGTCAAGGTTCTAACGGCTAGTTCAATCTCAACGGCTATATATCCGTTAGTTTGTTACGGATAAGATCGACAAAATATAACTCATTTATTTACATATTTACTCCTTATATTTTGGGGGCAATTGTTAGGGGTGGATTTCTAAATAACCAGTGATCCTTATTTACTGTTGGATTTAGTGATCCTCAATTCTGTCTGAAGTAGTGATCCTCAGAAGTGTTGCAGGATCAGGATCATGGATCACTATAAGGATCCCTGTACTAACGATTGTCTACTTTGAATTCGTAATTGTTTTGCAGGAGTATCAATTCAGACTTGGTCTTAGCGATATTCCTGGAGTATATTCCTTGAAGTATTCCGCACGTGGTTGGCCAGAAATGGACGTTGTGGAGTCGTGGAAGACTTGAACGATTTGCGGAATGTTAGTTAGGCTTTATATTTTCTATTTTTAAAGGGGTAGCGAGCTAAATTAGAGACACTTGGCTATTTTTGGCTACACATACACTTATACAACCGCTCTCATCAGCTCTCGACAAAACACATAGCATTTTTCATACATTTCTACACGATACACTATAGTGATCCTTGTACTTAGCTCGCTATCATCCGAAGTTGTAACAGATTGTTTGTTTAATTTGAGTTGGTGATCGGTAGTTTCCATCACCCGGGGTTTTTTGTGCCGGAGATCAACTCTTGATCAAGGGCTTTTTCCCCGTATAAATCTTCGTGTCACTTGTTCATTACATTTCATAGTGATCCTTATTGTTGTTCATCAATTCAAGCATCATACCTCACAACAGAAAGTTTGGTTACATTGTCATTGCTTGATTTTTGACCAAAACATAAAGTATTCACAGAAATAACAACACATGATAAGCCAAAAGAATAAACTTTTATTTTTTTAGCAATAAGTTAAACCCTTTTAAGGTTGTCAAAATTGCTAACCCAAGTTTCTACCAGCAAAACATGGCCCGTCCACTTGGGTTGGCAAAGGGTGTCCATGTTAACGAGGTCTAAGTGCAGGAATAAAAAGACGGCAGGATCACAATGGCTTCATCCCCCAAACAGAGGATCCCTCCACCCTTTGTAATCCTACCTATTGTCTGAAGGATCAGTGATCCTTAAACCTAAAAACTATTGTTTAAGTACAGACCAACCATTGTTCAAGAAAAACACCATCAAACAAAAAACAACCAAATCATAAAAAATGGGCTCCGGCCACGTCTAGATAAATCCATCATCGCCCATTTTTGCAGCTCACACCTTCGCTGCATCACCATCACCTCCAGCCTCTGCGTCACCAGCCTTATCCTTCAGCCCACTGCTGCCAGCCTCGATAGCCAGGATCTCTTCAGCCTCCTCTTCATCATCAAGCTCAGCCAGCTTAGCCTTCCAACCTTCCTGATCCCAGGTGGTCCTGTCAAAGCTAGGATCCTCAGCCTCCTGTGCCATCTGCAGTTTGATCTTGTACATAGTAATGGCGGTAGAAAGCTTAGCATCCTCCATCACCTCATTCTTCTCCTGATCAGCTTTAATGTGGGCCATGACCAGCTGCTTCTTCGCCAAGTTAAGATCCTTCTCGAGGTTAGAGATGGTTTGATCCTTAGCCAGGAAGATCTTCTGAAAGTCCAGCTCCTTCTGCTTAGCCTCTTCAG
Organism: Helianthus tuberosus; assembly: GCA_030545235.1. Lineage (NCBI taxonomy): Eukaryota > Viridiplantae > Streptophyta > Magnoliopsida > Asterales > Asteraceae > Helianthus > Helianthus tuberosus. The sequence goes on along the minus strand of CM060424.1, from coordinate 29,997,253 downwards.
TATATGCGTCCAAGAGCATCTGGATTTCAGCAAATTTCTGCAAAAAAAAAAAAAAAAAAAAAAAAAGGATACAATTCAGGATCCATTATCCTCAAATGGGCAGGATAGAATTAAGGATCAGGGATCCTTACCTCAGAGAAGTATTCTTCAAACTGATGCCGGATGAGGGGCAGGCCTTCCAGATCATCAGCGGTCTTCCTCTTCTTTCCTCCCTTGCCCTTGGAGGTGACAGGCTTGGGGATTATGATGCTTGGGCTAGCAGCATGCTTTTTCTTTCCGGATCGGGCAGCGACAGCATCAAGATCACTGACGCTGAAGCCAGTGGCTGACTTTGAAGACTTTCCAGCACCTACAAACGGCAAATAACAGATAAGTATCCTGATTTAAATCTATTCAATCATATATATATATGTAAACACTTACTTGACATGGTTACTGAACCAGAGGATACTTCTTGTGAATCCTTTGTGTTTGCCTGGAATGATCTAACTGCAGGATCAAGGCTCTAAAAAGCAGCGATCCTTTCTTCTGTTGCAAGTGACTGAATGAGATGAGAGACCGAGATAGCTGCAAAACATAAAAGGGGTAAGTTATCCTCAAAAAGACAGAATCATCCTATGATCCTTCTATAAGGATCCTATGTCCTACCATGGGTGGTTCACTCTTTGGGGAGATATTTCCCGTCTGGGATAGAATCTCTCTTAACAAAGAAGAAACGCTTTTTCCAGTTGGTATCATTCATTGTGGTTTTAAGGATTGGATGAGGATCACCGGGCTTATGTTTGAACAAGTAACGGTGTGAACCATGGCTCACAAGGTTATACAATTCAGCCAGTTCCGACATTCCCAACTCTGTGCCTTCCTGCTTTATGATGTTCTCTAAGGTGTACAAGACCCTCCACATCAATGGCATGGTCTGAATATAGCACATGCCAGTGAGAGAAAATAAAGATTGGGTGAAGGCAAGGAAAGGATAGGAGAATCCTATCAGGAATGGGGTGGCCGGAAAAGCAACCCAAGTGTCAGAAACGGAGTCACTTTTGGCAGTAGGGTCAAAAGATATGAAGATGGTATCCGCCGGAAAACAGTGGCGAATCCGGTCAATCTCCGGGTCAGTGAAGCAGCAGAGTTCCTTCGAAGGATTTTTGATAATCCCTTGGCTTTTTAGGGGGCTATCTTTCTGGTGATCCTTGGCAGGAGAGGATCGTAGCTTCATTGTATCTTAAGATTTTGATGAAACGGAAAAGAAGATGAAGAGAGAAGGAGAGAGAGATACCTGTTCCAATCTTTGAATGAGGATTTAAAGGGAAGTATCGCTCGAATTTAAATGCAAATCTATCCTTATCTCTAACCTATATATAATGATAATGATTCTGCAGGTTGTCACTTCGCTGACGTATGATCTGCAACGGCTAGTTCGATTCTAACGGCTATATATCCGTTAGTCAGTTTGTTGCGGATAAGATCAAAAAAATACGACTTGTTAATTTACATTTCACTCTTCATATTTTGGGGGCAATTGTTAGGGGAGGATTTTCTAACAATAAGGATCACGGATCCTCAAGTGCAGCCAGGATCACGGATCCTCAGTTCCGTTTGAATTAAGGATCCTCAGAAGACGTTGCAGAATTAAGGATCCAGGATCCTCATTATTATCCTAACACTAACGGTTGTCTTCATTGTGTGTGAGTTTGTTTTGCAGGAGTATACGCATGGACCAAGTCTTGCCGATATTCCTGGGGAATATGCTTAAATATTCCACACGTGCATAGCCTTCGTGAACGTTATGCAGATCGTGGGAAGCTTGCACATTTAGCGGATAGTTAGTTATCTATTTTATTTCTATTTTTAAAAGGGGATAACAGCTTGAATTAAAAAAAAGTTAGCTAACACACACACGCTCGCAAGCTCTCGGCAATACATAGGCAATTTCATACACTTTTGCACACTAGTGATCCTTGTAACAAGCTTGTAACATCCCGAGTTGTAACAATCTTTTGTTTAATTATAGTTGGTGATCGGTAGTTTCCATCACCCGAGGTTTTTTATGCCGGAGATCATCTCTTGATCAAGGGCTTTTTCCTCGTATAAATCCTTGTGTCACTTGTTCATTTCATTTGTAAGTTGTTCATACATTTGTTCATTGATTCAAGCATCATACCTCACAACAAAAGATTTGGTTGCACTATCTGTTAGGGGTGGATTTCTAAATGACCAGTGATCCTTATTTACTGTTGAATTTAGTGATCCTCAATTCTGTCTGAAGTAGTGATCCTCAGAAGTGTTGCAGGATCAGGATCATGGATCACTATAAGGATCCCTGTACTAACGATTGTCTACTTTGAATTCGTAAATGTTTTGCAGGAATATCAACTTGGACTAAGTCTTGGCGACATTCCTGGAGAATATTCTCAGTCTATTCCGCACGTGCTTGGTCAGTAATCGACGTTGTGGAGTCGTGGAAGACTTGCATGATTTGCGGAATGTTAGTTAGGCTAGATATTTTCTATTTTTAAAGGGGTAGCGAGCTATTTTAGAAACACTTGGCTACTTTTGGCTACACACACACTCATACGACCGCTCTCACCAGCTCTCGAAAAAACACTTAGCATTTTTCATACATTTCTACACGATACACTATAGTGATCCTTGTACTTAGCTCGCTATCATCCGAAGTTATAACAGATTGTTTGTTTAATTTGAGTTGGTGATCGGTAGTTTCCATCACCCGGGGTTTTTTGTGCCAGAGATCAACTCTTGATCAAGGGCTTTTTCCCCGTATAAACCTTCGTGTCATTTGTTCATCATACTTCATAGTGATCCTTATTATTGTTCATCAATTCAAGCATCATACCCCACAACAGAAAGTTTGGTTACATTGTCATTGCTTGATTTTTGACCAAAACAGTTTGGCGCCCACCGTGGGGCAATTGGTGCTTCATTCTTAGAAAGATTCGTGTTTTTGTGGTCATTTCGATTCGCTACAACCAAGCAGATGGCTTCCTCAGTGAAGAATACTTCAAGTTTGATGCCCTCATTCAATTCTTCACAAGGCGTTCCTCCTTTGCCTCCACCACCTTCTGGATCCCAGAAGAATGCTGAGAATGCTGCGAAGAAACCAACTCCTATTTTCCAAAAACCACCTACTTCTTCTGTTTCAACTAATCCTACTACTAATGATCTTTATACCCTGATTTTGCAGATGAGGAATCATGCACAAGAGCAGTATAAGACCAACGAAAGGATCCTCCGGGAGATCGATGAAATCAAGAAACAGAAGAAATCAGTGGAGGATCACTCCCCTCTGATGCCAAGATCGCTGAACTTCGACACTCCGGTCATAACTTCACAATACTCAGCAGTTCCGGACGTGCAATACTTGGGTGAACTATCAGGAAGGCGCTACGGGACAACAACAATGAGTCAGGCATTTGGCTCTTACTCCCAGCCTTAGGGATCCTCTTCTCAACCATTAGGATCCTCCTCTCAGCATCAGGGATACTTCACGACAGGAGGATATGTGGGAATGCATGCAGTACAAGGATCCTCCCAGGTCCAAGGATCCTCCCAGGTCCAAGGATCCTCCCAGGTCCAAGGATCCTCCCAGGTCCTAGGATCCTCTCTGGTCCCAGGATCCTCCCTTGTACAAGGATCCTCCCTGGTCCCAGGATCCTTTCAGGTTCAAGGATCATCGCGATTCCAAGGATCCAACCCCCTTCAAAATCAAGGATCCTCGAGAAATATGCAACCTCAGAACTCAGACATCAATCAAGGAGACTTCATACCAATGCAGACCATTGCCTCCGCTGGTCCTTCAATCATGCCAGAGTCTCGACAAGATGGATTCACATCCGCAATTCCAAACTTGAATCCTATGGGAGGTAACACTTCTAATAATTTATATAACACTAACCATGGCTTTATGCAGGATACAGGTATCAATCAGGCCATGGCTAGGGAGCTGCAGAAGCTTAAGGATATGATATCCAGTGTACCAGGAGTGGTTAAACCCATTCCTGAGATTGCGGATGGTAGCCATAGGATATCTCGTTTTGCACCACCTTTGTGTGATGCTGAGATACCTAAAAGATTCCAGATACCATCAATGAAGTTGTATGATGGTTCAACGGATCCAGAAGAGCATGTAGCTCAGTACAGGGAGAGGATGGAGATCAATCCAATTCCTAAAAGGTTGAAAGAAGCATGTCTATGCAAGGGATTTGGATCCACACTTACAGGATCTGCTCTTAAATGGCTGCTAAGTCTTCCCCCTTACTCTATTACTTCATTTGCTAATTTAGTTAACTTGTTCAATAGTCAATTCTCTTGTAGCAGAAAATTTGAACGATTAACTAGTGATCTATATAGGGTAACACAAGGCCAAAATGAATCACTTAGAGATTATATCACTAAGTTTAGTAAAGAATCCTTAGATATTCCTAATTTGGATATAGCTACGGCTGTAGAAGCCTTTAAAATGGGATTGCTTAGGGATTCATTATTCTATGATGATCTTGTTATGACACCCTGCAGGAATCTTGATGAAGTAAGGACTAGGGCCCTTAGGTTCATCCGCCTAGAGGATGACAAAAGGATCCAGGACAGATTGACAGGATCCTCAAAACAGGATAAGCAAGGATCCTACTTCAGGAACAACAAATCCAAGTCCTATAACAGATCTGATAACCAGAATGTGCATTCAGTGGAGCAAGAAGAGGATGATGAGAATTATCCTCCTATTTCTGAATATTGTTTTTCTGTTGATAACAATGAACTAATCCTTGTAATGCAGAATCTAGGTGAGAAAGCTAGGTGGCCGAGGAAAAGTGATAAACCAGCTGCTACAAAGGATAAATCCAAGTGGTGTGCATATCATGAGGATTTTGGGCATCTCACTGAAGAGTGTATTGCACTTAGAAAAGAAATTGGTTACTTGTTAAGCAAGGGGCATTTAAAGGAACTCTTGGGACGAAAGAAGTCAAGAACCCAGGATCCTGAAAGGATCCCGGAAAGGGCTCCTGCTCCTCCGGCAGATGCACAAGTCATAAATTTCATATCCGGTGGATCAGACATCTGTGGTACATCCTTCTCAGCAGCAAAAAGACACGCTAAGGAAACCAAGATGGATAATGGAGACAGACCCGTCAGGACCTCCGTTGTCACCCAGGATAGAGTCATTACTTTTGATGAGGATGATCGTGTTGACATCCAGGATCCTCATCATGACGGTCTTGTAATTACATTGTTTATTTCTAACCACTTTGTTCGCAAGATCCTTAGAGATGGAGGAAGCTCTGTGAACATCATTCAGCTGGATGTTCTCAAGAAAATGAATATCCCAGAGTCTGATATTATCCCAAGATCCTCAGTACTTGTGGGATTCAGTGGGGAAACAAAGAATACATTGGGGGACATCAAACTCCCAATCTATATTGAAGGATTGCATTCCTATCAAAAGTTTTGTGTTATTGATTGCTTATCGTGTTGTAACGTTATCCTTGGCAGGCCATGGATACATGATATGAAGGCAGTTCCATCCACCTATCATCAGTGTGTAAAGCTTCCCAGTCCATGGGGGGTGGTGAAAATTGAGAGTGACCAACAGGAGGCTAAGAATTGCTATACCTCATCAATGAAACCAGCCTCAAGACCAAGGGAGCAATAGCAATTAGAGTATCCTTCAAGAGAAGTCTTGGAGGCATGAGAACAAGATTTGAAAGAAATCCTCATGGATCCTGATGATCCTGAATCCAAGATCTTCATAGGGTCAGGGATCCTTAGCGATATTGAACAAGAGCTAGTATCCTTTCTCAAAAGAAGGAAGACCACCTTTGCCTGGAAACATGAAGACATGACAGGTATATCTAAGGATATAATTACTCACAAACTTGGCATTGACAGGTCATTCAAGCCAATTCATCAAAAGAGGAGGAAGTTTGCACCTGAAAGAAATGCTATTATCCAGGAAGAGGTAGATAAGCTACTTCGAGCAGGTATGATTAGAGAGGTTAAGTATCCAAGATGGTTAGCCAATGTGGTTGTTGTTCAAAAGAAAAATGGAAAGTGGAGGGTATGTGTCGATTTTACAGATTTAAACAAGGCATGTCCCAAGGATCCTTTCCCATTACCCCACATTGACTCCATGGTGGATGCTACCGCAGGTCATGAGTTGTTAACTTTTATGGATGCTTCATCTGGATTTCAACAAATTCAGATGGAACCATCCGATCAAGAGGATACAGCCTTTATGACCCCATCTGGTATATATTGTTATATTGCTATGCCATTTGGATTAAGGAATGCAGGTGCTACTTATCAAAGGCTAGTCAATATGATGTTCAAGGAACAATTTGGATACACTATGGAAGTCTATATTGATGACATGGTGGTTAAGTCCAAAAGAGCTGAGGATCACCTTAAAGACTTGGAAGAAGCATTCAATATCCTTGATAAGTTTAATATGAAACTAAATCCTTCTAAGTGTCATTTTGGTGTAAAGGCAGGTAAATTCTTAGGATATATGGTAACAAAGAGGGGCATTGAAGCAAGTCCAGAGCAAATTAAGGCTATTGTGAATATCAAATCTCCTGCCAATGCTAAGGATGTGCAAAGGTTGACTGGCAGGATCGCAGCCTTGAACAGATTCATATCCAAATCCTCAGAAAAGTGCAAGGAGTTCTATGACATCCTGAGGAAGAACAAGAAATTTGAATGGACTGAGAAGCACGAAAGTGCCCTTAAAGCTCTTAAGGATTACCTATCCTCAGCCCCAGCCTTGATGAAACCAGAAAAGGGAGATGTGTTATCCTTATATCTGGCAGTATCCTCAAAAGAAGTAAGTGCGGTCCTTGTTAAGGATCACCAAGGTACACAACATCCTGTTTATTATGTAAGTAAGAGCTTACTTGATGCTGAATCCAGGTATTCACATTTAGAAAAACTTATCCTTGCATTAATTATGGCATCTACTAAATTAAGACATTATTTTGAGACTCATGCCATTATTGTTAAAACTAATTTCCCAATTAAGAATGTTCTTAGGAAACCTGAAATGTCAGGAAGGATGGCTAAGTGGGCAGTGAAGTTGAGTGCATATGATATAAGATATGAGCCTAGGACAGCCATTAAATCCCAAGCATTAGCTGACTTTGTGGCAGATTTCAGTAGTGATTTGCAAAAGGAAGCTGAACTAGAAGTCCAACAGCTTGAAGGAACCAAGGATCCTTGGATACTGTTTACTGATGGATCCTCCAATGTGAATGGAACAGGGCTTGGAATACTACTAAAATCGCCACAGGGGGACATAATACCCCACTCCATAGCTTGTGAATTTCAAAATACCAACAATGAGGCTGAATATGAAGCCTTGATAGCTGGTTTGCAAATTGCAAAGCATATGAGCATCAGGTATCTTGAGGTACATGTAGATTCTTTATTGATCACTAATCACTTTAATGGATCCTATGCTGTTAAAGGTGAAAAGCTAATCAAATATTTGGAGATAGTCAAAGAATTGGCACTCTCTTTTGTATCCTTTAGTTTGACACAGGTACCAAGGGAAGAGAATGCAGAAGCTGATGCATTAGCCAATCTAGGATCATCTTTGAAGATTCCTGAGGATATTGAGATCCCTATTATCCATATCCTGACCCCTGCTATCAAGGATCATGTAGCTATGGAGATAGGAGAAGATTCTGCAATAATCCCTAGTGATGATACCCAATCTCATTCAGGATCATGGATACTCCCAATCATGAGATACATACAACATGGAGAAATTCCTACAGGAGAAAACCCAAGGGCTTTTAAAATTAAGGTATCTCAATTCACAATATTAAACAATATATTGTATAAACGATCTCTTGCAGGACCATATTTGAGATGCATTGAGGATCCTGAAATCCAAGAAGTCCTAAAGGATTTCCATGAAGGAGATTGTGGAAACCACACTGGGGGCAGGGCATTATTCTCAAGGATCCTGAGAACAGGGTACTATTGGCCCACTATGAAGAAGGACGCTGTGGAGTATGCCAAGAAGTGTGATCCTTGTCAGAGGCATAGTAATATCCTTCACCAACCAGCAGAGCTCTTGCATCCTATATCTTCTTCTTGGCCATTCATGAGATGGGGAATGGATATAGTTGGGAAGCTTCCTAAGGCACTAGGTGGAAAAGTATTCATGCTTGCTATGACTGATTACTTCTCTAAGTGGATAGAGGCTGAAGCCTTTGCTCAAGTCAGAGAAAAGGAAGTTATATCCTTTATTAAAAGAAATATTATTACTAGATTTGGCATTCCTTCTGAAATTATTTGTGATAATGGATCCCAATTTATTGGGAGTAAACCACTAACTTTTGTGACAGTTGGGGAATTAAGATGATAACATCAACACCAGTCCATCCACAAGCTAATGGTCAGGCAGAATCATCCAACAAGATTATCATCAACAATTTGAAGAAGAAGCTTGGATCCAAGAAAGGAAAATGGGCAGAAGAACTACCTTATGTGCTGTGGGCTGATAGAACAACTCCCAAGAATGCTACAGGCCAAACTCCATTTTCTTTGGTATTTGGGGCAGAGTCAGTGATCCCTACAGAGATGGTGGTTCCAACTGCAAGAACAAGCGTTCGTGATCCTGAAGAAAATGCTGAAAACTTGATTCAAGACCTGGATACTATAGAAGAAATCAGGGATTTAGCAAGGATCAGGATGGCCAGTTATCAACAAAGGATGGCTGGAGCTTACAACAAAAATGTCAGGCTCAGGAAATTCCAAGTTGGGGATATGGTATTAAGGAAAGCATTTCAAAACACCACCAATCCTGCTGATGGAAAGCTAGCACCAAAGTGGGAAGGACCCTATTTGATTGAAGCCGAAGCAGGAAAGGGGGCATATCGATTGCTAACAATGAAGGGTGATTTGCTACCTAGAGCTTGGAATGCTGTCCATTTGAAGAAATATTTCATGTGATCATGATCCATGATCCTTACCAGACAAGTATCCTTGAAGGATCCCCGCTGACAGATGATCCTCTTTTTGGTAACATTCCAATCTTAAACTATTTCAATCTTTTTATTCTTACAAGGATAAGGATCCTACCTCCTATATCCTCCTTTTACTTGATTCTGAGTTTTGAAGGTTCAGGTATCTTTAACTAAGCGTTGAGTATCCACAGAAGTATCCAGTTGTTTGGGTTGGTCCCCAGTTTGGGCCTGTCCCCAGTTTCGCCAGTAGCGCACGATGATCCTGATATAGTTCATGGCAATGGGACCAGTACCCACTTTAGGGGCTGACAATTTCGTTGTACTGGCTATATTCAGGATCCTACGTATAATGGTAGACGTACCATACATCCGTTCCTAAGGTTTCTAACGTTTTCACGTTAGCTAAGGTTTTGGCATTTTCATGTCACTAAGTTTGGATAGTCGCCAGTAAGGGCCATACTCCAGTTTACATACGATCCTTTGGGCTTGTCCCCAGTTATCCTTTGGGCTTGTCCCCAGTTATCCTTTGGGCTTGTCCCCAGTATATTGGGCTTGTCCCCAGAATTGTTGGGCTTGTCCCCAGTCACTAACATTCATCTTCTATTGGCTCAGTTCCAAGTAATATCTTATTTCAGGTTTGTGAAGATAAATGGCCAAAGATTCTTGACCCTTACTTTCAACTAAGGTTTGCATCTTGGGTTATCCTAATTTTAAGTGTTGAAGGATAGGATCCTAACTTGGGTTCTCAGGTATGATCCTAAATCGTTTTGATTTTATTCATTATGTATTTAAGTGACACTTATCCTTTGACAACTGAAATTATGATCCTTAAGTTATTTTTTATGTGATCCTTAATCATATCCTTAACTCTTAAGGGATATTTTTAAAAAAAAATTTTACTTGATAAGTTTAAACGACATGAACATCATAACAATTGAAAAATGAAATAACAACAAGGATATCAACACAGGATGTAGCCAAAAAGTTAAAGTCATTTTATTCATAAAAGCTTAAACCCTTTTAAGGTTGTCAAAATTGCCAACCCACGTTTCTACCAGCAAAACGTGGCCCGTCCACATGGGTTGGCAAAGGGTGTCCATTGTTTGTAGGTCTAACAAGTGCAGGGAATCAAAAGACGGCAGGATCACAATGGCTACATCCCCCAAACAGAGGATCCCTCCACCATTTGTAATCCTACCTATTGTTCAAAGGATCATCCATGATCCTCAACCCTAGTTACTATTGTTCAAATACAAACCAACCATTGTTTGTCAAAACCTCATCAAAACAAAAAAACCATAACCAAACTAAAAAATGGGCTCCGGCTACGTCTAGAAATGTCCATCATTGCCCATTGTTGCAGCCTACACCTTCGCTGCATCACCATCTCCCGCTCCACTAGCTTCACCACCATGATCCTTGCCACTGCCTCCAGCCTCGATTGCCAGAACATCTTCAGCCTCCTCCTCGTCATCCAGCTCAGCCAGCCTTGCCTTCCAGCCTTCTACATCCCAGCTGCTTCTATCAAATGCGGGATCCTGAGCTTCTTGAGCCATTTGTAGCTTGGTCTTGTACATGGCTATGGCAGCGGAGACCTTAGCATCCTCCGTGATCTCGCTCTTCTCATAATCAAAATTGACCAGGATTGTAGCTATCTGAGCTTTGGCATCTTTGAGATCCTTTTGGAGGTCAGCAATCTTAAGGTCCTTGAGCAATGCGACTTGTTGGAGGTCAACAATCTTCTTATCCTGCTCCTCGATATGCCCAACATAGTCTTCAATCTCAGCAAATTTCTGCAAAGAAGATAAAGAGCGGTTCAAGAACAAGTGATCCTCAAATAAACTGGATACCTAAAGCAGCGACAAGGATCCTTACCTCGTTGAAGTATTCAAGGAACTGGTGGCGGATCAGGGGCAGACCTTGCAGATCCTCAGCTTCGGAGGCTTTTCTTTTCTTGCCACCCCTTCCTTTAGTGGGTGCCTTGGGGATCGAAGCAGTTGGGCTAGCAGGAAGTTTCTTCTTGGAGGATCGGACGGTGTCGAGCTCAGTGACAGTGAACTTGGATGCAGATCTTGATGACTTTCCAGCGCCTACATACCCAAAACAGATAAGTGTCCTAATTCTATTCATATATAACTATTTATTTAAACATTTGAATATAAAAAGAACAGGATACTTACTTGACATGGTGACAAAGCCTGAGGATACCTCTTGTGAATCCTGGGTGATTGTCTTGAATGATCTTGTTTCAGGATCAAGGTTTCTAAAGGCAGCAAGTCTCCCCTTGGTGGCAGCTGAAGGAATAATGTGCGAGAATGTGATAGCTGTACAAAAAGGAACAAAAGCATATTAGTAATCATTATCAGAATGAGCTTACTTAGTGATCCTTCTAAGGATCCTCCTATCCTACCATGAGTGCTCCATTTCTTCGGCAAATCCTGGCTGTCCGGGATAGAGTCCCTTCTGACGAAGAAGAATCGCCGTTTCCAATTGATATCATTTTTAGTAGCTCTAAAGATAGGATGTTCTTTTCTGGGTTTACGCTTGAATAGATATCGGTGGAATCCAAATGTGGTAAGGTCATACATCTCGGCTAATTCTGACATTCCCAAGTCAATTCCTTCTTGCTCAATGATCCTTTCAAGGGTATACAAGACCCTCCAGATCATTGGCATAGCTTGGATATAGGAGATGCCGGTAAGGGAGAAAAAGGATTGGGTAAAGTCTGGAAAGGGATACGAATATCCTATTGTGAAAGGTGTGACTGGGAAAGCTACCCAAGTTTCAGAGACATAATCGCTTAAAACGGTGGGAACAAATGGTTTAAAAACAGTATTTGCCGGAAAACAGTGGCGGATTCTATCTATTTGTGGATCAGAGAAACAGCATATTTCTTTCACCGAATCTTCGAGGATCCCCTGGCTCTTGAGAGGACTTTCCTTCTTATGATCCTTAACTGGTGAGGATTTCAGCATTATCTTTATTTGAAGAAGGTAAAGAAAGATGAACGGAGGAAGAAAACGTAAAGGAAGAAGAGGAAAAGAGTTACCTGCTTGATCGTCAGATGAGAATTTAAAGGGAGTTCTCTTGAATTTGAATGCTAATCGATCCCTATCTCTAACTCCTATTTATAATGATGATTTTGCAGGATAATCACCTCACTGACGTCATGATCGTAACGGCTAGTCCGCTTATAACGGCTAGTTATCCGTTAGTTTGCTACGGATAAGATCGACAAAATATAACTCATTTATTTACATATTTACTCCTTATATTTTGGGGGCAATTGTTAGGGGTGGATTTTTTAAATGACAAGTGATCCTTATTTACTGTTGAATTTAGTGATCCTCAATTCTGTCTGAAGTAGTGATCCTCGGAAGTGTTGCAGGATCAGGATCATGGATCACTATAAGGATCCCTGTACTAACGATTGTCTACTTTGAATTCGTAAATGTTTTGCAGGAATATCAACTTGGACTAAGTCTTGGCGACATTCCTGGAGAATATTCTCAGTCTATTCTGCACGTGCTTGGTCAGAAATCGACGTTGTGGAGTCGTGGAAGACTTGCATGATTTGCGGAATGTTAGTTAGGCTAGATATTTTCTATTTTTAAAGGGGTAACGAGCTATTTTAGAAACACTTGGCTATTTTTGGCTACACACACACTCATACGACCGCTCTCACCAGCTCTCGACAAAACACTTAGCATTTTTCATACATTTCTACACGATACACTATAGTGATCCTTGTACTTAGCTCGCTATCATCCGAAGTTGTAACAGATTGTTTGTTTAATTTGAGTTGGTGATCGGTAGTTTCCATCACCCGGGGTTTTTTATGCCGGAGATCAACTCTTGATCAAGGGCTTTTTCCCCGTATAAACCTTCGTGTCATTTGTTCATCATACTTCATAGTGATCCTTATTATTGTTCATCAATTCAAGAATCATACCCCACAATAGAAAGTTTGGTTACATTGTCATTGCTTGATTTTTGACCAAAACACTATCCTAGCCTGATTTTTGACCAAAACAGTGGACGCCAAATTGTTTTGGTCAAAAATTACTGAGGCAATTAAGTGATCAAATTAGTTAAGTGAGGTAGTGTGCTAAGAAAATGTGTTGGAAATATGTTAATTAAGTTGTTTGCAAAAACAGTTTTCAGGATACGGCCCAGGATATTGAGCTGTATCTACTATCAAACAATGAGCAGAGATGTAAAGGGTGACACGGGATGTACGAGGAAAGCCCTTGATCAATCTAGATCGCCGACACAAAACCTCGGGAGCTGACAATCGCAGCTGCCTTGTTCTTCTTATTACTTCAAATATCAGGATACAGTGCAGGATATGATGCGGATCGACTAAGTGTTACAATGTGAATTCGATACAAATGTAAGTGTATTGTGAGTGTTTGCAGCTAGAGAGAAAGAGTGTATGAGAGATTGTGTGCCCTAATCTGATCCGATCAATCCTTTTCATAGTAAAAGAAACTAACTAACTATCCTATTATTCCGGGATTCAGCGAATATTCCATATGTGAACATTGTAGTCCACGTCTTTCGGCTTCAACGTCCATAATCTAACTGATTTGCCCGAGTCTTGAGGAGAAGAAGTCCACTTGAACGTTAGAGACTTGCACCTTTCAATCTGCACGTGGGTTAATTAGTTACTACCAGGATATCATATCAGGATGTTACCAATATCCTGATTCAGTATCCTGGTCACAATAAAAGAAACAAAGTCAGAATATCAGTCGGGATATATAAGCAGAAAATCACTCATAACAGTGCTGCGATTTAGCGGTGGCGATCATCCCTTGGTCAGTAATGGTGACCTCAACTTTCTTCAACTTGGACTCTAGCATCTTGTTGAGCCTGCAGGATTCCTCGTACAAGTGTACTAAACGTTCAAGTACTTACAACAAAAAACGCGTGTATTAGTGTATACTAATCGGGATATTGGTTCAATATATATGTGCAGGATAAGGATTTGTACCTGGTTGAGAAAGGAGGTCATGAACCCACTTGCTTCTACAAACCCATGATTCTCGTAAGGGAATGTCCCGGGAGTGGCAGGAGAATCAATCTCCTTCCTCTTTCTGGCACTGGAAGCCCGGGTTTTAGTGGCTGGTGAAGGATTGGGAATGGCAGCGGCCTTAGAATTGGTGGGTTTAGACGAGGTGGCTGGCTTGGGACTTGGTTCTTTCTTGACTTGGACGGGACCAGAGTAACTGTCCAGTTCTTCGAGGTTAAAAACTTCAGGGGTCTTGGCTGGTGCTGCACAAAGGGAGAAAATCTAAACTTTTACTTTTACTTTATAATTGATTTAATATATACAAAAATAGCTTGCATGAATGTACTTACCAGACATGTCGGAACTTGATCTTTGGCTTGAACTTGCAAAGGACAGGGAAAGGGTTCTTTCGCTTTCTGGAAGTTGGTAGATGTCCTTGATCCTTTGCTCTGATTCCGCACTCGGAGGGGCTAACTCTTTGAAGTTTGCCGCACAAAAAGTAAAGATACCAGTTTAGGATATAGTTTCAGGGTACGTTTGGGGATATTCCTAAAACCCTAAATCCTACCGGAGGTTAACCACTTCACAAGAAGGTCAACACCCTTGTCAATGGAGTCTCTTTTTACAAAGAAGAACTTTCGATTCCACTCATCCTCATTCTTAGAAGCCTTGAGGATAAGGGGGTTTTTTGAAGTCGAAAAAAGGAGGAAACGACTGTTGCCATGAGATCGAAGACGGTACGCAATCGAAAGATCCTCGATGCAAAGATCGGGAATGTGACAAGATTTGATTTGGTCCAACATCACCAAGACTCGCCAGACCATAGGCATGGTATGGGCGTAACTAAGACCGGTAAGTTCAAAGAAACGAGAGATGAAAGCCGGAAAAGGATACCGGAGCCCTATGGAAAATGGATAAGCCAAGAAGCACACCCATTCATCGGAGGACACGTCCGATCGGATTTTCCGCTCGAACGGCCGTATGATCGCTCCGGCAGGGCGGCGATAACGGCATTGTCAAAGGAACAGACTTCTTTTTCAGGTTCCTTGAGAAGATGCTGATCTACGAAGGTCGGAATTGAGTCGGCCGTGTGTGATCTTGTTCGACTAGCCATAAGGGATGATGAAGTATTACAGAGAAAAATGGAAAAGAAAAGTGAGAGAAAGTACCTGAAAGATCTCGGATTATAGTGATGAATATGCAAGGAAGTTGAGAAGAAATAGGCCTAAGATAAGGGGTGATGTGTAAAATTCGCTTGGGAAGTTGCAGCTTGTCATTTCAACCGTCTTATCGTCTTAATTGCCTCGGTTAACGCGATAAGTTTAAAATATATCCGTTTGTATTTAGGGATTCTAACAGATATATTTTTGGGACAATTGTTATGGGTGGTTTTCTGAACCCATATCCTGAATTTATTGTTTTTTATTTTGACCAGGATACTACATCAGGATGTTACCAACATCCTGATGTAGTATCCTGGCAATTACTAATTAGTCACGTGCAGGTTATGGTTGCAAGCTTATAACGTTCATGTGGACTTGTTCTCCTGAAGGCTCGCTCCATTCAGTTGAAAGAAAGACGTTGAAGCCGGAAGAAGGGGTATCCAACGTTCAAAACGGAATATTCCGGAGTATCCCTAGTTTATAGGAGAATTAGTTCGTTAATTATAACTATAAATAGAAGGCCAGATCGATAGGAACATGTCGCAACCCCCGACCCCACCCTGGGAGCGGGAGCCACGAGCCAGTCAGATGGTATCGGTGTTTATTAATTTGGCAGCGGAAAGTTTCATCAGGACCGTAGTTAGGAAATATTTTTATCAGAGTTAAACACCAAAATGTTTAAAATAAATAAATGGGATAAAACCCAAGTTTTGATGATGATATATTTATAGTAAAAAATTGTGGCAAAACTCGATTTCCATCTGCAAAATTTTTATAGGGATAAACCCCAATTATTGAAAACAATTCTCCTTTTTATTTAGGTACTTTTATAGCCATTTTTCTAAGCATTCAGTGCTCTACAGCTGGCTTTTATTGGCTTCACACTAAGTTACCTGAAACGCGTTTTAAAACATTTTATCAGCAAGAAATACTGGTGAGTGCATCTCAGTTTAATCAAAACAGTTTTATCACTTTACAGCATTGAGAGCAACCCGCAATTACATTTTCTTAATCTAATCAATTACTCAATCAGTACTGTCAACCCGACTTGTGGGTCATATTACTCATTGGCTAACTCTTTGTCCAAAGGTAACGTCTTACAAATTTTGTATACAAAACCCAACATACCGGCAACAATTGTAGACTTACAAATACTCAATTACTGTTAAGTATAATTTGAAAGAATTGAGGTTTTGGTAAAACATTTTGACTCACAAAAATATATTTGCAAAAAGGTGACAAAAAGAAGATGTACTCATATTTGTAGATTTAGGTATTCCTACAGGCTTCCTGGTAATATTATAGCTTCCTGATAATAATATAGTTTCCTAGTTAGTTTAGACAATGCACATGTGTTAGTCAAATAACCCAAATTGCATTAACCGTACAACTCGAGACAGAACTCCAATGACTGAGTCAGGCAAGGCCTTGACATGCATTACGGAGTCCTAAATCAATCGGGTGTAACACGAGATAGAATTCCAACGACTGAGTCGGGAAGAGCCGACATGCGTTACGGAAATCCTAAATCGATCGTGTAGGGTAATAGCATAGTTATAGTACTTACAACGAGGCAGAGCTTCGCTTGTTAGGGGGTATTTGGCTATAGTTTTAGCCTATAGACGTTGAGAGAGAAATCAGAGAAAATGAACAAGTTGAAATGCCGTCTTCTGCTCCTTTTATAGCTGATCGGGCAGTCTGTCACGCCCCCGCGACGGACTCCACTTTATCTTTCGCGCCCTGCGAGAGCCCCGGAGGCGGCGATAGGGTTGCTGAGTCACGAGGTAGTGTCGACACGTGTCCTGACACGTGGCATTCAGACTGTCCGCCAAGCAACAGGCTGTCGCGCCCCGCGATGGCTTTGTCTTCGTCTGTCGCGGCCCACGAGCGACTCTTGAATCTTGTTTTTCTTGATTTTTACAAGCACAAAGGTATTTCGGGTCCGTTTCTTGTATACGGGATGTATTTGGGAGCCGTTTAGGGTCGTTTCTCGAGGGTTGTTACATAACACACACTTCATTCTCTGCTCTCGAACTCACACTTCTTTTTCTTTCTATTACGCACAAACACTCAACACTGGTAATCGTTGTATCACCTAGCATTGATATGAGCCATATCCTGCACTGTATCCCGAATTTTGAAGTAACAAGAAGAACAAGGCAGCCGACGATTGTCAGCTCCCGAGGTTTTATGCCGGAGATCTAGATTGATCAAGGGCTTTCCTCGTATATCTCGTGTCAACCTTTACATTTTTGCTCATTGTTTGATTATTGATATAGCTTGGTATCATGAGCCATATTCTGAAACTGTTTTTGCAAACAAACAAACTAATATATTTTCTTCAAGTATTACTAGCACACTACCTCACAAAACTAATTTGATTACTTAATTGCTTCGGTAATTTTTCACCAAAACAATGCTATGTATTCAAACTTTTATACTCTCCAACATATTTGTTGATCATATTTTAATACATGTTGTAGGTTGATAGGTGATGAATGAAGAAAACAAGTTTAGGGTGGACTTAGATACACGCTTAAACAATAAACTAAATTTTGATCCATGTTTTCGTTGCTACAATTTGATCATGTTTTGGTTTTGTTGAGCGATGTATGATGATGACTGTCGAACGGTTAATGCAAAAACCTAATTAACCTGGGTAGCTAGGGTAAGCAGGGTATCGAATCCAAAGGAGTCTGGTGGAAAGTGTTATGAATTAAGTACTAAAAATTAATTGCAATAATATTAAATTAAGTTGTCGAAAGTTTGATTTAACTAATAAATTACTAAAACAAGTTGTAAACAATAGGAGAGGACAATGGTTCCTCCGGATTATGTGTTTAATCGTGACAATCACATAGACATTATTGTTTAATTTGATTAACAAGTTATGATTACCTAACGACTACTTACTTCGACTGCAAAACAACGAAAGGTTATCAAATAAGCAATCAAGCGAAATTCCCAACCCTAATCCCTATCAAATATATCCCAATTACTAGAACTCTAGGGAATTGAATGAATCCGAATTGAAGTTTAAATAAAATCAATTGTTACAACCAGTCAAACAAATCAAAAGGTAAAAATCATTGAATGCTTAGATTATCGTATTCACGAATAAATTTAAACACATAAATTTTTTTCACTTACAAGATTCCTCCATTCGGAGGAAACCACTAAAAAGACTAGTCGCTCATTGTGGTTGGATGATCTTCACAAGCTTGATTCGCAGTTGAAACCATCTTCATTATAATAAATATGGTGATGATTTGATGTGACTAGATGAAAAGCTGTTCAATGTGTGTGTGTATTCCCCCAATATGGATGCGTATATTGATGATGTGTGTTCTCAACAAAGCCTCCAAAAATTGTCTCACATTGAAGAAGTCTTATCACTACCAAAATTCTCCACCAATATTTTCGTGAATGTGTTGATTGCCTCTCTTCGTCCCACTCTGCCATATTTTTCTTTAATGTTCACGTGGATGCTTTCTAATGTTTGTGTGATATGATGATGATGTCTTTTTGAATTAATCCTCCACGTGATGTTCTTCAATCCTTTCTTTCCCAAGAAATAACAATGAAGTTTTTTATTTTTAAAAACCTTGAAATTTGTCCCCTAAGTCTGTTGTATGCGTCCGTTTTAAGAATTAGGGTTAAACCCTTTTAAATCTTTTTCCAAACAAACACATGTGCTACCTTTAAAAACCACCGTAGGCTACGCTCAATACCATACACTACGTTTCACTATTGATGGAACAGTCTTGGCTTGGGGATCCATTGAACTAGGTTCAACAGATGGCGAAGATGGTGGATGGGTGTTGAGTGGATCGGAAGCAAGAGTTGCTTCCAACCGGTTGGCTAAATTCCTTCTAACTACCCTTTCGATCTCCGGTTCGAACACTAACGGTGGGGTCCTCCCGGAATTCCTTGTATGCTGCACTACCTATAAACTGCACATGTAACACACCCGCGTAACAAGAAAATAGAGAAGATAGCAAAAAGAAACAAACACCTTAAATAGAAAATCACGAAAATCAACTATATCCAAACACAAAGCGCACAAACTCCCTGGCAAGGGCGGCCAAAATTTGATCGGAGTGTAGCGCCTCGGTCAAAGATAAAATTTATAAGCCCAAATTATCCTTAACAATGTGTTAGTGGTAGTAAGGGGTCGAACCACGAAGAGTTTGTGGTTTATGCGCGAACTTGATTGATTTTAAAGGTTTTGTCACAAATTATGAAGCTTGCTAAGAATTTTATCAATTTGTTTGCTTGAAAGTGTGTCGGAATGAATCGAAAACTTTGTTTTGAATTATTTAACTAAGAAAAGCTTGAACAATTGCGCGAAAACTGAATTAACAATTGAACAATAAATGAGAACTAGGTTCACACTCGGTTCAACAATTGCAAAGCCTAGGGTTACTAAATGTTTTAACTTGGTTTAGATGAATTAGTTCATTAACAGTTTTATGATCACGAGGCTTAGGTGCCAATTGCTATCGACGTTCAAGACGGACCACAATGCACTTCGTTACCCCGGAAAATTAAATCCTAACACAAGACAAGGCATAAATACGTATATTCATTTCACAAAGTCAAATTTCATAACTCATTCGACAATTTGCAAATTCAATACAAACGTAAGACAATTATCCAATGTTTCAAATGCAATTCAAATTGTCACAAACCAAGTATCAAACAAACAGTAAACCCTAAACCTTACAAAAGTCTACACCGGGGTGAAACCCTCAGAGATTAGCTGCTCATGGTAGGATGAACGCGATCAACAGATGATTAGAACTTGAACATCATCATCTTGAAGCTTTAAAGTGGTGAAAATGGTGATTAGGGTTTAGGATGATTGGTGGTGATAAGTGGATTGAAGGATTGATGGTGATTAGGGTTATGAATGGGTTGTGATGATGAAATCAAATGATTATGTGATGATTGGATGGATTGGGGATGAAGGTTGGTGGTATATAGGCTCCAAGAACTCAATTCAAACTCAAAACCAAGTGTAACCTCCGAAAATGGTCAAAAACCCAGTGATATATCCGTTCCAATCATTCAAAAACCAAAATTCGCGACAGGGTAAAAGGAAGGCCGTCGCCGACGACCTGGTGAGGCGTCGGCGACGCCATGTGTAAGTTTGAGTTTTAAGCGACGGCCTAGTCTCCTGTCTACGGATGTTTCTGATGATAGAATTAACCATGGGGCGTCGTCGACGACCCATATGGGCCTCGACGACGATACCTGCAAGTATCGTTTTCCGTTTTTTCCATTTCTCGCTCCCAGTTGACCCGTTTTCCATCCCGATGCTTCGTTTAGCTCCCGAATAGCTCCTTAAACTCCGTTAGACCTGCAAAACACAACTCCAATCAAAAGTAGGCTATTCGAAACTAAAAGTCACGTAAAAACATCAACTTAAAACATAAACGGACATCAGTTTTCGACCACGCATCAGCTGACCGTAGATTACGTTTATAAACCATAAGTAACGTTCTTGACTTGTTGTAATTATTTGGCTGGCATGAATGGACTGTAAGTTACGTGTGATGAACCTTAAGCTATGTTTGATACTTGCTGGAAACATTTTGGCCATCTTTATTGAACCGAAGGCTACGATTTTTAAACCGTAGCTTACGTCGATCTTTGCGGCTCCATATTTAACTACATTCCAACTTTCATATAATGATAAACATGTCACTGGACTTCATTACTTTCACATTTCTCGCACTTCCAAAGTATTTCTCGACCCGAACACGTCCCGAATATTGTAATATATCTCGATCATCATCCTTGCTCGTACCATTTCATCACTAAGCCTTCCAACTTTACCGATTTAGACGGTTAACCTGCAAAACCACAAAAGCTCGTAGTTAACGTATTTGAAACATTTAACCGCCTAAAACATAATAAAACACACAAAATAAGCATTTTAACACTTGGGTTTTACCCTCTCCATTATATGACATTTAGTATTTATGAAATTTTGAATTAATTATTTTGTCACTCCAGGGTTATGAAGCAATGACCAATTTGTTTTCGTCTCACTCCAATGTTTCCGCCATCGGATGGGGTGTGACACCTTAGCTGCTTGATCCCTCGGTCCATGATTTCAACCGATTTTTCCACAATATCTAAGGTCTCGTTGATTTGAAGATCTTCGAGTGGACTTGAAGTCCTTCTTCAGCTAAACACATCTTCAGATTTGACAAATGAAACGTTGGGTGGACATTGCTGAGTTCTTGAGGCAAATACACTCGATACGCTTCCTTGCCAATCCTTTCGAGAATCTTGAAAGGACCTACATAGCGAGGAGCGAGTTTTCCTTTCTTACCAAAACGAACTACTCCTTTCCAAGGGGATACCTTTAGGAGTACAAAATCACCAACGTTGAATTGCAAGGGATTGCGCCTCTTGGCAGCGTAACTCTTTTGTCGGCTTCTAGCTTTGAGCAAGTTGTCGCGAATCTGCATGAGCTCGGGACCGGTGATTTAAGCTTCTCCGATCTCGTGCCAACAAATAGGCGAACGAAACTTATGACCATACAATGCTTCGAATGGTGTCATTTGAATACTCGTGTGATAACTGTTATTGTACGAGAATTCAATCAAAGGCAAGTACATATCCCAGTTGCCACCAAAATCAATTACACAAGAATGAAGCATATCCTTAAGAGTTTGGATAGTTCGCTCGGTTTGACCGTCAGACTGAGGATGGAAAGCCATATTAAGATTAAGATGAGTACCAAGAGCGGTTTGAAAAGTTTGCCAGAGACGCGAGGTAAAACGACCGTCATGGTCCGAGATGATGTCAATGGGGATACCATGACAACAAATGACTTCATTCATATAGATACGAGTTAATTTCTCAACTCTGTAATTTTCACGAATGGGGAGAAAGTGGGCGAATTTGGTCAATCGATCGATGATTACCCAAATGCTATCATGACCAGACGAAGTACGAGGGAGTTTGGTAATACAGTCCATAGCGATACTCTCCCATTTCCAGACTGGAATTTCTGGTTGTTCGAGTAAGCCAGAGGGACGTTGATGTTCAGCTTTCACCTTTGAGCATGTGAGACACTCCGAAACGAAGGTGGCAACATCCATCTTCATGCCATGCCACCAATAAGAGGTATGAAGATCATGGTACATCTTGTCGGCTACAGGATGAATAGATTATCGAGTCTTGTGTGCCTCCTTCATTAGGAGTTCACGAAGGTCACACGATTTGGTACCAAAACCCAATCGAGATAGTAAAGAATACCATCGAATTTGGTTATGAGTCGATCTTCAGCACCCCACTTCATCTCGTTGTAGAGGTTACCCAGTATTGTGCTTCATGAATGCGGGTTCGAAGATCATCCATGAGTTGGAAACAACGAATACCCTTCACATGAGTTTTTTGACTAAGAGTATCGGCCACAACATTCGCTTTACCTGGATGGTAGCAAATCTCGCAGCCGTAGTCGTTTAACAACTCCACCCATTGGCGTTGACGCATGTTGAGTTCCTTTTGGTTAAAGATGTGCTGAAGGCTCTTATGGTTGGTGAAGACCACACACTTAGTACTACCATAAAGGTAGTGTCGCCATATCTTCAACGCAAAAACAAGTGCTCCAAGTTCAAGGTCATGGGTAGTGTATTTTTATCGTGTATCTTAAGTTGTCTCGACGCGTAAGCGATAACCTTGTCTCGTTGTATGAGGACACAACCAAGACCTTTGTTAGAGGCATCGCAATACACGACGAAATCGTTGTTTCCATCGAGAAGAGCGAGAATAGGAGCATTGCAAAACATGTCCTTGAGCGTTTGGAAAGACTCCTCTTGCTTGGGACCCCAAACAAAAGGTCTATCTTTTTTAGTTAAGGAACTAAGAGGAACGACGATTTTCGAAAAGTTAGAGATGAATCAACGATAATAACCTGCCAATCCAAGGAATGAACGTATTTTAGACGGAGATTTAGGTGCAATCCAGTTCTTCACAGCTTCGATTTTCACAGGATCGACATGAATACCCTTCTCCTTTACGACGTGACCAAGGAATTGAACCTCTTTTAGCCAAAATTCACACTTGGAGAATTTGGCGTAAAGTTGTTTGGTTCGTAGGAGTTCAAGGATAAGACGCAAGTGTCGCTCGTTCTCTTCTTGGGTCTTGGAATAGATAAGAATATCGTCTATGAAGACGATCACAAAACGGTCCAAATAAATCTTGCACACTCAATTCATCAAATCCATGAAGACCGTAGGTGCGTTGGTCAAACTGAAAGGCATGAGACGAACTCGTAATGACCGTATCGCGTACGAAAGGTGGTTTTTGGGATATCTTCTTCGAGGACTCGAAGTTGATGATAACCGGAACGAAGATCTATTTTAGAGAAGCAAGTCGCGCCTTGAAGTTGATCAAAAAGGTCATCGATGCGAGGAAGAGGATAATGATTCTTGATGGTGAGTTTATTAAGCTTACGATAATCGATACAAATTTGAATGGAACCATCTTTCTTTTTCATAGAAAGGACCGGCGCGCCCCAAGGAGAAGTACTAGGGCATATAAAGCCTTTATCAAGTAATTCTTGAAGTTGGCTTTATAGCTCTTGCATTTCCTAGGGTGCGAGTCGGTATGGAGATTTAGCAACAGGCTTAGCACTAGGGACAGATCAATAAGGAAATCAACTGAACGAGGAGGAGGACCAGGTAGGTCTTCGGGAAATACATCGAGAAAATCGCAAACAACAGGAACATCACTCACACTTTTTACCTCGTCATTCTTTTCCACAACATGGGCAAGAAAAGAAAAGTAACCTTGGCGCAAGCACTTGTTCGCTTGAGTACACGACAAGAGTTTGAGACCTTTTGAAGGTTTCTCACCATAGACGTGTAGCGAGTCACCACAAGGAAGAGGAAGACGAATAAACTTTTCAGAACAAATGAATTCAACACGGACTCGCCTAAGCCAATCCATGCCTACTATGATGTCGAAACAACCCAATTGCATGGGTATGAGGTCAATCGAAAATTTATGATCGTTGAGATTCAAGAAACAATTAAGGAGGATAGAATCGATAGTGTCAGACTTACCGTTAGCGACTTCGACCGCAAATGATTTTAGCAACTTAGAGCATCTAGACTTTAATATTTGTTCGAATTCAGTGGATACAAAATTTTTATCCACGCCAGTATCAAATAAAAAAGAAGCATAGACATCATTTACAAGAAATGTACCGTTGATGATGTCGTTGTTGTTCTGAGCCTGTGCTACAGTGATCACAAAGGCTTGTCCGCGAGGATTTTGCTGCTGATTTGTTGCGTTGCGGACATACGTTACTGAGGTGGTTTGGATCTCCGCATTTGAAGTAGACTCGACCATTGTTTGCTTAAGGTTGGTTTTGGTTCTGAGCGGGGATTTGGGTTTTGTTACCTTTTGGATTTGGGCCACTTTGGCATTGGGTTGCAAAGTGCCCAAACCTATTGAATGTAGTGCAAAGGCAGCACGGTGTGTGGATCGGGTGGTGGTACAAACAAGTGTTACATTTGGGATGAGTCCTAGTGTAAGCCCGTTTCGCTGGCTCAGGGTTTTGGTTGAGAGAAAGTTGTTGTTGAGGTTGAGAGTTTTGAAGAGTAACAACCGCAAAGTTTTGGTTTGAAGCCTTCCGCTTCTTACTGTTTTTGTTGTTTTTGGTGGGTGGCTTAGTTGGTGTGGGTTCAATGGTGGGTTTGGTGGTGGCTTGATGTGCGTGTTTGATAGAACTCTTTGTGTCGAAGGTTCCATCCATGATGCGGTTGTGGTTAAACTTAGCTGCCAAATGAAAGGTATCTTCGAGGGTCTTAGGCTGAGTGGACTCGACGAAGTTTCAAACAGAGGGAGAGAGGGCTCGAATGTACTTTGCACTGTCTTTGTCGGTAGTATCGACTTGGCCTGGGCAAAGCGCACTCAGCTGCTTAAACCTAGCAGTAAAGCCGACATTGTCGCTCCCCACTTGCTTTAGATTCCAAAACTCGTTTTCGAGTTGTTGGAGCTCGGGTGGAGGACAAAACTCATCCTTCATGAGCTTTTCAGCTCGTTCCAAGTTAAGGCATAAGCAGCGTCATCGCCACGAGAGTTGCACTCGGTGGTCCACCAATCGAGGGCTCTCGATTGGATGACGTCAGTGGCATTGGTGGTACGTAGGTCGTCGGGACACTCACTTTGACGGAACGTAAATTCAATGGCATCGAACCATTGAAGCATTTTCGTTGCACACTCTTCGCCCATGAATGGCATCGAGCTACAAGAGTTGAACTGCTTAAAGGTAAAGGTCAACTTAGGCGGATCGGCCTTGGATTCAATCGAGGTGTGAGGGGATTCAGTGTTGGGGGTTGGCTGAATCTTGCTGACGATATCAGGGATCACCTTGGCCATTTTCTTGGCCATAAACTTCATCATATCTTTCTTCGACATCGAGTCGGAGTTGGGCTTCACGCTTGACTTGGAGCCTCTGCGAGAGTTTGAGTGATGGCGGGCGGAAGAAGACATCTAAAAGATTGAAAGTAGAGCGATAAAGGATGAGACTTGATCATAATATGTTTTATAAAAATCACATGTGTTTGCATGTATGAGCATAAAAGTGTTTCCATAGCACGCATAAATTGCATAAGTATAATCACGTATTCACAATGTATATTCACGTATAAAGACGAAAGGAGTATAAATTTAGTTTATTGTCGAGAATTATTATTGTTTTAGATTGCGGGAAACGTGAGAATTGGGCATCAGTTTTGAAATGAATGAGGTATCAAGTATAACAACACATTAAAATGGATATAATCATAAAAGAGAGTTATCGTAAAACTTGGAGTGTCATGGAACGTAACTAGGACTATTCCAACGTAAATCGAAAGTTCTTTCGAGTTAGGGAAACATGTTTTGTTCTAATAGGTAGAACACTCTCACCGAGAAGCAATTAACGGTGTTCACCCTTCCAGTTACTACGGTGGTGTTTGTTTTTTGGCCAGAAGCACTTCTGGCCACTTATGTCTGCGTCGCGCAGACGCGCGCAGACGTTTGAGGTCTGCAGCTCGTTTGTTTTCCGGAAGAGCTTCTCACCAAAAACGTCTGCCTCACCTCTTCCCCACACAGACTTGAACTCATGTCTGCACACCTCTGCAGACCTCTTCTCTTCTCTCCCATTTCAAAACACACCCATGAGACCTCTTCTCTGCACCACATCTCCACCACCACACCTCCACCACCACATCTCCGCTACCACATCTCCGCCACCAAATCCACCACCACATCTCCGCCACCCGACACCCCCAATCACATCCTACCAAACCTACCCACCCCACAGCCCCCGTTCTCCCTTAAGTGAATGGTCGGCCACCACCGGTTGGTGGTGGTGTACGGCGGCGACGGTACAGACAGCGAGAGAGAGGGAGATCGGAAGAGAGAGAGAAAGAACCCGATGAGAGAGAGAGGGAGATCGTAAGAGAGAGAGAAAGAACCCGATGAGAGAGAGAGACTGATTGATGAGAGAGAGAGACGAAGGAGAATGAGAGACGGCTGAATCGCCGTCTACGATGACCAGAAACGCCTCACGGCGGCGGAACAGCGGCGGTGGTGGGGTATGACGGTGATGATGATGTCGATGATGATGATGATTATGTCGATGATGATGATTCTGGTGGTTGCGACAGTGGATGGTTGTGGTGGTGGTAGATGGTTGTGGTAGGTGGTGGATGGTTGAAGGCAGAGAGAGAGAGAAGAGTGTGGTGTGTAGTGTGTGTTGTCTGTGTGTTTAGAAGAGGTTTTGTAGAAGAAGAAAAAAAAAACCCTCTTCTCCTTGCAGACTGCAGACCTTTGGTCCACCTCTTCTCCTGCAGATGCCTGCAGATGTGGTCCGCAGACTGAAGACCTTTTCCTGCAGAAAAAACAAACACAACCTACATGTCTCTAGTCGATCGAAAATTCGATTGGCGGGAACGAAAATCGAGACCAGTCGTCAAAATGCGGGTTTCACCCCTAACTTGGTAACATCGTACCCTAAGTGTGGTTAGTACTCACCAAATGGGTCAAGAAAATAAATTCTGACACGTTGGTATGGGTCCACTAGAGTTAGAGTCGGAAATTTTCCATCAAGATGTGGATTTCACTCCTAACTTGATGGCGTAATTTTGTGCAAAATCGAATAACGCGGTTTCCAAGTCATTCACCAAAGTGTGGGTTTCAAGCCTATTTTGTTGAAGTCGTCTCCTTTGTATAATACGAGTGTCTTCATGTCTTCAAGTGTGTATTGTGTAACGTCTTAGGAAAGACGTATGTATAATTTAAGACACAAAGAATAGAGAAGAAGCAAAGTAGGAAGAATTTAAACATTTAGTAAGAATCAAGAATGGGCAAGTTTTGGCACTTAAACTATATACTAGGTCAAATCATGGTAATTCTACCTAATTCCCTATAGTTATGGCTCTGATACCAATCTGTCACACCCCAACCAATGGCGGAAACATCGGAGTGAGACAAAAATGAGATTGTTAGAGACTTCATAACGCCATTTGCGATAATATTTAATTTAACAAAATTTCATTTCATTGATAAATTTTCAAGTACAACATTGGGAAATCAAAGTACGACAACATGAAACGATTACAACAACAAGAAACAAATACAACAACAATACTAGAATTATAAGTGTGTATCTAGTCAACCCTACTAGGTTTCATCATCATCATCGTCATCATACACATGCAACGCATTTCAAAGTATAGTTCAATACAAAAAGTTTTGGCGAGTATACAAGTTTAATACTAGCATAAGTATAAAAGTGTTTAAACGATCAACATGGCAAAACTTGTTATCTAAAATTAACATATGACTGGCATGTAACTATAATTGTCAACCCAAAGATTAGCGCTAGCGTAATCCTATCATATCAACGATAGGACCATTATGTTTTAACTTAACATGACCTCAAGAATACGGGCGGTGCATTACTCCTATTGCGCTATACATGTTAAGGGAGGCTTGTACAAAGTAAATGACAAGTATACCACATAAGAATGTTCCAGCACATAAGAATCAAAGAATAACGTATTAAGCATGTATGAATGATTGTTTGTTTGTGTTTAAGCGTAAAGTATATGTATTGAGTAAGTTTAATATCATGATTGTGTTGCACCCAAATAGTGTAAAAAGTAAAACGGGGTGGAGTCTACTCACGGTTTTGCAAAGCTTCCTTTGTTAAATGCACGAGTCGAAGGTTTGAGATCATTGGAACACCGTGGTTACCCTACATGGGGTAAATGAAGGTGTGAGTTATTTGGAGTTGAATGGAGGATTCAGATTGGAATTAAGGTATAAAAGTATATATAAACATGAAAGTATATCTCGTCTAAGCACTCGCTGTGACACTTGTTTCTGTGATTTCATGGGTCCTGATTTGACCATTAGAATCAACAGACGAGGAACTTAGAACTGAGATAGAAAGATAACCGAAGCTCACAACACTGTTCGTGCGAGTGGAAAATTTCCAGTCGTGCGAAAGGGCATGTTCGCGCGAAGGGGCCTGTTCGAGACACTTAACCATTAACCGGTTAACGTTCTGATTTCAGTTAGGATTTATATTATATTATATTATATTATATTGTAGTATTATTAGTCCAGTAAGTCATAGAGTTCATAGAAGTCATGTATGGAGGTATAAACGCCTCATTATATGTTACACTGAAGCTCAAAGTTTATCGACACAGTCGACAGTTGGTCATGAATAACAGAAATAAATAAATACACATATCCAAACAGCCGAATAAGGACAACCCGGGCATGTCATCCCTAACATGGCAAGTGTTGGAGGCGAGGCAGGGTTAACTTACTATGATTCTAGGAGACTGCTTGGGTGTTCGATTACGAGGTACAAGTGAGGCAGTGGAACTAGTTTGGAAAGCCAAATATCCCATGGTTCACACTTTACTAGAACACAGGTTCGCCCATGTTAAGAATGGTGAATCCCGGATGGTTTCAACATTTGATATTACGTAAGAACAAAAAGGAAAAAAACAACAATCAGTCTATTCATGCGAATGGGCACTAATCGTGCGGATGGAGTTAGTCCGTGCGAAGGGACTGATTCGTGCTCGAAATTTATTAAAGAGGAAGACTCAACGAACAGATGCGGATACTTAGTCTTCATTTTACTCTCGAGTTCCCAAGTAAACTCAACGCCACATTTTCCTTCCCATCGTACCTTAACTATGGGAATTCGACTGCGCCTTAGTTGTTTGATCCATCGGTCCATGATTTCAACTGGTTTTTCCACAAAGTGTAAGGTCTCGTTGATTTGAAGATCTTCGAGTGGAACTTGAAGTCCTTCTTTAGCTAAACACTTCTTCAGATTTGACACATGAAACATTGGATGGACGTTGTTGAGTTCTTGAGGTAAATCCAGTCGATACGCTTCCTTGCCAATCCTTTCGAGAATCTTGAAATGACCTACATAGCGAGGATCGAGTCTTCCTTTCTTACCAAAACAAACTACTCCTTTCGAAGGGGATACCTTTAGGAGTACATAATCACCAATGTTGAATTCCAAGGGCTTGCGCCTCTTGTCAGCGTAACTCTTTTGTCGGCTTCTAGCTTTGAGCAAGTTGTCGTGAATCTGCAAGATCTTGTTCGTCATCTCTTGTATGAGCTCGGGACTGGTAATTT
Organism: Helianthus tuberosus; assembly: GCA_030545235.1. Taxonomy (NCBI): domain Eukaryota; kingdom Viridiplantae; phylum Streptophyta; class Magnoliopsida; order Asterales; family Asteraceae; genus Helianthus; species Helianthus tuberosus. Next base: position 29,967,404 of record CM060424.1, on the reverse strand, counting down.
GAGCTTCTCCGATCTCATGCTAACAAATAGGTGAACGACACTTATGACCATACAATGCTTCGAATGGTGCCATTTGAATATTTGTGTGATAACTGTTATTGTACGAGAATTGAAACAATGGCAAGTGCATATCCCGGTTACCACCAAAATCGATTACACAAGAACGAAACATATCCTCAAGAGTTTGGATAGTGTGCTTAGTTTGACCGTCAGACTGAGGATGGAAAGCGGTACCAAGATTAAGATAAGTACCAAGAGCGGTTTGAAAAGTTTGCAAGAGACGCGAGGTAAAAGGACCGTCACGGTCTGAGATGATGTCAATGGGGATACCATGACGACAATTGACTTCATTCGTATAGACCTGAGCTAATTTCTCAACTCTGTAATCTTCACGAATGGGGAGAAAGTGGGCGAATTTGTTCAATCAATTGATGATTACCCAAATGCTATCATGGCCAGATGAAGTACGAGGGAGTTTGGTAATAAAGTCCATAGCGATACTCTCCTATTTGCAGACTGGAATTTCTGGTTGTTCAAGTAAGCCAGAGGGACGTTGATGTTCAGCTTTCACCTTTGAGCATGTGAGACACTTCGAAACAAAGGAGGCGACATCCTTCTTCATGCCAGGCCACCAATAAGACTTACGAAGATCGTGGTACATCTTGTCGGCTCCAGGATGAAGAAAGTAGCGAGTCTTGTGTGCCTCCTTCATTAGGAGTTCACGAAGGTCATCACGATTTGGTACCCAAACGCGATCGAGATAGTAAAAATACCATCGAATTTGGTTACGAGTTGATCTTTAGCACCTCATTTCATCTCGTTGTAGAGGTTACCCTCATTAACAGATGAGTATTGTGTTTCACAAATGCAGTTTCGAAGATCGTCCACGAGTTGGAAACAACGAATACCCTTCACATGAGTTTTTCGACTAAGAGCATCGGCCACGACATTCGCTTTACCTGGTTGGTAGCGAATCTCGCAGTTGTAGTCGTTTTACAACCCCACCCATCGGCGTTGACGCATGTTGAGTTCCTTTTGGTTGAAGATGTGCACTGAAGGCTCTTATAGTCGGTGAAGACCACACACTTAGTACCATAAAGGTAGTGTCGCCATATCTTCAACGGAAAAAAAATGATCCAAGTTCAAGGTCGTGGGTAGTGTAGCTTTTCTCGTGTATCTTGAGTTATCTCGACTCGTAAGTGATAACCTTGTCTCGTTGCATGAGGACACAACCAAGACCTTGGTTAGAGGCATCTCAATACATGATGAAATCGTCATTTCCGTCGAGAAGAACGAGAATAGGAGCATTGCAAAGCATGTTCTTAAGTGTTTGAAAAGACTCCTCTTGCTTGGGACCCCAGACAAAAGGTCTATCTTTTTTAGTCAAGGAAGTAAGAGGAACGATGATTTTTGAAAAGTTAGAGATGAATCGACGATAAGACCCGTCAATCCAAGGAATGAACGTATTTTAGACGGAGATTTAGGTGCAATCCAGTTCTTCACAGCTTCGATCTTCCCGGGATCAACATGAATACCCTTCTCGTTTATGACGTAACCAAGGAATTGAACCTCTTTTAGCCAAAATTCACACTTGGAGAATTTGGCGTAAAGTTGTTCGGTTCGTAGGAGTTCAAGGATAAGACGCAAGTGTTGCTCGTGCTCTTCTTGGGTCTTGGAATAGATAAGAATATCGTCTATGAAGACGATCACGAAACGGTCTAAGTAAAGCTTGCATACTCGGTTCATCAAAGCCATGAAGACCGCATGTGCGTTGGTCAAACCGAAAGGCGTGAGCACGAACTCGTAATGACCGTATCGCGTACGAAAGGCGGTTCTTGCGATATCTTCTTCGAGAACTCGAAGTTGATAATAACCGGAACGAAGATCGATTTTAGAGAAGCAAGTCGCGCCTTGAAGTTGATCGAAAAGGTCGTCGATGCGAGGAAGAGGATAACGATTTTTGATGGTGAGTTTGTTAAGCTCACGATAATCGATGCACATTCTAATCATCTACTTGTACATTTTAATCCGTACAACAATACTGACCAATACAATTATCAAAACGTCGACAAATGAGTAGGTCATCACAGTACCTTTGGATTTTTTTTAAAACATTATAGTTTATAAGATATGACAAGAATACGTAAAATAATTATAAGTTTGTTGTGGAAGGGGATAAGTGCAACTAATTATCCATAATTTTGTTAAAATAAAAGGATTTAAGTGTAATAATATGAGAGACTAAAATATAATTAGTGTTTAAAAGACCAAGTTACCCTCATTTTAGGGGTGTTTTTATAAATAATCAGGGAAGAAGTTCTTATTTTTTAAGTATCTTAAAATAGGGATGAGCAAATCTAGATCCCGTCCCGATCCCGAATTTCTCCAAAACTGGGTACCAATACTCATACCGAAATATGTCGGTACGGTTCGGTATCAGTATTGTATCGGTACGGTAGCGGTATTTGAAGGTAAAATTCGGTATTTTACCGGTACCGTACCGAACCGGTACCGATCCCGAAAATACCAATACCGAAAACGCCAAAAAGTGGATACCGTTTCCGGTACCGAAAAAATTCGATACGGTATTTTCGGGATCAGGATTGGGACGGTATCGGGACGGGATCGGGATTTGATACCAAATGCTCATCTCTATCTTAAAATAGTCCACTCTCATGCATTATAATATATCTCATGCATTATAATATAATATAGATAATAATAAGATAAACTTGAATAGTTAAGTTTCCTTTAAAATTATAGGCGTTCGATATACAAAAATTTATAAACCAGTGACATTTATTTTGTATTTTAATTCTGATAATCATCATGCTACGCCTAAAAGTCTCATTTTGCAAGCTAACTAAACATAGATCAATCATTAGGTAGAGAAAGTTTTACAAAGTTATGTAGTCTTGTGGGGAGATAGATGATTTTCACTTTGTATAAATTAGTTGTCTCACATTAAAATAGCGTGATCAACGCTAATCATATTACAATTAATCACTCTTGGTGTTCATACACAATTCTAGACATGCTTCACGAACATTGTAGATTTTATTATGGTTATCAACTAAAATAGATTAGGTTTTCTTACCGTATAACACACCTATATAAAAGATATAAACATATACATACATCAAATTATCAGGGTTTTTTTTTCAAAACGAATACATCCAAAAGGAAACCCTCTGAAATAATCAACTAATAATTCTTGAAGATGATGAACATATACATCAAGTTATCTATCTTTTTTTGGAAACCTGAATTGACAACCAATCAGAAGTGTGACATCCTTCTCTCTGCAACAACCAGATATGTAGACATAACCACACACTCTCGATAGTTTTCTGTTAAGGTTTCTTCAGCTGATCACTGATCACTAGTATTGTTCCAAAAGTTTGGTTGGATTGGTGCTTGTGAAACATTCCAGATTGAGAATTTGAGATGGCGGCTGAATAGGAAATGACTTTAGCACTAATTATTTTTGGTTGAAGTTTTGACCAACTGACCCGATATATTGTCTTTTTTTTTAACGACAACTTTCATCACACGAAACAAACACCAACGGTAGCGATCTGCTAGCTGGGCAGAAGCTACACAAACAGGAAGAAACAAAACGAAAATTACAACTCAAAGGATCTCCACTTGACCACTCTAGAGACAAGGATTTAGAGCGATAATTAATACACAAGAAGCTAAAATATTTGATATCTCCCGTAATTTTCTTGATCTTAACTAGCGTACAAAGAAGATAAAATTGTTTGTTGCGAGCCATCCAAAAACACCAACAGGCAATCAAAACAACGGTTGGAGAATCTTCCTTCTGTGACCTGGCCTTGGATGTGCTTATGAATGTAAAAAAATCATGGACCAAGAATGAAAACATGGGGGGAATTTTGCACCACTTACTAATCTCATTCCAAATGACCGAATCCACAAAGCATGCAGAGAACACATGTTCGGTTTAGCAACAAATTTACACAACATGTAGGTATTCGGCCCCATGTAGACATACACACTAAAGGGGTGCCCGCACCATGCTGCGGGTAACACGGAAACTGGTTGTAATACCCCCAAAACCTTAGAATTTGAAAGTGTTTAACTAAATAATTGGCTTGCCAATTAAACAAGATTTTAATTGACTAATTAAATGGGTCAAGGCGTAAGGAAAAGTTAGAGTTGATAAGCTCATGCTTATGGGTATAAAAAGGCATGGAAACCCTAATTTACCATTTCCCACCTTCATCTCACCATAATCTAGAGAGAGAAAGTGGGGTCTTAGAGAGAGAGTGAAAGTAAGGTGAAGAAGGCCAAGAATCGAAGGTGCAAGGCTTGGAATCGATTGAGAATCATCACAACAACATTTTGGCCAAGAATCAGGTAAGAATAGACTTCCAAATCTCTGTATTGGTGAAACTTGTGTTATATGGGAAAACTTGGGGTTTTATCCCAAAGGTCAGATGTTTACGTGTTCATGGTGTTAAAACCATAGATCTTGCACCTTGGAAGTTAAACAAACTTTTAAGAGGTAAAGCATTTCAATTTTACGTTGAAAACACGCTTGATGGCCTAAAATAAATGAATCTCCAACCAGCGACACCGGAACATTCATCCATCGACACTCAACGGGGTGGTTAGGGAAGAAAGGCACCGATTTCAAGGTCTACCTAAGGTTGGTGACACACAGCGCCAACGACACTCAAGAAAGTCAGTCGCCACCACAGATGTGGTGACACTGCCGAGCAACATTGCCATCGATTTGCTAAAAGTCCTAATGTAAGTTAGGTGATAATGCCTAGCGAAACTAAGTTGAGTTACCTTGTCACCAGCAAAAGTGACCTTGCAACATTGTCGTAGACAATGTCCTAGCGACACTGTTGACGACACTATGCCCTGGCAACACTATCTAGCGACAATACATAACTTGACTAGTTTTCGCATGTTACCTTTTATTCATAGCGTTTGATATTTGGTCTAGCCTAGTCACCAACTTGAAGTAGTTAGCCATAATCATGTGAGCTTCTAGACCCCTCTTAGATTACTGTTTTAGGGCGGTGTGCATATTCACCAATTATTTCAAAAGCAAAGTATTATGTTTATAATACGTTTATCAATAATATATACTTCTCTTAGAAAATTATGTAAACTAGCGGGATTTCCCCGAGAGCTGCGGCTGTAATTCAATCGGTATCAGTTCGGTTTGTTATGCAGAGTAATTTGGCAACATGATACCAATACTCGGTATAGTAATTGAAAAAGAAATTAACTCGTGTTTTACATTGACCGAAAACAATCAAAATGAACACCGACACCGATGTTATTCGAACGATATTGATGGTTTCAAATAGTCATGATACTGGTACCGATATTCATTTATTATTGTAGACAAAGTTGTATAAATAAAAAATTATAGAGACCGCAAACCATAAAAATGAATAAAGGTACCGGTACTGATGTTGTTCGGTATGGTACTGTAGCAATACAACAAGTTTGAGAAAAGTGTGTATCCATATACATAAGTTTGAGAAAACCATTGTTTGTGTTATGAACCTCCGATATCATTGCTTATGCAAGTTCTACTTAACTAACATAAGCGTATAATGCATACTCTCATGAATTGTTGTTCAAATGCTTGAAGAATGTTTATGATTAGTTGCTACTTTGCGTGATTGAAGGTTTTTCAAATGTGTTTATTGTGTTACTTTTCCAATAAGTTGTGGGCTTAAATAACATTATGTCACTTACATGAGTTTAGTCCATATTTATCACATAAACATAAGTATATCTTTTGTTCTTCTTTGAAAGGTTTTAGGTGGCTATTAGGCGTTTATCATCTATATTCCCAAAGAATACTAGGTTTAGGTAGTCTTAAGGGGAGTCTCATCTAGTACCATGCTTTATGTATAGAAAAAGATCCGAGTATAATTTCATACCTTTCTTGATTGGTTGTCTTACACATTTATTTGCTTTATTATCGGTTTCTTTAGTTTAATTATTAGTAGCTATTGTGTCCACGTATTGATATACGGTTCTTACAAACAAGCTATATTATTATCTGATAGGTACACTTTCATATGGTATGCGTAAGTCCATAGGTGAAAACCGTTATTAAAACTTAATTATGTAAAAATCTTTACACACATCACGAACATATATATCAATCAAGTTATCAACTTTTATTCAAAACCTGGATAGACAACAAATCAGAAGAAGACTAGGGATCCTTCTCCCTCCTCAAAACAATGACCTCAAACCTATATTAGACATCAACAATTAGCTCGAGTACGAGTACACCACCAACCACTCAGGTCTATCAAAAGCTTATAATATGTTTTGTTTATAATTAGAGGCGAATCATGCGGGTGTATTTTGCATTGATATATTTGTCATCGTAGGAAATCTACCAAACTAGGGAAGCTAAAAGTACATTTAACTTAATCTAGAATACGATAAGATTGTAAGAATTCATGACATTTTATTGAATCGGTTTCCTTTAATGTTTGTGATTCGACCTTTTTCCAAAATTGTTTGTGGATATCTAAACCTTTTATAAATGTTTTAAACTTCTTATGCAAAAAATGTTTTACTAAACTTATTATGCAAATATACGCGTCGTCGCGTCCTGACAGTTTAAGTATTGTTTATGGATGTATAACCTTTTTATAAATGTTGAATACATGTTATGTAAGAAATATTTTATGAAATGTGAAATGCAAGTAATGTGAATGATCATCCTACTCAATCTCTAATTGTCTTACGGGGGCTCTGATTAACACGAGACCTCTGATCATTCTACGAGGCCTTTTGTCCGAGGAGACCTCTGTTTTTCCTACGTCGAGAGCTTTGTTTGTTTGAAATTGACTTTGTATATATGTTAGTTTTGAAACTTGGAACTTTTGAAACTCTTATACTGATTTTTTTTTGTAAACTAAAGACTTCTAAATAAAAAAAACATGTTTTATTACCATCTAGTTGTGTATTGGGAAAAATTCGCTCAAATGTAACCTTTTATTTTTCTATCTTGTACGTGAGCTTAGGGATAAGACATGAAAGAGTGCTTAAGAGTTTGAAAATGCCTTTTGTAACAATATATGTAACAAACTTAAATTGTAGTTCATTGGATTCATGTAATGATTTTGGTACTCTTTGATTTCTATATAAGTAACACTTCAATTCTAACCTGATCAGTAGGGTGTTACAGTCATAAACACATTAATATAACCTTGTATTGATGCAACCTACGTAAAACCCGAAGAACGAACATGAAAACTTGATCAAGTCAAACCTTAATTCCTATTGAAATACACACATAATGCTATCAAAAAATATTCTGCTTATGCTTAAACTTGTTAATGGCATGAGCATATTTATTATATATGTGTGTGTTCTTATGTTGAGGCCTAAGAATTCACATCCACACATTACTCATGCAACCAACCAAACTTTAGAATAATCTTGAAATCCTTTGATTAAGTTGTTCTTGACCAACTCACTGTCATCCCAAGCCAATCACTTATATGATTGCATCATGCATTTTTTGGTTACTTTCTGTTAGTCATTCTAATCATAAAACGGTTTGGCCATTATTTACTTATTATTGTGTACTGGGTCAAAACAATTATTATGTGTATAATGTAAGTATGGGCTTGAGGCCACAAAAACACTATGAGTCAGGTTGTAAATTTAAAGTCCATTAGGTTTGGGTTGTTAGATATGTTGCATGGGATCAAAAGGATGCGACAGTTGTTAAAAACTGATTCTGAATTGGTGCATCTCCTTAGTCGTAACGTATCGCCTTGTATATAGGGTGGCAAGTAATGATTCTGTAATTATCACTTTAAATTCAAATCAAAGTTTGTTCTTGTTATTTTTGTGTTTTTTTCCGACTGATTGTGGGTGCTGTTGTTCATGCATATATTGAATAACATGGTGGATTGATATGAAGATTCTTGGTCTGAAACCGACACTATTCCTGGCAAAAGTGGTATTAGAGCCAATGGCTCCGAATCATACCTTGATTCCGGATGACACAAAGACTTATGGTAGTGGTGGCGGAAGGTTTGTAAAAACAGGCACTTCAGGGTTTGTGAATGGGACATTCATGAATGGGGATGAAGCCGGAGATTATAATGTAATTTTTATTGAAAGAAGACGTGACCGGGGAAATGATAGAGACATCAGGGTCAAAATTTCCTTGCAGACCATATCAGAATGGCATTGGAAAAAGATGTTTTTAACAATAAGACAAAGAGACCGGTAGGGAGACCGGAGAAACAAAGGGTTTGATGCTATATTTGTGATGAAGTTGGTCATATTGCGACGATTTTCCCACGTAAGTATGTTCATGTGAATCTATCTCTAGATAACACTGATTATATGGTTACTTGAACCGATAGGGGGAAATGAATTATATTTGGTACGTTGATCCTAAAGCAAAACAACACATGTCCTGTAATAGGAACGTGTTCAGAAATTTCAAACGAAATGTTAAGATCAAGGAAAACTTTTGTTTTCATTCATGGTATTGGGGAAGTAAAGGTACCGGTGGGGTCATAATGGAAACAATAGCATGTATAAGTTACGTACCAAAGATACTTAGTTTGGAACAACATTTGTTCTAAGGCATTGAAACATTTGTTAATGGGGGATAGATGCATGTTGAGAAGGATGCTTGAAAGGATAAACAAAAATTTTTATGTGTTTGAGAAAAGTGAAGTAGAACTTGAGGAAGATTTTATAGATAAGTTTTATGATCGCTTAAACGAACCAATCACATACAAAGGGAAAGGAAACTTCTAACATGCATTAAAGAGCAATATGAAATGGAATTTGAGAAACAAAGAAAGGGAAAGAATTCGAAGACTCTTCATGAAGTTCCAAATGAAGATGATGAAAAGAATGAACAAGTCTCGAATGAAAGGTATTTCAAAAAGGAAAAAAAACAACGTAAGTTTGGCTTATGCAAACAAAGATGTGGGCGAATCTTCAAACACCGAAACCAATACGAGGACATTTTGGAAAGTTGCATTGATTTCTAGGAACTCATCAAAATACATGAAAAAATAATGAAGCATAAACTTGCTTTCAGAATTGAATTTACTCGAATAATCACCTGGCTTATTCAAGATATTTGATTCTTTTCAAGAAGGATGAATTCCACCACAGGTCGCTGATGGAACGGAAGAGGATCTTATGAATATATACATGATTGTAAATAACGACGGTGGATTTGATCAAGTCACAAGTAAAGAAATATGGGAACTGAGAGCGTTGAAACTTGGACATATGTGGAGTGATGCAAATGAATTGAAGCTAATCTATGTCAAGTACTTGGATCTATTCGAATGGTCCTACTACATGATAAAGGGGAAAGTCAAGATGACGGAGGATGAACAAAAGGAGATTGATGAATGTCTTGAGTATAAAACCAATCAAGTAGGAAAAGGTAAATGAAGAAGACGTGTGCAAGAAAGCGTTAAAAACAAAGGCTTGGAAGGAGCAAAACATCAAGGAAGGCAACACAGCTCAATTCATAAAGGATGAAGACGGACCAGAAGAAGACATCATTATTATCATTGATGATTATGATGTTCGTGGAGCTTGAAGATCGAAGATACAAACCAATTTATGATTGGGGGTGATGTTAGTCATTCTAACCAATAAAAAGGGTTGGGCTTTATTTACTTCTTATTATATATTGGGTCAAAACAATTATTATGTATATTATGTAAGCATGGGCATGAGGCCACAAAAACATATGGGTCAGTTTGTATTTTAGAGTCCATTAGATTAGGGTTGTTAGATACTGTCACACCCCGACCACGTAAAACAACAAAACATGGCGGAAACATCGGGGAGTGTTGTAACAGAATTATTGTTTCATAACACATGGAAATTGAAATACTGTTTTATTGAATACACGAGTTACAATGTCTTGACAATCAAAGAAACATAATATAAATAACTAGTCTTGCATCTTTTATTGTCACTAAGGCCCATGTCCGCCTAAGTGTATCTTGATCAATCCTATGCTTCATTTCCTGAAACACATGTGAAAATAGGTACGTCAGCATAAAAATGCCGGCGAGTACATAGGTTTTGTGAAAATAAGATTCATGACTTCTGTTTAAGAAAATGTTTAGTCATGAACCTTGTAATTTGCTTTGTCTTTATAAATCATTTGAAAAACAATAAGTTCAGATGATACGTATAAATAAGAGAATAATGTATGGTTAAATGAATAACCATGTAAAATGAGTTTGTATAAGTTAAGTTGTTTGTAAAACAATGTATTGTGAAAAGTATGTTATTTGTATAAAATGTTATATGTCATAAACTGAAATGATTCAAATAACGCTACGATATGTAATACCATACAAACACTTATATATAGGAAGTACCAGCGGCGTATCCACCATGCTTGTATCATATTACACACGCCTCGTTAATTAATCACTTACTCAAACCAAACCAACAATGTAATAAGTCTATGTTTAAACCAATAGTCAAAAGTCCTTGTATAAACCGTGTCAAATGTTTATAGTCCAAAATTAGTCAAGTAATGTGTAACCAAAATGATATGTATGGTAAGTAAAATAAGACTACTTAAACCATAAGTAAAAATGTACAAAACAAAGTATTGAAGTAAAACTTGGTTTAAATCAAAGTTATGTTTTGTGTAGTAAATGCATGCTATACTGATATAAACATTTATGCGGTATTGTGAAAATTCATACATCCAAGCCTTGCGACAGTCGGATAACTATGTAAAAATGAGTTATCAAAAGAATATGTATTCGGATTCGGTCATTCCTTACGTCTAAACAAACCTGAGATTTCAGGAATGGGATTTGTCAAGTCCTATGGTACCACTACCTACTACCGAGCGGCGTAGCAAATGTTAATGAATGTATAGTATAGTTTAAACAAACCAAATGTCATACCAAAATGTAAGCATGTTTTATGAAGATAATGTACCTAGTATGCTAGAGTAAACATACAAGGTAGAGCTGTAAAACAATGTGTCCATATGTTACTGGAACATATGCAACAGAGATGCAATGTAAAATAATGTACTAAGTATGTACTAAATGGACATACGTAGCATAAAACATAATGAAATCATGTACTATAAATGTACTAATAAACATAGCAAGTATATGATGTGAAAACAGGAAAGCATGAAAGTAACAAGTAGGCACATGTGTTCCACCCCAAAACGTTTGGAAAACAGTAAAAGAGGGGTCTATGTACTCACTTGAGATTGCTCAGTAGTCCTTGAGTAACAACCAAACAATGCTAGAGATCGCGGATATCAAACGGCACCTAATATAGGTAACTATGTTAATAAACCGGACCTAAATCGGAAGATCTGATAGAATGAGGGTTCGTAAACCAAACGAGTATAGAGACTCGTGTCATATGGTTTAACAAAGCCTACATACTAATTGAAACCTTAATCTAAGTGCTTACGACCCATTACGACCCGTTTAGGTAGCTTATGCTACTTTAACGCGTCGTCCGCGTGAAATGCGTTCGGACCGCCTAACTAGTCCTATGACAAGTGTTATATGCCTAAACATGTTACATAATCAGTTATGTGACAAAAGTTTAGGTTACATATGCTTAATTACCAATTATACATGAAAAGGGTATTCTGGTAATTTACCTAAGGCATATAAACTACCTATCATACAACTACTTAAACGATGTGACCATTAGGTATAACCTCGGAAGGTTATTCCCTATATACTATGGACACCTAACGTATTTGGTCGGATCCTAATGATCGACCAAACTGGGTCGGGTTCGAAGGTATAAGCGATTTATCAGATCGCTTACTCTTACGACCCTAGACAACGTGGTAATCAGTAGGCATAGTCCCAAGGGACTATAACCATCGTGATTACAATCACGTTGCGAAGTTCAAACGAACTTCGCATTGACCATAAGCTGGTCAACGCTGAAAGTCAAACAAAGTTTGACTTTCGGATTCGAAAAGCAATAAAAGAACGAAAGAATACTTACGAAGGGTCCCCGAATGCTAATCCCGATCCAAGTAGCTCAGGTATGAAACAAAGGTTTCAACTTAGAGCTCCTCAAATCAGAATTCTAGTGGTTTTTGCAATGGGGGTGGATGGGTATATATAGTTTTCGGGTAACCGTTAAGATCGTTTCATGGAAACCGTGCTTTAATCGCATCCGTACAAGTGTCGGAACCTTATGGTGACTAAAATTGATCCTTATCAGCTGACTAAGCATGTGTGAATGTGTGGTGGAGGATTAAACAGCTGCAAACTGCTGTTAAATGCAGTTAATCTGGTCAGGAATGCGGACGCGGCCCGCTTCAGGATCACACAAGTCTCAGGCGGGCCGCCTGGCCTTGTCTGATCAGCCACAAGTTTCAGAAATGACAGTTTCAGCTCCTGCACGTGTTTAAGGCCATTCCCGACACTTCTAAGGCCCGTAAAGCCAACTTTAAGGCCCTAAAATGATGCCTAAACATTGTGGACATGAAACATGCTCAAAAATATGTCGGATGTTGGTTCGTTTGGTCGTACGAACGCGATGTTTGCTTAATTGCGACGGAATGCGCACAAGCGCGAAAAACGATCCAAATGACGCGACGAATGGATTTTTCTTATGCCGAACACTAAAATAAAATATTATAGTGCTTACATAAATTTTTGGATGTCCGGATGTATTCAGAACGTAAGATATGCGCGAAAGTGCAAACTTGTGCACTTTTTGACACTTTTAGTCCCTGAATGACCCAAAAGTTTATTTTAGCACACCGAACCCCTCAAAACTTATTTCTAAGTTATGTAAAGGTTATTTAAGGTATGTTAAGCCTATGTCACTATTCTGGAGTGTTTGTTGCATTAAACTGGTTATATTTACGCATCGGTGCGCGTATAACCTTCCAGAAAGCGATTTAGAGTTTGGAATTGAACAAAAATTGATATGTGCAAATGATACACATATTTTTACAAATCCCAAGTATGAAATATAATATTTCATTGGTTTGGTATTTGTTTGATGGCCGTGGAGGCACAGGTGTTACAGTCTCCCCTACTTTAGGAAATTTCGTCCCGAAATTTATTTAGAGGAAACTTGTGAGAGTTTAAAACATGAAGTTGAAAAGATCAAAAAACATTGGTTAGGGTTCTGAACTTCTAGTAACTTTAATAACATCATGTTTGCAATGTAAGAGGGATACTTATATACAAGTATATGAAGCGTCATTGGTGCGTCCACCGTACCTCCATTACATCGTTCTCATTTTGTTATTGTTGTCACTATCGGTTCTTACACATAATAAATCTTACTGTGGTTACTGTGCACTGAATCTCATAATTATGTACGCGTCCATAATTAGACAATTCCTTGCATAGTTCACCCAGTCTATTTTATAATGTGTAGAGGAAAACCAATGAACGAACCTATGATGAGTGTGACTAGACCGCCATAGAGTCCTTTTAATTAAATCAATAATGATCTAAATAGACTATCCAGGAGTCTGTTCAGCTACATCACTAGATGTCATTCTTTAACCAAATTGTGAATCAATCTTTTTGACTAGACCACCAAAACGTCTCTTATGAATCATGGAGTGGTACTATATAATCCAAGGGTCTTAACTATTACATAGAAGCCCATTAAGGATTTAAGATAGTACCTTTTGACTATTCTGCTACGAATCCCTCATATGAAGATATGAAAGATTCTGCGAGGATTTGGATAACGAATATCCAGAGTATACAAAAACACAAAAAAAATGCATAAAAGAAAACATAAGATGCATAAACACATAGTCACATAACCACAAAATTGTTTGTTAATTTGTCTTGTTAATTGCGTACATGCATTTAAAGTACAACAGGAATCCATCTCGTGGATTTCATTTGGCACTTTAAACATTTACAAGAATCTATCTATAAAGATAGAAAGATTTTTGAAAGAGAAATTCGATTTCGATTTTTTTTTTTTAAGGAACCGAAATGTTCGAATTCAGGTACATAAGGAATCCAATTAAGGACTCTGATTTGAATGATGATCATCCACAAGGGTCTAAATGTGAAGATAAAAAGATCCCATATGGATTTTAGAAGTTGAAGATGTTTTGAAACCTTGCACTGGATGTGCTTATGTCAAAACATGAAGTAAGAATGCTTATGAAGTTGAGATGCTTGATATGTCAAGGCGACATATGAAGCAGAATTTGAAGGTTAAGTCAATGTATGAGGAAAATATTTTTGAAAACTATGCATGGGGTTAAAAATGTTTTTGAAACCTTATATATAATACCTTTGAAATCATAAAGTAGGTGTATTAGATAGATATATTTACAAAAAAGTTTTAAAATTATGCGAGATGAATTTTTGAAATTATGTATAAGGTTTTTGAAAAACATGAATGATGCTTTTCGAAATCATGCACTTGATAAGAAAATGTACTGTGTTAATATTGCCTTCAGACTATACGAAATATTTTGAAATTAGGAAGGTTGGTTTTGATAACATGGCCAATGTTTTTTTTTTGAAATAACATAGACATTGCATTTAGAAAAATTGTTTTCAAACTATATGAAATGTTTTGAGATTATGAAGATTGTTTTTGAAATACTTGTACTGTATATGTTGAAAAATCAAAACGTAATGGATATGAGATTTGGAAATACCCTTACTTATTTAACCAAGGATTTAAAGGCACAGATGTGCAGAAGCATGATTACTCATAATGTCCCCTTATTTTCTGTACTTTGTTTCCTAAAGTGAAACGAGTACTTAAAATTTTTGAGGGAATCGTGAGCGATCATTTGAAAGAGAGAAATCACAAGAGTAGTTTGTAAGGAACATAGTTCCTTAATGCAGGTATCATAGGAAAATCATACACACATGTAACTATACTTGTATATCAGAATTTGTGAACAACGATTTATTTATAAACAAAACAGATTGTTTCACATTACAAGGAAACAAAAGAACAAAAGCATAAGACAGCAACATCTTCTAGTCAGCCAACTGCTCATCCATGGGTTGGATTTGCATTAGCAAGCTTTGGGCATTTGTTCCTGAAATGGCTCGTATCGCCACAGTTGTAGCAAGTACCAGACGGAAAACGAGCTTGAGTAGGGTTGACTTGGAGTTGAGTAGCAGCTTGGTTGATAGCAGTTTTGTTTTGGATGGCAAAGCGGCATATGTTAATCAGATGTCCCCACCGTCCACAGTAGGTACATTTGGAGCAGGGTATGAGGTTTAAATGATGACGGTTGCATCGCTTGCACCATGGGGCAGCTCCCAAGTACGGCTTCCTAGCTGGTGGCATCGCTACCTGGCTAGGTCCCGCCTGATTAGGTGTAACTGCTGCGGGTTTCCTTGAAGCCTTACGCTTCCTTGATTTTGGTGCTGGCTTGACTTCTGCTTCCTTTGGTGGTTCTTGAGTGACTTCATTGTCGAGACGAGAGGCTTCATTGTTGAGACGAGCCATGGCAATGCCTAAATCCACAGTCTTCTGAATCACTTCGCCTATTTGCTGGACAAATTTGGCTGTTCGCTCGGACATTTGACCAGTGCTGAGAGGAATAGACATTCTAGAAGAAAATGAAAGACATAGGAAGAAACGAGTGAAAGGTTATTGGAAAATCAATACAGAATGGTAACGAATGAAAATTGTGATCATTTGTTTGTTACCTAAGGCAAACAAATGAGATGGTGACAAATCAAAGTAAATGGGTCAAAAATAATGTATCGCGAAGACATGCTCTCCTATAAGTGAATACTCATCCCAAGAATTCCCAGGTAAGCACAACTGGTCTCGCGTCTGATGAGATGTATACGAAGTGCTTGCCTAGACAGAAAACCCAGAATACAGGCATTCACCCTTCCAGTTTGCACGTGTTCACATTATTTAAAACCCAAAACCTTGACGAGGTTTTGAAAATTCAAAGGGGTTCAAAACCATATAATAGAGAGTTCAAAACCTTACAATAGAGGGTTCAAAACCTAGTAATCAATCATCCTAGAACAGATGATTAGTTTTCAAAGCGGTTTTGAATTTTATGTTCTTGTTGAGGTTGTCACCTAAGGATAGGTGACAGTATTGTTTTATGACTAAACGCAAGTAAACTCGCGTTAGGGTCCTAGAAAGGTTATAGACTAGGTCAAAGTATTACTAATAACCTAATTCCCTATAACCATGAGCTCTGATACCAACTTTTCTGTCACACCCCGACCACGTAAAACAACAAAACATGGCGGAAACATCGGGGAGTGTTGTAACAGAATTATTGTTTCATAACACATGGAAATTGAAATACTTTTTTATTGAATACACGAGTTACAATGTCTTGACAATCAAAGAAACATAATATAAATAACTAGTCTTGCATCTTTTATTGTCACTAAGGCCCATGTCCGCCTAAGTGTATCTTGATCAATCCTATGCTTCATTTCCTGAAACACATGTGAAAATAGGTACGTCAGCATAAAAATGCCGGCGAGTACATAGGTTTTGTGAAAATAAGATTCATGACTTCTGTTTAAGAAAATGTTTAGTCATGAACCTTGTAATTTGCTTTGTCTTTATAAATCATTTGAAAAACAATAAGTTCAGATGATACGTATAAATAAGAGAATAATGTATGGTTAAATGAATAACCATGTAAAATGAGTTTGTATAAGTTAAGTTGTTTGTAAAACAATGTATTGTGAAAAGTATGTTATTTGTATAAAATGTTATATGTCATAAACTGAAATGATTCAAATAACGCTACGATATGTAATACCATACAAACACTTATATATAGGAAGTACCAGCGGCGTATCCACCATGCTTGTATCATATTACACACGCCTCGTTAATTAATCACTTACTCAAACCAAACCAACAATGTAATAAGTCTATGTTTAAACCAATAGTCAAAAGTCCTTGTATAAACCGTGTCAAATGTTTATAGTCCAAAATTAGTCAAGTAATGTGTAACCAAAATGATATGTATGGTAAGTAAAATAAGACTACTTAAACCATAAGTAAAAATGTACAAAACAAAGTATTGAAGTAAAACTTGGTTTAAATCAAAGTTATGTTTTGTGTAGTAAATGCATGCTATACTGATATAAACATTTATGCGGTATTGTGAAAATTCATACATCCAAGCCTTGCGACAGTCGGATAACTATGTAAAAATGAGTTATCAAAAGAATATGTATTCGGATTCGGTCATTCCTTACGTCTAAACAAACCTGAGATTTCAGGAATGGGATTTGTCAAGTCCTATGGTACCACTACCTACTACCGAGCGGCGTAGCAAATGTTAATGAATGTATAGTATAGTTTAAACAAACCAAATGTCATACCAAAATGTAAGCATGTTTTATGAAGATAATGTACCTAGTATGCTAGAGTAAACATACAAGGTAGAGCTGTAAAACAATGTGTCCATATGTTACTGGAACATATGCAACAGAGATGCAATGTAAAATAATGTACTAAGTATGTACTAAATGGACATACGTAGCATAAAACATAATGAAATCATGTACTATAAATGTACTAATAAACATAGCAAGTATATGATGTGAAAACAGGAAAGCATGAAAGTAACAAGTAGGCACATGTGTTCCACCCCAAAACGTTTGGAAAACAGTAAAAGAGGGGTCTATGTACTCACTTGAGATTTCTCAGTAGTCCTTGAGTAACAACCAAACAATGCTAGAGATTGCGGATATCAAACGACACCTAATATAGGTAACTATGTTAATAAACCGGACCTAAATCGGAGGATCTGATAGAATGAGGGTTCGTAAACCAAACGAGTATAGAGACTCGTGTCATATGGTTTAACAAAGCCTACATACTAATTGAAACCTTAATCTAAGTGCTTACGACCCATTACGACCCGTTTAGGTAGCTTATGCTACTTTAACGCGTCGTCCGCGTGAAATGCGTTCGGACCGCCTAACTAGTCCTATGACAAGTGTTATATGCCTAAACATGTTACATAATCAGTTATGTGACAAAAGTTTAGGTTACATATGCTTAATTACCAATTATACATGAAAAGGGTATTCTGGTAATTTACCTAAGGCATATAAACTACCTATCATACAACTACTTAAACGATGTGACCATTAGGTATAACCTCGGAAGGTTATTCCCTATATACTATGGTCACCTAACGTATTTGGTCGGATCCTAATGATCGACCAAACTGGGTCGGGTTCGAAGGTATAAGCGATTTATCAGATCGCTTACTCTTACGACCCTAGACAACGTGGTAATCAGTAGGCATAGTCCCAAGGGACTATAACCATCGTGATTACAATCACGTTGCGAAGTTCAAACGAACTTCGCATTGACCATAAGCTGGTCAACGCTGAAAGTCAAACAAAGTTTGACTTTCGGACTCGAAAAGCAATAAAAGAACGAAAGAATACTTACGAAGGGTCCCCGAATGCTAATCCCGATCCAAGTAGCTCAGGTATGAAACAAAGGTTTCAACTTAGAGCTCCTCAAATCAGAATTCTAGTGGTTTTTGCAATGGGGGTGGATGGGTATATATAGTTTTCGGGTAACCGTTAAGATCGTTTCATGGAAACCGTGCTTTAATCGCATCCGTACAAGTGTCGGAACCTTATGGTGACTAAAATTGATCCTTATCAGCTGACTAAGCATGTGTGAATGTGTGGTGGAGGATTAAACAGCTGCAAACTGCTGTTAAATGCAGTTAATCTGGTCAGGAATGCGGACGCGGCCCGCTTCAGGATCACACAAGTCTCAGGCGGGCCGCCTGGCCTTGTCTGATCAGCCACAAGTTTCAGAAATGACAGTTTCAGCTCCTGCACGTGTTTAAGGCCATTCCCGACACTTCTAAGGCCCGTAAAGCCAACTTTAAGGCCCTAAAATGATGCCTAAACATTGTGGACATGAAACATGCTCAAAAATATGTCGGATGTTGGTTCGTTTGGTCGTACGAACGCGATGTTTGCTTAATTGCGACGGAATGCGCACAAGCGCGAAAAACGATCCAAATGACGCGACGAATGGATTTTTCTTATGCCGAACACTAAAATAAAATATTATAGTGCTTACATAAATTTTTGGATGTCCGGATGTATTCAGAACGTAAGATATGCGCGAAAGTGCAAACTTGTGCACTTTTTGACACTTTTAGTCCCTGAATGACCCAAAAGTTTATTTTAGCACACCGAACCCCTCAAAACTTATTTCTAAGTTATGTAAAGGTTATTTAAGGTATGTTAAGCCTATGTCACTATTCCGGAGTGTTTGTTGCATTAAACTGGTTATATTTACGCATCGGTGCGCGTATAACCTTCCAGAAAGCGATTTAGAGTTTGGAATTGAACAAAAATTGATATGTGCAAATGATACACATATTTTTACAAATCCCAAGTATGAAATATAATATTTCATTGGTTTGGTATTTGTTTGATGGCCGTGGAGGCACAGGTGTTACAGATACGTTGCATGCGATGGTTATCAAACATCCATTTTCAATCGTGCGTCTCCTTAGTCGCAATGTATTGCCTGGTATATATGGTCACATGAAATGGTTCACTTAACAGGTCTAGGGTAGTATTTATTTCCTGCAAGTTCTTGATTGTAATCAGTGTTTTTTTAATCGAAGAAAGAGTCAGAACAATTGTTTGTTCAAATCTGCAATGTTTGTGTTTGTTTAATCTGGTATTGTGAGGGTTTCTTCCAACAGTTGGTATCAGAGCCCTAGGTTCAAACCTGGTTTGTTGAAAGAGATAGAAAGGACTGATTCTTGAGTGATCAGCAGCAAGTCAATCGTATGTTAAGTCAAGAAAAGCAATTTTTATTTGAGCAAGATATTGAAGCAAGAAGGCATCAAGTTAAAGCACGAGACAGCAAGATATAGAAGCAAGAAACAACAAGAAAATAGCAAGAGATTGCAAGAAAAGCAAGTTACAACAGGTAGCAAGAAAGAAAAAAAGCAAGATTCAAAGAAGAAAGAAAGAAAGTGAAGAATGGCGATGGTACAAGCAAAAGATGCAGGTTCGATGTCTTACCAAGTTCCGACCTTGACTGCAACTAACTATCCGGTATGGGCAATCAAGGTTAAATCCATCTAGGATGCACATGGTCTTTTGGAGACGATCGAACCGAGGGCATTAGGTGTAGACCCAGACTCGAATAAATCAAAACAAGGGCTCGCCTTCCTATTTCAAGCCATACCGGAGGAAATGGTGTTGCAAATGTCGAGTCACACGGACCCGAAGAAAGTGTGGGATGGATTAAAAACACGATACTTGGGTGTCGATCGAGTGAGGGCGGCTCGAATTTCAACATTGAGAAGAGAGCTTGAGGGTTTGCGGTTGAAGGACGGAGAACTCGTTGATGATGGTGCTTCTAAGGTGAGCAGATTGGTTTCAAAGTTGAGGGGTCTCGGGCATGAAATTCAAGAAGAAGAAATGGTAAGAAGGCTACTTGATGCAATGCCAAAGTCCTATCTTCAAATTGTAACTTCAATTGAGCAATGCTTCGATTTGGACTCAATGCTCTTTGATGAAGCGGTTGGAAGACTTAATGTGTCTGAAGAACGACGAAAAAGCCATGATGAAAAGGAAGAAGAGCAAGGCAAACTTTTGATGGATGAACAAAAGTATGGTGAACATGATGGAAGAGGAAGAGGTCGTGGAAGAGGCTATGGTAGAAGTGAAAGAGGTCGAGGAAGAGGCTCGGGTCAAGGTGTTAAGAGTGGATTTAGATGCTACAAGTGTGGATGTCACAGCCCCCAATCCCACCCCGGGAGCGGGAGCCGCGAGCCAGTAAGATGGTATCGGTGTTTATTAATTTGGCAGCGGAAAGTTTCATCAGGACCGTAGTTAGGAAATATTTTTTTCAGAATTAAACACCAAAATGTTTAAAATATATAAATGGGATCAAACCCGAGTTTTTCAGATAATACATTTATAATAACAAGTGGGACAAAACCCGATTTTTCATTTGTAATATGTTTATAGGGATAAACCCTAATTAAAAAAAAACAAACAATTCTCCTTTTTATTTAGGTAACTTTTATAGCCACTTTTCTAAGCCTTCAGTGCTCTCCAGCTGGTTTTTATTGGCTTCACACTAAGTTACCTGAAACGCGTTTTAAAACATTTTATCAGCAAGAAATACTGGTGAGTCCATCTCAGTTTAATCAAAACAGTTTTATCAGTTTACAGCATTGAGGGCAACCCGCAATTACATTTGCTTAATCTAATCAATTACTCAATCAGTATTGTCAACCCGACTTGTGGGTCATATTACTCATTGGGTAACTCTTTGTCCAAAGGTAACGTCTTACAAATTTTGTATACAAAACCCCAACATACCGGCAGCAATTGTAGACTTACAAATACTCAATTACTGTTAAGTATAATTTGAAACAATTGAGGTTTTGGTAAAACATTTTGACTCACAAAAATATATTTGCAAAAAGGTGACAAAAAGAAGATGTACTCACATTTGTAGATTTAGGTATTCCTACAGGCTTCCTGGTAATATTATAGCTTCCTGATAATAATATAGTTTCCTGGTTAGTTTAAACAATGCACATGTGTTAGTAAAATAACCCAAATTGCATTAACCGTACAACTCGAGACAGAACTCCAATGACTGAGTCAGGCAAGGCCTTGACATGCATTATGGAGTCCTAAATCAATCGGGTGTAACACGAGACAGAATTCCAACATTTGAGTCAGGCAGAGCCGACATGCGTCACGGAAATCCTAAATCGATCGTGTAGGGTAATAGCAGAGTTATAGTACTTACAACGTGGCAGAGCTCGCTTGTTAGGGGGTATTTGACTATAGTTTTAGCCTATAGATGTTGAGAGAGAAATTAGAGGAAATGAACAAGTTGAAATGCCGTCTTCTGCTCCTTTTATAGCTGATCCGGCAGTCTGTCACGCCCCGCGACGGACTCCTCTTCATCTTTCGTGCCCCGAGAAAGCCCCGGAGGCGGCGATAGGGTTGCAGAGTCACGAGGTAGTGTCGACACGTGTCTTGACACATGGCATTCAGAGTGTCCGCCAAGCAACAGGCTGTCGCGCCCCGCGACGGCTTTGTCTTCGTCTGTCGCGGCCCTCGAGCGACTCTTGAATCTTGTTTTTCTTGATTTTTACAAGCACAAAGGTATTTCGGGTTTCTTGTATACGGGATGTATTTGGGAGCATTTAGGGTCGTTTCTCGAGGGTTGTTACATCCTCCCCACCTTGTTTTAAATCTCGTCCTCAAAATTTGGGATATGATATCTTCTTAGGGTTACGTCCCGTCTTTAGTAAAACAGCATATCAAGGTGTTTGAAAATAGAATCTAAAGATAAAATATAAAGGTATCATAGGATAATTGGAGTTCAGTGGTTCCAAAAATTTGTTTCAGGAGTCGATGTTGACTGAACGAGATGAAATGATACAATCATCAAGGTGACTGAGTTTCACAAATCAAAACAGAGATTTGATAGGCATAAAATTCGAAATGCAATCAATAGGATTTTGATGTCAGAAGAGAACTTACTTTGATTGTCAATTGAGGAAGACTCTGAATTAATAATCTAAATTGAAAATAGAAGTATGAAAAATGATTTGTCCACTATCAAACTAGAAATCAGTGACATTTATTTGAATAGCAGGGATACACCGAAAATACAATAGAATTTAGTGTATCATTGTCCTGATACATAATTGTATCAAGACTACTTGAATGATGAGTTGAACGAAATACGTGTGAATTAATATGTTTAGGGTTTATGATTAGCTCAAGCTATGAAATTATACAGACACCACAAGGTGTTGTAATGATTGAAAGAATTCGATGATTACGATGACTGAACGAATTCACTGTTCTCGAAATCAATTGAAAGTTTCAATGAAGTGAATCTGGATATTCAAATGATAGGATTTTCAAGTGAAGGAATAAATGAATATCCATTGATCAATGATGAAAGAAATGTTAGAGGTACATTGGAATAGGGATTTAGCTACCGTTATCTTAACAAAATTTGTATTAAGACTGGTTTAGGATAAAAATAACAGAACATAGATAAATCTGTACCTCAGATGTAAAAATGAAATGAGTTCAAGTTTCAAAGGGAAACGCCACCGCAAGGTGTCGTGTTTTAACAAGTGATTCATTGGAGTTGAAGACTTTGAACAAGTTTACTATGATTTAGAAAATTGAGATTATCTCGAATATGATGATCACAATTCATCATATGGGATTTCGAATCGAATGTATATTGTGAACAACTTCAAACAATTGAGCTTGGTTTGGACATATTCCAACAATGGATATACGTATTAACAATAAATGAAATCCGGTAAGTAACTTTGAAAAGGAAAGGAGTTTTCCAAGAAATCTGTTGACCTGATATCAAAAGTCAACGTTGTTGCAATCATTGCGACTGTAAAAAACGAGTATAACAAAATAAGATCCGAACTCGTGAATAAAAGATCTTTTGAAATGAAATCATATGCGTAACAAGCAATGCATGTACGACATAGGAATTTGTCAAGAGATGAGATAGATGAGTGTTAGTCTTTATGAAAGAAAGATAAGGACCTTTTAATATAAAACTTTGATCGGAATCGAAAGTCAACTAATACTTTAGTACAGGCAAAACGTACGGATGCTTAAGTTAGAATTTTCCTTGGCTTCCTGTTTCATTTATGCGTTCCTTCTAGCTTCCTTTGGGTTTCTAGTCTTGTGGTTGGGTGCCATAGATAGCTCTGGGCAGTAGGGACGGATATGACCTGGTTCTCTGCAGTGGAAACAGATGTTAGTTTTCCTTCTACATTCTTCCTCGTCATGTCCAGCTTTCTTGCAGAAGTTACAGTGGAGTGTCTTCTTAAAATGGCGTCTTCCTGAACGTTTTTTGTTGTTGCAGGTAGGCTGTGCGATAGCTGGTTCCATTCCTTTATCCTTATATGATTTGTCGGAGTGGAATTCCTTATAAGAGTAGCTATATGTTGTGGTTTTCTTCCTTTTGGAAGATGGAGTTTTGATACGAATATCATGACCTCCATTAATACTAGGGTTAGGTTTAAAGTGATGAGTACGGCTACAGTGGGTAGTAGGATTCTCGTTTATAGGTACATAAATCTTAATCGCTTCAATAATCGAAGGTATGGCATTCGATATTCCTTGAGCTATTATATTTTCTATAGTGCTTTTGTCCAAAGAATCCTCATTACTAGCCTGGATTTCCTGATTACATGTGATTTTCTTTGACATCTGAATTACAACATTTTTAGATATAATTATCACATAACTAAATAATTATTTTGTTGCTCCTAGTATGTTTAACAAAAAATATAGTCATGCCAATCAACCTTATGTGCCCCCGCGACGGACTCCTCTTCATCTTTCGTGCCCCGCGAGAGCCCCGGAGGTGGCGATAGGGTTGCTGAGTCACGAGGTAGTGTCGACACGTGTCCTGACATGTGGCATTCAGAGTGTCCGCCAAGCAACAGGCTGTCGCGCCCCACGACGGCTTTGTCTTCGTCTGTCGCGGCCCGCGAGGGACTCTTGAATCTTGTTTTTCTTGATTTTTACAAGCACAAAGGTATTTCGGGTCCGTTTCTTGTATACGGGATGTATTTTGGAGCCTTTAGGGTCGTTTCTCGAGGGTTGTTACAGTGGAGCATTCGGGCACTTCGCAAATGAGTGCACGAAATGGAAAGACAAGAATGAAGAAGCTAACTTGATCCACGAAGAGGAACCCACCCAACTATGAAGAAACGGGTCGATGTCAAGATTATGGGGGTGAGTGTTGGATAATCTTGATGGGTCAAAACTGGGTAAGCAGATATGGTTCAGAAAGTTAACGGGTCAGGCATCATGGGCCACCATCTAGTTTATTTTAGCATGTTTATTTTTTGTTTAATTGAGTCAAAGTAGTGGGCCTTAGTTGTGGGTCATGATTCCTAATTGTAGGGCTAGTTTGCGTCAGTTTCTAATCACGTTCAAGTAGTGGATAACAGGTCTAGGGTAGTATTTATTTCCTACAAGTTCTTGATTGTAATCAGCGTTTTTTTAATCGAAGAAAGAGTCAGAACAATTATTTGTTCAAATCTGCAGTATTTGTGTTTGTTTAATCTAGTATTGTGAGGGTTTCTTCCAAGATCACTAATCATTACTTTTATTCAACTCAAAGATCTTTCTTCTTATTCTTTGTTCATCAGTTCTGTTTATACATAATGGAAAACATGAATAACATACCTGATTGCAAGAGACAGGCCAACAGAGAATCCAGATGGAGACGCAGCAATAACGTTTGACATGATTGTCAGCTTGATCTGGTTCCCCCATAGGGTGCAATCTGATGATGGTGATGAGAGAACCGAAAAGGGTAATCGGTTATGGAGAGAGGGGGCGATTTCATGATCATGTTATTTTGATTAGTGTCTAACTCTTTAACCCTCTTATTATCACCTTATATATGCACCCAAGAGGAAACCCTAATTAGTTAATAAGGGTAATATTGTCCATCAACAATTACCAACTAATTATTTAATAGGTTGTTATATATTTTGATCTATATAATGTAAATGATTATAATAGCTACTAGATTAAATATTACTCCATAATATATTTAATCTTACATTCTCCCACTTAGCCGAGTAATCATTTACTATGAGTATTAGATAAGCCTGATCAGGAGTTAACACTCATTTTAGCTTTAAACCAAGAAATGTAGCAGAGAAATACAACCGTTGAATCATTATCCGACTCATAACCCCCATTAGTCATACTATAGCCTCAATTTAAAACCTAATCATTATGATCAAAATACGCATAAGCCCTTTGTTTGATTTGTAAATTTATTTTTCTATATGCCATTATACCGACTTAACATATTCTTAGAGACATACAAAATCAAATTGATGAGGAAAATTAACTAATAGTTACTCATTCATAGTACGATATGCAGTTGCGCACGGCTATCAATTAAAACCCATTTCTTTTATGAGCTCTCTTAATAAGACTTATGGGTAATAGCCCTTCAGTTATAGGATCCTTAAGCATATCATGAATGTATTTGATACAAAGATTTAGTTTCCTCAAATCGTTCATAAACGAATAATTAATTGCGTATCGAAATCTAATGCAGCACCTCTCGAACTGTTACTGTTCAAGGTGATATGGTAGCTGACTTTATCACAATAAGTCTTCAATACATTAATTATATGGAGTTAATAAACTTATGAGTCCACTGATAAATTTCCAACAACATTTAGTGACTATATTATGTCATTATAACTTAGGTTGTTGATATCAGTCCATTACGATTCCTCCATGAGATAGGTTTTGTCTGCTGACATAAAGATATGTCCGAAATTACATTTTATCATATTTAAATATCACGAAGTTAGAGTAATCAACCGGATTAAGTTCTCACTTCTTCTTCAAATTATAGCCTCCCGTTTCTTTTAAAGATATTGTAATACTCTATTAGATGCTTCAAATTAATCTAGACATATCTAGTGTGCTGCACTGTGAGTAATATCTGAATGAGTATAGACTTGAACTTACATAAGGCTTCTAATTAATGAAGCGTAAGGAAAAAATCTCATTCACCATATTATCCTCTAAAGGAGAGCAGTATTGTTTGTTACATGTGTAAGGACCCATTTTAAGGTTAAACTGATGGAATGAAACTAATGTCCCATTAGATCTATCTTGGTATGTTATGATATCTATCACGTAAGAGATATCTCTGAGATCTATTATATCAAAGTTTGTGTTAACGATGCTTTGACTTATGTAACATATACTTATCTAAAAAATATCATCTATGTATACAAGTTTATTTTGGTTACTGCCACTCATTTTGAGCTAGGTACATTAATCCACTTGGTTCTTGATGAAAATAATCACTTTATGTTTTCATCGCATTATGATGTTTGCATTAACCCGTACATGGATTTTATTGGCTTACAAATAAAGTGTTCTTTAGCCTTCAGTTTGGAACTTTCATGTTGTTTTATGAACATGTAAATATGTCAGCCAATTGTTAGGGAAAATTGTTTTAATGTTCATCTAATGTAGCTTTAAATTGTTATAAGCTACTAGAACACTGATGATCCACAAAGAAATCTTTGATAATTTATCTCTTCCTGAGTATACCCTTTGACAATCAATCATGATTCTTCGTGTCTTAATGCTTATATTAGGATTTGGTTTAGTCATGAACACTCTTAGGTAATTCAATCAAATCCAAAATGTTATACGAACACATAAAATCAGTTTTACTAGAAAACAGTCATATTTCATTTAGAAGATTGATTGATGCTAATGGCTTTATTGGAAGAGATTGAATCAGTGAACTTTTTCCAAAATCCATTTCAACTTTAGTTAGGGAGGTTATATAATCATCAAAGTTAGTAGGTTTTTAAACCTAGATGACCTCCTGAGTTGATTATTGGGTTTTAAAAGTTTCAGTTTTATGGATTAGCTCTTGGTTAGGTTGCTATCATACTCATTCTAAGTTTGTAAGAGTTGGTGCAGTTTGGTGTACCAGAGGTGTAATCGGAGTTAAATTCGGAGTGAAATTTAATGACACTCTTCCCCTCGCCTCTTGTATTCCTTGCAAGTCATTATAAGGACTTTGACTGCTCCCACTGACCTTAGAAATCTTTAGGAACTCAGCATGCTTAGGGTCAATAATTAACGACCAACATATTCTAATAGAGAAACAAATTAATGATGTTAGTCGTTGTAGTTTCTCTTGTTGAGGATTATGTTAGTTTAGGTAAGACATCTAAGTGTGCCCCCAATTAAGCAACAATGAAACTTTTGTAAGTGTAGCTTTATATTTTAAGGAGACAAGTTTTGATAGAACAGTGTCGAGATGGAGTAGTGTCTTATACAAGAGGGGTAAATTGAAGTAATATGAGATTTTCACTCCCCACCTCTTGCAACTATTGCAAGTTATTATTAAGACAATGCTCCCACTGATCTTCGATATCTCTAGAAATGCTACAAGAGAAGTTTCAATGGGGTACATGACGTGGGAACATATCATATATATGTTAGACTTTATTTGATTTCCTTAATGTCCAGATGTCATAAGAAACTTAGGGACATATTTAATAGAAATCTTATTAAATACATATATGAATAGATTTCTTCTAAGACCGTGGGCCATATGCGACAAAATTTAGATACAAGTTATAGTCTTTAATTGATAAATGAATTATGTCTGGATATTCCATTTGGAATAAGTTCCACGAATGTCAATGAATGACTTATGATGGACCCATACTTATTCCTTAAGCCAATTAATATTTAGGGCTTTAACGTCATGATTTAAAATCACTTAGAGTGAGATTAGATGATAAATCATCCTCATTAACCATGTCATTATTTCTCATGAATTTTGGTTATAATGGATGAAATTTATAGGTCTCATTTTCCTTTTGTCAAATTCTCATTTGCATGATAACAAAAGTTGTGAAAATGTAAGGTATCATCTAAGTTCATCTTAGTAATGTTTCTATCCAAATATTGAGAACAAATAATATGAGAGTTTAAGGTAAGTGTGACTTTATGTTGGTTATGCAAACCTCACAACCTTCATGAAATAGCCTAAGTAATGATATTGTATTCTGATTAATCTTCCGAATATGTAAGGTATCGAAAAGCTTTATTAGAAGACTGCTCATTAGGGTTCTTATAGCCTTAACGTTTAATTTTGTCACTAACTCTCATGTTAGTTATTTGTTGAATTCTGGTAAGGAAACGTATGGAACTAGAGTCAACTAATCCTGTGTTAATAGAATTATTAAAAAAATAGCAGACTCAAATATCATTATTAAGTGACTACCTAATTAACTTATCCAACTGCTCTTTTGAATAATGGATAGTCTCGTTGCTTATGCCTAGTCTAATGGCATAATTATGAAGTGAGATTTGTCACACCCTGACTTTTTGCGGAAGCGTTATTATGGTGTGACTTTCTTAATACCATTGCATTCAATCATAACATCACTATATGATTAAAACCATAGATGTTCATCCATAAATTTAGTTTAAAAACACGACAACATTGTCTTAAAACATAAAAATTCAAATACGAGTACAACCCATGCAACTTGTTTAAAAGTTCACAACGACTCGACCAATGACATTTAATAAAACCAGTACTTGGAAGACGTGTCTCGTCCAGGAATAGGACACACTATCCAACCCTAAGACCAGGGATGACATCTTTAATTCTTAACGCAGCGTGAAACATCCAACGCCCGCCAGATCCACTACTAATTCCCTGAAATACATGTATTTTGAAAACATCAACAAAATTTGAGCGAGTTCATGTGTGTGATTGTGAATAAACCTTTGAAAACGTTGAAAATGTATTTGTGAAAATGAACAGATCAATTAATGTGTACCTAATACATTAACATGGTGAACCGGTGTAGGAAGGCTCAATCCTTTACGTATTTCGCACCGGGCCTCCCGGCTGGAACGACATAGTCACCACATGAGCCAACTCGGGGACTCATGGGTGGGGCTCGCAACACCCAAATAGATCTATCACTCATGCCCCTCGGTCTTTCTAAAGGATTAATGGTCTCAAGCTAACGCCTACCCTTTCACATGATCTAGCAGTTCATTTCATTTGTAAACCTTTTGATATCATAATCATTTATAACATGTACTTCACCCCCAAAGTTCTAAAACGAAAACAGTTAAAAGAAAAGGGAGACATGAACTCACAGTCTCGCGTCTTCAGCAATCGTAACTCTAGCTTCTTCGGTGAACACGACTACCTACAATGTACCAATGTCTATTAGACGAACGGGCCGTGCCTTGACTTAGTATTAATGTTCTTGAGTTACGTTTCTTTTTGTGTCTTCGACATTATTCCAAGTTACTTAATTATTTGTTAAAATAATTAATGTTTTAACTTAAATTATATTAATTGAATTTTGGAATAATTGTTAAACAATATTATTGGGATAATACTTCTCAACTATTTTCACTTGTATCTCCTTCCCAAGGATGGGAGTATCTTATACATGTATATTTTGTCATGTTTTGGAGTCGTATTTCCTTATAAATTCCGATAATAATATATTTTCAAGTTCACTTGGAAAATATATATATATATAAACTCATTTTTCCCAAAAATATATTGTTTCTCATGTTTGTATAAGAAAATATATATTTCTTAAAAATAATATATCTTCTAAAAATTTCAAGAAAATATATATTTCATATTTGCCAAAAATACAATATATTTTTCCTTGTCGAAAATATGATATACTCTTGTGGTAATTGTAAAAATTATATTTTTACTTCTTTTGTGTCCAAAATATTATTTACCAAAATACTATTTGTGAATAAATCTTTCCGGAATATTTTGTAAGTTACATTTATAGTTCGGTTCTCCAATATTTTTGTGTAAGTTTGTATGTTTATTCTTTGGAATTTTGGTATTATTTTGGATGGTAATTTCTTGGTATTTTGTGAGTTATAATATTTCAAGTCCTAAAATAATATAACTAATACACAAAATATACAAATAATCACACACATGGTGCCTTCTAAATATATATTTCCTAAATACATATTTAGTCACTTTTATTTATAAAAACCAACCTCCAATACTTATATTTTTTTAACAAAAATTATGGCAAAGTTTATGTAACAATTTAGGGTTTAAAATACACTTGTAAATATTTGTTTAAAAATATTTTTCTAAGTGTTTATATTTTTAGAAAATTTTGCCATAGTTTCCCCTAAAAATGGAGGTTTCCATGCTTTCAAGCATATCATTTTCTTTTGTAAAAATCATCACAATCAATTTACAATCATCAACTAACAACCTTTATTTACCAATTTTGCCAAAATCATGCATATCCTACTACTTCATGAACTTGAATATTTGTGGAAATTTGTAGTAACTTACTAGAATTCTTAGTAAGTCTTGCTACCCTTTAAAGTGTGTTTACTTCTTTAAAAACTTCATTTTTAAAGAAGTTGGATGTTTACAACTTCAGAACATATTTTCTAAAAACATTTCTTTATGAAACCTTCTTGTTTCACAAGTGTTCTTACACTTGTTTAACCACTAAAATAGGACTTGTTTGTGTAAGAACCAAGATTTAATGAAACTTATATTTTAAACTTGGTTTCTTTAGAAATCATTCATAAATATTTAGATCTATGTGTTTAACATGTTACTTTTTTCATTACTTTTCAAGAAAACAAAGTGTTCTTTCAAGTTCATGATCTTCATGTGGATGATCTATCATCCTACAACACTTTCCTTTCTTACATCTTGCTAAATTATGTTTTTAATCATGATCTAGCAATATCTTATGATGATCAACATCATTTCTACAAACAATCAAAGATCAACAAGCATAACAACTTATATTCATCAAGATATCTTTACTAAACAAGCTTATGTTCATGTTCACTTCATATGATTCTTTAGTGTTCTTAATATTTTTTATCGTGATTCATCATTAACCACTTAAAATAGATGTGAAATAGATAGATCAAGGTTCTTACCACTATCACAAGGCTAGGGATGATTCAAGTGTAGAAATGAAGAGGATAAAAGAAGATAAGAGAGGTCCTTGAAGATCCACAAGTTCCAAGCTCCTTTGTATGACCTCTAGCTTCCTTGTATATGCTTAGAATGGTTGTAGAAGATTGGATGAAGGTGATGGTGGGAGTGGGTGGTCTTGGACGTGAGCAAGGGAGGAGAGGGAGAGAGTTAAGTGTGTGTGAGTTATGAGCTCTTGATCTTCAAGTCTTTACTTATAACCATATTCTTACACTAACCCTTGTATAATATGCTCATTATGGGGAAACAAGATCCATTAAACAATTGGAATAAAATCAAGAGTGGGGCCCATGTTGGGGCCGTCCACTAGGTGGGGGGTCTAGCTTAGGTTCTAACCAACTTAGTTACAATGTAATCACAAATCAAGTGTTAGTTACATGATTTGGTTATTAGATATTTTTAGGAGGTGTTATGGTGTTCGGGGTCCATAACTAGCTTAGAAATGTTAAAACAGTGCTTCTAGTGTAATTTTTTTATGTTACGGGTAGTGTCCGGTTGTTCGGTTAGATACTGGTTCGTTAAAGTGCTTAATTATATAGTTTAGTGTTCTTTATGTACCCTTTTGTGACACTTTTAATTCCCGATACTTAGGAAAGCATACATGACCATTTAAGCATATTTCTGCATGAATTTAGATGGTTTAAATGCTTATTTTTGCTGAATTCAGCAAAATTCAGCACTTTGGGTGAGTTTTAGGCACTTTCCGGCACTTAAACTATCATTTAGGAATGCAATTTTGGCATCCTTACTTTCCTACACACTATACTATTGTAGTACTTAGTTTCTGGCCTATACTGGGTCTCAAAAACACTGTCTGTCTATGTGCTAAGTTCTGTCAGCATTTTGCTGATTTATCCGCTCACTGTGCTAACTATACTTAATGCATTTTCTATGCCAACATGTTTGCATGCAGTGATGAAATGACATTATGCAATAAGTGATGCACAAGTAAATATAATGCAGTAATCAGAAGCAGTTAATTGTAAATTCAGCACAGTCATTAAGCACTAATCATGATTAATTAATTGTACGGATACCTGGATTTTTGACTATTGTCACATTCTCCCTCTGTTAAGAAAATTTCGTCCAGAAATTTTAAGCTCTACTACTAGCTGCAGGGGTGTTAGGGAATAAGTGTGGGTACTTAGCCTTCATGCGGTCCTCACGCTCCCAAGTAAACGCTGGGTCGTGACGCGCATTCCATCTAACCTTGACCAGTTTAACACTACTCCTTCGAGTCTTGTTAACCTTCCAGTCAGTAAATTCCATCAACGGGTTCCTCGGTGAAGTGGAGGGTGTCATCAATATGAACTTCATCAGCAGGAATAACCATTGTTTCTTGTGTTGGACTTTTCTTCAGATTAGATACATTGAATGTATCATGAACACCATTCAGTTCCGCAGGTAGTTCCAGCTTATACGCTACAGGACCAATCCTCTCCAGGATTCTGAACGGTCCTATATATCATGGGTTTAACTTTCCACGCTTCCCAAAGCGTGATACACCTTTCCAAGGTGAGACCTTTAACAAAACCATATCTCCCACTTCAAATTCCAAAGGTTTCCTTCTTTGGTCCGCATAGCTCTTTTGTCGATCACGGGCCGTCTTAATGCGCTCTCGGATCTGCATTATCTTGTCTGTCGTCTCTTGAACCAATTCAGGACCAACTAGCTGTCTATCGTCTGCATCTGCCCAGCATAACGGCGATCGACACTTTCGTCCGTAGAGAGCTTCAAAGGGTGCATCTTGGATGCTTGTATGGTAGCTGTTATATAGGAGAACTCAACCAAAGGCAGGTGTAACATCCCTATTTTTATCATATAATAATTATAGGTTTATTTAAATTTATTACCCACTATTAACTAGTTTTATTTTTAATATAAATATTCAACCCAAATAGTTTTAAACACTATTTTATATATAGTTGGTAGAAATATTATTTTAATTAATTGGCATGTATATGGGTGATCTTTCTAATAAAATAAAAGTCTATAAAAACTTATATTATTAGACAGGTATATTACGGGTAAGTCGACTATTAGAAATTTGAAGTACCTAAACGGACCTAGGAACCCTCTAATAATTAAATTATAAAAATACATTGTATTTTGAACCTACTCTATTTTTAATGAAACTTAGACCCAAATGTAGACAAAAATATTCTGGTTCCAATGACATATTTATTATTTTATAAAAACGTTATATTTTAGAAGTTATACGCGCCAAATAAGTGAAGCAGTTAAATTAATTATAATATATATAATAATAAAATAATAATAATAAAATTTAATTCATTGTTGATAACGTCTACGTGTGTTACTATCTGAAGAATCGAAAATCAAAATAAAATAATAAAACATATTAAATTAAATAAGTAGCTACGTGTCTTTCAATTGAAAGAGGAATGATGCATGGCCTCCTAACTTCCTTTTGTTATAAACTAGTTAGATGTCCCGCCCGCGTTGCGGGGCGGTGGCCGAATAATGAGCGAGTGTTAGGCAGCAGCTCATTGAGACGAAAAACAAATAAATCGAGTCAACAAATTAAAACAAAAAACTTTTATATTTTTGATAAAAAAACTAAAACAATGGCAACATTGTAATTTTTAACTGAAAGAAAGTTGTATTTTTTGACTGGGGTAAAATCGTAATTTGCCAAAAGCTAAAGTGATGGCAGTACTGTAAATTTGAACGGGGGAAAATTTTGAAATTTTAACAGGGACAAATTCGTAATTTTGCACCTAGGGTAACAGCGTAATATAAATTTGAACTACGGGCACAATCGTAATTTTAAGCTGGAGGCAAGACCACAATTTTATTTTGAACAGAGGGCAAAATCGTAATTTTGAGTTTGGGGCAAAAGCATAATTTTATTTTGCACGGGGGAAAAAACGTAATTTTCAACTGAGGGCGAAATCGTAATTTTTTTAACGGGGAAAAATCACATTTTTTAACAGAGGGCAAAATCGTATTTTTTAGCTGGGGAAAAAAACATAATTTTATTTTGAATCGAGAGAGAAATCGAAATTTTGAGGTTGGGACAAAAGCGTAATATTATTTTTAGCTGGGGGGCAAAACCGTCATTTTAAATTGGATATAAAATAATAAACTGGTTGATCCAATGGGGGAGTGGCAGGCGAAATCGTATTTTTGACTTGAGGGCAAAATCGTAATTTTGAGATGGAGACAAAAGCATAATTTTAGTTTGAGCTGTGGGCAAAACGGTAATTTTAAACAGAGGCAAAAACGTAATTTTAAATTGAATATAAAACAATATACTTGTTGGTCCAATGGGGAAGTGCCAGACAGAGGGCAAAATCGTAATTTTGAAGGAGGGGAAATGAATGCAGTGATTGAATACAACCTACTTGGAATAGTTATGTTATAATTAATAGTTGAAGTAGCTGCTTCAATTTTAAAGTTATTAAAAGTTCAAGTTTTGTAAATACATGTCACGTGCCATCTTTTGTGTTCTTCAAAGAAAACCTATGG
Source organism: Helianthus tuberosus (assembly GCA_030545235.1). NCBI lineage: Eukaryota > Viridiplantae > Streptophyta > Magnoliopsida > Asterales > Asteraceae > Helianthus > Helianthus tuberosus. The sequence continues at coordinate 29,932,298 of CM060424.1, read as the reverse complement.
GCATTAATGCAAACCCAGGGTTTTCTCTCTAGTCTACTAAGTCTCTCTAGTGTCTACAACCGCCATCAATACCACTACAAAACACCATAACCACAAAACACCACCAGAAAACCTCCATCGTCTTCATCTTCATCTTTCCGTAAATCACAGCGCATGAGGATAATAGTGGTTGGGGTTTTGAACGGTTATCATATTTCAAATGGGTCTTCAAATATTCTAAAGCATTCATGTAAAGAGTTAAAGCTTTTGTACAGCCACCACAACACCACCTCCATCGTCGGCCACCGCGAAGCCATACGGCGGCGGTGTAGGAGGTCTTTCCGGCCAGTTTTCACGGTGGTGCTCCGGTGTACCCTGCCCCCTAAATCAAGTATCCTCATCACAAATCCTAGTACCAAATTTCCGTTTTGAGCAACTATGATGGCCGTTTCGACCCATGGCAGCAGTCATCTGCTCACCGACAAAGAACACAACGAAATTCTCAAACGAAACACACCTCTCGCTTCCTGTTCGGTCACCGGAGACCGTAAATCCGGCGACTGCACCCCCTTTCACACCACACAACCCCCTCCCCCTCTTTTTTTTTAAGCGGCTGCCACCACCACCTGGTGGTGGCGTGCGACGGTGCTACACAGAGAAACCAAAAGAGAGAGAGAGACTGAAGACAAAGATGGAGCCGGCGTCGGAGGGTGGCAGCGGCGCCGCCGCAGACGGCGGCTGCGCAGCGGTGGCGGTGGTTTGTGTCTCTGACCGGTGGTTTGTGTCTCAGTGTAGCGAGCTGTTTGTTGTCCCATTTGGAGTCGAGGGTAGAACTGTAATTTCAATAACTCGCCGCCCAATGACAGCCAATGACCAAGTGCCAGGCACTTGCCTGGCACTATTCTCGGCCATGTAAATTGTAGTAGTTTAAATAGTAGGAAGTGTTAAAGAAATCTTTGCTAAATTCCCTTCTACCACTTCTATATGTCGCTATTCTAATTGTTATTTTTATTATTATTTTCACCTCATAATAATAATAAAGCCTTGCCCCATTTTAAGTGTTTTAACTTCCGATCACCGCTACCCTTTCCGATTGATCTGAGCCTCATAACATATGTCAGGGTTCTGCCCGACTAAGTTATTGGGATTCTGTCTCGGGACATCGGGACAAGGTTGAATTAAGGGTACTATACTTAACAAGTGCCTTATATATTTTTTTTAGCTCAAAAGTTATACCCAAATTTCTACCAGGAGACTTTCTAGTTGAACCCTAAAGTTATAAAGTGAGTCCATTTTCTTTTCTCACTATTTTATTCCCTTTTTCTTTGTAATATAATTATATTAAAAAAAATGTCCCAAACCATAACAACTCTCACTAAAATTATTATATTTTTATTATTATTATTAATTATATTTTGTCTAAAAAGAAACCCTAATTGAGACACCCAAGTAATCCTACATAAACTCTAAAATTTCCAAAACAATCAGAATCAGGATCAGGGCCCCTAAACCTCAGGGGGGGGGGGGGGGGTATTCCCTACTCTACGATTATCCATCTATCTCGCTGTCTAAATCGAATTTCTCGATTCCGTCGACTCAGCAGGGCTACCCAGGTGACAAAGCAGGCCTAGTCTACTTTGGGTTTCCCCGCGACACGCGACAGATCCCGGGGATCCTGTCGCGACACGCGGGAGGTACCAAATTGAGCTATAAATTCAGGGGCTTGGGACTTGATTTCTGGCGTTCGTTCAACATTAAAATTCACTCTACACTTCGAGTTATGGTCTAATTACTACCAAACACACACTAGCTCGAATTCTGCTACGATACAGGGTATTAACTCGATCGCTGCTACGATTCATTTTCCGATCGATCAATATATCCAATGGATGTTTAAGTGCTGCCCATATTAGGGTGATGCTTTGTCATTAGTCGTGATTCTGACAGGATGTTGAGTGCCACCCGAACTCGGGAAATACTCTGTCCTTCGTTGTAAATCCGATGGATGTTTAAGCATAGCACTTTGTCATTCGTTGTGAGGGTTTGATCTCGTGAGTTATCGTAAATGTTGTATTAGTTAATTACCTAGTTCGTATGCATTAGGTTACAAGAGAAATTAATAGGCTAAGCTCTGCTTATATCAATCTGCAATATCAAGGCTTATCGGTAGATTAAACTTTGCCCGTATGAATCTGCATGATTATAATGTGAGTCATTCTCTTTTTATCAAATTACTTTACAAAACCCTATTTATTTCAAAGTTATAATTACAGGGATTAAGTTTATGTAATCACCATATTACAGCCGGTATGTGGGGTTTTGTATACATTACTTGATAATCTTCACCATTGGGGCAGCCAAGGGGTGATATGACCATAGTCACAGACACCATTGGACGAATGGGCCAATGGGTCGAGTGACAAAATACTGTGGGTAGTTGGTTGATATCAGAAACATTGTAATTTTCCTTAATACTGTAAATTATAACAAATGTGTCTTTTTAGTAAATAGAATGATTCACTCAGTATTTCCCGCTGACAAAACCTTTTTAAAACGCGTTTCAGGTAATTACATTAGATTGGAGTAAGAGATGGATATGGCACTGAAAGGCGTCAAGAAGTGGCTTATTTTATTAATTAAATCAAATTAAGAAATGTTGTTTTATGTAATCAAATTTATTTTTATGAAAGCTACCATTGTAAAACATGGATTTATTCCATCTATTTAATTTAATAAAATCCGGTGTTTCTAAACTCTGATATTTTTCCTAACTCACGGTGCTGATGAAATTTCCGCTGCAATGTTTTTAAAATAATCACCGGTACCACTGGGCTGTTCGCGACTCCCGATTCCGTCCAGGGTGGGTCAGGGGTCGTGACAGAAGGTGGTATCAGAGCCACTGCTTAAAGCCTTTAGGTGTTGTGACAATAATACCTAAGTTCATATAAAAGAGTTAGGAGATTGCTATTAACTGGTAGCACACATGATATAGCATTTAGACTTGAACTTAAGAAAAGATGCCTTAGTATCAACTTCGAGATAATTTAAGTAATTATGTGAATAAATTAGGATGGATTTTCATATGCCATAAGAATGATAATTAGAATATTGCAAGATATGATAAATAAGCAAGAATTAATAAGTAATTATTGCTTATTAATATTACTTGGGCTAAAATAAGATATGTTACGGGAATACAAATTTCCTTGATTATGGATAAAAGCCCTAATGAAAAAGGCACTTTTAAAAAGATACTATTTATGGGAAATAGAAAATTTTTCTCCGGCAAGACTGGGTATGGTGTAGCAGACTCTCCAGTTTGACCGGATATAATAAGGTTACCGCACCGGCGCGAATCGGATAAGACGGGGTATATAATATGTCAAACAAATGACAAAATTTCCCTAAATAGTATCATGACCAGATATCTGACTGGTTTTTGGAAATATGAATCTGTTAAATACCTTGACCTGATAGATGATATGTTTATTTCAGCATGTGAAATATGTGATTATATAAATATATATATCTATAAGGAATTCCAAAAGCCAAATAGGAATAAAGCACAAGCATATGTGTCTAGATTTCTTTATTAGGAATCTCTTTTCCGATATCAAACATTATTTCGTTTAATCATCTGTCTCGTAGCTCAATAAACAAAGGAAACCCTTTAAGTTGAAATGCCTTCAAAAGTATAAAGAATTTCCAATGCGTTACCATAAACTATTAATGCAAGTAAGAAACATGTAAAGTTGTGATAATATACAAGAAAACACATGAAAATTTAATTATAAGTCCATAGAAGTTGAAGTATATCACACACAAATTTCGAGGCAAGACCTTTGGAAAATATAATTTGGGCACAATAACACCAATGTTAATTTCGTCAGTAGAAGAACTACTAATTAAAAAGAAGCACTTTTCCACGTGATCTTACAAGCAACATGAATATCGCTAAGGTACGCTAGAACAGGTTTTCACAACCATCGGTGCACAGTCTTATCAAAGTCATAATTATTATTACTGCAAAAGGAGTCACATACCTTTGCAAATTCCCTATTTCATTTTATTCGACATTTCCTGGTAATTTCACTTAACAAACGGTTATCACAAGAAATTCCAGATAAAACTCTTAAATTTCTTTCATAGAAATTCTGACTTCTGCATATCATAAGTAGACTTTCGTGTTTCTACTTCCCCTAATGGTCATCATACCATGAGGATTTCTTTCATAGTAGCGAATATTGATCTGTTTCATTTCTTGGTAAATCCACACATTACACATGCACTGTTTATTACGCATGTGGTTCATTTGATTTATGAAGACCACTGGAGGACTTCATTCTAATTTTTCATTTTATCCAAACTCAAATATCATTTCGCTATATTTGATTTTACTGAAAACCGCATTATTAAATGATGACTCTTTGATATCGAGTCAATAAATTTTGTTAAATAAATTAAGGTGAAGAATTTATACTTTTATATATATGTGTAAAAATTATGTTGAGGTATACTTTCATTTAAGGTTATGTTTAAGTTATCTATTATTAATAATTTTATTATTAGTAATAATATATTAATAATAGTAGTGTTAATATTATTTTTAAGTACTAGGATTATTGTCAAGGGCAGGTATTGGGTAGCCTAGCCTTAGTTAGGTATGGACTGATCACCTATGCTTAAACAAGGCAGCACTAATCAATATCCACCCATGATAATGACTAGTTAATATATATAAATTAAGTCATAATACTTATTTAGTAAATTTTAATTATATATAAAAATATTTTACTTTGTACTGTAAAGGAGAAGACATATTTTCATAAAACAAATACAAGAATTAGAGGAACGAATAAAATTATATAAATAATTGTCTATCACATGTTTTGTGGTAACTATGTACCACAACGCTATGGCAAGAAAATAACCATATAAGAATCATATGGTAGTCATCCACTATGTTGGATTAGGGGAACATTGTAATATATAAGAATCGTCTTCATTTTTATTTATTTACAACTTTCATTTAACGTTATAAATAATAATGATTTCTTTTACAAAATAATAAAACTAAAATATTTTGTAATGTAATAACTTCATTGCGGTGTTTTGTAATATATTACATAGTAAATATAAGTTATTTTACATAGTATAGTAAAATACTAAAATAATATTTATTTAAAAGTAGTGACCATTTACATATAGTAAAAATACGTAACAAATAATATATATTATATTTTGCTTTACAAAATATAATATAATAGTTGGTCATGCCAAAACAACTTGTTCTTATTATATTTCGATCTCTAGGACATAGTATGTAAAAATATGGTCACTAATAGTGTACTATCACATTATTTCACAATTAAAACAACTTGGAACTCTAAACAAAGATACACTAATTCTATTGTCTTTTCGTATATTCTTTGCAAATCACTCATCTCAACACTTTGATTTTCTCATATCATAAATATTTGACAAATCATTTTTCATACTTTTATTTCCTTTTGAACTTGTCGATTCTAAGTCTTCATCAGTTGCCAATCAACGTAAGCTTTCTTTTGACAAAGAATTTTATTAATTCTAAAAAGTCATTCACATTCATTTTAAAATATCTACTGATCATCTATCTTTTGGCTTGAACCTAGTCACTTTAAAAAAAAAAAAAAAATTATCATTTCATCTCATTCGTTTGTCATCAATTTCTTGAACTAATTCAGTTGAAACAATGAATCCTACTTATTGTACAACTTGTATTCACAAAATTTAATATTTTAAATTTTGTGTCATCTACCTTAATATTGTTTTTATTGACTAAAATATGACATAAGTCTAAAAAGAAATATCATAACCCAAATCTCGAGGACGAGATTTAAAACAAGGTTGGGAGAATGTAACATCCCTATTTTTATCATATAATAATTATAGGTTTATTTAAATTTATTACCCACTATTAACTAGTTTTATTTTTAATATAAATATTCAACCCAAATAGTTTTAAACACTATTTTATATATAGTTGGTAGAAATATTATTTTAATTAATTGGCATGTATATGGGTGATCTTTCTAATAAAATAAAAGTCTATAAAAACTTATATTATTAGACAGGTATATTACGGGTAAGTCGACTATTAGAAATTTGAAGTACCTAGACGGACCTAGGAACCCTATAATAATTAAATTATAAAAATACATTGTATTTTGAACCTACTCTATTTTTAATGAAACTTAAACCCAAATGTAGACAAAAATATTCTGGTTCCAATGACATATTTATTATTTTATAAAAACGTTATATTTTAAAAGTTATACGCGCCAAATAAGTGAAGCAGTTAAATTAATTATAATATATATAATAATAAAATAATAATAATAAAATTTAATTCATTGTTGATAACGTCTACGTGTGTTACTATCTGAAGAATCGAAAATCAAAATAAAATAATAAAACATATTAAATTAAATAAGTAGCTACGTGTCTTTCAATTGAAAGAGGAATGATGCTTGGCCTCCTAACTTCCTTTTGTTATAAATAGTAGGAAGTGTTAAAGAAATCTTTGCTAAATTCCTTTCTACCACTTCTATATGTCGCTATTCTAATTGTTATTTTTATTATTATTTTCACCTCATAATAATAATAAAGCCTTGCCCCATTTTAAGTGTTTTAACTTCCGATCACCGCTACCCTTTCCGATTGATCTAAGCCTCATAACATATGTCAGGGTTCTGCCCGACTAAGTTATTGGGATTCTGTCTCGGGACATCGGGACAAGGTTGAATTAAGGGTACTATACTTAACAAGTGCCTTATATATTTTTTTTTAGCTCAAAAGTTATACCCAAATTTCTACCAGGAGACTTTCTAGTTGAACCCTAAAGTTATAAAGTGAGTCCATTTTCTTTTCTCACTATTTTATTCTCTTTTTCTTTGTAATATAATTATATTAAAAAAATGTCCCAAACCATAACAACTCTCACTAAAATTATTATATTTTTATTATTATTATTATTATTATTATTATTTATATTTTGTCTAAAAAGAAACCCTAATTGAGACACCCAAGTAATCCTACATAAACTCTAAAATTTCCAAAACAATCAGAATCAGGATCAGGGCCCCTAAACCTCAGGGGGGGTATTCCCTACTCTACGATTATCCATCTATCTCGCTGTCTAAATCGAATTTCTCGATTCCGTCGACTCAGCAGGGCTACCCAGGTGACAAAGCAGGCCTAGCCTACTTTGGGTTTCCCCGCGACACGCGACAGATCCCGGGGATCCTGTCGCGACACGCGGGAGGTACCAAATTGAGCTATAAATTCAGGGGCTTGGGACTTGATTTCTGGCGTTCGTTCGACATTAAAATTCACTCTACACTTCGAGTTATGGTCTAATTACTACCAAACACACACTAGCTCGAATTCTGCTATGATACAGGGTATTAACTCGATCGCTGCTACGATTCATTTTCCGATCGATCAATATATCCAATGGATGTTTAAGTGCTGCCCATATTAGGGTGATGCTTTGTCATTAGTCGTGATTCCGACAGGATGTTGAGTGCCACCCGAACTCGGGAAATACTCTGTCCTTCGTTGTAAATCCGATGGATGTTTAAGCATAGCACTTTGTCATTCGTTGTGAGTGTTTGATCTCGTGAGTTATCGTAAATGCTGTATTAGTTAATTACCTAGTTCGTATGCATTAGGTTACAAGAGAAATTAATAGGCTAAGCTCTGCTTATATCAATCTGCAATATCAAGGCTTATCGGTAGATTAAACTTTGCCCGTATGAATCTGCATGATTATAATGTGAGTCATTCTCTTTTTATCAAATTACTTTACAAAACCCTATTTATTTCAAAGTTATAATTACAGGGATTAAGTTTATGTAATCACCATATTACAACCGGTATGTGGGGTTTTGTATACATTACTTGATAATCTTCACCATTGGGGCAGCCAAGGGGTGATATGACCATAGTCACAGACACCATTGGACGAATGGGCCAATGGGTCGAGTGACAAAATACTGTGGGTAGTTGGTTGATATCAGAAACATTGTAATTTTCCTTAATACTGTAAATTATAACAAATGTGTCTTTTTAGTAAATAGAATGATTCACTCAGTATTTCCCGCTGACAAAACCTTTTTAAAACGCGTTTCAGGTAATTACAGTAGATTGGAGTAAGAGATGGATATGGCACTGAAAGGCGTCAAGAAGTGGCTTATTTTATTAATTAAATCAAATTAAGAAATGTTGTTTTATGTAATCAAATTTATTTTTATGAAAGCTACCATTGTAAAACATGGATTTATTCCATCTATTTAATTTAATAAAATCCGGTGTTTCTAAACTCTGATATTTTTCCTAACTCACGGTGCTGATGAAATTTCCGCTGCAATGTTTTTAAAATAATCACCGGTACCACTGGGCTGTTCGCGACTCCCGATTCCGTCCAGGGTGGGTCGGGGGTCGTGACAGCAGGTGAGTGTCCCAACTTCCACCCAAGTCCATTACACAAGCTCGTAACATATCTTCAAGCGTCTGAATCGTTCTCTCACTCTGGCCGTCCGTTTGTGGGTGAAATGCAGTGCTCAAATTCAGTTGTGAGCCAAACGCTTCTTGGAAGGATTGCCAAATCCTTGACACAAATCTTCCATCTCTATCAGATATAATCGAGATAGGCACTCCATGACGTGCGACTATCTCCTTTAGGTATAGCTCAGCTAGCTTACCTGTGTTATCCTTCTCCCTGATCGGTAAAAAGTGTGCCGATTTTGTTAGACGGTCTACGATTACCCAAATCGTATCATGTCCTCTGGGTGTCTTTGGCAATTTGGTTACAAAATCCATTGAGATCTGCTCCCACTTCCACATGGGTATCTCAGGTTGCTACAGAAGTCCTGAAGGCTTCTGATATTCGGCCTTTACTTTGGCACAGGTTAAGCACTTTTCGACGTAAGTAGCAATATCACCTTTCAATATTGGCCACCAGTAGTAATCCTTCAAATCTTGGTACATCTTATCTGATCCTGGGTGGATCGAGTACCTCGATTTGTGAGCTTCATCGAAAATCACCTCTCTAAGACCACCAAAGAGGGGAACCCAAATTCGCTTCATGAAACATAAAGTCCCTTCCTCATTGGGTATCAACTTCTTCTCCATCCCATGGAAATATTCATCCTTAAGGTTCTCTTTCTTAAGAGCTTCCCTCTGGGCATCACGAATATGCAACGAGAGGTCTGTTTGAATGATCATCTCCAAAGCCCTAACCCTTATGGGCTTAATCCTCTCTTTTCGACTCAAGGCGTCTGCTACCACATTCGCCTTTCCCGGGTGATATTTGATTTCGCAATCATAATCGTTTAACAGTTCCACCCAACGTCGTTGTCGCATGTTAAGCTCCTTCTAGTTGAATATGTGCTGAAGGCTCTTGTGATCAGTGAAGATTGTGCATCGGGTGCCATACAAGTAATGCCACCAAATCTTCAAAGCAAACACCACTGCGCCTAGTTCCAAATCATGCGTCGTGTAATTCTTCTCATGGACTTTCAACTGGCGCGAAGCATAAGCGATAACCTTATATCGCTGCATCAGCACGCAGCCCAATCCCTGACGCGAGGCGTCACAGTATACCACAAAGTCATCGGTGCCTTCGGGTAGAGACAAAATAGGTGCATCGCAAAGCTTATTCTTTAGCAGCTGAAAGGCTTCTTCTTGCTTATCTCCCCATTCATACTTCTTATCCTTTTGAGTAAGGGAGGTCAGCGGTTGAGCGATTTTAGAGAAATCCTCAATGAATCTGCGATAGTATCCTGCCAACCCCAAGAACTGTCGGATCTTGGTTGGCGTCTTAGGAGTTTCCCAATTCTTTATCGCCTCGATCTTGGTGGGGTCCACATGAATCCCATCTTCATTCACTACATGTCCAAGGAATTGCACCTCGCACAACCAGAACTCGCACTTCGAGAACTTTACGTACAATTTCTCCTTCTTGAGCAGCTCTAGAATGACTTTAAGGTGTTGCTCATGCTCTTCCTTTGTCCGCGAATAGATCAGAATATCACCGATAAATACAATCACGAATTTATCGAGATACGGCTTGCAAACTCGGTTAATCAAATCCATAAACACTGCTGGTGCGTTTGTCAAACCAAACGGCATCACTAGAAACTCATAATGTCCATAGCGAGTTCTAAAGGCAGTCTTCGGAATACTCTCTTCCTGAATCCTCAGTTGGTGATAATCGGATCGAAGATCGATCTTGGAGTAGTAACTCGAACCTTGCAGTTGATCGAAGAGATCATCAATCCTCGGCAAAGGATACTGATTCTTGATGGTTAACTTGTTTAGCTCTCGGTAGTCGATGCACATACGGAAACTACCGTCCTTCTTCTTAACAAACAAAACTGGAGCTCCCCAAGGCGAGAAGCTTGGTCTAATGAATCCCTTGTCCAAAATCTCTTGGAGCTGCGTCGACAAGTCTTGCATTTCTGATGGTGCAAGTTGATAGGGTGCCTTGGCTACAGGCGCGGCGCCTGGAACTAAGTCAATATGGAACTCGACTTATCGTTGTGGCGGTAATCCTGCAAGTCTGTGGGGAAGACTTCAGGATGCTCCTTTAGCACAGGGATATCTTCCAACTTCGGTTCTTCAGCTTCCTTATCAACAATGTGAGCCAAAAAGGCAACACATCCCTTCTGCATGGATTTCCGGGCCTTCAAACAGCTGATAATCCTTAGAGGAGTATCGTGCTTCTCTCTGTGCACTACAATCGTCTCGTCATTCGCCAACGGAATACGGATTATCTTCTCATGATATATGATCTCAGCTCGGTTACTTGATAACCAATCCATTCCAACTACTACGTCAAAGCTTCCCAACTCGACTGGAAGGAGATCAAGCGTAAACTCACGCTCTCCTAGTTCTATCACACAACCTCTAATGACTCCATTCGCTTCTACTAGCTTTCCATTGGCTAGTTCTATCGAGTACGGAATATCTAGCTTACTGGCAACTAAACCAAGTATATTCTTAAATTCTATGGATACGAAGCTATAATCGGCACCGGTATCAAATAATACAGATGCAAAATGTTGGTTGATAGGGAACGTACCAGTGACTTCGTTCGGATCTTGACGAGCTTCCCTAGCTTCGATGTTGAAGACTCTGCCTTGGGCTTGGTTGTTCTTTGGGCAATCTCGCTTGAAATGCCCGATGTCTCCACATCCAAACCAACCTTGGCCTCTACCATTTCCGTTTACATTTCCATTTCCTCCGTGGTTGTTGGTCGCTCCACGCTTTCCGTTCCCAGCTTGATCACCACGATTCGAATTACTGCCATTTCCTCCTTGATTGCGGTTCCCAGTCTGATTCCTATTACCGTTTCCACCACGGTTTCCATTACCATTCCCACCGGATCCACCGTTCCTTCGTCCAGCACCATACCAGCATGCCTCCCTAGCATGTCCTACCTTGCCACAATTTTCACATTTCCCATACCTACATCGCCCTGTGTGATGATGCTGACAAATATCACACTTGGGCAGGGTGCCCATGTAACCTTTCCCCTTACTCTCAGAACATGTACCACCAGTCCTGACCTCAGCTGGTGGGTTAGCATCTCTTTTCTTGTTGGTACAACTGCTGCTTCCTTGGGTTCCTTTCTTGAAGTTGGAGAACTTCCTCTTGTTCTCTCCTGATGACTCGACGTGAGTCTCCTTCTTCTTTCCATCAGAAATCAAGAACTTGTTCAGCCTGATCACTTCTTCAGTCGCCACACTCAAATCAATGGCCTTAGTGATCGTTAGAGGCTTCGATATCGTCACCATGCTCATGATTTGGGGTGCCAATCCCCAAATGAAACGCTCGATTCGCTTGAACTTTGGTTCAACCATGTAGGGGACAACGCGACATAAGTCGTGAAATCTCTGCACGTACTCAGCAATCTTCGGTCCATCCATCTTAAGATTCCAGAACTCAGTCTCCAGCTTCTGAATCTCAGCTCTCAAGCAGTACTTCTTGCGCATCAGTTCCTTCATCTCTTCCCAAGTCATACCATATGCAGCTTCCTCTCCCAGAGTCTGAACCTGAAGGTTCCACCATGATAGAGCTCCGTCAAGGAAAAGTCCAGAAATGTAGGTGACCTGGTGCTCAGGCGCACACTTGCTCATCCGCAGCACAGAATCGGTTTTCTCCGCCCATCTGACGAAAGCTACAACACCTCCAGTGCCATCAAAGTTCAGAGGCTTACAGTCAAGGAACTGCTTGTAAGTACAACATGTACAAGCAACATCATTCACAGAAAGCTTTAGCAAACGCACATGGAAAATCCAAACGTAACGTAATGTGTCCTTAATGACTTAAACATTACCATGAGGTGGGTTATTTCCTGAGGTACCTCCGCTGTGCTCAGAGCGCAAGGCCTCATGTTGTGCGATCGCTTGTGAAATCCGTTCTTGCAGTTCTGCCTCTGTTGTTGCAACTGATTGTTTCTACGAGGAGTCATCTTCTATAAAGAAGATGGTATTGGTCAGGTCTTAAGTAGTATAATAAGTAGCATACGTATATAGTAGCAGTTATCATAACAAGTAAGCAGGCAATTATATCATAAACAAGCAAGTTAACAATGCATATAATGAGAACATTGCGATTGAGCTTTCATTAATCATTGACCACAAATACAGTTACATGTTCTACAAATGTATCATATCAAAAGGGAACACAGGGTCACACTACCCTTGCCAATAAATGTCTATCAGTCTACCATATGTCACACAATCAAAAGTGGTCTCCAAAAGGCTTCGTAAGCTAGGCTCAATAGCGGTGCTCTCATCAAAAGAAAGCTACCTACATAAAACCAAAAACCGGCTATGCTGATGGGGGTGGAGGAGGAGGTGGAGGAACAAAAAGCAAGTTGCTCACATGCGTAAGCTCCTCCTCAAGATCGTAAACACGTCGCAACAGATAACTGATCTGCTGCTCCATAGTGAGAAATCGGACATCAAAATCTGGATAGGGCAAAAGAGGAGCAGGTGGAGTCGCAAAAGGTGACGGACATGAACAAGGTGGAGGACGTGGAGTCCTCTGAAGCTCCATAACTCTACGACACAAGATCTCTTGCTGAAGCTGCAAAGACAGGAGTAACTCATCCCGTGTGTAGCCAGGAAGTGTGAGGGATGGTAGGGATCAGAAACTGGCATGGTGTTCGGCAGAAACCATATGAGTGGCTCGCCTGGCGGTGAAGAAGTAAAATGAGCAGTAGGTGTATACTGAGGTATGTGAGGAAAAGCTGCCGAGACACGAGGGTCGTGGCCAGGCTGCTGGCTAGAAGGGCCTTCCCCTGGACGGGGTGTAAGGATCTCCAAAAATGTCCCAAAACGACTCGTAAGTAGAAACCCAGAAACCCTAATCCATATCAAAAATCAAGAAATCAAGAAATATGGTCTTCAGGCGGGCCGCGTAAGAGTTGGCTTAGTCTTACGCGGGCCGCGTCAATATGAAAATTGACCGGATAAGCATCCGGGCCACGTATAACCCATCTGGCAACCCTAACTCGTGACCCAGCAAACCTACGCGTAGACTAGGCGGCCACGCGGGCCGCGTAAAGTTTGGCTTAGGGTTCACGCGGGCCGCGTGAGACCCATATTTCACCTATAAATAGCTTTGGTCCGGAGCTTTCACTCTGTGTCGAAATCAAAACTCGAAGACGAAGTTATGCTGCTCCAAAGTCGAAAATACAATTAAATTAGCGAGGCGCTGCTACGATACATGGTATTAACTCGATCGCTGCTACGATTCAATGTCCGATGGATTGAAATCAATCCAATGGATGTTTAAGTGATGCCCGAATTAGGGCTATACTTTGTCATTCGTCGTGATTACGATGGATGTTTAAGTGTTGCACTTTGTCATTCGTTGTGAGGGTTTTAATCTCGTGAGTTATCGTAAATGCTGTATTAGTTACTGACCTAGTTCGTGTGCATGTTATTTAATTAGGTTAACAGGCTATCAGTAGGCTAAAACGTTGCCCGATTAAACTTGCAATGTGAGTTATTCTCTTTTATCAAATGTTTTACAATACTCCATTTTTCAAATGTTATAATTACAGGGATTAAGTCATGGTTATCTTAAATCACTGGCTAGTGGGGTATTGTGCACATTACTAATTTCTCACGGTTAGGTTCATTGACCTAACAGTGATAATCATCACCACTTGGGGAAGGACCCAATAGTGTTATGTCCATCGTCACCATTGTGACACGGCGCCAGATAAAAAATAAGATAAAAGCCATTGTAATCGCTCTTATGCTGTAATTTATAACTATGTGTCATTTTATGCAAAATGAATGATTCACCAGTATTTCCCCGCTGATAAAATATTTTTAAAACATGTTTTATAAATCAGGGAATTTCCTAGTTAAATTCCTCTATTATAAATTACGGGGTTTATCCCGAATTATGAAATAAAATAATCGGGCATTTTCAAGTTTTAAAAAGATCCTGTTAAATCTTCCGATGTCGCATCATTTAATAAATACCACGGGTTCCTGTCCCGCGGCTCCTGACCGGGTCAAACCGGGGCTAGGGCCGTGACAGGAAAAGGTGGTATCAGAGCCACTGATTTAAGCCTATTAAGTATTTAAAAATACTTAATTTTCCTGATTACTGTCTTGTGATTATATGTTTTAACTGATCTATCTTAAATTAGATAGTTCACCAAAAGATAAGAGAATTTCATTCCAATCAAATTCCTCAAGATACTCAGCAGATACTGAGGAGGGAATATTTGTTCGTAAAGCACAATATGAGAAACCACTTTCCCCTAATAAAAGAAGTTTGATTATTAGGAAAAGTCAAGAGAAAATGAGGAAGTCACAACCAAAAGGAGTGATGAGTAATAAGGAAATTCAGGAAATAGACACTAAACCACCATGGGAAGATGAGTTAGATGAAAAATGGGCAGATCTCTACATGTTAGCCACTGTAGCAGTAAATGCTAACTTTTGATTAAATAACCAAACCCGTATCATCACCTATGCTACCTACAAGCTAGAAACTTTAAATAACCACTAGTATCTTTTGAATTTAATTGTACTAGATATAACTATTTTGTTTCAATAAAATGGTTGATTAAATATTTGTAATTAATATTAAGTTCTAAATCGCCATTTTGTGATTATGTGAAAATTTCAATTTACAAAATTTTAACCTAAAATTTTGTGTGTTTTTCTTCATAAATGCTAAACAGCATGAATGAATTATCTGAAGCTCTTGAGAATCTCCATCTCTATCCTGTGAAAATAGAAGTTTCCAATGACTTTACTGGTTATTGTGCTGACATTGAGGAACCTACGGAATTTCAAGCTCAGCCACTAGAGAAACCTAAGCCAAACAAAAGGAGAAGAATTGTGGGTTGGAGGCGTGTGCGCAGGAGGAAACCAGCAACTCGGAAGGTTGCCAAGACGGAGAATCCAATGGACAAAGGAAAAGGAATAGAGGTTGAAGAAAGCTCCAAGCAAGAGATTGGAGAAAGCTCCAAGCAAACCAAGGAAATGACATTGCAGGAAGAGCTAGATTTCATACTAGCAAGCTGTGATAACTTTAAGCCTGTCAATGAAAACCTTTTCACTTATCCTGCTGAAACCCAGCTTCCAATAAACTTAGAACCAGCCATTCCAGATCCCCTTATCAATACCAGACCTTTAGGAGAAATGGAAGAATGGTGGACCAACGACTGGCAGTTTAAAAACCTTCTCAATAATCCTTATACCTTTTCCCCTCAGTTCGACCCAGAACCTGTACCAAACCCACCAATGAGTAATGAAAACTTAGCTGAACTCCGCCATTTTGGCGAGGAACTGATGGATGTAGGGAATCGAATCCGGGAGGTGGGAGAACAGATCTCCTAGAAATACGACGAGAGGGAGCATCGTTTCTGAAAACGCCAGCTGATGGGATAATGGAGAATGGTAGAAGCATATGTTTAATAATAATAATATAATAATAATAATCAAAATAAAAAGGTGTAAAATAAACAATAAAACTTTTGTAAGATAGCAAGTTTGTACGGATGCCTAATATATATAAAAGATCGAAAGTCGAAAAATCGACAATTTTGGCTATACGTGTTAGTTTGATTATGTGCAATTATTTATTGGATTTGGTTGTTGTTCATTTTGTACTAATAATTTATATATATTAAATTATCAGATGGCAAACGCTGGTAATGAACCAGTTAACGAGGTTAACCAATCCGAGCAACACAATGAAGATCAATTTCTGAATAGGCAAGATATCGAGAATATCGTTGCTCAGGGAATAGCCAATGCTATTCCAGCCATCCTTGCTGCTGCTCGGAATCCAATTGAACCTCAACAAATTATTCCTAGCAAACGCACACAGAGTAACAATTTCAGTAATAGCGTAAACGGAGGCGGTAACCATATTAATAATGACAACGATGGAATGCAAGCCCCACTCCTTAAGAAAATGAAAGCTGCAACGCCTGGTTGCACTTATAAGGAATTTCTTGCCTGTAAACCGGCTGAATTTGCAGGCAATGAGGGGGCGACTACGGCATTGCGTTGGTTAGAGAAAACCGAAGCAGTAATTACAATTAGTAAATGTGCTGAAGAAGACAAGGTCATGTACTCGTCACATCTTTTTAAAGAAGGAGCTTTAGAATGGTGGAACACCGTTCTACAAGCTAAAGGAAGAAATGTGGCGTATGCTATGAACTGGGAAGAATTTAAGAGTCTCGTAGAAAGAAAATTATGTCCCGAGTATGAAAAGGAACAAATGACAAATAAGTTCCTGAATCACCGAATGGTAGGTGTTGATTGTAGAGGGTATACTTCGATTTTCTTCGAGTATGCTAGAGTGGTACCAACCCTGGCTTCGCCAGAACCGGTACTTATTTCTCGCTATATTTGGGGCTTAATTAGCGAGATCCGTAATATTGTCAAAGCAGCGAGACCCCACACGATCGATGATGCGGTAGAATTAGCCAATACTCTGACTGACGAATTGGTGTGGACAAGAGAAGAAACCCGGAAAAAGGAAGTAGCCCAAAAGATTACCCAGGGATTCCGTATGGGTAACCATAGCAATTTCAAGAGAAAGGGACTTGGGCAATCTTCCACTGTTCCATTTTGCAATGCCTCCAAAAGAAAGCATTTTGGAAGATGCAAAGGGTATTG
The DNA here is from genome assembly GCA_030545235.1 of Helianthus tuberosus. NCBI lineage: Eukaryota > Viridiplantae > Streptophyta > Magnoliopsida > Asterales > Asteraceae > Helianthus > Helianthus tuberosus. The sequence continues at coordinate 29,915,109 of CM060424.1, read as the reverse complement.
CAATTTCTGCAAAATCCCAGGGCACCAAGAAGAAGATTGCAGGAAGAAGAAAGCAACAGTCTGCTACAACTGCGGATAAGCTGGACATTTGAGGCCAGACTGCCCGAAACTGGTCAAACCTGCAGACGGAGCTACCAAGAAGAATGCAAGAGCATTCCAGTTGACTACCCAGGAAGCCGAGCTAATCCCTGATGTGATATCTGGTACGTTCCTAGTTCACAATGTTTACGCAAAAGTATTATTCGACTCTGGTGCAAACCAAAGCTTTATAAATACTTCATTCTGCCAAGCTCTTAACCTACCCTTAACCAACCTTAGGCAGATTTTTACAGTCGAAACGGCTGATGGAAATTCTGTTAACATAGATAAGGTTTTGCAAGAAGGAAAAATAGAACTCTTAGGTCATAAATTTTCTGCAAACCTACTACCTATGGATTTAGCTGGATTCGATGTTGTGTTAGGAATGGATTGGTTAGTATCCAATCATGCTCGAATCCTATGTGATGAGAATTCCATAGAAATTCATGCACCCACCGGAGAAGTAATTATGATTACAGGAGATAAGCCGCGTAAACCCATGAAATTCATTTCAGTAATGAAAATTGCTAGATATGAAAGAAAGCAAGGAATAGTGTATATGATTTCAGTAATCATTAGCACTAAGGGTAAGGAACTTAAGGAAATACCTATAGTCTCAAAATACCCTGATATATTCCCAGAAGAGTTACCAGGATTACCACCAGATAGGGATGTAGAATTTAGAATTCATCTAATTCCTGGAATTACACCGATAGCCAAGCCACCTTATCGGTTAGCACCCACAGAAATGTTAGAACTGAAAAAAACAATTGGATGAATTGCTTAGTAAAGGATTTATACAACCTAGTTCATCCCCTTGGGGTGCACCAGTGTTGTTTGTAAAGAAGAAAGATGGGTCGATGCGAATGTGTATCGATTATAGGGAATTGAATAAAGTAACAATTAAGAATCAATACCCATTACCTAGGATTGATGATCTTTTTGATCAACTTCAAGGAGCTAGATATTTTTCTAAGATAGACTTACGCTCTGGATATCATCAATTGAAGGTACAAGAAGAAGACATACCTAAAACTGCTTTCAGAACTAGGTATGGTCACTATGAGTTTACAGTCATGCCCTTTGGACTAACAAATGCACCTGCAGCATTTATGGACATGATGAATAGGATCTGTAAACCGTATTTGGATAAATTTGTAATTGTCTTCATCGACGATATACTTATTTATTCCAAAATTCAGAAGGAACATTGTGAACACCTACATGCACTCTTAACTTTGTTAAGAAAGGAAAAACTTTACGCCAAATTCTCGAAGTGTGAATTTTGGCTACAAGAAGTCCAATTTTTAGGACACATGGTGAATCACGAAGGTATTCATGTAGATCCTGCTAAAATAGAAGTAATTACCAAATGGAAGGTCCCGCAATCAGCTATGGAAATTAGAAGTTTTATAGGATTAGCTGGATACTATAGGCGCTTTATTAAGGATTTTTCTAAAATAGCAGCACCATTAACTAAGCTAACCTGTAAAGCAGTTAAGTTTGAATGGGGACCTAAGCAAGAAGAGGCTTTTAAAATTTTAAAGCAAAGGTTAACAAACGCCCCAATCCTAGCCTTGCCTGAAGGAACAGAAGATTTTGAAGTATACTGTGATGCTTCAAAACTAGGATTAGGATGTGTATTAATGCAGCACAAAAAGGTAATTGCGTATGCCTCAAGACAATTGAAAAAGCACGAGGAAAATTACACGACACATGACTTAGAATTAGGATCCATAATTTTTGCCCTTAAGATTTGGAGACACTATCTGTACGGAAGTAAGTTTACTGTCTATACAGATCATAAAAGCTTAAGATATATATTTGGGCAAAAAGAATTGAACATGAGGCAAAGGAGATGGATGGAAATCCTAGGTGATTACGATTATGATATTCAATATCACGAAGGAAAAGCAAATGTAGTTGCAGATGCTTTAAGTCATAAGTATCATGAAAAACAACGACGAGTTCATGCTCTTAGATTAAGTTTACAATTAGACTTAATAGAACAACTGAAAAATATTCAAGAAACAGCAATCAAGGATGATGCTGAAGGAATGAAAGGAAGAATAAAGGAATTAGAACAAGGAGCTAATGGAATTTGGAGATTCCATAAGAAAAGAATTTGGGTACCTAAGCAAGGAGATTTAAGAAATAAGATCTTAGAGGAAGCCCATAAATCTAGGTATACCATGCATCCTGGAAACAATAAGATGTACCAAGATTTAAGAAATAATTTCTGGTGGATAGGAATGAAAAAGGATATAGCTAGATATGTTTCTAGATGTCTTACTTGTTCACAAATTAAGGCAGAACACCAGAAACCCTCAGGTCTACTACAACAATTAGAAATGCCTGTATGGGAATGGGAACTTATAACTATGGATTTTGTTACTAAGTTGCCCAAAACCAGAAAGGGTAATGACACGATTTGGGTAATTGTGGATCGATTAACCAAATCAGCTCACTTTCTACCTATGAAAGAAACCTTTAGCATGGAAAGGTTAGCCAAGTTGTATGTAGACGAAGTAGTATCCTTACATGGAGTTCCACTCTCCATTGTATCGGATCGAGATAGTCGTTTCACTTCCCATTTTTGGACAAGTTTCCAAGAAGCAATGGGAACTCGACTAAATCTAAGTACCGCATATCATCCGCAAACAGATGGACAAAGTGAAAGGACGATCCAAACCATGGAAGACATGCTTAGGGCATGTGTCATAGATTTTAGTGGAAATTGGGATGACCACCTACCTTTAATTGAATTCTCCTATAACAATAGTTATCATTCAAGCATTGAAGCTGCCCCGTTCGAAGCACTATACGGACGTAAATGCAGAACACCAGTCTGCTGGGCAGAAATAGGAGAAAGTCAATTATCAGGTCCTGAAATTGTGCAAGAAACCACCGACAAGATCACTCAAATCAAGGAAAGACTAAAAACGGCTCAAGATCGCCAGAAGAGTTACGCCGATAATCGACGCAAACCACTAGAGTTTCAAGTGGGAGACAAGGTACTCTTAAAAGTTTCTCCTTGGAAGGGAGTAGTACGATTTGGAAAAAAGGGAAAACTAAGTCCAAGGTACGTAGGACCGTTCCCAGTAATCCAACGAATAGGACCAGTTGCCTATCGCTTACAACTACCAGATGAGCTCGCTGGGGTACATGATGTGTTTCATGTATCCAATCTTAAGAAATGTCTATCAGACGAATCTCTGGTAGTACCTCTTCAAGATGTAGAGGTAAATGAAAAGCTAAAGTTGGTGGAGAAACCACTTCAAATAGAAGACAGAAATATCAAGTTTCTCAAGCACAAGCGACTAGTATTGGTCAAAGTCAAATGGGATTCAAAGAGAGGACCCGAATACACTTGGGAGTTGGAATCGGAGATAAAGCAAAAGTATCCTCACTTATTTTAGTAAATCTCGAGGACGAGATTTTAAATAAGGTGGGGAGGATGTAAGGATCTCCAAAAATGTCCCAAAACGACTCGTAAGTAGAAACCCAGAAACCCTAATCCATATCAAAAATCAAGAAATCAAGAAATATGGTCTTCAGGCGGGCCGCGTAAGAGTTGGCTTAGTCTTACGCGAGCCGCGTCAATATGAAAATTGACCGGATAAGCATCCGGGCCACGTATAACCCATCTGGCAACCCTAACTCGTGACCCAGCAAACCTACGCGTAGACTAGGCGGCCATGCGGGCCGCGTAAAGTTTGGCTTTGGGTTCACGCGGGCCGCGTGAGACCCACATTTCACCTAAAAATAGCTTTGGTCCCGAGCTTTCATTCGGTGTCGAAACCAAAACTCGAAAACGAAGTTATACTTCTCCAAAGTTGAAAATACAATTAAATTAGCGAGGCGGTGCTACGATACAGGGTATTAACTCGATCGCTGCTATGATTCATTGTCCGATCGATTGAAATCAATCCAATGGATGTTTAAGTGATGCCCGAATTAGGGCTATATTTTGTCATTCGTCGTGATTACGATGGATGTTTAAGTATTACACTTTGTCATTCGTCATTACGATGGATGTTTAAGTGTTGCACTTTGTCATTCGTTGTGAGGGTTTTAATCTCGTGAGTTATCGTAAATGTTGTATTAGTTACTGACCTAGTTCGTGTGCATGTTATTTAATTAGGTTAACAGGCTATCAGTAGGCTAAAACGCTGCCCGATTAAACTTGCAATGTGAGTCATTCTCTTTTATCAAATGTTTTACAATACTCCATTTTTCAAATGTTATAATTACAGGGATTAAGTCGAGGTTATCTTAAATCACTGGCTAGTGGGGTATTGTGCACATTACTAATTTCTCACGGTTAGGTTCATTGACCTAACAGTGATAATCATCACTACTTGGGGAAGGACCCAATAGTGGTATGACCATCGTCACCATTGTGACACGACGCCAGATAAAAAATAAGATAAAAGCCATTGTAATCGCTCTTATGCTGTAATTTATAACTATGTGTCATTTTATGCAAAATGAATGATTCACCAGTATTTCCCCGCTGATAAAATATTTTTAAAACATGTTTTATAAATCAGGGAATTTCCTAGTTAAATTCTTCTATTGTAAATTACGGGGTTTATCCCGAATTATGAAATAAAATAATCGGGCATTTTCAAGTTTTAAAAAGATCCTGTTAAATCTTCCGCTGTCGCATCATTTAATAAATACCACGGGTTCCTGTCCCGCGGCTCCTGACCGGGTCAAACTGGGGCTGGGGCCGTGACACGGGGTGCAGGTATATCCTGCAAGTAAGTGATAGGCAGGTCAGTGCGGTGAACATCGGACACAATCGGGTGAAAAGGGGCAACATCAACAGGTGTAAGTGCATGTGGGGGAGTAACAGGCTCAATAATATGAGGTACATCATCATCATTATCTATCCACCCATTGCTAGTGAAAGCGTATCGGGGGTCTATCTGACTGGAAAAAGCAGCAGGGTCAGCCGGTGCAGGAATCGGATCTGGTATAAGCGGTGCAATGTCAGGTATGCCAAATGGTAAAGGATCATGATCAGGTAAAGGCTTAGGAGCGAGCATAGGCTCAGGATCAGCGGGTGCATCAACAGGCTGATCGATAGGAATAAAATAAAGCTCAAGTCCAGGCTCAACGTCATGTGTAAGAATCGGTGCAGCTGACATGGTTGTATCGTCATCAGTATCAGTGGCGTAACATCGCAGACCAACTGCCTGTAAGGCGGAAGAGGATACATACTCGAAAGAATCGAGGACAGAATGATCAGAGGAAATCTCAATAATAGGAATCTCAACGAGTGGAACAACAATGGCATCATTAGCTACAACTCCATCTCCCTGGGCATCATCAGGGGGACCATCAAAAAGATCGACATCATCGTCAAACAAGTCATCAAAAGGCAAATCCTCGAAAGGAAAGGCCGCAAGAGGCAAATGGGCGAGGATCAGAGCCACGACATGCTCACCATCGGGATGTCCGAGGAAGAGATGGCCCTGGACAGGAATAGGAATAAGAAAGGGATCCTCGTTGGGGATACCATCAGCATGCGGTACATCATCGCCAAAGTCGGGCATCGCAAAAGGCTGGAAATCATCGTCGTCGTCGGACATCATCTCTGGGTCACTCTCGGTATCGGAGGTAAAGATCTCTGGCTCAGGGATAATCTCATAGTCAGAGACAATAGCCATGGGGTCAACAGTGTCAGACAGTCCACTCTCAGACGAAGACATAGTGTCTGTAACAAAACAATCACAACATATGCACATATATTAACATCTATCATTTAGCATGCAGTCAAATCATTGTAATCATGTTATCATGTATCCTTCCTATCCTTCCTAGTCTCCCAGACTAGACCACCTAGTCTCCCAGACTAAACCAACTAGTCCCTTAGACTAAACTAACCAGTCTCTCAGACTACCAACCAGTCTCCCAGACTGAACCACCCAGTCTCCCAGACTGGACCACCTAGTCTCCCAGACTGAACCACCCAGTCTCCCAGACTGAACCATAACCATAAACTTTGAAAATGTGTTTCGTGCCTTTTGTTTGTAAAAATATTTGTTTCCTGGATCTGGGCGTTTCGGATATGCAATGAAAACGTGTTGTAAAAGTATTTTCGTGAGAGCCCTAATGATTGTAGTCTAGACTCGAGAAGGAAATCCTATTTCGCTACAATCGAAGCTCTAATACCAAGCTGTCACACCCTGACTTTTTGCGGAAGCGTGATTATAGTGTGACTTTCTTAATGCCATTGCATTCAATCATAACATCACTATATGATTAAAACCATAGATGTTCATCCATAAATTTAGTTTAAAAACACGACAACATTGTCTTAAAACATAAAAATTCAAATACGAGTACAACCCATGCAACTTGTTTAAAAGTTCACAACGACTCTACCAATGACATTTAATAAAACCAGGACTTGGAAGACGTGTCTCGTCCAGGAATAAGACACACTATCCAACCCTAAGACCAGGGATGACATCTTTTATTCTTAACGCAGCTTGAAACATCCAACGCCCGCCAGATCCACTACTAATTCCCTGAAATACATGTATTTTGAAAACATCAACAAAAGTTGAGCGAGTTCATATGTGTGATTGTGAATAAACCTTTGAAAATGTTGAAAATGTATTTGTGAAAATGAACATATCAATTAATGTGTAGCTAATACATTAACATGGTGAACCGGTGTAGGAAGGCTCAATCCTTTACGTATTTCGCACCGGGCCTCCCGGCTGGAACGACATAGTCACCACATGAGCCAACTCGCGGACTCATGGGTGGGGCTCGCAACACCCAAATAGATCTATCACTCATGCCCCTCGGTCCTTCTAAAGGATTAATGGTCTCAAGCTAACGCCTACCCTTTCACATGATCTAGCAGTTCATTTCATTTGTAAACCTTTTGATATCATAATCATTTATAACTTGTACTTCACCCCCAAAGTTCTAAAACGAAAACAGTTAAAAGAAAAGGGGGACATGAACTCATAGTCTCGCGTCTTCAGCAATCGTAACTCTAGCTTCTTCGGTGAACACGACTACCTACAACGTACTAATGTCTATTAGACGAACGGGCCGTGCCTTGACTTAGTATTAATGTTCTTGAGTTACGTTTCTTTTTGTATCTTCGACATTATTCCAAGTTACTTAATTATTTGTTAAAATAATTAATGTTTTAACTTAAATTATATTAATTGAATTTTGGAATAATTGTTAAACAATATTATTGTAATAATACTTCTCTGTTATGAATGTATCCATTATGTGGTGACTATCCACATCTATAACTCCTATCCCTTTAGTGCATCGATTATGTAACGACTATCCACCTCTATAACTCCTATCTCTTTAGTTACTATTGTACTAATGTAAGGGCCTATATATAATGGCATTTGTATATGATGTTGAGATCAATCAATAAGAAATCCATCTCTCATTCTCCCATTCTTCTCTATACATTGCTAGTAGGTCGTTGTTTTACAACACGTTATCAGCACGAAAGTGCTTTCTCGAAAACATTTATTTCTTGAGCAGACTCCACCCTTTTAAGGTTGAAGATCACAACGACACACAGTAGACAATCAGGCATCATTTCCATTACCGTCGTATTCTGCATGGGTTTCTTGCCGTTAATTTATAAAAAAACCTACCATCCCTTCTCGGCTCGTCCAGCATCAGTAACAAAACCCCAACTCTCTCGTAAGCTTTTTATTTACCTTTATAATTCATATTTACTTGAAAAGGCTTTTTAGTTCTCATGGCTGCGGCTGAAACCAAATATGGTAAAGCTTTTACTTACATTGATTTACCTAGAAAAAGGTTTTTTTTTTATTCTTATATATTTACATAGCAGCCCCTCTATTATAGTTCTTTTATTAACTGACCCTAAAACTTATCAAATGATTTAATTGGTTACTAGTAACATTCGTTAGAAGATATGGGTTTTTACCAATCGGGTGTGTGGAAGCAACAACCCACCATGATTAATCAAACAATGATATACTTAAGTTTCTTTTAGCTTTAATATTTTCAATTGATTAGTGATCAAATTGATATCTTACATCAGTGTATGAGATTTAAATTATAAATATTGGTTAAAATTCATATGGTCTATTAGATGATCGGTGAGTAGGGTTTTCGACCAACAATTTTTTTTGTTTGTTCTATCTCCGTAGCCATATGGGCAGTGCTATGAAGCCACAACTATAAACATGCTATGATTAAAAAGGGTCATAAATTAATTGAAACATGCTATGGTTAGCAAAAAAGGTCATAAATCATTGTTATCTATCATATTATATGCCATAGCTATGAACAACTCCATTGACGGTTACGATTGTTTCGCACATCAGGATGTCGTTTCAAACTTGGGTGTCTGGGTGTTTCCCAAATTTTTAAGTATTTGGAACTTTAATAATTAAAATCAACTCTTAGGTATTTTGTATTAAATTTTGAAAAAAATGAGGCATTCATAGTACAAGTTATTTATAATATTTTTTCATTATACACCGTTTAGTATCCATTTTCTTTATTAGTCATTAATATTATTATTCTGAATTCTTCGTTATTACTTCTATTAAAATAAATGCATTTACATGACTTCATAAATTATAGCTACATGACTCCTTAAATTACAGTATGTATCATGAATACTAAACCTAAAGTATTAGTCACCGAAAATCAAAGATTTCTTTTATTCTTTTTTTTTATCAAGACATCTTATCAAAAGAGCAGAAGTTGCGGTTTTTTTATTGTTATTGTTGATGTTTCTTCAAATGAAAGTATAAATCATATTATTTTAAATCAATTGATTTTCAGTGACTACTTATAAAATAGTTTTAACTAAATTGGTTTTATTAGTTTTTTTATTTTACTATGATATTTGTATATTTGTGTATCTTATCAAAACTGTTTATATATGAATTGCATAATATCTAAATACATGAAATGCTTTAGGGGGTAAAAGATGTTGTTTATTAAAAAGACACTCCTCTGTATCTAAAAGAAAGTGTCATTTGTATATTATTAAAATATCATTGGAACTTGTTTATGTTTAAAAGTAGAGTGGCAAATATGTATATATAACCTATTTATTTGGTGACATGTTATATAGTGATGCAGTATATATTATGTTTCATATGTTATAAATTTGGAAGGGGACATCAAAGTGACCAGGGTTGTGGTATATGATCACAAGCTATAAAAACGATTGAATTGTGGTCAATGTTTATATAAAAAGACCCCTGGAGTGTCTAACTTCTCAAAGCTTATTATGAGTTTATCAAAGCCTGTAAGATTTTAAACCGATAAGTATAAATGTCTCGGTTATATAACTACATCATGATTAATATCATGTGATGAGAAAAATATATATCATAATCCATTGAGCAAAACAATTTCCATCGTCAAATGTCATATATGTTATTGAAGTACCAAGATTGTTAAAGAATATATATAAAGTTTTAAACAACAAGCATGAAAGTTCTATGGTTCTAATCCATTCCCTGTTGTGAATGTGATGATATAATGATCAATTCAAAGGTTATGATCATATACATAACTAAGAAAATTGTAATGATGCCACCATGAATGTTGTATGGGTATAATCTATTCCTTGAATAGAATGTGATAATATAATAATTGGTGTAAAGTTCATGATGATTGTAATTGAGGAAATTGTTATGATGATCATGTAATAAGACCAACCATGTTAATTGTGACAACCGTCACTTTTCCGTACATTCCGTACACGAAATGAACAGTAATTTGTGCTTAAATGACTGTGCATGATCTGGTTTACCAGACAAATAAATTTCTGAATCCCATGCAAGTGAATTCATGCATGATATATGCTACAAGAATTACGTTATGATAGCGTTGCGTCAAAAATATTAGTAAACTCACCGGTAAGACACATCGTGTCAACGGAACTGAAGAAAGCAGTCAGACATTAGAATAGGGCCTAGGTGTAGGTCCAACGTCAAGAATGCATTAAAACCCAAGAGTACATGCAAGGGTTTTAATATAGACCTTCCGAAAGTTAAAATACGCACTAAAAAGCACCCGAAACGCACTTTAAGTGCATAATTTATTTAAATTCAGCTATAATCAGCATTATGACAATAAAATATTATGCAGAAATGATGATTTATCATCCAGAATACTTCCCTAAGAGTCGGGAATTGAAAGTGTCACAAAAGATACTTGAAAGACACTAAACGGTGCAATTTAGCACTTTAACGAACCGGTGTCTAACCGAACAACCGGATATTACCCGGAACACTAAAAATAATGCTAGAAGCATTGTTTTTATTTTTCTAAGCTAGTTAGGGTCCCCGAATACCCTAACACCCGTTATAAATTACAACACTCTAATTAATTTAATCACCTAACTAATTCCACTAGCACTTAACCTTCAAGTTAAAATCCAACCAAACACCCTCTTGGATGGTTCCCCCATGTGAGACACACCACTCACTTTTGATTAATTTAATCCCTATTGTTTAATATCTTCAAGACACATTATTTGGTGGATAATGGAATTGCATGGATCATGAAGTAGCTTATAAGGTTTAGACCTCCACTCATTTCAACACTTAAACAAAATCATTCTTTTTCCCTCTTGCCACACCTTCGGCCGAACACAACCAACATCATCCACTCACCTTCCAACTTTGATCAAGCCATTCTATATACTCACAAGTGTGATAGAGTTCATACAAGGAGGCTCGGTGCTTACGGAATCGCAAGGACCTCACTACGTCGCTATTAACCACCCAGTTTTCGTCTTGAATCTTCCCTAGCCTTGTGCTAGTTGTAAGTTATTCTAAACACCTTCTTGATCTTGTCTAAAGTGGTTAATAAGAGATTTAACGGTTAAAGATTGGGAACACGCAAGATCATAACTAAAAGTCTTGGGAATATGAGGAACAAAGTAGATAAAGAGAAACCAATGGTGTAAATCATGATAAATCTGAAATAAACAAACTACAATCTGCTGTAACAGACTTATAATCTGACTTTAATCATATTAGAAAGGATGGTGGTCATATATATGCGTTTTAGTAACCTTTAAACTAAAAACAGCATGCTGATTGCCCTTTCCAGCCGACTTTAACGGGCTGTAGACAGGTCAATATTTAACGAAAAATGTGTTTTCTGAGGTCTAGATATATGTTCTATGAAATACGGTTCTAATGGCACTGGAATCGTAATTTTTGGACTTCATTTACTATTTTTAAAGCGTCATTTCGTAACAGCAGCATGAGCTGCATTTTTCTGCTAGAAATATGTGTATTGTTTTCTGTCATAACTTGTTTTCTGTGTGGAATCTGATCACGAAATTTATACCATAGTTGACCACTGATGTATTTGTAATACTCCCACTGGAATTGCATAAATCGGACTCACGATGAATTTTTAATGAATTATTTCGTAAACTGCAATCAGAAAACGACAAATCTGATTGCAGTCCAGAAAATAAATTCTTATAAAATATTGGTAATGAACTGGACCCCGATATTTTTACACAATAATTTTTGGATCGTTTAAGACGTTCTGTAAAAAGTTAGGAATTTTTGGAATAAGATAACTATTTTATTAAAATGCCCGAAAACAGCCCAATTTTGTATATTTAAACTGAAGGGATATAAGTATGTATATTTGTGAGGAAAAATATATATTTATTGGTCGCCACATTTTGTGCTAAGTGTATGCAGTATGTATTATACTTGATATTGTATTAGGACTTAAGAATACACTAAATACTCATGAGAAGTGAAAACACAAAATACACATACACCATACTTAGGCAAAATACATAATTCGGGTGCAAAGTGCATAATACAAGAAACTTATAATTATTTTCGAGAAAATAATATAAGTAAGACACTTAGTTAAAAATGTAAGTTATTTTTAACACAAGAATACGTACACAAGAGATAGTGACTGACCTTGTGCGAAACAAGTCTAGTGACTAACGTTAAGAAAACACGTATAGGTCACGACGCTAGATAAGCAAATCCGGTGAAGTTTACGACGCAGGAACGCAAAGTTGTGAGTTCATGCTCCCCCTTTTCTTTAACTGTTTTTGGTTTTATAACTCTCGGGGGTGCAATACATGTTACAAATATTACTATTTTTACAAATGGTAAAAATTACAAGAAGCACTCTTGGTGAGAACGAGTACCGAGTGCAATATGATTTGAGAATACGAGAAGCACTCTTGGTGAGTGCAATATGATGAGCTTTAAGAAAAGCCTAGAAAATACTAGATCATGTGAGCTTAAACTAGATATTGAGATGCCATTAATACTTAATTAGGGACGAGGGTTAGATCTAACGGGTACGGCCGAGCCCCACTCATGGTCCTTATGTGACCTCATGAGTGCTTCGGTGTCCCAGTCGAGGGAAATCGACACAGTCGAGGTTAATCGACACAGTCGAGGGTAATCGACACAGTCAAGGGAAATTGACGCGGTCGAGGTTAATCGACACAGTCGAGGGTAATCGACACAGTTAAAGGAGAAAATACTAATGCTCCCTATGTCCTCACATGCCTGGAAGGAGAATATACTGATGCTCCCTATGTCCTCACGTGCCTTAATGTCCCTGCATAAACAATCATTTAATACGTGGGGTACTCAAGAAAACTTGATTTATACTAGAAGTACGTGGGGTACTCAAGAAAACTTGAATGATACTTGAGTACGTGGGGTACTCAAGAAAACGGGAATTATACTTGAGTACGTGGGGTACTCAAGAAAAACCTGAACTATACATAAGTACGTGGTGTACACATGAATACTTGATTTATATATGAAAACTTGATTTATACATGACACAAACTATGTTTTCATACAAAGTATACAAACGTGAAATACAAAAACGCATGAACTCGCTCAACTTTATGTTGATGTTTTCCAAAATTACATGTATTTCAGGTGACAGGATGGATCTTGGGCGCAAGTGTCATAGTTAGAAGTAGACTTCAAGTTTAGATGTCATCCACTTTTGTTGAATTGTAACCTAGACGAAGGTTGTGTTTTTAAAACTTAAATAACGAGTCTTTGTAATACTCAAATTTTCATGAATGGATGAACATCGTTTTGATCATGTAGCTGTCTATTATGATTGAATGCAATGATAATAAACCAGTCACACATCGTATGCTTCCGCAAAAGGCAGGGTGTGACAGTTTGGTATCAGAGCTTCGATTGTAGTGAACTAGGATTCTTTCTCGAGTCTAGACTACAATCACTAGAGTTCTCTCACGAAAACATTTTACAAAAAGGTTTTCATTGCATTCACGAAAGCGCCAAGATCCACAAGTCAGACACTTTTCAAAAGTGACAAGGCAAGGACATTAGTGAGGAATACCTTTAAAATAAGGTGCCAACCAAAGCATAGTCTACACGAGTTAGACTTGCCAAAAACAAAATGACCCCCTCAAAAACGAGAGTTATACGTGATATAATGCATTAAATTGCTTGATTATGCTAAGTAGCATATATGTTATTGATATACATACATACAAATAAGTGTACGGAATGATTATTGACGTGAATAAGATACTTTCGACTCCGACTCCTATTACTATACGTAACTCGCACGATGAAGCTACCGACCTCGCATCCTTTGCAAAGCTCATGGCTGGGAGTGTTTACCAAACAAGAGTCGGAGCTTACTTCCGTAGGAGATGGCTGCTCTTCCTTCTCGAACGTTAAGATGCCAGACTACGGCGATGATGACGAGGCAGAGGCGGCAACCTGGAACAAATTCTTGATCAACGGGACGAGATCCCTGCGGCTTATGAGAAGCAAGATTGACGACGCACTTGACCAGAAAAGGAAGATGAAGTATTCATCTTGAAGGTGCCCCTCCAACTACCAGGAATTCTCTCTATTCCTACTTCATCTAATCATCGTGCCTATTCGCGCGTAACAACAACGAGTGTTAGCGCGTGGACCACTGCAATGGTCCTTTCCATGACAAGAGGTATAAGGACAGTAGTGTCCCCTCCTTGATTGATCATCTGCTTGGACGAGAGAAAATTGGGGTAACTGTGCAAGACAATTTATTATTACGGGGGCCCACGTAATAACGACTTGTAGTGCACAGAAATCCTGGTGGACTCTGCGGGTCAAGCTAATGAAAACCATACAAAATTAATCTATAGGTGTCCTCACCTTCATCTGGTAGAACAACACATAGATCAGTGCTTTAGCACGTTAGAAAGTAGGAAGCCTGCCTTAGCCTACTTCGTGACTGACACTTCTACCTGCATACGAGACGTTTGAGAAAACGATGTTTAAGCAAGAGAGGTGGAATGACATTCAGGAAGAATCAGTGACGATACACTCTCTACCACCTCGACACGGACAACCCCATCTAAGGGAAAATATACGCACCAGTAAAGCTAAAGACCCAAGAAAACCAATGTAGCAGGAAATAACTGAAACTTGAATGACCAAGGCAATGTAGCCTCGAGTTCATAAGCCAAGTTGGCAAGCCTATGTGAAGGCTCAATAACTGTTTCCTCGCTTATACACTGATTATATATACGTGGGAAATTGGGTGATTACATAATGGCTTATGGTGCTATGTATCTCATAGACAATTGGAATGTTGTCTAACCTACTTCATACCATTTTGGCAGAAGAGAATGCCGCCCAGGCGAGACACAAACACCAGTACGTTGCCAAGGACAGAAGCCGAGCTGCAAGAACGCATCTCACAGGCAATTGCATGACATGAAGCCCTCCGCTCTAAGCACAGCGATGGCACTACTGAAAATAACCCTCCAACTAGCTGCACCTTTAAGCAGTTCCTGGACTGCAAACCATTAAACTTTGACGGAACAGGAGGCGCCGTTGCATTTGTTCATTGGACAGAAAAGACTGACTCAGTTCTAAGAATGAGTAACTGTTCACCCCAACAGAGTGTTACCTATATCTCAGGGTTATTCCTAGATGGCGCACTCTCCCGGTGGAACCTTCAGGTTCAAACCCTTGGCGCAGATGTTGCTTATGCACTAAGCTGGGACGAGCTCAAGGAAATGATGGAAAAGAAATACTGTTCTAGGGCTGAAATCCAGAAGCTTGAGGTGGAGTTCTGGAACTTGAAAATGGACGGACCGAAGATTCCTGAATACGTCCAACGATTTCACGACTTGTCTAGGGTCGTCCCCTACTTAGTCAAACCGGAATTCAAAAGGGTTGAACGATTCATTTGGGGACTTGCACCTCAGATCAGGAGCATGGTTACTACCTCAAAGCCCACAACCATTGCAGAGGCTATCGATATGAGTGTCACTCTTACTGAAGAAGCTCTACGTGCGGGAAAATTTTCGGAATCTGAGGATAACAAGAAAGAGACTCATGTGGAGTCGTCAAGCAACAAGAAGAGGAAGTCCTCAAACCTAAAGAAAAGCACCCAAGCCAGCTATGGAAGCTCTAAAGTAAACAAAAGAAAGAAAGTGAAATCGCCGCATGGCAGGAAAGCTGATGGAGCCACTGTTGAAACCGGTGGTAAAGCTTACTCAAGGACTAAGCCGAGGTGCGAAGAATGCAACTTTCACCATGAAGGTCGATGTCTGAGGCCTAAGTGTGGAAAGTGTGGAAAAGAAGGGCACAGCAAGGACGCCTGTTGGGCAAAGGACCCAGATGGAAGGAATAAGAGAATACCAGGTTGCTACAAATGTGGTGAAGCAGGGCACTTTAGGAAAGATTGCCCTAGGAAGAAACAAGCAAGAAAGGGTTTTCACGATCGAAACTCGTGAAGCACGCCAGGATCCAGATGCGGTTACGGGTACGTCCCCTATTAACCAACCCTATGCATCTACTTTTAATTAATACTGGCATCAACTTTTACCTTGCATGCTTAGAACTTAAGAAACTGCCTGGCCTAGTTTCAAATTAATTAGACGTTCCGTATTCTTTAGAAATGGGCATATAGAAGGCTAGTTTAAACGGTCGAAGCAATTAAGGATTGCATTTAGGGACTCAGAAGGTCGGAACCTTCTGTTACCATTGACTTTTGAAGTCATAATATGTTAGTCAGCATGGATTGGATATCCAAGTATAGAGCCTGAGAACATCCCCGTTATGGAAGAAATTCCAGCAGCCTTTTCTGAAGACTTGCCAGGAACGCCCCTCCGCAGCGACAAGTGAGGTTTAAGATGAGCCTCGTGCCAGAAGCGGCACCGGTAACAAGATGACGCCTTACCGACTAGCTTCGTCCACGAAGCATAAGCTTCCGATAACTGCAAGAGCTGCTAGACAAAGGAATTAAGGACATGACGCCCTTAGTTAAGGACATGAGGGGAAAGCTGACAATTTCCCATTTTACAATAAATTCCAAGGAATTGAGAATCAGGGTCCTTTGCCAAGGGCGGATAACATGAATAGACAAATCGTAAGGTACTAGAATACCACTCGAGACCGGCTTGAGGACAGGATGTTCCCAACAGTGAATACAAGAAGGAAATATCCTTAAAACGACCTTTAGGACTCGCTTCAAGCATTACGAGTTCCTTGTCGTACCATTTGGCTTAACACATGCATCGACAATATTCATGGACCTCATGAATCGAACGTGTAAGCCATGCCTGGATGGATTACGATCATACTTATTGACTACATGCTTATATGGCCAACGACCAAGGAAGGTCGTAAGCAACAGCTACAAATTTAACTTGCAACCCCTAGAGAAAGAACAGTTATGTGCTATGATGACAAAAAGCGAAATTCGGATTCGCGAAGTAAGAACGAAATTCATGCCAACCCTGCAACCAAGAGCTAAGGAGCTAGAGTTGCAATTATGTGACGTCTCTCGACAAAGTCCTGATTGCACGTCGATGCAACGAGACCACAACATTGCATACGCGGCACATTGATTAAGGAATCATGAGAAAAGACCTTGAGATAGATACAGAAATTGCGCGCCGCAAACTGGACGTCATTACCTGAAAGAAAACGCTGCACGATCTTTACTGATCACAAGGGTTGCAGCACACCGATGATCGTAAGAACTCGAATATGAACTGAGCTGTTGAACGATGCAGACTGTATGAACACAATACGTGCTTGTGTGATAAACTTTAATGAAAAGTCGGAACACTCACTTGCCCTTAGTGGAGTCTTCCTACAACAGTATTTATCACACCGCCGTCTAAACCGCTTCTTGTAAAGCTTTAGACGGAACATAATGAGTCAATTCCCGTCATGTTGAACGGAGACCGGAAATAAACAATCAACTAGCCCGAGATGGCCCAGGAAAACTAGAGGCAAGATCGTTCAGATATGTGATCATATCAGGACAGCCCGCAGAATACAGAAAGATTACGCCGATGAGCGGCAGAAATCGTAAGAATTTGAGACAAGAATTATGGCTTAAATGAGAGCCTCGCCTAGAGAAGGCGTAATGTGGTTTGGAAAACGAAAAGGTTGAATCCCCAGTGTAGGGATCAGAACCATTGTTCACAAGATGAAACTCCCAGAAAAAGATCAGTAGTGATCGCGACACATTCATGTGTCTAGTCTTTAGAGGAGTCTGACTCAAGGAACAGTCGTTGTTCCCACAAATAAGATTCACGTCAATGACAAATGAAAGGAATTACTATAGAAACCTGTTGAGGTTTTGGACCAAGAGTCCGTGATACTATAGAAACCTGTTGAGGTTTTGGACCAAGAGTCCGTGATAATATAGAAACCTGTTGAGGTTTTGGACCAAGAGTCCGTGATACTATAGAAACCTGTTGAGGTTTTGGACCAAGAGTCCGCAATACTATAGAAACCTGTTGAGGTTTTGGACCAAGAGTCTGTGATACTATAGAAACCTGTTGAGGTTATGGACCAAGAGTCCACAAGATACAGAAAAGTCATGATCGACTTACTTGAGTACGATAGAATTCATGACATGACCCAGAGATTTCATGGGAACATAAAGACAAATCATGAATCTAAGTGACCATATTGGTTTCACAACTCCCCTGCGACCGATGGCATCGCTTGAATTTCGGGACGAAATTCTTTTAACGGGGGAAGACTGTGACAACCGTCACTTTTCCGTACATTCCGTACACGAAATGAACAGTAATTTGTGCTTAAATGACTGTGCATGATCTGGTTTACCAGACAAATAAATTTCTGAATCCCATGCAAGTGAATTCATGCATGATATATGCTACAAGAATTACGTTATGATAGCGTTGCGTCAAAAATATTAGTAAACTCACCGGTAAGACACATCGTGTCAACGGAACTACAGAAAGCAGTCAGACATTAGAATAGGGCCTAGGTGTAGGTCCAACGTCAAGAATGCATTAAAACCCAAGAGTATATGCAAGGGTTTTAATATAGACCTTCCGAAAGCTAAAATACGCACTAAAAAGCACCCGAAACGCACTTTAAGTGCAGAATTTATTTAAATTCAGCTATAATCAGCATTATGACAATAAAATATTATGCAAAAATGATGATTTATCATCCAGAATACTTCCCTAAGAGTCGGGAATTGAAAGTGTCACAAAAGATACTTGAAAGACACTAAACGGTGCAATTTAGCACTTTAACGAACCGGTGTCTAACCGAACAACCGGATATTACCCGGAACACTATAAATAATGCTAGAAGCATTGTTTTTATTTTTCTAAGCTAGTTAGGGTCCCCGAATACCCTAACACCCGTTATAAATTACAACACTCTAATTAATTTAATCACCTAACTAATTCCACTAGCACTTAACCTTCAAGTTAAAATCCAACCAAACACCCTCTTGGACGGTTCCCCCATGTGAGACACACCACTCACTTTTGATTAATTTAATCCCTATTGTTTAATATCTTCAAGACACATTATTTGGTGGATAATGGAATTGCATGGATCATGAAGTAGCTTATAAGGTTTAGACCTCCACTCATTTCAACACTTAAACAAAATCATTCTTTTTCCCTCTTGCCACACCTTCGGCCGAACACAACCAACATCATCCACTCACCTTCCAACTTTGATCAAGCCATTCTATATACTCACAAGTGTGATAGAGTTCATACAAGGAGGCTCGGTGCTTACGGAATCGCAAGGACCTCACTACGTCGCTATTAACCACCCAGTTTTCGTCTTGAATCTTCCCTAGCCTTGTGCTAGTTGTAATTTATTCTAAACACCTTCTTGATCTTGTCTAAAGTGGTTAATAAGAGATTTAACGGTTAAAGATCGGGAACACGCAAGATCATAACTAAAAGTCTTGGGAATATGAGGAACAAAGTAGATAAAGAGAAACCAATGGAGTAAATCATGATAAATCTGAAATAAACAAACTACAATCTGTTGTAACAGACTTATAATCTGACTTTAATCATATTAGAAAGGATGGTGGTCATATATATGCGTTTTAGTAACCTTTAAACTAAAAACAACATGTTGATTGCCCTTTCCAGCCGACTTTAACGGGCTGTAGACAGGTCAATATTTAACGAAAAATGTGTTTTCTGAGGTCTAGATATATGTTCTATGAAATATGGTTCTAATGGCACTGGAATCGTAATTTTTGGACTTGGTTTACTATTTTTAAAGCGTCATTTCGTAACAGCAGCTTGAGCTGCATTTTTCTGCTGGAAATATGTGTATTGTTTTCTGTCATAACTTGTTTTCTGTGTGGAATCTGATCACGAAATTTATACCATAGTTGACCACCGATTCATTTGTAATACTTCCACTGGAATTGCGTAAATCGGACTCACGATGAATTTTTAATGAATTATTTCGTAAACTGCAATCAGAAAACGACAAATCTGATTGCAGTCCGGAAAATAAATTCTTATAAAATATTGGTAATGAACTGGACCCCGATATTTTTACACAATAATTTTTGGATCGTTTATGATGTTCTGTAAAAATTTGGGAATTTTTGGAATAAGATAACTATTTTATTAAAATGCCCGAAAACAGCCCAATTTTGTATATTTAAACTGAAGGGATATAAGTATGTATATTTGTGAGGAAAAATATATATTTATTGGTCGTCACATTTTGTGCTAAGTGTATGCAGTATGTATTATACTTGATATTGTATTAGGACTTAAGAATACACTAAATACTCATGAGAAGTGAAAACACAAAATACACATACACCATACTTAGGCAAAATACATAATTCGGGTGTAAAGTGCATAATACAAGAAACTTATAATTATTTTCTAGAAAATAATATAAGTAAGACACTTAGTTAAAAATGTAAGTTATTTTTAACACAAGAATACGTACACCAGAGATAGTGACTGTACTTGTGCGAAACAAGTCTAGTGACTAACGTTAAGAAAACACGTATAGGTCACGACGCTAGATAAGCAAATCCGGTGAAGTTTACGACGCAGGAACGCAAAGTTGTGAGTTCATGCTCCCCCTTTTCTTTAAGTGTTTTTGGTTTTATAACTCTTGGGGGTGAAATACATGTTACAAATATTACAATTTTTACAAATGGTAAAAATTACAAGAAGCACTCTTGGTGAGAACGAGTACCGAGTGCAATATGATTTGAGAATACGAGAAGCACTCTTGGTGAGTGCAATATGATGAGCTTTAAGAAAAGCCTAGAAAATACTAGATCATGTGAGCTTAAACTAGATATTGAGATGCCATTAATACTTAATTAGGGACGAGGGTTAGATCTAACGGGTACGGCCGAGCCCCACTCATGGTCCTTATGTGACCTCATGAGTGCTTCGGTGTCCCAGTCGAGGGAAATCGACACAGTCGAGGTTAATCGACATAGTCGAGGGTAATCGACACAGTCAAGGGAAATTGACGCGGTCGAGGTTAATCGACACAGTCGAGGGTAATCGACACAGTTAAAGGAGAAAATACTAATGCTCCCTATGTCCTCACATGCCTGGAAGGAGAATATACTGATGCTCCCTATGTCCTCACGTGCCTTAATGTCCTTGCATAAACAATCATTTAATACGTGGGGTACTCAAGAAAACTTGATTTATACTTGAAGTACGTGGGGTACTCAAGAAAACTTGAATGATACTTGAGTACGTGGGGTACTCAAGAAAACGGGAATTATACTTGAGTACGTGGGGTACTCAAGAAAAACCTGAATTATACATAAGTACGTGGTGTACACATGAATACTTGATTTATATATGAAAACTTGATTTATACATGACACAAACTATGTTTTCATACAAAGTATACAAACGTGAAATACAAAAACGCATGAACTCGCTCAACTTTATGTTGATGTTTTCCAAAATTACATGTATTTCAGGTGACAGGATGGATCTTGGGCGCAAGTGTCATAGTTAGAAGTAGACTTCAAGTTTAGATGTCATCCACTTTTGTTGAATTGTAACCTAGACGAAGGTTGTGTTTTTAAAACTTAAATAACGAGTCTTTGTAATACTCAAATTTTCATGAATGGATGAACATCGTTTTGATCATGTAGCTGTCTATTATGATTGAATGCAATGATAACAAACCAGTCACACATCGTACGCTTCCGCAAAAGGCAGGGTGTGATATTAATAGTGCAATGACTATACAATGATCGTTATAAAGGTCATGATCATGGTAACTGAGGAAATTGTAATAATCCTCATGTTGACAACCATTTTAATATTGAAATTGACCACAAAAAGTGGCACACTTAGGGAGTGATTATACGAACATAAAACATGGGAAACATGTTATACCATGAATATTGAAATAATATTACATTATTCTCCCATACTTCCTATCGTGTATTGAACAAACACGATTGCAACTAAAACATATACGATCATAAACCAGAAGTTTATGGATCGTGATTATTTAATTAGTTGGCATGACCGGTTAGACCACACCGAGTCAATGATGATGTGAAACATAATGAAGAACTGGAAGATTCTTCAAGATAATAAGTAGCATGTAATGTTTTGCTCTCAAGGGAAATTATATATTTGCAAAATAAACGAGGGTGTGTGTACCTAAATATTCTGGAAGCGATTAAAGGATATGCATATCCCAACGTGGTACCATTTAGTGTTTTAAATCGATGCATCGTCTAAATGGTTATCAAATCCACAACCTAAAGCGTGTGTGATTGTGGCTTAGCTAATGTGATAGCAAGCATATTAATCCAGATTAGTATATTTATTTGATAATAGTGAATTTGATTTTCAAGTTATTAACGATCATTGGAATAAGTGTTATTGTTGAGATGATCACTAAACGTCTACTATTGGTTACAAAGCTAATGATCATGAGAGGAGCAAAAGTTTATTTAGGTACATGTAATTTTATATATAGTACCATCAATTCACATCAAGCCAATAAGTTATAGCTCTCCCCATACAGTTGGTTTATGGTCAGGAACCAAAGATGTCTCATCAAAGATTTTGGTTGTGCGACATATATTGAAACTCATCCACCACACCGCACAAAGATGGGACTTCTAAAAAGTTTGAAAATATGTTGGGTATAAATAATCGTCTATGATTAAATACTTAAAGCCATTAGTGAGAAATTCGTTTATGGCTCATTGGTTTTCACTTTAATGAATGAATGTTCCCAACATTAGGGGGAGATAACAAGCAGTTGGAAAGTGAAAAGTGAAATGAATTATCATGTCATCTTGATCCTCAGACCAGTGAAAAGTGAAATGAATTATCATGTCATCTTGATCCTCAGACTATAAACTATGAACTAGAAGTTTAAAGTATAATTCATTTACCAAGATTAAAGAACAAATTACCAGACAAATTCACTGACCTAAATAGAGTGACTAAGTAAGTTACATAATCAACTGCTTATGCTCCAGTTATCTTTGTGTCCCAAGAGGACAACCACATATTTTTGTAATGAGTCTATTGCACGCCTATAGCGTGGTAGACTAGTTGATTCCAACAATAAAATTCCTCGAAAATTGGAGCAAGTAATTAAGATGGTCAAGTCAAGGTTATAGTAATAAGATCCCCTGAAGGGACAATAGACATGATGGTTCAAGAAGAACCTCAGGTACCTGAAAATAAAGAGATCTCACTAAGTTGTATCATGTCTAAGATATGTATGGAATCGAAATAAAAATCGACGTCGTTATACTTTTGTATATATTGTAGCGCTTAAAATGATTAAATGATGAGGATCAAGATTTAAGATCTGCCTATGAATGAATATTAAGAAATGATTGGCCAAAATAGAAAGACGCAAATAAGGCAGAGTTTAGTTCTCTAATGAAATGGAAAGTTTCTGGACCAACAGTCCATACAACTGAAGTTGTAAAATATGCTGGATACAAAAGTGTCTTTTACGCGAATCATGTGAAAATCAAATTAAGTGATATAAGTCAAAATTGGTGGCACAAGAATTTTCACAAATACCTATGATTGATTATGAGAAAACGTGTTCTTCAGTGGTGGATGCATTGACTTTCCAATATCTTATTAGTCTGGTAATATATAAAAGAGAATTGACACGCGTCTTATGAAAGTTATGTATCACTTGATACTAAGTCATATAAAATAAGTTCTCGAGAATATTATGATTATTATATAAATTCAGATCTGAATACATATACATGTTGTATATGTTATTGAATTGAATATAATTGGAACTCCCCATGAGTATCCTAAAGCATTTGAGTGCTTAAGAGGTTAATTGAAACACCTTATGGATGTAATTATAGTGCACCAATACTCCAATAAACATACATAGAAAATGTGTACCTGGTTATTATGGCATCTCAATGTACACTGTGTACAAACATGGTACAATATGAATTTTGGAGATAAAAGCAAGTGTTCTTGATATTTTTGCATATGATATAGATATCTATGTGTTAAAAGGGCAAGTTTATATAGCAAAACTTCTAAGAGTGAAAGCACATGCATATTTGGATAAGATGAAAAGAATTCCCTCATGGATTGATAATGCTAGAAGCATTAATGATGTCAAAACCTCAAGAACGTACTCTATCAAGTTCATAGAATATGTATGGACTAAAATAGTTAGATCGAGTGTTATACAACTCGAGATATTTGCATAAAGAGGGATATAAGTTTGATTAAATTAGCCATGTTTTATTGACGTTCTACTTTTAAAAGTTCACTATAATCGCAGTTTACAGTGATGATGTCTAGGCATCATCGAGAGAAATTGTCGAGCTTTTAGAGGGATAATTTTTTAATGACCTTGGCACGGTCTAATTATTACTCGAACTGCAGTTCACGTATATATGTAATTATATTTTACCAATCCCCCAAGTACATCTAGAAGATGATGTTTGGATATTTAGTATGGACATAGTTGAACCTTAAAGTATGTTAAAGGTTGTTAAGTCATTTGTTATAAGAAATGCCTATTATCATCTCCTATCAAAGTAGAGATTCTCGTTCTAGAAGTACCATCGTTAAATGCATAAGTGCATTAATATGTTTTGCTAGCTATGTATGGTTATAATATCTTTCACTTGAGCTTATTGTCATGATATAACCTGTGCCAAGAGAAGAGACATTGGAATGAGTTCAAAGAAACATTTCAGGTATAAACGATATTTGATTATATTTTACTAACCCATCAAAACAAGTTTGGTTAGTCTTGTAGATGCAGGAATGTAACGAAACACAGTCATGGACATATGATAATTTTTGGAAAGAGGCACCTAAAGTCTCGTTAGAAGATTATACAACATTGCTCAATATAAAGGATTGCACATTAAGGGATCAAGCAACAAATCATTTGCTACAAAGGTTTTATTCGACTTTCAAGGCAGATGGACACACGTCACTTAAAAGATACATGTTAAAATGAGGGGGAGACTTATTCAAGTTGCACTTTTTTTACCTTGACTAAGTTTTGTCCCGTTGGGTTTTCTTAGTAAAGATTTTTAATGAGGCAACATATCTGATCCAAAAGTATCAAGGGGAGAAAATGCGCGCTGCACTCTTTTTGCCTTAGCTGAGGTTTTGTCCCACTTGGTTTTCCTAGCAAGGTATTTAACGAGGCAGCATCACCAAGCGTATTAAAGAATAGTATATCATGTGGATAGTCAAGGGGGAGTGTTATGAATGTATCCATTATGTGGTGACTATCCACATCTATAACTCCTATCCCTTTAGTGCATCCATTATGTAGCGACTATCCACCTCTATAACTCATATCTCTTTAGTTACTATTGTACTAATGTAAGGGCCTATATATAATGGCATTTGTATATGATGTTGAGATCAATCAATAAGAAATCCATCTCTCATTCTCCCATTCTTCTCTATACATTGCTAGTAGGTCATTGTTTTACAACATTCTCAAGTATTTTCACTTGTATTTCCTTCCCAAGGATGGGGTATCTTATACATGTATATTTTGCCATGTTTTAGAGTCGTATTTCCTTATAAATTCCGATAATAATATATTTTCAAGTTCACTTGGAAAATATATATATATATATATATATATAAACTCATTTTTCCCAAAAATATATTGTTTCTCATGTTTGTGTCAGAAAATATATATTTCTTAAAAATAATATATCTTCTAAAAATTTCAAGAAAATATATATTTCATATTTGCCAAAAATACAATATATTTTTCCTTGTAGAAAATATGATATACTCTTGTGGTAATTGTAAAAATTATATTTTTACTTCTTTGGTGTCCAAAATATTATTTACCAAAATACTATTTGTGAATAAATCTTTCCAGAATATTTTGTAAGTTACATTTCATAGTTCGGTTCTCCAATATTTTGTAGGTCCGTTTTTCTCGGAGGATCCGATACGTAACCTATCCTTGTTTATCACAAACACAATCGCGGGTGCGGAATCCCCGTAAAGGTGCAAACCAAACAAATGTAAAGCGGATAGCACAAACAGATAATCAAAGATTCACTTAGATTAACAGGATGAGAACAAACGGCAAACACATACACACAATGCTTGACGATAAACTCTCAGTTTCTCTCTATGCTCTCATAAACTAAACTGTGAAACATACCAAGTATATATACTGACCTTTGACGAAAACCCTTTGGACTAAACCATGTGTGACGAAATCAGGGATTTCGCCACACATATATGACGAAAACACAAAGGGATTTCGCCGTGATGATTCCTGACGAAATCAGTGATTTCGTCAAAACCAAACCTAAACATAATGCACACTAGCATTAGGTTAAGATACAAATACAAAGACAAGAGTCATACCATGTAGGATAGGAGGATATCCGACTAGGTAGACATGACGGAACATACATACTCGATAACAAAAGACCGTTTAACATACAACGAAACAAGACAAGTTACAGACACAAAAATGCACTAACAAACTCCCCCTTGTCTGTTGCTTGGTCTTCGATCTTTGAGTCTTCAAACTTCAGTGTTGTGCGGACCAGGTGCTTCCGGCATGAATACCACGATAAAAGCGGAAACAAGCGACGCGTTGGAACATTAAAGCTTGTTGAGCGTACTCGTCTTCATAGAAGATATCATGCCGAAACAGTTTGTTGATGTCGGCCGCAGACATGTTGACAATCCACATCGGATCTAGCATGCGAAAGTTTTCCTGATCTTTAAATACAATCACCGCTTCATGCGTATCCGAATCGTAACACCATAACCGCATGTTCTCCAAGAAATTTTGTTTCATCGGCATCAGCGGAATTTTATCCATGACTTTCGGCGGCTGATAGATTAGCTTGTATCGACCCGTGTTGGTCTCTGGATCTAACGTATACTTGATCTGCTGATAGACCAGAAACTCCGGTTTGTATAGTTCATCTTTCCACCCCTTTCGACGATAGAACTTCAATCTCTTTTCGAACAAAGTTGCTCCAGCATAGTTTGAGCGATTGATCAGTTTCAACTTCGTTAAGGCAGCAGCGTCATAGAATGGCATAGATGTGATACTCAGAAACGAATTCAAATACTGGATGTCGTGTTCGCGCTTGATGGCCACACAGTGAATATCCTTCACGAACATCCAGCTGAGTATCTTTCCATGTGGCTTTTCTTTTATGTACTGCATGTAATCAACTTGCGCTTCTGGAGGAGTTGGTTTCTCGATCTTCGACAAAAAGCTTTTTCTCCATTCTTGGAATGCGTCTGTCGGATCGTCTGAAGAATCACGTTTATTAAATTGCTCGTTGATGTCTTCAAGATTCTCTTTCAGCCATTCTTCATCGAACGGATCAAACTCCTTTCCGTCAGCACGAACGTAAGTTGTTTACTCGATTCGCCTTCAAAACTATTTCATCTAGATTCTCGGTGTCAGCTATTTCTGGTTCAATTGGCATTTGATCAATCACAGCATCATCAACTGTGTTCATTTCTTCCAAAGCTAGTTTCTGCTCATATGATAGATCATCCACCAACTCCCCTTCTTCTAAAAGTTCTCCAGATACAGGATGTACAACCTGTAAGGCAATATCAGAAGAGCTAATAACATTAGAAGTACCAGCCATGTCACTTTCCACGTAGGAAGTACTTTCGAACATTTGCATTTCAGCTTGTGCACTACTCGATGTTCCTTGAGAAGATTTGACTTGTGGAGGCTGGTAAACTACGATCTGTGTAGATGTAGAGGCTGGAGGTTGTTGAGCTGCAGCTGAGGGATCTGGATTCCCTTGATCTTCAGAATCATGATCATGCTTCTTCAACACTTCATGTTGCTTGCATCTTTCATTCCACAAAACAACAACACGTTTTCTGACGTTTTCGAAATTATTATTCATAGTCTTAACTCCATCAGCAATAGTTTTATTTCGACTTTCGTACCATGCCTTGATTTCACTATACTTTGCCTTGAGCGTTTCAGCAGATTGTTGAAGAACACCACTGATTTGTCTGAAATGATTCATCTCTAACCCACGAGCATTGTCAGCCACTTTTAGCCTTTCATTTTCAGCTTTAAGTTGATCGATCTCGGCTTGTTGGTGTCCTATAACAGTTTGTTGTTGTTCAACAGTGGACTTCAACGTATTTATTTCCACCAGTTGACTGAGTTGATCATTCTTGGTGATCCTGATGAAATCAGTTTGCCTTTGTATACGATCTGCAGCAGCTTCAAGTTGCGAAAATAAGAAGTTGTTCTTTTCATCTTGAGACATTTCCGAGAATAGCCTTTGACGTTCAGAACTAGGCTGAGATGTAGTCGCTCTGATTGTAGAAGCCATTGATCTTTGTGGACCAGCTTGAGGAGTTACCGTTGGAGTTTCAGGTGCCGATGTAACCACAGGAGGTGGTTGAGTAGCTGTAGTTGGTGGTTCTGTAGACCTCGGAGGAGACAGCACCATTGTAGAAGCTTCTTCAGCTGTGAATCCAAAGTTTGGATCCATTTCAGCTTCCTGTATAGGCTCTTTAGGAACGGATTGCTGAGCAGTCGAGGAAGTACCAATGTTCTTTCTAGCTTTCTTCTTGCGAAGGACAGCCGTTTTCTTTTTCTGCAAACGTTCGGTCTCAGTATCCGACGGAACATAATCAGAATCAGCTTGTTCATCTCCACCAGCACTACTAGCGCCAGGTGCATTAGCTGCTGTCGCTCCAGCATCAGCATTATCACCATCACCACCTTCTTCATCATCATCACTATCAGATGAATCAGATGAATCACGCTTGCGCTTGAACTTGTCTTTCATCCTCTTTTCTAACTCGGGTGCCTCATCATCACTATCACTATTATCATGACGCCACTTGTCATCAGCAGGAGCCTCATAGTTTCTGTTTCCGAGTGCACCAAACATCTTCCTTGGAGGATCAGACTCTTGATATTTCTTAGCAGAGTGACCTTTGAATAAATTAAAGGAATGTTCCAACATAGTTTCAATCTTGAGACGGTCGTTGTCAGCTTTGGGAAGATCAGGGTGTTGAGCATTCATAACCATTTGCATGAATCTCGGATACATCCAGAATTTCTTACCGGACGTCCGAGATCCAGTTATTCGTAGGTTGTCTTTCATGTTTGCGAATAAGAACTGTGAGATGCTGAATGGCTTATTCAAAACAAGCGCGACCATCAAACCGATGATATCGTTTCCGGCCATATCATAACCTGCACGGTTTTTACCTAAACGTTGAATAAGTAAATGCAACAAGAACTTGTACCGCATAGGCAATGAAGCTTTGTTGATTTGCCCAGCAAAAATATCAGCAACACATTTCATCCTGAGCAGACATCCGCGCGTGCACATAATTGGTACAGAGAATGGTGCATCAGCAACATCTTGAAGTTCCAAAACAGCATTAAGAATCTCTGGAGTTACATCCACATTCAACTTATGAACCTGCCCTCGAATCACTTCCTTTCCATCAACTTCCAGTATCTGAGCAGTTTCCCAGAATGCTTTAATCAATGTCTTATACACCGGTGTTGAGAAAGTAACAGCCTTGTTTATCCGTGATTCCCGTAGCCATTGCGTGATTTCCTTGAAATCCTCAAACTTTCCTTCTGGATCAAGATGAGCAACCATATTATGTCGCGGTTCTGACATGATTTCTTCTTCGGTCTTGTTGGTTTTCTTTGTGGCGGGTTTGCGTGATTTCGGAGCCATTCTGTGTATGAAACATACGTGTAATAAGAGCGAGGTATGTCACACTTATAAAATACATATATATATATATATACATATTTAATGTACCTTTTGAACATTAATCATGTATAAATATATATACTGTATAAAATTACAAAGTTGACATATGGAGATTTTTCTAAGTGTTTGAGAGATTGTCCCTGTGACGAAATCAAGGAATTAGCCATACACACATATGACGAAATCAGGGATGACGAAATCAGGGATTTCGACAAAAGGGGATTTCGGCAAAAGGGATTTCGGCAAAAGGGATTTCGGCAAAGGGGATTTCGGCAAAAGGTTAGGGTTTAGTCATTTGGTGATTTCGTCAATTTGGGGGTTTTGGATTTCGTTCATTATGTCACAGATATTTTGGGGATTTCGCCATTTGGGATTTCGTCCATTTGGTGAAACCCAGTTGTTTAATCAACCATTGAAACCCAACACCCAGATGATTTTAACCCAAAACACCCTTGTCAAACAAAGTGCATCAAACAACACCCACCCGTACCCAGTTTTAATCAACCATACCAAAAACAAACCACACCCCCTGTTTGAGTCGGTTACCCATTTCAGACAAATAACAAGGGATATAACCATTTTCAATAAAGTTAAACATCAATCAAATCTAATCCACTACCCTTGTTTAACCTTGTTAAAGATTCAATCAGAACCTAAGACATAAGCAATCAAAATTTTTGTTCAAAACAAACACACAAACCTACCAGTTACATTCTAAAATATCATATCATTATCAAACAAGAAATTATAAGAACATAAACAGATGGGTATATTAAATAAACAGACATCATCAAGTTAATGAGGGTTTTAAACAACTCAAAGGTCAAAAACAGTGGGTTAAAAAGTGTAGATGAGGATGTCGATCCATTTTAGTACCTTTGTTTGGTACAAAAACACAGAGAATCGAAGAAGTTTGAAGTCGGTTAACTGGGGGTATCCGCAGAGAAGATGATGGACAGTACAGGGTGTTGGTAAAAGTGATATTGAAACTGATGAACAATAATGCACATGGGACCCCTTTTTATACTCTGGTCCACTCGGCGAAATCTCAAAAGCGACGAAATCAGTTGTGGGCCGACGAAAACACATGTGGTTCGACGAAAACACATGTGGTTCGACGAAAACACATGTGGGCCGACGAAATCACATGTGGTCGAAGAAAACATATGTGGGCCGACGAAATCCCATTGTTGGGCTTTAAACATTTAGCCCAAACACAAACTAGACGAAATCTGGGATTTCGTCGAAATGGGAAGTTCGTCGAAGACCAAAATGGGTTTTCGTTGACCAGTCAAACCAAAATGTGTTTTCGTTGACTCGACTTATCGTGAATTAGTTTTATGTGTTTAATTTAGTTGTATTATGTGGAGTAAGTGTCAATAATCACCGTAATCGATGCATGTTATTCGCTATCTAATCGACTTACGACTGTGAACTATAGGAAGTAACAACGCGATAAAGTTAACTAAACGATAATCAAACTATGCTAATCAAAACGACATCGAATCGAATCGCAACTCGAAATATGCACCTTGGATATTGTTATACGTGTGTGTGTGCCTTACGTGTTACTTATGCATGTTTATTTATGTTGTGTTGTGGTAATCAATCGAAACGCAATCGAAACTCGAAACGCAATCGAACTCAATCGAAATCAAACTATGATAATTAGTGGAGAAGAGACAGCGCGAGATATGAATAGTTGGGATTAAAAGTAATTTTACTAGGGAACTCTATCGCATCGCATCGCTCGCAATCGAAATCGAAATCTCAAAAATCGTCGTGTCGAACACCCGAACCAAGTGCCATCCGGCCGGATTGCCCATCCGACCGGGCTGACACTTGATCTGGTGCCATATGTCATCCGACCGAGGTGACATCCGACCAGATAAGTCACCCGGGCGAGATGCCGTCCGACCGACCCACACTTTCCTCTTTGGGTAACTCTATAAATACCCATGTCACTCTCAAACTTTCTACTTTTGGCAACTCTCTGACCGAACAGCACGCTCTCCTCACCTTTTCTTCGATTTCTCTCAATTCCGGTAAGATCTCATCCTAAATCTTGTACTTTCCTAATCTACACGCACTCCTATACCTTTCTATCTTTTGAATCTTAACTTTTAACCGTGAAATCACTAGATTTGAGGTGTTCTAGGATGACGTCATCATGTGTTCTTGGAGAACTTCATGTTTTGGCCTCAATCCACCAAGAACAACTTAGATCTAAACGATTTCCACACGAATACACAAAGATCTTGCATAAATCTAAACATAAACATAGTGAAAAAGAATTGAAAGATGGTTTCTAACTTTCTTTCAACTCTTTTACACTCAATACACTCAAAACCGATAGAATCGGGCCTTGTTCTAGTCTCCTACTCATTCTTAGTGTTGTACTAGTACAAGATCTGGATTCTGTCACACCCCCAAAATCCACCTGCGGTTTACCACCGCTTGGAGGCGTGACTGACCAGGATCCAGCCACCAATCATATTGAACAAGCATGTAAGTGATTATAAAATCCAACCAATACAATTGGTGTCCAAACAAAACATAGTTTAAGTTGCAAGCGGAAGCATAACGTTTAAAACCAACATATAAGTTTAATTGTTTCAAAGTTTAACATGGCACACAGCTGTCCATGTCCCATAACGACTCTCTTCCATGCAAGCTCCAGCTAAGTACCTATTGACCTGCAAAGCATGTAGTAACGAGTCAACAACAAGTTGAGTGAGTTCACAGTTGGGTGTTCGTTTTAAGTTGTTTCGAAAACAGTTTCCTTTGTCAGGCATCCTGCCGTGGGGGTTACCCCATAGTTGAAAACGTGATCTGTTTAACCCGATTACTCTTGCAATCCAGCCGTGGGGGCTACCCCATGTTAGTTATCTGGCATTTCGGCCGTGGGGGCTACCCCGTGTTTAGTTATCTGGCATTTCGGCCGTGGGGGCTACCCCATGTATCTACTAGACTCGTTACCATATCGACTACTGACGTTAGTCATGTTTATGTGCCCTTAGCGTCGGTGTCTATCATCACCGACGTGCCATAGTCCATTAGTTCACGCCCGTCCTCTGCGGTACGGTGTGAGGTTTGTCAAACCTAAATAGCGCTATCTAACTAATGACCCGCTCGCCATTGGCCCGGCGATTAAGTCGATATAAAAAGGAGGGACTTCGTGATAGAGTTTTGGTCTAGTACGAGTTATCTGTCCATGAGGACGAGGAATTACATTCCTGAACCAATACTGTCCTACCCAAGGAGGACGAGGAACCCATGTTCCTTAACCCCATTCCCAACCCCTGGGAATCCCATGCTTTGTAGAGGGTGTGAACTCACCTTGGTTTGCTCGGCAGATACACAGAAAAGTCAAGTCTAGATGCCAGTGGTCAACCACGTCCTAACATGGTTATCATGCATGTCAGGTTCAAACCAAGAAACGCACTTATGTTTTCTACACGTATACTAGCAAGTTGCATACAGGTATTATTCATGGCATACACGTATAAACATGGCGGTTTACAATAATACCTACGAGTTGAACAGTAGCATGTATATAAGTAAACAAAGCCCAAAAGTCCGGCCCAATCACCTAAGCCCGTAACAATGCAGGTCCAATCCAGCGAGTATGTGTACGTGGTCTCGAGTCGAGATTAGAGATCTCGAGTCGAGACTGTGCGGTCTCGAGTTATACATGCACTAGTCGAGACTAGACGGTCTCGAGTCGCAACCGGACCCGCAACCGTGGTCTTGAGCTATGCTGCTTGTGTGAGGGAGCTGTGGTCTCGAGTCGAGACTAGGGGTTCTCGACTCGCAACCGCTGATCTCGAGTTGTCATCTTCTTGGTCTCGAGTCGAGACCTAAGGTCTCGATTGGCATACCTGCTAACAGCCGGCATTTGTACTAGCCAATAGGATTACAATTTCATGAGATTATGTACTATCCAATGATATTTCATAAACATGTTTCCTTGTCTACTACTAACCAAAAACGGATCAAACAACTAGTTTTCAAATATTCAAGACACATTCATATCATGTTCATGTTGTTCTTCATGTATTCAAGTCATTCATCATGATCATTCAAACTTGTTCATCATATTTTGGGGTTTTTAGCATAAATCACAATCATAACATGAACAACAATCAAAACACTTGAACATACTCATCTAAGGGTTTCAAATCATCACATAACACCTCAAACTCGACTCTACACTAATCTGATTTCCACATACATGTAGCCGGTTTAACAAGCATTCGGTTCTTAGCACAAGAGTGTACAATCCGATTAACATGACATTATCTAATACACATATGCAAGCCGATTTCATGAACATCAACAATTAATGGTTTAAATCACATTTAGACACAAGATATCATTAACTCATCATGCAATATATCCGAAATCAAGACATGTTAGCCGAATAACATCATCATACACATCCGATTCACAAGAACATCATCATTCGTACAACTATTCTAGTTAAACCATGTCATCCATAACATCTAACAACAAGCATCATAAAACACTAACCGGTTGATGAGGAGTGTGTGAAGGAGAGTAGGGTTGTTGTCCGAAAGTTTCTGAGTGAAGAACACAAGCGAATCCGAGAGCTTGGCTTGCTACCCTTGATCCGACACAAGGTAAGAGGGTGGTGTTGCTAGGGTTTTAGTGAGAGAGAATGTGGGAGTGTGTGTGTAGGAGAGTGTGTGTGAGTTGTCCATAGAATGGCAAAGTTGGCTAGGAGTATAAGTTATATACTAGTTCTTAAGTTGGTTCACCCTAGTGGGTTTTCGAGTGGGGTGAAGGGGACATGGCCCAACCGGCCCAACAGTTACACTATTCACTCGAGACCGAGTGGTCTCGAGTTGGGTTCTTGTGTCTCGGGTCGCATACATACAAGCATACATATAAACATAACACATAATCACATAGGATGTTCACTTATATCATTAAACCAACAAGTTAACTAGTCACATAACGTTCAAGCATGTTACATCAAGACACAATGAAGGGTTCTAAATTATGAGTTGTCACATTATCCCCAAGTTGAAAGAAATTTCGTCCCGAAATTTGGTTCGTACTCACTGGGGAAGCTAGTTAAGTTGTATGGTTTTCCTGGTTTTCCCGGGGTGTCACATCCACCCCCCGTTGATCTGGAATTTCGTCCCGAAATTCCGTAGCTTTAGCCTCAGTAGTGGTTGTACCGTTTGCGAACAGTTGGGGATACTTTTGTTTCATCTGATCTTCGCGCTCCCAGGTGAACTCTGGGCCGCGACGTGAGTTCCAACGAACTCGAACGAGAGGTATTCTAGTGTTCTTGAGGACCTTAACATCCTGGTCCGTGATTTCAACTGGCTCCTCGACGAATCGTAACTGCTCGTCGATGGTGAGCTCCTTCAAAGGAACTACGAGGGTCTCATCTGACAGACACTTCTTCAGATTCGACACATGGAAAACGTTGTGAACTGCACTGAGTTCTGCTGGTAAGTTCAGTCTGTAGGCCACCTTGCCTATTTTCTCGATGATTTCAAAAGGTCCAACGTACCGTGGGTTAAGTTTGCCTCGTTTACCAAAACGAACCACACCCTTCCAGGGTGAAACTTTGAGTAATACCCGCTCCCCAACCTGGAGCTCAAGTGGTTTCCTGCCCTTATCGGCGTAGACTTTCTGTCGGTCACGAGCTGCCGCCATGCGTTGTCGTATTTGAGCAATTCGCTCGGTTGTGTCTACCACAAGTTCTGGACCAGTGATCTGACTATCTCCCACCTCTGCCCAACAAAGAGGTGGCCGGCATTTACGCCCGTACAATGCCTCAAACGGAGCAGCTTTAATGCTGGTGTGGTAGCTGTTATTGTACGAGAATTCCACAAGTGGCAGATGCTTTTCCCAGCTGTTGCCAAAGTCGATTACACATGCACGAAGCATGTCTTCTAAGGTTTGAATAGTGCGCTCAGACTGCCCGTCCGTCTGAGGGTGATACGCCGTGCTCATGTCTAATCGTGAGCCAAAGGATTTGTGCATTGCTTGCCACAGTTCTGAAGTAAATCGTGCATCTCGATCCGAGATAATAGAGGTGGGCACCCCGTGCCTCGAAACAACTTCTTTAAGATATACGTCTGCTAGAGTGGAGAACTTATCCGTTTCTTTGATAGCCAAGAAGTGTGCAGACTTTGTGAGTCGATCCACGATCACCCAAATAGTATCGTTTCCACGTTGAGATCTAGGCAGGCCAGTAACGAAATCCATGGAAATTTGCTCCCATTTCCATTGCGGTATCTCCGGCTGTTGGAGTAGGCCTGAGGGTTTCTGGTATTCCGTCTTGGCTCTCGCACAAGTCAAACACTTGCTGACGTAGGTTGCTATGTGGGCCTTCATGCTAGGCCACCAATACGTAGTTTTGACATCGTGGTACATCTTATCCGAACCAGGATGCACCGAGTAGCGAGACTTGTGTGCTTCGTCCATCACAAGCTCTCGTAAGTTGCCATAGAGTGGGACCCAAATGCGTCCCGTTACGTAGTAAGCACCGTCTTCCTTTTGTTCTAATCGTTGCCTTGAGCCGCGTAGGGCTTCAGCCCTGACGTTTTCTGGTTTCAATGCTTCTATCTGAGCATCTCGTATCTGGGAGGGAAGACTAGAATGTATAGTGAGCTGCAATGCCCGCACGCGCTTAGGCGCAATGTCCTTTCGACTAAGGGCATCAGCCACAACATTGGCTTTGCCCGGATGGTACTTGATTGCACATTCGTAATCGTTTAATAACTCGACCCATCGTCGTTGACGCATGTTTAGTTCCTTCTGTTTGGAGATGTGCTCGAGACTCCTGTGGTCGGTGTAAATGGTGCACTTGGTGCCGTACAGGTAATGTCGCCATATCTTAAGTGCAAAAACAACAGCTCCCAGCTCTAAATCGTGTGTAGTGTAGTTCTTCTCATGAACTTTAAGTTGGCGTGAGGCGTAGGCTATAGCCTTATCCCGTTGCATCAGTACACAACCAAGACCCTGAATTGATGCGTCGCAGAAGACCACAAAATCGTCTGTGCCCTCTGGCAATGAAAGGATAGGTGCGCTGTAAAGTCTATCCTTTAAATGCTGAAATGCTAATTCCTGTGCATTTCTCCATCGATAAACAACACCCTTCTGCGTTAGTGAGGTGAGAGGCTGTGCAATCTTGGAAAAATCCCTAATGAATCTCCTGTAGTAACCTGCCAAGCCCAAGAATTGGCGAATTTCCGTTGGTGTGCGAGGTGCAGGCCAGTTCTTAATCGAGTCTACCTTGGATGGATCAAGGTGAATCCCATCCTCGTTCACTACATGGCCTAGGAAATGGACTTCACGAAGCCAGAAGTCGCATTTCGAGAACTTTGCATAAGGCTGTTCTGTTCGAAGGAGTTCCAAAATAAGTCGTAGGTGCTGCTCGTGTTCCTCCTGACTTTTAGAGTAGATCAGGATGTCGTCGATGAATACTATAACGAACTTGTCCAGGTAAGGCTTGCACACTCGATTTCATCAGATCCATGAAAACCGCAGGTGCGTTTGTCAGCCCAAAAGGCATGACCAAAAACTCATAGTGGCCATAACGAGTTCTAAAAGCTGTTTTGGAGACGTCCTCTTCTCGGACTCTCAGCTGGTGATATCCCGATCTCGAATCGATCTTTGAATAGTAGCTCGACCCTTGCAGCTGGTCGAACAAGTCGTCAATACGTGGAAGAGGATAACGATTCTTCACCGTCACCTTGTTGAGTTCACGGTAGTCGATGCACATTCTAAAGGTACCGTCCTTCTTCTTCACAAATAGCACGGGAGCTCCCCAGGGCGATGAGCTAGGACGAATAAAACCCTTATCCAAGAGTTCTTGTAGTTGTGTAGAGAGTTCTTCCAACTCCGATGGAGCTAAACGATAAGGTGCACGAGCTATAGGCGCAGCTCCAGGAGCTAGTTCAATCTGAAACTCGACTTGGCGATGAGGCGGAAGACCAGGTAGTTCCTCAGGAAATACCTCAGGGTAGTCACGTACAATCGGAAAATCTTCTATCTTTTTCTCTTTCTTCGAGGTGTCAGTAACGAGAGCCAGATTAGCAGTGTGGCCCTTACGCAAACACTTCTGGGCCTTAAGGAAGGAGATGATGCTCACAACAGCACCACTCTTGTCGCCTTGGATTTCTAGAGGCTCTCTGCCAGAACGGGGAGTACGAACAATCTTCTCTTTGCATAGTATCTCTGCTTGTTGTTGGGATAACCAATCCATCCTAATGACGACGTCGAAACCATCACAACGTTGGGGTCATTCCTAGCATCACCCTGACCAATCATGGACACTCGACCCCTGGCACCCTTGCCGTCGTTATTACCCCCGTTGTTGCCTCCATTGTTGTTCTTGGTTCCTTGTTTATTGTTCTGATTCTGGTTCCGGTTCAACTGTGGGCAGTGTCCCTTGAAGTGACCTTCAACACCATACTGATAGCATCCCTTGTTAACCTGCTGTTGCTGCTGTATCTATAGAGCTTGTGGCCACTGTTGTCGGTTCTGATTTGCAGGGTGTGAACTTCTGCAATCTTTTGACTTCATGACCAAGCTTGTTGCATCTCTGACAATGATTTCGGTTGCACTGCCCGCTGTGGTGCAATTTACATCGTTTGCACTTAGGGTGGTTTCCCCTGTATCCACCCTGCCCTTGACTACCAAAAGGTTGCTGACCAGGACTTTGGTTGTCATCGATCTTTCGCTGCTGTGCCTGGAATGGAACCGTAGTCGAACCCTTGCTAGGGTTTCCATCCCTCTTTCGTTTGTTGTCACTGGGGGGTTGCAGAAGTAGTAGTAGTGGCAGTACCTATACGCTTAGGCAGCCTGTTCTGTTCCACTGCCTGGTCTGTGAGACGCGTAACATCCTGGATAGTAGCAAGGTTAGCAGCAGTCACATGGTCTCGAATCTCTGGTATTAAGCCCTTGAGGAACAGCTCGATGAGTTTGATGGGAGGACCCACCACAGTTGGGCATAACACTGCCAGTTCCTTGGATCGCTTAGCGTACGCTTCTATCTCTGCCCCGTCATCTTCAGGTTCAAGAGCTCCACTTCCAACTAGTGGATGTCATCACGACTACAGTATTCACGTTTGATCCAGTTACTTGGTATCACTTCAGGGGGTGGCATTAGCAGCCGCCAGCCCCGGCATCTGAAC
The DNA here is from genome assembly GCA_030545235.1 of Helianthus tuberosus. NCBI lineage: Eukaryota > Viridiplantae > Streptophyta > Magnoliopsida > Asterales > Asteraceae > Helianthus > Helianthus tuberosus. The sequence goes on along the minus strand of CM060424.1, from coordinate 29,876,281 downwards.
TTGCGCGTTCCACAAAGTTAGCGCAGTGTCTTCGAGGGTTCCAGTAGCGTGCTTCACCCTGCGTGCTTCAGGGCATTTCCACATTTCGAAGACCGATTCGAGCTTCTCGAACCAGTGAAGGAGTCCTACGGCTCCTTCAGTGCCACAGAAAGTACTAGGTCGACAGTCTATGAATGTCTTAAACGTGCATACGGGTGACTGGGCATGCTGGCCCGTTGTGTATACAAGGACGGGACAAGGTTAAACACAAAGGTTGGTTCACGAGAGTAGGATCTAAAGATCCTAAAGTGAGTCTAGACTGCAGGGTATACCTCCTGCGTGTGCGGCTGTAAGTGCCGCAGCAACTTGTTGGTTAATCAGAGCCGTCAATTGAGCTTGAGTTAGGTTAACGCGTCCATTCATGATCTTCACATCGAAGGAAACGCAAGTAGGAAAGGTTTCGCGTATGTGTGTAAGTATGAAGTGACATAAGGGAGCAAGCACACATGTGTTCTCATGCTATAGTTGCTACGTTTATCTAAGCACACCATGAGCATAGTTCTAAGTAACTAACAAGTAGGCAATATATACATAGATCATATCACCTAGAATGTCGAGCCTTGCATGTGGAGTGAAGCGTCCTTGTGGATCGTAGAGCACTGTACAGGTTATAGTCTGGTTTTAACAAAAACGTTTTCCCCTTATTAAAACCAAGTTCACTATAACCAATGGCTCTGATACCAATCTGTCACACCCCCAAAATCCACCTGCGGTTTACCACCGCTTGGAGGCGTGACTGACCAGGATCCAGCCACCAATCATATTGAACAAGCATGTAAGTGATTATAAAATCCAACCAATACAATTGGTGTCCAAACAAAACATAGTTTAAGTTGCAAGCGGAAGCATAACGTTTAAAACCAACACATAAGTTTAATTGTTTCAAAGTTTAACATGGTACACAGCTGTCCATGTCCCACAACGACTCTCTTCCATGCAAGCTCCAGCTAAGTACCTATTGACCTGCAAAGCATGTAGTAACGAGTCAACAACAAGTTGAGTGAGTTCACAGTTGGGTGTTCGTTTTAAGTTGTTTCGAAAACAGTTTCCTTTGTCTGGCATCCTGCCGTGGGGGTTACCCCATAGTTGAAAACGTGATCTGTTTAACCCGATTACTCTTGCAATCCAGCCGTGGGGGCTACCCCATGTTAGTTATCTGGCATTTCGGCCGTGGGGGCTACCCCGTGTTTAGTTATCTGGCATTTCGACCGTGGGGGCTACCCCATGTATCTACTAGACTCGTTACCATATCGACTACTGATGTTAGTCATGTTTATGTGCCCTTAGCGTCGGTGTCTATCATCACCGACGTGCCATAGTCCATTAGTTCACGCCCGTCCTCTGCGGCACGGTGTGAGGTTTGTCAAACCTAAATAGCGCTATCTAACTAATGACCCGCTCGCCATTGGCCCGGCGATTAAGTCGATATAAAAAGGAGGGACTTCGTGATAGAGTTTTGGTCTAGTACGAGTTATCTGTCCATGAGGACGAGGAATTACATTCCTGAACCAATACTGTCCTACCCAAGGAGGACGAGGAACCCATGTTCCTTAACCCCATTCCCAACCCCTGGGAATCCCATGCTTTGTAGAGGGTGTGAACTCACCTTGGTTTGCTCGGCAGATACACAGAAAAGTCAAGTCTAGATGCCAGTGGTCAACCACGTCCTAACATGGTTATCATGCATGTCAGGTTCAAACCAAGAAACGCACGTATGTTTTCTACACGTATACTAGCAAGTTGCATACAGGTATTATTCATGGCATACACGTATAAACATGGCGGTTTACAATAATACCTACGAGTTGAACAGTAGCATGTATATAAGTAAACAAAGCCCAAAAGTCCGGCCCAATCACCTAAGCCCGTAACAATGCAAGTCCAATCCAGCGAGTATGTGTACGTGGTCTCGAGTCGAGATTAGAGATCTCGAGTCGAGACTGTGCGGTCTCGAGTTATACATGCACTAGTCGAGACTAGACGGTCTCGAGTCGCAACCGGACCCGCAACCGTGGTCTCGAGCTATGCTGCTTGTGTGAGGGAGCTGTGGTCTCGAGTCGAGACTAGGGGTTCTCGACTCACAACCGCTGATCTCGAGTTGTCATCTTCTTGGTCTCGAGTCGAGACCTAAGGTCTCGATTGGCATACCTGCTAACAGCCGGCATTTGTACTAGCCAATAGGATTACAGTTTCATGAGATTATGTACTATCCAATGATATTTCATAAACATGTTTCCTTGTCTACTACTAACCAAAAACGGATCAAACAACTAGTTTTCAAATATTCAAGACACATTCATATCATGTTCATGTTGTTCTTCATGAATTCAAGTCATTCATCATGATCATTCAAACTTGTTCATCATATTTTGGGGTTTTTAGCATAAATCACAATCATAACATGAACAACAATCAAAACACTTGAACATACTCATCTAAGGGTTTCAAATCATCACATAACACCTCAAACTCGACTCTACACTAATCCGATTTCCACATACATGTAGCCGGTTTAACAAGCATTCGGTTCTTAGCACAAGAGTGTACAATCCGATTAACATGACATTATATAATACACATATGCAAGCCGATTTCATGAACATCAACAATTAATGGTTTAAATCACATTTAGACACAAGATATCATTAACTCATCATGCAATATATCTGAAATCAAGACATGTTAGCCGAATAACATCATCATACACATCCGATTCACAAGAACATCATCATTCGTACAACTATTCTAGTTAAACCATGTCATCCATAACATCTAACAACAAGCATCATAAAACACTAACCGGTTGATGAGGAGTGTGTGAAGGAGAGTAGGGTTGTTGTCCGAAAGTTTCCGAGTGAAGAACACAAGCGAATCCGAGAGCTTGGCTTGCTACCCTTGATCCGACACAAGGTAAGAGGGTGGTGTTGCTAGGGTTTTAGTGAGAGAGAATGTGGGAGTGTGTGTGTAGGAGAGTGTGTGTGAGTTGTCCATAGAATGGCAAAGTTGGCTAGGAGTATAAGTTATATACTAGTTCTTAAGTTGGTTCACCCTAGTGGGTTTTCGAGTGGGGTGAAGAGGGACATGGCCCAACCGGCCCAACAGTTACACTATTCACTCGAGACCGAGTGGTCTCGAGTTGGGTTCTTGTGTCTCGGGTCGCATACATACAAGCATACATATAAACATAACACATAATCACATAGGATGTTCACTTATATCATTAAACCAACAAGTTAACTAGTCACATAACGTTCAAGCATGTTACATCAAGACACAATGAAGGGTTCTAAATTACGAGTTGTCACAGATTCTACTCACGAGACCACCGACTTCCGGTTAACCAAAAACAACCGTCTTGAACCGGTTAACTGGTCGAACTAGGGTGATTCCTGTTTGATCGGGCTCTTGGGTTACGATGGGGTTCTGTTGGTTAACACGTTGTCAAAACGTCTCGATAAAAGCAACAAACAACCAAAACGGCCAAGTGAAAGACGAACGGAACGACCGGCCTGGAGTGTTATCCGACCGGACTACTGTCCGAACGGATAAGTCATCCGAATGGCTTACACCTTGGATCCCACACTTAACCAACTTTATCTGAAGTTTGAGTATTGAACGAATTGCTATCCGACCGGACTACCAACCCGACCGGATTACTCTTCGGATCATGAGATACTTGGACTTTAACACTCGAACAACTTCCAACATGTTCAATGCACTAAGGATGCCACCCGACCGGACAACCTGTCCGACCGAGTGACCGCCCTGCTGTGAACTTGTTCTCGCTGAAGTATCAACCTATCGGATTATCGTCCGATCGGAAAGACCGTCCGATCGACCGGCTTGAAGGGTAGAGATACTTCCATGTTTTCAAAATGCTACAACGAAAACTTCAAAGGACAAGCCATCATACACAAACACATCAAAGGGAGAAACAATCCACTCGAACAGTCATCCGACCGGACAGCCTGTCCGACCGGATGACCATCCGAACGGATTGTCATCCGCACGACCGGACCATCCGATCGGATTACCAATCCGACCGAGCTGCTGTCCGAGCCACTTACGCCTTGCATCGTATTACACGTCACTTATCATTATGTTGTTGTTCTAATCAGGCTATATCCGCTCTAAGCGCTCCCTTCAATCCATCATTGCTGTGAGTATACTCGATCCCCTTTTACTTTACGCACTTTTGGGTGTTACATACGTTACGAATATTCAAATCACAACAAACACACCACTCAATACTATTTGAACGCTAACCTTTAATACATGTTATACGTGGCTTATGAATGCTTGTTTGTTATCTTTACACATGGAATGCTGTCTACCTGCCTTAGCAACGATAGTACTATAGTTTGGACTCAGCACCTGTTCGCAGGGGTTGTTAAGGACAATTACTTGCATGGATTACGGTGGTAATCATGTAATGCGAACTGCCTCTGGCAGTCAACCCGCAGTCATTGGTATCGATGGATCTATGTCGATAACTAACATGCCTCATTTCACTATGTGTACGTGCGGGTTATGCGTAAACGAATTTCGAACTCTATATGCTATTATCAAACTTGTATGCTCACCTTTACATTATATGTATTGACTTTATTTTAACGTATGTGACAGGTGCTTAGGATGCACATCTGCTAGGAAATCGAGGCTAGAATAAGGCTCTAGAGGCCAACAAATAGTTGTCTGTACAAACTAAATTAAGGGTCTCTAGAAGCAGATAAACAATTGCTCTATTTAAAAATCTGAGTTGTCGGAATAGAACTATTTGCCTAGATTATGTCTGTAATAATTTGTTTACCTTTTAAGACATGGTATGGGACATGTTATTTTAAATTGATTGGTAATGATAATTGTTATGGAAACTTCTGGACAATCTGTTTCGCTCAGTGACATGCCCCGATGTTTCTGCCATCGGTTGGGGTATGACAGACCAGTCAAACCAAAATGTGTTTTCGTTGACTAGTCAAACCAGTTTTTCATTTTAAACACATTTTGAACAGATTTTAACACCATTTTGGCTTTGTTAGAATAACCAACGGCAAAAGGACATTTTATGAAGCAGAAAGCACAAACGACTCAGTTTCAGGCTTTTCGGCATAAAACTTCGAGTTACCAACCTCGGCTAATCAAAACAAGTTTTACAACTTACACTACAACACAAATTAAAGTGCGGTAAACTAACGAAAGCAATAACATAAAGAATTTGTACAATGAACAATCTTTTTGTGAGTTTCAAGGTAAGACAATCATTACCAGCTTACGGTCTTTGTCAAAACGGTTTCTGATTTCTGTTTAAAGCTTTAGATAAGTATTCTACCACAATTATCGGTATAGTTGTCCACCTAAGCTCAACTTATCAGATGTAATCATAATTAGGAGATATGATTTACGGTAAGAGTTATACTTACTTGTCGTTGTACATCCACTCACGACACATTCCCGTATCAAGGTATGCACGAGAGTTCATCTTACCGGTGAGTATACTGCTTATCATCCGTTTGACCGTATAAAAATGTGAGAAACTCACTTATTTTGATTTGAAAACAAGCCCTATGTGATAGAATCACTTATTGATAAGGAACTTGATTTTCATATGCATGAGGGCACAGGAGCAAGTCCGTGAACAGGTCAGTACATCGTACATCAAAGAGACGAACTTGACTCCCGCAAGAAAGCTGTGATATATTATCACTTATTTTGTTTGGACATGTGATTGTTGATCACTTATTGAGGTCGTATGCAATATGTACACGTATGTATAGTATCATGGAAGATCTAGACTTCGTCTCCGTTATTTTTACGGTTTGATACAACCATGGTACCCAGATGATAAGACAGCATAAAGACCGAATATCTCAGAACCTCGGCAATCAATCAAACGAAATTTCGGTACCAAGACCATATGCCAATGAATGCTTCCCACCTGACTTGAAGTCTGTTAGGTTTATATCATCCTGCACATTTTAGTCTGATTGTGAGCCTACCGATACATCGTTAGTAAAGCTACTTATCATTTTTCAATTTTTCTTTTTCTTTTGACCATATTGACAGACCACACCAGTGTATATCATCACTTTCCCTTCTTTTCTCCAAGAAACTCATTTTTGATTTTCTATTGTTTTTGGATTTTTTATTTTTCAAACTTAAAGACAGAAAGTAAACGACATATTTTTGGATTTTTGAATTTTTTTACATGTTTTTGTATTTTCTGAAATTTCTCCCCCTAAAATGCGAAAAGATAAGTAAACTTAAAATCTTTTTGGATTTTTGACGCTTAAGAAAAATATTTAAAAAACGATCAGCCGAAAGAAGTTTACTCTTGTTTCACCTGTTCAACAGTGTAAACAGGTCAGCACGCTATTCATCAGTGTGGATTTTAACAACATCGATTAATCTTTTGTCAAAACAATCACGTATGAAGTGATACTTAATTTCGATGTGTTTGGTCTTGGAGTGTTGGACAGGATTTCTAGTGATAGATAAAGCAGCAGAATTATCAACAAAAATAGAGGTAGATAGGAATTCAAAACCGTAGTCGCGCATTTGTTGCTGAATCCACATAACTTGAGAGCAACAACTTGAGGCAGCAATGTATTCAGCTTCACAAGTTGATGTAGCGACACAAGTTTGCTTCTTGCACTGCCACGTGACTAAGCGACTTCCCAAGAATTGACATCCAGCCGTTGTGGATTTGCCATCTATTTTGCATCCGCCGAAATCTGAATCACTAAAAGCAACCAAGTCAAAACTATCATCCTTAGGGTACCAGAGACCGGTGTCCGGGCAACCCTTCAGATAGCGAAAAATCCTCTTAACGGCTCCCAGATGAGATGCTTTTGGGTTAGCTTGATATCTTGCAAGCAGGTACGTTGGATACATGATGTCAGGCCTCGATGCTGTGAGATACATGAGAGATCCGATCATAGCGCGATAATAAGAAGAGTTGACACTTTCACCCTTCAAGTCCGGAGTAATCCCGTGATTAGTCGGAAGTGAGGTACCAATGGGCGTTGCTTCAGACATCTGGAATCGGCTCAAGATGTCACCAACATATTTAGTCTGATGGATGAATATCCCAGACTCAGTTTGTTGAACTTGTAGGCCCAAAAAGAAATTCATCTCTCCCATTGCGCTCATTTCGAACTTCTCCTGCATAACACGTTCAAATTTCCTGCACAAAGCATCGTTAGTAGAACCAAATATGATATCATCAACGTATACCTGTACCAACAGAAGATCTCCATCCTGTTCTTTGATGAAAAGAGTATAGTCGATAAGACCCCGGCGAAAACCGTTCTCCAGCAGATAAGTAGATAATGTTACGTACTAAGCCCTCGGTGCTTGATGTAAACCGTAGAGAGCTTTGTTGAGCAACCAAACCCGATCGGGATGGATAGGATCTTCGAAACCTGGAGGTTGTTCGACTTACACTTCTTCTTCAACAATACCATGCAAGAATGAGCTTTTGACATCCATCTGGTAGACTTTGAATCCTTTAAAAGAAGCATAAGCTAGAAAGATCCGAATTGCCTCCAGACGAGCAACTGGTGCATAAACCTCATTATAATCAATGCCTTCGACTTGACGAAAGCCCTAAACAACCAACATTGCCTTATTGCGAATGACCACTCCACGATCATCCTTTTTGCACTTGTAAACCCAACGTGTGCCAATTTTCATGTAGTTGTCGGGTTTTTCAACAAGTCTCCAAACACCCAGTTTCTGGAACTGTTGTAGTTCCTCTTGCATTGCTTCAACCCAAGAATTATCCTTTAAGGCTTCTTTCCAAGATTTTGGTTCTTCTTGTGAAACGTAACACGCGAAGGACCAATCATTTTGAAGACCAGATTCTCTGATGGCTGAATACAAACCAGCATTCTGGTTGTTTCTCAGCTGATTACGCGTCTGCACCCCGCGTTGGACATCTCCTATGATATTCTGCTGTGGATGGGTATCGTGAATCCTCATTTCAGGATTTTCAGGAACACGAGCATTAACACCCAAATTGTTAATATTAAGATCAACAACCAACTCCACACCTGGAATATGCGTAGAAGTGGATGCATTCCCTTCAGCAGTATCAACATCCTGCACATGAGGAGTTTCAACAGAAGCACCCTGAACAGGAGCAACTGGAGCTGAAGTGCCTTCAGTAGAATCAAGATATTCATCGTCTTCCGATGACTCATTGTACTCAGTAGCATCTTCAAATACCTCATTTTGAACTGTGTTGTTAACCGAATTAGAACCTTGGGGGTTAACAATAACAGGTCTAACCAAAGGCGAGCCAGCAGCGTTGTCACTATCAAATAACATTCTAGCAGCTGCAGATTCTTCGTCAAAGGTTGGCAGATTAAAGGAGTCGAATAGCCCATCGTAGTCGAACATCCAAGGATCACCCGGAGCTCTAACAGAACTTGTATACCTTTGAACCCTTACTTCACTCCATAGCTCAATCTTTTTGGTAGCCAGATTCCATACGCGAAAATTCGGAGTAGCATATCCAAGGAAGAAACCGCGCCAAACTTTCCATCCGGCTCAATCATAGTGCATGGACCGCCAAAAGGTTCTAGAAAGGAAAGATCCGGTTTCCTTTTCTGTAGATGTTCGAAACAAGTCTTGCCATGTCTCTTAACTGTAAGAACTTGGTTTAATGTGTAGCAAAGTTTCAATTATCGTCCGATTCTTCCTCTCTGCGACACCGTTTTGTTGTGGAGTGTATCGAGAACTGTATTCATGAAGAATGCCCTTAGAAGTACAGAACTCATCCATCACACGGTTCTTGAACTCAGTTCCATTGTCGCTTCTGATCCTCTTAACTTTCAACGTGTAGAGATTTTCCAACATGGTAAGAAGATCCTTGAGGATTCCAGGAGTATCACTATTGTGTGCCATAAAAGCTACCCAAGAAAATCTAGAATAATCATCAGTAACCACTAAACAATAAGCATCCCCGAATGTTGTCTTGTGTCTCATAGGTCCAAAGAGGTCCATATGAAGACGTTCGAGAGGCATGCTAACAGTGTTGATTTTCTTCAGAGGGTGAGACTTCTTCATTTGTTTCCCTTTCTGGCACGAAACACAGATATCTTGTAGATGAAAACTTCTCACAGGCACGCCATTCACAAGATTGTTTTTCACCAAATGGTTCATTTTTCTTAAGTGAATGTGCCCCATTCTTCTGTGCCAAGATATAGACTCCTTCTCTGTGGCTTTCGAGACAAAACATGTGACTTGTGCAGAAGTCGTAATCGCTTGGCTCATATCAAGAATATAAAGATCATTAACTCTTGGAGCCGATAAGAGAATCCATTCTTCTGGAATTTTGAAACCAGGTTTCAGCACATAACAACTGGCATCATCAAAATGCACGGTGAACTTCTTATCGCAGATTTGCGAAACACTGAGAAGATTATGATCATTTTGACGAACATAATTGATCTTATCAAAACATACAACACCATTGGAGATCATTCCCTTTCCAGTGATGTATCCGCCTTTGTCTCTAGCAAACGCGACATAGCCTCCTCTAATATTTCTCACATCATATAGAAGCCGTAAGTAGCCTGTCATGTGCCTAGATGCTCCACTATCAACAATCCAATGACTATTAATAGTTCCTCCTAGAACACCCTGCACATATCATCAATGATCAGTTGAGGATGGGGACCCAAGCCTTAGTGGTCTTGGGTCGTCCCTGAGCATCACGAAAGATGATCTCGATTTCCTGATGATTTTGTAACACAACACCTCCCCCTGAATTTTCACCCATCTTAGGTTTCCAAGTTTGATTTTGTATACCAGTTTCGTTTTTATAAAAAGATTTTGAAACTTCTGGTTTTAAAGATTGTGAAGAACTTGGTTCCCTATTAATTGATTTGACTTCCGATTTTAAAGCCTTTTCAACTGCTTTCACATTTTGACGTCGTTGATTCGTTTCTTGTTCCTTAACAGTTCTTTTATCATGTTTTGGTGAAACGGGACGACGCTGAGGGTGAACCTTTTCAGGTGGTGCTTTCTCAACAAATTTATCTTTGGGAGTGTTTGGACAATTTTTAATGATGTGTCCAAACTCCCCACACTTAAAACATGTTCTCCTTTCCACAAACTTAGGAGAATCTGATCGACGAACAGATGTCGAACTCGTAGAACCCGAGGTACTTGCTTTTTCATCACACCCGTTTGTATGTTGAGTGTAATTATTTTGACTGTTACGCTTTAAAATCGTGACTTGTTGGACAAAATCGGTGTTTGATTTGTTTTCAAAAGTCTCAATTTTATCCGTACCCTTCGATGCTACAAATTTGACATTACTGTTTTTCTTCTGATAACGAGCCCCTTTTGTTTCAAATTTTGATTGAGAAACGTTAGGCTTTTGAGCTCGCCTTTCTGGTTGTTTACCCTTAGAAGCAATAGGTTGTTGCTTTGTTGGTGATTTTTGATGTCCAAATTGTTTCCTGATTTCAACTTTTGGAATTGGGTCACATTGACTTACAATGACTCCTAGAATTATCTTTCCCAAAAACTTGTTTGTTTTATCTTCAAAAACTTTATCAATCGAAGATGGATTGACATTTTTAATTGGAAAATCGTGATCTGGATAGATTTTAGAATCACCAACCAAAGTGTACAACACGTTATTACTCTCAACGGCAGACACAGATTTCTTATCATTCTTGACAGGATCTATCACTTGTTTGACAACTGGTTGAACAACAGGAGTAGGAGGATCATAAAGAATATGATTCTCAATTGGAATTTCTACTCCCTTCATCTTGTCAAGTGATTTATCCTGATCACCCATATCTGATTCTGATTCATCATCAGACGACTCATAGTCCTCAATGATTGGAGGACTTTGTTTCGTAGATGTTGAAGTTTCTGTTTGCTCAGATGATGTACTTGAAGAACTGTCCGATTTGAACCCTAGGCCAGTAGTAACTTCCTCATAATCAAGAGGCACACTGGGCTCAAAACGTGGCATTTCTTCTTCATCAGGCATATGAGTATAATTATGTCTTAAAGGGGGCGGACACTTCTTATACCCTATGCCTTTCTTGTTACCTTTGAGTTGTTGAGCATCAATGATATGATCGAGCACATATCGGGAGTTAGAATAACTCTCCAATTTGAGCTTGATTGCATCATGTTCGCATTTGGCAATGGCTAGCTCCTTTTTGGTTTCCTCGATGATATTAATGTAATTGTTAATACCAATTTGCTTATTGAAAACAGTTTTTGTTAGCTCGGAAACATTTTTCTTTAGGGTTTCAATCACAGATTTAAAATCCTTTTCGTTTCTAGCTAAAGCCATATTTGCCTCTTTACACTTAGACAACTCAATAACCAAACTTTGGTTATGACTATGAACCTTTTCAGATTCAAGCTTCAAATCTGCACAAACATTACAAACACTAGGAGCAGGAGTTTCAGATTTTACCTGACTCGTAGAGGCTGAGACATTTGCCATAAAGGCAGTCTGATAAGAAAAAGATCCGTCTTCAGAGAAGAATTTCTCCATTTCTTTAGATGCTACAGCAGCCTTTTTGATCAGAACAGATTTCTGACTCTTCAACTCCTCTGCTTCAGTCAATAAATCATCAACATTAGAACTCGCTTCTTCCTTCACATCAGATTCCGAATTATAACCACCCGAATTAGAACTTTCTTCATCAGAACTCCCGGTATAACCCGAACTGTCATCACTTTCAGAAAATTCTTCCTTGTAAACGTGCTTGATGTGATTGATGATCTTTGCATAACAAGTTGTTCCTCCTCCTTCTTGATCACCTTCCCCAAATTGTACAAACCAATTACACCCTTCATCAGCTTGAACAACTAATGCTCTGTTGGTGTTTGAAGGTCCAGACTGGTTCTGGTTCTGGTTCTGATTGTTGTTCACCGCTACTATCCTTCGTTCACGATTGTCTTGATTGGCATTAGAAGTACTCGTCTGATTTCTGAACGGATTCTGATTGCCCTGTTTGCTTGGTCGGGTGCACTCACGTTTGAAGTGACCCTTTTCGCCACAATTGAAACATGTAACCGCATCTTTATCAAACCCGTACTTCGTATCCTTCTTACTTTCCAACGAAGTTCTTGCCGTTCGACTCATGAAATCCTTTGCCCTTCTAACTGCACTTGCAAACGCCCACTTTATATCCATCAACTCCATTTCATCACGGTTGATTTGTTGATAATCTTCATTGGTCATATTGATGTTTCCAATTTGACCTGCGACCAATCCGCAGTATGCACTGACCATTGTATTAATGAGTTCCATATGCTCCTTTGCTACTTCAATGCTAACTTTTGAGAGGTTCAAAGTATCAACTCTGACAGTGTTGGTGTTTTGGGGTGGAGGATTGTTGGTATAATGTGCTTGTTGTTGTTGTTGTGGTTGGGCTTGAGGTTGGGGTTAAGATTGTGGAAGATAAGCACTTGGATCGAACTGTGGTTGAGTAGTGGTAACTTGAGGTGGAGGTTGGGGTGTTGGTAGCCATGCACTTGCATCGAATTGAGGTTTTGAGAAAGCATGATCTTGAGCAATCATATGCGCTGGCGGATGATAAGCACTCGGATCGAAAACCGGTGGAGGAGCTGACTGTGGAAACGGAAAAAAGCTTGTATTCTACATAAACGCCGTCTGTAGCTTCGGTTGCTGAACTGAACTGGAACTGGAACTAGCTAAAGAGTTAAAACCTGCAAGGTACATTTCAGTATTTTGAGGAACATGAATTCGTTTAGCTTTCCGGATTTCTTCATCATTCTTGTGCTCCAACTTCTGAATAAATTCATAGATATTGACAGTAGCTAAAGTGCCCGTATGCTTTAGAAGCTCAATGAATGCGCTCCATTTTGGAGGTAGAGCATCAGCAAACCGTGCAACCATTTCCTGTTGAGTAGCAATAACATTATAAGAATACATTTCACTAATCAAATGATAAAAATGAGAAGTCATATCATTTAGGGTTTCATTCTCCAAGAATTGAAATGATTCAAACTCTTTCTTCAATAAATCATGGCGTGTCTTTCTAGTAGCTGCATTTCCTTCTCCTCTCGCTACCAATGCATCCCATAAAGCTTTTGTGCTGGTACAATAGCCGAATTAATGATAGATATCTTTGTGGAGTGCTTGTGTGAGAATAGCAAATGCTTTCTTCTCAAGATCATATGCTTTCTTGTCGTCTTCAAGCATATTCGCCAATGTCGCCGCACTTGAACATGCTTCTTCGAGGTTTGTGTTATATGGAGAGGTGAAACACGTCCATAATTCTGTGTTTTGCCCTAGAACGTAAGTATTGAAACGACCCTTCCATGATGGATAGTCGTTCATGTGATTCAACTTTGGCGGGCGATTATTGCTACCCGTTTCACTCTCGCTACGCAAAAGATTTTGAATGCTTTGATTTTGATTCGACACTAACACCCATTGACTTGCACTTATTGATTGCTGAGGCATGACATTCCTTAACCATGCGGCTGCCGAAGTCTGATCTTGACCTAGTCGTGGGTCCGTACTCCAATCCCATGGACTCGTACTCATGATGATTGATGTTAGAACAATTGTACCTTATTAAACACTTGAAAATAGAATGTTAAGATATGTTTGCAAAGCTTCTGTTTAAAATCACAATGATGTTTGACGAAATCCTGTATGACGAAATCGGAGATTTCGTCCAAAACAACTTTTGACGAAAATAGTGATTTTGTCCAGAACCAATTTAAAGTGAATAAGTGATTTCATCCAGGCTGTTTTTGTCGATGTTATGTGTTGACGAAGATACTCAGTTTTCGTCCAAGATATGTTTGATGAAAATGGTGTTTTCGTCGAGGGGATGTATGACGAAATCAGGTGATTTCGTTGACAAATGCAACCAGACAAGTTTAGATATTTTTCAAACCTTATCCTCTGACAAGTTGGTGACCAAATTTCAACATACCATGCTTTTATCTGATTTTCGAAACTTCTTTTTCTCACCAACTAATCATCACAGTACACAAATTTCAAACACTTGCAATTTAATATTGATAAACAAAATAAGTTAGAATCAACAAAGCTCAAACACAGATATATGCAAATAACAGTTTGAAGATTTTCAAGAACACTTTGAAGATATGAAGTTTCCGAAAACGATTTTGCTTATACTTTCAACAAAAAACCAAACTCTAAACATGCACACATGTAATGTAACAAGGTTTTCAATAAAACTATAGCAAAAACAACACGATTAAACACATATTTTCAACAAGATTTCCAGAAAAAAATAAACTTTTCAAGAACAACAATCTGAAAATCACAAGAACACACAATGTTTGGTTTTAAACAAGGAAAAGAGCCAAGGCTCTGATACCACTTGTAGGTCCGTTTTTCTCGGAGGATCCGATACGTAACCTATCCTTGTTTATCACAAACACAATCGCGGGTGCGGAATCCCCGTAAAGGTGCAAACCAAACAAATGTAAAGCGGATAGCACAAACAGATAATCAAAGATTCACTTAGATTAACAGGATGAGAACAAACTGCAAACACATACACACAATGCTTGACGATAAACTCTCAGTTTCTCTCTATGCTCTCATAAACTAAACTGTGAAACATACCAAGTATATATACTGACCTTTGATGAAAACCCTTTGGACGAAAACATGTGTGACGAAATCAGGGATTTCGCCACACATATATGACGAAAACACAAAGGGATTTCGCCGTGATGATTCCTGACGAAATCAGTGATTTCGTCAAAACCAAACCTGGACAGAATTCACTAAGGCATGGACAGTTAAGCATGATTACACAAACTCTAAACATAATGCACACTAGCATTAGGTTAAGATACAAATACAAAGACAAGAGTCATACCATGTAGGATAGGAGGATATCCGACTAGGTAGACATGACGGAACATACATACTCGATAACAAAAGACCGTTTAACATACAACGAAACAGGACAAGTTACAGACACAAAAATGCACTAACATATTTTTGTGTAAGCTTGTATGTTTATTCTTTGGAATTTTGGTATTATTTTGGATGGTAATTTCTTGGTATTTTGTGAGTTATAATATTTCAAGTCCTAAAATAATATAACTAATACACAAAATATACAAATAATCACACACATGGTGCCTTCTAAATATATATTTCCTAAATACATATTTAGTCACTTTTATTTATAAAAACCAACCTCCAATACTTATATTTTTGTAACAAAAATTATGGCAAAGTTTATGTAACAATTTAGGGTTTAAAATACACTTGTAAATATTTGTTTAAAAATATTTTTCTAAGTGTTTATATTTTTAGAAAATTTTGCCATAGTTTCCCCTAAAAATGAAGGTTTCCATGCTTTCAAGCATATCATTTTCTTTTGTAAAAATCATCACAATCAATTTACAATCATCAACTAACAACCTTTATTTACCAATCTTACCAAAATCATGCATATCCTACTACTTCATGAACTTGAATATTTGTGGAAATTTGTAGTAACTTACTAGAATTCTTAGTAAGTCTTGCTATCCTGTAAAGTGTGTTTACTTCTTTAAAAACTTCATTTTTAAAGAAGTTGGATGTTTACAACTTCAAAACATATTTTCTAAAAACATTTCTTTATGAAACCTTCTTGTTTCACAAGTGTTCTTACACTTGTTTAACTACTAAAATAGGACTTGTTTGTGTAAGAACCAAGATTTAATGAAACTTATATTTTAAACTTAGTTTCTTTAGAAATCATTCATAAATATTTAGATCTATGTGTTTAACATCTTACTTTGTTCATTACTTTTCAAGAAAACAAAGTGTTCTTTCAAGTTCATGATCTTCATGTGGATGATCTATCATCCTACAACAATTTCCTTTCTTACATCTTGCTAGATTATGTTTTTAATCATGATCTAGCAAGATCTTATGATGATCAACATCACTTCTACAAACAATCAAAGATCAACAAGCATAACAACTTATATTCATCAAGATATCTTTACTAAACAAGCTTATGTTCATGTTCACTTCATATGATTCTTTAGTGTTCTTGATATTTTTGATCATGATTCATCATTAACCACTTAAAATAGATGTGAAATAGATAGATCAAGGTTCTTACCACTAGCACAAGGCTAGGGATGATTCAAGTGTAGAAATGAAGAGGATAAGAGAAGATAAGAGAGGTCCTTGAAGATCCACAAGTTCCAAGCTCCTTTGTATGACCTCTAGCTTCCTTGTATATGCTTAGAATGGTTGTAGAAGATTGGATGAAGGTGATGGTGGGTGTGGGTGGTCTCGGCCGTGAGCAAGGGAGGAGAGGGAGAGAATTAAGTGTGTGTTTGAGTGTGTGTGAGTTATGAGCTCTTGATCTTCAAGTCTTTACTTATAACCATATTCTTACACTAACCCTTGTATAATATGTTCATTATGGGGAAACAAGATCCATTAAACAATTGGAATAAAATCAAGAGTGGGGCCCATGTTGGGGCCGTCCACTAGGTGGGGGGGGGGGGGGGGTCTAGCTTAGGTTCTAACCAACTTAGTTACAATGTAATCACAAATCAAGTGTTAGTTACATGATTTGGTTATTAGATATTTTTAGGAGGTGTTATGGTGTTCGGGGACCATAACTAGCTTAGAAATGTTAAAACAGTGCTTCTAGTGTAATTTTTTTGATGTTTCGGGTAGTGTCCAGTTGTTTGGTTAGATACTGGTTCGTTAAAGTGCTAAATTATATAGTTTAGTGTTCTTTATGTACCCTTTTGTGACACTTTTAATTCCCGATACTTAGGAAAGCATACAAGACCATTTAAGCATATTTCTGCATGAATTTAGATGGTTTAAATGCTGAATTCAGCACTTTGGGTGAGTTTTAGGCACTTTCCGGCACTTAAACTATCACTTAGGAAGACAGTTTTGGCATCCTTACTTTCCTACACACTATACTAGTGTAGTACTTAGTTTCTGGCCTATACTGGGTCTCAAAAACACTGTCTGTCTATGTGCTAAGTTATGTCAGCATTTTGCTGATTTATCCGCTCACTGTGCTAACTATACTTAATGCATTTTCTATGCCAACATGTTTGCATGCAGTGATGAAATGACATTATG
Organism: Helianthus tuberosus; assembly: GCA_030545235.1. NCBI lineage: Eukaryota > Viridiplantae > Streptophyta > Magnoliopsida > Asterales > Asteraceae > Helianthus > Helianthus tuberosus. The sequence goes on along the minus strand of CM060424.1, from coordinate 29,859,129 downwards.
CAATAAGTGATGCACAAGTAAATATAATGCAGTAATCAGAAGCAGTTAATTGTAAATTCAGCACAGTCATTAAGCACTAATCATGATTAATTAATTGTACGGATACCTGGATTTTTGACTATTGTCACAAGATTATCCCTTTAAAAACCTTAGAGTTGGAATTAGTACTTGTATTTTGTCTATGGACCTTAGAACTATCCTCTTTTGATGTTTCAGTGGTTGTAAAGTGAACAACATCTTATTTTCCAGTTTCAAACATTTATTTCTATGTACATACGTTGCTTATCAACATACTCATTTTCCTTTGGTACTTTTGAGTGTTATAGTTGATTTATAAGGCATCAAATTGTACAAGTGAAAATCTTAGTATGTAATGTACTGGAAAAATGTACTTATTTCCATGTGTAAGCTCTTAACTTTATGGGTCATGGTATTGTACATTATAATGTATTCACATATACCACTTAACTTTATAGTTTGGAATTTTAAATATAGGCATGCATCTTAGGAATTCTTCAAATTATTCCATATATAAGAGATTAGTCTCAGGAAAAACTTAATTTGGAATAACTTTAGCAATAGCATTTATTTTAGAGAGTTCTTGATTATCATAAGAGACATCATGTTCGATTTATCCTATTCATCATGCTCTAATTTTCTTCTGTAGCACATTTATCAGAAGTGAGCTATAGGATTATCGTGTCTTAAGAGATAATCAATTATTTAATTTAAGAGCTAATCTTATAGAAACTTTAAATAAAGCAAAACATATTAGGTTTAGGAATTAGAGTGGATGAGATATAGATTTATAAAAGAAAATTACAGTGAGCAAAGTTATGGGTACAGAAAATAAGACAGACAAAAATGATCATAAGATTAATGAAGGATCATTAATGTGAGGATCATTATATGAAGAAGTTGTGATATGTCTACTACTAACATCAAAATAATAGACTTAGTTAAAATTCAAGTTAAACGAAGACGAATCAACTTTGGCTAGAAGTGTAATCATTTAAGCATGTGTGCAAAGTAATTGTGACAAATCAGCTTTGGCCAGAAATGAGACAATCACTTTAGTTATGCACTCCTTAAGTATGCTAGACATAAATGAATTAAATCAGCTTTGGCTAGAAATTAAGACATTTCATGTTTGTAATGCATACTCAACATAGCTTTTATAATACTTGAACAATAAATAGATGCATCAAATCAACTCTGGCAAGAAATGATACATCAGAACCTCATTCAAGTTAAGCTATTTTGGTTTTGTGAAGAATTATCTGATTCTGATTAAGTAATTAAGTATTTACAAAACCAAGTATATAATAGCAAACCAAGTATTTACAAAACCAAGTATTTAATAGCAAACCACAGGGTTCGGGGCGGAGCCCCAAGCTAAAATTTTAGTTCACATTAACAACTTAATAAAGTAATGAGGTTTCGAGTGAGATCTCGAGTTAACCTTAGCTTTCGAGTGAGATCTCGACTCAGTTATGAGATCTCGACTCAACTTATGAGATTTCGAGTGAGATCTCGAGTAAGGTTTCGACTCATTATGAATCACTATGAGGTTTCGAGTCATTAAGGTTTCGAGTCGCAACAAATTGATTGCGAGTCACTAATGCCAGTCGAAATCTCAAGGTTTCGAGTAATGAAGATTTATGCCTTAATGAGATTTCGACTTCATAATGAGGTTTCGAGTCGCAACCAACTGATTGCGAGTCAAAATCTCAGTCGCAATATCAGATGTCCTCGTATTTTAGTGAGATTTCGAGTCGGAATCTAATTCGGAACCTTATGGTTTCGAGTCATGAAGACTAAAACCTTTTTGATTTCGAGTCGCAATCTAAGTCAAAATCTCATGGTTTCGAGTTATTAATGAGAATTCGAGTTGTATGTTTATGTCGAAATCTCTTATGAGTCTCGAAACTTGTTTTCTAAGTCTCGAAACCTACTGTCAACAGCTGTTAGTGTGATAAGGTTGGAAATTCAAATGTTTAGGGATTGTGGGATTTAATTTCCTATTTTAATGTTGATCTAAATTTATCAAAATATTTCAAAATAATATCCATTTAATTTTTATAACAGATTTTGAAATTCTAAGAGATAAATTTTAGAGTTAATAACAAAGTTAGTCTTAGTCCCTGTGGTTTGCACAAAATACATACTTAGGTACTAATAGTTTAAAATCACCTTCTAGGGTATTAACTTTTCATTTTGTAACGTTTGGAGGTATTAACTTTTAGGGTATTAACATAGTTAGTCCCTGTGGTTTGCACAAAATTACATACTTAGGTACTAATAGAATGTGATTTTAAACCTACAAATAACACTAATACCTCCAAACGTTACAAAATGAAAAGTTAATACCCTAGAATGTGATTTTAAACTATTAGTACCTAAGTATGTTACTTTGTGCAAACCATATGGACTAACTATGTAATTAGATCAAAAATAGGAAAAACACCCAATAATCTAAATTTAATTCCAAAACTTAGGGAATTTTCGAATTTCTCATAAGAACATAGATGAACCCTAAAATTAAAACATAATTCTAGAAACCCGAAACCTGAATTTTAATGGTTTTTGTAAACGGATTTCGAACATTAATACTTTACCGGTTTGATTTCGAGTCAACGTTGTTAACCAATTTTGTTTTCCGAAACAGTGATTTCAGTAACTTTTTAAGGACTCGAAAACAGGCTGTGATAATTTATTAGGTTTTCAAAAATTATGTTTTCCAGATTTCAATCCCAGAATAATAGATACGAAAACAGAACTGATTTATCAACATATGCTCTGATACCACATATTCATCAGTTCTGTTTGTACATAATGGAAAACATGAATAACATACCTGATTGCAAGAGACAGGCCAACAGAGAATCCAGATAGAGACGCAACACTAACGTTTGACATATTTGTTAGCTTGATCTGGTTCCTCCTTATGGTGCAATCTGATGATGGTGATGAGAGAAACGAAAAGGGTAATCGGTTATGGAGAGAGGGGGCAATTTCATGATGATGTTATTTTGATTAGTGTCTAACTCTTTAAGCCTCTAATTATCTCCTTATATATGCACCCAAGAGAAAACCCTAATTAGTTAATAAGGGTAATATGGTCCATCAACAATTACCAACTAATTATTTAATAGGTTTTTATATATTTTGATCTATATAATGTAAATGATTATAATGGCTACTAGATTAAATATTACTTCATAATATATTTAATCTTACATTCTTATGTTTTTATTTTATTGATTGTGGGTGTTGTTATTCATGCGTATATTGAATAACATGGTGGATTGCTATGAAGATTCATGGTGTGAATATATCCAACACTGATCCTGGCAAAACTTTCCTCCTTTACAAGATGAAACAATTTAGGTATAATATAAAAGAGTAACGAAGTGACTGTTTATTAGATTAACAGATAAAAGCATTAGCTACTTACTTGTAATATTTTTATAAGAAAACATTACATTTTGGTGAAAGATTATTAATTGCATGCAGGCTTTAAGTTAATCTTCAGAGAAACTTTTCCTAAACTTCCAGTCGTTCTTCCATGGATTATTCGACAAAGAAAAAGATGATGATGTGGAAGTTGTGCTACGCTTTTTCGTAATATATTTTTCTGGATTCTCATTGTGTGAATCGATCAAATGCGGGAAGTTAAGCAAAGCATGAGACCCACGGTGCTTAAAAGCGGCTCGATCATAAGCCATGGCTGCTTCCTCTGGCGTATCGTAGGTTCCAAGCCATAATCTCGCTCCTTTCTTCTCCGGATTCCTCATCTCCGCCGTGAACTTCCCCCATGGCCGTCGCCTCACTCCTCGGTATTTCCTTTCAGATGCTAACGGGCGAGCTTCAACATTCTTCACATCTTTAGAATTATATTCCTTCCTACACAGTGGAGACTTTTGGTCACATGCCATCATGTTTACTTTTGAGAAATCCCAATTTATGGCTGATCCTAATCCCTCCATTGAAGGTAAACATGGAATATCTGCTGAACTTTCAAGAAATATTTGTGGGTCATGTGTAGGATTAATGTTTTGTGTATCAGAAAAATTGGAGACGTGAAAGTTATCGTCGTTATTGCTATGTAATAAGCTTGAGATCTCAAAATCGTCGACATTAGGCAACGGCCAGAATGGATCATCCTTGAAATATGGACTCATCAACCCGGAATTCCTGCTATACGTCTCACCAGAGCCCGAGTTGCCTTCGAAAGCGGACATCATTTGTGGATGGACATTTATGGACGACTCTTCAGAGATGGCGGAAAAACTCAAATCATTGGAACCGAACACTGGAAAACCGACAATGTTAGGATCGTCGATGTAGTTCTCTGAATGATCATCTAGAAGATAATTGCGAAGGGATTCTAGGAGAGAATTATCAAAATCTACTTGTTCACACATTTTTATTTTTTCTAGAATATGTTTTATGAGAATATGAGTGTAAGAATGTAAGTGTGACAATAAAAGTTGGAGGTACTGGTCTAGTTATATAGTAGTAGTTCTGTTAAAAGAGTGTTAGATTTCAGTCAATGAATGATATGTGATTTTGAGCAGGATTTAATTAGATAAGGACCCAAATTTATGTTTATAGATAGAGACCCGAAAGCTTAAGATGGTCCTTAAATTTAATTCACATTATAACTTAATTTAATTCATTTCATGCTTGCTATCTTTATGTTCGTCGTATTTTAAGTTTTATCATCTCTTTTTGCATGTATATTTTTTTTAATTTTCTTAGCAAATGGCCAAATGCGCAACATTTTTTATCTTAATGTTATAGAAAAGTCTAAAAGAAACTGGTTGAAGCAGCAAATTAAGCACCAGGTCAGGACAAGCTGGATTAAACCAGATTTCGTAACTAAATCCGGCTAACTCGTGTTGGCACTTCGGTTAGTGATAACCTGGTTAAAAAGTTCATGCATGGCTCCTAAAATATATAAAGAGGGAAATGGATGAAGCTGTGTATTTTATCAAAATGAAACAAAGAAATAATTTATTAACAGGAAATGACATACAAGAAAAATCATTTCATAAACCTAAAATTTTAAGAAATAATTTAATAAAGAGGAAATGACATAGAAGAAAAATCATTTCATAAACCTAAAATTTTATGAATATGGGCATGAAGTTTAGACTCTGTGATCTTTGCTATAAACTACAATTGCAATTACCAAGTTATCTACTATCAATTATAATATAAGAGTAAATTACAAATTTCAATCTTTCTATAGGTGTCATTGCATATTTCAATCTTTAACATTACAAATTAAACATTACATCCTTTATGTAATTAGTTTGTTTAAACTTGAACATTTATATTAAGGCGAATTGGAAATAAATAATCCCATCTAACTTAATTTGGTCGATAATAATCCCAAGTCAGTTATTGGCCGATAATAATCCGAACTGATCAATTTTTTTTTTTTTGTAAAATAGTCCGCCGTTAAAATAGCTTAACGGAGTTAAGTTTTTTCCCGAATTACAAACCGATTTTTTAGGGCTTTTGATCAGAACGAGCATATGAGTCGATTGATGTAAAACTAACCTCGAAATTGTGCTCGAAATGGCTTGATTTTTGTTAATTGGAAGTTTAAATACCTGAATTGAAGCACCGTTTTCGTGGGTTGAGGTAGTATTTCGAGGTAAGTTTTACATCAATCGACTCGTATCCTCGTTCTGATCAAAAGCCCTAAAACATCAGTTTGTAATTCGGAAAAAAAACTTAACTCCGTGAAGCTATTTTAACAGCGGACTATTTTACAAAAAAAATTGACCAGTTCGGATTATTATCGGTCAATAACTTTTATTTTTCAAAAGTGAACTTCGTTAACAAAAACGCGAAAACCACCTACTCTCCAAGGCGGAGAGAAGGGGCCGCAAACCACATTACATCAAATACAATTTACACCATGACTTCCAATCCGTTCCTTTACTATTCTTCCTACTACTAAACCATAAGAAAGTGAGAGCCTTGACATCCGCAACAATCTCCACGACCTTGCATTCTTTATTCTCGAACACTCGCTCATTTCTAGCTTTCCACAGCCTCCAACAACACACTATAACCACCCCTCTCACAATCTCCTTACAGAGCGAAGACAGACGCTGCACTTTATACAACTCCATCACGTCCTTCAGGCTAAACGCGAAAAAATTCGGAATACCACACCACCTTAACACACTCTCCCAAACCCCCATAGATAACCCACATCCTGAAAACAAATGATCTACCGTCTCCTCACCATCTTCACAGAGCACACAAGTCGTACCTTCTGTGCGAATATTCCTTCTCCTAAGAGCCACTTTAGTAGGAAGACGATTCAACAACGTTCTCAACATGAAAATATTGCACTTATTCGGAAGCATTTACACCACTCAAACCTAACATCTCCATTTTCTTCATAGATATCTCCCAACCATCTTCTAACCGCCGAGACCGAGAAGCAACCGTCTTTATCTCCATTCCACCGCCAGTCGTCTTGACAGCTATTAATCGAGGTGTGCCGAAGAGTCTCACCAAGATCCGCTAATTCTCGAAGCTCCTCTTCGGAAGACGGGGCTTTCTTCCATGACCAATTTACTATATTCAACGAACCATCCGTACTTAAAATCTCGGAGACCAGACACCGTTTATATCGGCCAATAACTGACTTGGAATTATTATCGGTCAAATTGAGTTAGGTGAGATTATTTATTTCCAATTTGCCTTATATTAATGACCGTCTATTTAGCTCGTGAAATACAAGTATGTGAAAGTAATTATGCGAAAGAATTTATCTACTCCGCCACTCTTAAAAAGTTTTAAAGAACTCAATAGTTTTGTAACTAACTCAAGATTTTTTAATGACGTAGCATATTGAAAAGATTATTTTTTACTATATGTGTAACTATTTAATATAGGGAAATATATTTAAATATAATTAACTCTTTAATTTTTGAGTAACTTTTGTAAAGATTAAATTACAAGTTTGTTCTTTATATTTATATCGAATTTCAGGCAATGTCCTTTGTCTTTAAAATTTACTAGTTTTTGTACTTAATGTTTGTAAATCTTACATGTTATGTCCTTTGGCTATAACTATGTTAATTTCACTCATTAAGTGAAGGGTAAATTGGTCTTTTTACCTACTTATTAAAAAAACTTTTTAAAGAAAGAGAGAGAGAGAGAGAGAGAGAGAGAAAACGAAGAGAGAGGGTGACAAAGGTGGTTGTGGACGTCCGAGATGAGGACGATGGTTATGGTAAAAGTGGTGTTGCAGTGGAAGGGTGATGGTGGCGGTAACGAGTTAAGGTTCCTCCGGCAAGGTATGAAGAGAGAAGACCAGAGAAGGGTCGGCCATGGTCTCCGAACAGTCGGCTATTCTGCTATGGAGACGACAATGGTGGTTGTGATTGTTATTGATGATGATGGTGGGGTTTGTGAGTATCGGTGATCGTGATGGAGGCGTTACCGGCGGGTAAATTAGGATTTTTCTTTAGCGGTGCTGTCGATTGGTGACTTCTCGACATCAAGGTTGTGATCACTGGTTCGTCTCTCTTCGGCGTACACATAGTTTAAATGAACTATTATTGTTTTCTAGACTCGTCAATCTTTCAAGAAATTTGAATTGCGTATTAGCAGAGGCGAAGTATAGAAGGGGCTGGGAGATGGGTGATCGATTTCACTTTTTCTAAGGGACCTAATTAAAGGCTTTAGTCTCATTTTGCAAGCTACTTTAATCACATATCAACCATCAAAATGATATATAGGTAAGTTTTGCTTGGTTGGATGGTCCTTGCTGGGAGATGGGTGATCGACTTCACTTCTTCTAAGGGACCAGTTCCGTCACTAAAAGAGAACTTTAAATTAATTTCAGACTAGTCTCGCATTAATAGTAGCATACAAACTAATCATATTGTGAAGTTAGTATTATATTTTAATTCAGACGCTTGATAATTGTGTTTGGATTAATTACAACGGAAGTAAAAAAAATTGGGGAACGATTGAACAGTTTCAATCTATTAATTAAATTAATATAATTAGGACTTAGATTTAGTTTTGGCTCTATTCTGTCTCAAAAAATCTTTTAAATAATAATACCTTTAGATTTTTTTTTGAAAGATAACTTTTATAAACAACCCGGCCAGGCTAAAAAACAGCACCGAGCCGGAAAACCACTACAACATATACAATGGACTAAAACACCATTCACCCCAAGCTAAATCAACAAAACCGGACCTATTTCTGAGCCAAAAAAAGCTCAGGGACTTGATCTCCCTAAAAATCTCTTCCCTATACCTTTAGATGATGTTGGTTTTTTAAGAGATAAAATGCCTGCAGTCTACGGATCACATCTGCAGACATCTGTGGTGGTGTGGACGGTGGTGGTGTTTAACCCTTGTAGACTTCAGAAGATCTTCGAACTTGCTGGACAAAGTCTGCACCAAGAGTAAGTCGCGTAGAGTTTTTTTAATGAAATGTCTTCGAAAAAATAAACAGTCTGCACATTTGACAATGTATGCGCGTGATCTACGTGACGCAGGGGAAAGAGCCTTCGCAAATATTTTTTAGAAAAACAAACACCACCTTAGTCTTGGTAGAAATATAAACTTTGCATGTAAACTCCACTTTAAAAAAAAATTCAGCTTCTTAAGTGTATATTCGTTGTGGTTTCTTCTGTCCCATCGGACCTAACTGGCTAGCTGATCCTCTCATCTCATCACCCTTAATAATTTTTAATTTTTGGTGTGATTTCTTCTGATGGAGACTTTATCATTTAAAGAGGAAACAAGTGTAATTTAGAGAAAACAACTCAACCAAAGTCTCTGGAGAAGGTTTATTTTTCTTTTTATCATCCTTTCATAAGAGGTTATTTAATTTACAATGAACAAATTGAATTAGTTGATTGATTTTGAATGAACGATGATTGCAATATTTGTTTTGCCATGTGATCTGAATAAATTTATGTTAAATATTTCGTTATTTAACTCCGCCTAAAACCTGTTCAATAACATTCCACAATAAAGTTATTTTGATTATTGTCCGGTCGATGTCCATTTATGCTACAGTTAGTATTTTATATATATATATAGATTCCTGAGATCCTTCACATGTCAAAACAAATGATACTCCCAGAGTGACAGATGCAGGATTTTATTTTAATGGGTTCCTTTTGTTAAATTCTCTTTAATTCTCACTAATTTTTTCTAAATTCTACAAAGTTCTTACTAATTTTTTCCGTTTTTTTCCAAACGTACTGGGTTCCTGTGAACCCACAAATGTGGGCTGGATCCGCCCCTGCATACTCCAGTGATCTACTAGTGGCACAAAGATACTTCAGTGATATACTAGTGATCCAAATTTGTTGTTAATATATATATATAGGGGATGGTTTAAATGAGAACACTAAATATCGCGAGAACCGCGAGAACGAATGAAAAAACCACTATAACTTGGTCAAAAATAATTCAAATTCAATATTTCTTTTTACACTTATCATTTTTATTCGAATACAATGTTAGAAATTAAATTTTCACGTTTAAATTTTTGTGAATTCGTAAATAAAGAAAATTTACACATGTGTAAGTTTACCATTTACACATGTGTAAATTGGTTATATTTACACATGTGTAAAAAATCTAGTAAGAGTGATTTTTAGAAGATAAATGAATTATTTGATGTTGTATTTTTATTACAATGAGGTTTGTATTAAAAAAATTCAGTTTTGATTGGTTTTTTCATTCGTTCTCACGGTTCTCGCAATATTTAGTGTTCTCAAGATAACTCTCCCCTATATATATATATATATATATATATATATATATATATATATATATTCTTGAGATCCTTCACATGTCAAAACAAATTTTTATAGGGTTGATCAAAATGAAATATTACCATTTCTCATTTAATTTATGTAATCTAACTTATAGGGGTGAGAGAGTTATGTTTTGGAACCTCAAAACCTTGAAGCTGAATCAGAATCACAATGACCAGAACTTTTTGTTTTAGAAAGAGTTGGTTTTTTGTGGGTTTAAGAATTGATCAATAAAAGGTGCAGGTCGGTTCCAATTCTAATCTGTGGGTATTAATTTAGAACCATCAGAACCTTAACAAAACTACCATCAAACTCCCATTTATTCCTAGTTCCTTTTGTTTCTCCTATAAAATAAAAGTAAAACCATTCAACTTCTTTATGTATAATTAATCTTTCCTAGATCAAACTATTGGCCAACGGAAAGTTAGACTTTAGCCATTGAAACCTTCTATGATCAGACTGTCAAACCTTTTGCAATTTCGTTTTTCAAATTTGAATCATGTGTCTGCTTTAGTGTTTTTTTGATAGAAAGGTTTTATGTTTCTACTTTTCACTTGATGCTACTATTACGCAACATTTTTTAGTTTAATGTAGCCCAACTTACGTGCCCGAATTAGATTAAGGTTCTCACCCACCAGACTTTTTGCCTGACCCATCAGACGCTTTTGGACCCGGAACCGAATAAACATAAAAGGATCGTGGTTCTCGTTTAATAGGGTAAAAGAATAAAGGTTCTAGAGGTTCCGGGTCCAAAGGGGTCGGGTCCAACCCTTTGCACAACCCTACTAACATATAATAAAAGACTACACCTGTCACCACTAATTATAAAAGCTTAAGAAACATTTGATGGATATAATAAAAAGCAAATCATATCTCGAAAAACTCCACTAATTATCATTATAAATTGTTAGAGGTATTTTTTAAAATAATATATTGTTTCTATAACTTTAAAATATGATTTATTAATTTTTGAACGTCTAATTTTTAAATAAAATATAATAATAACTGTAATTGGTAGTAACAACAACAACAATATATTCTCCTATATATTGATTTTTGAATGTTTTGACCAGTAACAATGAAAAAAAATAGAAGAAAACAAATAGCATTATCCTATTTTCAACGTATACAAACCACGGGAATAGTATCACCTTGCCATTTATCACCTTGCCATTTCTCCTATATATTGATTTTTGAATGTTTTGAACAGTAACAATGAAAAAAAATAGAAGAAAACAAATAGCATTATCCTATTTTCAACGTATACAAACCACGGGAATAGTATCACTTGCCATTTGTTTAAATGGCCGGCCGTCCCTTCCTTATTGGAACAACCAGTTTATCATTTTATTCACACTTTAAAATTACGTTTTTGCCCTGGAATAGTGTTTCTCTCCCGTTGGTTCAAATGGGCGGCAAACAATACCTATTGGACCAACCAGTTTATTATTTTATATCCACTTTAAAATTATTTTTTTACCCCCAGTCAAAAAAACGGTTTTGCCTCAACTTCAAAATACATTTACCCTTTTGCACCGAGCTAAAAAATACGATTTCGCCCTCGGTAAAAAAAAAAACTTTTACACTCAGCCAAAATTACGTTTTCGCACCAGTTCAAAAGAAAATTTGTTCCCCCCCCCCCCCCCCCCGGGCTCAAAGTTACGATTTTACACCAGTTTATTATTTTATACCAACTTTAAAATTACGGTTTTGCCTACAGTTTACGTATTTGCCACCAGTTCAAAATAAAATTATGCTTTTGCCCCAGCTAAAATTTACGAATTTCCCCTCGGTTCAAAATTACGATATCACCCTCAATTGAAATTTACTTTTTTGCCCCAGTGCAAAATAAAAATATGGTTTTCCCCTAACTAAAAGTTAGGATTTTACCCTCGGGAAAAAATTTTGATTTTTCCCCCAAGTAAAAATAAAAATATGACTTTGCCCCCAGCTAAAAATCGTGTCAAAAAGCTGCGTAACACTCTTTTTACTTTTTCTTTCTAGCAAAACTAGAGTACTGTTTTTTTAATTGGTTGAGAATTATTCGGCTATCGACCCGCAACGCGGGCGGGGCATCACCTAGTTTAAATAGTAATCTAACTAAATAAAAAAAATCTAAATTATTTTTATTTCTAATAAATGCCAAATAATATATATTTTTGAGTTGATCACTACTTTTTGTTTGATTAGATCTGCTAAACATTTACACAAAATACGCCCCTACTTCAAATATATCTTTAACTTATAATTCATAATGATAATGATATTTTTTAATTAAATTACAATAAAAAGTTAGAGAATCTATGAATTTTGAAGTATTATAATAGACAACATGATATGTTTGAAACAAATTTTGAGTTACTATGAAGAATGATCAAATGTAAACCAAAATACAAGTTTAAATATTTTTCATATTTAAATTATATTATGTAGGGTTAGGATTTAGAGAAAACGCTCAAAAGTGTGAGAACGGAGAGAACGCTTATGGATCGTCCGATCAAAACAATCTATGGACTAGATTAGCGCGATGGCATTTTAGTAAATAACACCAATTTTATTACGTGGACGAGCGTCATTAAGGGTAAAAAAGTAAAAAACAATTCCTCACATAAAACGCCATTGAAAATAAAACGCCAAATAAATACAAAACGCCAATTTTATCACTGCGTACTTTTTTCTGTGTTTTTATTTAAGCTCGCTGGCTACAAAAACGCCATAAAATATGAAACGACATTATATATAACGCCAAAGTTTACATCCGGATAAATGTTAATTACATTTTTGTTATAAAAATAACATCTCGCCTAACCTACGCGCCAAAAAAATTCTATAAATAGAAACACCTCACCACCTTCCGTTTATCACACCAAAAAAACACAAAAAACACACAGAGGTTGCTAAAAAAATTTACAACTCAATGTAAAACGCCAAAAAATACAACGACAACAAACATTTTTTCTTTGTTCCTCGGTAATGTTCTGCATGAAGCTTCATTTAATGATTTGTTACGCGAGTGTAGAAAGATTTTGCTGCATGAGATTGACAAAATTGAAAAAAGAGGGACTGATGACACCAGTATGTCATACTGTCATCTTTGTTCCTGAAGAAGGTTTTGATGATAAGAAGAGACCTATACCAGTGGCAGATAGCATCCACCCACAGGGGGTCGCTCTATGTCTCCAACATCAACAAAGACACTTCAACACATGAACAAAGAAAATAAACAACGCCAAACCCAAAACGCCATTTATTTGTCACATTTCTTGTAGTTTCAAAAGAAAAAAGAGACTGATTACACTGAAGATTTAAAATCATAAATTGCTTCTACTTTGTTTTTTTTTTTAATTTTCTTTGTCTATTGTTTGTTTTGTAATGTCAGTTAATAAACAACAAAATAATATTAATGCTATAATGAAAAATATAATAAAACGCCAAAATTAGCAAATACGTGTAAAACGCCATAATGCCATAAAAAAGCCCCCAAAAAACTACCAAACTATAATAAAATTAATTTGAACAACTAATATTATAAAAAAAGAGTGAAACAATGTGCAAAGAATATAAAACAAAAGAAGTCCAATAGTTATCTAACCGCCATTGGAAAAGAAAACACCATAATTACAGACGTCAAAAGCTTTGACGTGTTACACCATTAAAACAGTTGAGTCTGAAAACAAAACACGGTAAACTGCAAAAAACAGTAAAATGAAACGACAGAAAACATAATTACTAACATTTATTATATTAAATTTATTTATCTTTTTTCAAAACGCCATAATTACCTGACATACGCGGGGAAAAAAAGTCAATATAAAAGAAGACCATCAGAACCCAAGCTCAAACACGCCAAAAAAACTAAAACGCCACATATTCTCCAAAACGCCAAAAAATTTAAAAAAGAGTTAATTACTGTTTTCGTCCATGTGGTTTGTCAAAAATCACTATTTCAGTCCATTAGTTTAAAAATTGCGATTTCAGTTCCTGTGGTTTGACTTTCGTAACCATTTCAGTCCCTGTGGTTTCACTTTCGTAACCATTTCAATCCATTATTTTGTTAACTACATGGACTGAAATGGTTACGAGGTGGACTGAAATGGTTACGAAAGTGAAACCACAGGGACTGAAATCGCAATTTTTAAACTAATGGACTGAAATAGTGATTTTTGACAAACCACATGGACGAAAACAGTAATTAACTCTTTAAAAAATGGCTAAGGTTATTGCATGGAGGTTTGAAAGGAAAGAAAAAAAATTCATCATGAAGTTCGCTGACAGGAGAAGGGTAAAGGTAAGAACAATAAAAGCCATGATGGGAATGAATGAAAATGTTCAGAAGGATATCCTGGCCCTTGGGGTTCCAAGAGACAACGATTGTGAAAGAACAAGAACTGTAATAAAAAGACTGGAGAGAAAGTTTCCAGCAGAAGATGATGAAGATGATGATTATATTGAAGATACACAAATACCAAAACTTAGCAGTTGGGTATTGCATGAGGAAGAAGTAACACTTGAAGTAACTTATAAAAACGGGGTGCAATATTCAAGACCAATGGAAGAAATGTTGAAGACAGGGTTGCTATCTATCATTGAACAACTCAGTGATTTAACACCTTCAAACGATCCAAAATCCAAGGATGCAGTGATATTCAAGAATAGGCTGCAGCAAAGAAGAGACGAGCTAATGGCGTTATACGCAAAAATGATATTTGATGAAGAAGAATCTGAAGAAAGTGAAGAACAAAGCGATGGGTACATCTCTGATGTAATCCCACCTACGGAAGACTATTAGATTATTTTGATTTTCGAGCTATTGTAATTTTTTAAAATATTAATCTATAGTAATGAATTATTAACAAAAAGATACAAAACGCTAAAAATGACATGGAAAAAGCCATAACGCCAAAATATTAACTATGTGACACAAAAAGAATTAACTCAAAGAGAAGAAATCTGAGAAAAAACAATAAAACGCCAAATAATTAATAAATCTACAAAACGCCAAAATTATCTTGCACGCAAAAAATAAAGAAGCATGTCAAACGCGAAAATCGTGAAAGGAGAAGAATACTAAAAAGACAAAAAAACCCCTCGGACCCTGATCATGCTCCACGCCACGTGTTCGGCCAGGATGCGTTCTCACCGTTCTCACAATTTTTGCCGTTTTCTCCTGATCCCGTTCCATATTATATAATCAAGAGTTTAAACTTTTTCTTTGAAAACATATACTTTTATCATCAGTGCCCAATAGTTTATAAATATAGTTCAACAGATTTTGAAATTATACGTGAGGCAAGATGGGTTAATTGTATTATAAAGTATAGAAGAATAAATTTATAGGTTAATAAAATAGTTTTTCATTGTTTAATTACATGATTTAAAAATAATTAAAAAACTCCCCAAAGAATTGAATTTCAATTGATGATTAAGCACCTTCAAATGAGTTGGGTATTAATAACTATGAGTAAGAAATTGCAACCTTATGAGATTATTATCAAATACACCTATTTGGTTACTTGTCTTATTATGTTCTGCAAACAAAAAAAATTCATTAATATACCCTTGTAATATAAGATAGTTTATAACCTATATATGTTATATGTAATTAATTAATGTACCCTCTTTATTCTATTTTATTTTTTATTTTTTTCGGTTCCATTCAATCGGATTTGACGGACTAAGTTCTTTTTTTTTTGAACGGTTAATTACTTTAATCCTCTGTCATCTATGGGACTTGAACCCAAGACCTTCCATTTCTCAACCTAGGTGTTTTAAAGGCTTTGCTTTTGCCAATGGACCACCACCCCATTGGTTGACGGACTAAGTTTTGATCAGGTAAATCTACAAGTGTTGGGGCATTTCACATATAGAAAAACCTTATCCAAAAAAATCCTTGAAACAAAACCCAGGAACTCCTAAGCTAGTTCTGTATTCGACCCTACCCATTAAGATTTAAAATTGGTCTGGGTATACCTGGCTCTACCCAATCAAAACCCGAAAAACAGGTTTATTTTTTGTCCAGAGAACTTGGTCTAGTGGTAAATTGGTGTGCCCTCCCTAGTAGAGACGCAGGTTCGATTCTCACTTGAACCATTTTCAAGGGACATCTGGGTGAAGGGACGAATCGGGGCTTTAATCCCGGGTTCTAACCAGACGGGGGACAAGGGTTAACGAATTCCATCCGGTTCCCGCGCATCAGGGGGTACAGTCTCATGGCGGTCGAGGAGTCGACCTTGGACATAGTCCCGAATAGGGTGGGTTTACACATGAGATTCTTTGCCGTTCAAAAAAAAACGAAAAACAAAAAACAGAAATAGAAAAAAATCCAATTAACTCTTCTAAAAAACCCGGCTCCATATCGACCTGGGTATTGCAATACCAGGTTTTGTACTTTGTTGACCATAATCAACACTAGTGTCAACCCGACCGAGTATGCTCAGTACCTGATTTTTGCACCTCTATTTTTGGGCGTAATGGCGGTACATGAGAGGCATACTCCACAATTAAGCATTCTCATGTGGGAGTAGCACGAGGATAGGTGCCTCCTAGTAAGTCTCTACTGCGCAATAAAAAATACATAAATTTGTGAGCTTTCCGTTGGGAAAATGGACAATATTGGTGGTACAAAACTCGAATGTTATAAATGGTATTAGAGTCACTCATGTTTTGTTTTGTTATTTTTACGATGGCGGGGGCAAACATCATCGGAACCATGAATCCCAAGTGGGAGTATTTGTAAAACTTTAGGTAAATCTTACATTATTGCGTTCTTGTATAGCCACATAAGCGATATTGGGCCTTAGGGAATGTTTTGTCTCAAACAGGGATATAAACGAGTCAAGTCGAGCTAGAGTCGGCTCAGGCTCGGTTTGTTTATAAACCGAGACAAGCCAAGTCGGCTCGTTTTTCTTATTAAGCTGAAATGTTGGGCTCGAGCCTTTCTTAAGTTTGAGCCAGCTCATGGATCGTCGAGTCGGTTTGTTTATTTTTATTTTTTTTTTCAAATTAGAAAAATGACAGAGATTTAACGAGAATAAAAAATAGGATTATTACTTTTTTTCCAAATATTGAAAACATAAAAAAAGTAACTTATAACATATGTATTGTTTTTGTTTTTCTAATATTTTAAAAACCGAAAGACATTAAAAATATTATATGTAATATTTTTCCCAATATTTTATATGTTATTGATTTATTAAACTTAAAATACTAACACTTTAACCCACTACCACATATTTAAATTTTAATTCAATTAAAATTAATTTTATTATATACTAGAATAAGTTAATTCGAGCTGACTCACGAGCCAAGCCGGCTTGACTTGTTTACAACTAAGCCGATTATGAGCTCAGCTTTTTCGAGTATTTTTTAGCGAGTTTTGAGCAAGCTAAGAGCCACTAGTTTTTTTTAACACTCTTAGTCTTAAATATTACTAAAGCATTTCGGGCATAATGGTAAGGGATAAAAGGTGAACTTAACAGTTAATTGTGCTCATGTGTGAGTTGCATAGGGATGAGTAACCCTTGGGAAGTCTCTCCACCTATACAACCAAAGACAAATCTACATATGAGCTCATCATAGACAAAGCGGATGGTATATGGTCTTCACTGTAGACAAAGTGAACGATATATAGGGTTACTGTGATTAGATAACATTGCATTATAAGAAACATAAATAACCTAACCCAACTAACATACGCATTTATTATTATCATTTGGACCGGTCTAAATATGTTCAACCTTTTGTACAGTCGAGTCCATTTCAACACTATAAATGATTAAATTCTACTTGGAGGGGTTCGTTGTCTTTAACTATGGCATTAAATGAACCAAGCATATAGTCGTATCAACGTGTGACGTTTTATAGCTGCTTGGTTTGGTGGTTTTGTCATATCGAATTGGAGCGGGCAAGGATTTCGGCGTGCCTTAATTAATTTGTTAATTTATTTAAAATATTGTGACTATACACCTTTAAACGAGTGGTGTTTGCTTGACAAGTTAGTACATAGACATTCATAACCCTCACTTTTAGGGATGAGCTCGACTCTGTAACATACATGTACCGAAAATATCAATTCCGAAAATCACAAACAATAGGTACTGGTGCGGGTAATGATAATGTACGGTATTCGAAAATAAATCAACCCGAATTACCAGTACCGAATCGAAAGTACTGGTTCTGAAGAACGCAAAATGTGGGTACTTAATTAGTACCAAAAATGACCCGTATGGTATAAGTGTCGGTTCGGTTTGTAGGAATCCGTTCGTGTAAAATAAATAAAAATTTTATTAACTTGAATTACAAATACTTAACAG
This sequence comes from Helianthus tuberosus, assembly GCA_030545235.1. Lineage (NCBI taxonomy): Eukaryota > Viridiplantae > Streptophyta > Magnoliopsida > Asterales > Asteraceae > Helianthus > Helianthus tuberosus. Next base: position 29,840,994 of record CM060424.1, on the reverse strand, counting down.
AAATACAACTGAAAGAAAAATACAATTACATCTGAAAAAGGGAAAAACAAAACAGAAAACACGAACAGAAAAACTGTTCTTGGCTGAGGATCGTGTTAGACACGGGTCCCTTAAAAAAAATTTCGTGTCTCCCAGGAGAACACGTTTGTTTCCAGGATACAACAGCCTCAAGCAGTTGCACTGCCGGTCTTGACTCCAACCCGAAGGTGTACCTTGCTGCTAGAAAGATGAAGAATTCAGAGAGGAGAGATTGTCTTTGCTGTTGGTTTTCGGTGTACTTGATTCTGCAGCTGAAGCCTCTATTTATACTGCAGATGAAGGTCGAAACTGAAAAACGAATTTAATGGGAGAATTAAACTGCATTAAACGTCTTCAATGCACCTTAATTCGTCATTAAATTCTCAGTCAAACGCATTAACTACGTCAGTTTCGAATGCTGAAACGTAACTGCACTGCATTAACTGCTGCTGGAAGCTTTTGCGCGCGCGTGCGCGCAAGTCACACTGGTGCGCGCGCGCCCAGGTCTGCACGTTCCATGCGCGGTGCGTCCGATTGGCTCACTGCCATGCGCGCGTGCGCCATACTCACTCAGGTCCATGCGCGCCTGCGCGCGTGTGCCACGTCACCTGTGAGCCTCTACGAGCACGCCACACAGTCGCACCGTTTTGGCTCACTTTGGTGCGCCGCGCACGTCACATCAGGCCCATGCACCATACGCGCAACCGCGCGCCTCCAAGCCATGTGTACTCGCGCGCGGACTGCCACGTCACGCGCCTCGAACCTTCACACCACTTGGTCCTTGCAGCCTCTGTGATCCACCACGCGCACGTGGTCAAAAATACAAAGGCGGCTCTCGCACGGCTCGCGGCGATGCGAGTGTGCGAAGTGCAAAGTGCGCCATCAAAGCGCCACATTGCGCCTCATCGCCCACGCCACGCCCGCGCGCGTGTGCGAGTGCGAGTTAGGGTGCTCCGCACCCTTCGCGAGTACACTAGTGAGTGCTTCCATGAAACAATAAGGATTGAGAGTTCCCACTTAAATACCCCCTTAAGTTTTATCTCTCATCCGATGTGGGACAAGGTGCTACCTTCCCACTTTTTCAGCATTCAAGTTTCAAACACCAAACTTTGAGCATCGATATCTCATTCATCTTAGCTCCGTTTTGGACGTGGTTTAGTTCGTTGCGAAGTCCTTCCAACGTAGAACACAAACCCATAAATAAATACATAAAACCCGCTCATTTTATTATATTTATTTCTAGTTCAAAAATAGGAAAAAATCATTTTCCTATATTTGTGAAAAATGTTATTTTCACAAAATTTCCAACAATCCCCCACATGAATAGAAATCGATCTATCAAGTTTCAACGATACACGTTCAACAGTTGAGTATTGCAAGATAGGTAGGTGAAACCTTTGAACCTACTTTTGTGAAGCATACTTAGCCTCCTAGGGTCTTGTAGACGCGGTGTCTTTGAACAATCCCCCATTTATGTAGGCGACAATATACATTCACACAATACTCTCCCTAGTCGACTCAAGACCTCATGGTTGTGTCCGTTTATGGTCATGGAACACGTTCCTGGTTCTGCGAGAGCTCTAGGATTTGCGCCTCCCCACAAATCCATTCGAAGCGACCCCACTTCTCTCTAACATAGGTGATTCCTCCGAATCATTAAAAGCATCATGGTTAATTTGATTTACTCAAAATCTTTAACCTCAACATGCTTAACCTTACTTCATGTCACTGATTGGAATGGACTAGGAAGTATACAACTCCATGTATGAATTTTGGGGCACCCCCCACAGTGACTCCCTTTGGGTTTATGATTAAGTTTGCCTATTGAACCTAGATCTTGGGATCTCCAGTCAACTAGGTTAGGTTTCCCTCATATTCCCTTCATCTATGTGCTTTAGTCCCATTCCTCTTGACAACCTATACACCTTATCTGTGCTTAAGCCTTTTGTTAACGGGTCCGCAATGTTCTCCTCTGACCTCACATAATCAACTGAGATAACACCCGTTGATATAAGTTGTCGTACCGTGTTGTGTCTACGTCGAATGTGCCTTGATCTGCCATTGTACATCATGCTTTGTGCTCTAGCAAGAGCAGACTGATTGTCACAATGTATGCAGATCGCCGTCAACGGCTTTGGCCATCTTGGAATATCTTCCACAAATTGACGTAGCCACTCCGCCTCTTCCCCGCTTTTATCTAAAGCGACGAATTCAGATTCCATCATGGATCTAGCTATAACTGTTTGCTTGGAAGACTTCCAAGCTATAGCTGCGCCAGCAAGTATAAACACGTAACCACTTGTTGATCTGTGATCCTTTATATCCGATATCCAGTTCGCTTCAGTGTATCCTCCGATCACTGCTGGATCACGGGTATAATGCAATCCATAGTCTCTCGTGTATCTTATGTATCTGAGCACCCTCGTGATAGCTTTCCAATGATCCTCGCTCGGATTACTGGTGTATCTACTTAGCCTGCTCACAACATATGCCAAGTCGAGTCTAGTACATGTCATTAGATACATGAGACTACCAATGATCCTTGAGTACTCTAACTCAGAAACACTCTCGCCTCTATTCTTTCTTAGGCGTTGGGTATTATCAATTGGAGTTCGAGCTACACTCGTATCATCCGAATTGAATTTCCCAAGGATCTTGTCCACGTAGTGAGATTGACTCAACACAAGATCATTTTGGGTTCTAGTGATTTTAACTCCAAGAATCACATCCGCGAGACCCATGTCTTTCATGTCAAACCTCGCTTTCAACATGTCTTTCGTTGAGTTGATCATGTTATCATCACTCCCAATGATAAGCATATCATCTACATAAAGACATAAAATCACATAACCTCTTGGTGTGTCTTTAAAATAAACACACTTGTCGCACTCATTTATTTTGAAACCATTGTCAATCATGACATGATCAAACTTTTGGTGCCATTGTTTTGGAGCTTGCTTCAAGCCATACAAAGACTTGACCAATTTACATACTTTACCCTTGTTTCCAGGGCCGGAAAAACCCTCAGGTTGTTCCATGTAAATTTCTTCTTCTAAATCGCCATTTAGAAATGCGGTCTTTACATCCATTTGGTGAACTTCCAAATTTCTTAGAGCCGCAATTGCAAGAACCAATCGTATAGAGGTTATTCGCGTTACAGGCGAGTAAGTATCAAAGTAGTCTAGACCCTCCTTTTGTCTAAATCCCTTGATCACTAACCTTGCCTTGTATTTATCAATACTTCCGTCGGCTTTCATCTTCCCTTTGAATATCCAATGATATCCAAGTGGTTTACAACCAGGTGGAAGATCTACTAACTCCCAAGTATGATTTTGCAATATAGAATCAATTTCATTCTTAATTGCTTCTTGCCATTGAGGTCCTTCCGCGGAGGTAACCGCTTCGCGGTAGGTATTGGGCTCACCCTCAACCATATAGCTCATGAAGTCTGGACCAAAGGATTTTTCAACCCTCTGTCGTTTACTTCGTCTAAGCTCACCCTCCTCGACCTCAGGTCGTTCATGTCTTTCATCTATCCTCGTAGATGAACTTGGTCCTGCTTCATCTAACCGTGCAGACGAACTTGGACCTGCTTCATCAACCGCTCTTGATGAAGGCGCATGTGTTTCTCCTAACATAGGAAACACATTCTCAAAATATGAGACGACATTAGGATTTGCCTCTATGATAGTGTGTTTGTGTACATCGAGATTCTTGGACTCATGTACAAGAAAACGATGTGCGCTACTTTGATGTGTATATCCAATGAAAATGCAATCAACAGTTTTGGGTCCTATCCTAAGAGCCTTAGGAGGTGGTGCAATCACCTTAGCTAGGCACCCCTACACTTTCAAGTATTTGTACGAAGGCTTCCTTTTTCTCCATAACTCATATGGAGTTTCGTCCCTATTTTTCAAAGGTATCTTGTTCAAAAGATAGTTTGCTGAGAGAATGGCGTCCCCCCACATTTCTCGGTTCACTCCCGAGCTTATCAACATGGCGTTCATCATTTCTTTCAAAGTGCGGTTCTTATGTTCCGCAACGCCATTTGATTGTGGAGAATAAGGAGGTGTACACTCATGTACAATGCCACTTTTTGCGCATAAATCCGCAAAAGGTGCAACATATTCACCTCCTCGATCGCTTCTCAATGCTTTTATCTTCTTTTTAAGTTGATTCTCAACTTCATTTTTGTACAAGATAAACTTCTCTATTGCTTCGTCTTTACTCTTAAGTAAATATACGTAGCAATATTTCGTACAATCATCAATAAACGTGATGAAGTACTTATTTCCTCCACGCGTGGGAACCGCTTTTAAATCACACACATCGGTATGAATTAAATCGAGGGGTTCGGTTATTCGTTCAACCGATTTAAACGATGATCTCGTAAGTTTGGATTCAACACATGTCTCGCATTTGTGATTGGACTCGATATGGAATGTTGGTATCAAGTTTAATTAATTAAACGTCGTAATGAATTAAAATTTACATGTCCTAGTCTACCATGCTAAACATTAGAAGACTCAACCATGTAAGTAGAAGTAGAAGTTTCATTCAAACTTTTGTTTTGGTTTACAACCATTACATTCATTTTAAACATACCATTAAGGGCATAGCCCTTTCCAACAAACATTCCACGTCTAGACAAGACAAAATTGTCCGATTCAAACACTAGACGAAATCCAAACTTGTTGAGCATCCATCCCGACACGAGATTCTTCCGTATCTCTGGGACATAAAGCACATTTGTCAAGGTAAGCTCCTTGCCCGAAGTCATCTTCAAGACGACCGTGCCTTCCCCCTTGATGCTTGCGGTAGCTTTATTTCCCATATAAAGCTTTTCTTCACCCGAAGCTTCCTTGAATGTAGAGAAAAGAGCCTTGTCTCCACAAACATGGCGGGTTGCACCCGTGTCAACGAACCATCCTTTTGGGTTTTCACCCATTGCGTTGACTTCTTCAATCATAGCCGCTTCCTCGGTTATCATTGCGATTAGAGGCATACCATCCTCATCAACCATGTGCGCACGCTCACGCTTAGGTTTCTTGCATTGGTTAGCACGGTGCCCCGTCTCGTTACAATTGTACCAAGTACCTTGGAAAGGCGCAGGCTTCTTTTTCACAGCCCCCTTTTTCGGTCCAAGGTTGTTAACCTTTGCTTTCCCTTTGTTGTCCTTTTTACCTTTGCCTTTCCTTCCCTTTGAGGACTCCCCAACTTCCACCATGTTTGCCTTAGCCGAAGCTTGCAAAATGGTGCCTTTTTGGGCCACCCTGTTGTCCTCTTCTATACGAAGACGGACGACAAGTTCCTCAATTGTCATTTCCTTCCGCTTGTGTTTAAGATAATTCTTAAAATCCAACCAAGCAGGAGGTAATTTCTCAATCATGGCTGCCACTTGAAACGTCTCGCTGAGTACCATACCCTCGGCGTGGATGTCATGAAGTATAATCTGTAACTCTTGGACTTGGTTCATAACAGTCTTGTTATCAACCATTTTGAAGTCCAAGAAACGGGCGACAACAAATTTCTTTGTTCCCGCATCCTCCGTTTTGTACTTTTTCTCTAAAGACTCCCATAATTCTTTGGAAGTCTTGATACTATAGTACACATTATACATCGCATCTGAGAGACCGTTGAGTACGTAGCCTCGACATATAAAGTCCGAGTGCTTCCACGCCTCTACCGCGCTCAGAGCCTGAGCATCGGTCTCCCCTTCCGCAAGTTGGGGAGCGGTCTCCGTTAAGAACCTCGCAAGGTTCATGGTGGTCAAGTAGAAGAACATCTTCTGTTGCCACCGCTTGAAGTGGAGACCCGAGAACTTCTCAGGTCTTTCAGCATGATTTGCCACTGTGGACGCTCCCACAGTGTTGGCAGGGGTACCGACAACAACGTTGACGTTGGTATTTTCAGTCGACATTCTTAAAAATTCCACAAAACCAAGTTAATAAAGATGTTAGAATAATAAATGTGCTGATTTATTATTTTACTAACAAAACCGATGAGTAACAAAATCAGCCTCGTAGCTTCTAAGTCCAACTTTGAAGACTACAAGAGAAGATCTTAGAACCCAAAGACGAAGAAGGAGTAGAAGAACAGAGTCTGTTTTGACAAAGTCGCTACTTTGAATCAAAACAGGAAGAAAAATATGTTTTTTTAAAACACAACTGTATGAATTCAAAACTAGTTCGAATTCACAGCAGAATATGTTTGTGTTTCTACACGAACGGTGTTTTAAAAATTTGTTTTAAGATTGTAGGAATCCGTTCGTGTAAAATAAATAAAAATTTTATTAACTTGAATTACAAATACTTAACAGAAATACAACTGAAAGAAAAATACAATTACAACTGAAAAGGGGAAAAACAAAACAGAAAACACGAACAGAAAAACTGTTCTTGGCTGAGGATCGTGTTAGACACGGGTCCCTTAAAACAAATTCCGTGTCTCCCAGGAGAACACGTTTGTTTCCAGGATACAACAGCCTCAAGCAGTTGCACTGCTGGTCTTGACTCCAACCCGAAGATGTACCTTGCTGCTAGAAAGATGAAGAATTCAGAAGGGAGAGATTGTCTTTGCTGTTGGTTTTCGGTGTACTTGATTCTGCAGCTGAAGCCTCTATTTATACTTCAGATGAAGGTCGAAACTGAAAACGAATTTAATGGGAGAATTAAACTGCATTAAACGTCTTCAATGCACCTTAATTCGTCATTAAATTCTCAGTCAAACGCATTAACTACGTCAGTTTCGAATGCTGAAACGTAACTGCACTGCATTAACTGCTGCTGGAAGCTTCTACGCACGCGTGCGCGCAAGTCACACTGGTGCGCGCGCGCCCAGGTCTGCACGTTCCATGCGCGGTGCGTCCGATTGGCTCACTGCCATGCGCGCGTGCGCCATACTCACTCAGGTCCATGCGCGTCTGCGCGCGTGTGCCACGTCACTACGAGCACGCCACACAGTCGCGCCGTTTTGGCTCACTTTGGTGCGCCACGCACGTCACATCAGGCCCATGCACCATGCGCGCAACCGCGCGCCTCCAAGCCATGTGTACTCGCGCGCGGACTGCCACGTCACGCGCCTCGAACCTTCACACCACTTGGTCCTTGCAGCCTCTGTGATCCACCACGCGCACGTGGTCAAAAATACAAAGGCGGCTCAAAGTGCGCCATCAAAGCGCCACATTGCGCCTCATCGCCCACGCCACGCGCGCGCGCGTGTGTGAGTGCGAGTTAGGGTGCTCAGCACCCTTCGCGAGTACACTAGTGAGTGCTTCCATGAAACAATAAAGATGGAGAGTTCCCACTTAAATACCCCTTTAAGTTTCATCTCTCATCCGATGTGGGACAAGGTGCTACCTTCCCACTTTTTCAGCATTCAAGTTTCAAACACCAAACTTTGAGCATCGATATCTCATTCATCTTAGCTCCGTTTTGGACGTGGTTTAATTCGTTGCGAAGTCCTTCCAACGTAGAACACAAACCCACAAATAAATACATAAAACCCGCTCATTTTATTATATTTATTTATAGTCCAAAAATAGGAAAAAATCATTTTCCTATATTTGTGAAAAATGCTATTTTCACAAAATTTCCAACACGGTTTTGATATCGGGTAGGATTTGCTTGTCCCTACTATATTTTCCACCCGTTAACATTAAATCTTCGTAAGATTGCTTGGTACTACACAAAGATTACCGATAAACAACCACTATCAATCAATCAATTTTTTTAATTGAAAGGTAAATATTGTAATATATATATACACATACATGGAAAGTTCTGCTACATATATAATAAACAATACTGATATATTACCACACAATGTGATATTGCATATCGACATTGCATTGTTTGTTACATATCAAGTTATCAACATTTTGTTATATGCATATTAACACTTTGTATTCATAGCAGCACTTTACTTCTTACATATCTTATGTTAAGATCTATTTGTATTTGACCCTAATATGATAAACATAGGAAACAAAGTGTTGATTTGAATAAAAAGTATTGATATGCAGATAACAAAGTACTTATACATGGTAAACATGCTAACATATAACTACACAGACGTATTGATATATAACTACACTCATGGGCGAAGCTTTTAAGGGGCGGGAGGGGGCGGCCGAACCCCCGAACTTTTTGCTCAGTAGTGGAGAGTATGTAGTTTTCGTATATAAATTTTTTGGTATATACATTTTCGACTGCCCGGTTTTATAGAAATTTTTAGGTCTGGTGACTTCCGCCCCTCCGGTCGGAAATCTCAAGCTTCGCCACTGACTACACTGATGTGTTGATATATATCACGTTAAGAGTATTGTGTACCAGAACCACCCTCTATGACATACTACATACACAATATATACCGTATATATGTAGTATGATATAAGCATGAAATAGAAATAGTTCTCTCATGATTATGCCCATATATATATATATATATATATATATATAGGAGGTTCAATTAGAAATCCCTAATTAAAGTGAAAACTAACTAAAAAAGTCTAAAAAAACATGCCAAATATTTTTTTACAATTTTTTTACAAATTTTTGCTACTTTTTATATATAAAAAATCTTATTTTCAAAAAAAAAAAAAAAAAAAATTTACTGCACATGTGCATTATATGCTTAAAGTTAGCTTTTGAGTTTAGTTTAACTTTTATGGTTAGGTTTTTTGGAGGTTTAGGATTAGGATTTTGGGTGTGGGGGAGCGGGGGTTTAGGTTTTTGGGAGGGGGTGCGAGTGGAGGGGCTTAGGTTTTTTTCGGGTTTATGTTTAGGGTTTACTTTTAGGTTTTTTTTTAGGGGGGTGGGGGTTTAGGTTTTTGGGGGGTGGGGGCAGGGGTAGGTTTTTCCGGCTTGGGGGGATAGGTTTTTGGAGTATTTTTGGTGGGGTATAGTTTTTTTTTGGGGGGGGGGGGTGTTGTGAGGTGGGTGTTTAGCTTTTTGGGTTGTGGTTGGTGAGGGTGTTTAGGTTTTTGGGTGGTGGTGGGGTGGGTTTATTTTGGTTATGTACACATTGGTTCTCGTAGTTCTCCCATAAACCCTATTGGGTAGTCATGGGGTGGGTTTATTTTGGTTGTATTCACATTGGTTCTCATGTTTCTCGCATAAACCCTATAATATATATACACACACACACACACATATATTGTAACACCCCGTGTTTCGAAAGTCAAAGTCAAGATTGAAGTCAAAGGAAGAAAAGATTGCTAATTGCGATCTGTCACTCCTTGCTTAATTTCTGATTTGACTCTTTGACTTGTAATCGAATCTTTATTTTATTTTTTGCTTTAGTTGTATTTTGTGGAGTATCTGTGAATAATCGAGGTTTAATCGATGATTATCGCTCGTCTTATCGCATCGCAATCGCATTCGCAATTATGCGTTCTGGATATTGTTTTACGTGTGTGTGCTATTTATGTGTTGCTTGTTCGTGTTTACTTTATGTTTTATGGTGATTAATCGAAACGCAATCGCAACTCTATCGCAATCGAATAGCAAACGTTAAACGCAGGTTATTTATGGTGATTGTATGTTAGATATAGTAGTTAGGTTATTTGTGTAACTAATGGGTAATTCTATCGCATCGCTCGAAACGCATCACAACGCTCAACACGCGAATCGAAACGACAAAACTCAACACGCCGGACACTTGGATCGAATGGCCAACCGATCGAGTGGCCATCCGATTGAGTTGCCATCCGATCGGTGACCAGTTCGACCCTTGTGCACTTTCCTCTTTCGGAAACCCTATAAATACCCACCTGTCACATCATTTGTGATGTGACAGCTCACTCATTCGACCAGCTCGCTCAAGCACTCATTTCTCTCGATTTCTCGCGATTCTTGTAAGTATTCAACCTAAATCTTGTACTTCTATGATCTACACACATTTCTTCATCCTTTTTCACCTTTGGATCTTAACTTTTAACCGTGAAATCAATGGATTTGAGGTGTTCTAGGGTGATGTCATCATGGAGTTCTTATGAACTTCAAGTTTTGGCTTCATTCCACCAAGAACAACTTAGATCTGAAAGATTTCCACATGATTAAACATGATTTTCACATAGATCTGAACATTTTCATGGTTAAAAGGATTGAAAGATGATTTTCCAACTTTCTTTCAACTCTTTTACACTCAATGCACTCAAAACCGATAGAATCGGAGCTTGTTCTGATCTTCCACTCCTTCTTAGTGATGTGTTGGTTCAAGATCTGAATTCTATCCAAGAGACAACTGATTTCGGGTTAAACATGAACAACCGTCTCGAACAGTTGACTGGTCGGGCTAGGGTGATTCCTGGTCGATCGGATCACTTGGGTCATGATGGGGTTTCTGTTGTTTAGCACGTTGTCATATCGTCTCGAACAACCGCAAAACCTAACGGATTTTCAAGTTAGCAACACGATCAGATCGCGGGACGGATTGCCGTCCGATCGGATTGCCATCCGATCGGATTGCAATCCGATCGAACCGCAATCCGATTGGATTGCACTTGGTTTCACACTTAAACATTTTATTCAACTTTTCAAAGTATCTGAATGTCGAACGGATTGCCGTCCGATCGGATAGCCATCCGATCGAACGACCATCCGACCATGTGACGTTTGGAACTTCAACACTTAAACAATTTTCAACATGTTCAATGCATAGTCAGTAACCAACGGATTGCCACACGATCGGATTGCTATCCGATCGAGTGACAAACCTGCTGTGAACTTGTTCTCACTAAGTGTCCTACTAATCGGATCGCCATCTGATCGAACCGTCGTTCGACCGACCGACCTGAAGGGTAGAGATACTTCTCTATTTTCAAAATGCTACAACGAAAACTTCAAAGCCATCATACACAAACACATCCTTACCAAACGAATGTCAATCCAATCGAATGGCCATCCGATCGGATTGCCATCCGATCGGATTACCATCCGACACTTAGACACTTTGCACCGATTTACGCGCCGCTCATCGTTTATGCTATCGTTAACTGTTCAGGCTAATCTCTCTCAGCGCTCCTTTCAATCCAAGAGAGTGTTTACTTGTTAAACACAATCTGTGAGTATACTCGATCCCTTTTGGCTTTACGCACTTTTGGGTGTTACATACGTTACTTATACTAAATCACAATCGACACACAACGCAAACACTATTTATACGCTAACCATTATCGCATGCTACGTGTTATTCGATGAATGCTTGTATGTTATGTTAACATAGTGATTGTTGCCTGACACCTTAGCAACGATAGTACTATAGTTTGGACTCAGCACCTGTCGTGGACAGGGGTTGTTAAGGGCTTTACTTCACGTGTCCCAGTGGGGATATGTGGTGCGCATTCTACAACTCGCAGTCACGTCTGTGCATATTTCTCTGTCGATAACCTACTAGCCTTCACTTTATTACATGTTACATGTTGGTTATGCGTAAACGATTTCGAACTCTATTATATCTATTAAACTTGTATGCTCACCTTTACACTATGTGTATTGACTTTATTTTAACATATGTGACAGGTGTTTGAATGCTTAGGATGATGTGCTTTACTTGCTTTTGTGGAATCAAGTAGGATGGAGTCTAGAAACAAACAAAGACAATGTATTTAAATCTGAGCTGTCGGAACATGTTTTTGTTTTGAGAATATCTATGTCTGTAATAATTTGATTGCTTGATGGGTTATGGTATGGGACATAATATTAACTATCTGGTAATTTAGTTGTTATGGAATTTCTCTTGACATCTGTTTCGCTCAGTGCCGCCCTCCATTGTTCCCGTCTTCGGTTGGGGTGTGACATATATGGTAAATTACATAAAGAAAACTCACTTGAGTTGAAAAAACACAAGAAACCCTACATAACATTTTTATTTTTTTCTAAAAGAACAAAGAATGTAACATAAATATATTTAAACATTTTTTATAAAAATACACGGACTAGTTTTTTTTAAATGTTCAAGATATGTATGTTACATTTTTTTGGACACACACACACACACACACACATATATATATATATCATGTAACATGAAATTTAGAACATTTAAAAAAACTATTCGACGCTTTTTGTTTTTTTTTTTACAAAAATGTTCAAATATATGTATGTTACACAAGGTATTTACCAATTTTTTTTTTCAACTCAAGTGAGGTTTCGTTTTATCCTTCCATATATCTATATATATATATATATATAGGAGAATGATCCATTAGGAACCACCCTTTATTGCGAGAACCGCGAGAACCAGTGTGAACACAAACAGTAATACCTAAAAAAATCTAAAAAACACACAAATTTTTTTTTACTATTTTTTTTTTGGAAAAATCGCTATATTTCGTTGATAATAAAAAAAAAATTCAAAAAAAAAATTCGTGTAACAGTTTCTCCATGCACATGTGCATATGTATCATTTCTTTGACAAATTCCGTAATTCATTACAAATATTTGTCAATTGCACTTTCATTTACACTACCACGTGTAATACACTACTTTTTACGTTAACAATATTAGAAATGCACATGTGCATCTATATTTATCAACATGAAATAAGGTGTTTTGGTACACTACTTTGAATACACTTTCTCTTTCGTCTATCATTCCATCCATAATACACAAAAATGCACATGTGCATTTTTGTCATTTCTTTGACAAATTTCATAATTCATTACAAATATTAGACAATTGCAGTTTCTTTTACACTACCATATGTAATACAATACTTTTTACATTACCAATATTAGAAATACACATGTGCATCTATATGTATCAACATGAAATAATGTGTTTTGGTAGACTACTTTGAATACACTTTCCCTTTCATCTATCATACCATCCATAATACACTACAATTACCTCCTACCATCCATAATACAATACCATTACCTCCAACCATCCATAATACAATACCATTACCAATATTTTCACTTTATTACATGTATATAAACACCATTTATACCATCTAATCAACATATTACATCATAAATTGACAACTATAACCAAACAATCAACCACTAGATATAACTAACCAAAAAACATGTATATGGGCCTACTTCTCCATTCAAAATCACAAATTTTTTGTAACAAAACACGTTATATCATGGTTATACCTAATGATGCACATGTGCATTTTGAATATTGATAATTTAAAAAGTAGTGTATTACGGATGGTATTGTAAATTAAAGTGCAATTGTTTATTACTGATAACGTATTACGGAATTTGTCGAAGTAATGATACATATGCACATGTGTATGGATAACTGTTACTCGAAAAAAAAAGTTTTTTTTTTTTTTGTAACGAAATATAGAGATTTTCTTTTAAAAAATATTAAAAAAAAAATTTTTAAGTGTTTTTTTGATTTTTTTAGATTTTATTTTGTGTTTACATTGGTTCTCGCGGTTCTTGCAATAAGGGTGGTTTTCAAATGAACCTTACCCTATATATACATATATATATATATATATATATATATATAGAGAGAGAGAGAGAGAGAGAGGAGGAGAGAGAGAGAGAGTTTCATTGAGAAATACTAAAAAAGTGGGAACCGGGGAATAGTGCATTGAATGTGTTAAATATATCTTAAAAAATTTAATTTAACATTTTAAAAATCATTTTTTTTAATTTTTTTGGCGCTTTTTCTTATAAATATATGTAGAAGCTATTCTAATAAAAAAATATTTTTTGTAAAAAAAAAATTGTTAACCTTTTTAACAGTTTTTTAAACTTCCTCTTAATATTTTTATTTTTTGAAATTTTTTTTATTAAAATGACTTTTACATGTATTCATAAGAAAAAGTGGCAAAAAATTAAAAAAAAAGGTGAATTTTTAACATGTTAAATTGAATTTTTAACATGCTAAATGCATGGTTCTCCGGTAGGGGGATCTAGGTGAAGCCCAGGGTGGGCGGGCGCACCACTTGAAAAAAATTAGTGTATTTTTTAGACAAAAATTCCGACCGAACCCCAATAAAATATGTTTGAACCACGCATTCGCCGCACAACAAATAATTTCTAGTTCCGCCACTTTTCCAATTCCATACTTTTTTTTAGTGTTCCCAATAGATTCTAATATTCATTAGAATCTCTTAGCACTCAAGTGTCCAAGTATATACAGAGAATAATTTATACAACTTTTAAACTTTGTCAATGTCACTAATTTATACATATACACCAATAATGCATATGTTTAACACCAGTAAAACATAAAAATAGTATATCATCAATTTTAATACTGTATGAACTAGTTAGTTCTATATATTTAAATAACAATTATTGCACGTATGGCTAGAAAAAAGAAGGTGCATTGTGCACGAAGTAGACATCATTTTCAAGTCCTGCACTCATGATTGGAATTAGCCTAGCGTTGGTTAACTAATATAATGTTACTTAATTAATACTTGGTATCATTTATGTCAGTTACTATTATTGACTGCACGTGTTTGATAATAAACATCTCTTAATTATTGATAACGATTGTGAATATTAGTGCTTTTTTTTTTTAGCTTGAAGAGCATGTAAAACTGGTTTACACATGCTAAGAAGTAATTTTTTTATTTTTTTAAAACAAACTCAATACGATTACAAACTAATAACAGGTAGACGAGCAACAAGCTGTGCCGCTACCCTTTTCTGAATAGCAAACCCTACCCTGCTAAACACAAAATTCTGCCCCTTAACATGTGCGGTGTTACCGCATACAACCTGTTGAACCCGCTTTAGGAACCACACCGCGTCAGGGGCGAGAGCGCCAAATGTATCGAAAGCGAACGGGACGAACACGTGCTGATTCTCGATGCAAGCTTTTTCGTCTTTAGCTACTTTGCCCGCCTCTGCCTTGGTTATCGCCTGTCCCGCCACAAACCCGTGGTCCCTTAGTCCAACGAGGGGGGACACACCTGTCAAATCGATACACGCGTGTTTCCCTCCTTCCCATCCAAAAACAAGAATGTCAGCGGGCCGTAGCGTAGATCTCCCTTCTAATGGATCAGTCAAGAAGTTCACCGGAGCTTCCTTTTTTGCCGAGATTCCTGCTCGCTTAAGGACATCATACATCACATCTCGAACTAAATCATGTCGATATTTAAAGCCCGATAATTCTTTGCAATGGACTGCATGCTCCCCAAAAGAATCCAAGCAACACTTCCGACATATAGGACACGGGTCATCAACCGGGAAAAGGTGTATCATTAAACGGTACTTGAGGATAGCCCAGTATTCCACAGCCGACATACATTGCCCTAAACCTTCGATGGGAACAACAGACAGGAAATCCTGAGCATGGGGGGCTCGCAAACACTCAAACACGGCTCGCTGGCGAGGGGAAAAGGCAAACTTCTCTTCAACTGTCTTGACGATTTCGCCATATAAGGCATTCGCCAGAATTTTCTGGGCTTTAATGGGGACGGTGTCATTAATGTAGAAACCGCCAAGATCAAGATCGGGAAGAGAACTATGCAGATTGTCCAACACACCCTTGTAATCAGAGTCCAACAGCCCACCCCCACATCCACGAAGGATGTGGTATTGAAGAACCCAAAATTGGGCCCTTGAAGCCACAAAAGCGTAGGAAGAGGCATCCTCAGCTGAGCAAATCCCAAGCCCCCCAAAACTTGTCAGGAGGGAAGCTAACCTCCATTGTAGGTCCCCGAAAAAGGCACCCCCACAAACAACAATGTCCTCGATTGCATTCTGAAGCCCCTTGTCAAAAACAGAGATGGCTTCCCCGACATAAGAAGGCTGACACGTTCTGAGCCAAAACAGCAGTTTAGCAACCCCCATACACGAACGAAGCAGGAGGAGTTCGCTCTGAGGGTCCTGAAGGCGTTTGAGGCATCCCATCAGCTCAACCGCACATTTGGCTCTTTTGAGGGCCAAACCACTAAAAAAAGAAGGCGAATATTAGTGTTTGATAATAAACATCTCTTAATTATTCAAGTCCTCACAGTCACAACTGATAAAGCCTGACATACGCAGTTCTTAATCTAAAAATTTCATAATCCATAGCAACATAGACAATCAACATTTACAGTGTAGAAACTACAAAGCATAATCATATGCAAACAATAAAAAACATAACTACATAAATAAGAATGTCAGTCCTTAAGATGTCAGGTAACCTCCGAACATGCCAGGGAGCTAACCTTTCTAAACGTGATTCAACCTAACATGCATGTTAAAAGTTAGCTTTGTTGAGTGAGTTCTAGTTATAGCGTAAAACAAATAAATTTTATAATTCGATAACCCGTTAAGACCCACTGTTATGGGGCGCGAAGAGAGCACTTTTTTGGTTTATAACGCCTCATAACGCCTAGCACACCACGACGGGCGGCGTTATGGGGTAAAAAAGGGGGGCAGCGCTATACATTTCGCGGCGCCATGGGGTTTGGTTTTCAAACTTTAACCAATCAAAATAAAGCAAGGTTTTTTATAATTAATTAATAAAAATGAAAATTAATAATTAGGTAATATGGGTAGGGGCTTTATGACTACGGGCTCTAGTGATATAACGCCCCATAAAGCCCCCGTGTGACGTGGCACGACACGTGTCGCATAACGCCCCACATAGGGCTTTATGACTACGGATGGCCTAAAACATCATAACCCCATCCCATATCATAACCATAACCCATAACATTTAGCTCATTACCATTCCTACCTGGAAAATTGTATAGAACAATAGTAAACAACAATAACACCAGATGTAGTGACAAAACGGCGACAGAAAAATTTTATTATTTACCAACCTAGAAAAGGCCCAAACCAAACCCTAGATCTTACCAACAGTAAGATCTAAATCAACAAGATACAAAATACGATCAACTGATGAAATATCAGTTGATCTATCAGAAAACAACACAACAATACAAGATCCTACAAGATCAACAAGATGATACAAGATCACAAACGGTCCGTAAACAAATCTAACAACTAAACCAGAGAGCAATTGACTGTGTGCGAGATGAGAGAGAGTGAATAATGATCCAGAAACCCTACGCTACACCTTTTATACCAGTATCTTTACATCTTTCACTTTGCACCCCTGCACACTTCCACTCAAGTACAACAAATTCCCACAAAATACACTTTCACCCTTAAAGTATCATACTGCACATATACACCAATAACAACAACAAACAGCCTATATACTTGAGCCCAAATATAAGCCCAATCATTACAACAGCCCAACACAAGTGTAATAGATTATAAATAACATATCATAGTATATGAATTATCATATATTCTGAACATTCCTCCATCATTCATATATTATACATGTCAACTGTCACACCCCAACCGATGGCGGAATCATCGGGACGTGGCACTGAGCGAAACAGATTGTCCAAGAGAATCCATAACAACTATTAGTGACAATATATTTAACGTTAATGTCCCATACCACTAACATATAAAGTAAAAACAGTCATTACAGATAGCGTGTCTCATAAACAAATAAACTGTTCCGACAACTCAGATTTCTTATTCGGTGAGTTTCTAGACTTTCTACTTGATTCGTCAAGCATAGCATCCTATCAACCTGTCACATACGTTAAAATAAACCCAATACATAAAATGTAAAGGTGAGTACACAAGTTTGAGTAGCATATAGTATAGCGAAAAGCGTTTACGCATAACCAGCATGTATCACGTAACGGGCGAAGCATGTAACTATCTAACTATGTTCACACTTAACCACAAGGCTGCGTTGTAGAGTATGCGCGACACATGTCCAGCGGACACGTGAAGTAAAGTGATGAGATCCCTAGCAACCCCTGTCCACGACAGGTACTGAGTCCAAACTATAGTACTATCGTTGCTAGAGGCGGTAGAGTGTAACACTATCTAAGCATAGTAAAAGCATTCAAAATACACGTATAACATGCGGGAGCGGCTAGCGTTATAAAGTGTTTGCGTTGTGTGTCGTTGTGTTTTGATATAGAACGTATGTAACACCCAAAAGTGCGTTAAAAGAAAATGGGTTCGAGTATACTCATAGTTCATGTTTAAACAAGTAAACACAACTTGATTGGATTGAAGGGAGCGCGTTGGAGTTAGCCTGAGCATAGAACAGTAGCGTAAGCGTTGAACAGTGTGTAAACGTCATGTCGGATGAGATAAGTGTCGAATGGTGAGTCGAACGGAAGAATAACCATTCGAACGGATGGTCATCCGAGCGGATGACCATTCGAACGGGTGGCCATTCGAATGAGTTGTGGGAGTTTGTAAATCGTTTTGAAAACTTTTGAAGTTTTTGTTGTAGCATTTAATCCATGTAAAGTATAGGTGCCAAGTCATCCGGTCGGATGGTCATCCGGACGGATGGACATTCGATCGGATGGCTATTCGATCGGGAAACGGGTAGTTTTAAAGTTTTGGTCAAATTGTTTTGAACAAGGAGTATTATGAGGGACAGGTCACCTGGTCGAATGGTCATCCGATCGGATGGCCACTCGAGTGGGCGGTCTGTTTGTTTTGAAACTTTTGTAAAATTTTCTAAGTTAAAAAGTTTGAAGTTTAACGGAGACGGCGTGACGACTTGTCAAATAACGGAAACACACCAAAGATCTAGCTCATTCGATCGGATGGGAATCACCCCATTCGATCAGATTCACTATTCTTGATGGAGTTTCATGTTCAACCCGTTAATCGGTCATATCTCCGGTGGAAATCCGTTTTCAAGCCGGCTCTCAACTAGGAATGAGTAGAGAGTCTGAATGAGTTCAGATTCCATCGGTTTTGAGTAGAAAAGTGAAGAATAGTTGAAGAAAAGTTGAAATCAGTAAAAAAAATGTTTAGATCTTGTTGAGATTCGTGTTTAAATGTATAGAAATCCTTTAGATCTGAACTAATCTTGATGAGATGATGTCACACAACAGTTTGCATAAGAAACCGAGTGAGAACCACCTTCAAGGAGTCCAAATCAGGTGATTTCAGGATGAAAACGTGTGATTTTGATGGAGGAGATGATGTAGAAGTGTGTAGTGATGATGATTGTACAATATTTGAGGAGAAACACTTACGAAATAGCCTTAAATCGAGGGAAATAGTGCTTGAAAGTGACTTGAGTGCGTGCTGGTTGGATGGAGCTGTCAAATCAGTGACAGGGACATGTACGGCGGGTATTTATAGGGTGAGAAATAGTTAAGGCGGTGGAGCGAAGTGTCGAATGGGTGTCTGGTTAGATGGCCATTCGATCGGATGGTCATCCGGACGGATGTCCATTCGACCGGATGTCCATTCGGACAGCCGTGTTGTGCGAGGTAGTTTTCTAACTTTCGTTTCGTGTGTTAAGCGTTGCGTTGCGTTTAAGCGAGTTGCGAGTGAGCGTTGAGCGTATAAGCGTTGTCTTGAGATAACCACATAACATCAAACAAGTAATCACATAAATAACACACATAAAACATAAATGCATAAAAGTTAATCCGCGTTTCGAGTTTGCTTTGAGTTTGCGTTGCGATAGCGTTTAGTCTAAACAAGCGATATATTGCATGTAAATAGTATGCGTTGTAAAGTACGTTAAATGCGATAACTGCGTTTTGATTAAGCGTTGTGAACGCGTTGTAAAATATAGTTTAAAATAGTTTAACCCGTAGCGATAATCGAAATCTCGAGAGTACAAGTTAATTAAGCAAGAAATATGGCATCTGTCATTTCTTATTATAATGACCCGGAAGGTCGGGTTGTTACAGCCTCCCTTACTTCAGGGAATTTCGTCCCGAAATTAAGGCGCAGGCGTAACAAAGAGATGTGGGTATTTAGCTTTCATATCACTTTCGAGTTCTCAAGTGAAATCGGCGCCGCGTTTGCCTTTCCAGCGAACCTTAGAGTTTCGTTAACTTGCAGATCCTCGAGAGGGACATGCAGGTTTTCTTCGGCTAGGTATTTCTTGAGGTTTGAGACGTGGAAAGTCGGATGTACGTTGCTGAGTTCCTCCGGTAATTCGAGTCGGTAGGACACTTTACCAATTCTTTCCAGAATCTTAAAGGGACCAACGTATCGACACGCTAGCTTTCCTTTCTTGCCGAATCGGATCACCCCCTTCCAAGGTGAAACCTTTAGGAGTACGTGATCACCAACTTCAAACTCAAGGGGCTTGCGGCGTTTATCGGTGTAACACTTTTGACGACTCCACACTTTCAAGAGATTGTCTCGTATCTGGAGGATCTTGTCAGTCGTTTCTTGTATTAACTCAGGACTGGTAATTTGTGCGTCTCCGACCTCGTGCCATACAATAGGCGATCGAAATTTTCTTTCATATAATGCCTCAAAGGGTGCCATTTAAATACTAGCGTGCTAACTGTTGTTGTACGAGAATTAGACTAAAGGTAAATGCGAGTCCCAATTACCACCAAAATCTAGAACGTACGAACGAAGCATGTCTTCAAGGGTGCGAATCGTGCATTCCGTCTGACCGTCGGTCTGGTAATAGAAAGCGGTACTGAGATTAAGAGTAGTACCGAGAGCAGATTGAAAAGTTTCCCAAAGGCGCGAGGTAAATCGACCATCGCTGTTAGAGATGATGTCACGAGGTGTCCCATGTTGACAAATGACTTCGTCAGTATAGATTCGTGCTAATCGTTCTACCTTATAGTCTTCTCATATCGGTAAAAAATGAGTGGATTTTGTAAGACGATCAACGATAACCCAAATGCTATCGTGACCTGATGGCGTGCGAGGGAGTTTCTTAATGAAGTCCATAGCTATACTCTCCCATTTCTACATTGGGATCTCGGGTTGTACGACTAAGCCAGAGGGTTGTTGATGTTCAGCCTTAACTTTCGAGCAAGTTAGGCATTTTAAGACATAGAGAGCGATATCCTTCTTCATTCCTGCGCACCAATACCTGGCACGAAGGTCCTAGTACATCTTTTCGGCACTTGGGTGAATGGAATATCGGGATTTATGGGCTTCAGTCAGCAATATCTCCCGAAGGTTATTGCGACTAGGAATCCAAATGCGATCGAGATAGTTTATTCACTAGTTGGTTTTCGGTTCCAAGTATTCGTTCTTTCTTCAAGGTGTTCTCGAGAAAACAAGCGTGTTGAGCATCGCGAATGAGAGCTTCGAGGTCGTGTTGGGTTTGAACATTACAAACACTATGTAAATAGCTTCGCCGGCTAAGAGCGTCGGCAACGATGTTTGCTTTGACTGGGTGGTAGCGTATCTCACAGTCGTAGTCATTGAGAAGTTCGACCCATCTGCGTTGGCGCATATTCAGTTCTTTCTGGTTTAAGATGTGTTGTAGGCTATTATGGTCGGTGAAGACCACACACTTGGTACCATATAGGTAGTGTCGCCAAATCTTCAGCGCAAAAACAACTGCACCGAGTTCGAGATCGTGGGTTGTGTAGTTCTTCTCATGGACCTTGAGTTGTCGAGACGCATACGCGATAACCTTGTCCCGTTGCATAAAAACACAACCAAGGCCTAGGTTAGAGGCATCGCAATAGACTACAAAGTCGTCGTTTCCATCGGGTAGCGCGAGCACGGGAGCGTCGCAAAGCATACGCTTAAGAGTTTGAAAGGCATCCTCTTGTTCGGTTCCCCAAACAAAAGTCTTGTCTTTATGTGTAAGAGAGGTGAGAGGAACGGCGATTTTAGAGAAATCTGCAATAAATCGACGGTAATAACCCGCCAATCCTAGAAAAGAACGAACTTCAGACGGGGTTTTTGGTGTAATCCAACTCTTAACTGCTTCAATCTTCGCGGGATCGACGTGAATATCTTGACTGTTGACGATGTGACCAAGGAATTGAACCTCCTCAAGCCAGAATTCACACTTGGAGAACTTGACGTAGAGGCGATTCCCTTAGAGAAGCTCGAGAACTAAACGAAGATGTTGCGCATGTTTAGTTTTCGACTTCGAATAGATAAGGATATCATCTATAAACACGATGACAAAGCGGTCGAGAAAGGGTTTACACACGCGATTCATCAAATCCATGAAAACCGCGGGTGCGTTAGTAAGACCAAAAGGCATAACGATGAATTCATAATGGCCATAGCGAGTACGAAAAGCGGTTTTAGGGATATCTTCCTCCTGAATTAGCAGTTGATGATAACCAGAGCGTAGATCGATCTTAGAAAAACATGTAGCGCCTTGCAATTGATCAAACAAATCGTCGATTCGGGGCAAAGGATAGCGATTCTTGATAGTGAGCTTATTGAGTTCCCTATAATCGATGCACATTCGGAACGATCCATCCTTCTTTTTCACGAAAAGGACAGGTGCGCCCCATGGTGATGTGCTATGGCGTATGAAGCCTTTATCAAGTAACTCCTGGAGTTGACTAGAAAGTTCATGCATTTCGGACAGAGCGAGATGATAAGGGGCTTTAGCGACAGGGTTAGCTCCAGGAATGAGGTCAATACGAAAATCAATATCACGAGATGGGGGAGACCGGGTAAATCGTCAGAATGAGGTCAATACAATTTTCATGAAGAAAATCCATGCCTACTATGATATCGAAACTACCAAGCTACATCGGAATGAGATCGATCGGGAAAACGTGATTTTTGAGTTCAAGAGTAGAATCACGGAGAACAGGATTTACAGTGACGGTTCTGCCGATGGCAATTTCTACATCGAACGTTGTCGGGAGGTTAGCGCGTTTACGGTTTAGGAGCTTTTCGAACTCAAACGACATAAAACAGTTATTGGCTCCAGTATCAAATAAACACGAAGCATAAACACCGGTGACAAGAAATGTACCATTGACAACGTTGTTGTCAATTTGAGCCTGGCGGACATTGATGTTGAAAGTTCTTCCGCGGGCTGCTTGTTGTGCTTGCCGATGCTGCTACTGCTGCGGTTGCTGTTGTTGTTGTTATTGTTGTTATTGTGGCTGCTGTGGTGGCTGTTGCTGTGGTTCTTGTTTCACAACTCGATTCGAGTAGACGTTAGCAAAGTGATTAGGGTCACCATAGGAGTAGCAAGCTCGTGCGTGAACAGTGGGAGCAGGAGCTGCTTGGTTACCCTGGATAGTGAGAGGTTGAGTGGTGGTGCTGGAGCTAGAACAGCTTGTTGACGTGGGCCGGAACGGCAATGAGGAGTAAAATGCCCAGAAACGTTGCAGTTGGCACAAAAACGATAATTCACCCCTGCAGGGTGATGGTAGGTGCAAGTAGGGCAGAGAGGGTGAACACTAGTGTACGCACGCTTAGCAGGCGGTGCGTTGGTGTTAGGTGCTGCAACTTGATGGTTCTGGTTGGTGTTGGGTTGTACGGGTACAGCGTTGAGAGGAGTGGCGGTAGTAGCATAGTTCTTGTTGTTGTTACCCTTGCGTTTGCGATTCTGGCGTAAAGACTTTGAAACTTGTGATGCTGCAGGTTCGGTAGCGGGAGTAGCAGTGACTTAGTTGAGATTCTTGGTTGAGGTCTTGAAAAACCCAGCTAAGACTCGCTTGTCGTTGATCTCAGCTGCGAGTTGGTAAGTCTCCTCAATGGTAGCAGGTTTAGCTGCTTGAACAAAGTCAGCTACACAGTTGGGTAGAGCTCGAATGTACTTCTTGATCGTTATATCCGGTGTTGTCACTTGACTAGTACAAATGATACTGAGCTGCTTGAAGCGAGCAGTGAGACCAGCGTTGTCACCTCCTTCTTGTTTGGTATGCCATAATTCATTCTCCAGCTTTTGCACCTCATGAGGAGGACATAACTCCTTCATCATAAGCTCCCTGAGCTCTTCCCATGAAAGTCCGTAAGCTGCATCATTACCGCACCTGTTGCGCTCAGCAGTCCACCAGTCCAGAGCCCTGGACTGAAAAACTCCCGTAGCGTTACCAGTACGCAGATTTTCTGGGCATCCGTTTTGCCTGAAGGTGATTTCGATTGCGTCAAACCATTGGAACATGGCACTGGGCCAATCTTCACCAGTGAAGTTAGCAGGACCGCTGGCCTTGAATTGCTTAAAGCTAAAAGGAGCTTTCGGAGAGTCACTCTTTGATTAACAGAGGACTTGCTGCTAACATCATTGATCTCACTGACGATCTGAGGTATGACCTTAGCCATTTCCTTGGCCACCAGTGAAGCGATGCACTTGTCAGCATGGTTGCATCGAGTAGCACGTGAAGTGTGGAAACCAAATGACGACATTGTCTGCAGTAGACATCGTCACATGGTTTAGACGAGATTCGATTATATCGGGTTTAGTTTAGAAAGGCTTAGCGTATCGTAAAACATCCTTCATTGTTGTAAAGCTCAGTAACACGTCAAACACATAGGCACTTAGTCACGTAGGCACATAATCCACATAAGCACGTATGAGCACATAATCCACGTAAGCACATATTTTGCACGTATTCACCTATATTTTGCACGTATTCACCTACATATTTTGCACGTATTCACCTATCTTTCAAGTACGCGTTTCGCGTTCGAGAGTTGCGAGAGATAGGTTGTAGCGTAAGCGAGTAGCGTAGCGTCGAGTGTAGCGTTCGAGAGTAGCATATGAGGCTTCTTAGTTTGTTCGCGTTTAGTTAGCATTTGAGATTCAATAGCTGTGCGAGTTGTGCGTGTTTTGTAAAACGATGAGCGAAAACGAATAAGTCTCTAAAATTGAAACATTAACATATAAACACATAAAATCGATAGCGCGTAAAATCAGTGATTGTGGGCTTAGAATCGAAACAGAGCGTGCCCTGGGTGTTAGGGCATTGACTATCAAAAGTGATCCACTATTCGCAACGACCTCGAGTACACGCTTTGGCCTAATAGATTGTGCTCTCGCCGATACACAGCGAACGACACTCACCCTTCAGGTTACTACGTGACTCAAGTCATTGAAATAATCGAGACTTTGGTGAGAGTTTTTGTAAAAATTCAAGGAGTGGAACGCGTTATTAAGATACGGGTTTCACCCCTAACTTAACAACTTGCCCCAAGACACTTTGTTATCAAATGGATTTGAGAGTTCCAATAGTGTTGGGATTGAACCCTACCAGAGGAACAGATAATGTAAAGCCAAAACCAGGTCACAACAGTGGATTCAAAATAAGCAGCGGTTTACACTTTGCTCTCCCCTTGAAAGTGATTTATAACAACTGATGGTCTCTATCTGCTTCTCATATTCAACTGCTGCTGTCCTTTCAACTGCTGATGAAAACCCTGAAGTATTCAATACTGCTGGTCCTATCTACTGATGTTAAAGCACTGCCCAGTCAAGGACTGATCAACCTTGAGGAAAGCACTGACATAAAGGGAGAGCAGCTGTTTAATAAATTGTTTGTCTTATGTATAGTCAGTGGTTAGGTTAGCAGTGTTTGTGTAAGGTCAGTAGATACAGGTTGTTAGGCTGTTAGACGTCGCTTTCATGGTGACGTCAGCTGAGATACCTCAGTGGTTTGGTTTGCCTATAAATGTAACAGTGCCCTGTACTGTTACATTTGATTGACTGAGCGGGTTCTTCTCCTCATGTCTAATCCTTTCATCTTGTGTGCAACCAACCTTGGGGCATCAGGCTGAGGGGGAGTATAGTTTGTAAGCATGACTGTAATCTTTTGCTTTGATTTGTAATCCTTTGAATCTATGTGAAGCAATTGTTTATCAAACTATTTTCTCCTTTGATTGTGTTTACAAAGTTTGTTTTCATTTCCGCTGCACCTAATATGTTTTCATATTCATTAATTATTCATTTGAAACAAACAAACACTATCATGAGAGCCTCCGATCCTAACAATTGGTATCAGAGCTTGGACAGTCAATTTCGATTTAACAGTCAAATTGACATAACAGTTCAGCTCAAAATTCATTGATACTAAGGTTGGTTGTATTTAGTTGAAAAACAGAGTATCGAGTAAATCATGTTCAAAATGGTTATTCAAAAACTCTGTATATCAACCAAGATGTCATATGACACAAAAATTTCATACAACAAGTGATTTCATGCACAAGTCACTCATAGTTTTCAGATCTGTAAACATATCTGATAAATTATGGGATTATTTTATATTCTCAAAATTGACTTCAACTGTTGTTTTGATATTTGTGTTGATTAAATACTAAAGTATGATCCTCAGATTAACAAAACCTATGATTCATAATACATTAGTGTTTTGATTTTCTATAAAGAGGTAATTAAGACTTTAGTTATTTAGATCTTATGTGTAGAAAAACAGGTTGAGATCCTCAAAAGGAACAAATCAACTCTGTCTAAATACACTAAGAAAAACAGGGGTCATCAGAGTCCGTATCATATGTAGTGTGAGATTGGGTGAAAAACTTGTGAAAACATGACCAAGTCTCTCAAAACATTACTGCAAAATGATTTTGGACTAAAAATCACAAAAACTCGAAAGTGTGTTTATCTCAAAAATTTTGAAGTCAAAAGAAAAGAGTATAAATTTAAAACACTTTAGAGTCAAAGTTTGGGGTAATAATGGTCATTAAGCAACGATGTGCATTCATCTGTTCAGGGAAAGGTTTTGATTCCAGTGAATGAACTCCGAAGAGGACTAGACAAATGTTAAAAGTTTATCTATGTGTCCTCATGTTTGCAATCAACTGACAAAGAAAATGGTACCAAAACAGTGGTCAAAATGTATTCCAAAAAGTTTCCTACCACTGCTGTCAAACCACTGACCATTTTCATAAAACTTGAGAATGATATGATTATGCTTTCTATTGAAAATACACCAGATCCTTTTTGATACTGTTCTCAGAAAATCCTTTAACCATTTTAAAAAAAAAAAAAAAAAGGATTTTCTTAAATAACCAGGATATATTATTCATTTTTTGTTGGAATAATATATTTGGAACTCTTGCTTGTTTTTGTTGGCAATAGTTTCAGCTCCTGTCAGGATGTAATACCTTATTTTTGATGGTATTAATGTCCTCATAAATGGGTCAAAAGGAAATGGCACATATGTCACGATCATGTCATATTCAGGTTTGCTCCTAAATTTTCATCAAAAATTGATTGCAAATTGTGTTTGAATTACTAGGATACTCATGTTTTAATTGAATATTTAACAAAAATGAGTTGCCTTAGCAAAAAGTTCTCATTCATCTGGGGTACTAAACCACTGTCTTTCAAAATTGACATGTGGCAAAACCTTGAATGAAAATTCTCAAAACTGTTGCTGAAACACCTGTTCTTCAGATTTGCACCATTTACCCTAACCACTGTCTTGTTCCAACGTCTGATCTCTAAACACTGTCCACTGCTGAAAGTTAACCACTGTTTCCTCATTCTCTTGTAAGCACTGATGCTCAAAATCAGTGTCTTATCCACTGATATGCTATCTACTGATAGTAAAAATCATCCACTGCCCAAGATTTTTACCGTTGTAATCACTGATGCTTGATACGTCAGTGGCTCTTAAAACAACTGGTCTCCATACTTCATCCGTTTCATCAGTGTTTGACACGTGGTCAGTTTTTAGCCCTCAGATCGTAATAACCGCTACAACATCAGCGATTATTTTTAAATAAAACCCTGCCCTAAACCCCAAACAGGGTTTTACACTGTCGAATTGAATTCCAAAAATTCTCTTCTCATAACAGTTTTCAACCCTTATTCTCAAAACCCTCAAAATCATTCTCCGATTCTTCTTCATCAAAATGACGAAGTCAAAAGGAAAATCAAAATCAAAACCTACATCACCACCACCTTCAACTGAGGCCGCTCAAACGGCTGAAGAAACCATCGAAATACCATTCAAACAATCTCATAACTATCTGGGTTTATTCACAAAACCTACTGATAATCACACCTTTGACACCGTCATTGATGCATTATCTGCATCAAAGTACAAAACTTTGTTGACAGCAAATGCTCCTATCTATCTGCAAACCCAGAGAGAGTTTTGGAAAAAGGCGTCGCTTGAAAAACAAGACGGAAAAGTCATAGCCATTAACTCCTCGATACAGGGAAAAGCGATCATAATCACACCAAAATCGATATCAGAAGTCTTCATACTCGACGATCAGAACGGTAAAACCTCTTTTGACAAAAACGAGTTAAAAGCTGATTTTCTGAAAAGGGGTTATGCAGAAGAACCAAAGGTAGATACCCTACAAAAGGGTTATTTTCCATCTGCACCCAGGTTTTTATTTCACACACTCTTGATGTGTGTTTCAAATAAAACAACATCTTTCAACGAAATACCATTGAAAATTCAAAGCCTGGGATACGCTATTTTGAATAATAAAGACTATAATTACTCCCAGGAGATTTTCAATGACATGGTGAAAAACGTTGAAAGTAAAGCATTTTTACTTTTTCCAAGATTTTTGAGTTATTATTTTGAACAAAAATTTGAAAAGAAAAATGTAAATTTGCTTAAACAAGGTGTTCATTGTCAAATAAAAAGCATAACAAAAGAAACATTTTCAAGGATGATGGCACCAATAAAAACAAAAGCAGGGGTACCTGAGCAGACTTTAGCGGTTACAACTGCTCCTCAGGTATCAGCTGCTGAGCCCACTGCTCCAGGTGATCATAGCAGCACTCCCACTGCTTTGAAACCCACACCTGCCACCACTAAAAACACCAAAAAGAAAACATCCAGAAAACCCACCAATCCCAAAACAAAGGCAACTCTGGAAGATGAGATCCCAGAGGAAATGTCTGTGACAACACAAAAGTCACCACAAACCACTGCTGCTACTTCCTCACAGCAGTTGGAAGAAAGATCTCAACCCATAGCCGAAACTCCTCCTGCATCCTCACAAAAGGATCAGGTTGTAAGCACAGGGACACCACAATATGAAGCTCTGAATCCACTCGGATCCATCTTCCTCAGTCCTGATCCCAAGGACATGTCTCTTTCAACCCCCATCCCCTCACCAATAATAATGCCACAATCCATGCTACCTCTGTTGCATGCAGCTGCTATTGCACAGACACAAACCAGTTCCTCTCTATCACCTATCACTGAGAGTATACATCCACAAGTGACTGGGTCTGATGCTTATACCTCTGCTATCCCAGCAACAGTTGAGGAGGTTACACTGCAGGAGTTACAAGTAACTCCTGTCAGTAGTTCAAGTGGAGCAGCAACTACAACTGTTGGATCAACAGATCCCCAGTTGGACAGTTGTTTCATAAGTAAGACTCCCTTGAAGGCAATTTCTTCAATAGCAACTTCGGTGACCACCAGTGATTTAGATGTAACCACTGGTACCATCAAAGGTTTATCGAGTGCTGAAGAGAGAAGTCCCCAGTACCAAGAACAAGGGGCATCAATGGGTGATTTTTGGGACTCTGTTCCTAAGTCACACGTTGATATAACCACCACAGGTGGGGATTCAGATGATCCCAGTAAAATGGGTGATGATTCAAGATATCAGGAATTGACGGGCAGAGTGGAAAAACTTGAAGAATCAGTTTCTGAAATAAAGGAGATGGTGCAAGAGATTTTAAAAGCTCAGAAAGCACAATCCTCTGCTGTTCCTGCTCAAGCACCTGCTCCACAACAAGCACCTGCTGCAAATGAGCTTTGGAATATTTTCCAACCCATGCTGGAAAAACAGCAACAAATGGCTGATCAAAAGCATGCTGTTCAAGTACAACTGCTGTCCAACATGATGGAATCAAGGTTCAAGGATACTCAAGCAGATATCAAGGCTATTAAGGCCAGTATCCAAACTGCCACTGGCAAGGCCCCTTCAACTTTGCTATTCTTTGATGACCCTCTAGCAGATAATGCCAAAAAGGGGGAGATAATGAAGCAAATAAAGAAAAAGGGAATTGAACATGGCCTTCATATTGAACCTGAACAAGAAAAAGAAAAGGAAAAACAGGTCTCAAAACCTGTTAACCAAACAGCTGATACAGCAGTAGTTACAAAAACTGCTGGCAGTAGCCAAACAGCTGCCATCTCATCAACACACACACCACTCTACCACACACCACTACAACCACTGCTCCACCATCATCATCTACAATCATACCATCACCACTGCCTCCTGTCATAAAACAGAAGACAACAGATGTTACAACATCTGTTGTAATGACAACAGTGATTGAAACACCAGTTGTTTCAACAGCTGTTAGTCAATCACAATCCACTGCCACTACATCTACCACCACTGTTCCATCCAAAACATCATCAGTCCCTCCTACAAAAAGGAGAAGACTAATTCTCAAAGATGATGACTATTCACCACCACAAACATCTTCAAAATCCTTAGCTCTTGTCACAATTCCAAAACCTGTTCCTTTCTCTTCAGTTAAAATGTACAAGCCCTTGCCTCCTGCAGGTGTTCAATTTCCTCTTGAATTAGCAGCTGTTAGAGAAGAAATAAAATCTTTTTATTTTGAGGATGACCCTGCCAAAAGGAGTTTGCCATCAATAAAAGGATATCCCTGGCCTAAAAATGTTGATGAATATTTGGAAATCAAGGCCAAGCAAGCAGAGGATATCTCAAAGAAAAACACACAAGGGAAATCTGATAAAGAAATTGTACAGAGAAGTCAATATTTGCTCACACAAGTCAGATCCCTAGAGCAATTTGCAAAAAATGTTAGTCAACAAATTTCTGAAAGAGCTGCTGAAACTCTGAAGAAAGACTACATTGAAAGCATTATGGCTCACAAGAAGTACAAAGGAGAGAAATACATGTACAAAGAGTGGACTATTCCTGAACTTGAAAAGGTTAAGCAGATGGAAGAATTTGCACAAGAACTAATCAAAGAAAAGGCTGAACAACGCAAAGAGATAAGGAAACAATATCTTGCCTACATTATGAAAGAAAAATTCTATCCTGCTGAAGAAAAACAGTTTGAAGAATGGCCAATAATCGCTCTAAAGCATGAGGCTGAGAGGATTGACAGAATCAAGAATAATCCTACAAAAAAGAAAAATGCTCCAAACTGGAACAAATTTAAAAAGCTCATTGCTGATTTCACTGCTGAGTATAAAAGAAAGAAAAAGGAGCTGGTGGATGCAAGAATGGATACTGCTGAAGCCATATCAAAATGGTCAAGACAGCAGACTGATGAAGCCTACAAAAGGCTGAAGAAAAGAAAGATAACTGTTTCAGGCACTTCTAAAAAGCAAGAACAAATGATGAAGCTTGAACAGAAGATGGGAAACCTCGACACACTATTCCGGTCTACTTTTGTAACAAATCAAGACAAGGGAGAACAGCTGACTGAAGAAGAGGTAATAGAAAAGGAAGCAGAGTACTTCAAAGATACCATCATGAAAATGGGTCTAAAAGAAGAAACTTCAACAAAGCTTCAAAGCCTTTTTAAGGCATTAAACAAACCTGCGTCTCCAAACACTGCTAAAGACAAGACAGAAGCTGAACGACAAGAACTTATTGAACAAGAAACTGCAGAAGATATAGCTGCAGCTGACAAAGTCTTTGAAGAAGCTTTCAAAAGAATGTCTGAAAGTCTGCAGTTGTTTTCAAGGCCATCATCCCTCAACTCATCTTCAAATAAGTCTCTCCCAAGAAACCCACTTGGCTTAAAAATACTAAAGTGGATGTCTGATCAAAAGACTCACGTATTGACCTTAGTCAGAGCCAATGGCGATGTGAAGCACATATCAAGGAAAGAAGCACTAGGCCTTAGTGTTCAAGATTTGCAGGATCTCCTTGGGCTTTCACTGTGTAGGGATGAGGATGACCAGAGTGCAAAGGAATTTGAAGCTGAATTCAAAGAACAAGCTAAGGCACTCTTGATGAGTAATAAAGGTCCTGAATAATGAAAGGTTTTGGCATTATCTGTTCCAGGGGGAGATTGTTGGGATTGAACCCTACCAGAGGAACAGATAATGTAAAGCCAAAACCAGGTCACAACAGTGGATTCAAAATAAGCAGCGGTTTACACTTTGCTCTCCCCTTGAAAGTGATTTATAACAACTGATGGTCTCTATCTGCTTCTCATATTCAACTGCTGCTGTCCTTTCAACTGCTGATGAAAACCCTGAAGTATTCAACACTGCTGGTCCTATCTACTGATGTTAAAGCACTGCCCAGTCAAGGACTGATCAACCTTGAGGAAAGCACTGACATAAAGGGAGAGCAGCTGTTTAATAAATTGTTTGTCTTATGTATAGTCAGTGGTTAGGTTAGCAGTGTTTGTGTAAGGTCAGTAGATACAGGTTGTTAGGCTGTTAGACGTCGCTTTCATGGTGACGTCAGCTGAGATACCTCAGTGGTTTGGTTTGCCTATAAATGTAACAGTGCCCTGTACTGTTACATTTGATTGACTGAGCGGGTTCTTCTCCTCATGTCTAATCCTTTCATCTTGTGTGCAACCAACCTTGGGGCATCAGGCTGAGGGGGAGTATAGTTTGTAAGCATGACTGTAATCTTTTGCTTTGATTTGTAATCCTTTGAATCTATGTGAAGCAATTGTTTATCAAACTATTTTCTCCTTTGATTGTGTTTACAAAGTTTGTTTTCATTTCCGCTGCACCTAATATGTTTTCATATTCATTAATTATTCATTTGAAACAAACAAACACTATCATGAGAGCCTCCGATCCTAACAAATAGATAGAGAGAGAGGGAGATTCCTGTTGAGGTATGGATGTCACTCCTAACTCAACGAAGATTCTCGTGTTGAGAGTAAAAATACGCGTAGAGTGAGCGATTTTATCGAGAGTTCTTGGTTTTCACACCTAATCTCGACAAGACCACTCGTTTGTGTTATGCGAGCGTTTTCGAAAATGTGTGTATTGTGTTAGCCTTAGGAAAAGCAAAAGTAGTGTTCGACCTTAGGAAAGGTCGTCTTTACGCGAAGTTGTAGTATGCGGTGTTCGCACAAAGATGTAGTTTTAGCGAGTTCGAGCGAGAGCAACAAGAGTAAGCTCGTGCAGAATCCCTACTGGGTTTGCACAGAGCGGGTCTGTTGGTACTTAGACTATAGACTAGGTCAATCCTAAGATATGACCTAATTCCCTATAGTTATGGCTCTGATACCAATCTGTCACACCCCAACCGATGGCGGTGTAAAACCCGAGAGGATCTCTCAATGATATCAACAATAACTTGTGTAAGTGCGGAAACCTAACACAAGCGGATTCAAGAAAACTATAAAGTAATAGAAACAAGAATAATCAAATCAAAATACTAATCTTGCATTCACCTTTGTCACGATGACTGATACAAGACAAGCACTAGGATCTCGAGCGGCCTATGATCTTCAACAAACTGATCAACCCTCTAAACACAATGAGGGTTTGCTTAAATACTAACTAAGATGGATCGAGACCATCCCTAAGCCCACTCGAGATCACCTAAAACCCATTACATACATGTGACCCAAAATAACTAGTTAAACATTACAAGACCAACCCAAAACTTTTGTATTCCTCTATGCATAAACCTCAAGGTTCCAACAATCTCCCCCTAGGTTTATGCTTGGAGGTTCTTGAGACTTCAACTATCACGATCACCACCCAAACGATCTTTGAGCCCACCAAAACCTTTTGTGCGAATGTGAACGGCTGAAGCAACAAAAGCAGTCCATCCTTTTGCAATTTCTTCATATTTTTCAGTAGCTCTAATTTGATTGCGAGCTAACACCTCCAGATCTTCATAAGCAAGATTCAGCAAATCAACTTGATCCACCAAACGAAAATTTACATCATCTTCACAAACAATCACTGCCTGCCCTAAACGCTCATCATAAGCCCAAAAATGTAAGGACTTCAAAGCACCTTTTGGAATCTTTCTCACTAGAGGAATCATCTTCTCCTTGTCAGTTGCTGGCCAGTGCACAATCTTCATTCGCTTGTTAGTGTATGGATCTCGAATGCCTTTAGCTAGTTTAACAATAGACTCTGCAGTGTGCATCGAAGGAAAGTTACGAAGAACTTCCCTCTGAAGTCGTTCAAAGAACAAATATCCACGACCTCCAGGTCGATCATCCACATAAGGTGACTTAGACAGATTTATCAAATCAACTTTTGTGAAAGTTTGAAACTGAGCTGGATTTTTGTACCACTCAACAGGTCCAACCTTCCTCTTTATCCACCATCTTCGACGATCATGATCAAAACCCCAGCTGACCACACCAGATCTATTTCCAACTTTATCATAGAGAGTTTCACCGACATCCATTAAATGATGAGTTGCTTGAGCATCATCATCATCTGGATTAAGATTCTTGTTCTTCAGAATTACAAACTCCCTTTTCTTTTTGATTCTTTCAGCCTTTTCTTTGTCTGCAACTGGATCAGTAACTCTTTTGAAGTATTGTTCCATAGCAGCACTTCTCTTAGCATCATCCCTTTCAAAGGCTTTTCTTCTGTTTTCTACGTCAGTCGGATCAGAAAACTCTTGTCCAAACTTCTTCTCCAGTTTTCCACGTAAATCATAAACCATATTAAACAGCAAACTGACGTCTCCTTGAAGCTGTTCAATTTGTTGATTCTTTTTCACTATCGTATCTTCAAGTTGGATAATCTTGGCGTCTTTATGAATCGAATCTTGCTCAACCACAATTAGTCGTTTCTTCATTTCTCTCATACTAATGAACTCATCATCATCACTTGAGTCATCATCAAACGGCATCTTCAACGACTCTTCAGGTCTTTTACCACTTGAACTGCTAGGCACGTCATGAATAACTCCAGACGGACCTGCAGATTCAGAGATACCAAGCGGTATAGAACCACTTACAGGCTCAGAAACAACATTCGTAGTTTGAACATCTGCAGAGGTGGTCTCTAACTCATTTCTTTGAGTATCAGCATTAAACTCAAAGATATCTTCAGTAGTGGTGGTGGTTTCAGTGACATTTTTCTCAAAATCAAAGTCATATAAGCCATCATCATCTTCAGCAACATTCATGGATTGATCTTTGTTTTGCTCAACATACATTCCGAGTCGAGGATCCTTCCTTTTCCGCTTCAATGGCAATGAATCAGGATCCTTTGGGTTCTCACTAGGCTCTTCATTGGATACTGTAAGATTGGAAGGAGGATTTCCCATCTTATCAGTCACAGACTTTAACAACAAAGCCAAGCTCTCAGCAGTAATCACAGACGGAACAGTAGAAACAGCAACATCAGCTTCTTTTTCAGGAGGAAGCTCTTCATCATCTCCTGAATCACACATAATCTCTATGCCCTCATCGTCAGAGTTGATTGTTAAAATCTCTGTCTCAGGCTCATTATCAACAGCACCCTGAATATCATGCTCTTCAGCAACCATTGCATTTACTGGAACAGGTTGTACTATTACTGGATCAGCAGCTACATCTTCAGTCTCTGCAAACTGACCAAATTTCTCTAATGGAATACGCCCTTCAAACTTCTTCTCAGTGCCTTTCTTGGACATAAGGGCACCAAAACAAGCTGGTCCCATGGGTTTCAGCTCCAAAGTATCACCGGATCGCTCCAAATTAGAATAACGAGCATTTAAGATCATCTGCAAAAATCTTGGATACATAATAAATTTATCTTTTCGAATCCCAGTAACATTTCTCTTCATCCCTTCAAAGATATACTTCGAGTAGTTGAACGGCTCATTCGTAATAAGTGCAACAAAAGCAGCAGTTTGTGTAATGTTCAGTTGATCTATTCCCCCTCGATTTTCTGTCATACACAAGATAAACACGTGTGCCAGCAAACGCCAATACGGGTGCAAGAACTTCTTTACGAGTGAGGGATATTTTCCTTCGTAGCTCAAACGAGGAAAAATAGCCTCTACAGTACCACTTGGAAGATCAATCGGATCAGATTCATTATCACCAAACTGTAGAACTTCTCTTATCATTTGCTCAGTAATGACAATCTTCTTCTTCTGAATCTCAGCTTCTATCATCCCCTTTCCATCAGCTCCTTGTGCTTTAAATCTTGCTGTCTTCCAAAAGTCTTGAACAAGACTTTCATAGACAACTGGATTATCTCTCAGTGCATGAATAAGTCGGCAGCTATTCAACCCTTTAATCAGCGATGTATATAATTTCTTGTGCTTCTCTGGAGGAGCAGCTAAGTATCCAGCTTGATTATGCGTAGAAATAAACTTTAAATCCATATACTACACACAACAGAAATATTAAGCACATAAGAATTTGTTAACTTGATGAAATTTATTAATAAGACAAAACATGTTCATAGTTAACAAAACTGATCAACAGTCAACAAGGTCAGTCATTGGTCAACAACTCAGATTGCAAAAGTCAGCATATAGACCATGCGATTTCGAGTCGAGACCGTGAGGTTTCGAGTCGAGACCTTAGTCGAGACAAGAAAGATCACTCGAAACCATTGTGTTTTTGACTCGAGACCAATATAACATTGACTCGAGACCTCAGTCGAGACTGATGAGGTTGCGACTTGCAAACACAGATCTCGAGTCCCTAAGGTATGTTCTTCAATCTGAGTCGAGACCTCCCAAACACCTTTTGATCTGTTACGATTTGGATCAAAATCCAAAAACACTTTCAAAATTCTTTGAAGACCAAAACATATCCAATTTTAGGGTTCATGAGCATCTTCAAATATTCATATGATGTTCAAACATTCTTCATCAAATCTTCAAGAGAACCTGCAAAACTTCAACTTAATCATCATTAAATCCATCAAACTACCTTCAACAGATTCAAAACAGCAAGTCAAGACCGGAGTAACGCCGGAAAAACAAAGGAAATCGCCGGAGAGTGAGAGAGAGTTTTTGAGTACAGTGATTGATTGTGTTGGATCGTTCCGGTGACCCTAAACAGTCAAGTTGAGTAGTTCATCATCATTTGCAAAGGCGGAATCAATGCAAACAATGTCAAACAGCTTGTTTCCTTTCAATTCTTTTCTATTACTGATTTTCTGAGTCTTTACAATGATTTCTGACAAAAATCCAGCAGCACCTCGACTCAATACACAAGACCAGATCTGCTTCAAATGACATGGCACAACCCTATATATAGCCAGTATGATTTCGCTTGAATGTGTCACAGTCCTCTTCAAGCGAAATCACATGTGTTGATTTCGCTTGAATTGGTCCGTGTCACCTTCAAGCGAAATTACATACAAACATGTAATCTAACCCTAATTTCTATCCTATTGTGCACTCATTTTTCCAATCTAGACATAAGACTCGATTAAGACGAAGTTAACAGACACTAGGTGCACCAATAGACTCCCCCTTGGATGTTGACGAAGTCTTCGGCTTCGAGTCTTTAGTCTTTGTCTTTTTCCAAATTTTGTCTTGACATTGTAAAAGCTCTCTTCAATCTTTATCTTCAATCTTTAATCTTCAATCTCCCCTTTGAGTGTTGATCCAGAATTCTGACTCCCCCTATCGCAGACTCCCCCTCTCTATAAGCTAGGGCTCTAATTCTGATTCAAACTTTGACATTTTGTTGCCATGGGGAACTTGATTCCTGTATAATCTCTACCCAAATATAAGATATATGACAATAACAGTTTCAGTCCAAAACTTATCTTTCAACTTTCAGTATTAAGAAATCCACTTAAGTATTCAGGTCCAAGTTAATGACCCTGATTACTCAATTAATCTACCAAGTCCAACTTAATGACCTTGGTTGATCAGAGATAAATCACACTGACATTTTGTACAATTTTTCTGAAAATATACAAGTTTCAAATTAATGAACTTGCTTTAACTTTCCAATTTTCACAAAATTATCATGTTTTAGCTCCAAACTTTTCATCCAGCCCAGAAACTTCCTGCATCTGCTTCGATTTGAATATGAAGATCAACTTTCCACTTTGGTTTGTCGAAAAATAAAGCAGAAATGTAAAATCTTTTTGAATTTTTAATAAAGCTTCTACACTAGAAATGAAATACAGAACTAAAATGCAATGAAAGTAAACTATTTACAAGCATATTTTTGATGAGCGTGTTAGGGAATCATATCAGCTATTCGACAAGTCACAAGTACCATTAAGCTTCAATTACATACTCAGAATTAAACAATTCACTTAGATTGTCGATATACTGATTCACTTAAATTCTCACACAATTTTCAATCTGTCCAGGATACGGATTTAGTGTTTTAGAGACTTAAACTCATACGTGTATCCCACCTCTTGAATATACTCCCGTATCCAAATCCCAATATTCAGTCTTACAGGTGAGTATACCACAGATGATATCTGTAAGGGGTTAATATGTGAAGAACCGTGAGAGCTCAGGTCAGAACTTCCGTTCAGCAGAGAGATGACGGCTTCGACTTTGGTGTGTCCCCTTTAGAGGATCTTTTTTTACAACAGCATTGATTAGCAATTTTATTGTCTCATCATTTATGCTGAGGGCGGTGCTATGTTTCAAGCATGCGGAAAGTATTATTCGGGGACTAGGCCATTGCTTCCGCATTATCAGAAGTCCCGGAATAATACCCCAGATATCACTGAGTATAAAGACCTAGTATCTCAGAAAGAGGGATCCTTCAAACAAGATTTCAGGGGTTACCTATATATCCAAGTAGTGTTCCCCACGAAATAAGCAAGTAAGGATTTTAGGTTTATATCCCAAACAAATCTACTAAATGTGCAAAAACCTATCGGTACATCATCAGCGAGACTGTTTAACCTTTTAAACTTTCCATTTCTTTAGCATACCGTAACTGTCAAGCCGATGTACTATCATTTTCCCTTTTTACACAAGCTCTTTTTCAGTTTTCTATTGTTTTTGGATTTTGAAAATATCTCATGTTTTTGGATTTTTGTCATTTTTTATTGTTTTTGTATTTTCTGAAAATATTACCCTATACTCTCCCCCTAAATACCAAAACAAGTAAAAAATCGACAAACCATTGCAGATTGCTTCTCAACATCATCATCTACAATAGTACCTTCATCAACGCCAAGAATCTCCTCCAACACCGATAAAAGCTTCATACCGTTCAATTTTAGCAAATATTGAAAATGATTTTTATCAAACGCTTTAGTATGTAAATCAGCTTTTTGTTCATCAGTGTGGATTTTCTCAATTCGTATCAACTTCTTCTCGAAACAATCTCGAATAAAGTGATGACGAATTTCAATGTGTTTGGTTTTAGCGTGATGAACTGGATTTTTAGAAATGTTAATCGCTGCCTCATTATCAACAAAGATAGGGGTGTTTAGAAATTGCAAACCGTAGTCGCGCATCTGTTGCTGGATCCACAAGATCTGAGAGCAGCAGCTGCTAGCAGATACATACTCCGCTTCACATGTGGATAAAGCCACAGAGGTCTGCTTTTTGCATTTCCAGGTAACCAATCTTGATCCAAAGAACTGGCACCCCGCTGTTGTTGATTTAGCGTTAACTTTGCAGCTTCCGAAATCTGAATCGGAATATCCTTCGAGCATAAAATCGCCATCTTTTGGATACCACAACCCCAACGATGGAGTTCCTTTAAGGTAGCGTAATATCCTTTTAACAATAACCATGTGCGAAGCTCTCGGGTTAGATTGAAATCTTGCTACGAGGCAGGTTGGATACATAATATCGGGTCTTGAAGCTGTCAAATACATCAGCGAACCGATCATGGAACGATACATCGTTTCATCTACCTTCTCTCCGGTGAGATCAGGGTTTATCCCATGATTTGTTGCTAATGGGGTGGAGGCTGGAGTAGAACCTGATATCCCGAATTTCTCCAAGATATCATGAACGTACTTCGTTTGATGTATGAAAATTCCCTTAGGCAGTTGATCAACCTGTAGTCCTAAAAAGAATTTCATCTCACCCATCGATGACATTTCAAATTTTTGCTTCATAACTTGTTCAAAATCTTTGCACAAATTTTCATTTGTTGACCCAAATATGATGTCGTCCACATATATCTGAACAATCAGAAGATGTCCGTCGACCTCTTTGGTGAAGAGAGTGGCATCCACTTTTCCACGAATGAAGCTGTTGGCTAGCAGGTGTTGAGACAATGTCTCATACCAAGCTCTCGGGGCCTGGTGTAAACCATACAGCGCTTTGTCTAGCAAGTAGACCTTGTCTTTGTGGATTGGATCAGTGAAGCCCGGTGGCTGTCCGACATATACCTCCTCTTTTACCTTCCCATAGAGAAACGCAGATTTAACATCTAACTGATATACTTTGAAATTTTTCCAAGATGCAAATGCCAGGAAGATTCTGATCGCTTCAAGTCGAGCAACCGGAGCATATACTTCAGTGAAATCTATACCCTCCTGCTGACTGAATCCCTGGACTACAAGTCGAGCTTTGTTACGAATAATAACTCCTCTATCGTCTCTCTTGCACTTGAACACCCACTTGGTGTTTATCTTCCTCTGACCATCATGCAAGTCTACTAACTTCCACACTCCCAACTTCTCAAACTGACTCAACTCTTCTTGCATAGCATTGACCCAAGAATCTTCAGTTAGCGCCTCTTTATATGTACGCGGTTCGATCTGCGAAATAAAACAACTAAGTGAAAACTCAGTTTGTAAAGGTGCTACTGTAGAATAAAAACAAGTAAGGCCTTGGTCAATTTGACGTCTAGTGCGAACGCCTGTTTGCGATTCTCCAATGATCAGCTCCTCTAGATGGTATGAAAGAGTTCTTGGCATCACCTCGCCTGAAACATCTACTTCGCCTTCCAGATTAGTAATATTCTGATTTGCACCTTGTTCACTGGCTGGGTTTGTTTGACTTGAGATTTGAATTTGCTCCCCCTCAGAATCTGAATCACCACGATCAAATACTGCATGTTCTCAGATTCTTGATTATCATTTTGTGCCGTCTGATTATCATGAGCAACTTCATTTTGTTGAATATCATCATGTTCTCCAGCATTGCTTGGACCTGCTTCATGATCATTTGAAGTTTGTTGCGGTCTTCTTGAATACTCAGCTGGGAACCTTTCCTGCGATTCTTCATACTCTCTCAGAATATCCAACTCGTCAAAGAAGTCTTCTTCTTCTTCCTTTTCTTCTTCCATGTCAAACGAATCCCACAAAGTGTCATAATGAAAACGCCATGAATCTCCAGGATTCTGCGGTGGCATTGTGTAACCTTGACACTCAACATTGTATGCTTCAATAATCCGCTTCAAGCTTGGAACAAAGACTCGTTTTTGAGGACTTGAGTAACCCACGAAAATTCCTTCAATGCTCTTTGGACCAAATTTACCAAAAGGCTCTAGAACGGTGCAGGGAGACCCAAACGGTTCTAAATACTTCAGGTTCGGTTTACGGTTATTAATCAGCTCGAAACACGTCTTATTGAATTTCTTAACTGTGAGAACCCGATTGAGTGTATAGCATGCGGCGGATACTGCTTCTGCCCAAAAATTAACTGGAAGCTTTGAATCAGCAAGCATCGTCCTAGCCGTTTCAATTAGCGTCCTGTTCTTTCATTCAGCTACTCCATTCTGCTGCGGAGTGTACGGAGCACTAAATTCATGCAATATACCTCTTTCATCACAATACTCTTCCATCTTGTTGTTCTTGAACTCAGTACCATTATCACTTCTGATTCTTTTGATACGCCTTTGGTACAGGTTTTCAATTTTTCTGAACAACGCCATCAAACTATCAAACGTCTCATCTTTTGTTTTCAAAAATGAAACCCATGAAAACCTTGAATAATCATCCGTTACCACTAGACATTAGAGATCCCCTGTAATACTTTTGACATTTACTGGACCAAACAGATCCATATGTAGTCTCTCTAACGGTCTTGAAACTGAATTGACTTTCTTTTTAGGGTGTGATTTCTTCTTCTGCTTGCCTTTGATGCAGCTAATGAATTCTCCTTCAAGATGAAAACCTTTGACATGAACACCAATAACTAAATCGCTGTGCACCAAATGATTCATTTTTCTAAGATGTATATGACCCATCTTCCGGTGCCACAATTTCGATTCTTTCTCAGTTGCTCTGGAAACAAAACAATGTGCCTGACCTGTTGTTGTAGTTGCTACACTCATGTCCAACACATATAAATCATTCACTCTAGGCGCTCTCATGATAATCCATTCTTCAGGGATAACAAATCCTGGTTTCAAGATCAAACATTCTTTGTCTGTAAAGTGCGTGGTATACATCCTATCACAGATCTGAGATATGCTCAGAAGATTGTTTTCAAGCTCAACGATGTAGTTAACTCTTTCAAACGTAACAATCCCATTGGATAACGTTCCTTCTCCAACTATTCTACCACCTTGGTTTCCTGCGAATCCCACGTAACCACCATTGAAATTTCTAACATCGTACAGCAATGCTGTCTTCCCCGTCATGTGCCGAGAAGCTCCACTATCCATAATCCATCGTGAAACGGATCTTGGAAGCTCCTGCACATATCACAAACACTTAGTTAGATTTGGATGCTACCCAAGCCTCTTTCGACTCAGGTAACTGAACTTTAATGTGAGATTTTGTAGTGTAAAGTGGTGGAAAGTTTCTATCATTCATCTTTAAGCTTTTTGCAGACCCAACCTCAACCTTTTTATATAAGAAAAATTCGTCTTTTTGAGGTTGACCAGATGGTTGATCTTTCTTCAAAACAACC
This sequence comes from Helianthus tuberosus, assembly GCA_030545235.1. Lineage (NCBI taxonomy): Eukaryota > Viridiplantae > Streptophyta > Magnoliopsida > Asterales > Asteraceae > Helianthus > Helianthus tuberosus. The sequence continues at coordinate 29,798,606 of CM060424.1, read as the reverse complement.
TTCTTCTTAGAAGTAATAGCCTCTTTTGGATCAAGTTTCTCATAGTACTCCAAAGGAACATCCATCTTTACCGGTGTGGTAGAAGATGATTGTTTTTCTGACTCTGAAACCTTTGGTTTTAAAACACTTGATTTCTTTTCAACCACTTTTGGCTTCCATGTTTGTTAAGACGATGCAACCCGTTTGTAAAACTTGTCATTTTTAGTTACCACATTTTTAACAGGTTCAGTTTTGATCTTGGTGTTGTCATTTTTCAAAACCTTTTTCTCAACAACCAATGGAGCTTTTCCCTTCACATCATCCTTCTTTCTTGAATTTATCACAACTTCAGTCTTAGGCTTCAAATTGGTACACTTTCGTGCAATATGTCCAACCTGATTGCATTTAAAGCATGTTCAGGTGTCAACTACCCGATTTGTGCCTTCAGACTGAGACTGCGATGCTTTCTTCTCAAAGAACTCTTTGTTTGATTTTGAAAAAATTTCAGATTCTTCATCAGAAAGTGAACTTGAACTGTTCACAAACACCTTTTTCTCAGCAAACTTCTTGGTTTGAAAATTCTTTTTCTGATAACTCTTACCACCTTGATAACCACCCGACCATCTGTTTCGATTGTTGTTATAAAAACGCGGTGGAACAACAGGTTTCTTGTAGTAAGCTTTATCTTTCTCAAAATTCATTTGCCTCTTTGTCTGATTCAAACCTTCTACTTCAGACAAATCAATTTCAACCAGTTTGAAAACATTTTTCAACTTGTTCATATTAACATTCTCCAGAGGAAACTCAGAATCCGAATACAACTTATCAGATCCAGCCATCTTGTACATCACAAGACCCGGTTCATCACCTAAGTTGTTTTTGGATTTTGGTTTCGGAATGTAATTGTTCAGAAAACACTCTTCATCCTCAACTGAATCACTATCAGACTTCAAAACACTTTCAGCCATGCCTTTCACAATATCAGTTTGCACACTATCATCAGATGATGATGAAGAAAATGTAACATCAATTGACTCTGGAAGTTTTATCTCATTTGTTTCATCTTCATCATTAACCAACCCTGATTGTTTCTTTGAATAATTGTTTAGAACTGGTGGTGGAACCTGATGAAACCCCACTCCAGTTCCATCAGCATACACATCTTCTCCTGCTTTGTTCTTCCCAATGGGTTTGGGAACAATGTGTTGTAAAACAAAGCTTGCGGAGCTGTAACTGTTCAGCTTCAACTGGATGCGTTCATTTTCAATTTTAACTTCTTGAAATTGAAGCTTCAACTTAGCAATCTCATCCAGTTTTTGGTTGATTAATTCTTCTTTAACCCTCAAAACACCTTGCAATTGACAATTTTCTTTGTATGTTTTACCATTTCTATCAACGGAATCTTTCACAGTGCGTTTTAGCTTTTCAAAACTTTCAGAAATTTGACGATTTTCAAGAATTAGTTTTTCATTTTCTTTACTAACTCTTTCTACGTCAATTTTATCAGTTTCGATTTTCTCATTTAATTCTTTTATTCTATCAGTTGAAGCTTTTAGCATTTTGTCACGATTCAAGATCTGATCCTCAACCTCTCTGACTCTTTTTGTCAGATCCTCAACCGTTTTGTTTTTATGACAAGCAATTGTCCTACAAACCTTGCAGTCTTTCATGCAATTTTTGCAGTCGCTTTCAGATTTATCATTCTTACCTGACACACTGTTAACATCATTCTGACTGACCTTGTTTTTCGACTCAGTGCCAGAACCAGAAACTACCTCTAGTTCCTTTGCAGCAAACACCTTGTCAGCCATTTTCATCAGATTTTCAGCAGTAAGCTCTTGTGAAGTATCAATAATTCCATCATCAACCTTCTTTGACTGCTGCTCTTTCACCTTTTCTTTGTCCTTTTCTTCATCTTCTCCTCCTCCCCACCATCTTCTCTGTTGAGCTTCTTCTTCTTCAGCAATTTGTTGAGTGAGAACTTCAACATCAATTGTTTTTGAATCAATCGCTATGTTACCATCAGGATCTAGGTAACATTCTCTATCTGCATCCCATCTTTTTGCTTTCTTTGCTTCGTTGTAGATCTTTGACATTCTAACCAATCTGTCTACAGCTATCATCTTTCTGTTGATATATTTATCTTTTTCATTCCTGTTGTCTTTGAAATGAATTTCTTTTGCTACAAATGCATAGCCCACTGCATCTTCCTCTGGTAACACATCACTCCAATCGTATCCCTCGTCATCATGAATCACAGCAAGAGCTCTAGATTTTTCTTTGGGTTTATCTTCAAGCTGCTTCATTCTGGGGGATTCGTATTTGTTTTGATGGTAGATTGCTTTCTTGTAGTAATCCTCACGGAAAGGATTTGCAGTATCATCAGTGTAAGCATTTCTGCACTCACGTTTAAAGTGACCTTTCTGTTTACAATTTGAAGCATGTCACCTTTGACTTGTCAAAACCCAGTTTGGTGGAAGGTCCGCCAATCGAATGTCTTCCTGTGATCTCCATGAATCTTTGAGCACGTCTCATAGCACTGGCCATAGACCACCTTATGTCGATCAGTTCCATCTCTTCCGGGTCAATCTGATCGTAATCTTCTTTTGTGAGGTTGGTATTTCCATTCTTTCCCGCAACCAGACTCTCGTACGATTCAAGCACAGAAGCTAAGAACACCATTTGTTGTTTAGCTGATTCTTCACTAAAATTCTGTGTATTCTTCAGATCCACAGCAATGTTGCACTGGAACACATTTTTTGAAGCTGAATTGCTTGGACTTGTTGATGAAGAACCACTGTGAAAACCACTACTTGAGCTTTCTTGCTTTGACATATTTGATCCTTCAGCTGAGAATGTTGTCTTGGGTGACACATTCTTCGGTATCCCATCTCCTCGGTAATACAACCCAACGTTTTGTTGATATGTGGAATGATTGACTTTGAAAGATTTCTTGATCTCCAGCTCATGACTTTCCAATCTCTCAATCAACAGATCAACTGTCAGCTTATCCGACTCAATTGTATTCTTCAGCATTAATCCAAAGTATTGCCAGTCATTATCATCCGGCAACGAGTCAAACAGCTTATCAACTAGTTCTTCACGAGAATAGATGATTCCATGTCTTGCCAGCTCCATCTTCAGATGTCCAAATCTTTCAATCATTTTCGACACAGACTCATTTTTTAAACAACCAAATAGATCAAACTCTTTTCTTAACAGTTTCTTTTTGTTTTTTACTATTTCTGCACTACCCTCACATTTTATTTTCAATTTAGCCCATAGATCTTTTGAATTTGTGTACTCGATTAAAGCTATGATGTCGTCTCTCACAGACTGATGAATTAGTGCAATGCACTTCTGTTCAGCAACATATCTGTCAATCTCTTCATTCTCTGTTAAATTTTCAAAATCATTTCTTGCCATTCTTTAACATCTTCCAACTCGGATATGCGAACGCCTTCAGCCATTCCTCAAACTTTTTGGCCCATTTGTTGTAATCTTCAATAGCCATCAACTTTGGAGGTTTATTATATGTTCCGTAAGCACTCTCAACACTTAAAGTATCCGAAAGATTCTTTCTCGCACTTGGAGCTTTATCATTCGTGTTGTTTGATGTGTCGTTTGAAGAATCATCCCCACCGTTTCCAGCAAAAGCAAAAATGTCACAGAATGGATTGAAATCATCCATCTTCACGTACCTGAAAAATGATCAACAAACACTTAGAAAGTTCTTGATTTTGAAAAATACAGATTCAAGCGGAATCTGTTCAAGCGAAATTGCTCAAACGAGATAAGCTCCTCAAGCGAAATCAGATGTTGAAGCGAAATCTCTTATTTCGCTTGAACTTTCAAGCGAAACCTGTATTCAAGCGAAATCAGATAAAAGAAACTAATTTCAAGCGAAATCAGCAATACAAGCTCAAGCGAAACCCCACTCAAGCGAAATCAGATCAATGTTTTCAAGCGAAATATGATTTTGAAGCGAAATCCACTAATTCCTTTCAAGCGAAATCTGAATTTTAACCAAAATGACTTATTTCGCTTAAACTTTCAAGCGAAATCTGGATGACATCAGCATTTTCGAACTGTTTTTCAAGCGAAATCTCAAGTTTTTATCAGATTATGTTTGAATTAAGGTCCAATTCTTTGAAGGATTAGTTAACACTATGTTTCGCTTGATATGTGAGAGTTTCAGGCCATTTCAACCGTAAAATTATTTCCAAATCAGAAAAGAAAGGTAGAAGTAAGAGAATCCGGTAAAATCAAGCTGAATTTGGTATGAACTCCTCGTCCTGAGCTCTGATACCACTTGTTGGATCGTTCCGGTGACCCTAAACAGTCAAGTTGAGTAGTTCATCATCATTTGCAAAGGCGGAATCAATGCAAATAATGTCAAACAGCTTGTTTCCTTTCAATTCTTTTCTATTACTGATTTTCTGAGTCTTTACAATGATTTCTGACAAAAATCCAGCAGCACCTCGACTCAATACACAAGACCAGATCTGCTTCAAATGACATGGCACAACCCTATATATAGCCAGTATGATTTCACTTGAATGTGTCACAGTCCTCTTCAAGCGGAATCACATGTGTTGATTTCGCTTGAATTGGTCTGTGTCACCTTCAAGCGAAATTACATACAAACATGTAATCTAACCCTAATTTCTATCCTATTGTGCACTCGTTTATCCAATCTAGACATAAGACTCAATTAAGACGAAGTTAACAGACACTAGGTGCACCAACAGATTGTGAGTACACAATGAGGTCTCGAGTCGAGATCCCCTTAAATATCTCAAATCTGTGGGCCGGGCCTTGAACAGTTTGGGCCGAGACCACAGTCTCGATTCGAGACCACAATTCATTTTGAATATTGGATTTATAAACATATTTCCAATTATTTTAACAATCCAATTAAAAATCAACCTTTTCTTATACAACCCTTCAACTTCCTAAGCACGTTTTTTTTATGAAACAAAAACCTACAAACATAAAAATAACTAATATCGAAATATTATTTACAAAAATAAAATAAGGAAATATCATAATTGCTTAGGGATCAAATCACAAGTTTCGGGCCAGACTTCACTTATCAACACTGATCTACTACTGAGTGATCTGAACGATTGCCAGTATATTTGTCCACCTAAACTCACCTCCCTAGACCTTTTTAATATGACTGCCTGTTACTAATATTTATCATGTTTTGATGTTTTAACAATGAACACCCAAACAAATACTAATCAATTCCCGGAATTATATACAGCACACTCTATCATGTAAGTAGCTTCCCTACCATATATTTCACAAGTCCAATCCAAATCTCTGAAATCTTAACTGGGAATAGATTGAGAAGAGAACATAATAGATCTTAAGTAGAGATTGTATAATATACAGATCAAATGAGTTTTTCTCAGTTTGATATAGGTTTCTTGGGTTTCTTTTGGGCACTTGAGGGCCTCTTTCGGGTGTTTAATTGATCTACAGCGCGACAACGTACAGCTAAGTCAGCATGTATCTGGATGCAGCAGAAGCTGACGTTGCCTAGCACCTCCAGGTCAGCATGTATCTGGATGCAGCAGAGGAGATACACGACTTTTTCAGAGAAGATTTCAGAGTCAGACCAAAATTGTGTGTATCGGGACAACATACAGACATTCAAATAGAAATGAGCTAATTCCAAGTGATTTTCTTTCCTGAGGTCATGTACTATTTTAGTTCTGAACAGAAACAACCAATGTTTCCAGTCTTAAGGATAGAGCCTACCAACACATCATACTAGAGTCAAACTATTTCGATACTGGTCTTACATGAGTCAGCCCTCGACCATAATGTGAAAATTCATTTCATTTCCCAGTCATGCAATGTTTCTTTTTGGATTTTTTTAAATTTTTAATGTTTTTGTATTTTTCAATGTTTTTGTATTTTCCAATTCAAAATTTCTCCCCCTAAATTTGTGCATAAATAAAAACTACCTATGAATAGAAAACTTTATGAACAAATTTACTTAAAAAATATGCTCAGTCGGTATACCGGATCATTTTCAGAAAATCCACAAGCACTTTGAATTTTGAGCTGCTGACAGGTTTTGTAAACAAATCGGCAGTATTTGCATCTGTGTCGATTTGTTCCAGTTTAATAAGACCTCTGTCGAAGCAGTCTCTAATAAAATGGACTTTGATATCAATGTGCTTGGTTTTGGAGTGGAAAACAGGATTTTTAACAATTTGTATTGCAGCATCATTATCGCAGTAAATAGTAGTGTTGAGATAAGTCAAACTGTAGTCCTGCAATTGATGTTGCATCCACACCACTTGAGAGCAAGATGCAGAGGCGACAACGTACTCAGCTTCAGCTGTGGAAATCGCCACCGTTTGTTGTTTCTTGCATTGCCAAGAAATGAGCCTGTCACCCAGAAATTGACATCCAGCTGATGTAGATTTCCTGTCACTATCAGTGCCTCCAAAGTTGCTATCAGAAAACGCAAACAGGTCAAAATTGGAATCCCTCGGATACCACAGACCAAAACGAGGTCGACCTTTAAGGTACCAAAAGATTCGTTTAACAGCACTAAGATGAGAAGTTTTAGGATTAGCCTGATATCGCGTGCAGTTGCAGACAGCAAACATGATGTCTGGACGGCTCGCTGTCAGATACATCAATGACCCGATCATAGACCTATAAAGGCGTTGATCAACAGTGGATCCTTCTGCATCTTCAGTCAATAACGGTCTCTCTGCCATTGGTGTTTCAACCGGTTTTGCGTCCACAAGCTTAAATATCGCTAGCACATCATCCACATACTTCCCTAGATGAATAAGAATGCCTTGAGAATTCTGTTTGACTTGTAAACCCAAAAACAGTGTCATTTCTCCGAGAGCACTCATCTCAAACTTCTTTTTCATAACTCTCTCAAACTCCTTGCAAAGCTCCTCACTTGTAGATCCGAAGATAATATCATCGACATAAATTTGAACCAAGATCTGATCCTTGCCCACTTTCTTGATAAACAGAGTCTGGTCTATCGTGCCACGTGTGTACCCATGAGCCAGAAGATGCTCAGTTAGAGTAGCATACCAAGCTCGTGGTGCTTGGTGCAATCCATACAATGCCTTGTCGAGCTTGTAGGCATATTCTGGATGATCTGGATGAACAAAACCCGGTGGCTGCTCAACAAAGATTTCTTCCTTCACATCTCCATATAGAAACGCTGTCTTGACGTCCATCTGATACACAGTGAACCCCATATATGACGCGTAGGCTAAGAAGATCCGGATGGCTTCAAGTCGGGCAACTGTAACACCCGTTCTTAAAAATTAAGGTTTAACGTATCATTTACGAAGAACAATCATGTAATTAAGATTACATATGCTTTGGAATTACGGGTTTATTAAAACCTTTTACAATTTAAAAGTATACAACATATCATGTGTACGTTCGTCGTTTAACATAACAATGATACATAGTGCGGAAGCTTGTTTCGTGATCGTGTTTGGTTCTTGCTCGTCGCTTGATCTTCATCCGGGCACTCTTGGCAATCACCTATAATCAAAACCAACTTAAAAGTTAGTTTTGATAGTTAAATAATCAGTATAAACAAGTTACATGGGTCAAACAACAACAAAATAATTTTTTTTTTCCGGAACAGGGGCTTCGCGTGACGCCAAGGGGCTTCGCGTGTCGCCAAGCCCCTGTTTTCACAGCCTGATGCTTTAACAGTTGCTGTACGTTCCCAGCTTAACCCGATTTCACGGAAACGAGCATAACTCTCTCGTTTTTAATCTGTTTTACCAGATTCTTTTTCCTACGCGTCCGTAATTTAATTCTCCATCATATGGAGTTAAAATCCAACATCCAACTTAATAAATTTTTAGACTTCTAAGCCTTTGACTCGTTATCTTTTTACCGAATTTTAACCCGTTTATGCATTTTATCAAACAAACATATTTGTTTGATCCTTATATCACATACACTTCTTCAAATTAATGTTATCTTCCACTTTAGGTTCTAATCACAGGTTTATTACATAATTTAAACCCGTTTTTGCTCATATGCTTATTTTGACCCGTTAAGGGTATTTTAAGCACTTTAAAGCTTAAAATCGCTTTCATTCCCTTCTAGCATTGTAGTTCTACATTTCTTATCTAGTAACCTCCCACTACAACTATATGTGTATTGGGTTTAATGTGGATATCTATATGTTCCGAGTTTTACCCCTCGGATTACCATTTTACGGCAAAGACTCATATAAAGCCCTTCGACCCAAGAATTTACATTTTTCACTATCTAACTTATCCTAAGCATTTATATAATCATAAAACTCATTTCCGAACCACCTTTAAGGGTCGTTCGTCCGAATTAGCTTACAAGGGCAATTTGGTCAATTTTCATCCTTCTTTAACTACAAGGGTCCTTTAAATACTTGATTGACCCAAAATCCGACTCTTTTAACTATAATCTTATTTATAAACCCATGTGCTTCTAAAACACCATGAACATAATTCAATTTATTCAGTTTACCTTAAAGATAACCGATTATCTACACTTTAACATTGTCTAACTCTTATAGAACTCCAAATTCTACATGATGAGTTGTGTTATTATACATACCTGGCTCGGATCAATATATTGACCCGTTTCAATACCTTGCCTTAATAGCCGCTAAGCAATAGCGATGTACTTATCCTTTTGCTATTTATTCCTATAACATGTAACTCGACAAACCATTAGACAATATTGTCAAAGGGTGATAATTTCACCTTTTGACCCGTTTATTTACCTAGTGATCTTCATCACTTCAAGTAAATGCCAATTTCATGTATTATGCTAATTTAAAGTCTACTAGCTAGAATACAGAATCAAGCATAACGTAACGGAATCGTAGTTACGTACCTTTAAAGCACACCTTTCAAGCGTATATCACCTCCGGCTTGTCCGCTTGACGTTCCGGATTCCTTGCCTAAAGAGTTCAATTCACAATAAGTTTAGAACTCTTTCACAAGCTTTAACGCATAATTTGCTACAATAACCAAATATGCGTTTTTACCCAACTTTTAACATTTTAACCCTCACTTAGGCGTTCCATCAAACACCTAGCGGGTCAGATTTTTATATAAACAAAACCAAGTTCATGACTTGTAATTATCATCTAAACTAACTTTACTTAGTCAATCCTACATATATCTTAACATCAATATTTCTGAAATTTATTCTAAATTTCAGATTTATGTTAGAACAAGATCACAATTCTAAGGCTTATCAAGTTTTCTTCAAGTTTATTAATCACCTACAATGGTGGTTATAAACTCTATAATTATCATGAAATGTTTTAACAAGATTTCACCTAGGGTTCATCCCTAGACACCATATCTCTTCTAATTACATTCATGCATGACACAATCAAGCTAAATTTCGATCTTTCATAATTAACCTAGAACTTGAGATGAATCAAAACTTCAAGATTTTACATACCTTATGATCCCTTCAACTAGGTGATCATTAATTTATGCTTGAAAATCGATTTGGACATGATTTAAGCCTTCAATTTGTGGCTTTTGTGAATGTTAGGGTTTTGGAGGATGGGGGTCGCCCTTCCCTGCTTCTGATCGAACCAGACACCAAATGGTGTGTTTGGTTTTTGTTTTAATTAATTCTAGTTTCACTTTTTACAAGATTAACCCCTCCTCTTTTGTATAACTTATAGTTTGGCTGTTTTTAACCTTATTATAAGTTATTTCTAGACTATTAGCTAACTAGGTTAAAATTCTTAGTTAGTAAATTCTTGTTTATTTAAGAATCCTAATATTCACCGGGTTACCTTTTACCACTAAAGGTAAATTACCCGTCTTTTAGTATAAACGTGGTTTGATTACCAAACCCGTTTTCGGGGTGTTACAAGTCTACCCCCCTTAAAGAGGTTTCGTCCTCGAAACATTTCTTACATAGTTCATGGAGTTTTAAACTCAATGCATTTGACCTGAGTAATCTTTTAAGCATTACTCATACTTTACCCAATTGCTAGTATTACCAGAAAAATATATGGAAATATATTTTTGGTTACAAAACATCTACGTACCTCATACGACATAATGCAACTTGAAATTACGTAATTTCGTTATTTTTACTAGTTTAGTTAATTTAGCGATATCTATCGCTTTTATATATTATTGAACTCTTTATGAATCCGTTACTTTGATCCGTTTAAAGGTCTTTAGTGAAATCTTCCACTTTTAGCAACAATTTATTTTGTTTTCAAATTCATTTATTCGGTTCAGTTATACCGAATCCACCGATTATAAGCAACCAAATTTATTTAAATGACCTTAACCGGTCCTACTAACTAGACTTATTAGTCCAGTTACTCTTTACCGCTCGCTTGGTTATAAAGTGATTCCACTTCACATTGTATTTCTTGACCGTGATCGTGTCACGTTATGTTTAATTTATATCAACATTTCTTTATCATACTTCTTCTTTTCGAATGTATTGTCTCGCACCTATCGATATTAAGACCCATACTCTTTGATATTAACCATTTTCTAATCTCCCTCGTAATATCCATATTTGTTAAAACATTGTTTCTTACTAAAACTAAATTTTAGTTTAACGTTTCCTTTTTCTCCTTGTCTTACATCTTTTACTCATTTCTAGGACTTTTACGTCTGAAAATTTATTCCTTCCCGTTGTCTTTTCGGTAATATTTTTGTCCGTTTAGATGTTTTAGTGAAATCCCTCACTTTTATACTACCTTTACCTTCCGTTATTATTTTACGCGGGGAGTTTAACCATTTTCCTCGCTTCACGTTATTGACCCGTAGGTTCTTTCACTTAGCCTCGTAGGCTTATTTCTTTAGATTTTTCACCTTTTTAAGGCGAGGCCTTTATGATCCCTTTGCTTCAATTCATGTCCCGTGGGTCATTTTGGCCCCGTAGACCTTTACACTAATTAATATCCCGTAGGTTATGATGATCCCATAGATCATCTTTTATTCTAGTCTTTATTCAAATGTGTATACGTTTATATACACATATGGCGTTAAGACACCCCTTTTTATGTTTATAATTATTCACCTTTACTTTTTGGATTTCATTTGACCTTGACCGTAGTCTAAGGCTACATTGTTTTCTTTCGAATCATCTTTCCGACTTCTCGACTTCCAACGTCAATTACACGTCGGTTTTCCATACACTTACCGTTACCCGGTTCTTACCTGTACTTCTTTACGTCCCATTACCCGGGTTCTTTTATTTCAATGTTTTTAACGCCTATAACTCCTTTACATAGGTTTATTAATATTTCGCACTTTTATTATCCGATTCGCACTTACTTACTTTAGCAAGTGTCATCCTTTATTAAATTTGTTTGACTTGTTCGTGTGGACATTCATCACTTATGAACGCCAAACTTCAGTCTTTGTTTGACCCGTTCAGCTTTGAAATAGCCGAACATAGTTTATTCAAAATTTCTATTTACATTATTTTGTCGTCTTTTAGTTATGACTCAAAACCCGAGTCTTTTAACTTTCCATCCGAGTTCCCGTTTCTCGGTTCACGCATGTGTTTAATTCTTACCCATCAACCGGGTGTTTAACCGAAATCGTTATCATTGCACCCTTTCCGGTATGCATTAAGACTCCATTTCGATTTACTTGGTCATCTTAACAAAATCCATCGCTTTTATTCGACCATGTCTTTTATTCTTTACGTGACCCCCATTGGCGGCCTTATTAATTATGAGTGACGATTATCATCGTTATCCTTACTTTACTACGACTAAAGTTAACAACCTTGATTATCTTTTTCGTGTGGGCAACACCTTTGTTTTTATGACCCAGCGGATCATCTATACTTTGGTTTTACTTGCCCATTTTGTTCACCATGGCCCTTTCATCCAAGATGACTTATTTTCGTGAATTTTCTTTTGATCATTCATTTTTATATCATCATTTACATTAATCCTTGTCCCTTCTCTCGGGCTCATTATCCTAATGTAATACGCTTCCGTCACTTGGCTGTGCGTTTACATTATTATCAACTATTTTGTTCATTTGTTTCATTTGGGTGCTTTTTAATTTTGTCCCATTCACCCCGCCCTTACTACATCGGATGTAAATGTGTCCGCTATAAGAAGTTCATGGTATCACATGCCACTACTTACTTGGCCAGAGTAAGCGATTAACACATGACACGCATGACCTTTTTATAGTTTTCACATCACGCCCTATGCAAGTAATGCCTCTATTTGTTTCTCTTGGAAACAATATCCCGAATACATTTTCTATTCGGTTTTCCAAGTTTCTAATTTACATATGCAACAATCATTCTCTACATGTTTGTTCCATATTGCTATTTGTGCGTTTACATTCAAAAGCGTGCACCTGGTAATGTTTGCCCCGACGGGCGTTCCTTGCCATTAACCTTGTTCGCGGTCGTTACACGATTTAGTCCTTGGTGAGCATGCTCCTCTTGTCATACTTCGGACCGTTCCTCTATCATATCCGTAATTTGTTCAACTCACGCTATCCTCATATGCGAGTGTCCTTCAACTAAAACATATACAACAGTTAGTAATTTTCAACATTAAAGGATGCCCGTATTATAATACAAGGCTTTTCTACTATACGCATCAACGCGTGTAATTTCGTTGACTATATCTATTCTATATCATTTTTATTGGTGTAACGTGTATTACACGATAACCATATGTGTTGTTCTCAACACTTTTAATCATATTAAACCTTTGATATACATGTACTTACCGGATTTGCGATCAAGCATCGAACCGAACACCAATCTTTATTAAGAGCATAAGGTTTAAGTCCAAGCATAGTTTTCCCACCATACTTGAATCTCTTAAACCAAGGCTCTGATACCAACCTGTAACACCCGTTCTTAAAAATTAAGGTTTAACGTATCATTTACGAAGAACAATCATGTAATTAAGATTACATATGCTTTGGAATTACGGGTTTATTAAAACCTTTTACAATTTAAAAGTATACAACATATCATGTGTACGTTCGTCGTTTAACATAACAACGATACATAGTGCGGAAGCTTGTTTCGTGATCGTGTTCGGTTCTTGCTCGTCGCTTGATCTTCATCCGGGCACTCTTGGCAATCACCTATAATCAATACCAACTTAAAAGTTAGTTTTGATAGTTAGATAATCAGTATAAACAAGTTACATGGGTCAAACAACAACAAAATTTTTTTTTTTTTCCGGAACAGGGGCTTCGCGTGACGCCAAGGGGCTTCGCGTGACGCCAAGCCCCTGTTTTCACAGCCTGATGCTTTAACAGTTGTTGTACGTTCCCAGCTTAACCCGATTTCACGGAAACGAGCATAACTCTCTCGTTTTTAATCCGTTTTACCAGATTCTTTTTCCTACGCGTCCGTAATTTAATTCTCCATCATATGGAGTTAAAATCCAACATCCAACTTAATAAATTTTTAGACTTCTAAGCCTTTGACTCGTTACCTTTTTACCGAATTTTAACCCGTTTATGCATTTTATCAAACAAACATATTTGTTTGATCCTTATATCACATACACTTCTTCAAATTAATGTTATCTTCCACTTTAGGTTCTAATCACAGGTTTATTACATAATTTAAACCCGTTTTTGCTCATATGCTTATTTTGACCCGTTAAGGATATTTTAAGCACTTTAAAGCTTAAAATCGCTTTCATTCCCTTCTAGCATTGTAGTTCTACATTTCTTATCTAGTAACCTCCCACTACAACTATATGTGTATTGGGTTTAATGTGGATATCTATATGTTCCGAGTTTTACCCCTCGGATTACCATTTTACGGCAAAGACTCATATAAAGCCCTTCGACCCAAGAATTTACATTTTTCACTATCTAACTTATCCTAAGCATTTATATAATCATAAAAATCATTTCCGAACCACCTTTAAGGGTCGTTCGTCCGAATTAGCTTACAAGGGCAATTTGGTCAATTTTCATCCTTCTTTAACTACAAGGGTCCTTTAAATACTTGATTGACCCAAAATCCGACTCTTTTAACTATAATCTTATTTATAAACCCATGTGCTTCTAAAACACCATGAACATAATTCAATTTATTCGGTTTACCTTAAAGATAACAGATTATCTACACTTTAACATTGTCTAACTCTTATAGAACTCCAAATTCTACATGATGAGTTGTGTTATTATACATACCTGGCTCGGATCAATATATTGACCCGTTTCAATACCTTGCCTTAATAGCCGCTAAGCAATAGCGATGTACTTATCCTTTTGCTATTTATTCCTATAACATGTAACTCGACAAACCATTAGACAATATTGTCAAAGGGTGATAATTTCACCTTTTGACCCGTTTATTTACCTAGTGATCTTCATCACTTCAAGTAAATGCCAATTTCATGTATTATGCTAATTTAAAGTCTACTAGCTAGAATACAGAATCAAGCATAACGTAACGGAATCGTAGTTACGTACCTTTAAAGCACACCTTTCAAGCGTGTATCACCTCCGGCTTGTCCGCTTGACGTTCCGGATTCGTTGCCTAAAGAGTTCAATTCACAATAAGTTTAGAACTCTTTCACAAGCTTTAACGCATAATTTGCTACAATAACCAAATCTGCGTTTTTACCCAACTTTTAACATTTTAACCCTCACTTAGGCGTTCCATCAAACACCTAGCGGGTCAGATTTTTATATAAACAAAACCAAGTTCATGACTTGTAATTATCATCTAAACTAACTTTACTTAGTCAATCCTACATATATCTTAACATTAATATTTCTGAAATTTATTCTAAATTTCAGATTTGTGTTAGAACAAGATCACAATTCTAAGGCGTATCAAGTTTTCTTCAAGTTTATTAATCACCTACAATGGTGGTTATAAACTCTATAATTATCATGAAATCTTTTAACAAGATTTCACCTAGGGTTCATCCCTAGACACCATATCTCTTCTAATTACATTCATGCATGACACAATCAAGCTAAATTTCGATCTTTCATAATTAACCTAGAACTTGAGATGAATCAAAACTTCAAGATTTTACATACCTTATGATCCCTTCAACTAGGTGATCATTAATTTATGCTTGAAAATCGATTTGGACATGATTTAAGCCTTCAATTTGTGGCTTTTGTGAATGTTAGGGTTCTGGAGGATGGGGGTCGCCCTTCCCTGCTTCTGATCGAACCAGACACCAAATGGTGTGTTTGGTTTTTGTTTTAATTAATTCTAGTTTCACTTTTTACAAGATTAACCCCTCCTCTTTTGTATAACTTATAGTTTGGCTGTTTTTAACCTTATTATAAGTTATTTCTAGACTATTAGCTAACTAGGTTAAAATTCCTAGTTAGTAGATTCTTGTTTATTTAAGAATCCTAATATTCACCGGGTTACCTTTTACCACGCAAGGTAAATTACCCGTCTTTTAGTATAAACGTGGTTTCATTACCAAACCCGTTTTTGGGGTGTTACAGCAACCGGAGCATATACTTCATCATAATCCAGACCCTCTATTTGTCTAAAACCCTGGACCACCAATCGTGCTTTATTTCGAACAATAACCCCTGCAGAGTCTTGCTTGTTTCTGAACACCCATCTAGTTCCAAGTTTGTGCTTTCCCTTTGGCAACTCGACAAGTTTCCATACTCCAAGCTTCTCAAACTGGTTCAGCTCTTCATGCATAGCATCTACCCAGCCTGGTTCCTGCAAAGCTATATCAACAGTTTTAGGTTCTATTTGTGAGATGTAGCAAGTGTATAAACATGTATTGATGATCCCTGATTGGCTCCTGGTTAAAACTCCTGCATCTACAGGACCAATCACATTCTCTATACGGTGATTTCGTTGGACACTTGTAGGAATTGCCATGTCAGGTACGGTCTCGTCTTCAGTAGAAGCTTTTTGATTATCATCAATGGTGTCGCTAGTCTCCCCCTCATTAGATGCTACAGTATGGTGAACTAAAGGAGTTGTAACTATGCAGTCTTCAGGAATGGATTCAGGAAATAGTGCAGATCCTGAACCACTAGAAGTAGCACCTTCAGGGGATTGATGGGACGTTTGTTGAGGCGTAGGGTGCTGAGGGAAAACCATTCCCGGTGGGTCAATGGTATGATTTCTTGAACTTCCTACAGCCTATTCATCTTCTTCAGTATCACCAAAGGACAGTGGTTGTTTGGGAGTAGACACACCTGCATCTGTAGGGACACTTGACAAAATGTTAAATGATTTAAATAATTCAGCATAATCATACAACCAATCTGGTCCAACTCTAGCGTCCGTAGCATTTTCCTCGAGACATTCAATGTTGCACGACTCAACGACCTTTTTAGTTACTTTGTTGTATACTCTATAGGCTGAACCTTTAGCGTATCCAACAAAGAAACACTCGTCCCCTTTGACTTCAAACTTTCCATTAGCGTCCATAAGTAATAATACACATGGACAACCAAAAATGCGAAAGTGTGAAACTGAAGGTTTACGTCCTTCCAGAATCTCATAAGGAGTTTTCATATGTCGTTTGTTTACTAAAGCATGATTCTGGATGTAACAAGCCGTGCTAACAGCTTCAGCCCAGAAGAAACTAGGAAGCTTCGAATCGGCCAACATGGTACGCGTAGCCTCTATAAGAGTACGATTTCGTCTTTCAGCCACTCCATTTTGTTGTGGAGTTCGTGGTACACTGTACTGTTGGTCAATTCCCTTTTCAGCGCAGAATGTATCCATGGTGACATTTTTGAATCCCGTCCCATTGTCTGATCGAATAGCCTTCACTTTCGTACTGGCTTGATTTTCCACCAGAGTATTGAATTGTTTGATCAAACCCGCAGCCTCATTCTTGTGACTTAGAAAGTACACCCAGGTGTAGCGTGAGTAATCATCGACTATCACGAGACAATAAGCCTTCTTGCCAATACTTAACACATTCACCGGACCAAAGAGACCCATGTGAAGTAATTCAAGCACAGCTTTGGTTGAGGGTGTAGGCTTGGATTTATGAGGCTTTCGATGTGCTTTTCCCTTTGCACAAGCAACACACTTTTCTACCAACATAAAGTCTTTGATTGGTAGATCACGAACCAGTTGACCTTTGGCAAGTCGATTCAAGTTCTTCATATTCACATGCCCAAGGCGACGATGCCACAATAAACCATCCTGTTCTGAAATCTTCGAAAACAGACAAGTAACTTCTTCACACGGCTTCTTGTTCATATCAATGACATAAGCATTTCCCCGTCTCTCGGCTGTCATCAAAAACCAGTCTTCAGGAATCACAATCCCTGGCTTCAATACGTAGCAGCCTTTCTTTGTAAAATGGACTGAATTTCCCCGATCACAAATCTGTGAAATGCTCAATAGATTATGTTTCAGTTCTGGGACATAATTCACATTTTCGAAGCTTAAAACGCCATTTTTCACTGTTCCTTTCAACGTGATTCTTCCTGATTCTCCTCCCACAAAAGAGACATATCCACCGTCAAATTCTTTTACATTGACCAGTTGAGACAAGTCTCCTGTCATATGCCTGGAACAGCCACTATCCATGTACCAGAGGCGCACGGTAGTCCTCCACAGCTGTTCCTGCACGATTAGCGGGATCAGTTAGATTTAGGAACCCAGCCCATAGTGGATCTGGGTTTTCCTTGTGCATCAATGTAAGTCACTCTCTGCCACACTAAATTGTCTTTATTTAAAAGTTTCGAAGGATTTTTAATGGCAGTATTTTGATGAGATGTTTGAGACGAATTGGATTGCGTAGCCTTAGCTTTAGGTTTCCAATGCTTATTTGACCATTGAGAATTGTAGTTACCAAACGTTTTATATTGATTTCTTCGAAAATCATTTTGTTGATTTTGATTTTTACGTTTGGCTGCATTCCAATCTTGATCAGAAGGCTTAGCCTTACGATAGTTATTCTTCATTGTCTTAGCCTTTTCAGACGTCACTGACTCTGAACAACGATATCGGTTTGGCTTAACTTTCTGATTTTGTGTATACTTATTTTTACACTACACACTTGGGAGGTGAACACAGTTTCTGGTGATGTGTCCAGCAACTCCACAATTGAAACATGTTTGTCGTTTCAATGTGTGGAAGTTTTGATGCTTCATAGCAGATGTGGATCTGTTGGGTTTAGAAGATTGAGCTTGCTTGACTTTTCTTGCTTGTTTAGCTTGTGCCTTTTCTGAGCATTTAGGTACCTGCTGATCAGAACTAGCACTAGTACAAGTATGAGATTTAGATGGAGTAGATTTATCTTTGTTTATAATTTTATCAGAATCATTTTGAAAGGATGTTTCAGATTTCGTTTTAATTTTCTCTTCAGAAACATTTTCTTGTAATTTTTCATTTATAATGACCACCTCTTCTTTTAGACAATCAGATTCAGTTTTAATCTCGAAAGATGTTGAAATTTCATCAACACAGATTTCATATGAGTTTGATAATGGTTCCTTTTCAACCTCGGTTTCCAATGGGGTCCCACTAGGTTCAACATTAGGGACGTCCACTGAGACCGATTTAGAAGAAGAATCAGAACACTGTTGATTTTCTTGAGAAGAAGTTTCAGTGGTTTCACTGAATGTATCCTGAGGGACCTCACCTGTCACACTGTCATCAGTTGAAGAGTTAGAAACATTAGAATCACAATTTTCAGCTACTGAAAAACATCCATCATCACACACATTATTCAAAGATTCATCACAAGCATTCACAGTTTTGCCCAAAATATCAGGCCCAAAAGAAGACGAAACATAACTATGAAACGAGTTCAAAAATGATTAACCAAACACACAACCAGAATCAGTTTTATCAAAAGTAGATTTAGAAAAATCAGAATTGAAAAGTTGTTCATTCCCAAACATATCTCCACACCTCACTTCAGGTACTTCATCTGCACATGATGAAGAAATGTTAGGATCAAATGTACCCTTGGACACAAAACAAACTGGTTGAACCACCTGTTTTTCAACAGGTCTGCCATTAAATGATGACTTATTGTTTTTGGAACCATAAGTCATTTTACTTTCATTCATCATCTCCTCCTCAGTCATAGGTAAGTAAGTATAATTGTCATTATAAGGAGGATGAGCCTGATTAAAACCCAATCCCAGCCCTTTCTTTTTCTTGTATGCGAGCTGTTGATCACACAAGTTTTTGACTAGTTTGCTGGAAGAATCAAATTTTTTAATATTGAGTTCATTTATTTGATATCTATCTCTGATATCTTCCAGTTCTTTAGTCAAAATGCATACCTTCTCTTGAGCTTCCAAAAAATGGGCTGTTTTTACACTTACATCATCCTTAAGTTTGATGATGTCTTTTCGCTGAGCTTCAATTTTTTCTTTAAAAAGTTTTTCATTATTAGCTAAAGTGAAATTTTTCCTTTTAATGTCATTATAATCTTCGATTAGCTCAGCATTGTGTATTCTATAGGCTTCAACTCATTCTCTACATTCAGGAGTACAGAAAACAGAAAGTACCTCTTCTTTGGTGAGACCTTTGACTGGAGCTGAAAGAATCTGGGTCATGAAAGCAAGGTTTTCAGCTGAAGTCTCCTCCTCAGGTGCTGGAGTCTCATCCTCAGATACAGAAACTTGATCATTTGAGGTCATGAAAGTAATGTTGTTTGAATCAGCTTGATTTTCTGGAGCTGAGATGTTCAGTCGCTCAATTTCCGAATTCCAATCAAAGTTGATCCCAGGCTGAACTACCAAGGCTTAAGCTAATCCCAGGGGTTGAGGACTTCCACCAGCAGCAGCATCAGCAGATATACTCGATGTGGTCACAAGAGCTCTCTCTCGATTAGGTGAAACAGGTTGGGCTGGAGTTTGTTCTCTATTGACCTTAGGCTTGGTACAGTTTCTTGCCAAATGTCCTGGTTCATGACAATTGTAGCAACGTAACTCAAATGGCATTTTTGTGGGTCCAGAAAAGGTAAGACCTTGCCATTTGTTTCTCCCGGTTTTTCTCACAAAATTTTTGGCTCTAAATGCTGCCATAGCCATCTGCCAGGTTATATCCATTTCTTCTACATCTTCAGGATGAATTTGATCTAAGTCATCCATAGAGAACTTTGGAGGATCAAATTTACCTGCAGCAAAAGCATTCAAGCAATTTATGACAGAAGCAGCTATATCAAGATTTTCTTTGGACTGTTGCGAGAAGAAAGCAATCATCTCGTTTTTCGCTGTGGGAGTTGACGATGCAGCAGCAATAGCATTAGCAGTAGGTGGTGCAGCAGCAGCAGGTGCTGAAGTTCTAGAGTAGTAAGCATTTGATGAGGTAGGAGCAGCTTTAGCAGAAGCAGAGTTGCTGAACATTTGAAAACCAGTGTGAGACACAAGAGCAGTGTTATTGCTTGATGCAGAGGGTGTTGCAGTGAATCCAGCGGCCAACATGCTATTCTTGTAATTTGTTTCTCTCTGTTTATCGTCTAGCTCGCATGCTTTAATGTGAGAAATCATTTCAGATAAACTACACCTTGCTAGATCCTTGGTTTTCTTGATCATTGCGACGTGATGATCCCAACTTTTAGGTAGAGCATTCAGAAGCTGTCTATTAGTTGAAGCATTTGTCGTGTGCATTTCCTCCATCTGCATTTGAGTAACCAACTTGACGAATCTCTGAATTTGATTATCAACAGTCTCTCCATATATATGGTTAAAATTGTTGAAATTTTGGCTCAGCAGATTTCTACGACTCTCTTTCATATCTTCATTACCTTCATAGACATCTATTAATGATTCCCACAATTCCTTTGCAGATTTGCAAGTGCGAAAACCAATAGCAATGTCTGGTCCCAAAGCCATGGTCAGGTAAGAAAATGCCATATCATCTTCCTCAACAATTTTAAAGTCTTCTTCAGTATACTGATCATGAGGCTTTTTCACTTTCACACCAGCTTCAGTAGCACTCTCCATCATGATTTCTCTTGGGCCTCTCAAAATACTTCGCCAAATTTTTGCATCTTTAACCTTAACATGTTTTTCAAAACGCCACTTCCATTCAGGGAAGTCATTTCCATCAAACAGCCTGGGAACACGAGTGGTGGTTCCAATGATGGAATCCAGTTCTTGATGCTTAGTCATAGCTGCCAGGTCAACACTTTGGTTACTTGAAGTCATGGTTACTCGATTACTTAATTAATTTACTGATTAATTAATTATTTAAGTCCAAGAGTCCAAGAGTCCAAAGTTCAAAATCTGAAAGACGTTGTAAATGTCGTTGCGAGTCGAGACGATGAATCGAGACTGAGTTTGCAAGTGTATTTAATCCTGAGTCGAGACAGGTGTTGCGAGTAAACTGAATCCTGAGTCAAGACCGATGTTGCGAGTCGAGATCAGGAACAATCAAAACTTGAATCCGGTCGAGACAAATGGTTTCGAGTTAAAGATGACAACTCGAGACCACTGCAGTTGCGAGTCGAGACAAGCTCGAGACGGAAGAATTTAGCACTCGAGACTGATGATCTTGAGTCGAGACTAAGTTGATTGCGAATCGAGACCCTTTGACAACGAATCACAAACCAAAATCAGCAACTTTAATCAAGATTTGCGAAGAACAGTTTGAATCCGAACACACTAATAAAACTGAAATTCTGTAAAACACACTAGCAAACAGGATTAGTAACAAGTAATGCCTTCTTGAATCCAAGTGATATCAAAACCGAACCAAGAATTGGTTTCTTGGCTCTGATACCAATTGTAAAACCCGAGAGGATCTCTCAATGATATCAACAATAACTTGTGTAAGTGCGGAAACCAAACACAAGCGGATTCAAGAAAACTATAAAGTAATAGAAACAAGAATAATCAAATCAAAATACTAATCTTGCATTCACCTTTGTCACGATGACTGATACAAGACAAGCACTAGGATCTCGAGCGGCCTATGATCTTCAACAAACTGATCAACCCTCTAAACACAATGAGGGTTTGCTTAAATACTAACTAAGATGGATCGAGACCATCCCTAAGCCCACTCGAGATCACCTAAAACCCATTACATACATGTGACCCAAAATAACTAGTTAAACATTACAAGACCAACCCAAAACTTTTGTATTCCTCTATGCATAAACCTCAAGGTTCCAACAGGCGAAATCATCGGGGCGTGGCACTGAGCGAAAAAGATTGTCCAAGAGAATCCATAACAACTATTAATGATAATATATTTAATGTTAATGTCCCATACCACTAACATATAAAGTAAAAACAGTCATTACAGATAGCGTGTCTCATAAACAAATAAATTGTTCCGACAACTCAGATTTCTTATTCGGTGAGTTTCTAGACTTCCTACTTGATTCGTCAAGCATAGCATCCTATCAACCTGTCACATACATTAAAATGAAGTCAATACATAAAATGTAAAGGTGAGTTCACAAGTTTGAGTAGCATATAGTATAACAAAAAACGTTTATGCATAACCAGCATGTATCACGTAACAGGCGAAACATGTAACTATCTAACTATGTTCACACTTAACCACAAGACTGCGTTATAGAGTATGCGTGACACATGTTCAGCGGACACGTGAAGTAAAGTGATGAGATATCTAGCAACCCTTGTCCATGATAGGTGCTGAGTCCAAACTATAGTACTATCGTTGCTAGAGGCGGTAGAGTGTAACACTGTCTAAGCATAGTAAAAGCATTCAAAGTACACGTATAACATGCGGGAGCGGTTAGCGTTATAAAGTGTTTGCATTGTGTGTCGTTGTGTTTTGATATAGAACGTATGTAACACCCAAAAGTGCGTTAAAAGAAAATGGGTTCGAGTATACTCACAGTTCGTGTTTAAACAAGTAAACACAACTTGATTGGATTGAAGGGAGCGCGTTGGATTTAGCCTGAGCATAGAACAGTAGCGTAAGCGTTGAACAGTGTGTAAACAGCGTGTCGGATGAGATAAGTGTCGAATGGTGAGTCAAACGGATGAATATCAATTTGAACGGATGGTCATCCGAGCGGATGACCATTCGAACGGGTGGCCATTCGAATGAGTTGTGGGAGTTTGTAAATCCTTTTGAAAACTTTTGAAGTTTTTGTTGTAGCATTTAATCCATGTAAAGTATAGGTGCCAAGTCATCCGGTCGGATGGTCATCCGGACGGATGGCCATTCGATCGGGAAACTGGTAGTTTTAAAGTTTTAGTTAAATTGTTTTGAACAAGGAGTATTATGAGGGTCAGGTCACCTGGTCGAATGGTCATTCGATAGGATGCTCATCCGATCGGATGACCACTCGAGTGGGCGGTCTGTTTGTTTTGAAACTTTTGTAAAATTTTCTAAGTTAAAAAGTTTGAAGTTTAACGGAGACAGCGTGACGACGTGTCAAACAACGGAAACACACCAAAGATCTAGCTCATTCGATCGGATGGGAATCACCCCATTCGATCAGATTCACTATTCTTTTTGGAGTTTCATGTTCAACCCGTTAATCGGTCATATCTCCGGTGGAAATCAGTTTTCAAGCCGGCTCTCAACTAGGAATGAGTAGAGAGTCTTAATGAGTTCAGATTCCATCGGTTTTGAGTAGAAAAGTGAAGAATAGTTGAAGAAAAGTTGAAATCAGTAAAAAAATGTTTAGATCTTGTTGAGATTCGTGTTTAAATGTATAGAAATCCTTTAGATCTGAACTAATCTTGATGAGATGATGTCACACAACAGTTTGCATAAGAAACCGAGTGAGAACCACCTTCAAAGAGTCCAAATCAGGTGATTTCAGGATGAAAACGTGTGATTTTGATGGAGGAGATGATGTAGAAGTGTGTAGTGATGATGATTGTACAAGATTTGAGGAGAAACACTTACGAAATAGCCTTGAATCTATGGAAATAGTGCTTGAAAGTGACTTGAGTGCGTGCTGGTCGGATGGAGCTGTCAAATCAGTGACAGGGACGTGTACGGCGGGTATTTATAGGGTGAGAAAGAGTTAAGGCGGTGGAGCGAAGTGTCGAATGGGTGTCTGGTCGGATGGCCATCCGATCGGATGGTCATCCGAACGTATGTCTATTCGGACAGCCGTGTTGTGCGAGGTAGTTTTCCAACTTTCGTTTCGTGCTTTAAGCGTTGCGTTGTGTTTAAGCAAGTTGCGAGTGAGCGTTGAGCGTATAAGCGTTGTGTTGAGATAACCACATAACATCAAACAAGTAATCACACATAACAAATAAATGCATAAAAGTAAATCCGCGTTTCGAGTTTGCGTTGAGTTTGCGTTGCGATAGCATTTAGTCTAAACAAGTGATAAATTGCGTGTAAATTGTAACACCTCGAAAATTTATGTCCAATAATATATCAACACGTGTCATGAGCTTAAAAAGTGTAAAGGATTACTTTGGAGGGACTAAAGTTGACAAACAAAGAAAGTATGTGAATAAAAGGGTTCAAAGTGTCAACAATGGATAAATATACCTTACAATAACCCTACACGATGTTTATACCCTTAAACGAATGAATTACGGATCATACGAAGCTAATTGTGGAAGAAAGTGAGAGATTACAAACTACAGTGGTTAAACGTGTCAACATGTTTAAAGCATACCTCTGAGTGACCTTTTAGCAAACCCGAAGCTTTGTAATGATTAATTATGCTCACGAGAATAAGTGATAAAAATTTCACAAGGTTTCGATAAAGTATGAGAAAGTTATGATAACATTCGTATACGAGGGGTTAAAAGCGTCAACGTTGAATTTCATGACTTTTCGGGTGATCATAAAGTTAACCAAGGACTTAAAAATGTTTGGTTATGTCATGGAGCCCTTAAAAGTCAAGTTAGAGGGTTGAAAATGCAAGAAATAAAGGTAAAACCACGTTTAAAAAGGATCAGGGGCTGAAATGCAATTAATGAAACTTGTGTAACCTGACCCCGGCACTCATACCGGCCGCGTAAGGTCCTTAAGGACCCTTACGCGGGCCGCGTGACCCCTTGCAGCATCAGAATCGTGGACAGATGCCTGTAAAGGCTGTGTAACCGACTTTAAATGCTTGTTTTACATACCAGGGGCTGCTCCAATGTTATTTCATGCATAGGGGGCACCTGTAAGCATCTCATAACACTTGTAGACTTGCATGGCATGATCATATGTGATTAAAACTCATATATATAGAAGCTCACTTGTAACCATTTGGGCACTTGCATTTCAAAACTCTCACAACTCAACTTCTGGAGATTCCTGGAGCTCAAGCACACTTCCTAGGGATTCTTAGTCGTGCATAGGACCTCAGTAAGTGTTCTTAACCTTTCTTAATTCAGTTTTACTTAGTTAATTAGCCTAAAGTCAAACCGTCGTAATTAGAGTTTGACTTCGTGATTATTCACAATTTGTCCAGTCAAATCTCAAATTGAAAGTACCTATGAGTTGGTAATTATGTGGGTAATAAACCCTTAAAAGGGCACCCTCTGATTCCCACTCTAACTAGGTCAATTGTCGGGTCAAAGTTAATTACAAAAAGTCAACAGAAAGCTTATTTTCAAATAAACGCATAATTAACAATGTAGATGCCATGCAACCTGTTTTATCACTAATATAACTTGGTAATTAATGTAAGAACATGTCTAAACGTGTTCAACCCGACAATTTTCAGTTAAAGCTCGGTTCGGAACCAAAAATCGCAAAAGTAGACTTTTGCTTTGACTTTCAGTTCTGACCCATTAGAGCATAGTTTAGAAATGCCTTAGAGCTTTATTAGGACCAGGTTTCATGTTAGTATAACCCTCTGTGATTATACAACTTGGTTCATTAGTTATCCGATTCATATGCATGTTTCCGTTAAGTGCTTAAATGTTGACTATTATGCTCTTTTGACTTTAAAATGTGATTTTTGAATATGTAAAAGAATAGAAACCTTAGTTACTGATTTATAAACTTGTTCATAAAATTTGACATCAGTTTAAGGTCTAGATTAGGAGTTATGCTCATTAGCGTAAATGAAAAGCTTTTTATTACTTAAACGACATAATTAGCATAAAGCCAATCTAAGCCCAATTTTTAATACCAAACTTTCTACCTAATGATATAAAATAATATTTTGGGATTTTTGAAGATTTTTATTTATTTTTAGGCTGAGCATAACATAGGGTTCGAGCTTTAATTCGGTAATTGTCGGTTTTGCCCTTTTGGCCTATAAAATGAGTTTTACAAATCATTTTGATACCAAACCTTTTCTACTGATTTTATATGATAAATAAAATACTTTGAGCCTTCTGGAATAATAAAAATATCAGCTTTTCTTATAAAACCCAGAAATCGCTTAAAACCGTCTTTTTACGCGTTTGTAACGCATAGTATGTATTAAAACTATTTTAAATATATAAGACTTGATACCTACTGATATTTTTAGTAAATTTTTATACTTTAACAGTAAGCAAAAGTTTTAAACTCAGAATTTCCAGATTTGACCTTTAAACCTTACGTGAAATTACCAAAATGCCCCTTCAGTGCATAGTTTGGTTATAAATGGTAAATTTCACATATATGTAATACCCTACTGATATAACTTATTAATTTAAGTATTTTTACTGATTATATCAGACATGAAACTCAGATTTATATTAAATCTCTTTTATAACCTTTTAATGACCAAAATACCCCTATGGGGCATAATTTGAGTTAAAATTCGTTTTGGGCATAATAGAAGATATCTTACTGATGTCACAACATATTTAAGGCATATTAACTTAGGAAACCTGTATATGATTCTTTTGGTTACCCGTTATGCATTTTTCGCATTCGGTTCGGTTTATGTAACTAGTTTGCATCAATTGACCGAAGCGGGTCAAACCTTATCATTTTTGTCTCAAAATCTAGAATGTGTTTAGTTTACCCATATTACACAAGTGTCCAAACTTGTCGGGTCTAAATCACATTCTATTCCGGTCTTCGCTTAATCATGCGTTTGAACCGTATCTTCCTTTAAAAGCTAACCGGTCTAAGTTTAGGCTTAATTAAAGACCCGTTAGGAATCTAATAGGTTATTAAAAACCTTCGTTCCAGATTAGGAGACCCGGTAAAAGCTACTTGCACTTGCTGTTGTGAATTATATTTGCTCAGGTAAATACTTTTAACTTATTTTCCCTTATACGGGCTTGGGGTACGGTATATAAAATACCGCTTGGTCGGGCATTGAATTTTTAATCATATGAAGGTTACTTTATTGAAATGACCCGTTTAAATTGTTTTGTTTGCTTAAAGCCTTTGGGGGGTTAATGACCATGTCCCGGATATCCTTGGCATCATTCATTGAATGGCCACGACCTTAGCACGGGGTGTAGGCATACACCCGCCAGTGCATATATATATATATATACAAAAAGGTATAACCGCCGGGTTCGAAAATAACTCGCCGCGGGACTATATCATGTGGTGTGTCTATTAATCTTTAACCCGGTATTCAACCCGGGCTACTGAACGTATAACGAACATGTAATTCTTTTACAAGTTTATATATAAATAATTATCCCAAGTTATAAAATGTTTTGTGCCTTGTGCATTCAAATCAATTTTTCTAAACCTTTTCAAAATGAGTCAGTTAATTGTATTTACCAGTGTAAACTGACGTATTTTCCCAAAAAGGCTAAGTGCAGGTACTAATCGAAATAGGCTGGCCTCTCCTTAGCATCAATAAGAGTCTTGCAAGCTTGGATGCATTTTAAATCTGATGAACTATGTTTCTTTTTATTTGATCCGCCTGTGGATCCTTTACAGTCCGTTTGTAATACTTTGATATTACTTTATATTCGGTTTGTAATGTGATTCATCTTTTGCTTCCGCTGTGCATTTAAAATTGTGTTGTTTGACTATGATGATATCAACTACGTCACGATACTCCCCACCGGGCCCACCGGTAATACGTGGAAATATCGGGGTGTGACAGGTTGGTATCAAAGCCAACACTGAGTGAATTAAACACTAGCCTTTTGTGTTTAATCTCAGTTACACAGTTGCACATTCCTCAATTTTCGAGTCTAGACAAAGAACTTAGGACAAATCCTGATTTGTTTTATTTTTGTCCTTTATATATTTCCTTGTTGTTATTTTTGTTTATGTTGACAGGTTCAATCATGCCACCAAGGTTCATGAGGGGAAGAGGAAAGGCACCAATCACAGGCCACGACCATGAGGCCGGGCCATCACACAGATGAACCCCACCAATCTCAATGAGTACGAGTCCTCAGGAGCATTGGAGGACGTATATAGAGCCAGCGAGGCGATCCGTCTCGCTAAGTTCGTCACCATCCTATCACCATTCCTTCGGGCCTCAATCTGAAAATGAGCCCCACAACCCGCAGCCTTCTTTCATCCCTCTCCAGAGATCCAGCCCTCACTATTCATTCGATGACCCGACACCTGTCTTCCAAAGCCGGTTCAACCCGGCAAACTACATTGAAGAACCAGTGGGTTTTAACCCATTGGGACCTGAAGACCACTTCTCGGGCGACCATGCGATGGACATGGACGAAGACACGGATCCCGCCGAGCCTCCAACCGGAACCCCTAACCACCCCATCGAGGTCTCTAATGGGTCATCATTCCATGGATCACCGTACCGTGGTCCAGACAGTTACGAGGCGAGATTCGCCCAATATGATTGGGTGTTTACCCCTTCGTACCACTCCTCGCCTCACTAGCAGCAGCAGCAGGATCCCTCCGAGGATTCTCGTTTTGTCGCGGTCACTCCACCGCCACCACCACCAGTTCAGCAGCAGCCTCCGGAGCCACCGAGGCGAAGAAGATCGAACGCACGAATGTCTGTGCGAGGAGGAGTGCGTATCAGCACCCCTCAACCTTCAAGTGGCAGCCACTACCCGCCACTCCATGAAGACCCACAGATGGGTGGGCCTTCAAACCCCGTCTCGAAAGTAGACTCTGCACCTGTCGCGCCACCACCGTTGGGTTTTGGCAACCCAATTCCTACATACACCGGTTTAGCGGCGTACAACCCATTTGAGCAGCCGGCCCACACCAACTACAATTACGCCGAGGCTGACCCATACCTGGTAGCGGCAAACTACAACGCTTATCATCCCGAGGGGCCCTTTGGGGTCCCATATCAGACTGGGTATCCACCCTATGGGTACCAATACCCGCCACCTCCTCAACCTCCGCAGTATCAGCAGCCGCCGCAGCCGCAATTGATACCACCAGAGCGACAACAGGAGGTTCTCGAAAGGTCGAGCCAGGTTGAGCGGGAGTTCCAAGAAGAGCGTAGGAACAACCATGTATTTTTCAAGGGTTTGGCAAGATTAATCAAGGGGTAGAGCAAAAAGGATCATTAAATCCTTTATGTGTTTATTTGTACTTCTTTAATGTTTAATCAAGTCCCTGCGTGGACATCTTTTCTGTATTCAGTCCCTGCGAGGACTTGTCTTTTTATTCAGCCCCTGCGTGGGCATGTCTTTCTGTTTAACCCCGGCGTGGGTATGTTAGGTTTGTTTAGCCCCTGCGTGGGCATGTTATTTCTGTTAGAAGTCCCGTTTAGAGCAAACTTGTACTTTTTAATTTGGTAGTGGAATGATTAGATTTAAATTTTCATTTTTAATTATATGCCTAAACAATAAATATGAAATAAATGAAAAATAACATTCCTTTTATAAGATCTACCATTATAATAAAATGATAAAATCTAAAAAGGACAAAACCTAGCCACGTGTCATTTTAAGACAGGGCCAAGATGGTAGTCCCTCAAATTAGATTCAAATCCTTATTAACATATCAATTTAGGATTTTCTGCGTTAAATGTTAAAAAGAATCTTAAAGGTAAAACCTAGCCACATGTCATTCCAGATATGGCCAAGATGGTAAAACCTATTTAAAAGATTCAAATCCTTGTTAACATCTGTAAACATGTTAACACTCCTGGCAAAATGTGATTCGATAAAAATCGCATAAGTCATCTTTATATTGGATTCTTCCAATTTCTTTTATTATATTAAACATTCAATAGGGATGTAATGCCTACGGGCTATATTCATTGTCATATAAGACAAAAGACAGTTGTGGTCTCCGACCCCCTGTTAAGAAGAGGTAATGAACTATGATTAAAACCTCAATACCCTGACCCTATAAGATCATGATTTAAAAATTTAAAACTGTCCATATGACTAGGCCTTTTTACCATTGATATATTTTAATTATAACTAAGGATTATTATAATGAAAATCCTGAATATATATATGCTTAACAAATTAATCAAAATGGTTTCTTAATACCATGATTAATAAATCATCTAGAATGATAAAACTGTTTTAGACCTCTGAATAAATTGAAAAATCATTATTTTATGTAGCAATCAAGCTACATGCCTGGGTCAGACGAGGTCAACAGTCACCCCAGAGATAATCATGACACCTCCAGAGTCAACGTAGCAGGAACAAAATTACAGGCATTGATAGATAATGCCGTTACGCGAGCTCTGGACAGGCAGTTAAATGAATCCAGTGGTACCCATGTAAGGACTCAGTCTGTACCACACTCTAAGCCACCCTTAAGAACTCATACTGCTCACAATAGTAATTCCCATCACTCATCAAACAAGAGGAGTGTTCCATCTAAAAGAATTGTGCTAAACCAGGAACCTCGTAATAAGGGTTGCTCCTTTAAGTATTTCGTTTCATGCAAACCCAGGGATTTCACTGGGGAAAAAGGAGCTATTGACTGCATGACATGGTTGGATGAGATGGACACCGTGGTTGATATCAGTGGTTGCACTGATAAGGATGTAGTAAAGTTTGTATCTCAGTCATTCAAAGGTGAAGCACTAGCTTGGTGGAGGTCTTTGATCCAAGCTACAGGGAATATCTCATTGTACAATCTGTCTTGGGAGCAGTTTGTGACATTGATTAAGGAGAATTACTGCCCTCAGCATGAGGTTGAAAAGATTAAAGCTAATTTCTTGTCGTTGGTTATGAAAAACCTAGATTGTCAAGCCTACCTTACGAGCTTCAACACTATGTCAAGACTGGTTCCGTATCTGGTGACTCCGGAACCCAAGAGGATAGCTCGTTTCATTGGGGGTTTGGCCCCAGAAATCAAGGCCAGTGTGAAGGCTTCCAGACCAGCTACTTTTAGGTCTGCAGCTGATATATCATTGTCTCTTACTTTGGACGCGGTCAGGCAAAGATCGCTCAGAAACACCGATGCTGAGAAGAGAAAGCGTGAGGATGACAACTCACGATGGTCAGACAAGAAGCATAAGGGAAACAATGACCACAAAAAGAGTTCTGGAACTAAAAAGGATGGTCAATAGTCAGGTGATAAGCCCAAGTGTAAGATCTGTAAGAAGCACCATTTCGGGAGGTGCAGATATGAATCAAAATCCCAGTCACAGCCGAGAGCATGTGGGATATGTAAATCTTCTGAGCACAAGACATTGGACTGTAAGAAAATCAAGGATGCGACGTGCTATAACTGCAATGAAAAAGGGCATATCAAGTCCAACTGCCCAAAGTTTGCTAAAAAGGCTGAGGATGGGAAAAAGACCAATGCTAGGGTCTTCCAGATGAACGCGCAGGAGGCAATCCAAAACGACAATGTGATAACAGGTACCTTACTTGTTAATGATGTTTATGCAAGGGTGTTATTTGATTCTGGAGCAGATAAGTCATTTGTTGATGATAAGTTTTGTAAATTGTTAAATCTACCTGTTAGAACCCTAAGCATAAAATATGAGGTTGAATTAGCCGATGGCACCATAGAAACCGCATCAACCGTGTTAGATGGATGTTTCATATCCATTAGGAACCACTCTTTTCCATTGTCCTTACTTCCTTTGAAATTAGTCAGTTTC
Source organism: Helianthus tuberosus (assembly GCA_030545235.1). Lineage (NCBI taxonomy): Eukaryota > Viridiplantae > Streptophyta > Magnoliopsida > Asterales > Asteraceae > Helianthus > Helianthus tuberosus. The sequence continues at coordinate 29,766,829 of CM060424.1, read as the reverse complement.
GACATAGTAATAGGCATGGTGTATGAAGAAAGGATGTGTCGTCTACATGGCTCAAGTGACTATTGATGAGCCAAAGCCTAAGATTGAAGACATCCCCGTCATTTCTGAATATCCCGAAGTATTCCCTGAAGAACTACCTGGTTTGCCACCAGATAGGCAAGTAGAATTCAGAATTGACATTATTCCAGGAGCAGCACCTGTTGCAAGGGCACCTTACAGGTTGGCACCAACAGAAATGAAAGAGTTGAGGACTCAACTAGATGATTTATTGGCAAAAGGTTTCATTCATCCTAGTTCGTCCCCATGGGGAGCACCAATCCTGTTTGTGAAGAAGAAGGATGGATCGATGCGTCTATGCATCGATTATCGCGAGCTTAACAAGGTTACTATCAAGAATAGGTATCCATTGCCCAGGATCGACCATCTGTTTGATCAACTTCAAGGGGCGAGTTATTTCTCCAAGATCGATTTGAGGTCAGGCTACCATCAGTTGAAGGTTAGAGATGAAGATGTGCACAAAACTGCATTTGGGACTCGTTATGATCATTACGAGTTCCTAGTGATGCCTTTTGGGCTCACTAATGCACCAGCAGCGTTCATGGATCTCATGAACCGTGTCTGCAAGCCATACTTGGACAAATTTGTTATCGTCTTCATTGATGACATTTTGATTTATTCAAAGAATCAAGCTGACCATGAGAAGCATCTTCAATGTATTCTGGAACTACTTCAGCAAGAGAAACTTTATGCCAAGTTTTCAAAGTGTGAATTTTGGCTTCGTGAAGTCCAGTTTCTTGGACACGTGGTTAGTGAGCGTGGTATCCAGGTGGATCCCGCTAAGGTTAAAGCTGTCATGAATTGGCAAGAGCCGAAGACGCCCACAGAGATCCGTAGCTTTTTGGGACTGGCAGGATATTACAGACGTTTTATTGATAATTTCTCAAGGATTGCAGCACCCCTAACTTCGTTAACTAGAAAGAATATTAAGTTTGATTGGGGTCCTAAGCAACAAGAATTATTTGATATACTTAAGCAGAAACTGAGCAATGCTCCCGTGTTGACATTGCCTGATGGAATAGAAGAATTCGTAGTATACTGCGACGCATCACACATTGGTATGGGGTGTGTGCTCATGCAGAAAGGCAAGGTTATTGCCTATGCTTCCCGAAAACTAAAAGTGCACGAAAAGAATTACACCACCCACGACTTGGATTTGGGTGCCGTTGTATTTGCACTAAAGCTATGGAGACATTATTTGTATGGTACCAAATGTGTGATCTATTCTGATCACAAGAGCCTCCAACACTTGTTTAATCAGAAGGACTTAAACATGAGGCAGCGTCGATGGATGGAAACTCTAAATGACTATGATTGTGAAATCCGATACCATCCAGGTAAGGCGAATGTGGTCGCCGATGCCTTAAGTAGAAAGGAAAGGGTGAAGCCTATAAGAATCAATGCCAAGAGCATTGAATTAAGGAATAGTTTAAATGAAAGGTTGTTAGCCGCTCAAAGAGAAGCAGTACTAGAAGCTAACTATCCTGATGAAAAGCTAGGAGTAACTGCTGAACAGTTATCCTATGGCAAGGACGAAATCCTGAGATTAAATGGACGAATATGGGTTCCAATTTATGGAGGACTTAGGGATGTGATCCTCCAGGAAGCCCACAGTTCTAAGTACTCCGTTCATCCTGGAGCTGACAAGATGTACCAGGATTTGAAGGCAAATTTTTGGTGGATAGGCTTGAAGAAGTCTATAGCCACTTATGTAGCCAAATGTCTGACATGTGCTCAAGTTAAGGCAGAACACCAAAAGCCGTTAGGTTTGCTACAACAACCTGAACTTCCCACCTGGAAGTGGGAGATGGTGACTATGGATTTTATCACCAAGTTGCCAAAGACTAAACGAGGAAATGATACTATTTGGGTGATAGTGGATAGACTGACTAAGTTAGCCCACTTCCTACCTATTAAGGAAACACACAGCTCAGATAAGTTAGCTCAGTTGTACGTGGATGAGATTGTATCTCTCCACGGGGTGCCAGTGTCTATCATCTCTGATAGGGATACGAGGTATACATCGCATTTCTGGAAAAGCTTTCAGCAATCCCTAGGCACTCGATTAAATTTCAGCACAACATATCATCCTCAAACGGATGGTCAGAGTGAACGTACTATACAGACACTTGAGGATATGCTACGTTCTTGTGTTATTGATTTGGGTGGAAGTTGGGATGATCATCTTCCATTAATCGAATTTTCATACAATAATAGTTATCATTCCAGTATACAAGCTGCACCTTTTGAAGCTTTATATGGAAGAAAGTGCAGAACGCCCGTTTGTTGGGCAGAAGTTGGAGATGTCCAACTAACAGGACCTGATATAGTCCTGGAGACGACAGACAAGATTGTGCAGATAAGAGATCGTCTCAAAACTGCCAGAGATAGGCAGAAAAGCTACGCAGACTTAAGGCGTAAACCTCTAAAGTTCGAGGTTGGTGACAAAGTGTTGCTTAAAGTATCACCCTGGAAGGGAGTGATGCGTTTTGGTAAGAAAGGAAAATTAAGCCCAAGGTACATAGGACCATTCGAGATCATCGAATATGTCGGATCAATGGCTTATAAGTTAAACTTGCCTGAAGACCTCAGTGGTATTCATAACGTATTTCACATCTGCAATCTGAAGAAATGTCTAGCTGATGAATCACTAGTCATGTCACATAAGGATGTGCACATAGATGAGAGCTTAAAGTTTGTTGAAAAACCTTTGTCGATCGAGGATCGACAGGTTAAGAAGTTTTGAAGGAAGCAAGTGCCGATTGTAAAGGTCAAATGGGATGCCCGCAGAGGTCCCGAGTACACGTGGGAGGTAGAGACCACAATGAAAGAAAAGTACCCTCATTTGTTTCAGTAAATCTCAAGGTCGAGATTTCTTTTAAGGGGGTGAGGATGTAACACCTCGAAAATTTATGTCCAATAATATATCAACACGTGTCATGAGCTTAAAAAGTGTAAAGGATTACTTTAGAGGGACTAAAGTTGACAAACAAAGAAAGTATGTGAATAAAAGGGTTCAAAGTGTCAACAATGGATAAATATACCTTACAATAACCCTACACGATGTTTATACCCTTAAACGAATGAATTATGGATCATACGAAGCTAATTGTGGAAGAAAGTGAGAGATTACAAACTACAGGGGTTAAACGTGTCAACATGTTTAAAGTATACCTCTGAGTGACCTTTTAGCAAACCTGAAGCTTTGTAACGATTAATTATGCTCACGAGAATAAGTGATAAAAATTTCACAAGGTTTCGATAAAGTATGAGAAAGTTATGATAACATTCGTATACGAGGGGTTAAAAGCGTCAACGTTGAATTTCATGACTTTTCGGGTGATCATAAAGTTAACCAAGGACTTAACAATGTTTGGTTATATCATGGAGCCCTTAAAAGTCAAGTTAGAGGGTTGAAAATGCAAGAAATAAAGGTAAAACCACGTTTAAAAAGGATCAGGGGCTGAAATGCAATTAATGAAACTTGTGTAACCTGACCCCGGCACTCATACCGGACGCGTAAGGTCCTTAAGGACCCTTACGCGGGCCGCGTGACCCCCTGCAGCATCAGAATCATGGACAGATGCCTGTAAAGGCTGTGTAACCGACTTTAAACGCTTGTTTTACATACCAGGGGCTGCCCCAATGGTATTCCATGCATAGGGGGCACCTGTAAGCATCTCATAACACTTGTAGACTTGCATGGCATGATCATATGTGATTAAAACTCATATATATAGAAGCTCACTTGTAACCATTTGGGCACTTGCATTTCAAAACTCTCACAACTAAACTTCTGGAGATTCCTAGAGCTCAAGCACACTTCCTAGGGATTCTTAGTCGTGCATAGGACCTCAGTAAGTGTTCTTAACCTTTCTTAATTCAGTTTTACTTAGTTAATTAGCCTAAAGTCAAACCGTCGTAATTAGAGTTTGACTTCTTGATTATTCACAATTTGTCCAGTCAAATCTCAAATTGAAAGTACCTATGAGTTGGTAATTATGTGGGTAATAAACCCTTAAAAGGGCACCCTCTGATTCCCACTCTAACTAGGTCAATTGTCGGGTCAAAGTTAATTACAAAAAGTCAACAGAAAGCTTATTTTCAAATAAACGCATAATTAACAATGTAGATGCCATGCAACCTGTTTTATCACTAATATAACTTGGTAATTAATGTAAGAACATGTCTAAACATGTTCAACCCGACAATTTTCAGTTTAAGCTCGGTTCGGAACCGAAAATCGCAAAAGTAGACTTTTGCTTTGACTTTCAGTTCTGACCCATTAGAGCATAGTTTAGAAATGCCTTAGAGCTTTATTAGGACCAGGTTTCATGTTAGTATAACCCTCTGTGATTATACAACTTGGTTCATTAGTTATCCGATTCATATGCATGTTTCCGTTAAGTGCTTAAATGTTGACTATTATGCCCTTTTGACTTTAAAATGTGATTTTTGAATATGTAAAAGAATAGAAACCTTAGTTACTGATTTATAAACTTGTCCTTAAATTTGACATCAGTTTGAGGTCTAGATTAGGAGTTATGCTCATTAGCGTAAATGAAAAGTTTTTTATTAATTAAACGGCATAATTAGCATAAAGCTTATCTAAACCCATTTTTTAATACCAAAATTTCTACCTACTGATATAAAATAATATTTTGGGATTTTTGAAGATTTTTATTTATTTTTAGGCTGAGCATAACATAGGGTTCTAGCTTTAATTCGGTAATTGTCGGTTTTGCCCTTTTGGCCTATAAAATGAGTTTTACAAATCATTTTGATACCAAACCTTTTTCTACTGATTTTATATGATAAATAAAATATTTTGAGCCTTCTGGAATAATAAAAATATCAGCTTTTCTTATAAAACCCGGAAATCGATTAAAATCGTCTTTTTACGCGTTTGTAACGCATAGTATGTATTAAAACTATTTTAAATATATAAGACTTGATACCTACTGATATTTTTAGTAAATTTTTATACTTTAACATTAAGCAAAAGTTTTAAACTCAGAATTTCCAGATTTGACCTTTAAACCTTACGTGAAATTACCAAAATGCCCCTTCGATGCATAGTTTGGTTATAAATGGTAAATTTCACAAATATGTAATACCCTACTGATATAACTTATTAATTTAAGTATTTTTACTGATTATATCAGACCCGAAACTCAGATTTATATTAAATCTCTTTTATAACCTTTTAATGACCAAAATACCCCTACGGGGCATAATTTGAATTAAAATTCGTTTTGGGCATAATAGAAGATATCTTACTGATGTCACAATATATTTAAGGCATATTAACTTAGGAAACCTGTATATGACTCTTATGGTTACCCGTTATGCATTTTTCGCATTCGGTTCAATTTATGTAACTAGTTTGCATCAATTGACCGAAGCGGGTCAAACCTTATCATTTTTGTCTCAAAATCCAGAATGTGTTTAGTTTACCCATATTACACAAGTCTCCAAACTTGTCGGGTCTAAATCACATTCTATTCCGGTCTTCGCTTAATCGTGCGTTTGAACCGTATCTTCCTTTAAAAGCTAACCGGTCTAAGTTTAGGCTTAATTAAAGACCCGTTAGGAATCTAATAGGTTATTAAAAACCTTCGTTCCAGATTAGGAGACCCGGTAAAAGCTACTTGCACTTGCTGTTGTGAATTATACTTGCTCAGGTAAATACTTTTAACTTATTTTCCCTTATACGGGCTTGGGGTACGGTATATAAAATACCGCTTGGTCGGGCATTGAATTTTTAATCATATGAAGGTTACTTTATTGAAATGACCCGTTTAAATTGTTTTGTTTGCTTAAAGCCTTTGGGGGGTTAATGACCATGTCCCGGATATCCTTGGCATCATTCATTGAATGGCCACGACCTTAGCACGGGGTGTAGGCATACACCCGCCAGTGCATATATATATATATATATATATATATATATATATATACAAAAAGGTATAACCGCCGGGTTCGAGAATAACTCGCCGCGGGACTATATCATGTCGTGTGTCTATTAATCTTTAACCCGGTATTCAACCCGGGCTACTGAACGTATAACGAACATGTAATTCTTTTACAAGTTTATATATAAATAATTATCCCAAGTTATAAAATGTTTTGTGCCTTGTGCATTCAAATCAATTTTTCTAAACCTTTTCAAAATGAGTCAGTTAATTGTATTTACCAGTGTAAACTGACGTATTTTCCCAAAAAGGCTAAGTGCAGGTACTAATCGAAATAGGTTGGCCTCTCGTTAGCATCAATAAGAGTCTTGCAAGCTTGGATGCATTTTAAATCTGATGAACTATGTTTCCTTTTTATTTGATCCGCCTGTGGATCCTTTACAGTCCGTTTGTAATACTTTGATATTGCTTTATATTCGGTTTGTAATGTGATTCATCTTTTGCTTCCGCTGTGCATTTAAAATTGTGCTGTTTGACTATGATGATATCAACTACGTCACGATACTCCCCACCGGGCCCACCGGTAATACGTGGAAATATCGGGGTGTGACATAAATAGTATGCGTTGTAAACTGTGTTAAATGTGATAACTGCGTTTTGATTAAGTGTTGTGAACGCATTGTAAAATATAGTTTAAAATAGTTTAACCCGTAGCGATAATCGAAATCTCGAGTGTACAAGTTAATTAAGCAAGAAATATGGCATTTGTCATTTCTTATTATAATAACCCGGAAGGTCGGGTTGTTACATCAACCATTCCCAACTTGTTACACATAAGATTATGCATATCACTACTAAGACCTTTAGTCAAAATATCAGCAATTTGACAATCAGAATCAATCTTAACAGGATCAATAAAACCACAGGCAATTTTTTCTCTCAAAAAATGGAGATCAACTTCAAAGTGATTAGTCCTCTCATGAAACACAGGATTCATACAAATTGATATTGCACTTTTACTGTCACAATAAACTTTACGGGCAAACTTCAATCAACACCAAGTTCACTAAGTACATTTTTAATCCGTATTATTTCACAAGAAGCAGAGCACATAGCTCTATACTCTGCTTCAGCAGTTGACCGAGCAACAACACTTTGTTTTTAACATTTTTAGGAAATCAGTGATTCCCCTAGAAATACACAATATCCAGTAACCGACTTCCATTTTCTAGGTGCTTGTTTAAGACTATATAAAGACTTCATTAACTTGCACACTTTAGTTTCATTTTTTGAATAATAACCCTGAGGTAAAGACATATAAACATCCTCAGTTACAGACCCATACAAAAACGCATTATTCACATCAAGTTGAAATAACGACCAACCCTGCTCAACAGCAAGACTAATAACACACCTAACAGTAACCATTTTAACCACCGGTGAAAATGTTTCACCGAAATCAACACCTTCCCTCTGATTATAACCCTTAGCTACCAACCTAGCTTAATCGTTCAATTTCACCATTTGACTTGTATTTTATTTTGTAGATCCATGTACAACCTCTAGGTTTTCTATCAGGAGGTAAGTCAGCAAGAACCCAAGTATTGTTTCGAAACAAAGTTTCCATTTCTAAGTTCATAGCTTCAACCCACAAAGGATCCTTAGCAGCCTTATCATGAGAATTAGGTTCAACAGTTTTATTAAATTACTAACAAAGCACAGATTATCAACAGATAAACAAGCATAATTCACAACTTTCTCTATTCCATATTTAACTTTACCACTTAAGACATACTCATCAAATCGTTTAGGGACAAAAGTACTTCTTTAAGACTTCCTAAGATTTATAACATTTCCCTCAGATGGGTTAGTCTCAACACCTGATCCCTCTGTGTCCTCAGCCCTATCAACTTCCTCTCAACTACTACTATCAACTCTAGACTCTAAGCAAGGGGCAGACTCAGTTTGTCTAGGAGTGGCAGATGTAGAAGGAGTTGATTGCTGATCATCACAAAGAGTATCATGAGATCTAGCAACACCCTCTTCATCATTGGGAATAGAAGGAACCTCAGGTGCATTTATTTCATAGAAATCAAAAAAGTTAATGTGATTTAAAGTATTGTCAAATACTACTTGATCATCATATTTTTTTGATTTAAAGGGATAAACATCCTCATGAAATTTTACATCCCTTGAAAATAAAACCTTTTTTACATTAGAGTAGCCTATTAAAACACACTTATCAGTATGCTAAGCAAATTTATCAGTTTCATTTAGAACAGTATTAAAACACAAGCACCCAAAACTCCTCAAATGAGATAACGAGGGTTTGAATCCAAACATAACTTCATAGGGACTCTTACCAACTAAGGCCGACGAGGGCAACATGTTAGTTAAGTAAATTGCAGTTAAAACACAGTCTGACCAAAATCTAAGTGGCAAACCACCTTGAAACACCAGAGCTCTGGCAATATTTAAAAGGTGTCTGTGTTTACGCTCCACAACACCATTTTTTGTGGAGTGTAAGCACATGATGTCTGATGTATTATACCTTTGTTTTTACAAAACAGATTCATTTGATTATTGACAAATTTAGTTCCATTATCACTCATAAACATCTTTATTTTACTTTTAAGCTGAGTGAGAACTAATTCATAAAAATCTTTTAAGTTTTCAAACACTTCTATTTTAGACTTTAACAAATAACACCAAACTGATCTGGAATAATCATCCATAAAAGTTAAAAAATATTTATAGCCTTCATAACTAGTAATCTTATAAGGCCCCCACAGATCTAAGTGAACAAGATCACCAACACATTTAGACTTATGTTCACTTAATGGAAATGGAACTCTAACTTGTTTAGATTAATATCAAATTTCACATGGACCATGTTCTATTGAATTAATACCCATGTTTTCTTTTAAAATAGCTAGAACCTGATCAGATGCGTGTCCTAATCTACTATGCCACATACTTGATTTTAATGAACTATTAAAACACAAATTAGCAAAATTACCATGTTTACCAATTAGATACGGACCATTATCCTGACTACCAATCACCAGGATTTTCTTTTTGTTCAAATCCTGTAGCATACAATTGTTCTCATCAAACAAGACAGTTATCTGATTATCTTTTGCTAATTTATGAACAAACAACAAATTGACACTGTAATCGGGAATAAAAAAAGACACCCTTCAACACAACATTGTTAATCAGTTTTAATTCTCCTATTTTAAGAACCTTAACACTAGTACCATTTGGATGACTAACTTTTAAACCACGTTCAGACACATCCACACAATTAAACATATCTTTGTCTATTTTAATCATATGTTGATTAGCACCTGAATCAACTATCCAATTATACTCATGTTCAAGACTAACAGTACTAGAACAACTAACAAAGTTGTTAACAACACTACACATACTAGAAGACTCACCTCCCATAATTTACCAGGACTGGTCTCCTCTTGTTTTTATCACTCACCAGACTTAACAACCTAGATATCTGTTCAGAGGTAAAAGGCAAGCAGTACTATAGAATTTGAAGTTCCAACAGAAGCATTAGACTTATTATTACTAAAAATCTTTTTTAACAAACTGTCCTCCTGGTCTTCTCTTCATACCAGGAGGATAACCAATCAATTCAAAAGACATGTCAACTGTATGTCCTAACATATTGTAGTGAGTACACTTCAAGTTAGGATTAGGACCTCTAGTATTTTTACTCCTAATACTGACTAGATTTAGACACAAATGAAACATTCTGATCTTTAGTTCCTCCACTAGACATCTTATGAGACTCTTGTCACATCCTGACTTTTGCGGAAGCGTATGATGTGTGACTGGTTTAATATCATTGCATTCAATCATAATAAACAGCTACATGATCAAAACGATGTTCATCCATTCATAAAATTTGAGTATTACAAATACCGGTTATTTAAGTTATAAACACAACCTTCGACTAGGTTACAAACCAACAAAAGTGGATGACATCTAAACTTGAAGTCTACTTCTAGAAACAACACCCGCGCCCAAGATCCAACCTGTCACCTGAAATACATGTAGTTTTGGAAAACGTCAACAAAAGTTGAGCGAGTTCATGCGTTTTGTGTGAGTACTTGTAAACCTTTGAGAGACTCCTTTGAAAACAGGTATGAAAAGCGTGTATGAACATACCAAATGAATGTTTTACAAGGACATTAAGGCATGTGAGGACATAGGGAGCACTTGAAATGAGTAGGCTTATACCCTTGTCGATTTTCCCTCGACTATGTCGATTTCCTCGACTATGTCAATTTACCTTGACTATGTCAATTTCCCTCGACTGGGACACCGAAGCACTCAAGTGATCACATGAGGACCATGAGTGGGGCTCGGTCGTACCCGTTAGATCTAACCTTCGTCCCTAATTAAGTATTAATGGCATTTCAATATTTAGTCTATGCTCACATGATCTAGTAGTTCATTTCATAGGCAATTCATACCGTTTAAGTATTCGTAACATGTATTCCACCCCCGAGAGTTATAAAACCAAAAAAACAGTTAAGAGAAAAAGGGAGACATGAACTCACTGTTTTGCGTCTTCGATACTCGTAACTCAAATCTCCTCAGCAAACACGACTCCCTACAATGTACTAGGGTCTATTAGACGAACGGGCCGTGCCTTGCCTTAGTATTTACGTTTTTGAGTTATGTTTCTTTTATGCCTTCAATATTATTCCATGTTATAATTTCTTGTTAAAATAATAATTATTTTAACTTTAAACTATATTTAATTTTTGGAATAATTGTTAAACAATATTTTTGTATCAATACTTCTCAAGTATTTCCTTCCAAAGGATGGGGGTATTCTCATACATGTGTATTCGTATTCTTGTATTTGTAGTTTCCAAAATAATATATTTTCAAGTCTCACTTTAGAAAATATATATAAACTTATTTTGTCCAAAACTAATTTATTTCAAGAAAATATATATTTTTCTCAAAAATCATATATCTTCTAAATATTCTAGAAAATATATTTTAATTCCAAAAATAATATATTTTCTCTTTGTCGAAAATACAATATTACTCTTGTAATATTTTCAAAAAATCATATTTTCATTTCTTGTATCCAAAACAATATTTACCAAAAACATACTTATAACGGTATTTTCCGGAATATTTTGTAAGTTACATTCTTGCGTTCGATTTCACAATATTAAGTGTGTAACTTATATATTTATTCCTTGCGATTTTTGGTATTATTTTGGATTGTAAGTTCTTGGTATTTTGTTAAGTTATATTATTTTATCCCTAAAATAATATAGTTAATACACAAAGTATACAAGTATTCACACACATCATGTCTTTAATGCAAACATATATTCTAAATACATATTTATCCATTTTTATTTGTAAAAACCAACCTCCAATACTTGTAGTTTTGTAACAAAACCCATGGCAAAGTTTATATTGAAAACCATAGTTTAAACATACTTGTAAATATTTGTTTTAGAAAATATTTCTCTAAGTGTTTATATTTTTAGAAAATTTTGCCATAGTTTCCCCTAAAAATGGAGGTGTCCATGCTATCAAAGCATATCATTTTCTTTTCAAAAAACATCACAAACAATCACAAATCAATCTACACTTACCAAGTGCTAAAACAAAGCTATCTACGTAATATTCATGAACTTGATTTCTCATAAAGACTTGTAGTAACTTGGTAGTATGTTTAGTAGACTTAGTTACCCTTTAAAGTGTGTTTATTTCTTTAAAAATCTCATTCTTGAAAGATTTGAGTATTTACAACTTGTTAGATGATTTTTCCAAAAATCATTCTTTTGAATTTTTCTTGTAAACAAAGTGTTCTTATACTTGTTTCAACACTAGAAACATGATTAGTTCTTTTTAAAACAATGTTCATGTAAATCTTTGTGATTTAGCTTGGTTTCTTTGGAAAACTATTTTAGAAATCATCCACTCACAAGACTTGTATTTTGTTTAAATCATCATCACATGAAAACAACTTTTATTATTCAAGTTCATGTAAACATAAGGCATGATGATCTTGGTCTTTCACAAGATCATCACATTAACTTACTAGACCATGTGTTTAATCACAATCTAGTAGATTCCATATGATGTCTAACATCACTAACACTAATAATCAATCAACAAGAAGCAAATAAACACAAATCAACAAGTATTCGTATGTTTATAAGCTTATGTTAGAGATTCATGAATATGTCTTTTAGTGTTCATCAAGATTAACAATGTATATCATCTTTTAACCAACAATATATGAAGTAACAAAGGGTTATGAGGGCCTTACTACTAGCACAAGGCTAGGGAAGAACACTTGATGTTGTGGATGACAAATGAGTTGGATAAAAGCAATCGGGAGAGGTCCTTCAAGATCCGTTGCTTGCAACCTTCCTAAATAGGCTCGAGACACCTTAGAACCACCTTAGAATGTATTGGAATGAAGTGAAAATGGAGGTGTAGGGTGATGAGGTTGGGGCCGTGAGCTAAGGGAAGAAGAAGAGGGAGAGAGATAGTGGTGATCAAGTGTGGGTGATAATGAGAGCTTGATGATCTGATAACCATGCTAAACTTTTACCCAATGTATAATGTGTCTTCAAAGTACTCAACAAATCTCATAACAAATCTTGCAAGATCTTAACAAAATCAAAGGAGATTTAGTGTGATCAAGGGTGGGCCACACCCTAGATGCCGTGAGCATGAGGGGGGGGGGGGGGGGGGTCTTGGTTTGGTTTAGATGGTAAGTTAAGTGTTTAGTTAGGATTCTAAGTGTATTAGTTAGGTGTTAAGTGTATTATGTGTTATATAGTGTGTTAGGGTGTTCGGGGATCATAACTAGCTCAGAAACATTAAAACAATGCTTCTAGTATAATTTTGGTGTTTCGGGTAATGTCCGGTTGTTCGGTTAGATACCGGTTCGTTAAAGTGTCAAACTATTTCGTTTAGTGATCTTTGTGTACCCTTTTGTGACGCTTTTAATTCCCGACACTTAGGAAAGCATTCAGGACCATTTTGCCATATTTTTGCATGTAATAAACTTGTTAAAATGCTGAATTTTGCTGATTTATGCAGAATTCTGCACTTTATGTGGGTTTTAGGCACTTTCCGGCACTTTATCTATCACCTAGAAAAGCAGTTTTGTGGTCCTTACTTCCCTACACACTATACTAGTGTAGTACGTAGTCTCTGGCTCATACTGGGCCTCAAAACACTGTCTGTCTATGTACTGAACATTGTCAGCATTTTAGTTTGTCTGATAATGGTGCCAATTCTGTTCTGTGCATTATTAGAACTATATCGTGTTGCATGTAGTAATGATAAAAGTCTTGCAACATGAAATGCCATTGTATGTATATAACAGTAATCAGAAATTCATTTGTCTTGTAAACTAGATCATGCACAGTTATTAAAGCACATATTAATGTTCAATTAGTGTACGGAATGTACAGAAAAGTGACAGTTGTCACAGACTCCCCCCGTTAAAAGAATTTCGTTCCGAAATTCAAGCGATGCCATCGGTCGCAGGGGAGTTGTGAATCAAATGTGGTCACTTAGGTTTAAAATTTGTCTTCATGTTCCCATGTAACTCTGGGTCATGATATGAATTCTAACGTACTCAAGTAAATCAACTATGTTTTCTCCGTGTTTTGTGGACTCTTAGTCCGCATCCTTAACAAGTTCTATAGTAAATTGGAGTTTGTCATTGACGTGAATCTTGTTTCTGGGAACAACGACTGTTCCTTGAGTCAGACTCCTCTAAAGACTAGACAGAATGTGACGCGATCACTATTGATCTTTTCTGGAAGTTTCAGCTTGTGAGCAATGGTCCCGATCCCTACCAGGATCTCGAAAGGTCTAATATACCGGGGGTCCAACCTTCCACGTTTTCCAAATCGCACCACGCCTTCTCAAGGCGAGGCTCCCATTGAAGCCATACTTCCTATCTCAAATTCCTACAATTTCCGCCGCTCGTCGGCGCAATCTTTCTGTATTCTGCGGGTTGTCTTGATATGATCACATATCTGAACGACCTTGCCTCTAATTTTTCCTGAACCAACTCGGGCCAGTAGATTGTTTATCTCCGGTCTCCGTTTAACACAACGGGGATCGACTTATTATGTTCCATCTAAAGCTTCACACGAAGCGATTTAAATAGTGGTGTGATAAATACTGCTGTAGGAAAACTCCACTAAGGGCAAGTGAGTGTTCCAACTTTTCATCAAAGTTTATCACACAAGCACGTAACATGTCCATACAGTCTGCATCGTTCAGTAGCTCAGTCCATCTTTGTTAATATTTAAGTTCTTACGATCAACGGTGGTCTGCAACCCTTGTGATCAGTAAAGGTCGTGCAGCGCTTTCTTACAGGTAATGACGTCAAGTTCGCGGCGCGCCATTACTGTATCTAGATCAAGGTTCCTTCTCATGATCCCTTAATCAACGTGTCGCGTATGCAATGTTGTGGTCTCGTTGCATTGATGCGCAATCGAGACTTTGTCGAGAAGTGTCATATAATTGCAACTCTAACTCCTTAGCTCTTGATTGCGGGGTTGGCATGAATCTCGTTCTTATCCACCATGTATCCTAAAGTTCTTACCTCGTGAATTCGAAATCCGCTTTTCGACATCTTGGCACATAACTGTTCTTTCTCCAAGAGTCGCAAGATAAATTGCAGATGTTGCTCACGACCTTCCTTGGTCGTTGGGCATATAAGAATGTAGTCAATAAATATAATCATGATCTAGCCAGGTATGGCTTACACATTCGATTTATGAGGTCCATGAATACTGTCGATGCATGTGTTAAGCCAAATGGTACGACATGGAACTCGTAACGCTCGAAGCGAGTCCTAGCGGTCGTTTTAGGGATATGTCCTTCTTTGTACTCACAGTTGAGGACATCCTGTCCTCAAGTCAATCTTCGAGTGGTAACTAGAACCTTACAATTGGTCTGTTCATGTCACCGATCCTTGGCAGAGGGTACCGATCCTTGATATCCAATTCTCTAGAATTAATGCAAAGTGGAAACTGTCAACTTTCTTCTTGTGTCCTTAACTAAGGACACCATGTCCTTAATTCCATCTTGGAGTAGTAGCTGGGACCTTGTAGTTGGTTGACAAGTCATCAGTTCTCGGTAAGGGGTACCGATTCTTGTTGGTTAGTTGTCTATCTCCCCGTAACCCATGCGTAATACTTTCTCCCTCATTACTCCCACTGAGTTCCTCTCAGATTAGGCTATATATGCGTGTAACAACTGTTGTCCTGTTTCCTGACGAATAACACTGGGGCTTCCCAAGGTGAGAAACTCGGCCTGGTAGATTTCCTCTGTCTAGCAGCTCTCACAGCTGCATCAGAGGCTCTTGTATCTCGGATGAAACTAGTTGGTAAGTGACGTGCTTGTCGTGGTACACGCAAATTTAATCCCAATAACAACTATAGATAGTGGTAAAAGGGTATCGAACTCAGGGAGTATGTGAAAAATATATCGATTATATAGCTTTGCGATTAAACTACAATTAACCTAATTTGCAGAAAATAAAGATCAATGATTTGGATTGTTGTTTTAGAAAACTAAATTAATAACTACTTGCAAATCAAAATTGGTTGTTTAACAGATTAGGAGAACAATGACCATCTTAGGATTCAGTTTCTTTTAACAATTGTGTGAAATTCCAACTAGAAAGAGTTACATAGACATAACTCGTGCATAAATAATCGAAGTGATAAAAGGGAACAAAGTACTCGGATTTTATAAACGCGAGGTTGTTTCCCGATGATCAATTAATCAATAACCAACCCTAACCCTTCCCGTGATATCTCAATTGCCAACGGCACCAAGAACGTACGATTGAGACTAGAAATTGCACTATCAATTAACAAGCTACAAACAATTATGCATACACCATGATAAATAAGCAAACACAAGTTATCATTCTAGAAATTCAGAAATAAACACACAAAAGTTCAAGAGAAACCTTCACCTAAGATGATCACCGAAAGTTTTAGCCGGACATAGCTTGGTGAATCATCATAACAATAAGTTCAATGTTCATACGAATCAAAATCATGAACCGAATGTTAGAAATTGTTTAGAACTAAGCAAGAACAGCCAAATTCACCCCTAGTGTCTTTCCAAACCGTCCAATGATGAGAATACATGAAAAGACACCATAAAACTGACTTAATGAGGGCAGTTACGTTTCTGTCGCAGCCTCCACCGTAACTTACGGTGCCACCGTAAGTTACGGTGGGCATCAAAGTGTTACGGTATCATTCTTCTGAGTTACGGTGGGATTCAAGCATAATTCAAGTCCACCGTAATTTACGGTGGTACCGTAAATTACGGTGGTACCGTAAATTACGGTGGTAGCCTGAATTTTGTGCTTTGTTTCATCTTTTGTTCCACACTCGACCCGTTCAAATCCAAACCGTCCATAGCTGCGTTTAATCCACTTTTAGCTCCCGAACCGCACCTGAAACATAAGCAACCGTAGTTATCTAATTCAAGATAATTACACAATCAAATGAGGGATAAACTTGTCTTTTAACATCATAAAGGGTTATCCTACGGACCACCCGTCACATCCCCACACTTAACCGTTGCTTGTCTCAAGCAACTCATCAAATCAATTTCTCAACAAGTGATCAATGTACACCAAACAAAAACATGCAATCCTTTTACCAACCCCTTTTTAACACCCAACTAATGCACCCCTCACTATGACTCTCCTCTCGGCAACAAGTAAGCACTAGCAATATGAGCTAGACGCACAAAGGCTAACGGGCGGTTGCACAACTATAGGCTTGTACCTAAATCGATCCTTCTCCTAACAAGTGTCAAACATGAATGTAAATCAAAGGGACTTCCAAGGTTGTAACGTGGCTAGGTGTATGGGTAGGAAATGGAATATATATGAAGTAGCGAAACTTAACCCGGTCTTTTTATTACATAATCAAATAAACAAACAACTACTAACTTAACTAATATATACAAGACAACTACACATCACTTCTTTTTCATTTTTCATTGCTTTTTCTCTTTTTTTTTTCATTTCTGATTTTTTTTTTCAAGCAAACAACCATACAATAAAGCTTCAAACATATCTACATCATACTACTAACACTACTACTACTAATACTATAAGACCGGGTCAAATTGGGTAAATTTTTAGGTAAGTAGCTAGGGGTTAACAAATGATAGGCTTTTAGGCACAAAATTTGGCAACTAAATGTCCAAACCCCCGCCCCTCTCGCAACCATGCTCATATATATAATTAATGAAGTCCAACCCCTCAAATCCCACACTCGCACTCACCAAGACGAGGCTACCTAATTGCCCTTATCCTTTTTACATTCACATTCAACTAAGGACTCAAACCGTATTAAGGCACAAGTTCTAATGCACCCCCACCCGTTGCCACTCTCATCAAGACAAGTATTATTTATTTACATGTGTGGCTTCAACTCTCACCAAGAATGAAAGGGTATCAAGGGTTGCCGGTGCACCATTTGAGGTTAATCTAGGGTGTTCAAATTCTCACAATGTTTTGCTTGACTCAAAAATTTTTAAAATCTTCAAAAATTCCCCCCATCCCCACACTTGGGATACATTGACCCCAATGTATGGTTTTAGGAGGCTTTGATCACTAAAATTCATTCAACATAAACAAACACTTAAACACTCAAACCCCAAATTTCTTTTTGGATTTTTCATTTTATAATTTTTTTATGTTTTTCTTCTTTTTAAAACATGACACCACCAACTCGCACCAACCCAACATAACATCACAAACTAACACCCCCCAACCGCCCAACCATAAACAAAACAAGCTAAATAAATATTCACATAATTTACAAGGAAAGAGCACGACCTGACTAGTAATAGCGGGGTCCCGGAGGTCCAAAAATGGAAGACATCATGTCGTTCCATTCGCCAAATGCAAATGAGCCGCTACTACTCCCACCTTGTTGTTGAGCTCCTTCTTGTTGGCGCGGATCAATCCATTGTGAATGATGGATCGGCGGGGTTGGATACGAAACACTACCATCATACGGTGGTAGAGACGCATAATCCACATGCTGTGGATCCACAACCACCGGCCGCCCGGCATGCCAATCTGAGTGCATTCTTCTTTCTTGATCGTCATGGTATCGATTATTCATTTCCACTTCACGGGAATACGCATGTGTGCGATTCCATGCCTCTTAACGATCAAGGTTTTGTTTCAAGGACCGCTCTATACTTGCACTCATCCTCGTTTTTTGATCAAATAACGTCCGCTCCGACCCCGACCACGACTCAAAAATGGGTGCCGGAGGACGTTGATTCTCAATTACTTCTTGCATTGTGCCTTCATAAGCCCAACCCGGCACATAAGATTGCTCCGTATAATCATAAAACATACCACCATAACCTCTACCATAACCCCCTTGACCTACATTCTCACCTCCTTGCGGCTCGTCCGCATAATCCTCGTCACCACTTGGAACTGCTTCCTCATCACTTTCCGGCTCATCCGGCTCACCCGGTAAAAGATCTCTTGCACCCACCTTTAGTGCTCTCCATCGCTGCCCCTCAGACTTAAGTTTATGATACCGCTCCGACTGTGTGTATGACCAACCAATCCCCAACTTATCTAATGTAAAAGGCAGATGCCTTTTTGTTGCCCATCTATCTTCAGATGTTATTGCCTTTTGCTGTTTCATCAGTCCCGTGATTATTCGGCAATACGGGACGATATCTCTTCCTAACTTATTTCGGCAAATCCATAAGTGGTTCATGATTAGATATCGGATGGGAAAGCGTGGAGCCCCATGGAGTAGCGAATAAAGAACGGGTACTTCGGGAAACCTCACTTGCTCTTTGTCCCCCCTTCTCGGAATGACATTCAAGAGGCAAATAGCCAACAACAACTTTGCTTCGATTCTCAAATTCTTCCGACACAAGATTCCACTGTATGTACCGGGTAAAAACAGTGTCGCCAACATATCATTCCACCGGGGATGCTTTTCCGGCTTTATCAAAAGATTATCAAGAGTGGGAATCATGTAGTCACGAGCTGGAAGGCTATCGTATTTCCCAAGCTTCTTCAACGTGTCAAAAGACATCTCCACCGGAATCCCATGTACTATACCCGTTAGCTTCATTTGTGACGGCCTTTCATATGTGTTACACTTAAGAGTTGCCATCCATTCTTGTATTTCGGTTATGAACAAGTTGTTTTTATCCTTATCAAAGCAGCTCAGCGCCCCTCCCATCCTAGAGCGCGGAATTTATCAAATACACCAAACGGGCTGAATTGAACCTCATTAACTTCTCTCTCACAAATGAATGCGGCAGCCTTGTTTTTCAATTTATTCATACTGTCGTGGTAAAGTGTCGGTTGCCACTCCTCTGCTTGATCATCCAATGGACCCGAATCCCATTTTGGCTTTTCAGCCAAGTCCAACTCCATTTCCTCATCTTCACTTTCGCTTTCGCTTACTCGACCCATGTATTGTCTCTTCCTTGGTTGTTGTTCCGGCTGTTTACCCTTTCCCTTCGAAGACGAAGATGAACTAGCTCCGGTCTTTTCTTTTGTTTGTGCCATTTTCTACACACATTAGAGCAAACAACACAACCAACCGAAACAAAATTAAACTCTTTTAACCAGAATATCCCCACACTTGCTTGTTACTATGGTTGTAAATGTTAGTGAACCAAGAGTTTATAAATTTTTCAAAAATTGGGCATGGTGTCTCTACAATGTAGAGATTCCCAAAAGTTCACTACTTTACTAACAATCCTACATCTACAAACCATAATCATGTTCAAGTAACAAGTAACAAGTCAAAACTATGAACAAGCAAGTGGGGATATGAACAAATAACACCATTAACCTTCTTTCTTACAATGTATCAACAAAACATAGTAACTAAACTTCCATACCTTGTTTGAAGATGTAAGAAACACAAGTGAAGCAAGAACTTCAAAAAGCCCCAAAATTTTCGAGCTTAGGGTTTGTGATTCAGACCCGAAAACTTTGTTTTCTCGTAAATCTCTTGGCAAAATCAGAAACTACGTGAAAAATTAGCCAAGATAGACTCCAATTTCACTTGATTTGGTTGAGAATTGAAAGTGATAGGAGTGATTGAATGTTGAAGAAGATTGGGGATTCTTGTGGGGATGAAGAAAAGTGATGGGTGATGATAGATAGAGAAAAGTGAAAAGTAAGTGGCTGGGGTTATGTCTCGAAAACTGATTGTTTATTATATATATTTTTTTTTCACTGAACAGGACTGACGGATCGACTTTCCAGGTCTACCGTAAATTACGGTATTACCGTAAATTACGGTGGAACCTGGAAGTCAATCCTCACCGTAAAACAGTAGACAATCACCGTAAAGACCCAATGTTTTTCACCTCCACCGTAAATTACGGTGAGACCGTAAAGTACGGTGGCTGCTGGGCATTTCTGGATTGCTGAAAAAGGTGATTTTAAGTGTATATTTTTTATATTTTTCAAGTTTTTTCAATTTTTTTATGTTTTTAAAATTTTTCAAAAACGTGTAAAAATCACCCTACCCCCTCGAAAGTCCCGTGTTGTCCTCAACACAATGTTAGAATAATACGTGACCCGAATATCCCCACACTTGTTTCAAACACGGATTTCAAGGAACTACGGTAATTGTGCAAACTATACAAAACAAAACAAAACAAAATGCTACTATTTACACTACCAAACCTGGGCCTCTCACGGTTGTTCCTCATCGACCGGGCGTAAGATGTAGCCCGCTTTGTCAAGCTCCAAGTTGTTGATGTCGTTCCCTTCCAAGTATGGCTTCAACCGGTGACCGTTCACCGTTTGTTGTTTCAATGTTTGCTCATCTTGGATATCTACATCACCGAATCTCCCAACTCTCCGAACGACATACGGGCCCATCCATTTGCTTTTAAGCTTGCCCGCGAACATCTTGAGTCTTGAGTTATACAACCAAACTTTTTGCCCAACTTCAAACGTTTTCTTTCTCAATTTTGCATCATGTACCTTCTTGAGTTTATCTTTATAAGCCGATGCACATTCATATGCCTCATCTCGAATCTCTTCTATCTCGCTTAATTGTAACTTTCTCAACTTTCCCGCCTCGTCATTGTGACAACCCGCACTAAACCAGGTATCCGTACGACTTAATTAGTAATTAATTACTGCTGAATTACTGTGCTTACTTGAACTTGTGAATAAACTGCTACTTGAATACGGATACATGTACTTACTTGCATCATACTTGCTTGCTGTCACTACATTATTTACATACTGAACCTTAGTGACAAACATGATGCACAAAAAGCATAGTAGCACAATACACGGATAACCTATTGAACATGCTGATAAAGCCAGCATCAGGCAAACACTGCCTCTAAGGCCTGTAAGAGCCTGAGATATTTTGCTACACTAGTGGTGAGTGTAGGGATACAAGGGTTGTAGAACTGCGTCTCTAGGAATAAGTCACAATGACTGGATGTGCCTAAAACGTACTCTAAGTACAAAACTCAGCACTTTACAAAATAATTCAGCTTTTAGCTAACTAATAAAGTGCCAAAACATGAGAAAAATAACACTAGACACTTTCCAAAGTGTCAGGAATAAGCTGTGTCACTAAAGAGAGTAATAACGACACTTTAAAGCCTTGTTAACGCTTTAACGGATTACTATCCAACCAAACAACCGGACTATACCCGGAACATGAAAATATTGTCATTTACACTATTTATCTTTTTCTGAGCCAGTTAGGGTCCCCGTATACCCTAACACCCATCATAGCACACTGCACATTAGTAACCGGGTAAGACACTTAACTTAACTAACTAGTTCCTAATCATCTAGTTGGATTCGAACTAGGTACCCCCCCCCCCCAACCGAATCGGTCACCAAGTGACCCCACTCTTGTACCATGTTGATTTACTAAATCTTGTTTGTCTAATATCTAAATGACACAAGATCCTTTGGTTAATAGTGGGATTAATTGTCTATAAGTTAACCTCTAAACACATCATAACTTTCACTAAACACAACACACTCCAAACTCTCTCTCTTGCCCTCTAGAGCTCTCAGCCGAACACCCCACCCCCATCCATCCATTCTTCAAGTTTGATCTTGCAAGTTCCAAGCTCATTCAAGCATCAAGGGTCTCGTATTAGGAAGCTTGGTGCAAGCGGAACGCGAAGGACCTCTCTACTTAGCTTTTATCCACCTCTTTTGCGCATAGATTCTTCCCTAGCCTCGAGCTAGAGGTATAATGCTTAAAACTCATACTTGAACTATTCTAAAGTGGTTAATAAGATTTGTAACGGTTAAAATTCGTTAACATACAAGATGGTGCATTAAAGTCTACTAAAAACATGAAAAATGATGGTTAAAAGCTCACATGTTGTGTAAATGTTGTAGTAATTGAAATTTGTGATTATTTAGACCCGATCTATGTTGTGGTAGCTCGAATCATCGTTTAACCCGGTGTAGTCATGTTCTTGGATCATGACATAAGACTATTTTAGAAGTAACAAGGGTTAAAAGGTGAAACTCTACCGCACATGAAACATGAACTTGTGTAAAAATGTTTTACTTGTGGAATAGTGTTTAAAACTAGCAGATCTACGTATCTGCAAGTGGTATTTTCAAAGGACCAAGCGTTAAAGAAATCATGTATTTTAAAAGATGGATTTTACACTAACAAGCATGATTTTTATAAACCACAAGTGTGTAAACACTCGTGAAATGAAAAGATCCGACAAAATAACAGTTTTTGTAAAAGATGACGGAAAGTTGTAAAAATAGATTTTCTCTAAAAACGAGGTTTTTACAAGATCAAATTACCTTATATAAAGATCTACTAAATTTAAGGGGATTTACACCACAGTTTTGGGAAAACTACAAGTTCATGTAATTTTTGGCAATTTACACATATGTTGATTTGTTGTTGTGAGAAAAGTTGTTCTGATCAAATAAAGAAAATTGTTGAGTTGATTTGTTAAAGAAAATGATACGCTTGAAAGCGTGGCCACCTCCAGTTACAGAGGAAACTCTGGCGAAATTTCCCTAACAACCTAACACTTAGAACTATTTACACTACAAGTGTTAGAATTATTTTTGGACATGTTTTCAAAATATAAATTTCGCCATGACTTTATTTACTAAATATTCGGAGGTGGGATTTTCACAAAATTTAACGTGATAAATATATATTTTTCACACACTGTTTATGATTATTTTGTGAAAATACATAAATATTATTTCTAGAGTAAAAATAATATTTACGAACGTTAACGAATCCAAATTAATACGAACGCTTTCACCATAAATATATAAGTTACATCGGTAATTATATTACCACTCGATTGTTAAAACGTAACTTACGCACTTACGGAAATATTTTTGAACGCGTATTCTAGCAACGTATTATTGGAGGAAAATTATGCGAAATGAAAATATAATATTTTTGAGAAAATACTTATATTTTGGAATTGGAAATATGAATATATATTAAGTGAGACTTAATGATTTAATTTGAACGCACATGTATTGAATCCCCCATCCTTGGGAAGGAGATTAACTACCAAGTATATATACTGAATGTAAACACGAAATAGTTATCTAACTATTTCCCAAAGACTTAAACTATAAAGCTAAGGCACGGCCGTCCGTCTAATAGAATTAGTACGTGTAGGTCGTCACACAGCTGCGTGAGCAGGAGATACTTGGTAGAGACGCTTCACTGTGAGTTCATGTCCCCCTTTTCTCTAACTGTTTTCAGTTTTCTTAACTGCGGGGGTGAAATACATGTTACTATGATTACGAGTACTTTATACGCGGTATGGTTAGCATAAGGAGGTTTACTACTTAGATCATGTGAGTGGGTAGGAGCAATATGAGGCCATTAGTCCTCATGTCGGGACCGAGGGACAGGAGCGGTAGATCTATCTGGGTGTAGCGAGCCCAGCCCCAGGCCAAACTAGAAACGGACCTTGGGGTGACTT
This sequence comes from Helianthus tuberosus, assembly GCA_030545235.1. Classification (NCBI taxonomy): domain Eukaryota; kingdom Viridiplantae; phylum Streptophyta; class Magnoliopsida; order Asterales; family Asteraceae; genus Helianthus; species Helianthus tuberosus. Next base: position 29,742,809 of record CM060424.1, on the reverse strand, counting down.
TGTCCACATACTAATGCCGTGGCGAAATCTGCTAGGTTTGAGTCTCCCTATTTGCACTTCACATATATCAGTGGCCTTGCAAACCATTGGTGATCTCAATTCCCTTATTTGCTACATACCAAAGACTATTTTTATACTCACAAAGGTTTACTTACTCACTTACACATGAACTCGCTCAACATTATTGTTGATTTTTCAACTTACATGTATTTCAGGAAACTAAAGATCTGGCGCGGTATGTTATGTTTTCCCGCTGCATAAGGGTTCCAAGGTCATCCCAGTTTAGGAAATGTGACTCTTTCCTGGACAAGTCACAAATCTTAAACTGCGTTTATCTCATGTTGATGTTTACGTTTTTCAAGACAATGTTTTATGTTATGATGTTGTAAGTCTTTAAGACAATGGTATGTTACTCTGGTTTTAAAACTTAATCAAATGGATGATCTTGCATTATTTTATTTCATATAGCTTTGTTATGGTTAAGCTATGGTATTAAGAAGTCACACCAAAATTAACCACGCTTCCGCAAAGCCAGGGTGTGACAGCTTGGTATCAGAGCTCTGATCATAGCGAACTAGGATTCTTTCTCGAGTCTAGACTATGATCACTAGGGCTCTCACGAAAACATTTTACTGCATACCACTTAAGTCCAGATCCAAAACTTTTTACAAACAAATGTTGAGCACGTTGATTTATTATAGGCTCAGCCTGGAGGGCTGAGGCTCGGTCTGGAGGATCGAGGCTCGGTCTAGGTGACCGAGGTAGTTGGCTAGTGAGGCTAGGAAGAGTAGGCTCAGTCATGAAGGCTGAGGCTCGGTCAAGGGGACCGAGGCTCGATCTAAGAGGTCGAGGTGGAGGATAGAGCAGTCTTCGAGACTGGGAGGAACTTGGCTAGGGGACTAGGAGAATTATGTGATACCTTACTTGGTGACTTATGTGATTATCTGATTGTATGACTGATTATTCGAGCATATTTGTGTTTATGTTACAGACTCATGGATTCAGCCGGTACTGGCGATTCGGACACCACTGGACCCATACCTATCGTATCTGATGACCTTACATCCTCCGAGCACGAGGTGCACACATCTGACTATACCAGTACTGACGAGGATGATTTCCAGCCTTTCGCACTACCCGATGGTGCTGATGAGCCTGCAGATGACCCTCCCGCTGAGTACCTACCTCTAGTAGAGATTCCGGCCCCTATACCCTTAGCCGTTTATCCAGCATATGATCTTCTTCTTGACGCCGAGGCTGATGGCGATATTGACCTGTTTGAGGATGAGCCCTTTGAGGATGAGATCCAGGGCGAGGCCCTTCTTCCTGCAGACGATCTTCTGATGATCGCTGATGTTCCCGCTGAGGATTCGCCTGCACATTCTCCTGTCCCAGACTCCTTCGAGTCTGTGGCATCCGCACCTTCTCACACATTGAGCGCACAGCACTTTGCGCATGATTCTGATCCTGACCAGGCATCCTCTGTTGCACCTATTCCCAGCTTTGCGTTTGACCATGATGACATAGAGGATTCTGATCCTATCTTTTCCCCGGGATACGACCCAGATGAGGATATCGAGTTTATACCTATGGATCAGCCCATGGAGGATCCAGTTGACCCAGTAGATCCTATCGACCCCGAGTTTGACTTCGAGATGGCTTTTGATGATCCCGAGCCTGTCGTCGCTCCTGAGCAGGCAGCCGCTCTAGACCCCATACTTGAGCATGACCCCGTACATGCTGGCATCCCTATTGAGCCTGTTATAGTAGACCCACCTGTTGATGATCTCCCCGTGGATGTTCCTTTGTTAGAGGGCGATCATGTTGTTGTTGATCCTGTTGTTCCTCTACCTATTGTTGATATACCTGTTGACCATCCTGTTGAGCACATTGCACCTGTTCACCCTTTTGTTGCTCCCCCACCTGATCCCATCCCACTAGAGCCCGAGCATGCACTGTTCGCGGCACACATGGATCCACCAGATGAGCATGCACAGCACGGTTGGATACCTGCTGATGAGGATGTTCCACCTTTTCCCCCTCAGATCCCTGATACACGACATGTTTCTTTTCAGGTTCCCCAGTTTGTACCTCCAGCGAGGACTGGAGAGGGTTCTTCAGCCCATCCTTTTGAGCATGTACCGATGTCTATCCCTTCCATGCCCCAGATGTCATCTGTTCCACCCTCTGTTGCTCCATTTCATGTGGCACCTTTTGATCCCACCAGTGAGCCGTTCCTTTGGGCACCAGACTCTGCTATGCCACCTACTGACCCCTACCATTCTTTCCACATGGGGCATACTATCGAGGACGTTTTGATGTCTTTTGTCGCCCAGCACGAGTCGCACACGCAGCGCATCCAGGAGCTTGAGAGAGCTTAGCTGCCACCATGCCAGTGCCATGGTCAGACACACTCTCCTCTGCAGCCATTTCGACCCTTACCTCCAGATTACGCTGCCCGTCTCTTTACACTAGAGCAGCAGGTTGCTTCTATCATTCGTACCCAGCGAGCCATGGAGGAGGACTGGCTCCAGTTACGTCGTTTGCTTTACACCCACTTTCCCCCTCCTCCACCGCCATCTGTATAGAGCTCATCAGTGCTGTTTGGGTAGACGTTGGTGAGAAGACGGCGATTGTTGGACTGCACAACATTTTTGGAGACTACTTTATGATCCTGACTTTTGTTGACATGTATTTGACGTATTTGACACTGACATGATATAGTTTTTGGGCAGGGGTGATGTAGCCCCTAGTTGATTGATGATTGTATGACACAGGGATGTATTGATACACTTACTATGTGGTCTCGATATATGGCAATCGCAGTATTCTCACCATATTTGATTCGCTTGATTGCTTATTTATATTTTTATGACTTGGGATGTTGTGTGATTGGTATTTGTGATATGTTGATAACATGAGATGTTATGGGCTATTACTATTACTATATACGTACGTTTTACTATGGCCTGACCAACGTAAACCATCTTTTAGAAGATGCCGCCGAGACGTGAGACACACATGCCTACTAATGAGGCAGAACTCCAGCAAATTATCGCTGCTGCCATTGCACAATACGCCGCCTCTCAAGGAGGGACTAGTGGAAGCAACTCTGGCAACACTGGCAACAACAATAATCCACCTCATGGTAATACCAAGTCATTTAGACCTACCATGACCTAATTGGATATCTTTAGCAATGATGCTAATGCCAAACGTATGTTATAACGTATGTGCAGGATGCACCTACAAGCAGTTCTTAGACTGCAAGCCCGTAAACTTTGATGGCACAGGAGGTGCTGTCGCCTTTGTTCGTTGGGCTGAGAAAACCGAATCTGTTCTTCGCATGAGCAAGTGCGCGCTGGATCAGCAAGTCACCTATATCTCAGGGCTGTTTCTAGATGGAGCCCTATCCTGGTGGAATCTACAAGTACAGACACTAGGCGAAGCTGCTGCCTACGCGCTGACCTGGACCGAACTGAAGGAACTTATGCGCAAAAAGTACTGTTCCCGCGCAGAAATCCAAAGATTGGAAACCGAGTTCTGGCACTTGAAAATGGACGGTCCAAAGATCGCAGAGTACATTCAGAGGTTCCATGACTTATCGCATGTGGTACCCTACATGGTCACTCCTGAGTTCAAGAGAATTGAACGCTTCATTTGGGGACTAGCTCCTCAAATCATAAGCATGGTAACCTCATCCAAGCCTGCGACCATTACTGAGGCGATTGATTTGAGTGTGGCTCTCACAGAGGAGGCCATTCGCCTGAACAAGTTTGATGAAGCAGAACCGAAGAAGAAAGAGACTCACGTCGAGTCATCAGGAGGTAACAAACGGAAGTTCTCAAACTTCAAGCAGGGCGCCAGTGTGGCGGTTAAGAAAGGAGGATCAGGCACGCCAGCTCAGGTTACAGCTGGTAGTGGAAAGAAAGGAAAAGGATATCAGGGCACCCAGCCCAAGTGTAATACCTGTCAACGCCACCATACTGGCCATTGTAGTGTGAAAGTATGCGAAGCATGTGGAAAGCCGGGCCACTTGAAGGATTCTTGTTGGGCTAGTGCTGGCCAGGGAGGCCAGGGAGGATTTGGGAATAGGAATAATAATCGTGGTGGTAATCGCTCACAAGGAAACTATGGAGGAAACGGGAATCGAGGCAACTTTGCGAACCAAGCTGGCAATGCAAACCAAAACAACAACCAAGCTGGAAATGGAGGTGGAAACGGGCAAAGACTTGGATGCTATAACTGCGGTGATATCGGGCATTTTAAGAAGAACTGCCCAGAGTTAAACCAAGCCCGTGGAAGAGTGTTCCAAATCGAAGCTAGGGAAGCGCGCCAGGACCCCAATGTCGTTACTGGTACGTTCCCTATAAATCAACGCTATGCATCCGTTTTATTTGATACTGGTGCCGATTATAGCTTCGTGTCGTTAGAATTTAAGAATATGCTTAGTTTAGCCACTAATAAGTTAGATATTCCCTACTCGATCGAATTGGCTAATGGAAAGTTAGTAGAAGCCAATGAAGTTATCAGAGGTTGTGTGATCGAATTGGGAGAACGTGAGTTCGCTCTAGATCTACTACCAGTCCAGTTGGGAAGCTTCGACGTGGTGGTAGGAATGGATTGGTTATCAGGCAACAAAGCTGAGATAGTTTGTCACGAAAAGATCGTTCGTATCCCAACCAAAGATGGCGAAACAATTGTGGTTCACGGAGAGAAGCGTGAGACGCCGTTGAGGATTATCAGCTGCTTGAAAGCAAGGAAGTGTTTGCCGAAAGGATGTGTTGCTTTTCTGGCACACATTGTGGATAAAAAGGTTGCTGAGCCAAAGATCGAAGACATCCCTATCGTGAGGGAGTATCCAGAAGTCTTCCCAGAGGACTTACCTGGACTGCCACCTCAGAGGCAAGTAGAGTTCCGCATTGACTTAGTTCCAGGCGCCGCGCCTGTGGCTAAGGTACCTTACAGACTTGCTCCATCTGAGATGCAGGAACTGTCGACACAACTTCAAGAGTTGTTAGACAAGGGATTTATCCGACCAAGCTTCTCGCCTTGGGGAGCTCCAGTCCTGTTTGTCAAGAAGAAGGACGGTAGTTTTCGTATGTGCATTGACTACCGGGAATTGAACAAGCTGACGATCAAGAATAGGTATCCTCTGCCAAGAATTGATGATCTGTTTGATCAACTGCAAGGCTCAAGCTTTTATTCAAAGATCGATCTTCGATCTGGATACCATCAGTTAAGGATACAAGAGGAAAGTATCCCAAAGACAGCCTTCAGAACTCGTTATGGACACTACGAGTTCCTTGTTATGCCATTTGGTTTGACAAACGCACCTGCGGTATTCATGGATCTAATGAATAGGGTTTGCAAGCTGTACTTGGATAAGTTCGTGATTGTATTCATCGATGACATTTTAATTTATTCAAAGACGAAGGCTGAACACGAGCAGCATCTTAGAGCTATTTTGGAGCTGCTAAAGAAGGAACAGCTGTATGCCAAATTCTCCAAGTGCGATTTTTGGCTACGTGAAGTCCAATTCCTTGGGCACGTGGTAAATGGAGATGGAATCCACGTGGATCCAACAAAGATCGAGGCGATCAAGAATTGGGAAACGCCAAAGACGCCAACCGAGATTCGACAATTCTTGGGTTTGGCTGGCTACTATCGAAGGTTCATTGAGGATTTCTCAAAAATCGCTCAACCATTGACGCTCCTCACCCAGAAGGATAAGAAGTTTGATTGGGGAATCAAATAGGGAGAAGCGTTCCAGATACTGAAGGATAAGCTCTGCAATGCGCCAATCTTAGCACTACCGGAAGGTACTGATGATTTTGTGGTATACTGCGACGCATCGCGTCAAGGATTAGGTTGTGTGTTGATGCAACGCCAAAAGGTTATTGCTTACGCATCGCGTCAACTGAAAGTGCACGAAAAGAACTATACCACACACGATTTGGAACTTGGCGCAGTGGTTTTTGCTTTAAAGATCTGGAGACACTACCTTTATGGTACAAAGTGTACAATCTTTACAGATCACAAGAGCCTACATCACATATTCAACCAGAAGGAGCTGAATATGAGACAAAGACGATGGGTTGAGTTGCTGAACGATTACGACTGCGAGATAAAGTACCATCCAGGGAAGGCGAACGTGGTCGCCGATGCCCTAAGTCGTAAAGAGAGGATCAAACCCATAAGGGTTAGAGCTTTAGAAATGATTATCCGAACCGATCTTTCCTTGCGCATTCGTGCCGCGCAGAAAGAAGCTCTCAAGGAAGGAAACCTTGAAGAAGAATATCTCCGTGGGATGGAGAAGCTTTTGATGCCAAACGAGGAAGGAACGTTATGTTTTGAGAAAAGGATTTGGGTTCCTTTGTTTGGAGGTTTAAGGAAGGTTATTTTCGATGAAGCTCACAAATCACGGTACTCTATCCATCCTGGAGCGGATAAGATGTACCAGGATCTCAAAGATTATTATTGGTGGCCTAGGATGAAAGGCGATGTTGCTGTGTACGTGAGCAAATGTTTAACGTGCGCTAAGGTTAAAGCCGAATACCAGAAGCCTTCAGGACTTCTACAACAACCTGAGATTCCCAAGTGGAAATGGGAACAAATCTCCATGGATTTTATTACAAAGCTGCCAAGAACACCGAGAGGCCATGACACTATTTGGGTGATAGTGGATCGATTAACGAAGTCAGCACACTTCTTACCTATCAGAGAGAAGGATAACACTAGCAAATTGGCTGAAATTTACATGAGAGAGATCGTCGCGCGCCATGGAGTACCTCTCTCAATCATCTCTGATAGAGACGGAAGGTTTGTGTCAAGGATATGGCAATCCTTCCAAGAAGCCTTTGGCTCACAATTGAATCTGAGCACTGCGTTTCATCCGCAAACTGACGGTCAAAGCGAGCGAACGATACAGACTTTGGAAGACATGCTGAGAGCGTGTGTTATGGATTTGGGCGGTAGCTGGGATAAACATTTACCTTTGGTCGAATTTTCATACAACAACAGCTACCACACCAGTATTGGTGTCGCGCCATTTGAAGCCCTTTACGGACGCAAGTGCCGATCACCCTTATGTTGGGCTGACGCAGGTGATAGGCAGCTTGCTGGCCCCGAAATCGTCCAAGAGACGACAGACAAGATCGCGCAGATTCTTAAACGCATCGAAGCAGCTCGCCACAGACAGAAGGCCTATGCGGATCCAAACCGGAAACATGTGGAATTCCATGTTGGAGAAATGGTGTTATTGAAAGTTTCACCCTGGAAGGGTGTGGCACGCTTCGGAAAGCGTGGGAAGTTGAATCCGCGCTACATTGGTCCTTTCAGAATTCTGGAAAGAATAGGACTAGTAGCATACAAGTTGGACCTACCTGCTGAACTGAATGGTGTTCACGATACATTTCATGTATCCAACCTGAAGAAGAGTCCAACTCAAGATGACATTGCTATTCCCATCGACGAGATTCATGTTGACGACACGCTCCACTTCGTTGAAAAACCTGTTGAGGTCACGGATTGGAAGGTTAACAAGACCCGCCGGAGCAGTGTCAAGCTCGTCAAAGTTCGTTGGAATGCCAGACATGGTCCTGAATACACCTGGGAACGTGAGGACCGGATGAAAGAGAAATACCCCCACCTTTTTCCTAAGAACCCTGCACCTACAAGCAGAACTTAAATTTCGGGACGAAATTTATTTAACGGGGGGAGAATGTGACAACCCGCACTAAAACAGGTATCCGTATGACTTAATTAGTAATTAATTACTGCTGAATTACTGTGCTTACTTGAACTTGTGAATAAACTGCTACTTGAATACGGATACATGTACTTACTTGCATCATACTTGCTTGCTGTCACTACATTATTTACATACTGAACCTTAGTGACAAACATGATACACAAAAAGCACAGTAGCACAATACACGGATAACCTATTGAACATGTTGATAAAGCCAGCATCAGGCAAACACTGCCTCTAAGGCCTGTAAGAGCCTGAGATATTTTGCTACACTAGTGGTGAGTGTAGGGATACAAGGGTTGTAGAACTGCGTCTCTAGGAATAAGTCACAATGACTGGATGTGCCTAAAACGTACTCTAAGTACAAAACTCAGCACTTTACAAAATAATTCAGCTTTTAGCTAACTAATAAAGTGCCAAAACATGAGAAAAATAACACTAGACACTTTCCAAAGTGTCAGGAATAAGCTGTGTCACTAAAGAGAGTAATAACGACACTTTAAAGCCTTGTTAACGCTTTAACGGATTACTATCCAACCAAACAACCGGACTATACCCGGAACATGAAAATATTGTCATTTACACTATTTATCTTTTTCTGAGCCAGTTAGGGTCCCCGTATACCCTAACACCCGTCATAGCACACTGCACATTAGTAACCGGGTAAGACACTTAACTTAACTAACTAGTTCCTAATCATCTAGTTGGATTCGAACTAGGTACCCCCCCCCCCAACCGAATCGGTCACCAAGTGACCCCACTCTTGTACCATGTTGATTTACTAAATCTTGTTTGTCTAATATCTAAATGACACAAGATCCTTTGGTTAATAGTGGGATTAATTGTCTATAAGTTAACCTCTAAACACATCATAACTTTCACTAAACACAACACACTCCAAACTCTCTCTCTTGCCCTCTAGAGCTCTCGGCCGAACACCCCACCCCCATCCATCCATTCTTCAAGTTTGATCTTGCAAGTTCCAAGCTCATTCAAGCATCAAGGGTCTCGTATTAGGAAGCTTGGTGCAAGCGGAACGCGAAGGACCTCTCTACTTAGCTTTTATCCACCTCTTTTGCGCATAGATTCTTCCCTAGCCTCGAGCTAGAGGTATAATGCTTAAAACTCATACTTGAACTATTCTAAAGTGGTTAATAAGATTTGTAACGGTTAAAATTCGTTAACATACAAGATGGTGCATTAAAGTCTACTAAAAACATGAAAAATGATGGTTAAAAGCTCACATGTTGTGTAAATGTTGTAGTAATTGAAATTTGTGATTATTTAGACCCGATCTATGTTGTGGTAGCTCGAATCATCGTTTAACCCGGTGTAGTCATGTTCTTGGATCATGACATAAGACTATTTTAGAAGTAACAAGGGTTAAAAGGTGAAACTCTACCACACATGAAACATGAACTTGTGTAAAAATGTTTTACTTGTGGAATAGTGTTTAAAACTAGCAGATCTACGTATCTGCAAGTGGTATTTTCAAAGGACCAAGCGTTAAAGAAATCATGTATTTTAAAAGATGGATTTTACACTAACAAGCATGATTTTTATAAACCACAAGTGTGTAAACACTCGTGAAATGAAAAGATCCGACAAAATAACAGTTTTTGTAAAAGATGACGGAAAGTTGTAAAAATAGATTTTCTCTAAAAACGAGGTTTTTACAAGATCAAATTACCTTATATAAAGATCTACTAAATTTAAGGGGATTTACACCACAGTTTTGGGAAAACTACAAGTTCATGTAATTTTTGGCAATTTACACATATGTTGATTTGTTGTTGTGAGAAAAGTTGTTCTGATCAAATAAAGAAAATTGTTGAGTTGATTTGTTAAAGAAAATGATACGCTTGAAAGCGTGGCCGCCTCCAGTTACAGAGGAAACTCTGGCGAAATTTCCCTAACAACCTAACACTTAGAACTATTTACACTACAAGTGTTAGAATTATTTTTGGACATGTTTTCAAAATATAAATTTCGCCATGACTTTATTTACTAAATATTCGGAGGTGGGATTTTCACAAAATTTAACGTGATAAATATATATTTTTCACACACTGTTTATGATTATTTTGTGAAAATACATAAATATTATTTCTAGAGTAAAAATAATATTTACGAACGTTAACGAATCCAAATTAATACGAACGCTTTCACCATAAATATATAAGTTACATCGGTAATTATATTACCACTCGATTGTTAAAACGTAACTTACGCACTTACGGAAATATTTTTGAACGCGTATTCTAGCAACGTATTATTGGAGGAAAATTATGCGAAATGAAAATATAATATTTTTGAGAAAATACTTATATTTTGGAATTGGAAATATGAATATATATTAAGTGAGACTTAATGATTTAATTTGAACGCACATGTATTGAATCCCCCATCCTTGGGAAGGAGATTAACTACCAAGTATATATACTGAATGTAAACACGAAATAGTTGTCTAACTATTTCCCAAAGACTTAAACTATAAAGCTAAGGCACGGCCGTCCGTCTAATAGAATTAGTACGTGTAGGTCGTCACACAGCTGCGTGAGCAGGAGATACTTGGTAGAGACGCTTCACTGTGAGTTCATGTCCCCCTTTTCTCTAACTGTTTTCAGTTTTCTTAACTGCGGGGGTGAAATACATGTTACTATGATTACGAGTACTTTATACGCGGTATGGTTAGCATAAGGAGGTTTACTACTTAGATCATGTGAGTGGGTAGGAGCAATATGAGGCCATTAGTCCTCATGTCGGGACCGAGGGACAGGAGCGGTAGATCTATCTGGGTGTAGCGAGCCCAGCCCCAGGCCAAACTAGAAACGGACCTTGGGGTGACTTTGTCCACATACTAATGCCGTGGCGAAATCTGCTAGGTTTGAGTCTCCCTATTTGCACTTCACATATATCAGTGGCCTTGCAAACCATTGGTTATCTCAATTCCCTTATTTGCTACATACCAAAGACTATTTTTATACTCACAAAGGTTTACTTACTCACTTACACATGAACTCGCTCAACATTATTGTTGATTTTTCAACTTACATGTATTTCAGGAAACTAAAGATCTGGCGCGGTATGTTATGTTTTCCCGCTGCATAAGGGTTCCAAGGTCATCCCAGTTTAGGAAATGTGACTCTTTCCTGGACAAGTCACAAATCTTAAACTGCGTTTATCTCATGTTGATGTTTACGTTTTTCAAGACAATGTTTTATGTTATGATGTTGTAAGTCTTTAAGACAATGGTATGTTACTCTGGTTTTAAAACTTAATCAAATGGATGATCTTGCATTATTTTATTTCATATAGCTTTGTTATGGTTAAGCTATGGTATTAAGAAGTCACACCAAAATTAACCACGCTTCCGCAAAGCCAGGGTGTGACAGCTAATCCGCGTTTACCGTCTTAATTGCCCAATGTGCCCGATGCGCTAACTCCATTGGCAAGTGACAACCCTTTCCATACACCATCCGGTAAGGCGTTGTGCCAATAGGAGTCTTGTAGGCCGTTCGGTATGCCCACAATGCGTCGTCTAACTTACTCGACTAATCCTTCCTATCCGTTCTAACCGTCTTCATGAGAATTTCCTTGATTTGACGGTTGGACACTTCGACTTGTCCACTCGTTTGCGGATGGTAAGGTGTGGCAATCCGGTGATTCACGCTATACCTCTTCAATAATTTCCCAAAGTTGAAGTGCTTGAAATGCGAACCACCATCACTTATAATAAACCGCGGGATGCCAAAACGAGAGAAGATGTTGGATTGAACAAATTTACAAACTACCGAATGGTCGTTTGTTCGTGTTGTAATATCTTCAATCCACTTCAAGACATAATCCACCGCTACCAAAATATATAGAAAGCCATTCGAATTCGGGAAGGGACCCATAAAATCTATACCCCATACATCAAATATCTCTACAACCAAGATTGGTTGTAATGGCATCTCATCCCTCTTCGATATGCTTCCCATCTTTTGACAATTTATGCAATTTCTAGCGAACTCACATGCATCCTTGAAAATTGTGGGCCAATAAAACCCACATGAGAGAACCCGATAGCCTGTTTTGTGCCCACTAAAATGACCTCCACATGCGGACGAATGAGCATGGGTTAAAATTTCCAACACTTCTGTCTCGGGCACACACCTTCGTATAACTTGATCCGGCCCAATCTTGAAAAGATCCAGTTCATCCCAAATATATTGCTTCACTTGAACCATAAATTGTTGTCGACGCTTCTTGGTCCAATGACTTGGGATGGCACCCGTGGCTAAGTAATTAACATAATGAGCATACCACGGTGCAACAAAGGTGGAAACGGCTAAGAGTTGCTCATCGGGAAACGTTTCATTTATTTCACTATCATCATCGATCCCTTCCACCGGAATCCGAGACAAGTGATCCGCCACTACGTTCTCACTTCCCTTTTTGTCTCGGATCTCTAAGTCGAACTCTTGTAACAATAATACCCACCGAATTAAACGGGGCTTCGCATCCTTCTTCTCCATCAAATATCGGACCGCACTATGATCCGAATAAACCACCACTTTGCTCCCCCAAATATAAGCACGAAACTTATCCAAAGCATACACCACCGCTAATAACTCCTTTTCGGTTGTGGTGTAATTGAGTTGCACTTCGGATAAAGTTTTGCTTGCATAGTAAATCACCACCGGCTTTCTATCAACCCGTTGACCCAAAACTGCACCAATAGTGGTGTCGCTTGCATCACACATTATCTCGAAAGGCTTTGACCAATCCGGTGGTTGCAAGATAGGAGCTTTGACCAAGTGTTCATTCAAAACAGTGAAAGCTTGCATACACTCGTTAGTAAAATCAAATGGGACATCTTTTAATAACAAATTACACAAAGGTTTGGTGATAACACTAAAACCCTTTATGAAACGTCTATAGAACCCCGCATGTCCCAAAAATGACCTTACACCCTTAACATTTTTAGGAGGTGGCAACGATGCTATTACCCGTATTTTTGCCTTATCCACCTCCATTCCCCTTTCAGAAATTACATGACCCAACACAATGCCCTCTTGCACCATGAAATGACTTTTCTCCCAACTTAACACTAAATTTTTCTCAACGCACCTTTTTAAAACTTTTTGTAATTCGTTGAGACAAGCATCAAAACTAGTGCCAAAAATGGAGAAGTCATCCATAAATACTTCGAGCGACTCTCCAACCATGTCAGAGAAGATACTCATCATACATCGTTGGAAAGTTGCCGGTGCATTGCACAAGCCAAATGGCATTCGCCGAAAAGCAAAGGTGCCATATGGACAGGTGAAGGTGGTCTTGTGTTGGTCATCCGGGTGTATTGCTATTTGATTATAACCCGAATACCCGTCCAAAAAGCAGTAATATTTTTGACCCGATAATTTTTCAATGATTTGATCAATAAAAGGTAGCGGGAAATGGTCCTTAGAAGTGGCGGCATTCAATTTTCGGAAGTCAATACATACACGCCACCCGGTAACCGGTCGGGTGGCAATTTGTTCACCACTTTCGTCCTTGACTACTTGAATGCCGGCCTTCTTAGGCACAACTTGGGTGGGACTCACCCAAGAACTATCCGAAATCGGATAGATGATTCCCGCGTCCAACCATTTAATTACCTCTTTTTTAACTACCTCCCTTAGGTTCGGATTCAATCGCCTTTGAGCTTCTCGTGTTGGTTTGGCATCTTCGGTGGTAATGATTTTGTGCATGACAATTGATGGACTAATTCCTTTGAGATCGGCAATTGTCCATCCGATAGCCCCCTTGTTTTCCTTCAAGACTTCCAACAATGCTTGCTCTTGTGCCAACTCTAAATTAGAGGCAATAATGACCGGTAAAGTGTCATTATCCCCTAAAAACACATACTTCAAGTGGCTCGGCAAGTCTTTAAGTTCCAACTTTGGCGGTTCCTCTAACGATGGTTTAGTACCCGAATCTATTTCCGCCGGTAAGCCTTCGAACTGGTGAGTCCATGGCGGTCGACCTTCTTTCAAGGCCATTGCATCCTGTTTTTCCTCTTCAACCCGGAGTGCATAAGCATGTACCTGTTCAGAAAAATCACACAGGCAAACATCCAAACCATCCTCCTCATACTCATGCGGGTTGCATCCGTCAACTATATCTGCCATGAAACACTCATCAACACCATTAGCATTTGAATTGTTAGTAAAAACATTCAAACGCATTTTCCGATTTCCAAAAGTCATATCGACTGTACCAAATCTACAATCGATTACTGCATGTGCGGTGCTCAAAAATGGCCGACCCAAAATTACATTTTGTTGTTGCTTTGGGTCCGCCGATGAGTAGTCCAAGACTAAAAAGTCAACCGGGTAATAAAATTCATCAATTTTAACGATTACATTTTTGAACCATCCCTCGAGGTAGCTTATGAGACAAATCGGCCAAAACAACCGTTGTCTCCACCCTTGCTAACGGACCAAAGTCATATTGGTCATATAAGCCCCCCGGTAAAATACTAACTCCGGCTCCAAGATCTAGCAACGCCTTAGCCATTTGAAAATTACCAACTTGTATGTTAATCAATGGCGTGCCCGGATCTTGGAGCTTAGGAGGAAGCTCCCCGTTCAAAACCGCACTCACTTGCCCAGTTAAGTCCACCCGCTTAGGCATTTTCTTCTTGTTTTGCCTTTTTTATGTACATGACTCTTTTAAAAATTTTGCATACGCGGGTACTTGCTTTATTGCATCAAGTAATGGAAGATTAATTTTTACTTGTTTAAACATGTCCCACAACTCTTCTTTTTGGGGACCTCTTGATGCAATAAAATTTTTCTTTCCCGGGTCAAGTAAAGCCGATGGAAACGGGACTTGACTCGGTTCACCCTCAACTTTTTCACTTTTTTCATTTTCACCCAACCCCGGTTTGTTAACATTTGTTTCTTTAGGTTTAACCGGTGAAACTTCATCATCACTATCATTACCCGTGATATCCTCAACTACCCCCTCAACCAATTCGGGTGACAAATTAGCTTTAAACTCTTTTCCACTTCTTAAAACACTAACATGATGAACATTAACATTACCTCTTGACGAACCATGTGATGGATTTACCTTGGTGTCGCTAGGAAGTTGACCCTTGTTTTTCTTCAACTCCGCCACATCGGTTGCCAATTGACCCATTTGGGTTGTTAGTGATTGGATGCTTTTGTCACGAACCTCATCCTTTTGTATTCGAACTTCATAGAGTTGGTTCCGTTTTTGCATCTCCGCTTGCATGCTTTTAAGCATATCCATCATCTCATTTCCACCCGAAGACCCCCCTTGTTCTTGACCCGCTTGATATTGCTTTTGGTAGCCTTGGTTGTTCCCACCTCGATATCCACTTTGATTGTTGTAAGGCTGGCGCGAACCAAAGTTACCTTGGCTACCTTGAAAGTTCGGGTTAGCTTGATTTGAAGGGTTCCCATACCGAAAATTTGGGTGGTTCCTCAACCCGGGGTGGTAGGTATTAGAATTCATGTTGTTGAAATTTCTACCACCCCCTCCTTGACCTTGAACCGCATGAACCTCTTCATATTGCCCTTCCACCATTACTTGGCAATTTTCAGCCGCATGACCTATTTCATTACACAATGCACAAACATCATAAATTTGGTTAGTAGTTTGAACATTACCATCATCTATTGCGTGCACTTGAGGTCGGGCTATGGCCGGTCGTGCTCTCCTCGATGCTTGAGCCTTTCTCTTTGATGTAATTGCCATGTTCTCCAAGAACTCCCAATCATCATTCTCGTAATTTGTACCAAAAGTCCCACCGGTAATGGACATTAAATCACGAGCATCTTCGGCACTCAACCCCTCATGGAAGGCATTCATCAACTCCCAAAGTTCAATCCCATGGTGAGGGTAATTCTTGATCATCATATTGAAACGTTCAAATGCCTCATGGAACATTTCACCATGTTGTTGTTGGAAGCTCCTCAACCCCTTTCTAGCGTCATTAGTCTTTTGGGCGGTGTAAAATTCGTCTAGAAAAATTTGTTGCATTTCCGCCCAAGTATAGATAGATGCCGAAGGCAAAGTGTAGAACCACTTCTTTGCCTTGTCCTCTAATGAAAACTGGAACAAAACTAACTTGACATCGTCGGCCGAAAAACCTTGACTCCCAAGAGTATTACAAATTGAGTCATAGGCCTCCAAATGAAAATACGGTTCCTCCGTTGCTAGCCCTTTATATTTCGGCAAACTTTGCAAAGAATTTGTTCACACTTCGAAGGTCCTCCCTTGATCATTATGAGGAATAACTACCGGTGAGGGATTTTGAGTGATTATTGGCCTAAAATGCGCTTCAATTCCTCTTGCATGTTCTCTAAGATGCCTTCTTGGCACCCCCAACCTAACCCTTGGTCGAACAGGACCCATTGGCCTTGGTATATGCCCTTGTGGTACATGTGGTTGAAATTGTTGTTGTGGCATCGGTTGGTGTTGAATCGGCCTTTGGAATTGAGGTTGTATGTTTTGCGGCCGAACTTGTTGCAATGGTGTAGGCCGTTGCACTTGTAGCCCTTGTGGTCTTGGCCTAATATGTTGTGGTATGAGTTGTTGTTGTGGCACTCCACCTACACTTGCCATCCCTTGAGATTGACCTTGCACATAACCGAACTCTCCTTGATCACCATAACCCCCATAAGCATACCCGTCGTTATCATAGCCCTCAAAATCTTCATAACCTTCCTCATATCCATCTCCCCCTATACCCGAAGTTTGCCCAAAGGGAAGAGTCGAGTATTGAAAGCCCGATTGGTTTGATGGTCTAAATGTAGAGGTAGTATGGACCACAGTTGAACCTTGTGGTGTTGTATAGGTTGAAGATGATTGCCCTGAAACTGGGAAGAAATGAGTGAGTGGTGGAATCGTAGTAGATGGGCTAAAGGTCAAACTAGGTTCGACTTGAGTAGTAATCGGTTGTGTGGTGTTGGTTGGTGTAGTATCATGAAGTGGAGTAGGCATTGTGGTGATGTTTGGAATAGTGGTGTTTGGTGATGGTTGTGTGGAAGTAGGTATAAAAGACGAGGTCGTTTGACCCGTTGTGGGTGGTACTTGAGATTCTTGCATGATGTTTCGTGGTGTGATGGGTGATGTGGGTGAACCGATGATTCTGTTTTCTCGTACTAAAACACGATTTTGCCTTAATGTTCTTTCAATCTCCGGATCAAATGACAATGGTGACGCTTTGTGAGAGCCTCTAGTATGCATGCACCTGTAGAACCTGCACACTAAACACACCAGTGTAAACCCGAAAATAACAAAGCAAAACTAACAAACTGATGCACGTTGCGCACAACTCCCCGGCAACGGTGCCAAAATTTGACGTGCTTGTCGTGGTACACGCAAATTTAATCCCAATAACAACTATAGATAGTGGTAAAAGGGTATCGAACTCAGGGAGTATGTGGAAAATATATCGATTATATAGCTTTGCGATTAAACTACAATTAACCTAATTTGCAGAAAATAAAGATCAATGATTTGGATTGTTTTTTTAGAAAACTAAATTAATAACTACTTGCAAATCAAAATTGGTTGTTTAACAGATTAGGAGAACAATGACCATCTTAGGATTCAGTTTCTTTTAACAATTGTGTGAAATTCCAACTAGAAAGAGTTACATAGACATAACTCGTGCATAAATAATCGAAGTGATAAAAGGGAACAAAGTACTCGGATTTTATAAACGCGAGGTTGTTTCCCGATGATCAATTAATCAATGACCAACCCTAACCCTTCCCGTGATATCTCGATTGCCAACGGCACCAAGAACGTACGATTGAGACTAGAAATTGCACTATCAATTAACAAGCTACAAACAATTATGCATACACCATGATAAACAAGCAAACACAAGTTATCATTCTAGAAATTCAGAAATAAACACACAAAAGTTCAAGAGAAACCTTCACCTAAGATGATCACCGAAAGTTTTAGCCGGACATAGCTTGGTGAATCATCATAACAATAAGTTCAATGTTCATACGAATCAAAATCATGAACCGAATGTTAGAAATTGTTTAGAACCAAGCAAGAACAGCCAAATTCGCCCCTAGTGTCTTTCCAAACCGTCCAATGATGAGAATACATGAAAAGACACCATAAAACTGACTTAATGAGGGCAGTTACGTTTCTGTCGCAGCCTCCACCGTAACTTACGGTGCCACCGTAAGTTACGGTGGCCATCAAAGTGTTACGGTATTATTCTTCTGAGTTACGGTGGGATTCAAGCATAATTCAGGTCCACCGTAATTTACGGTGGTACCGTAAATTACGGTGGTAGCCTGAATTTTGTGCTTTGTTTCATCTTTTGTTCCACACTCGACCCGTTCAAATCCAAACCGTCCAAAGCTGCGTTTAATCCACTTTTAGCTCCCGAACCGCACCTGAAACATAAGTAATCGTAGTTATCTAATTCAAGATAATTACACAATCAAATGAGGGATAAACTTGTCTTTTAACATCATAAAGGGTTGTCCTACGGACCACCCGTCAGTAAGGCGTCATCTTGTCACTGGTGTCGCTCCTGGCATGAGGTTCATCTTAAACTTCTCTTGTCGTTGTGGGGGGGGGGGTATTCCTGGCAAATCTTCAGGAAAGGCTTCTTGGTTTCTTAAGTTTCCAAAATATTGTACTTAATCTTTCGCTTAACTAACCTTCCATTCGCCAATTCTAAAGAATAGGGGACGTCTATTCTACTTGAAACTAGGCAAGTAGTTCTTAAGTTCTAAGGATACGAGATTTAAAGTTGATGCCAGTATTAATCAAAAATAGATGCATAAGGTTGGTTAATGGGGAACGTACCCGTAACCGCATCTGGATCCTTGTGTGCTTCACGAGCTCCGATCGTGAAGACCCTTCCTTGCTTGGTTCTTCCTAGGGAAATCTTTCCTAAAGTGCCCTACTTCACCACACCTGTAGCAGCCTGGAATTTTCCCATTATCTCCTCCGTCTGGATCCTTCGCCCAACAGGCATCCTTGTTGTGCCATTCCTTTCCACACTTAGGCCTCAGACATCGACCTTCATGGTAAAAATTGCATTCCTCACACCTCGGCTTAGTCCCCAAGTAAACCTTACCACCAGCCTTATTAGTGGCTCCATAGGCTTTCCTGCCATGCGGCGGGTTCACTTCCTTTCTTTTGTTTGCTTTAGGGCTTCCATAGCTGACTTGGGTGCCTATCTTTAGGTTTGAAGACTTCCTCTTCTTTTTGCCTGATGACTCCACATGAGTCTCTTTCTCGTTATCCTTAGATTCCAAAAATTTTCCCATGCGTAGAGCTTCTTCAGTAAGAGTGACACTCAAATCGATAGCCTCTGCGATGGTTGGGGGCTTTGAGGTAGTAACTATGCTCCTAATTTGAGGTGCAAGTCCCCAAATGAATCGCTCAATCCTCTTGAATTCCGGCTTGACTAAGTAGGGTACGACCCTAGACAAGTCATGAAATCGCTGGACATACTCGGAAATCTTCGGCCCGTCCATTTTCAAATTCCAGAACTCCACCTCAAGCTTCTGGATTTCAGCCCTAGAACAGTATTTCTTCTCCATCATTTCCTTGAGCTCGTCCTAGCTCAGTGCATGAGCAGCTTCGTCACTGAGGGTCTGAACCTGAAGGTTCCACCAAGAGAGTGCGCCGTCCAAAAACAACCCTGAGATATAGGTAACACTCCGCTGGGGCGAACAGTTACTCATTCTTAGAACGAAGTCAGTCTTTTCTGCCCAACGAACAAATGTAACGGCACCTCCTGTGCCATCAAAATTCAATGGCTTGTAGTCCAGGAACTGTTTATAGGTGCAGCCAGTTGGAGGGTTATTTCCGGAAGTGCCACCGCTATGTTCGGAGCGGAGGGCTTCATGTCGTGCAATTGCCTGTGAGATGCGTTCTTGAAGCTCGGCTTCTGTCCTTGGTAACGTACTGGTGTGTTTGTGTCACGTCTGGGCGGCATTCTCTTCTGTCAAAATGGTAGGGAGTAGGTTAGACACATTCCGTAATTATCTACGGGGTAAATATTACCACAAGCAAATATGTAATCACCCAATATCACATGCATATATAATCAACAATGTACGAGCGAGGAAACAATTACTGAGCCTTCACATAGGCTTGGCAACTTGGCTTATTGTTTGTAATGGGAATAAAATAAAATGAACTCGAGGCTACATCGCCTTAGTCATACAAGTTTCATGAAGTGGTAGTTGTTTTCCTTCTACATAGCTTTCCAAGATGGGTATACTTCCCTTGAGATGGGGGTTGTCCATGTAGGGGTGATGGAGAGTGTAACATCACTGAATCTTTCCGAATGTTATCCATCTTTACTTGCTTAAGTATCGGTTCTCAAACGTCTCGTATACGGGTAGAAGTGTCAGACACGAAGTAGGCAAAGACAGGTTTCCTACTTTATAAAGTGCTAAGGCAATGGTCTATGTATTGTTCTACCAGATGAAGGTGTGAACACCTATAGATTATTTTTGGAGGGATGGTGATCATTAATTTGACCCGCAGAGTCCACCAGGATTTCCATGCACTACAAGTTGTTATTACGTGGGCCCCCGTAATAATAAATTGTCTTGCACAGTTACCCCAATTTTCTCTCGTCCAAGCAGATGATCAACCAAGGAGGGGACACCACTGTCCTTATACCTCTGTCATGGAAAGGACCATTGTGGTGGTCCACGCGCTAACACTCGTTATCGTGACGCGCGAATAGGCACGATGATTAAATGGAATAGGAATAAGGAGAATTCCTGGTAGTTGGAGGGGCACCTTCAAGATGAATACTTCATCTTCCCTTTCTGGTCAAGTATGTCGTCAATCTCGCTTCACAAAAGCCGCAGGGATCTCATCCTACTGATTAAGAAGTTGGTCAAGGTTGCCGCCTCTGCCTCGCCGTCACTACCGTAGTCGGGCACCTTCACGATCGAGAGGGAAGAGCAGCCATCTCTTACGGAAGCAAGCTCAGAATCTCGTTTGGTAATCACTCCAGCCATAAGTTTTGCAATGAACGCGAGGCCGATAGCTTCATCGTGCGAGTAAGAACAATAATAGGATTCGGAGTCGAAGGTATCTTATTCACATCAATAATCATTCCGTACACTTATTCGTATGTATATATTGATAAACAAATATGTTACTTAGCATAAACAGGCAATTCAATGAATCATATCACATATAACTCTCGTTTATCCTTTGGGGGTCATTTTGTTTTTGGCAAGTCTAACTCGTGTAGACTATGCCTTAGTTGGCACCTTATTTTGGGGTATTCTCCTCCCTACTAATGTCCTTGCCTTGTCTTTTTTTTTGAAAAATGTTTGACTCATGGATCTTGACGCTTACGTGAATGCAATGAAAAACCTTTTTTTTTTTTTGTAAAAATGTTTTTGTGAGAGAGTCCTAGTGATTGTAGTCTAGACTCGTGAAGGAATCCTAGTTCACTACAATCGAAGCTCTGATACCAAACTGTCACACCCTGACTTTTGCGGAAGCGTATGATGTGTGACTGGTTTAATATCATTGCATTCAATCATAATAAACAACTACATGATCAAAACGATGTTCATCCATTCATAAAATTTGAGTATTACAAATACCGGTTATTTAAGTTTAAAACACAACCTTCGACTAGGTTACAAAC
The DNA here is from genome assembly GCA_030545235.1 of Helianthus tuberosus. Taxonomy (NCBI): domain Eukaryota; kingdom Viridiplantae; phylum Streptophyta; class Magnoliopsida; order Asterales; family Asteraceae; genus Helianthus; species Helianthus tuberosus. The sequence continues at coordinate 29,721,387 of CM060424.1, read as the reverse complement.
CAACATAAGTGGATGACATCTGACATCTAAACTTGAAGTCTACTTCTAGAAACAACACCCACGCCCAAGATCCAACCTGTCACCTGAAATACATGTAGTTTTGGAAAACGTCAACAAAAGTTGTGCGAGTTCATGCGTTTTGTGTGAGTACTTGTAAACCTTTGAGAGACTCCTTTGAAAACATGTATGAAAAGCGTGTATGAACATACCAAATGAATGTTTTACAAGGACATTAAGGCATGTGAGGACATAGGGAGCACTCGAAATGAGTAGGCTTATACCCTTGTCGATTTTCCCTCGACTATGTCGATTTCCTCGACTATGTCGAATTTCCCTTCGACTATGTCAATTTACCTTGACTATGTCAATTTCCCTTGACTATGTCGATTTCCCTCGACTGGGACACCGAAGCACTCAAGTGATCACATCAGGACCATGAGTGGGGCTCGGCCGTACCCGTTAGATCTAACCTTCGTCCTAATTAAGTATTAATGGCATTTCAATATTTAGTCTATGCTCACATGATCTAGTAGTTCATTTCATAGGCAATTCATACCGTTTAAGTATTCATAACATGTATTCCACCCCCAAGAGTTATAAAACCAAAAAAACAGTTAAGAGAAAAAGGGGGACATGAACTCACTATTTTGCGTCTTCGATACTCGTAACTCAAATCTCCTCAGCAAACACGACTCCCTACAATGTACTAGGGTCTATTAGACGAACGGGCTGTGCCTTGCCTTAGTATTTACGTTTTTGGGTTACGTTTCTTTTATGCCTTCAATATTATTCCTTGTTATAATTTCTTTTTAAAATAATAATTATTTTAACTTTAAACTATATTTAATTTTTGGAATAATTGTTAAACAATATTTTTGTATCAATACTTCTCAAGTATTTCCTTCCCAAGGATGGGGGTATTCTCATACATGTGTATTCATATTCTTGTATTTGTAGTTTCCAAAATAATATATTTTCAAGTCTCACTTTAGAAAATATATATAAACTTATTTTGTCCAAAAATAATGTATATCAAGAAAATATATATTTTTCTCAAAAATCATATATCTTCTAAATATTTGATGTGTGCAAAATGCAACATATAAATTACATCAATTGTGGCATAAAACTAACCCTTTTTTAGTACTAATGTTGGAAAAAGTGTGCTTTTGTCTTCCTTTTGTATTTTCAGGATTAAATGAGCTCAAATTAACAAAAGAAGCAAAAAGACAGCAAAATCTAACATACATACAGGAAAAGGAATGAACGTGACATGCCCGACCCCACGATAACATCTTCCCAAGCAAAACAAGAAGACAGAAGACTGAACACGCCCCGTGCTCAGCCAGCACGGGGGCGTGCCCAAGTGTAAGCAGAAAAGACAAAGTGGTAGAAGCTTCTATTGCCCACCACGGGGCCATGCTCAGCGGGCACGGGGCCGTGGTCAACTATAAGATTCGCAGAATCTAGGCAAATCTTCAAAGTACAGATATGCTTCTGCACACGGGGTCGTGCTCAGCGGACACGGGGGTGTGGTCAACTAATAAAGACAAGCAGCAATTAATGAAGAAAGAGAAGGATGTGGACACGGGGCCGTGCCCACTGGACACGGGGCCGTGCCCGAGCTTCTGTTTAGCCTATAAATAGGAGTGCTTGGCTCAAGCTCAAACCATCCCTTGGCACACCACCTCTCTCACACTTCACCCACCACCCACCACCACCATAACACCATCATCCACCACCATCATCCATTGTCCATCATAGAGTGTGTGAGTCATCTCGGGATCCAAGATTGATCGTAAGAGTTCTTGACAATCAAGGCCATGTTTACCTAAGTCTCTTACATCACTTGGTGAAGACAAGTGTCTAGTGTAATACTTTTTATTTTTAATCTTTTCGCACTTTTTAATTGGTTTTGTATTAATGACTTTAATAACTAGTTTCTTATGTTGAAGGTGATTCTTCCTTATCGTTTCTCCGTGGTGTCTTGGCATTATTTTACTGTCTATATAAAATAAAAGATTTTCACCATTCATATCTCCACGGTCTATATGGAGGTATGTTGGCTACCTGGTCGGGGGTTAAGGGAACGGTTTGGTAAGAGTCTTGCCGTTGTTCAGCGTTTAGAGATCCTGCAAGGGACTTGGGTCAAATTTAGTAGGACCTCCTTCAATACTTAACGGTATTGGATGGCGGAGGTCCAAACTCTTTGATCCCCTCATAAGTTAACTACTATTAATACTATAACCCGGCTACTTAGGACTGTATCCTTGCTGACTCAGACTACTTAGTCGAGGGTAACGTCACCTCCAAAAGAGGGGCCTACCATAATTTGCATTAATAACTTAATTCATTGTCTTTCAATAATCCGACCCTTTAGGATTGTATCATTGCTGACTAAAACTACTGGGTTGAGGGTAACGTCACCTTCAAAAGAGGGGCTACTACAATAACTAAGATAATCTCTTAAATAAGTGCAAAAGTGCGGAAATAATCAAAGGTTACACTATACACGAGTCGGAACCAAGTGATTCATCTTGTCTATCTGTTTTTATTTTTATTTTTCAGCATTTTAGTTAGTTTTTATTTTCTTAGTTTAAAACCTTTTTCTAAACTTTTGATTTGATTAGACGTTGAGGATAAACCGGTACTAAAAGCTCTTGTGTCCTTGGACGACCTCGGTATCTTACCAACACTATACTACGCTCACGATGGGTGCACTTGCCCATATGTGTGTTTAGTGTTAGTAAATATCGTGTTTTATAAATTTAAAACTTGGCTAAAAAAAGTGTTAAAGGGCTTAAAATATACACCTAATATATATAACACTTCACACGCATCAAGTTTTTGGCGCCGCTGCCGGGGACACAAGGATTTTAAGAAAGTTAGGAATCAGCGGCCTAATCGTTTTTCTTATTTTTCTATTTTTTTAGGATTTTTCTTAATTTTTCAGCTTCTGCAGAACTCAGCACGGGCCTTGCCTGCTGAACATGCCCCGTGCCCAATCATTGGAACTGGCAATCCTGTTTTAAGTCAGACAGTAAGCTGAACACGGGGCCGTGCCCACTCAACACGCCCCCGTGCCCAAGATTCAGTTACTGAAAACAGAACCGTAAGATCCCGACGGTTGCTAAATTCTGACACAAACATGAGTGATACTGATAATTTTTACTTTCGGCACTCTTATGGTACGTGGTGTCAATTATGTGGTGGTAACCATAAGGAATTAGAATGTTATTTTCTAAATTATAAACCCCACTATATAGACCCATCGTTTCCTTGTATCCTTAAGAGGGGCGAAAGTAAAAATAATCCCTATCTCTCCCTCGAATGCTCCCAACCGGATTTTCTAGGAGAAATGCTTCTCGATGAATTATTTCAATTAGAAGATCTAATTCTTAATTGGTTAAAAGAACTTAGGAAAGATTTCAATAATCTATCCCAAGACGATAACCAAGAAGAAGGGTTGGAATCGCATTCCAACAACTTCGTTGTTTCCGACGATACTTCTAACTCTAGTGAGGACTTGAGCGATAGTCGTCCCTGTGTCGATTGTGCCGTGAAGGACTCCCCATCAACTTCATTTGATGCATACATAGACCTGAGCGATTCGACATACACCTTCTTTAACGAGAGCCCGGGAAAGGGTTGGACTTGTCCACCTACATTTAGCATAGGAATCACCCTCACCGACAACCTCTTGCGTTCTCGTCTTAATCTAGAACAATTAAGGTATCTTAGGCACTTTGGGGTTGTTCCATCCAGTAAGGAACCGCCCGATCCGGAAAAGTTCCTTAAAAATAGACAAACCTCATAAACAGCCTTTCGACACGGGGCCGTGCCCAGGTCAACACGCCCCCCGTGTCCACCAAAAGATTCCCTTCTGACTTTTTGTCAGAATACAGACAAAACGTGTCAGGATCTCGCCTGCACACGGGGCCGTGTCCAGCCGACACGGGGCCGTGTCCAGCATGCTGTCATTTTCTATAAATGCAGCCAAGAATCCTGCACATTTGGACCATCCAGGGACAGAGATTTGAAAGGATTTTCTAACTTACCATCCTAGGTATGTTCTAAAAGAAGGTTCTAACAAACATCTTGTCCTTTCCTCTTTTATCCATTACCTTCTTCTTCATCTTTCTTGCAAACAACACCTCCATTAAAGCTTGATCCCAAGCTTTATGGTGATGTTTGTTAAACTTTTGTTCAAGGAATCATGTTAAAAATAAGTTACACAACATTGTTTTAAGTTATTTCTGTTCAAAAATGCTTCATAAATTGGAAAAATAATTTGAAACTCCAAGATTCCTTGTTCTAAAAAACTGCAGAAAGTTGAACACGGGGCCGTGCTCATTGAGCACGGGGCCGTGTCCACGGTACTGTTTCATTAAAACGAACTATTTTTTGGTCTGTTTTCGTAGAATGTCTAGCCAAAACAGTGGAACCTCTTCTGCGCACTCCAGAAACAGTCGAAGGGAAAGGAGGCCATCAATCGAAGCAACTCTCGTAAGATACGTAATGGCGTTACGTGAAGCCCTTGACGAGATGACTTCGGTAGAGGAGGTCCTAATAGACCGTATAAATTATCTTTCGGTGGGGTTGGAAAACAGTTTTCAAGAAATAAACCTCTTGCACCAGAGGTTAAACATTCTTGTGACACCTCCCATGGAACCAATCCTCCCTCAAGAGGATTGGAACCTAGCACTTGGAATCCACAACCCTACCGGTTGGGACGACATTCCGGCGGAACCGCCTCTTGAAGAACTCCAAGAAGTCCCGGTGGAAGTTGCACCTCCTCAAACCAATGCTAATGAGCCCGCTTTTCTTCTCCCTAGGGAGATCGAAGAATGGCTCGCCGACGTATGAGGAACCCATGACCGGAGAAAAGAAGTTTTTCAAGCCACATTTAACCGAGAGATTTATCTTTTCGGAAATTTTGCTAATAGAATAAATAGTAGGCTAGAACTTCTTGGTTTAGATTTCTAGTGTTTCTTTGACCTAACTATCTAGTATTTTAATTTTAGGACTATTATGTAATTCTCTCTATGACTTAATGAATGATGGTTTTAGTTAATTTGGTGTTTGGATGGTGTTGAAATGAATAAAACACACTTGAGATGGCAAAGGATGCAAGGAAAACTTGGACCAGCACCCCATGCAGGAAAACAGGACCATCCGACAAAATTTCTTCATTACAGTAAGTTCGGCACGGGCCGTGTCCACCCAACACGGCCCCGTGCTGCACAGTCTGCAGAAAAAGACCCAGTTCAGGTAACTGGACACGGGCCGTGTTCACCCAACACGCCCCCGTGTCCAGGCTTCTGTTTCTTTTGTTTAATTTTTGTTACTGGCACTTGAACACGGGGCCGTGCCCGGATAACACGGGGCCGTGTTCAGCGCCCAGTAACCCAAATTTTTGCTTAATTCACACCTTTTACACATTCAATCAACCTAAAAACTTATTTTTGGGACACATTGAGGACAATGTGTAATTTAAGTGTGGGGGGGATGCTAAAACCTTGAATCTTGCAAGTCCTAATAACAAGCCTTACACAAAACTCTATTGGAACCGCTTATCACCCCAAATTTTTTCAAAAATTTTCATTTTTTTTTTACTTGTCTAGGTTTAATTTGGGAATTTCAAAATTCTAAAAAAGGTTATATTTTTACAAAATTACAACCGATAGCGTCGTGATAAAAAGAACCAACATAAGAAAATTATGAAAAGGCATGACAAGCTTAGTTAAAATTTAATTATATATACTTGATCACATAAAAACCCATTCCCACAAAAGTGAGTTTTGAGCCTTTATTGAGCATACAAATATATATCTTTAAATTAAATGCTCATTTTTCGTTTCTTGTGTGAATAGCCGCTTGGTTCTTACGACTCTAGAACTTGCCATGACGATACATTCCCGGTCCTTACCAACTTAAACCCGAGTAAGTAAATGATGGAGGCATTAGGACTAACCCTTTTTATTTCTACACCATTATTTTTCTCTTTTTTTTTACCACCTACCCAAAATCCCCCTAGTTAGCCCCTTTGAGCCTAAACCTTTGCATTTCATAACCAAAACAAACACCCTTTTCACCCACCAAAACCTTTTTCATTCTTAACCCTTTGTTTTAGTAACTAGCTCGGTTTTTCATATGACTTTCAAAAAAATTTGTGTTGATGATGAAGCAAAAACAAATAAACAAGCAAGTTCATCAAAAAAATAGCTTTGTTTGAAAAATAGCTTCATCAAAATAAAAAGTTGAAAAAAAATAGAAAGTCTTGCGAAAACCGATGCTTTTTACGTTTTTTAGCCCTTTTCTACTAACCACTAACCCAACCACCTATCTTTAACCCAAGCCTAACCCTTCACCCAAAAAGTCCTCCTGATATTTACAAAGGTACATAGTTAAAAAGGAGGAGGATTGATTGCTTGGCAAGCCTATGGTAGGAGTAAGTTCCATGCCGCTCTCGAGTGATCCACTAAAATACATTTTCGGCCGAGTGTTGAGTGATCCCCCGTGAGGTATGTGAACTTGTATATAAATAGAATTTTAAAGAGGCATGTTCCACCCCCGAGAGTTATAAAACCAAAAAAAACAGTTAAGAGAAAAAGGGGGACATGAACTCACTATTTTGCGTCTTCGATACTCGTAACTCAAATCTCCTCAGCAAACACGACTCCCTACAATGTACTAGGGTCTATTAGATAAACGGGCCGTGCCTTGCCTTAGTATTTACGTTTTTGGGTTACATTTCTTTTATGCCTTCAATATTATTCCTTGTTATAATTTCTTGTTAAAATAATAATTATTTTAACTTTAAACTATATTTAATTTTTGGAATAATTGTTAAACAATATTTTTGTATCAATACTTCTCAAGTATTTCCTTCCCAAGGATGGGGGTATTCTCATACATGTGTATTCGTATTCTTGTATTTGTAGTTTCCAAAATAATATATTTTCAAGTCTCACTTTAGAAAATATATATAAACTTATTTTGTCCAAAAATAATGTATTTCAAGAAAATATATATTTTTCTCAAAAATCATATATCTTCTAAATATTTGATGTGTGCAAAATGCAACATATAAATTACATCAATTGTGGCATAAAACTAACCCTTTTTTAGTACTAATGTTGGAAAAGGTGTGCTTTTGTCTTCCTTCTGTATTTTCAGGATTAAATGCGCTCAAATTAACAAAAGAAGCAAAAACACAGCAAAATCTAACATAAATACAGGAAAAGGAACGAACGTGACATGCCCGACCCCACGACAGCATCTTCCCAAGCAACACAAGAAGACAGAAGACTGAACACGCCCCGTGCTCAGCCAGCACGGGGGCGTGCCCAAGTGTCAGCAGAAAAGACAAAGTGGTAGAAGCTTCTATTGCCCACCACGGGGCCGTGCTCAGCGGGCACGGGGCCGTGGTCAACTATAAGATTCGCAGAATCTAGGCAAATCTTCATAGTACAGATATGCTTCTGCACACGGGGTCGTGCTCAGCGGACACGGGGGCGTGGTCAACTAATAAAGACAAGCTGCAATTAATGAAGAAAGAGAAGGATGTGGACACGGGGCCGTGCCCACTGGACACGGGGCCGTGCCCGAGCTTCTGTTCAGCCTATAAATAGGAGCGCTTGGCTCAAGCTCAAACCATCCCTTGGCACACCACCTCTCTCACACTTCACCCACCACCCACCACCACCATAACACCATCATCCACCACCATAATCCATTGTCCATCATAGAGTGTGTGAGTCATCTCGGGATCCAAGATTGATCGTAAGAGTTCTTGACAATCAAGGCCATGTTTGCCTAAGTCTCTTACATCACTTGGTGAAGACAAGTGTCTAGTGTAATACTTTTTATTTTTAATCTTTTCGCACTTTTTAATTGGTTTTGTATTAATGACTTTAATAACTAGTTTCTTATGTTGAAGGTGATTCTTTCTTATCGTTTGTCCGTGGTGTCTTGGCATTATTTTACTGTCTATATAAAATAAAAGATTTTCACCATTCATATCTCCACGGTCTATATGGAGGTATGTTGGCTACCTGGTCGGGGGTTAAGGGAACGGTTTGGTAAGAGTCTTTCCGTTGTTCAGCGTTTAGAGATCCTGCAAGGGACCTGGGTCAAATTTAGTAGGACCTCCTTCAATACTTAACGGTATTGGATGGCGGGGGTTCAAACTCTTTGATCCCCTCATAAGTTAACTACTATTAATACTATAACCCGGCTACTTAGGACTGTATCCTTGCTGACTCAGACTACTTAGTCGAGGGTAACGTCACCTCCAAAAGAGGGGCCTACCATAATTTGCATTAATAACTTAATTCATTATCTTTCAATAATCCGACCCTTTAGGATTGTATCCTTGCTGACTCAAACTACTGGGTTGAGGGTAACGTCACCTTCAAAAGAGGGGCCTACTACAATAACTAAGATAATCTCTTAAATAAGTGCAAAAGTGCGGAAATAATCAAAGGTTACACTATACACGAGTCGGAACCAAGTGATTCATCTTGTCTATCTGTTTTTATTTTTATTTTTATTTTTCAGCATTTTAGTTAGTTTTTATTTTCTTAGTTTAAAACTTTTTTCTAAACTTTTGATTTGATTAGACGTTGAGGATAAACCGGTACTAAAAGCTCTTATGTCCTTGGACGACCTCGGTATCTTACCAACACTATACTACGCTCACGATGGGTGCACTTGCCCATATGTGTGTTTAGTGTTAGTAAATATCGTGTTTTATAAATTTAAAACTTGGCTAAAAAAAGTGTTAAAGGGCTTAAAATATACACCTAATATATATAACACTTCACACGCATCAATATTCTAGAAAATATATTTTTACTTCCAAAAATAATATATTTTCTCTTTGTCGAAAATACAATATTACTCTTGTAATATTTTCAAAAAATCATATTTTCATTTCTTGTATCCAAAACAATATTTACCAAAAACATACTTATAACGGTATTTTCCGGAATATTTTGTAAGTTACGTTCTTGCGTTCGATTTCACAATATTAAGTGTGTAACTTATATATTTATTCCTTGCGATTTTTGGTATTATTTTGGATTGTAAGTTCTTGGTATTTTGTTAAGTTATATTATTTTATCCCTAAAATAATATAGTTAATACACAAAGTATACAAGTATTCACACACATCATGTCTTTAATGCAAACATATATTCTAAATACATATTTATCCATTTTTATTTGTAAAAACCAACCTCCAATACTTATAGTTTTGTAACAAAACCTATGGCAAAGTTTATATTGAAAACCATAGTTTAAACATACTTGTAAATATTTGTTTTAGAAAATATTTCTCTAAGTGTTTATATTTTTAGAAAATTTTGCCATAGTTTCCCCTAAAAATGGAGGTGTCCATGCTATCAAAGCATATCATTTTCTTTTCAAAAATCATCACAAATCAATCTACACTTACCAAGTGCTAAAACAAAGCTATCTACGTAATATTCATGAACTTGATTTCTCATAAAGACTTGTAGTAACTTGGTAGTATGTTTAGTAGACTTAGTTACCCTTTAAAGTGTGTTTATTTCTTTAAAAATCTCATTCTTGAAATATTTGAGTATTTACAACTTGTTAGATGATTTTTCCAAAAATCATTCTTTTGAATTTTTCTTGTAAACAAAGTGTTCTTATACTTCTTTCAACACTAGAAACATGATTAGTTCTTTTTAAAAAAATGTTCATGTAAATCTTTGTGATTTAGCTTGGTTTCTTTGGAAAACTATTTTAGAAATCATCCACTCACAAGACTTGTATTTTGTTTAAATCATCATCACATGAAAACAACTTTTATTATTCAAGTTCATGTAAACATAAGGCATGATGATCTTGGTCTTTCACAAGATCATCACATTAACTTACTAGACCATGTGTTTAATCACAATCTAGTAGATTCCATATGATGTCTAACATCACTAACACTAATAATCAATCAACAAGAAGCAAATAAACACAAATCAATAAGTATTCATATGTTTATAAGCTTATGTTAGAGATTCATGAATATGTCTTTTAGTGTTCATCAAGATTAACAATGTATATCATCTTTTAACCAACAATATATGAAGTAACAAAGGGTTATGAGGGCCTTACTACTAGCACAAGGCTAGGGAAGAACACTTGATGTTGTGGATGACAAATGAGTTGGATAAAAGCAATCGGGAGAGGTCCTTCAAGATCCGTTGCTTGCAACCTTTCTAAATAGGCTCGAGACACCTTAGAACCACCTTAGAATGTATTGGAATGAAGTGAAAATGGAGGTGTAGGGTGGTGAGGTTGGGGCCGTGAGCTAAGGGAAGAAGAAGAGGGAGAGAGATGGTGGTGATCAAGTGTGGGTGATAATGAGAGCTTGATGATCTGATAACCATGCTAAACTTTTACCCAATGTATAATGTGTCTTCAAAGTACTCAACAAATCTTGCAAGATCTTAACAAAATCAAAGGAGATTTAGTGTGATCAAGGGTGGGCCACACCCTAGATGCCGTGAGCAAGAGGGGGGGGGGGGTCTTGGTTTGGTTTAGATGGTAAGTTAAGTGTTTAGTTAGGATTCTAAGTGTATTAGTTAGGTGTTAAGTGTATTATGTGTTATATAGTGTGTTAGGGTGTTCGGGGATCATAACTAGCTCAGAAACATTAAAACAATGCTTCTTGTATAATTTTGGTGTTTCGGGTAATGTCCGGTTGTTCGGTTAGATACCGGTTCGTTAAAGTGTCAAACTATTTCGTTTAGTGATCTTTATGTACCCTTTTGTGACGCTTTTAATTCCCGACACTTAGGAAAACATTTAGGACCATTTTGCCATATTTTTGCATGTAATAAACTTGTTAAAATGCTGAATTTTGCTGATTTATGCATAATTCTGCACTTTATGTGGTTTTAGGCACTTTTCGGCACTTTATCTATCACCTAGAAAAGCAGTTTTGTGGTCCTTACTTCCCTACACACTATAGTAGTGTAGTACGTAGTCTCTGGCTCATACTGGGCCTCAAAACACTGTCTGTCTATGTACTGAACATTGTTAGCATTTTAGTTTGTCTGATAATGGTGCCAATTCTGTTATGTGCATTATTAGAACTATATCGTGTTGCATGTAGTAATGATAAAAGTCTTGCAACATGAAATGCCATTGTATGTATATAACAGTAATCAGAAATTCATTTGTCTTGTAAACTAGATCATGCACAGTTATTAAAGCACAGATTACTGTTCAATTAGTGTACGGAATGTACGGAAAAGTGACAGTTGTCACAACTCTTCCCTAGATACAACAGAAAAGGCAACCTTGACAGATGGGAATGATTCTCTTGTCAACAAATTTGTTCTCACTGGCTGATAAACATCATCAAGCCCCATGAGAAACTGCATTAATTTTATTAACATAGAAAAATCATTATAGTCTTTAGCAACTTTACAAGAACAGGTGGGCAATTTGAGCATAGCATCGAACTGCTTCCACATAGTAGTTAACCGGTTATAGTAATCTGCAAATGTACTTCCATTTTGTGAGATACAATTAATTTTTTTGTACAGGTCATAGACAACAAAACCATCAACCTTGTCATAGGTTTCCCTCAGATCATCCTACACTTCTGAGGCAAATTTAGAAAAAACTTGACCTAAAAATAGTTCCTCAAACACAGAATTTAATAACCATGTTAATACGATAGAGTTACATCTATCCCACTGACTTGCTAAAACATGATCATCAGTGGATCTTTCACACTTGCCATCTATGAAACCAAATTTAATTTTGGCTTCTAAAGCCAATTTCATAGCACTAGACCATACAAGATAATTTTTAGTACCTTTTAGCTTTATATTTAGTACCTTTTAGCTTTATACTAATAATAGTTCAGGCACTAGAATCACTAGGATGATGATATAATGGATCACCTATATCCAGTTTACTAATAGGTGTTTGTGAAGTACTACCAATATCACCCATTTTGACCAGAAACAAGAAATAACAAACAATCAACAAGCAATCAATAACAACCTGAAACAACGGTCACAACTAATCAGCAAATAACCAACACAAATGCAATACTATGTCAGGGACCAGATTCCAGGTTCATCACTCTAAAGGTGCCTAGACAAGCCTTTACATAGTTGCAACCCAAGAACAAAGACTCCAACAGACCAAACAAGAAAAATAACAACAACCACCGAACAATACTCAACAAATAGACACACAGATAAACCGGTCCTCATTACCCCGGTATCAATTAGATCAACAAAAGATACACAACAAATAGACACACAATAAAACCGGTCCTCACAACCCCGATATCAATTAAACCAACAACAGAGAATAAAAAAACAGAACAATCTTACAAAAGCGTTTAACTCCCTCCTTAAGCAGATCTGATTAATAAACTTCTAGGGTTATAAAATCAGATTGAAGAACAATAACCTCACAAAAACCCAGTCAGTTTGCTTAGTAACCTTCTAGGGTTACAAAGACTAACGCAGGCCTTCAAAGTCCAAGATCAAGATGATCTAGATCCACAACTGTCAGATCTGCAAACCCTAGAACTCAAGAAGTGCAACCTAAACAACAAATCAACAAACAGATCAAATATAACAGCGGAAGACACAGATCAGGAGCGATTTCGCTCTGATACCATGAAAAATTATATAGAACAATAGTAAACAACAATAACACCAAATGTAGTGACAAAACGGCGAAAAAAAATTATTATTTACCAACTTAGAAAACGCCTAAACCAAACCCTAGATCTTACCAACAGTAAGATCTAAGTCATCAAGATACAAAATACGATCAACTGATGAAATATCAGTTGATCTATCAGAAAACAACACAATATTACAAGATCCTACATGATCAACAAGATGATACAAGATCACAAACGGATCCTAAACAGATCTAGCAACTAAACCAGAGAGCAAATTGACTGTGTGCGAGATGAGAGAGAGTGAAGAATGATCCAGAAACCCTAAGCTCCACCTTTTATACCAGCATCTTTACATCTTTCACTTTGCAACCCTGCACACTTCCATTCAAGTACAACAAGTTCCCATAAAATACACTTTCACCCTTCAAGTATCATATTGCACATATACACCAATAACAACAAGTAACAACCTATATACTTGAGCCCAAAAAATAAGCCCAATCATTACAACAGACTATTATTACCACACGCGCAACACAAGTGTAAGAAATTATAAACAACTTATCATAGTATATGAATTAACATATATTCTCAACACTACCTAAAATCAAATGTATCCATTTGACTTTTTCTTTGACTTTCTAATTAACTATCAAATTGCATCTTGTTTGCAGATTCATTGTTGATCAACAACTCCTAACTACTCATTGTTGCTTCTTACAATACATGTGATGTGGATGAACTTTGGTCATGAATCCAGTTCACAAAAGTGAAACAAGAGTTCAATATTCGGACAACATAATCATCATTCATTCATAAATTCAAGCATGTTCAACAAAGTGATAACAACCAATAAAGATAAACACCTATCGACATTATATATAATAAAATTTTAACTACAGAATAAATAAAAATTAAATATTTATAAATGCCTTGGATAATATTGATCTATATCAATCCTTTCAATTTAAACTCCAAAGATATCTCCATAATCTATGAAATCTTTCTTAAAGTAAAACACAACCCCACAACCTCACCGAGAATTAGTTCCAATTCCCCATTTTTTGGGGTAAAGAAAGAAGCCAGGTCCGTTCAGCCTTAGATCCGGCTAGCACCACCATCGGCTACCATAGACATCAGCGTCCACCAAGCACCACCACACCTTCATTATCATCGCTTATTCATCAACGTTTCACCATAAACTGGCGGCCACCAAGCCCATCACACCCTCAATGGAATATCATCGAGATACTTATTTCGATTTAAATCACCATCACCACACTGTCTCTCACTCTATTACATCATTAGTGATGGTATAGTGGTAGTGAAGATGGGTTATGGTAGTGGCCTAACAGTGGTTATATAGGCTGTGGTGGTGGGATGAGGAAAAGTAGGTTTCTTGTATACTTAATATTTAATAATAATAATAATAATAACAACAACAACAATAATAATCATAATAATAATAATAGTGAAAAGATGATAATACCCTTCTAATCTGATGTTAAAAGACATATGTGTCTTGGTCAACTAACGTGCATTTTACTCTATTAGAAATACTAGTATATCATATGCTAGATTCGGAAAATTAGCCAAGAGGAAAGAATATTGTGAGGGCTATGGATTATGTGATTGTCTTACAAGGTGAACAAGATTTCGGGTTAGTTCTTATTTAAATTGAATCTGAAGTGCACTTATTCAAGATGTCAACCTCTTGCCTTTGTAAGTCTCGGGAACAGATTTTAAGGATTAGGAATAGAAATAACATGTGATTGGAATTTGAACACTATGTGAGTTGTTTGATTATTTAAAATGAATGGATTGCTTAGGGACAAACAATGCTTAAGTATGAGGATATTTGATGTAGCCGAAGGATACATAGTATTCTAGTAAAAAAGACCCGCATTTAGGTTAGATTACCTCAATTCTGACAAGAATAGATAGTTACTAATGCATTGTTAAACTTTTGGGGTGAAACATGTTTACTTTAACTTAGAAATTATTTATTTCATAACTTTTTATCTCTACACTTCTTGTATTAAACATAACTTTAGGAGCTCACATTTAACTTAGTACAATCATTAACTTCAGCCAAGCCCACTATAATAGATTTTAGTGCTATGGGTCTGACAAACCCATCCTCCTATGGATCTTGGGATGATTGAAATAGAAACATTCACAAAGGTTAACTTTTCGCCGTTCATTCAATCACAAGGTTTGATTATGCGCCCCATTTGTTCCTAAGTGTTATTTTCACTAAATAATTCTAGATAAACTTTGACATGGTAGGTTATTCTACAATGGCTTCTAAAAATAAGAAGTGTACAAAGACACAATGGATCGCACAAGATGACATAATGTCAAGCAAAATATAGCACAATGCCGAAAAATATAACACAATTTTGAGGAAAAAGGACATAATGAGTCGCAAAAAGACGCAATGACACAATTATAGAAAAGATACAATGATAAATAAAAGACACAATGATAATAAACATAAATTCTAAAATCTACAACCTATAAATTCAAAAGTGAACCAAAAATCTCACATCGTAGAATTCGATGAGATGGTTCCAATGCCACTTGAATGAGGTCAATCAGAGTCCGTTTGATACCCTTTGTACGACTTCTTATTTTTTGGAGACTTTCTATTTAATCCTAAACCTATTGCTTATCTTATTTTTCATATTCAAACCTATGTATGCTCATCAACTTTTCGAAGTTGACGATTTATTTTACACATGTTTCAGGTAACAACACTTAATGCTATTTCAAGATTATGCTACATATAGGAGCTGGACATAGATTAATTTAATTCGGATTATGTTTTCTTTATTTGTGAACAATTTCATAGCGCCCTGATGTTTCCACCATCGGTCGGGGTGTTACATTCTCGTTGGGGTTCTCCATCTGCAATTGATGTTTTTTGATTTGCCATTGATTGTTTTCTCAGTTGATGTTCCATCCATGATTGATGGTTCTTCTCGATTTATTTGCCATTGATGGTTTTCTCAGTTGATGTTCCATCCATGATTGATGGTTCCTCTCGATTAGTGTTCTCATTAGGGTTCTTTATTTGCAGTTGATAGTTCTTTTTGATTGGTTGGGTCGGTGATCTATCTTAAATAAAAGATATGAACTTTTTCTTGGGTTATTGATGGAAATACTTTTTTAGAATGTCAAATTTCTGTAGTTTCCCTAGAGGTTTTGCTCTGTCATTGGGTCACCAGCCCTAACGATTATTGATAGTGATATTTAAGAAAATATTATTGTAGGAGAAAAACAATGAATATTTTTTCAAAATAAATAATTATCAATAATTGATTAAGATAAAATTACTTAAAAGTCACTTAGAGTAAATAAATAAAAATAAATTCAAAATTATGTGAATTATGGAGCTAGATTGATTTTCATAGTTTTCTCATAACTTTATAGTTTTCTTATAATATAATCTCAACTTTACTAACATACACATAACAATAGAGTATCCTTGAGGTTTGGCCACTTTTTCGACTTTCATTCAAAGGTTTGTTTTTTCGTACTTGGATCCAAAACGTTTGAAATCTTGCATTTTTATCCAACTCGTTAACTCCATCTATTTTTCTCCGGTTAAATGAGGGGCATTCAAAGCCTGGGTTTCTTTTTATTCTATAGTTTTTTTTTTGGTTTCATCCTTTAAGCCTTTAAACCTTTTGTAGCAATAAGAAAGAAAATAACAAGGTTTGAATCATGAAACATGAGACTGTCTTGCTCATTTTAGAACTTATTACCTGTTTTGATTGGGAACTTCATAAGTTAGAAAATTTGATTAAAATCATGGTTAGTTTGCTATGTGTTCTAAGCATTTTGCACTTCCAGATGAGGTTGTTATTATGCTAATTTTGATCTTCACATGTTTTAATCTGGAACAAAGATCGTTATTTCTGGATCGAAGATCGCACGTTATGGTTTGAAGATGTATGGTGAGTTTGTTTTTATATTTTATAATCTTTATACTTCTAGTTCGAAGATCGCACGTTTGATTCCAAGATACATGATGAGTTTGTTTTTATATTGTATAAGCTTTATATTGATATAGTTAAAACAATGGGTTGACATTTGACCATTTGATGTGTTTATAGATGTGGTGGCAGAGGTCAAGTTATGAGATCCAACATTTGTGTCTCTATTCATAGTTTTGAAGTTATTGGAGTTCAAAATTAAAATATAGCTATAACATGAATTCCCCTCTTGCAACATTCTCTATCATGCCAACAAAAAAAAGTATTGTAATCGTGCAACGCGCGATGATGAATAATACTAGTTTAATGTTGATAGTCCACCCAAATTTAGCCACCAGTTGTGATATTCTAGCCCTTTCTCTGTTTATTTAGTTAAGCACTTGCAATGGATCCAAGTGTTCCGGCGATTTAATTTACGATTCACAGGTGTTCATTAACCCTCATTCGGCTCACCAGAATTTGATGATTTAGAACAAGATCCATCAAATTGTTGTTGGCAGGAATATATTTATTACAGAGTAAACTATTTTTGTCAAGGTGAACTATATTTTGTTCTAAAAAGTTAGGGTGGAGGGTATGGTTAATCACTTTAGGGTGATTGAGTGAAATCCTACCTAATAATATTATGTCATGTCAACTCCCCATTCCACTCCCCATTTTGCACTCAATCAGGGGGTATGGTTAATCACTCTAGGGTGTTTGAGCAGGTTAAAAAATAAAAAAATTTGATTGGTTCTTCTCTCCTCTCTCTCTCTCTCTCTCTCTCTCTCTCTCTCTCCTCCATGACTCCATCACTCGCATTCGGTGACTACACACCAATTTTGGTACCCTCTCTCCAACTCACCGATCAAGTTCATCAACTCGGTATAGTCACCGATCGGTGACTATAACTCCCCGTATAAGTCACCGCATATTATACCCTCCAGCCTTATATCTTGATTGACACTTAACTTTTATTTCGTTTCGTTCATGTTCTTCATTTCCTTCTTATAAAAAATAAGGGGGATTTCTCGTATTTAGAATCTTTCTATGGTGTGCCCTGTTGCTTGTTGTCTACTTCGCAAGCCTTCACTGCCCCGTTCTGTAACTTACCTTCTTTTGTCTGTCCACGAGGCTGTAAAAAGTAGGGGTGGCAACAAAAACCCAACTATGATATTTTGGGTTATTTTGGGGCTCTTTAAAAAATGAAATAAATTAGAATGGGCTGGGGATTTAGTCAAGATGGGTTAGAATGGGTTTTAAAATACCCATCTAAATTTTAACGTGGGTCAGAATGGATTTTTAATTATCTTAAAAGCACCACCGCCTCCTCAGTTCTTCACCCTTTTTCTTCCTCTCTCTTAAAACTCACACCACAACTCAATACATAGATCGGCGATTCAAGATGACCAGACTGCTTGAAAAGACGGTGCCGACGTTAGATCGGCGGCGGTGGCCGGAGCTATTGTTGGCATACTGGAAACCGTCAAAGTTGCGATGGGGTTCGTCGTCCAACGGCTCTGGAGTTGACGCAAAACACTGATTGAGTCTTCTTCCACCGATCCGATCCAGATGGGGTTCTCCACTTCTCACAGTGGAGGCATCACTTTCACAAATATAAAAGGAGAGGCAGCAGGGTTCGAGAAAATATCCTTATTCATCTCTCTCTCTCCCACACAAGCGGTTAGGGTTTTGCAGTTCATCTTCAATCTAAATTTTAGGGTCTGTGTTGAGTCTTGTTCGTATAGATTATCTTGTTAATAATGTTTGATTGATGTTTAGAGTGGTCAGGTATATTGTTAATTTTGCTCTGATACTCTTCGATTAGGTTAATAAATTCTGATTTGGGTATCTTGAGGTGTTACTTTGTTTTTTTAGTTTTAGGGTTCCAGAGATGAGGGCATCAATTATCCGCTCTATCGCTCAGAAAATTGAAATTAAAAAGTTATTTGATAGATTTGGATTTGGAAAACCTAACAGATGAACACGATCTATGAGACTGTGATTTGTTGAATTCTACTCGTTACTCATTATGTTATTGGCTTGTAAACGATCAGATCGTTTATTGAACTGTTTGTGCACGTTCGGCTGAAGGTTCATTTAGAGGTCATCTTATTTTATTTTATTTTTTGAATATTTTTTGATTTTTTTTAATTTTTCTGATTTTTTTAAAAAAAATTTTGAATTTTTTAAATTTTTCTGATTTTTTTTTTTGAATTTTTTTTATTTTTCTGATTTTTTAAAATTTTTAGCCTATCATAACCGAAACCCATTGTGACCTAAACCCATCTTAACCCATTTCTTAATAAACCCATTCTAACCCAAACCCATTCTAACCCAAACTCATCCTAACCCATTACCCAAACCTACCCAACCCACCCATTTTGCCACCTCTAGTAAAAAGTGAGAAAGGGGTGGCTATCAAGCGGGAGTCGTTTCGGTTGTATGCCACGAGATCCCTATGGACAAGGGGATAAATGAATCATCGCTTTTGGGTGCAAGCAACCCTCTACCATCTATCCCATTGCATTCCATTATCTTGTATTTTATTGTACTGTTCCGTATCAGACCAGATACATCTATTGAGTGAGAGAAAGGTAATTTATGTCATTCTATTTTGTTTTGTTTTTTTACTTTGTCAAGGTGAATTTTTTTTTTTTTTTGAAAATTAAACTTCATTAAAACAGCCTCCGACCCAAATGGGCAAAATATCAAACACAACACAACACCCCGACCCAAACGGGCAAAGGGCAAAGAAATTACAACATATACATCGGGTATTTACACCACTCCGACCATCTAATATACATACATGTAGTTCTATTTTTAACCCAAGCAAAACTTCTAGATTTTAACTCCCTAATGATGTTATGCGGACTACATCTTTTCTGATTAAACACCACTTCATTTCTTTCTTTCCATATGCACCAAGATGTTATCAAAGCCAACCCATAGATAATCTTCTCCTCCTTCTTACTACGCTTCATGAATTTGTGGATATCTAAAATATCTTTAAATTCAAAAAGATAGAGAGGCGGGATGTTGCACCACTCGCTGAATGCCGACCACACCCTTAGAGTAACCGAACAAGCAGTGAACAAATGTTCGCCCGATTCCTCGACTTCTTCGCAGAATGGGCACATAGATGAAGATATGTCCACATTCCTACTTTTTAAATTTATTCTAGTAGGAAGCCTATCCAAATTGACTCTCCAATTCATTATATTGCACTTAATAGGAACCCATTTGCACCAAACAAAATTTGGGGGATGACATGGACCTCTATCCATAATCAACGTCGATTTTACCGTCTTCACCGAGAAACCGTTCTGACTATCACCATTCCAAATCCAAGCATCCTTACCAGAGAAGAGCCTTACCAAACTAAGAACCTCGCAACATTCCTTCCATTCCTCGAGCTCCTCTTCCGACTCAGGCTGCCTAGACCACTGCCATTTGAACACTCCGTTACCTCTTTCAGTTTCCATTCTCTCTGCCACCCTGCACGATTTAAACAACTCCAAACAAAAAAGATGGGGCCACCTCTCCATGAAGGGAAGGTCACCCACCCACTTATCGATCCAAAACCGAGTATCAAACCCATTCCCAACTTTACCCACAATAAGATGATTTAACCCTTTCCCATTAATTTTCATTTTAGAAATCATTTTCACTATGTTTTTCCATCACCCCGATATATTCTCGTTAATAGGGAGGAAGCTTCTTTGGTTATGCTTACAGTGACATGCTTCCACCAATTTACTCCACAGATTATGGTTATCCGCCCTATATCTCCACCCCCATTTGACAAGAAGTGCTTCGTTGACCTCTTTTAACCTGCTAATCCCCAACCCACTTTTTGACTTGGGCCAAGTCACCCAATCCCAAGCCACCCAGTTCATTTTAGTTATGTTACCTGAACCAGCCCATAAGAATTTTCTCATCTTGGCCTCGAGGGCTTTCAGAACACCCACCGGAGCTTTATATAAAGACAAATAATAAATAGACAAACTTTCTAAAACAGAATTTACCAAGGTGAGCCTTCCCCCATCGATAAGGTTTTTGCTTTCCATATCGACAATCTTTTATCAAAAGTCTCAGGACTCCAATTGTTAATTATATCTTTATGGACAGTTAAACGTTTTTCTTTTTTACTATACTTGGCGGCTTTGACTTTTGGGAAGTGTATGTGTTGAAGAACCTTCAGTCGCCTTCGTTGAATGATAACAAATCAACGTAAGCTAATAAAACTAATAAATATAAGGAAAATCAATGAAAATTTTGACTCGCATTCACCGAGGTTTTGCCCTCTTTCGTATTATAAATTCAGTATATAAAAGATTAAAACCAAGGAGTAGTAATCAAAAGTGAACATTGTTAACACGAAAACTCAACCCATAAAGTAGTTTGAATATTTGAAAAACAGAAGATGCTAAACGTAACTGAAGCGACCGCTACCTTTTTCTATTACTCTGGTCTAATGACTTATTTTGCAAAAAGGGCCCTCGTTGTAAGGCTTTTGTCTAGTTTTGCAAGGAGGTTTAGCAAGCATGCTGTTTCCTCATATATAAACCACTTTAACGTTTATTCCTCCCATGTGCAATCTCCTATGTTTGATTGATTAGGCCATTCACTATGGAGTCACGCCCATAGTCACATGGTATGTTAAATGGGCGTTGAGGGGTTTTAAACACCGTGGGAGTGGGTTTGAAAGGGGACGGCGTGAGGGAGGGTATGTGTTGGTGAGCCATATTTTTTTCAACCAATCAGATTTTTAATGGGTAGTGGGTAATGAAACCATAGTGAGGGTTTAGTGAAAAGAAAGTGAATGAAAATGGTTTGATGAAATAGCGTGTACTTCATGACGTGAGAGTGATATATGGAGTGAAAGGGCATGAAAGCATAATAACGAATGACTTTATCATCAAATGTATCACAACAATTTCATTTTAAATACATCATTTTAAGCATAAGAGCTTATAAATCTTAGGCCTTTAACTTTACTTTGTACACTTTTTAGCATGATACATAACTTTTATCAAAGAGATTGCAAACAAATTATTTATAATATACAAATTAAATAATAGGTGAAAATTAGTAGAAAAATCAAATTTTCAATTGTTTGACAAGACTTTAATTAAAAGTTCATGATTCAGTATGACTTATGAGTAATCGTGGATGGTTGTTTGTTAGAGGACCCCTTAGTGGGTTATTGATAAACAATGAATAGCTAGTTAACAAATAATGTATTTCATAGTTTTCCATGTACTATATACACAATCACTTTATCTATCTCTCATACTCGTTACAATACAAATACAAGTAATATAAGATATCCGAATTGCCTTACATTTGAGCCGCTCGTGAGGTGATGTGGCATATCCTACCACAAGCCTAGCAATGGAGGGCACCGCCCTCCCATATTTTGTCCGATTGCAAGGGCGCTCAACATGTAGAGGATGTGAACCCAAAAAAACTCTTTAGAATGTAAGAGACTTTTGCACGACCTAACAAATATATTGTTGAAACACGCAATGTAGATATAAAACGTGAGTAGTATTTTACCGTTAACATTTACGCAACACGCAATATTGAAAAACACTAGCTATAACAATTTGGTAAAATAACAAAAATGTGCTATTTTTTGTAAACAAAGAATTTATTTATTTTTATACACTATTTGTATTTGATACAATACTCTAATCTATACAAATTATTATACCAGCAATCTATTTGTTTTTCTTTATGATAACTTAACTAAAAATTTTATTAATATTATCATTTAGTATAGAAGTTCATCTAATTATGAAAAATGAATATAAAAAATGATGATGATGTGGAAGTATAAGTATTTAAAAGGTTGTTTGTAGAGATAAAGAGAAAATAAAGTGTTTTTTAATGATAAATTGAAATATGACGAGGGAGCTGATTGTGCGTGTGTTTAGCCCTACCAATGTGGATAATCTAAAGGAATGAGAATAGCAAAATGTGAAAAACTTTAGGTTGGCCCTACCAAACTTCTTGTCATGATCGAAGTCATCTTTCAAGGCCTCGTGTAGCATGCACGTCGGTTGCCCGAGATCCAATCAACCCCTCCTGGTTATGATTTAGGTGGCTAGTTTCATCATACCTTAAATTCAACAAAGAGGGAGCCAAAAGCTCTTAGCCAGTGGTTTGTTTGACATGTACGGGTCACTATTTACCGTTGAGGTCATCCCAGATTCAATTCTCCACTACCCACTCAAGCGTTCAAATATAAACCCAACAAATATGATCTTCAAACATTTGGCTAGTCACATTCTCCCACCACCAATCATGCACGTCTTTGTGCATGTGCCTCCCACTGAGAAGCAATGCTTACACACCCCGTAAATATTGGTTCATTTTGCTTTAGAGGGACACTCGATAGTTCAAAAAGCAGCTAGTAATCTTCACATACATATCGTTCTAAATGACGTATCAGACTTAACGTGACATTGATATATACCCAATTTCATATTTGAGGCTTTAAAGTATCAAGTTTCAGGCATATGAGTGCACTAAAGTATGGTGTCAGTTTTGCACAACACTAATACGACAAATTTTGAATACGACATGTGCCTTTACTCTTTACTGAAACTAGGGCAGAGCTCACGATCCCATGCTCACGACTTACAAAGATCATCGCCTCTTGAGCACCCATATTTTGATCTTCTGCAACAACCGTTGCACAACCATCTTGTAAATTATTTTGGGCTAGTGTGAACGGTCCAACCTATCTGTGGACCGACCTTTTCTTTTCTCTAATACCACTAGTCTCATAATCATCTTCCAAGGCCTCGCGTGGCTCCGTTGGTTGCCCAAGATCCAGCCAATTTGTCCTGTTTATGATTAGAGTCACTGGTTTCTTTTGCCTTGGATTTATCTGGGAAGCGACAAACAACTCCCGACCAGTGGTGTGTTCGCCATTGAAACATATCTAGGCACATACACCTTACAAATTGCTAAGGCCGTCCCCAATGAAATCCCATCAAGCCAGTAAAGTACAAAGCCATCAAATACGATCTTCGAACATTTGGTTTTCCACATTTTACTCTTTTCATAAAATATAAATACAATATATTCAAATGGTAAAATTACCAAAATTGTATTTTTGACCAATATTTTGCAAAAATAAACATTGAAATTTAGTCGTCATAAAAAAAGCACGACTAAGTCTTAGCCAACATCCAAAAGCCCAAGCTAAGCCTACAATAAAAGCCAGGGGCGGAACCAGAGCAGTGGCGGATCCAGCCAGTTTTTTCACTGGGTTCCTTTTTCCAAATCATACAAGGTTTACAATACAAAAAAACGTTCTTTTCCAAATCATACAAGGTTTACACTACAAAAAAACTTTTTTTTCCAAATCGACTGGGTTCCTGGGAACCTGGTAAACCCCTCTAAATCCGCCCCTGAACCAGAGGGGGGTCAAGAGGGTCCATTGACCGTACGATCACCGAAACTTTTTAAATTTTTATTTATAAATTTTGAGTTTTTGAAAAACAAACTTAGAGATGGACCCCCTAATTTGAACCGGTATAGAATATAAGTTTTTGAAAAACTAACTCGTTCTGGTTCCGCCACTGATTTAAGCGGAGGTTAAGCCTTAGCCGGAAACCATATATATAGTCTAAATCCTAGCCCTCTCGACCGATATAGCTAACGTAACAACTTCGTATCAAAGAAAATAAGGGCTGATTCTAATTACTTTGGTAAATATTTATTTTTCAAACAGTCAAGTAATACTATTTTAATAATATTCGTATCTAAATCAAAACCAACTAGTGTAAGTAGTAGTCAAAAATAAAAATCTTAATTAACACGAAAACTATTTACCAATAACGTAAATCTAAATATTTAAATAACAGAAGAAACTAAACGTCACTGAAGCGACCAGCCTATATATAAATTATAACATATTCATCACATACCACACCCACCATGCAAGATTTATGAGGGGAAAATAACAATGAACGAACAAGTCGATTGTGATTTTTCCCTCCTTGAATCCATTCACAATTACCTTCTTGATGACTGTTCTGAAAATTTATACGATAATCGTCATAAGCCTGTTGGTTTTCCGGTGTTCGGTTCTAATGACTTGAATTATTCAGACATGTTGGCCGAGTTCGAATCCAACTCTGGCTTCTTAAACGGCGATATTAGTGACGATATCTTTCCCTTTCCTTGGTCTTCTAATACTAACGACGCCCCACAAATATATCCAGAATATTCAGTAGATATTCCAGTCATCGTGAATGATGTTTCTACTACGTGTTTACCTTCAATGGATGCCATGACTAGCATGCCTCTAAAGTTGGATTTCTCAACAGGAAACTGCTCGGTGGCGTATGATGTCCAGGAATATAATTCTGGTGAGATGAAGAAAACTGAAGATCATCTGGTGCCTAAAAAGAAATACCGAGGAGTAAGGAAGCGGCAGTGGGGGAAGTTCACGGCGGAGATGAGAAACCCAGAGAAAAAGGGAGCGAGATTATGGCTTGGAACGTATGATACACCGGTGGAGGCAGCCATGGCCTATGATCGAGCCGCTTTTAAGCACCGTGGGTCTCATGCTATGCTTAACTTTCCGCATTTGATCGAGTCACATTACGAGATTTTACAAAAATATATTAAGAAAAAGCGTTCGAGATCAGCTTCCACGTCTTCTTCGTCGTCGGATTCCTCAAAAAACTGTAGCCAAGGAAGAAGATGAAGAAGGAAAAGTGTCACCACGTGCATTGACTGATATATGAGCCCTAAAAAGTGTCAAGACTTCTGGAGTTGTAACTTATATATATGTTGTAATGTATAATTAAACAAATTATAAGTAAAACTGAGAAAATATATAGTACATAAGATGCGTAAACTAATGAGGAATGAAATGGCGTGAATTTGATTAAGCATGGAGTTTATAGTTTTTTTTTTAATTTTTGTTTTTCTAAAGAATGAGAATTGTGGTGGATGAGACTTGGAGGAAACACCTATTTTATCAAATATTTTTTTAAGAGTAAACTGCCATTTTGGTCTCTGTGGTTTGGGCACGTTTGCCATTTTAGTTCAAATCTCAAACTTTTAAAATCTAGGTCCCTATGGTTTCACTTTTGTTGCCATTTTAGTCCAAAAATGAAATCAGACCAGATTCCCCTAATTAAACCCTTAAATTTTGTCTTTATCCTCAGAGGTATTTTAGTCATTTTTGTTTTATTATACTCATTAAGAAGGTGGCCGGTTGGTGCCGTGCCTGGACTCGAACCCGGGTCTCTATGAAGAGGAGAGGTGAAAATAGTTAAATAAAATTAATTAAAAATAATAAACATAAATAAACCAGTTTGACTAACACATCATCTTCCCCAGATGCATAAACCAAACCCCACCATCACAACTATTCTCTCTCTCAATATCATCTGTTTCTCTCTAACCTAAACCAAACCCCACCATCACAACTGTTGGAAGAAGAAGATGATGCTCGAAAAGCCACAGTTCTAGGGTTCCGTCACCGATGTTTCTCTATCTCTACTCCAATCTCACATCCCTCTCTTATCAAAACTGTCGCCGCCACCATCTTCCAACAACCACCGTCGCCTCCTCCGATAACCCCCTCCTTCACCGGATAACATCCACCACCACACTCCACCCCCTACACCACCGCTGCCCTACCAAACCACCACCTCCGCACCATTACTGAACCACACTTACACCCATAAAACCACCACCATCTCCAACCCCCTGCACCACCGCTGCCCTACCAAACCACCACTGAACCACCCTCACCCCACCGAACAACCACCATCTCCAACCCCTACACCATTGTTGCCCTACCAAAACACCACTACTGTTGATGTTTCATTCTCTCAAACCCACACCAACGACCATCAAGCACCACCACACTTTCACTACCGTCGTCACCATCCCTATCCGCTCAACGATCTTCCGGTACGATGTGATTAAATAGGATCAAAGATTTATTTAGTTTTATTATTTTTAATCAATATTGAGTTATAATAAAACAAAAATGACTAAAATACCCCTGAGGATAAAGACAAAATATCAGGATTTTAGTTGAGGAATCTGACCAAATTTAACTTTTGGACTAAAATGGCAACAAATATGAAAGCACAGGGACTCAGATTTAAAAAGTTTGAGATTTGAACTAAAATGACAAAAGTGCCCAAACCACAGGGACCAAAATGGCAGTTTACTCTTTTTTAAATCACACATTTTGGTAAATATTTTTATCAACAACACTCTTTTGGAAAAAAAAAAACTCGAATACAATTTAGCAAATATTTTTTAAATCACACATTTTGGTAAATATTTTTATCAACAACACTCTTTTGGAAAAAAAAAAAAAAAACCTCAAATACAATAGTACCTTATCGTACGAAGATAATCCAACAGGAGATTGAGACGCGTGTCATTTCTTATTTTTTTTAAAACGTGCGTGATTATGTATATAAGATGCGTAATTAGGGTTTTGAAACAAACCCATGCATAAATTTGAGTTTAACATGCGTAATTTTCATGATTGGTGGCATGCGGGTTTTGATTTTTTTATAACGTGTGTAATTATGCATTATAACTTGTGTAATTATGCATTATAATATGCGTAATTATGTAATAACGTTCGTAATTATTCAAATAACGTGTGTAATTAGGGTTTAACATAACCCATGCATAATTTATTGAATAACGTGTGTAATTATGCATTATAACTTGCGTAATTATGTTAAGTTAGTTACTATTGTGTCACCACGTTCAATTGAAGGCCTAAGGTAGGTTAGATGTAAGATGGTCGCATATGCTTCACATGATAAAGTGACCTTGTATATTAACCGGCCTCGTTAAAAGATAATAAAATAAATGAAAAAAACAAGAGATCAACGGGAAGGGGAGAGAGAATCTATAACATCTTCGAATTTTGGTGTAATAAATTATTAATATTTTATTTAGCTTATAGTATTAAAATATATACATGGAATGAGTTGACATATTATTATTCGTTTAGCTTTTGTTAAATGCTGGACTCATAAATTGTCACTTGGAAAATCAAGTGTATGTAAATTACCAAATGACAAAGTCAAATTGTGCTAACATGAAGAGCCATTTGCGGATTGCTAAAAATCTAAAAAATATCCGGATGAAATGGGGGAAGGCCACATTTTTCTTAAGATAGACCAAAATTGAAAAGTCAAATTTTGAAAGTGTTTATGTGTGTGTGTGCAGAAGAAAACAATTGAGAAGCATAATTAGGAGAAGAAAGTGACTAGCTAAATTCGATGTAAAAAATTAGGGATCATGGAATCAACAGAAATCTTGTCTAAATCATTGGAATAAAAAGAAATCTATTTGGTGAGAAACTATTGACCCAAAATTCTTTTTTTTTGAAATGTAAACTTCATTAGAAAACACCACCCCGAAAACCGGGGCCCCAAAACCGCAAAAACACCTAGATAATTACAAAATTACACCAATTGTCCCAGGATAAAGTCTTAAATTTCGTTCTATTTTTAACCCAGAGAAACCCCAACGATTTCACCTCATAAATAACCTTCTCAATTCTAAAACTATTGTTCCGGAACCTCGCTTCATTCCTCGCCTTCCAAAGACTCCAACAAGCTATAATAATCACTCCTTGAAGAATTAGATTCTCCGGATCCTTCAGCCCACTCATCTTATACGTTTCCAGCAAATCTTGAAAGAAAAACGCATATATTTGCGGAATCCGGCACCACTTGCTGATAAAGTTCCATAAAACATTAGCCGCCATGCAACCCGTAAAAAGATGACTTACCGAATCCTCACTGTCGATACAAAAACCACACCTCGAGTCTTGAATACTAATATTTCTTCTATGCAAAGCTTCAACCGTCGAAATTCTATTAAGGGCCGCTCTCCAAGCAAAGATGTTGCACTTTGCGGGAACCCACTTGCACCACTTAAAACTCGAACTACCTCTCGATACCCGATCTTTCAGTAGTGTTCTTTTGACCGCTCCTACACTAAAATCCTCCACTCCTTCCCCAATCCACACCCACTTATCGGTCCTATCCGACACCACAAAGAAATCCAGCAAAACATACAACTGAGAAAGTTCCTCCGATTCAGTCCCTAGTCCAGGCGGTATTTTCCAGTTCCAAACGAATCGGTCTTGCCCAACTCCTATAGCTATACGGTCTTTTATTCTTCATTTTCTATTCACATCGATCTGGAATAAACTTGGAAACAGGTTTTTCAACGGCTCATTAGCTGCCCACGGGTCTAGCCAAAAAGAAATCGAATCACCCTTACCTGGGACTCCCTTGAAGAAACTTCTCAACGGGGAGTCTCCCACCTTCACTCTAGCAATCCATTTAACTATTTTACTCCAGGTGCCTCCCCAATTGTTTTTCACCGGTAAAAAATCCCAAGTCCGAGGCCCGCTATGAATCGCTGCAATAACCTTACTCCACATACTTTTTCCATCAGTCTTGTATTTCCAACCCCATTTAGACAATAGCGCCAAATTTATATCTTTAAGTTTGCATAGACCGAGGCCACCACAATCTTTTGGCGTAGAGACACTATCCCATGCCATCCAATGAATTTTTTGTCCTTCACTCGTACTCCCCCACAGAAACCTTCTTATCATACGTTCAAGATCATTTATCACTTTACAAGGCGCTTTATAAAGCGAAAAATAATAAGTAGGAAGACTTTCTAGAACAGACTTTATAAGAACTAACCTTCCCCCCATAGAAAGAGAGTCCGCCTTCCATCTCGATAGTCTAGCTTCAAAAACATCATACACCGGTTTCCAGTTATTAACAAAACTCATATTAGCTCCAACCATAATACCCAAATACCGAAACGGAAGATTATCCGCTTTGCACCCTATGGTAGACGCCTTATCCTCAACCTCCCCTCCTTCCACCCCCAAACCATAGAGATTAGACTTAGACATATTGATTTTCAGACCCGAACACATGTGAAATACCCGAAGGATTCTAACTACATTCAATACATTCTCCGATGACCATTCCCCCAAAATAATGGCATCATCAGCAAACAACAAATGAGAGATAGATGGACCTTCATTCGGAGTAGAAATGCCTCTCAAGATACCTTCTGCCTTAGCCTTGTCAAGCAAAAAAGACAAAGCTTCCATCACGATCAGAAAAATAAACGGGGAAACAGGATCACCTTGACGCATCCCTTTCTCACACTTGAACTCGAAAGTTGGAGAGCCATTAACTAAGACCGAAGATCTCGCTGAGTTAAGAATCCCCCAAATCCAATTGCGCCAAAGCTCCGAAAATCCCATATGTTTCATGATGTCCATAATAAAATACCAGTTGACATTATCATAGGCTTTTTCAAAGTCGATCTTTAGGAAGAACGCCTTAGTCTTGCTCTTCTTACACCAAGTAATTAATTCGTTAACAATAAGCGGCCCGTCGAGAATAAACTTATCTTTCAGAAACGCCGATTGAGATTCCGAAATAACACTAGAAACCACCATCTTTAACCGGTTAGCAAGGATTTTAGAAATAACTTTACTAATAATCCCAACTAGGTTAATTGGCCTATAGTTGTTTAACTCCACCGGGTCTTTAGTTTTCGGGACAAGGGTAATAAAAGAGGATCCACAACCCACATTAATTCTGCCATCTTTGTGAAAGAAATCCATCAAATTTTTGAAATCCGTCTAAAAAATATCCCAAAAAATTTTAATGAACTTCATAGTAAACCCATTAGGGCCAGGGGCACGATCGTCTCCACACTCAAAAATTGCCTCCTTAATTTCCTTGCTAGAAAACCTCTCCACAAGAAGTTCCTGATCCGAAGAAGACAAAGATTTCATACCACTACAAGAGATAACCGGCCTATTCTTATGGGATTCAACAAATTTTCTCTTAAAAAAATTCATAACCTCCTTCTTGACCTTAGAAGGCTTACTCACCCAGTTCCCGTTGACGTTTATCCCCGGTATCGAATTCGAAGCTTTACGCTTGTTGATAATACCGTGGAAAAACCTAGAGTTCTCATCCCCATCTATTGCCCACTTGATTCTTGACCTTTGCTTTAAATCTTCCCCTTTTCTAAAACTCAATTCCTTGAGAACTTTGTTACTTTCCTCGTATATCCACTCCTCTTCTTCCGACAAACACCTTCTTTCCATAACTTCTTCTAATGTTTCCAACTCATCTCTAGCCCTTCTTTCTTCCTCTCCTTCTTTCTTAATCATTTCATCCCTCCACATTTTGATTTTCGAACGAATGAATGCAAGTTTCTTAGTTAAAAGAAGATCCGGCTCCCCCTCAAAGGTGAAATTGGCCACAGCCGACCTGACAACCTCATCGAACCCATCTTTATACAGCCAGGAATTAAAAAGCCTAAACGGTTTATGCCCAAAACTCAAAGAGCTTAAGGATAACAGTAATTCTTCTAAGTCTCAAAATTCTTGTTTTTGTGTTTTTATGGGTTTTAACCCACTTAACGAAATTTATGGTATTCAAAGCATACAATAGGCAAGGGTGGCTAGCTAAAGAGGGAGTAAAACACATCAAGGACTTTGGACCCCTATTTTTCTAAGTCTCAAAATTCTAGAAAACTTTTTTTATATGTATACTTCTAAGTCTCAAAATTCTAGAAAACCTTTTTTATATATACAAAAAGATAATACAAGAATCATAGAATCCAAACAATTTTTGCGATCAAAAGGCCGCCGCATTCATTATCCGTTTTTAGGACCCAACAAATTTGAGATAACCCTGACAATAGGTTAGAATCAATGAAGATGATGGTCAACATAAAGAAGCTATTAACTTTAACCAAGTTGGAAACCTAAGTACTTAGTGATTTGTTTTAGGCTAAAATTATGGTTATTGAAAATTCCTGGAAAACTTGGTATTTGAAAGAGTAGGAACGGATGGGCTACGCTTAAGGAAAATTTTCTTGCATGGAGGGCGATCCAAAATAGGGTGGCATCGAAACAAGGCCTCGTGGCAAGAGGCGTTAACCTGCCGAATACGCGTTGCGATCGATGTGATCAAGATGAAGAAAATTCAGCCCATATTTTCGCTAAATGCCTCTTCGCTAAAACTATTTGGTGGCAAATTTTTAGATGGATGAGAATCCCTATGGATCCTAATATGAACTCGCTAGATGACATCTTTAAGGCTCTTCAAAACAGCCCCGGATCTCAACGCTGGAAAAGGATCGTGCACACTATTGCTCTTGCTACAGTATGGAGAATATGGATTGCTCGTAATAAAAAGGTGTTCGAGGGCAGCTTCATTCCAGTGCAGAAAACAGTGGATGCGATAAAAGAGGATGCTTTCGTTTGGTTATGCCATAGAGTGAAGATCCCCTCTCCTTCGTGGGACAAATCGATGGATTTCGATGTTTATGAACAGTTGTAATTCCGTTTTGTTTTCGCTCTTTTTTTAACTGTATGTTTCCAGTTTTTTGCAGTGCTCTATATCTATATATAGAAGTTTTGTCGTTCAAAAAAAATGATTATGAATAGTTGGATCCACTTACAATGACTATATAACTTACGAGAAAAAAAAAGTCGTTCATTTTATTA
Organism: Helianthus tuberosus; assembly: GCA_030545235.1. Lineage (NCBI taxonomy): Eukaryota > Viridiplantae > Streptophyta > Magnoliopsida > Asterales > Asteraceae > Helianthus > Helianthus tuberosus. The sequence continues at coordinate 29,689,133 of CM060424.1, read as the reverse complement.
TCAATTTAAATATAAAACTTGAAATAAGTGTGTGCACGCACACAAACACACCTACACTAACACATATATAGTTACATTTAAGATTTCATGTCTAAAATACATTTTATTGTGTTTTAAATAGTTATATTTGATGTTTTTTTATATTGTAAGATGCCCAAAGAATCCATAACATTATATCTAAAATATATATAACACAATATCTATAACATCCCCATTTTTGGTGTAATAAAATTTTAATATATTATTTAGCTCATAATATTAAAATATTCTCTTGGAATGAGTTGACATATGATTCCTTTAGCTTTTGTTTTGTATGGTAAACTAGTTTTTGCCCCGCCTGCGTTGCGGGGCAACAAGCCGAATATTTCTCTCTCATAACATGTATGTTTGTATAGAGGGCAAAATCGTAATTATATTTTAAACTGGAGACGAAATTATAATTTTAAACTGAGAGCAAAATCATAATTTTGAGCTAGTGGGAAAACATAATTTTATTTTAAACTGTGGGCAAAAATGTAATTTTGAGCTGGGGGCAGAATCGTAATTTTGAGCTAGAGGAAAAACAATATTTTATTTTGAACCGGGGGAAAAACGTAATTTTAAACGGAGGGCGAAACCGTATTTTTAAACTGGGAACAAAATTAAAAATGAGTTTTTGAACCGAGGGAAAAAGCGTAATTTTGAGGTAAGGGGAAAATTATAATTTTATTTTGAGCTGGGGCAAAAACGTAATTTTAAACGAAGGACGAAAGCGTAATTTTAAACTGAGACTAAAATTAAATTAAAAATGGGTTGGTCAAATAGGGAAGTGCCAGGCAAGCTGCCTGGCACTATTCCTTCAACTTTAAAATACTTGAACTGTGGGCAAAAACGTAATTTTGAGCAGATGGCATAATCATAATTTTGAGATAGAGGAAAAAACAACATTTTATTTTGAACTGTGGGCAAAAACGTAATTTTAAACGGATGGCGAAACCGTAATTTTAAACTGGGAACAAAATTAAAAATGAATTTTTGACACGATGGCAAGAGCTTAATTTTGAGCTAGGGGCAAAATTATAATTGTATTTTGAGCTGGGGGCAAAAACGTAATTTTAAACGAAGGACGAAAACGTAATTTTAAACTGAGAATAAAATTAAATTAAAAATAGATTTGTGCAATAGGAAAGTGCCAGGCAAGCTGTTTGGCACTATTCCCTGAACATGAGAATGTATATGTAGTTTTTGCCCCGCCCGCGTTGCGGGGCAATAAGCCGAATATTTCTCTCTCATAACTTGTATGTCTGTACAGAGGGCAAAATCGTAATTATATTTTGAACTGGAGGCGAAATCATAATTTTAAACTGAGAGCAAAATCATAATTTTGAGCTACGGGGAAAAACGTAATTTTATTTTGAACTGTGGGCAAAAACATAATTTTGAGCTGAGGGGAGAATTGTAATTTTGAGCTAGAGGAAAAAACAACATTTTATTTTAAGCTGGGGGCAAAAACGTAATTTTAAACAGAGGGCGAAACCGTAATTTTAAACTGGGAACAAAATAAAAAAAAAGAGTTTTTGACCCGAGGGCATAAGCGTACTTTTGAGCTAAGGGCAAAGTTATAATTTTATTTTGAGCTGAGAGCAAAAACGTAATTTTAAACGAAGGACGAAAGCGTAATTTTAAACTGTGAATAAAATTAAATTAAAAATATTATGGTCCAATAGGGAAGTGCCACACAGCTGTGTGGCACTATTCCCCCAAGTTGTTTTTGTGTACGTAGACTATTCCCCCAAGTTGTTTTTGTATACGTAGGGTAATTGTCACTTTGAAAGTTAAAAGTGTATGTAAATTACCAAGTGACAAAGTCAAATTATGCCAACATGAAGAGCCATTTCCGGATTGTAAAATCAATATCGAGATGGCACAATTTTCCCAAGATAGACTCAAAAGAAAGTCAAATTTTGAAAGTGTGTATGTGTGCGCACATGAATAAACCAATGATCGAGAACATTAATCAGGAGAAGAAAGTGACTTTCACCTTAAAAATTGGAAGTTAAAAAAACCAGGCGTCAAGCTTCTTAGGCTAGAGGGTATGGTGATGGTCCTCTAAGGGAGGATGATCCGCCACGTAGGCGCCACGTCATAGTCCTTCCAAGGATGGTCCATCCCACAAAACTACCACAAAACTAGAGGGTATGGAGGATGATCCTAGTCATAGTCCTCCCCACCACTTTTACGTTTTTTTTTTTAATCTTCTACTTTTTTTTAAAATTTAACAAAAAACTAACACAATATTTTCATTAATATTAAAAAATATTACATAAACTTAAAAAAAACATAAACTTAAAAAAAACATAAACTTAAAAAAAATAAACTTAAAAAAAAACATAAACTTAAAAAAATCCTAATATATTAAAATAAGGTACTAGTCTTCGTCTTCCATGTCGTCGTCGGGTTCGTTTTAAGCGTTGTTCCAGATGTACTCCACCAAGTCCGCTTGTAGGTTATGATGTGTGTACTCGTTACGTAGAGCGAACATGTTCAAATCTTGTTGTTCCCCACTAACTGGAACAAAATTTCCAGTAGACGCGTTTTCGTCGTACTCGCATATCGCTCTACCTTCGTTTTCAATGATCATGTTATGAAGGATGATACAAGCGTACATAATGTGTCGTAACCGCTTCGGTGTAGCCGAACGTGCTGGATTTTCAATGATTTGCCATTTTTTTGTAGAACACCAAAAGCCCGTTCAATATCTTTTCTCGCACCCTCTTGATACTTCGCAATTTTTTTCTTTTTTCGTCTGTCGGGTGCGGAATAGTTTTAACGATTGTCGAGTACGTTGGGTATATTCCATCGGCTAGGTAGTATCCTCGCCTGTATTCCACCCCCGAAACCGTAAAGCTTGTGTCTGGACCTGTACCCGCCACTACATCCTCAAATATATGTGACTGGTATATGATGTTAAGGTCATTGAGCGAACCAGATAGACCAAAAAAAGCATGCCAGATCCAGAGATCCTGTGACGCAACAGCCTCTAGAATAATAGTCGGATGTCCATGATCTCCCCTAGTATACTGACCTTGCCAGGCAACTGGGCAGTTCTGCCACGGCCAGTGCATGCAATCAATGCTCCCGAGCATTCCTGGGAAACCATGTCTCTGTTCGTGTGCTTGATATAATTTTTTGAACGTCGTTTGCGTTCGGTTTCCGCAGGTATCTCTTGCTATACAATTTGACAACCCATTCGCAAAACTTGTGCAAACATAGACGTGCGGTTCTTTCAGACATCCTTATATACTCGTCTAATGCATCGGGTGCGTAACCGTATGCTGGTTGGCGAATGGCCGACGTACATTTTTGTAAATTACTGAAACCCCTTTGCCCCCTAGCGTCGTTTCGCAGTGTAAAAAAGGATCAGACTGGGCCATGTCGCCTGCAATACGTAAAAACAGTTTACGACTCATGCGGAACCGACGTCGAAAAATCTCGGCTGGGTACACGGGTTCGTCGGCAAAATAATCGGGTACTAGTTTAACGTGGGCGGCTACAAATTTAAAAAGAATCATAAATGAAATTAATTATAAAATACATTTCCAAAACTATATAAAACATAAGGAAAAAATAGTAAAGTACCTTCTTGGTCTCGGTTTAATTTTGCTCGTCTAGTTAGCCGTTTGGACGACGCTTCATCACCCGCCATGAAGACCTGAGCAGCGTTCATAATCATGTTGTGCGTAATAGCATCCTCTTCCGAAGATGATGAATACCACGTAGACGAAGAAGATGAAGAAATTGAAGAGATTGAAGAAATGGAAGAAGGTGAAGCCATGATAATTTTTTAGAGAGAGATGGAGTGGTAGCGGGTAAAAAATAGTATACAAATTGATGAGTTTTTATAAAAAGGGAAGAGGGGTTATAAAATGTGAGAGAGATATGAGATTGTAGTAGGTGAAAAATTGTGAAAAAATGTGTAAAAGAGGTGAGTATTTATAAAAGTGGGAGTGAATTGGGTATATATTTGAATTATAGCCGTTATTTAATTAATATAAATTCTGAATTTGAATTTTTTTTAAACGGTCATATAAGCAACGGTCCCCACTTGTTTTTTTGTCATTTTGTGCTCGTCGAGAACGTCTAGTTGCTGTCGGATAGGACGGGGACGGGGGGGGGGGGGGGGATGGTGTAGCACCCGGCGACGGTCCAAGACGGTAGGGGGACGTTCCCCATACCGCATAGCCTTAGTTATAGATATAATCTATTCCAAATGATATATATAATGATTGTATTTTCTCATACATCTTTTCTAAAATTTTACATATATAAGTATATTATTTTTAAACGTTTGTTTATGAATATATTCTCCACAATATAAACTATACTTGTGTACATTGATAGTAAAAAATTAAGAACATATATGAACAATATGTAACATAAACTATACTTGTGTACATAGGTAGTACAAAATTAAGAACATATATAAACAATTTAGATTTGTACAGCCAAATAAAAAGTGTTCTAGTGAATCTAAGTTTTCTTTGATAGTTATCTTCCATAAAAAAATAATAAAAAGTTACTTTTTTTGTCATGATGATTTAAATTAAGGAAAATTATCAAAATGTCACTTGACCAACCCAACTTACCAAAATGTCACCCTCATGCGTCCATGGGCGGACTCATCCGATATGAGAAGCGTCTGTCTGTAAAGTTGAAGAGTCCATGAATGAGGAGGTTACATGTGTCCAACAAAGGTGATGCGTTGACGGCGGACTATTCGGAAGCGTCAGTGGACTATTCGGAAGCGTTGATGGACTATTCGGAAGCGTCCGCCGTCGACGCATCACCTTTGTTGGACACATGTAACCTCCTCATTCATGGACTCTTCAACTTTACAGACGGACTCTTCCCACATATCGGATGAGTCCGCCCATGAAAGCATGAGAGTGACATTTTGGTAAGTTGGGTTGGTCAAGTGAATTTTGGTAATTTTCCCTTTAAATTATATACGTGTATCTTCGTTTGTGCGTGCGTGTAGAATCTACGCTTTTACATATAACAAAATAAGTGTACAGTTAGCTTAAGTTGTTGCATTACCGGACACACATGTAATAAAAGCAGTAAGAGTTTATCTGGTTGTGATAGAGAAAGGCAATAATGTATATATTCTGAGATGCAATAAAGTGCCATATATCTCAACTCCCCCAATCAAAAACCATCTAAACTAGTTATCCTATCCAAATGCGACACATCAGCGCTATCTAGATCATCAAAGAATTGAACGAGTGGTTGTCCCATATTTTAGATCTCCTCCAACCTTATTTTGTGGCAAGTATTCAGACATAATAATATCTTAACTTTTGCTTTAATTATCTAATTTGGAATTATAGAATAAGAAGCTACAACATACTTAAATATAACAAATCAAAAATTCTTTCAGTTTCCCGAACAAAATTTAACTATTTAGCGAAATGGCAACCACCATACATTCTATGTCAACAACCTCCACCACCCTCATTGATGGCAAGGCTCCTCTACGTCATTCAGCTGCGGCCGCATCCTCCCAATGCGTCACACTTCCGCCTCTCCCACCGCGGTTACCTCTTCAGCAGAACCGTGTTTGGAACGCCACTGGCTCCTGTTAGTTCCACTTTAATTCGCCCATTTTTTGTTAATTGTAGATTTTTTATAAACTTAACTCTATGTTTCACGTATCATATTTATTATTGTTTATTATTCGTACTTATGTCCTTATGAACGTTGTAGGTAGTTAAACGGTTAATCCATCAACCGCCTAAGGGGAGGCGGGGTGGTTACCTTTTTGTGTGTGATAAGAAGTTCCACGCGTGGAACTTGCTGAAATGCCCACCGCCACCAACTATTCAACGAGTGATGGAATGTATTCCGTTATAAAATCAACGCGTTATGGGCTTGTGAGTGATAAATGGATGTGAGGGGGTGTGAGGGTTTATTGTTGTGTGTTGTGAGTGATGACCATTGCCACTAAAAAAGGTTGTGAGTGATGGAAAAATGGTTGATGACATGGCGGAAGTTGATTGGGTGTTGTGAGTGATTGAATTTTTGCAAGTGATGACCACCCCCTCCCCCCTAACAGATGTTTTTTTAACCATCTACCAGTATTTATTTATATATCACTCGACTATGTTGTAATCTGTAGTTCTGCACCTAGTTATTCGACATTGATTTGTCTGTTTAACCTTTGATTATTCTACATTCAGTTCGTTTGTGTTATCCGGCTTATGTTCTTTGTTCTAGTATCACTACATTTTTAACACACACAAAACTTTCAGTTTAGCTAGTTACAGACTTACAGTTTATATGGTGTATATCAGGTCGAAAGTTAGCTAGGAATGTTACTGCCATGGCCACTGGAGAGGCAACACCTGAGGCCGGTCCCCCTGACGCTGAGGAGCTCATAAAGCCAATTCAAGAGGCGGTATGAGGTTAATTAATAATTAATTAACTAATAACGCTTCTTAACACGACAGTAGTAATTACTAACAAATAAATTATATGTGTTGTTCTGATATTTATTATGTACAGTGGGAGAAAGTGGAAGATAAGTATGCAGTGAGTAGTCTAGTAGTAGCCGGAGTTGTTTTTCTTTGGGGTTCCACAGGGTTGATCTCGGTGAGTACTCAAAGAAAATAAGATCGATTTCATACTTTTAGTGACTTTACTACTTTAGGACTAATACTTTCTTTTTTAATAAAGTGTGTAATAGAGATTAATTAAATTAGAATTTCACTATACTTTTAAAAGAAAAAATGTGTCAAAAAAGTTCCAAACCTTTTTCCATACTTTCTTTTTGTGCATCACTTGTGTTTTATGTAGATGAAACATCTCAATAGCTTCGTGACCAAATTATTTACTTTTAGTTTAGTGATAGTTTCCTTGTAATGTTACATCCACGGAACTGAATATATGAAACTCGTAACACTTTCCAACCTTCGAGCTGCGAGTAAATATGGCATTAATTTCTTGTATCAGGCAATAGACAGGCTTCCGTTGATTCCGGGTGTTTTGGAGCTAGTTGGAATTGGTTACACTGGAGTAAGCTTAAGTTTTTGACCTTTTACTCTTTTAGATTTCTTTATATCTTTGAGAATATAAATGCTTGACATACATTCTAATATATCCTACAGTGGTTTGTATACAAGAACCTGATTTACAAACCTGATAGGTAATTCAGTTTTATCCTTTGAGTTTCTGCTCTTCAGTTATATTTGGATGAATTCTGGAATAAAATCTCAGTCCTAAACTAACACTTCACATTGGGTGTTCAGGGAAGCTTTGGTAGAAAAAATTAAATGCACATACAAAGACATTATTGGGAGCAGTTGATTGGGAATGGAGACTTAAGGAAGATACTATATTTTACTCAGTCTTGTTTTTTGCTATGATTTCTATAATAAACTTCTAATAGGAGAAACTGTGTGAGTATGAACATATATCTTTTGAAGGCACATATATATGTACGTATCTATGCAATTTAAAATTTCCATCTTTTGCTCCATCTTGTGCATGCTTCCAATGTTTGCCATCTTATATATGTACTCATCTGATGGATTTTCTTGTTATCTTTCATTTGTGGAATATTGTTACAATTGTGGTCCAGCGAATTTTGTTCTTGGATTTCCAACGGTGGTGAGAAGATATTGGTTTTGGAGAAGAAAGGGTGAGGGGCTGAGGGTCAATTTGGTAATCTTCAATCATTCCATATATATGAATTAGGGATGAGCAAATCCACCCCAGCTACAACCGATAACCGAACCATAAACGAACCACTATTAACCAATAACCGACATAACCAATGGTTATGGTTATGAAACTTCGTTTACCAACCAATTGGTTATGGTTACGGTTATGAAGCTTTGGTTGACCGATATAATCGAAACCGAACCGAACTTGTAATGTTAAGTTTAGATAATGGATTTATGTTTTACATTAACCATATATAAGTTTTTTATTAAGATAAAAGTATGTTGGTAACAAAATAATCTTGATGTTGATACCCTTTATATTGATGAAAAATTGAGGTGCTATGGTTGAAATTTTTTTGTTGTTGAAAATTACCTTACTAAAGATAATCGCCCATCGGTAGTTTAACAAAAAAATGTAGTCTTGGTTATCGTATAAAAAACACTCAATTTAAGTCAAAACCATGCACACCCTTATTATTTCAAAGCTTGATTGGTTAAAAAACCGAAAAAATTAATGTGGGAGTAGCCCACTTGGTAGAGGCTCTTGCCTCTTAGTGGGAGGTCTTGGGTTCAATTCCAAGCAAGGACTAGATTAGTATTTATTTGGTGTAATTTAGGAGATTGTAAGGTTTGCCATTCAAAAAAAAAATAACCGAAATTAACCATAACCAAAGCTAGTGGTTATGATTATGGTACTTGATGGTAAAAATCAAACCAAAACGACCTTTGCACACCCCTAATATGAATGTTTAGAATTCCATCCCTAACATGAATGATTTTTGAATTCTTAAGGTGGATGGAATCGGAAGGAATTACTTTTTTAGGTGAATGTTCAGTTTCTTTTTTAACTAGTCAAACATGATTATTCACCGAATGTTTTCCAATTCTAATTCCAATATGTTTTATTAACTAAACAGATACTAACTTGTGTTTTTGATGCATTACTTCCAAAATCTCCACTAATCATTTAAAAAGTGTTTTTGATACATGACTTTCAAAATCTCCACTCATCATTTAAAAAGTAAAAAAAGTGTTATAAAAAAAACACTAAGACCATCCCAATGGAGGCTGTTGAGAGATTTCGAAGAGAGAGAGGATATGTATGCTGTCCATGGCTACGGATGGCCATGGATTAAGAATGTTAAGAGAGAGAGGGACACCTCCGTGACAGAGAAGAGACACCGTTGACATCTCCCGGATCGTCTTACAACGTACACATGTGAATCTAGATTTCTTAAACCGATTAATCAAAAACCTTACAAAAAAATTCGTATATATAATCAAACTTATATAGTACTTAAATATTAGTAATAATACCATAGAACTAAAACTAAGAAAATTATACAAACTTACATATTTGAAATTTTGAATAATATATATTAATTGAAGAATCAAATCTTACCCAGGGATGACTTGTAAGGTTGGTTTCGAGATTCGTTCATCAGCTTATCCTGCAAAACAGCAACACCGTTAGGCTCAGGATGGGATTTCTCCCTGTGCCTACCCTCGGGCGTGAAAATAAGTACTCGTTTGATGAATTAAGGTTTCTGTGACGTAAGAGAGATAGTGTTCCGGTGAGATGTAAATCCTCCTGCTATTTATAGTAGATTTGGTTAGACGTCGCTATCCTTCAGATGAAGATGGTCCCCACAATTCTATCGGTTTTGGGGACACCTGTTGTGCTCCTATAGGTGGAGAACATTCCTAGGGATGGCAATGGGTCGGGTATTGGTAATCTCATATCCATACCCGGTTATAAAATTGTGTCTAATACCCGACCCAGTACCCGTCAAGTATTTGTCGGGTAATTACCCGTCAGATATCGGGTATACTCGCGGGTATCAATGTATACCCATTAGTTTGTTAAAAGATATACACTGGAATTTCAAAATACATTTTTTACTATTGTAATTGTTATATTATTTTATTTATACAACAACTATTATAAAGGGTCTACATATTTACACACCTTAATGCCTATTTCCACACCCTTCTAGACGCCTCGTATAGGGCTATACGAGGCGTATAGGGTTGCTTTTCCCGACCAGCTTCTGCACCTCGTACAACGTCACATCAGTCACATCAGACAGGGAGTCTAGGCCTGTACGAGGGACCAATACGAGGGTACTAAGACGCCTCGTATAGGCCTATACGAGGCGTCTTAGAGACTGATTTGACTATGTGTCTGACATGTGACTTAAAGCTATACGGGGTGTCTAGAGCTATACGAGGTGTCTATATCTCACATAAAGTGCAACATACAGTGCATTCTTGGTCCACCCGATCATTCAACATTCCTTTCATTCTGTTTGTTGTTCTATTTCTTCGAAAGAAACTCTTGTTGTTTGCATTTGTGTTCTTATCATCCCGAAGTGTTGAAATGTCATCATACTGGGACGGCAACTATGTCTTCGGGCAGTATTCTAGCGACAACTTGGTGCCCGAAAGCGTTCCGGTAACAGTTATTAGCTTAAATATTTTAATTACTTGTTGTTTTAGTTTATTATTTACTAATGACTATACGGTTGTTTATTTTGGAGGAGTCTGGCGTTCCCGATTCTAATGAGCAAGAGAAGGTTGTGTCTAGTGATTTACGCAAAATGCAACATATAAATTACATCAAATGTGGCATAAAACAAACCATTTTTTAGTACTAATGTTGGAAAAAGTGTGTTTTTGTCTTCCTTTTTTATTTTCAGGATTAAAAGAGCTTAAATGAACAAAAGAAGCAAAAATGCAGCTAAATCTAACAATAATATAAGAAAAGGGAAGAAACGTGGCATGCCCGACCCCTCGACAGCATCTCCCAAAGCAAAAAAACAAGAAGAAAGCTGAGCATGGGGCTGTGCCCAGCTCAACACGGGGCGTGCCAAGCGGACACGGGGCGTGCCCAGCGGACACGGGGCATTCCCAACGGACACGGCCCCGTGCCCAGCGGACACGGGGGCCTGTTCAAGTGTCTGCAGAAAAGACAAAGTTATAGAAGCTTATATTCCCGACACGGGGGCGTGCCCAGATCAACACGGGGCCGTGGTCAACGCTAAGATTCGCAGAATCCAAGCAAATCTTGATAGTACGGATATGCTTCTGCACACGGGGCCGTGCCCAGCGGACACGGGGGCGTGGTCAACTAATGCAGACAAACTGCAATTAATGAAGAAAGAGAAGAAGGGTGGACACGGGGCCGTGTCCAGGCTTCTGTGCATGCTATAAATAGGGGTGCTTGGCTCATTTGCAAATCATCCATTGGCAAACCACCTCTCTCACACTACACCCACCCTCCACCACCATTACAACCCACATCCACCACCATCATCCATCATAGAGTGTGTGTAGTAGTCTCGGGATCCAAGATTGATCGTAAGAGTTCTTGACAATCAAAGGCCATGTTTGCCTAAGTCTCTTACATCACTTGGTGAAGACAAGTGTCTAGTGTAATATTTTTTATTTTTAATATTTTCGCACTTTTTATTTGGTTCTGTATTAATGACTTTAATAACTAGTTTCTTATGTTGAAGGTGAGTCTTCCTTATCGTTTGTCCGTGGTGTCTTGGCATTATTTTACTGTCTATATAAAATAAAAGATTTTCACCATTCATATCTCCATGGTCTATATGGAGGTATGTTGGCTACCTGGTCGGGGGTTAAGGGAACGGTTTGGTAAGAGTCTTGCCTTGTTCAGTGTATAGATCCTGCAATGACCTGGGTCAACTTTAGTAGGACCTCCTTCAATACCCACTGTTATTGGATGGCGGGGGTCCGAACTCCTTGATCCCCTCATATGTAAACTACTATTAATACTTTAACCCGGCTACTTAGGACTGTATCCCTGCTGACTCAGACTACTTAGCCGAGGGTAACGTCACCTCCAGAAGAGGGGCCTACCACAATATGCATTAATAACTTAATTAATTATCTTTCAATATTCCAACCCTTTAGGATTGTATCCTTACTGACTCAAACTACTGGGTTGAGGGTAACGTCACCTTCAGAAGAGGGGCCTACTACAATAACTAAGATAATCTCTTAAAAAGTGCAAAAGTGCGGAAATAATCAAAGGTTACACTAAACACGAGTCGGATCCAAGTGATTCATCTTGTCTATCTGGTTTTTTTTTTCAGCATTTTAGTTTGTTTTATTTTTCTTGTTTAAAAACCTTTTTCTAAACTTTTGATTTGATTAGACGTTGAAGATAAACAGGTATTAAAAGCTCTTGTGTCCTTGGACGACCTCGGTATCTTACCAACACTATACTACGCTCACGGTGTGTGCACTTGCCCATATGTGTGTTTAGTGTTAGTAAATATCGTGTTTTATAAATTTAAAACTTGGCTAAAAAAGTGTTAAAGGGCTTAAAATATACATTAAAACTATATAACACTTCACACGCATCAAGTTTTTAGCGCCGTTGCCGGGGACACAAGGATTTTATGTAACACCCTAGTTATTTTATATGTAAATACCAACAATTAGATGTGTAGTTAAGACTACACATGCTATAAAAATACGGGTTTATTAAAACTTTTACAAATCATAGGTTATTCTACAAAACGTGATCGAATTCGTTGATTAAAATCTACAACGTTGCAATGTGCGGAAGCGTGTATCTTTATCGTGTTCGGTTCTTCGCTGAGCTTGATCGTCTTCCGGCATCCCAGAAAGTACCTACATTTCATAAACATGAAATGCTTTAGTCATACGGTATTTAAAACGCATCTAAACGAGTCCGGAAAACAAAACTGATCAAAAATACATTTTTGTACAAGGTCCACCGTAAATTACGGTGGACACCGTAATTTACGGTGGTCCTTGTTTTGATTTGTTTCTACCGTAAATCAGGAGTGTTTCACCGTAACCCATTTCAGGTCCACCGTAAATTACGGTGGCACCGTAATTTACGGTGGCACCTGCATCCCACCTTTCCATTTTGCCGTAATTTGACACGAAATCTTTCGTATCTTTCAAACCGCTTATCCGTTTGACCTACCGTTTCTTCCTACATGTTTGTAATTTGATTCTCCATCATATGGAGTTAAAATCCGACATCCGGCTTAATAAAATTCAAGACTTCTAAGTCTTCGGCTTATTACCCTTTATACCAAACTTGACCCGGTTATGCATTTTATCAAACAAACGTATTTATTTGATTCATATATTTCATACACTTCATCAAATAATTGTGATATACCATATTAGGTTCTAATCATAGGTTTATTACACAAATTAAACCCGTTTTCACTAGTATGCTTATTTTGACCCGTTAAGGATATTTTAAGCACTTTTAAGCTCAATTTCGCTTTCATTCTAAACTAGCGTTGTAACCTATATCTCTTATCTAGTACTCTTCCATCACAACCTAAATGTGTGTTGGATTTAAAGTAGATATCTATGTGTTCCGAATTTATACTTCTTGAACTATCATTTTACGGCAAAGACTAATATGGAGTCTTTTGGCCCAAGAATTACATCTTTCACTACCCGTACTCGTTCTAAACTTTTGTTTAATCATAAGACTCCTTTCCAAACAACCTCTAAGAGTTGTTTGTTCAATTTAGCCTACAAGGGCGTTTTGGTCGATTTTGGTCCTTCTTTTACAATGAAGGGCTATCACCAATTATTCGACCAAATTAGCACTTTTACATACATCATAAATAAGCGTACCTGGCTCGGATCAACAAATAGACCCGATTTTAATACCTTGCTTTATATTCGCTAATTAAGAACGATGCGAATATCCATTGGATATCTATTCCTGTAAGCATATGACTCGACAAAAGAATCATTAGTCTATATAGTCAAAAGGTGTTGTCTACACCTTTTGACCCGTTTGGCCGAAATGACCATTTAACTTTGCGAAATGATATTTATTATCATCTCCTCTACAAGACTCTTCCCGTTTAACACCGTACGGAAATTTTAAATATAAACCGTGTATTTCTTTCGACATAGTATGACCAATTTATCGATTTACTTCTTTTTAACCATTATTATGGTTTCTATCATCTTTGATTTTCTTGTTCCGTTCGACTACACGACGGAACATCGTATTTCAATTGTTTAGATATCTCATTCATAATTTATATGACAAGAAAACATTCCACAATTTAAGACTAGTGTAAGCTATACTTACCTTGCATCCGAATTATGCTTTTCCGCCATTCTTGCTTCGTTTGACCCGCTTCCTTTCCAAGCCTCCACCTAGCTTGTCAAGCGTCAAACTATCATCATAATTCGTAAGACGGTTATATTAGTCATCATTAATTATGACTATCCCATCTTACATATTTTCTATCACAAATACCATTCGATCTTATTAATGGTCGGTTTGACTATTTAAAAGTCAAATCACCAATTAACACATATGATTGCACTATCAAGTTCACAAGACTCAATTAGGCACATTATCAACTCTTAGTTCTCATTTAGGCATTGTAACAAACACCTAATGGGCATGATTCTACACATTTGCTAACTAGTTCATAATTAGTCATTTTTACTAAGATTAACATCAAGATTCAACCATTATCATGTATGATCAAATACTCAAACTTGCAATTTGTTCAAGTATCTTGCATCTACTACCACTTATGATGATTTCTAACACAACTATATTATCATCTTTTCTACATAATCAAAACCCACTTGACACATGAGTGTATGATTATGAATTCACAACAATGAACATCAATTCAACAATTACATGGCTAGGGTTTACTACTACATAAAAACCCACTTCCTAGTTTACTTGTTAATCACATACAAGTGATATTACTTCAAGTTCTTCTTGATTTCATCATATCTAACAAAACCCACTTCTAGTTACTTATGAACTCTTAACAAAATCTCTAATTTGTTCAAGTAGTTCATTCATATGAATTAGTGTGATGTTTATAAACACCATTAGAACACCAATTTCATCAATTCAACCAAAACCCACTTAGCTCATAATAGGGTAATTATCAAATCTCTAGTTTGACAACAATTCATCAAGATTTCTACTAGGGTTTGTTCCTAAACCAAGATATAATCACAATGTCACTCATAGATTCAACATTCATTCCAAAATTTCGATTATGATTGTTCATCATAATCTCAAAGTATCACCAAAACTGAAAATTCGACATACCTTGTGATCCCCACGACTAGGTGATCATTTATATGCATTCATGCATCGATTTGGGTCTTGATTTGAGCTTCAATTTGTTGATTTGTTGGAGTTAGGGTTTTGGCTCTCCTTGGAGCTTTCTCCTGGTTATTCACGAACACACTAAATGTGTGTGTGTTTTGTTTTTGATTTTAGTAAATAATCTTTTAGATTATTACACCTTTGGCCCCTCAAGTTTTGTTAACTAATAAGTAGGCTACAACCTATCTATTTTCAACAATACTTTGTTTTGTTAACTAGGTTAAACTTTGCTAGTTTAACTTAGTGAGTTCGGGGTAGTCATAACCCGTTATATTTTAAGTCCCGTTATCTTGGGCCTTCTATATACCTTGTTTTCCTTAAAAGCTTTTATTCACTTTTTATTCAATATTAGGATTAATTATTTAAATCCTAATATTTACCGGGTAAATTTTACCACTAACGGTGCTTTACCCGTCTTTTATTATTAACGGGGTTTGATTACCAAACCCATTTTCGGGGTGTTACAAGTCTACCCCCCTTAAAGAGGTTTCGTCCTCGAAACCTTGCTTACATAGTTCATTGAGTTTGTAAACTCAATGCGTTTGACTTGAGTAATCTCTTAAGCATTACTCATACTTTAACCAATTGTTAGCATTACCAGAGAAATTATGGTAATGTCTTTTTGGTTACAAAACCTCTACGTATCTCGTATGACATAATGTAACTTGAAATAACGTAATTCCGTTATTTTACTAGTTTAGTTAACTTAGCGATTTCCATCGCTTTTATATATTATCGAACTCTTGGTGCATTTGTCACCTCGACCCGTTTAAGGGTCCTTAGTGAAATATTTCACTTTTAGCAATACTTCCTTTTGTTTTCAGATTTATTTATTAGGTTCAGTCATACCGAACCTACCGCTTACAAGCAAACCAAATTTATTTAAATGACCTTGACCGGTCTCACTACTTAGACTTATTAGTCCAGTTACTTTTTACCGCTTGCTTGGTAATAATGTGATTCCACTTCACATTACCTTTCTTGACCGTGATCGTGTTACATCATGTTTAATTTATATCCAAAATTTCCCTTCCGAAATATCACTTTTTGTATATAACGTCTTGCGCCTATCGGTGTCAAGACTTGAACCTTTCATGCTTAATATTAAATTTTCCTATCAGGATTCTCATTCGTAAAAACGTTATTTCTTACTAAAACCAAGGTTTTAGTTTAGGATCTTCTCTTTATCTTTCGTCAATTATCCGTAACAGGACACTGACAGTCTGTAATTTATTCTTTTACAGTCTTAGTTTTATGCTGGGATTTTCAACTGGTTCTCTCGCTTTGTTAAGTAACCCGTAGGTTCCTTCACGTAGCCTCGTAGGCTATTTCCTTAGGTCTTCACCCCCTTTTTACTGAAAACACTAAGGTTCATTTCCTTTTTCTTTACGTGACCCAAGAGTCATTCTGGTCCCGTAGACCTTAACACCGTGTTTAATCCCGTAGGTTATGATGATCCCGTAAATCATCTTTTATTTGTATCTACATTCAAATGTATATATATATATTCATATATAGCTTCAAAGCATGACTTGCTATGTTTAAATTTGTATATTTTCGCTTATGAGCTTTAGTTGACCTTGACCGTAGTCTAAGGCTTCATTTGTTTATTTCCGGGCGGAATTTTCTGACTTTGTCCTTACGTTTGATGTTTTACAAAAACGACCCGTTAAGGGACATATTCGCATTTTCCGGGTTCGAGTGTAAGTACACTACCTCCCAAAGCTTGTCTAAATCATTTTACATGCTTGTGTTTTCTGGGTTCGAGTGTAAGTACACTCCTTCCCAATACTTGTCTAAATCATTTTACATGCTTGCGTTTTCTGGGTTCGAGTGTAAGTACACTCCTTCCCAATACTTGTCTAAATCATTTTACATGCTTGCGTTTTCTGGGTTCGAGTGTAAGTACACTCCTTCCCAATACTTGTCTAAATCATTTTACATGCTTGCGTTCTCTGGGTTCGAGTGTAAGTACACTCCTTCCCAATACTTGTCTAAATCATTTTACATGCTTCTTTGTCCCTTCACTCGGGCTCATTATCCTAATGTAATACGCTTCCGTCACTCGGTTGTGCGTTTACACTATTATCAAATATTTTGCTTATCTGATTCATTTGGGTACTTTTTAATTAGTCCCGTTCACTCCGTCCTTACTACATCGGATGTAAATGTGTCCGCTATAAGAAACTCATGGTATCATATGTCACTACTTACTTGGCCAGAGTAAGCGATTAACACATGACACACATGACCTTTTTTATAGTTTTCATATCACGCCCTATGTAAGTAACACCTCTATTTGTTTCTCTTGGAAACAATATCCCGAATACTTTCTCTATTCGGATTTTTCCAAGTTTTCAATCTACATATGCAACTTTCAATTTCTACTTATTTGTTGCATATTACTATTTGTGCAATTATTTAAAATGTGCACCTGGTAATGTTTGCCCCAACGGGCGTTCCTTGCCATTAACCTTGTTCGCGGTCGTTACGCGATTTAGTCCTCGGTGAGCATGCTCCTTTCGTCATGCTTCGGACCGTTCCATCATCATATCCACAATTCGTTTGACTCTCGTCGTCTTCAAACGCGAGTGTCCTTCAATTAAAACATTCACAAAGTTAGTAACGTCAACTTCGATAATCGCCCGTATTATAATACAACGCTTTTTTTTTTTTTTTACTATATGCGTCAACGCGCGTATTTTTGTCAACTATACCAATCATTTTAATTGGGGTAACGTGTATCACACGATAGCCCTATGTGTTGTTTACAACACTTTAGCATGCTAGACTATTAACATACTTGTACTTACCGGATTTGCGATCAAGCTTCGAACCGAACACTATTCCTTGTCAAGAGCATAAGGTTTAAGTCCAAGCATGGTTCCTCCCCACCATACTCGGATCTCTTAAACCAAGGCTCTGATACCAACTTGTAACACCCTAGTTATTTTATATGTAAATACCAACAATTAGATGTGTAGTTAAGACTACACATGCTATAAAAATACGGGTTTATTAAAACTTTTACAAATCATAGGTTATTCTACAAAACGTGATCGAATTCGTTGATTAAAATCTACAACGTTGCAATGTGCGGAAGCGTGTATCTTTATCGTGTTCGGTTCTTCGCTGAGCTTGATCGTCTTCCGGCATCCCAGAAAGTACCTACATTTCATAAACATGAAATGCTTTAGTCATACGGTATTTAAAACGCATCTAAACGAGTCCGGAAAACAAAACTGATCAAAAATACATTTTTGTACAAGGTCCACCGTAAATTACGGTGGACACCGTAATTTACGGTGGTCCTTGTTTTGATTTGTTTCTACCGTAAATCAGGAGTGTTTCACCGTAACCCATTTCAGGTCCACCGTAAATTACGGTGGCACCGTAATTTACGGTGGCACCTGCATCCCACCTTTCCATTTTGCCGTAATTTGACACGAAATCTTTCGTATCTTTCAAACCGCTTATCCGTTTGACCTACCGTTTCTTCCTACATGTTTGTAATTTGATTCTCCATCATATGGAGTTAAAATCCGACATCCGGCTTAATAAAATTCAAGACTTCTAAGTCTTCGGCTTATTACCCTTTATACCAAACTTGACCCGGTTATGCATTTTATCAAACAAACGTATTTATTTGATTCCTATATTTCATACACTTCATCAAATAATTGTGATATACCATATTAGGTTCTAATCATAGGTTTATTACACAAATTAAACCCGTTTTCACTAGTATGCTTATTTTGACCCGTTAAGGATATTTTAAGCACTTTTAAGCTCAATTTCGCTTTCATTCTAAACTAGCGTTGTAACCTATATCTCTTATCTAGTACTCTTCCATCACAACCTAAATGTGTGTTGGATTTAAAGTAGATATCTATGTGTTCCGAATTTATACTTCTTGAACTATCATTTTACGGCAAAGACTAATATGGAGTCTTTTGGCCCAAGAATTACATCTTTCACTACCCGTACTCGTTCTAAACTTTTGTTTAATCATAAGACTCCTTTCCAAACAACCTCTAAGAGTTGTTTGTTCAATTTAGCCTACAAGGGCGTTTTGGTCGATTTTGGTCCTTCTTTTACAATGAAGGGCTATCACCAATTATTCGACCAAATTAGCACTTTTACATACATCATAAATAAGCGTACCTAGCTCGGATCAACAAATAGACCCGATTTTAATACCTTGCTTTATATTCGCTAATTAAGAACGATGCGAATATCCATTGGATATCTATTCCTGTAAGCATATGACTCGACAAAAGAATCATTAGTCTATATAGTCAAAAGGTGTTGTCTACACCTTTTGACCCGTTTGGCCGAAATGACCATTTAACTTTGCGAAATGATATTTATTATCATCTCCTCTACAAGACTCTTCCCGTTTAACACCGTACGGAAATTTTAAATATAAACCGTGTATTTCTTTCGACATAGTATGACCAATTTATCGATTTACTTCTTTTTAACCATTATTATGGTTTCTATCATCTTTGATTTTCTTGTTCCGTTCGACTACACGACGGAACATCGTATTTCAATTGTTTAGATATCTCATTCATAATTTATATGACAAGAAAACATTCCACAATTTAAGACTAGTGTAAGCTATACTTACCTTGCATCCGAATTATGCTTTTCCGCCATTCTTGCTTCGTTTGACCCGCTTCCTTTCCAAGCCTCCACCTAGCTTGTCAAGCGTCAAACTATCATCATAATTCGTAAGACGGTTATATTAGTCATCATTAATTATGACTATCCCATCTTACATATTTTCTATCACAAATACCATTCGATCTTATTAATGGTCGGTTTGACTATTTAAAAGTCAAATCACCAATTAACACATATGATTGCACTATCAAGTTCACAAGACTCAATTAGGCACATTATCAACTCTTAGTTCTCATTTAGGCATTGTAACAAACACCTAATGGGCATGATTCTACACATTTGCTAACTAGTTCATAATTAGTCATTTTTACTAAGATTAACATCAAGATTCAACCATTATCATGTATGATCAAATACTCAAACTTGCAATTTGTTCAAGTATCTTGCATCTACTACCACTTATGATGATTTCTAACACAACTATATTATCATCTTTTCTACATAATCAAAACCCACTTGACACATGAGTGTATGATTATGAATTCACAACAATGAACATCAATTCAACAATTACATGGCTAGGGTTTACTACTACATAAAAACCCACTTCCTAGTTTACTTGTTAATCACATACAAGTGATATTACTTCAAGTTCTTCTTGATTTCATCATATCTAACAAAACCCACTTCTAGTTACTTATGAACTCTTAACAAAATCTCTAATTTGTTCAAGTAGTTCATTCATATGAATTAGTGTGATGTTTATAAACACCATTAGAACACCAATTTCATCAATTCAACCAAAACCCACTTAGCTCATAATAGGGTAATTATCAAATCTCTAGTTTGACAACAATTCATCAAGATTTCTACTAGGGTTTGTTCCTAAACCAAGATATAATCACAATGTCACTCATAGATTCAACATTCATTCCAAAATTTCGATTATGATTGTTCATCATAATCTCAAAGTATCACCAAAACTGAAAATTCGCCATACCTTGTGATCCCCACGACTAGGTGATCATTTATATGCATTCATGCATCGATTTGGGTCTTGATTTGAGCTTCAATTTGTTGATTTGTTGGAGTTAGGGTTTTGGCTCTCCTTGGAGCTTTCTCCTGGTTATTCACGAACACACTAAATGTGTGTGTGTTTTGTTTTTGATTTTAGTAAATAATCTTTTAGATTATTACACCTTTGGCCCCTCAAGTTTTGTTAACTAATAAGTAGGCTACAACCTATCTATTTTCAACAATACTTTGTTTTGTTAACTAGGTTAAACTTTGCTAGTTTAACTTAGTGAGTTCGGGGTAGTCATAACCCGTTATATTTTAAGTCCCGTTATCTTGGGCCTTCTATATACCTTGTTTTCCTTAAAAGCTTTTATTCACTTTTTATTCAATATTAGGATTAATTATTTAAATCCTAATATTTACCGGGTAAATTTTACCACTAACGGTGCTTTACCCGTCTTTTATTATTAACGGGGTTTGATTACCAAACCCATTTTCGGGGTGTTACATTTTAAGAAAGCTTAAAATCGACGGCCTAATCAGTTTTTCAAAAAAAAATTTACGCGGGCATTTTTTTCTGCATTTTAGTTAGATTTTGCATTTACAGTAGCCTGAACACGGGGCCGTGCTCACTGACCACGCCCCGTGCTCAACGAAACCAGTAAACTTTAATTCAAACGCCCAGATACAGATTCTGTACACGGGGCCGTGCTCACCCCAACACGGGGCCGTGTCCAGCCTCTGTTTACGTTTTTATTTTTGTTTTCTGGTCTCGAGACTCTGTTGTGGTCTGCTGAGTGATTCTCATTGATCAATACTCAGGAGGTTACAACTACACCTATGAGGATGATGATTATAGGGAAGACTATTGCACCATTTGTGGTGACCCGCACTCGGTTCAATATTGTGACTTATTTCAACCATCCACTTCATACACCTACTATGAGGAGCCCAGGTACGAGCCATCAACTTCATACACATCCTATGAAGACCCAAGGTATGAACCTCATCCCTCATACTTTGAGGAACCACAATATGAGCCACCACCTTCATATGCTTATTATGAGGAACCATGGCGTGAACAACCCACCTCGTATGAGTATTATGAAGAACAAAATTACGACCCTTATCCATCATACACTTACAATGAAGGACAATGGTGTGAACCATCTACTTCCTATGAGTATTATGAGGAACAAAGGATTGAACAACCGGATTCAAGCTTTGAGGATCCCGATCCTTACTCTATCACCGACATAGCCGATAGGATAATAGAAAAAATTAAAACTATCGAATGTTGCATATTAGAATCTCGCGCAAGGGAAGAGGAGTCCCGCGTAAGAGAAGAATTAAATAAAATAGTTGAAAATGTAAAAATGGAAGAATAAGTAAGTGAAAAACCGACACATGAGTTAAACAACGAAAAGGGTGAGTCCGACAACGTTAAAATTCAAGAAGAGTCTAATTTTGAAAAAAAAATAATCTCTTGTCACCTTCTTTCGAAAATCATTGTTTAGTTCCCACTCATGCTAAGTTTTTAAAAGAGTTAAACACTAACACTAAAATTGACGAAGCGGTAAGCGTTAAGTTAACTAATGATCAAACTTCGCTAATAAAAGAAGACCCATTTGAAATTAACATTACACCGGTTCCATGTTTTTTTCAAAATTCATTTATTAGTAATATCAAAATTGATAAAAATCTTTGTGTTAACATAATGCCAAACTACATTTTTGAAAAATTAAATATTGGTGATTTTTCTCCACTTCAAATACCCATTTTTCTATCCAATCGGAAAGTAATAAAATCAATCGGTGTAGTTGAGGATGTCTTGGTTCAAACAAATCAAATGGTAATCCCAACCGACTTTGTCATCCTTGATGACGCTCCTCTAGTGTTGGGACGACCCTTTGTAAAAACCCACGAAGCTTTGAAAAACCGGAAGCGCAACAGTCTACCTATTCAATTAGGGGCATTTAAAAAGAGTGTCGATCTTGAGCGTTCAATGAAATATCCATTCGGCAATGACGACCCCCTAATTGAAGATGAGCCAGAACCACCCGATAAGGAGGGTCTAGCCAAGGACCCTTATAAACATGGCGCACCACGGAGGCATTCCGCGGAACTATCCTTAGTTTTAGATTAGTTTAACTTTTATGTTTTCTAGTTTAGTTTTAATTTTCAGAAATAAAGCACACTCGAAATGGTGGAGGTTACTAAGGGAAACTTGAACCCACACCCCATGCACAAAAACAGAGCCTTCCGACACTTTTTCTTCATTACAGCAAGTTCAGCACGGGGCCGTGCTCACCCCAACACGCCCCGTGCCCGAGGTTCTGCAGAAAATGTCCAGTTCAGGTAACTGGACACGGGGCCGTGCTCACTGAACACGCCCTCGTGCCCAGCTTTCTGTTTAAATTTGATACTGGCAGTCTGACCACGGGGCCGTGCCCAGCCAACACCACCCCGTGTTCAGCTACCCAGTAACATAAAATCTTGTTTTTAACCCACTTTTACACTTTTTAATGAACCGAAAAACTTATTTTTAGGACACATTGAGGACAATGTGTAATTTAAGTGTGGGGGGATGCTAAAACCTTGAATTTTGCAAGTCCTAATCACAAGCCTTACACAAAACTCTATTGGAACCGCTAAACACCCCAAATTTTTTCAAGAATTTTTCATTTTTTTACTTGTCTTGGTTTAATTTGGGAATTTCAAATTCTAAAAAGATGATATTTTTACAAATTTACAACCGATAGCGTCGTGATAAAAATAACCAACATAAGAAAATTATGAAACGGCATGACAAATCTAGTTAAAATTTGATTATATATACTTGATCACATTAAAAACCCATTCCCACAAAAAGTGAGTTTAAAGCCTTTATTGAGCATACAAATACATATCTTTAGATTAAATGCTCATCTTTCGTTTCTTGTGTGAATAGCCGCTTGGTTTCTTACGACTCTAGAACTTGCCATGACGATACATTCCCGGTTCTTACCAACTTAACCCCGAGTAAGTAAATGATGGAGGCATTAGGACTAACCCTTTTTCTTTCAACACCATTATTTTTTTTACCACCTACCCAAAATCCCCCTAGTTAACCCCTTTGAGCCTAAACCTTTTCATTTCTAAACCCAAAACAAACACCCTTTACCCACCAAAACCCTTTTTTCATTTTAACCCTTTATTTTAGTACAAAGCTCGGTTTTCATGTGACATTCCTTATAAAAAAAATGTTGAAGCCAAAAAAATAAACAAACAAGTTCATCAAAAAAACTTTGTTTGAAGAATTGCTTCATTAAAAAAAAATAATAATAACAAAAAGTCTTACGAAAACCGACGCTTTTTACGCCTTTCGCCCTTTTCTACTAACCACTAACCCAACCACCTACCTTTAACCCAAGCCTAACCCTTCCCCCCAAAAGTCCTCTTGATATTTACAAAGGTATATAGTTAAAAAGGAGGAGGATTGATTGCTTGGCAAGCTTATGGTAGGAGTAAGTTCCATGCCGCTCTCGAGTGTTTCACAAAAATACATCTTCGGCCGAGTGTTGAGTGATCCCCCGTGAGGTATGTGAACTTGTATATAAATGGAATTTTAAAAAGGCATGTTATGCCCTAATAAGTAATTTATTTTATGTAATGTTCTATATAAATCATGACGAATAGGATTGTAAATAAATAAAAATAAAACCTAATAAAGAATCTTGGAAATCCCGACACTCTATGACAAGCCCAAAAACCTTCTCTTCTACCCATTCCATTTGGGAGTGTAAGCCACATTATAAAGAGTTTTGCTTGAGGACAAGCAAAGATTCAAGTGTGGGGGTATTTGATGTGCGCAAAATGCAACATATAAATTACATCAAATGTGGCATAAAACTAACCCTTTTTAGTACTAATGTTGGAAAAAGTGTGTTTTTGTCTTCCTTTTGTATTTCCAGGATTAAAAGAGCTTAAATAAACAAAAGAAGCAAAAATGCATCTAAATCTAACAATAATATAAGAAAAGGGAAGAAACGTGGCATGACCGACCCCTCGACAGCATCTCCCAAAGCAAAAAACAAGAAGAAAGTTGAGCTTGGGGCTGTGCCCAGCTCAACACGGGGCGTGCCCAGTGGACACGGCCCCGTGCCCAGCGGACACGGGGGCATTTTCAGGTGTCTGCAGAAAAGACAAAGTTGTAGAAGCTTCTATTCCCGACACGGGGGCGTGCCCAGCTCAACACGGGGCCGTGGTCAACGCTAAGATTCGCAGAATTCAAGCAAATCTTGATAGTACAGATACCCTTCTGCACACGGGGCCATGCCCAGCGGACACGGGGGCGTGGTCAACTAATGAAGACAAACTGCAATTAATGAAGAAAGAGAAGAAGGGTGGACACGGGGCCGTGTCCAGGCTTCTGTGCAGGCTATAAATAGGGGTGCTTGGCTCATTTGCAAACCATCTCTTGGCAAACCACCTCTCTCACACTACACCCACCCTCCACCACCATCACAACCCACATCCACCACCATCATCCATCATCCATCATAGAGTGTGTGTAGTAGTCTCGGGATCCAATATTGATCGTAAGAGTTCTTGACAATCAAAGGCCATGTTTGCCTAAGTCTCTTACATCACTTGGTGAAGACAAGTGTCTAGTGTAATACTTTTTATTTTTAATCTTTTCGCACTTTTTATTTGGTTCTGTATTAATGACTTTAATAACTAGTTTCTTATGTTGAAGGTGAGTCTTCCTTATCGTTTGTCCGTGGTGTCTTGGCATTATTTTACTGTCTATATAAAATAAAAGATTTTCACCATTCATATCTCTACGGTCTATACGGAGGTATGTTCGCTACCTGGTCAGGGGTTAAGGGAACGGTTTGGTAAGAGTCTTGTCTTGTTCAGTGTATAGATCCTGCAAGGACCTGGGTCAACTTTAGTAGGACCTCCTTCAATACCCACTGGTATTGGATGGCGGGGGTCCGAACTCCTTGATCCCCTCATATGTAAATTACTATTAATACTTTAACCCGGCTACTTAGGACTGTATCCCTGCTGACTCAGACTACTTAGCCGAGGGTAACGTCACCTCCAGAAGAGGGGCCTACCACAATATGCATTAATAACTTAATTAATTATCTTTCAATAATCCAACCCTTTAGGATTGTATCTGATGTAGGGTAAAATACACATATTTGTCTAGTGTAGATTGTATATTTTTTGTATAGTTTTTATATGTTTTTATTTAGTTTTAGCATTATATTATATTATATTGTGTTTTAGCAGGTCCTGGTGCAAATGAAGCAAAAATGAGTAAAAAGGAAATAACCAGCCAGTTGGGCAGAGTGGAGTGCCAGAGACCGAAGTATATCTGTAGCTATTTTCTGTGAGTGGGTCGATGCCACTGTTTCTAATTTATATATTAAAGGCGAGGGACCCAGAATGGCATATATGAAAGTGAAAAATTCATAGTCACATGTTGCAAAAGATTGAGGGACCATAATTACAACAGTGCTCAAAGATGGAATTAATTCCATGACAAAATAAAGGAATCCATGTGAACTGTGACTTGTGTTGACCGAACCAATTGTTTTGTTTGATCAGATTTGTTTTATTGTCAAGTTGGGCTTTATGGTTGCAATTAGCTGAAGCAGGCCCAGTAAATATTGAGATGGGATTAGGGAGGAGTCCATATTAAAACCTCATTGGACGAAAATTGGAGGATTGAGGTGGGCTGCCATTATTTATTTTCGGAGGGAGTCGCATAATATTTGGGGGCGGCTATTATTTTATTTGCGAAGGAAGAAAGATACAAGAAGAAAAATCCGACGCACAAGGAGCCGCACTTGAGATCAGGGACGCACAACTTAAGGGACGAAATTAAGGATTTATTGGCGAGGGTTCAAGCCGCGATCAAGATTCACGTTTGGGTTTGCAATTTCTTAGTGTTTAGTTTTAATAGCTTTGTGTTTTTAAATTTGATTACTATGGATTGTTTATTATTCAAGACTTGTTTCTTTTTAGTGGTTATGATTCTTGGCTAATTTCATAAACCACCTAGACTTGATGAATGGATTAATATAAGTTTTTACCGGTTTTGTTATTGCATGATTGTTATGGGTGATTGTGTTTAGTAAGAGGTTTGATTCAATGGTTTGATGTGTATGCATGCTTTGATTTGGTTTATTATTGTTACTTGCTTCATATGATTCTTAGTGACGGTCTATATCACAACATAGAGTCATATTAGGGTTTAGGGTTTCGGTGAGTGTCTATATCACGTTAGAAAACCTTCACTCTTTAGGGAGAATTGGCCAATAACCCCTAGAAGTAATTGGTAATAATTTGCTAAGTCTTAGTGTTCTACTAGTCCTAATACCTGGAAAGTGAGGGGCTATTGGTAGGTCTTACCCGGCGAATTGCTTTAGATAGGCCTTGGGAAAGGTTATGTCTTGGTTTACCTGTCGGTCTTATTAGTCTATCAAGTCAAATTAATTACTTCAAACTACCCTAGATCTAAGATTGGGAAAGAATAGGTCAACATTAGGGTACTTACACAATAATTAGACAACTGGGAAGGCGTCTAATAACCGGTAGAATTAACGGCCTAGGTAGCTCCACAGGTTTCTCCTTGAGAAGGGTCGAGGGGCCTCGTTGGTTCTTAATAGGTTTAGTATTTTAAGATCCCGGTTCCATAACTCGTGCATTTAACTTAATCGGTAATCTCTTAAAAACAATTCAGGATTCTTGTCTAGGTGGTCCCGGTCTCATATAAGAAAAGTCTTCAGTTTTCATTCGTATTTAGTCTAGCTCTAGTTTACTTTAGTAGTTTAATATAGATTTTCTAGTTTTTCAGTACCCCCCCCCCCCCCAAACAGATAAACAAGTTAAGTCGTGTCTGTCAGTGTCTAGTCAGAGTCTAATCTACGTGATACATAGAGTCTCAGGGTTCGATACTCGGACTTGCTTAGGCTATACTACATTGACCGGTACACTTGCCGGTTGTGTGGTTTAGGTTTTAGAGAGTCCTAGTCTATAAATTTAAAACTTAGAGTGTCTAGTCTAGCGAGTCTAATTTAGTTAATTTTTATAGTCTGTTTAGCACACATCAGTATCCTTGCTGACTCAAACTACTGGTTGAGGGTAACGTCACCTTCAGAAGAGGGGCCTACTACAATAACTAAGATAATCTCTTAAAAAGTGCAAAAGTGCGGAAATAATCAAAGGTTACACTAAACACGAGTCGGATCCAAGTGATTCATCTTGTCTATCTGTTTTTTATTTTATTTTATTTTATTTTTCAACATTTTAGTTAGTTTTAGTTTTCTTGTTTAAAAACCTTTATTAAACTTTTGATTTGATTAGACGTTGAGGATAAACCGGTATTAAAAGCTCTTGTGTCCTAGGACGACCTCGGTATCTTACCAACACTATACTACGCTCATGATGGATGCACTTGCCCATATGTGTGTTTAGTGTTAGTAAATATCGTGTTTTATAAATTTAAAACTTGGCTAAAAAAGTGTTAAAGGGCTTAAAATATACATTAAAAACTATATAACACTTCACACGCATCATCTAGTATACAAGGAAAACAAAACAGACCGTTCCTAGATTTGAACAGGCATCCCCCAGTTGATGAAACAGCCCCTGTAGATGACTCATACCATGCTAGTCAACCAAGTTATCCGACGCAACAAGGGTATCCGGATTATAGATACGGGTGTGAATATTCTTACGGAGGAGACGATGGATACGGAGGAAACGGTGGATACGAAGGAGACGGTGGATACGAAGGAGACCGTGGATACGGAGGAGACGGTGGATACGGAGGAGACGGTGGATACGGAGGAGACGGTGGATACGGAGGAGACGGTGGATACGGAGGAGACAGTGGATATGGTGGATACGGTGGATACGGAGGAGACGGTGGTCATCAGCAATTCATTTCCCCGGGCACTCCTTACATTCATCAAAACAATCCGGACGTTGGAGGATATGGTGGATATGGTGGTTATGGTGGATATGGTAGATATGGTGGTGAGGCACCTCCCATCTCAGACAGTCCGTACTTAAAAAAGCAGGTATCAATTACTATTTTATTATTATTATTTTATTATTATTATTATTATATTATTTATTATTATTATTATTATTATTATTAATATTGTTATTATTGTCGATGTTACAGGTTTTCAACTCTTTAGATGAACTAAAGAAACGGATACAAGAAATAGCAAACGCGGATGGTTTCGTTATTGTCACCCGTCGATCAAAGAAAATCGGGGGAAGAACCGGGAGGGTATGGCTTGAATGTGATCATGGTGGTGAGCACCAGACTACAGCAACACTTAGAAAAGCCGGAAGCAAAAAAACCGGTTGCCCGTTTTACCTGCTGGCTATGCGAAACCACCCGTATGAAACCTGGGAGATAAAAGACGGAAAAATTGAACATAACCACGAACTTTGTGAGGACCTGTCGGCCCACTCGTTTGTGCGAAGGTTTACTCCAAGAGAAATGAAACTGATCGAGCAGCTGACATCTCAAAACATGGAGCCGCGCAAAATATTTCAAACGATAAGGAAGCAGGACCCCGACAGGTTTCATGTTCAGAAAGACGTTCAAAACGTTGTGGCGAAGATTAGAGCCGAACAAAGACAAGGATTGACTCCCATGCAGTCACTAGAAAACATGCTGATAAACAACGACTTTATTTACGAGACACGGGAGGAACCCGGAACAGAGATCGAAACAGAGATCTTCTTTCTTTATCGGTACTCGAGAGACATGTGGTGTGCATTCCCCCACGTCATGCTGATCGATGCGACGTACAAGACAAACATATACAATATGCCATTTATCCAGATTGTTGGTATGACGCCTACCAACAAATCGTTTATTATTGCGCATGCCGTTGTTAGTAAAGAACGGGGTGATAACTTTGTGTGGGTGCTTGAGAGGGTCAAGTCAATGTTGGATGAATGTATGGAGCCACGTGTGATTTTAACGGATAGAGACCTAGCCCTTATGGGCGCGTGTGCTATAGTATTTACAGACGCCTCCAGGCTTCTTTGCAGGTGGCACATACAACAGAATGTTATGAAGCACTGCAAGGCTGCCTTCACAGACGAAGACTGGGATAAATTTGTGTCATTCTGGGGGACATTGATTGAGTCTCCATCCATACCCATCTACGAGTACCACTTACGCAACATGCGAAAGCGACTTGTGGAGTGCAAACGTTCTAGTAAGTTTTTCTAATAACATACGACTCACCTATGCAAATTTTATTAAATTATTTTTACTTTTTAGGAGTCTTCAATTACGTGTACGATAATTGGCTAAAAGACTATAAGGAGATGTTCATCTTTGCGTGGACTGATAAAAGGCGCAACTTTGGTAATCGTACCACAATCAGAGTTGAGAGCCAACACGCCAACTTAAAGAGATACGTCCTAGATAGGAGCTCGCTGGACTGTGTAGTTGGTTGTGTCCGGGATATAGTTGAGACTCAGTTCGGTGAAATAAGGAAGACTTTTCGAGAAAGCATCGAAAAAAGAATGAACCATGATGTGCACAAAATGCAACATATAAATTACATCAATTGTGGCATAAAACTAACCCTTTTTTAGTACTAATGTTGGAAAAAGTATGTTTTTGTCTTCCTTTTGTATTTTCAGGATTAAATGAGCTCAAATGAACAAAAGAAGCAAAAAGACAGCTAAATCTAACATAGATACAAGAAAAGGAACAAATGTGGCATGCCCGACCTCCCCGACAGCATCTTCCCACGCAAAACAAGAGAACAGAAGGCTGAACACGCCCCATGCTCAATGAGCACGGGGGCGTGCCCAAGAGTCTGCAGAAAAGACAAAGCTGTAGAAGCTTCTATCGCCCACCATAGGGCCGTGCTCAGCGGACACGGGGCCGTGGTCAACTATAAGATTCGCAGAATCCAGGCAAATCTTGATAGTACAGATACGCTTCTGCACACGGGGTCGTGCCCAGCGGACACGGGGGCGTTGTCAACTAATGCAAACAAACTGCAATTAATGAAGACAGAGAAAAAGGTGGACACGGGGGCATTCCCAATGGACACGGGGCCATGTCCGGGCTACTGTTCATGCTATAAATAGGGGTGCTTGGCTCATTTGCAAACCATCCCTTGGCACACCACCTCTCTCACACTTCACCCACCACCCACCACCATCACAACACCATCATCCACCACCATCATCCATTGTCCATCGTAGAGTGTGTGAGTCGTCTCGGGATCCAAGATTGATCGTAAGAGTTCTTGACAATCAAAGGCCATGTTTGCCTAAGTCTCTTACATCACTTGGTGAAGACAAGTGTCTAGTGTAATACTTTTTATTTTTAATCTTTTCGTACTTTTTACTTGGTTATGTATTAATGACTTTAATAACTAGTTTCTTATGTTGAAGGTGATTCTTCCTTATCGTTTGTCTGTGGTGTCTTGGCATTATTTTACTGTCTATATAAAATAAAAGATTTTCACCATTCATATCTCCACGGTCTATATGGAGATATGTTGGCTACCTGGTCGGGGGTTAAGGGAACGGTTTGGTAAGAGTCTTGCCTTGTTCAGTGTATAGATCCTGCAAGGACCTGGGTCAAATTTAGTAGGACCTCCTTCAATACCCACCGGTATTGGATGACGGGGGTCCAAACTCTTTGATCCCTTCATATGTAAGCTACTATTAATACTTTAATCCGGCCACTTTGGACTGTATCCCTGCTGACTCAGACTACTTAGCCGAGGGTAACGTCACCTTCAAAAGAGGGGCCTACCATAATATGCATTAATAACTTAATTAATTATCTTTCAATAATCCGACCCTTTAGGATTGTACCCTTGCTGACTCAAACTACTGGGTTGAGGGTGATGCGTGTGAAGTGTTATATATATTAGGTGTATATTTTAAGCCCCTTTAACACTTTTTTAGTCAAGTTTTAAATTTATAAAACACGATATTTACTAACACTAAACACACATATGGGCAAGTGCACCCATCGTGAGCGTAGTATAGTGTTGGTAAGATACCGAGGTCGTCCAAGGACACAAGAGCTTTTAGTACCGGTTTATCCTCAACGTCTAATCAAATCAAAAAGTTTAGAAAAATGTTTTAAGCTAAGAAAAATAAAAACTAATTAAAATGCTGAAAAGAAAAATAAAAGAAAAACAGATAGACAAGATGAATCACTTGGTTCCGACTCGTGTATAGTGTAACCTTTGATTATTTCCGCACTTTTGCACTTATTTAAGAGATTATCTTAGTTATTGTAGTAGGCCCCTCTTTTGAAGGTGACGTTACCCTCAACCCAGTAGTTTGAGTCAGCAAGGATACAATCCTAAAGGGTCGGATTATTGAAAGATAATTAATTAAGTTATTAATGCAAATTATGGTAGGCCCCTCTTTTGGAGGTGACGTTACCCTCGACTAAGTAGTCTGAGTCAGCAAGGATACAGTCCTAAATAGCCGGGTTATAGTATTAATAGTAGTTAACTTATGAGGGGATCAAAGAGTTTGGACACCCGCCATCCAATACCGTTAAGTATTGAAGGAGGTCCTACTAAATTTGACCCAGGTCCATTGCAGGACCTCTAAACGCTGAACAATGGCAAGACTCTTACCAAACCGTTCCCTTAACCCCCGACCAGGTAGCCAACATACCTCCATATAGACCGTGGAGATATGAATGGTGAAAATCTTTTATTTTATATAGACAGTAAAATAATGCCAAGACACCACGGACAAACGATAAGGAAGAATCACCTTCAACATAAGAAACTAGTTATTAAAGTCATTAATACAAAACCAAATAAAAAGTGCGAAAAGATTAGAAATAAAAAGTATTA
Organism: Helianthus tuberosus; assembly: GCA_030545235.1. NCBI lineage: Eukaryota > Viridiplantae > Streptophyta > Magnoliopsida > Asterales > Asteraceae > Helianthus > Helianthus tuberosus. The sequence continues at coordinate 29,656,719 of CM060424.1, read as the reverse complement.
CACTAGACACTTGTCTTCACCAAGTGATGTAAGAGACTTAGGCAAACATGGCCTTGATTGTCAAGAACTCTTACGATCAATCTTGGATCCCGAGACGACTCACACACTCTATGATGGACAATGGATGATGGTGGTGGATGATGGTGTTATGGTGGTGGTGGGTGGTGGGTGAAGTGTGAGAGAGGTGGTGTGCCAAGGGATGGTTTGAGCTTGAGCCAAGCACTCCTATTTATAGGCTGAACAGAAGCTCGGGCACGGCCCCGTGTCCACATCCTTCTCTTTCTTCATTTATTGCAGCTTGTCTTATTAGTTGACCACTCCCCCGTGTCCGCTGAGCACGACCCCGTGTGCAGAAGAATCTTTGTACTATGAAGATTTGCCTGGATTGTGCGAATCTTATAGTTGACCACGGTCCGTGTCCGCTGAGCACGGCCCCGTGGTGGGCAATAGAAGCTTCTACCACTTTGTCTTTTCTGCTGACACTTGGGCACGCCCCCGTGCTGGCTGAGCACGGGGCGTGTTCAGTCTTCTGTTATCTTGTTTTGCTTGGGAAGATGCTGTCGTGGGGTCGGGCATGTCACGTCTTGTTCCTTTTCTTGTATTTATGTTAGATTTAGCTGCCTTTTTGCTTCTTTTGTTAATTTGAGCTCATTTAATCCTGAAAATACAAAAGGAAGACAAAAGCACACTTTTTCCAATATTAGTACTAAAAAAGGGTTAGTTTTATGCCACAATTGATGTAATTTATATGTTGCATTTTGCACACATCAGAGGGTAACGTCACCTTCAAAAGAGGGGCCTACTACAATAACTAAGATAATCTCTTAAAAAGTGCAAAAGTGCGGAAATAATCAAAGGTTACACTAAACACGAGTCGGAGCCAAGTGATTCATCTTGTCTATCTGTTTTTACTTTTATTTTATTTTTCAGCATTTTAGTTAGTTTTTATTTTCTAGTTTAAAACCTTTTTCTAACTTTTTGATTTGATTAGACGTTGAGGATAAACCGGTACTAAAAGCTCTTGTGTCCTTGGACGACCTCGGTATCTTGCCAACACTATACTAGGCTCACGATGGGTGCACTTGCCCATATGTGTGTTTGGTGTTAGTAAAATATCGTGTTTTATAAATTTAAAACTTGACTAACGTGTAAAAAGGGCTTAAAATATACATAAAAACCTACAACACCACACGCGCATCAAGTTTTTGGCGCCGTTGCCGGGGACACAAGGATTTTAAGAAAGTTAGGAATCAACGGCCTAATCGTTTTTCTAATTTTTCTGTTTTTTTAGGATTTTCTAAAATTTTTCAGTTTCTGCAGAGCTCAGCACGGGCCGTGCCTGGTCGGACACGGGCCGTGCCCAGCATTGTTACTGGCAGTTTTTTATTTTCTGAGTTACAGAGAGCTGAGCACGGGGCTGTGTCGGTGCAACACGGGGTCGTGTCCAACTCCCCAGTAACAGGGATCCGGAAAACAATCACTGTATCTCCGACCACGGGCCGTGTTCATTTGAGCATGGGGCCGTGGTGAAGCTTCTGACCAACGTTTTTTTCTGTTTTTATTGCAGGACTTGGAACCCAGGCGCCACATCTGAACTTTCTACGTAGTGTATGAGCTCCAGTTCTAGTAGAGACATAAAAGAACCTCTTGAAGAACCCGAACGCTTTCTCAGAAAAAAACTTAAAGCTAAAAACCAAGAGAAAGTTTCGGGGGACCCACATCCAATGGCGGACCAACGTACCCTCATGGATTACCTACGACCCACCGTAGGTAATCTCGGTGCCGCTATCAATGCACCGAATGTCGAAGCCAACAACTTCGAACTTCGACCGCATTTGATACAAATGCTCCAAAACTCCGCAACCTTTCATGGGCTTGCGGACGAGGATCCCCATCTACATATTACTAATTTTTTAGAAATATGTGATACCTTTCGGATCAATGGAGCATCAAACGACGCCATCCGCCTTCGAATGTTTCCATTTTCACTAAAAGACCGAGCTAAGGCTTGGCTTAACACCCTCCCAGTTGGCTCGGTAAACACCTGGGATGAATTAGCCCAAAAGTTTCTATATAAGTATTTCCTTCCTGCTAAAACGGCTAAACTAATGACTGAAATTAATATATATTCACAAGAGGATGGGGAATCCTTATATGAAACTTGGGAAAGGTTCAAGGAGCTACTAAGAAAGTGTCCTCATCACGGTCTTGCGGTATGGCAACAAGTATCCACTTTCTACAATGGGTTGTTGCCACACACAAGACAAACACTTGATTCTAGCTCTGAGGGACTTTTAGGTAATCGTCGCCCAAATGAAATATATAATCAAATTGAGGAAATTGCTCAAACCAATTTTCAGTGGCACACTCCCCGAGGCAATAAATCTATTGCCCCGGGCGCCCATAAGGTTGATGAAAGCACTTCTTTACAAGCTCAAATCGAGGCCCTTTCTTCAAAAATAAAAAAGTTAGAAATGGCAAAAACGGTCTCGGTTATGGCTTGTGAGAGGTGTGGTGGGCCACATGAAAATTGGAGTTGTATGAAAGAATTAGATGATCAAACGGAAACGGTTAACTACATTGATATTAGGCCTAGGCCGCAGGGTCCTCCAACGGGTACCTACAACCAAAGATGGCGTAACCCCCCCAACCTTGGTTGGAGAGAACCCGGAAATAGTAGTAACCAACAAAATCTAAACCAACGAACAAACTTTCAACAACCACAAAATTTCTCTCAACAACAAGGTGGACGAGAAAGGCTTGAAGATACTGTATCTCGCCTCATCTCCGACACCGAAAAGAAAAACTCAGATCGATTTCAACAATTGGAATCGAATTTTAGAAATCAACAAGCTAGCATTAAAAACATTGAAAAACAATTAAATCAAATAGCTCAAAATTTCTCCGAGAGACCACAAGGCGCGTTACCGAGTAATACCGAAACCAACCCAAGGGCGCAAGTACATCTCATAACATTGAGAAATCGTACCGTGGGTCCCGAGGAAGCTCCACTACCTGAAAGAAGCCAACCTAGCCAAACCACAACTCCACCCACGCCCCCAACAAGAGAAGGCTTCTCCACCAGTTCAAGAGCCTACTAAGACTCCTCCGGTTCCATACCCCGGTCGGTTAATTCGTCAAAAGACCGATAAGCAATTCGCAAAGTTCGAAAATTTACTAAAACAATTGCATGTTAATATTCCATTTATTGAAGTCCTAACTCAAATGCCTAAATATTCAAAATTTATGAGGGACTTCCTCACTCATAAAAGGAAAATTGAATCATTGCAATTAGTTAACTTAGGCGAAGAGTGCTCCGCCTTACTACTCAACAAACTCCCGCAAAAGAAGCTTGACCCCGGAAGCTTCACAATTCCTTGCTCGATTGGGGAATCCCCCATTCGTAATGCACTAGCCGATCTCGGGGCAAGCATCAACCTCATGCCCTCATCAATGTTCAACCGACTCGGCTTGGGGAAAACAAGCCCTACAAAAATAAGCATACAACTTGCCGATAGATCCGTCAAATATCCACAAGGTGTCGCTGAAAATCTATTGGTCAAAGTTGGCAAATTTGTCTTCCCGGTCGACTTTGTCATACTAGATATGGAGGAAGATACCGAAGTACCACTCATCCTAGGGAGGCTATTCCTAGCTACGGCCCAAGCAGTGGTAGATATGAATGATGGAACACTAACATTGAGGGTTGGGGACGAGGAAGTAAAGTTTGGAGTTGGAAAAAGAGTAGAAGACGAAGACCCGGTCAACTACATGAAGGTCATTGACTCAAGTTTGGATGATGCTCTCTGACGGTGTAGCATGGGATGCAAAACATCCCACTTGGGTAACATTTGACCTGGCTTTGGGTCTAGCCAAGGACCCTTATAAACGTGGCGCACCACGGAGGCATTCCGCGAAACTATCCTTAGTTTAGTTTAGATTAATTTTTATGTTTTCTAGTTTAGTTTTAATTTTCAGGAATAAAACACACTCGGGATGGTGAAGGATGACAAGGGAAACTTGAACCAGCACCCCATGCACGAAAACAGGGCCACCCGGCAAATTTTTCTTCATTACAGCAAGTTCAGCACGGGCCGTGCCCGCCCAACACGGCCCCGTGCTGCACAATCTGCAGGAAATGCCCAGTTCAGGTAACTGGACACGAGGCGTGCTCAATGAACACGCCCCCGTGCCCAGGCTTCTGTTTCTTTTTGACAATTTCTGTTACTGGCGATCTGAACACGGGGCCGTGCCCGGACACCACGGGGCCGTGTCCAGAAGCCCAGTAACATTAATTTTTGCTTTTTCACACCTTTTTACACATTCAATAAACCTAAAAATTTATTTTTGGGACACATTGAGTACAATGTGTAATTTAAGTGTGGGGGGGATGTTAAAACCTTGAATCTTGCAAGTCCTAAATACAAGCCTTACACAAAACTCTATTGGAAACGCTAATCACCCCAAAAAAAATTTCAAAAAATTTCATTTTTTTATTTGTCTAGGTTTAATTTGGGAATTTCAAGTTCTAAAAAGGTTATATTTTTACAAATTTACAACCGATAGCGTCGTGATAAAAAGAACCAACATAAGAAAATTATGAAACGGCATGACAAGCTTAATTAAAATTTGATTATATATACTTGATCACATAAAAACCCATTCCCACAAAAAGTGAGTTTTGAGCCTTTATTGAGCATACAAATATATATCTTTACACTAAATGCTCATTTTTCGTTTCTTGTGTGAATAGCCGCTTGGTTCTTACGACTCTAGAACTTGCCACGACGATACATTCCCGGTCCTTACCAACTTAAACCCGAGTAAGTAAATGACGGAGGCATTAGGACTAACCCTTTTTATTTCTACACCATTATTTTTTTTTTTACCACCTATCCAAAATCCCCCTAGTTAACCCCTTTGAGCCTAAACCTTTTCATTTCTTAACCCAAAACAAAAACCCTTTTACCCACCAAAACCTTTTTTTATTTTTAACCCTTTGTTTTAGTAACAAGCTCAGTTTTTCTTATGACTTTCAAAAAAAAATGATGGTGAAGCAAAAGAGAAATAAACAAACAAGTTTATCAAAAATAACTTTGTTTGAATAATAGCTTCATCAAAATAAAAACTTCAAAAAATAAAAAGTCTTACGAAAACCGACGCTTTTTACGCCTTTCGCCCTTTTACTAACCACTAACCCAACCACTTACCTTTAACCCAAGCCTAACCCTTCACCCCAAAAGTCCTCTTGATATTTACAAAGGTGTATAGTTAAAAAGGAGGAGGATTGATTGCTTGGCAAACCCATAAAACTTAATAAAGAATCTTGGAAATCCCGACACTCTACGACAAACCCATAAAACCTTCTCTTCTACCCATTCCATTTGGGAGTGTAAAGCCACATTATAAAGAGTTTTGCTTGAGGACAAGCAAAGATTCAAGTGTGGGGGTATTTGATGTGCACAAAATGCAACATATAAATTACATCAATTGTGGCATAAAACTAACCTTTTTTTAGTACTAATGTTGGAAAAAGTATGTTTTTGTCTTCCTTTTGTATTTTCAGGATTAAATGAGCTCAAATGAACAAAAGAAGCAAAAAGACAGCTAAATCTAACATAAATACAAGAAAAGGAACAAATATGGCATGCCCGACCTCCCCGACAACATCTTCCCACGCAAAACAAGAGAACAGAAGGCTGAACACGCCCTGTGCTCAATGAGCACGGGGGCATGCCCAAGAGTCTGCAGAAAAGACAAAGTTGTAGAAGCTTCTATTGTAACAACCCTCGGTAAAACCAACACCCTCATAATATGTCTGACACTCATATATATTTTGGAATATCCTAATATGTCTTATATTATACCCCGTATGTGAAAACCGAGACCGAAATAGATTATAACATATAAAATAAAATAAAAATCTGAAAGTGTAAGCTGAGGCGGGCCGAGTAAGGTCTCACCTCAAGCGGGCCGAATGAGAGTGTTGACCGGACTCCGCTGAATTCTTTAGTTCATGCGGGCCGCTTCAACTTAAGCTTACATTAATGCGGGCCGCGCGGACTCGTGATACGCGGATGCATCCGGTGCTGACACGTGTCGTAATCGTGTCAAGCCTAGTAAACGACTCAGCTAAGCTACTGCGTTGACTTATGTTGACGCGGCCCGCTTCAGTGTTCCCTGTCTTTCACGCGGGCCGCGTGAGGACCAGATTTCACAACTATAAATAGAACGCATCAGACTTCGTTTTCCGTCGCTCATTCACACTTCTCAATCACGAAATTCTGAAAATATTAAGAATTATAGTCGGGTACTATACCCCTAATTAGCGAGGTTCTGCTCCATTGTAAGTATTATAACCCCGGTTTCATAATAGTTACGCTGCCCGATTGATTTAGGGTTCCGTAACAACTGTCGTGGTTCTGCCCGACGTAGTTGTTGGAATGCCGTCTCGGGGAGGGTGTCATTAATAATTTCAAATGGTTATGGTACTAATCAATGTACATTTGTGTAAATTATAGATTATAGCCAGGAAATCCTTACGAAAAGCCTAAGACAGCAATGTGAGTTATCCTCTTTTTATTAATGTTTTTGGTAATGTTTTACCAAACCTTAAATGTTTTACTATGAAATTAAGCGGTGATTGAGTCTTTGTAGTTCTTCAATTACTGCCGGTATTATGGGGTTTTGTATACAAAATTTACTACGAGTACTAGTAAGTCTGAATGACAGTGCATTACCATTGGACGACGAGTTAGCCAATGGGTAATTTGACCATAGCTATAGATCCGGTCGAGTGGCAAATACTGAATGAGTAATTGTGTAGAAATAAACAATGTGATCGCTCTCAATACTGTTTTAATTGATAAAATATTTCTTGATTAAACTGGGATTCACTCACCAGTATTTCCGACTGACAAATGTTTTTAAAACCCGTTACAGGTAACACAATGTGAACAGCCAATTAGTGAAAAGCCAGCTGGAGAGCACTGAAGGCTTGGGAAAAATGTGGCTATAAAAGTTACCTAATAAACGATGTTTTAAATTCAATAAATTAGGGTTTGTCCCTATAAATGTATTGTAATAAGAAACTTGGGTTTTGCCCATGTATTTATTAATATCAAGTATGGTGGTTTTACTCTGATAAACATTTCCTAACTACGGTCCTGATGTAAATTCCGCTGCGAGACTAAATAAATCTGATACCACCAAACTCTGTGATCACGTCCGCCCGTTCCCGGGGATCAGGGATCGGGGGTTGTGACAGAAGGTGGTATCAGAGCCTAGCCACTGGTCTAAGCCAAAGAAGTGTTCTGCTGACACTTAAATTATAAAATTATGTGTTAGGAAATAAATGAAGGAAATGCATAACTGTATTATTTGTTATGTGTTATTTGACTATCTGTTAGTTTTCAGTATGAGTGATCAAGGACCATCAGACGTGAATCGTCAGTTAGCTGATTCACCTAGGAGTGAAGGTACATCATCACAGCCTGCACTCTCAGGGTATGTTGCTGATCAGGAAGACGGGATATTTGCTTTTAGAGCTAAATCTGAAGAACCATTTCCTACTAAGAAACGAGGATGGTTCAGTAAAGAAGCTTTTGCTCGTAGGAAGAGAATGAGGAAATTGCAACAGCAAAGGGCTTTAGCAGCTATTAAGAAAGAGACAGATGCCCATACTCAAGAGATACTTAATAGAAGCCTAGCTAATTTCCATATCTTAGCTACGACTGCTGCTGACCCAAGTCTAGAACAATTAGTAGCCCCACAACCACAAAATCCAGAACACCCCATGGAGATAGAAAATCAGGAAAACCAGGTGGAGATGCACGATTTTAACCCAGAAGAAATCCCAAGGGTACCTGCACCAAACCCACTAGACCCGAATTACGACCCCTGGTGGGACAATAATAGGGACTTTGTGCAACGTTACCCTGTCCAGGATTACCCATCCATACAAAACATAGAAGTTTATCCAGGTATGGACCCTTTAGATCCCTATTACCAAGATAATTACATTAGGGAAATTTTAGAGGATCCTTACCAATTTCAGGAATTGTCACCCCCATATCAGGAACCCGTACCCCAGATTCCAAACCCAATCCGAGAACCTGCACCCCCAATGAGTGCAGAAAACGTTCAAGAACTTAGGACTTTCGGGGAGGAAATTTTAGAAAACAGTGAGAGGATGCGTCAGGTGGGAGAGCGTCTCGTATGGAAATACGATGAGCGCAATATGGATTTTTGGATGAATCCATACCCATGAATGTTAGAATGGAGGAAGCAGTAGTAATAATAATATAATAAAATAAAAATAAGATATGTGTGTATGGATGCATATTACTATTTTATTTCTGTTGGTATTGTAATCTTTATTTCTGTACTAGTGTGTAATAGACGCATAAGTATATGAAAAGAGTAAGTAGCAATGATCTACGTTTTTTACTAGATTGCATGTCATGTGATTTGCTATTAATTGTGATATTAATATGGGATAAATGTTTAAAATTCAGATGGCCGACCAAGGAAATCAAGTAAATCCGGATAATAACCCGGAAATACAGAATGATAATATTCAGAATGATAATGAGAATCTGAATAATAACAACGGGAACCAGATGGATAATAGTGCTATCCAACACATAGTAGCACAGGGAATTATAGATGCTATGCCATTTATACTTCAAACTGTTAAAGATGCTGATAATAAAAGTAAGCATAGCAGTAAACGACCAAGTGAACCAGAACATAGCGTGAACAATGGACCTGTACTTCAAATGCCTATTCCCAAAAGAAGAAGAACCATGCCTTATGGTTGTTCTTATAAAGAATTCTGGTCTTGTAAACCAATGGAATTCTCGGGCAATGAAGGGGCCATTGCAACCTTACGCTGGATAGAAAAGACTGAGGCAGTCTTAAGGATAAGTAAGTGTGCTGAAGAAGATAAAATACTGTTTGCTTCTAATCTGTTTAAGAATGCAGCACTAGAATGGTGGAACACTATCCTCCAGACAAGAGGAAGTGATCAAACCTATAATATGGAATGGGAAGAATTTAAAAACAAGGTAGAAAGGAAGTTCTGCCCACCCCATGAGAAGGAACAGATTGCAAACAAATTCCTAAACCTTAGGATGATTGGTGTAGATAGCAAAGGGTACACTAAGTTATTCTTTGAATATGCTAGGATAGTACCGAATCTTGCTTCACCAGAACCAGTGTTAATTTCCCGTTATATTTGGGGATTAATTGGGGAAATTAGACATGTAGTCAAGGCAGCTAGACCACAAACTATAGAAGAAGCTGTAGAACTAGCCAATACCCTGACTGATGAATTAGTCCGTACTCGAGAAGAGGATCAAAGGAGGAGCCTAACTCAGAAGTTGACTCAAGAATTTCGTTCTGGAAATTCTAACCGTGGGAAAAATATAGGTTCTACCTCTGTGCCCTACTGTAGGTATTGCAAAAGAAAACATTCTGGGAGATGTTCCATATACTGTAATTTTTGCAAAATGTCGGGACACAAAGAAGAAAACTGCAGGAAGAAAGCCAACAGCAGGGTATGTTACAATTGCGGAGAAACAGGTCATATCAAGCTGAACTGTCCAAAATTAGTCCCAGCTGCAGACAACAAGAATACTAAAAATGCTAGAGCATTTGTGCTGACTGCAGAAGAAGCCAAGATGATTCCAGATGTCATAGCTGGTACGTATTTAGTTAATGATGTCTTTGCTAAAGTATTATTTGACTCTGGTGCAAACCAAAGTTTTATTAATACATCGTTTTGCAAATTACTAAATCAATCATTAACTAAACTACCACAAGAATGCTTAGTAGAAACAGCTAATGGAGAAACTGTTAGAATTTCTGAAATCTTGCAGAGAGCAAGTATAGAAATTTCAAATCAGAAATTTATTGCAAATCTTTATCCTATGAATCTGGTAGGATTTGATGTTGTTTTAGTAATGGATTGGTTGATAGCCAATAAAGCTAGTATTTTATGTGATCAAAAGTTAATTCGGGTAAATTCACAAAAAGGAAAAATGATCACCATTAAAGGAGATAAATCCTCTAGGACCACAAAATTCATCTCTGTGATGAAAACTGCAAGTTGTATAAGAAAAGGTTCTATAGTGTATTTGATATCCATAATCACTAACACTAAAGGAAAAGAACTAAAAGATATTCCAGTAGTATCTCAATTTTCAGATGTCTTTCCTGAAGAATTGCCAGGACAACCGCCAGATAGAGAAGTTGAATTCAGAATTCACCTACTACCAGGAACATCACCAATTGCCAAAGCACCCTACCGTTTGGCACCTGCCGAAATGCAGGAACTGAAGAAACAATTAGATGAATTGTTAGAAAAAGGATTTATACAGCCAAGTTCATCGCCATGGGGAGCGCCGATATTGTTTGTTAAAAAGAAGGACGGATCAATGCGTATGTGCATTGACTACCGTGAATTAAACAAGCTCACGATTAAGAATCGGTACCCATTACCGAGAATCGATGATTTGTTTGATCAACTGCAAGGAGCTCGATTTTTCTCTAAGATCGATTTAAGGTCAGGATATCATCAATTAAAGGTACAGGAAGAAGACATTCCTAAAACTGCTTTTAGAACAAGGTATGGTCATTATGAATTTACTGTCATGCCATTGGTTTAACCAATGCCCCAGCTGCATTTATGGACATGATGAACCGAATATGTAAGCCATATTTGGATAAATTCATAATTGTATTCATAGATGATATTCTAATTTATTCTAAGAATAAAGAAGATCATGCAAAACATTTGCACGCACTTTTAAGTTTGTTAAGAAAGGAAAAACTTTATGCTAAGTTTTCAAAGTGTGAATTTTGGTTAGAACAAGTACAATTCCTTGGACACCTAGTCAATCATGAAGGAATTCATGTAGATCCAACAAAAATCGAGGCAATTACGAAATGGAAAACCCCTGAGTCACCAACCGAGGTTAGAAGTTTCTTAGGATTGGCTGGTTATTATAGAAGATTTATTAAAAATTTCTCTAGAATAGCCATTCCCTTAACTAAGTTAACTTGTAAATCTGTTAAGTTTGAATGGGGATTAAAACAAGAAGAAGCCTTTAGAATCCTTAAGCAAAGATTAACCCATACACCTATACTAGCATTACCAGAAGGAACTGAAGATTTCGTAGTCTATTGTGATGCTTCTAGATTAGGTTATGGATGTGTATTGATGCAACGCCAAAAGGTGATAGCTTACGCATCTAGACAATTTAAGAATCATGAAGAAAATTTTTCAACCCATGATTTAGAATTAGGAGCTATAATTTTTGCTCTTAAGATTTGGAGACATTACCTTTACGGTAGTAAGTTTACCATATTTACTGATCATAAGAGTTTAAGGTATGTTTTCGGACAGAAGGAGTTGAATATGAGACAAAGACGCTGGATGGAATTTCTTAGTGACTATAACTGTGATATCCAGTATCATGAAGGAAAAGCAAATGTAGTGGCAGATGCTTTAAGCCGAAAGTATCATGAAAAGCCAAAAAGGGTACGTTCTCTTAAATTAAATCTACAAGTAGATTTAAATGATCAGATAAGAGAAGCACAAGAATCAGTAATCAAGGATGATGCTGAAAAATTAAAAGGTATGCTAAAAGAATTGGAACAAGGAACAGATGGAATTTGGAGGTTCCATAAAAAGAGAATGTGGATACCTAAATTAGGAAACTTGCGTAATCGTATATTAGAAGAAGCTCATAAGTCTAAGTATACAATGCATCCAGGAAGTGATAAAATGTACCAGGATTTAAGGAAAAATTTCTGGTGGATAGGAATGAAAAAGGACGTAGCAGTCTATGTTTCTAAATGTTTAACTTGTTCACAAGTTAAGGCTGAACACCAGAAACCTTCAGGTTTGTTACAGCAATTAGAAATGCCAGTGTGGAAATGGGAATTAATAACAATGGATTTTGTTACTAAATTACCTAAAACTAGGAAAGGAAATGATACAATCTGGGTGATTGTAGATAGACTAACTAAGTCAGCTCATTTTCTACCAATGAAGGAAACAATTAGTATGGAACAATTATCTAAATTGTATGTAAATGAAATTGTTTCTTTACATGGCATTCCTTTATCAATTGTTTCTGATAGAGATAGCCGCTTTACATCTCATTTTTGGTCAAGTTTCCAAAAGGCAATGGGAACCAAGTTAAAGCTAAGTACAGCTTATCACCCACAAACGGATGGACAAAGCGAAAGGACAATTAAGACGATGGAAGACATGCTTAGAGCTTGTGTAATCGATTTCGGAGGTAATTGGGACGATCACTTACCTTTAATAGAATTTTCATATAACAATAGTTATCATACAAGTATCACTTACCCTAATTTTGGGAGTGTAAAGCCACATTATAAAGAGTTTTGCTTGAGGACAAGCAAAGATTCAAGTGTGGGGGTATTTGATGTGCACAAAATGCAACATATAAATTACATCAATTGTGGCATAAAACTAACCCCTTTTTAGTACTAATGTTGGAAAAAGTATGTTTTTGTCTTCCTTTTGTATTTTCAGGATTAAATGAGCTCAAATGAACAAAAGAAGCAAAAAGACAGCTAAATCTAACATAAATACAAGAAAAGGAACAAATATGGCATGCCCGGCCTCCCCGACAACATCTTCCCACGCAAAACAAGAGAACAGAAGGCTGAACACGCCCTGTGCTCAATGAGCACGGGGGCATGCCCAAGAGTCTGCAGAAAAGACAAAGTTGTAGAAGCTTCTATTGTAACAACCCTCGGTAAAACCAACACCCCCATAATATGTCTGACACTCATATATATTTTGGAATATCCTAATATGTCTTATATTATACCCCGTATGTGAAAACCGAGCCCGAAATAGATTATAACATATAAAATAAAATAAAAATCTGAAAGTGTAAGCTGAGGCGGGCCGAGTAAGGTCTCACATCAAGCTCAAGCGGGCCGAATGAGAGTGTTGACCGGACTCCGCTGAATTCTTTAGTTCATGCGGGCCGCTTCAACTTAAGCTTACATTAATGCGGGCCGCGCGGACTCGTGATACGCGGATGCATCCGGTGCTGACACGTGTCGTAATCGTGTCAAGCCTAGTAAACGACTCAGCTAAGCTACTGCGTTGACTTATGTTGACGCGGCCCGCTTCAGTGTTCCCTGTCTTTCACGCGGGCCGCGTGAGGACCAGATTTCACAACTATAAATAGAACGCATCAGACTTCGTTTTCCGTCGCTCATTCACACTTCTCAATCACGAAATTCTGAAAATATTAAGAATTATAGTCGGGTACTATACCCCTAATTAGCGAGGTTCTGCTCCATTGTAAGTATTATAACCCCGGTTTCATAATAGTTACGCTGCCCGATTGATTTAGGGTTCCGTAACAACTGTCGTGGTTCTGCCCGACGTAGTTGTTGGAATGCCGTCTCGGGGAGGGTATCATTAATAATTTCAAATGGTTATGGTACTAATCAATGTACATTTGTGTAAATTATAGATTATAGCCAGGAAATCCTTACGAAAAGCCTAAGACAGCAATGTGAGTTATCCTCTTTTTATTAATGTTTTTGGTAATGTTTTACCAAACCTTAAATGTTTTACTATGAAATTAAGCGGTGATTGAGTCTTTGTAGTTCTTCAATTACTGCCGGTATTATGGGGTTTTGTATACAAAATTTACTACGAGTACTAGTAAGTCTGAATGACAGTGCATTACCATTGGACGACGAGTTAGCCAATGGGTAATTTGACCATAGCTATAGATCCGGTCGAGTGGCAAATACTGAATGAGTAATTGTGTAGAAATAAACAATGTGATCGCTCTCAATACTGTTTTAATTGATAAAATATTTCTTGATTAAACTGGGATTCACTCACCAGTATTTCCGACTGACAAATGTTTTTAAAACCCGTTACAGGTAACACAATGTGAACAGCCAATTAGTGAAAAGCCAGCTGGAGAGCACTGAAGGCTTGGGAAAAATGTGGCTATAAAAGTTACCTAATAAACGATGTTTTAAATTCAATAAATTAGGGTTTGTCCCTATAAATGTATTGTAATAAGAAACTTGGGTTTTGCCCATGTATTTATTAATATCAAGTATGGTGGTTTTACTCTGATAAACATTTCCTAACTACGGTCCTGATGTAAATTCCGCTGCGAGACTAAATAAATCTGATACCACCAAACTCTGTGATCACGTCCGCCCGTTCCCGGGGATCAGGGATCGGGGGTTGTGACATCTATCGCCCACCACGGGGCCGTGCTCAGCGGACACGGGGCCGTGGTCAACTATAAGATTCGCAGAATCCAGGCAAATCTTGATAGTACAGATACGCTTCTGCACATGGGGTCGTGCCCAGCGGACACGGGGCGTGGTCAACTAATGCAGACAAACAGCAATTAATGAAAACAGAGAAGAAGGTGGACACGGGGCCGTGCCCAATGGACACGGGGCCATGTCCGGGCTACTGTTCAGGTTATAAATAGGGGTGCTTGGCTCATTTGCAAACCATCCCTTGGCACACCACCTCTCTCACACTTCACCCACCACCCACCACCATCACAACACCATCATCCACCACCATCATCCATTGTCCATCGTAGAGTGTGTGAGTCGTCTCGGGATCCAAGATTGATCGTAAGAGTTCTTGACAATCAAAGGCCATGTTTGCCTAAGTCTCTTACATCACTTGGTGAAGACAAGTGTCTAGTGTAATACTTTTTATTTTTAATCTTTTCGCACTTTTTACTTGGTTATGTATTAATGACTTTAATAACTAGTTTCTTATGTTGAAGGTGATTCTTCCTTATCGTTTGTCTGTGGTGTCTTGGCATTATTTTACTGTCTATATAAAATAAAAGATTTTCACCATTCATATCTCCACGGTCTATATGGAGATATGTTGGCTACCTGGTCGGGGGGTTAAGGGAACGGTTTGGTAAGAGTCTTGCCTTGTTCAGTGTATAGATCCTGCAAGGACCTGGGTCAAATTTAGTAGGACCTCCTTCAATACCCACCGGTATTGGATGGAGGGGGTCCAAACTCTTTGATCCCCTCATATGTAAGCTACTATTAATACTTTAATCCGACTACTTAGGACTGTATCCCTGCTGACTCAGACTACTTAGCCGAGGGTAACGTCACCTTCAAAAGAGGGGCCTACCATAATATGCATTAATAACTTAATTAATTATCTTTCAATAATCCGACCCTTTAGGATTGTATCCTTGCTGACTCAAACTACTGGGTTGAGGGTAACGTCACCTTCAAAAGAGGGGCCTACTACAATAACTAAGATAATCTCTTAAAAAGTGCAAAAGTGCGGAAATAATCAAAGGTTACACTAAACACGAGTCGGAGCCAAGTGATTCATCTTGTCTATCTGTTTTTACTTTTATTTTATTTTTCAGCATTTTAGTTAGTTTTTATTTTCTAGTTTAAAACCTTTTTCTAACTTTTTGATGTGATTAGACGTTGAGGATAAACCGGTACTAAAAGCTCTTGTGTCCTTGGACGACCTCGGTATCTTGCCAACACTATACTACGCTCACGATGGGTGCACTTGCCCATATGTGTGTTTGGTGTTAGTAAAATATCGTGTTTTATAAATTTAAAACTTGACTAACGTGTAAAAAGGGCTTAAAATATACATAAAAACCTACGACACCACACGCGCATCAAACCACCACAAACACCCGCTGTTTCAACACCTACTTGGAAAAGTATCCCATACAGCCCTTGACTTGTTGAGTGGAGAGGCAATTAGGAAGCTAGATGTCTTGGAGCGCTTTCATTCATCATGTGGTTGCTAAATGTGGTACAGTTGTGGGTTGCCCTGTACTTGTAGGATAGAAAAGTACATGCGTGAAGGTAATAATTGTTAAACGTACAACACTTGTGTGATATATTTCCGTTAATCATGTGACTTAAACAATGTTGTTTTTAACCGTGCAGAGCGTCTGATTCAACTCGAAGACATAGACGTCTTCTGGCGGAAACTTAACTTCCAAAGTTGTAAATTGATAGACGATGACGTTGACGTGGTCAAAGAGCTAAATGTTGTTAGACAACAATTAGAGTCGCACCTCCCAGCTCAACAAAAAAGCCTGATGTCAATGATTAAAGCGGTGTTGACTCCAAATAAATCTACCAAGAAACCACCGGTTGTCCAACAAAATACTCGTGGCCAACCAACAACAAAGCAGGTACAACAAAGGTTGGACGAGGCCTCTCGTATAGATGAAGAATTGAGGAGAAGCTCCTTCGGTGATGCAAACACGTGCTTTGAAGGTTCCCGACAAAGTAAGTATGATAAACCTCGCCACAGCTCGTACGTTCCGTCACAGGCCTCTCAACAGTCGGTTATAAGGTCCCAAAAACCCAAAGCGAGCCTAAGCCGTTCAAATAGTTCTAAGAAGAAAGAGACACGAGATGATCACGGTTTTCCTTTAATCATTAGGGACGAGTACGTGGGAATCATCAAACAGTTTAAGTCTGCCATTCCGCCAGTGTTGGTATGGATCAGAGTTCATGGGGGCTCATTCGAAGGGACCTTGTCCAAGAAATGGATCAGAACGAATCGATCTGGTTCCCAATATTTGAAGCATGGGATGAAGGTTATTTTTACATGCATCGTTAGGGCCTAATTTGGGATTCAGTGTCCGGTTGTGGGGAGGATCACTGGATGGACTTCCCCTTAGCAGGACTTCTTATTGCACAAACGTACGGTATCGGGGTGCACCTGTTAACGACAACCGTGGGTGCGAGTTCCACTTTCTTCCCGATACTAAGTCCTCCGGCTAATCAACAACCATTATTCATAACGCTTGCACATGTTAACGAGAACCACTTCATACATGTTAAGCTGGAAGGGGATTATCCAATGCCACCAGCACACGGGCTATGGTTGAACCACCGAAGACCCCATACGGAACAATGGGAAGATATGTACTTGCCACGTCTAGAATGGTATACATCGATAATGAATCCTCCGCCAAGATCAAACCCTAGTCTTAATTACATCGATAGTGATACGGAAGAATGATTTTTGTAATTAATAGTATTTTTTGTAATTAATAGTATTTTTTTGTATTAATTCCTATAATTTTCTACAATTTCTATAATTTTTTTTATAATTTCTATCATTTTTTTTATAATTAGAATTGATTAAATCAGGTTAATAACATTTTTATAAAAATTTATATAATTTTTTTTATAATTAAGATTGATTAAAACAGTTTAATAACATTTTTTTTAAATTACAAATATACGCCTCGTATAGATCTAGACGTGTCGTATACGATTGGTCAAAAGACCATTTCGCCTCGTATAAATCAGGGGCTAAAAGGTCATTTTAACACAACCAGACGCCTCGTATAGAGCTGGATGGGTCGTCTGTAAGAGCAGGATTTTGAAATTTTGAATTTTGAAAATTTGAATTTCAAAATTTGAAATTATCAAAAAAAGGACGCCTCGTATAGACCTGGACGGGTCGTCTATATAGGCGGCAACATTTCTTTTTTTTTTTAATTTGAATTTTGAAAATCTTTTGTTTAATTACCAATATACCCCTGAAAAGACCCCAGTATAGGCCTTAAACAGGGGCATAAATGTAATTTGAAAACCTAGACGACGCGTATAGGTCTATACGACCAATACATGGTGGGCGGCAACTGTTTCACTTTTTCTTTTTTAATTATTAAAAAAATCTTTATTAAAATACCGTTTTACCCCTGTAAAGCCCTCAGTATAGGCCTTAGTCAGGGGTAAAATGATAATTAACCATTCCAGAATTATCTTTTTGGATTGGTTGATTACCATTTTACCCCTGATTAAGGCCTATACTGGGGGCTTTACAGGGGCAAAATGGTCATTTACCAAAAAGGCTAGACGGGTCGTCTAGCTCTAAACGAGGCGTCTTTGCCTCGTATAAGAGAGGGGGAGACCTAGACGACCCTGTTTATCACCCCAAACAAAAAACACACACATATACGGTGCACAGAGCTTTATACGCCCCGGATACGTATTTGGACCGTATTTTCGAAGATTTAAAGCATCCCTGGTACGTATTTCTTCCCGTAGTTTAGTATTTTAGCCTTGTTTTTGCCTTTAGACCGTAGGTTTGCCTGGAGTTTAGGTTTTTGTTGGGTTTGAGGTTTTAGGTTGAGGTTGAAGATGAAGACCGTAGAACAGGACGCCCCGTATACCTCTATACGAGGCAGATACGAGGCACTGATATTTTTTTTTGTTATTAATGTTATTATTATTGTTATTAATGTTATTATTATTATTATTATTATTATTATAATTATTGTTATTATTAATATTTTTCTTATTATTATTATTATTCTTATTATTATTCTTATTATTATTATTATTGTTATTATTTTTTGTATTATTATTATTGTTATTATTATTATTATTATTTATTATTATTATTATTGTTGTTATTATTATTGTTATTATTATTATTATTTATTATTATTATTATTAGTATTATTTATTATTATTATTATTATTTATTATTATTATTATTTATTATTATTATTATTGTTATTATTATTTATTATTTATTATTATTATTATAATTAATATTATTATTATTATCATTTATTATTATTATTATTAATGTTATTATATTTTTATATTATTATTATTATTATTGTTTTTATACGTATACGGTATTTATTTGCAGATTGATTATGGAGGACCATCCGATTCAGGGCGATGACATTCAGGTAGAGCTTGATGGGGCACCGCCGGGGGGTCAGCCGATTTAGCGGGGTCCACGACGGAGACGGCTACCGCCTCCGGATACGCTGCAGGGTCACCCATATCTAGAGTTTCCCGACGGCACCGATGCCGCCCGTCATTGCCAGAAGCTTAGGAGGATGCACATTGGATCGCATGCAGCGATCGACTAGGATGCGATAGATGAGATTAGTGAGACGGCTAGAGTGCGTCGGTTTATACCTGTCGATTAGCCGTGGCATCGTCTTTTTGAGTTGGCGCACAAGCCGAGCTACAGGGAGCTGCTGGCAAGTTCCTTTCGTCATTCACATTTCACCCTCCTGGGTCCCAGTGCCGCTTCCGCACTCAGATGCTCCCCCTACGCCTGAGGTTTCTTTCAGGCTCGCTGGCGTTTTGCGTTCGATGACGCTAGCACAGTTTGCGGTGCATTGTGGTTTATACATGCAGGAGGAGATCGAGACTTACGTTTACACAGCGGGGCTAGTGGTGGTTGATAGACCCACTCTTTTAGGGTTTTGGAAGGTGATTGCGGGGGCAAATCATTGGGAGCACGACAAGTCGAAGGGGAGGGTGTCGTTTATTAACGACCCATTGTACAGGTACGTACATTTATTACAGCAATTATTGTGATTATGTGTATTGTTTATTAATCACTGTTTCTGTATTTCGCTAACACTATCTGCAGGTATATGCACCATATGCTCGCTACTTCTATTGCGGCGCGAGGCTACAGCCGGGAGTGGTGTACGACCACAGATCTTTTTTTCTTTTACTGTTTGTTGTACAGGAGGCCGTGCGCACTACCACACGGTCCAGCCCAGTACTACGCCTCCGCCCATCACCGGCAGGAGCGCGGATTTCTGTATGGCGGCGCGTACGTGACCGTCATTGCCCGTTCATTGGGCATCGTACCGGAGGAGGACCCACATCTACGGACGCCGCAAGTCATGCCGACGCGGATGGGTTTTCCATCGCTGTGGGGGATGACACTAATCAAGAGGTTTCCCGTTGGCCCGCGGTTTAAAAACCGCAACGGGGGCATATGGAGAGAGGAGCCCCTACCAGAGCAGTTCGAGCTCGTCTATCGTCCGACAGATCCTACTGATGTAGTGCCCGTGGAGGACCCTCCGGTGGATTTAGACGGTGCAGCGATGCCACAGCCACCGCCACCTCCCGGGGCGCCTCAGTTTCCACGTCACGTTATTCCAGGTCATGCCCCAGGAGCTGCGCTACATCCGGATGTACGAGCCGAGCTTGACAGGCTCAACGATTAGGTAGGTTGGTTGGTACGGGCCGAGCAGGATAGACGAGAGAGAGAGAGAGGGATTACCCCCGATACCGCTTCCACCAGCTCGAGCACCACATCAGCAGCCGCAGCAGCAACCGCAGCAGCCAGATCCAGATTCAGATTCGGATTTGGATTTGGATTTGGATGCATAGACCTGTTGTTGTTTTTATTTTTGTTATGGATGTACAAACTTATCTTATATATGTCATATTTATGTTTGTTTTCAGTTATTCGGTTACTTAATGATTGTCTTAAATTGATATAATACGGAAACAATATATGTTTTGAATATAATACGGAAACAATATATCCCCTGAATATAATACGGAAACAATATTTGAACGAGATAAAATTTTAATCGGAAGAATAATATTTAAAAAAGTAAAATGTTAAAAACATTATAATATTTAATCGATATAATATATTTAAAGTGCCGATTTTTAAAATAGTTGATTTTTTTATAATGTAAAAAACAAAAAAACAAAACTTTTTTTAAAACAAAAAAAAATTTCGCTAAAAAAACACATCATCAAAAACTATCAAAAAAACCATACCAAAACCCACCAAAACACCCCTTATCTCAACAAAAAAAAACCCAAGCCCTAGACGCCTTGTATAGGGGCTGTACTATGCGTCTAGGGTTTCTTAAACTTTGTGCCTGACACCCTCTGAAGACCCCCTTGAATTCAGTGGCTAGACGCCTCGTATAGCCCTATACGAGGCGTCTAGGGCACAAAAAGTGTGAAAATAGGCGCAGAGGGTGTCCGGATAGATTGGGCCATTATAAATTAAAATTGTACATTACATATAAGTTTTATCATAAATAAATAATAACTTTATAATACTTATACACTTACATGTATATATTTCACAACATACAAAATATAAATACTATTATCAAATGCATATACTAAAAGAAAATTTGTTTTTTCACATTATGAAAATACTAAAATAAATCACCAATAGACAAGGGTTAATGGAAAAATAAAAATATAAATTAAAAAAATCGGGTATATAGTTCGCGTAAACGGGTATGTGGTTTCGGGTAATCGGGTCGAGTATAACCTAATCCCATACCCGAACTCCTGAAAATTTTTAAAACTAATCTCATACCCGGCCCATTACCCATCGAGTATCGGGTATACCTGTCCCACTCGTTTAACCAGCATTGCTTGAGGAAACACACACACACCCGTAGACTTGTGAGATAGGACCGTGGTTATGACCCATATTTATGTTTGAATTAAGTGATGAAAACCGCTCTTATCACCGTTTCTAGTATTGGAAGACCAAATTAAACCCTAACTTAACAATGAGCTAATTACATGAGATTTTGCATTGAAATCAAAAGTAAAATGAAGGAAAAAAAAGAACTTAACAAGTTACCAAAAACATGACTCTTAAATACATATTTCATATATCAACTTTACACACAGAAGGCCCAACCAAAGGAACCAGACCCAGCACTCCCGACTTCAATCCAACCAACACATCACACCCCACATACACTCCTTTCCGACCGGTCTTTATCCCTCCAGCCTTCCACCTCAATCTTCCGGTCAAAACTAGCCGCAAACTCACCGCCCCAACCTCATCCGTCACCAACCCATTAAACACCACCGGAGACACCGGCCATACCGGTGAAACCGCCACCGTGCTGTCCGTTTCATGGTGCAGAGGTGGCAGTATCAACGGTGGAGTGATGGGCTGAGTTTGGTAATAAACAAAAGCCAGTAGGTGATCATAGTAAATGGAAACACGATTGTTAGGGTTTCTTGTGAGGAAGGTTAACTGAATGGCTGTGATGACGGGAGGAGAGGAAGTGTTGAGGCCGTAGACCGCCGCACCGACGACGGTAAACCGAGGGTTGTGTGGACGGTAAAGTAACCATAGTATGAGGGCTGTTATGCCTACGAGGATGAGGATGACAACGATGGTGGCGCATATTGTACCGCGGATGTTTTTAGGGGAATAGTAAGATGTTTTGTTGTGGTTGTGATCGACTATTACGGTACTAGAAGTGTGCTTGTCGCCGTTCACCATGTTAGTGTTTGTGTCGGTTTGTATAGTTAAAAGAGTTCTAGATATGTTTCTTCGGATATATTGTTAATATTAACAATTAGGAGGTGAAGTGGTGGGATGTTGCAGTCGTGGCAAACAAGTTGAAGAAGGTTGAAATATGTAGGACAAGTGTAAAAGAATGACATCAAGTTTTAGTTGGTTGTGGAAGTGAAACACAATAAATTGACACCCCCAAATCTATCTTCACATGCTTTTTCATTATATCTTTCCCTGAATATATTTATGTATGTATAGAGAGATAGAGGATATAAGTGTATGAATATTAACTCTCTAAATTAGTTATGTTAGTGTGAAATAATATATGGTTAAAATACTTAGGGTGGGGTTCAGCTATAAACCTCACTTTTCCAACAAAGTGTACAAAGTAATAAAACACTATAATTTCAGACATAAAACACACTCAAAATCATAAATAACATAGTGAATATCACTAAAACACAATATCCAAGCCCTAATCAAAAACCATAAATAACATAGTGAAGATCACTAAAACACAATATTCAAACCGTAATAGTCCATAAAAACTTCAAACACATCATCGTAGAACTATAAAATATAAAACACAACATGATAATCAATATGAAACACACTAATGTTAGTCATTCGATAATCAAAGCCTTATCATCCAAAACACAACAAAAAACTCATAAATATGACATTTTAATAATCTCCACTTTGTTATTTGTGGGTTTTAAGTGTGTTTTATGTTTGACATTATGGTGTTTTATGCCTTTTTACACTTTGTAAGAAAAATGATTTTGTAGCCAACTCCCATCCTATGAACTCAATTTCATAATTTGTTTGTATTCTATATGATGTTTATGTTTTTATCAGTATAGCTTATTCTTGTTGGTAGATGTGCACAAATCAGTTAATTTTAATAACCGGTTTGGTTAACTAGTTATATTGGTTAATTTGAAATTTTTACTTTAATCGGTTTGGTTTCGGTTAATAACCAGTTACGATTAACTAACGGGTTATTTTGTGCACCTCTAGTTGTTGGGCTTTATACTGCTGGATTGCTGGACTTATTTACTGGGCTGATTCTGTTGAGTTACTTCTAGGCTGCTGCTTAGTTATAATGGGCTCAGCCGATCAGGTGTATGACGACTAAATATATAATAGCCCAATCTTAGCATTTGAAGTTAGAACTTTGAAAATAAAAATAAGGAAGAACTTTTAACTAGTAACAACTTTCCGAAGAACTTTTAACTAGTAACAACTTTCGGAAATGTTTTATAAAAACACTAAGGTAGCGTTTGGTATGGGAGAATGAGAGGTGGAATGGAATGGACCATTGAGAGGGAATGAAGAAAAGAGTGTTTGGTTGGTCCATGGAATGGAATCGTTCTTCCAAAATGCATTCCATTCCCTCAAAATCATTCCATTCCTCCCCCTGTTTTTTTTTCCATTCCATTCCCTCTTCACCCTTTCGTTGACAACACCACAACCCACTACTGTTGCCACCACCCACCACCACTGCCATCCGCCGCCGTCACCCATCTTTGCCGCCACCCGCCACCGTCATTGCCGCCACCCACCTCCATCCCCGCCACCGCCGTCGCCGCCATCCACCATCGTCGTTGCCACCTCCGATTACCGCTACCACCCCCCTTCGATCATCGCCGCCATCCATCATCGCCGCCACCATCGCCGCTACCACCTCCAATCACCACCGCCGTCGCCACCCACCTCCGCGATCGCTATCAACCACCACTACTCACCGCCACCACCGCTACCACCAGCCACCACCGTCGCCACCGCTACCACCTCTGACCACCGCCGCCACCCACCTTCGCTGTCACCTACCACCAACACTGCTGTCACCACATGTCGCCGTCTCCACTCGCTGACGTCTCCACCCACCACCGCCGCTGCCGCTACAACTGTCACCTATCACCGCCCACCATCGCCGCCCATCATTGACCACAGCTATCCAATTTTATTCCTGCGTCTTTTTTCGCACACCAAACAACAAAAAGTAATGGTTCATTCCATTCTCACATGGTAACCAAACAAGACATGCAATGGTAATGATTAATTCCATTTCCTCGTCCATTCCATTCCCCCGTCCATTCCATTACCCCATACCAAACAGACCCTAAAGGTCTGTTTTGGTATGGGGTAATGGAATTGACGAAAAAATGAAATGGACGTGGTAATGAAATGGATCACTACCATTTCATATCAGGTTTGGTTACCATGCGGGAATGAAATGAATCACTACTTTATGTTGTTTGGTATGTGGTGGTGGTGATAGTGGTGGGTGGCGATAGTGGTGGTGGGTGGTGACGAGGTGGCTGGTGGGTGACGATGGTGGTGGGTGGTGACAATAGTGGGTGGCGACAACGGTGGTGGGTGGTAGTGTGGGTTGTTGTGTTGGTAATGAACGGTGAAAGAGGGAATGGAATGCAAAAAAAAACAACGGGTATGAATGGATTGAATTTGAGGGAATGGAATGTCTTGTGTAATGAGCGATTTCATTCCATTGTCCAATCAAATACGTTTTTATTCATTCCCTTACAATAGTTCATTCCAATTCGTCTCTGATTACGGCATACCAAACGCTACATGAGTGCTCCAATAATGTGAACCTCTTCTTTTTTATAAGTGTTATAAAATAGTTTTGTATTTTTAGAAAGGAAACAGAAACAAACAAAACACTATAATATTAAGCATACTAGGTCCACGGCAGGCATTATGGTAGTTTTTTTTCCTAACTCAAACAAAATGTATTTGTAAACAATATAGGCTTTTTTTACCGAACAACATCGGAACTAATTTCGGTTCTACCTAAGGTGTTGCTAATAATTGTTTACAATAATTGTAAAATACGTGTCGACATATTTTTATCGGTGTATGATGACCTTTTCGTTTTGGATTTTCACAATTCATACTAATCGAGTTCCTGTAACGTAGTGCATGTTCATTTTACTAGTTATATGTATATACCATGTGAATTTTTTTTAAATGACTTTTCTATAACAGAGTTCTACCATCATGTACACATGCAAATCGCCATGGGTTTTATAATTTGCTAACATGCAAATCTTATTGAAATCCCCAAATCACACACAACGACCACATAGATTGAATACACACATTGGGAGTTTGGATTTCTTCAAACACAGACATTCTTTTTTTTTTTTTTTTTTTTGAAAAATAAACTTCATTAAAACACACGTCCGACCTAAACAGGCAAAAGGCAAAACAAACAAACAAAGCCCCCGACCCAAACGGGAAAAGGGCAAGAAAATTACAACATGTACAGGGGATATTTACACCATTCCGCCCATCTAATATACTTACAAGACGATCTATTTTTAACCCAAGCAAAACCTCTCGATTTTATCTCCCCTATGATATCCGTCGGACTACTAATTTTCTGGTTAAAAACAACATTGTTCCTTTCTTTCCATAAGCACCAGCATGCTATCATAGCCAACCCGTAAATTATCTTTTCCGCCTTCTTACCACTCTTGATGAAACTGTGTATTTCTAAAATGTCTTTGTATTCGAAAAAGTATAGAGGTGGGATGTTACACCACACGCTGAAAGCCGACCACACACTTATGGCCATCGAACAGGCACACTAGTACAAAAATGATCAAATAATGCGGGTAAATTGGCTATTAGATGCGGTTTTAGACCCGCATCTTATGGCTAAGCATCTTATGGCTATAAGCTAAAAGATGCGGGTCCAAGAGATGCGGTTTTAGACCCGCATTTTTGACAATTTAAGCAAAAACTACCTTTTCCCAGTATATTCAAAAGATGCGGTTATCGAACCGCATCACTTGGTTTGTAAGCTAAAAAAAACATTTTTGTTCAAATTACATAAAATTTTAATAAAAAATTCCAATAAATTCTCATTATAAACAAATTATCTAAAAATAAAAATAAAATATATAAAAACAAAATTAAATTAAAACCAATATAAAATAACCCAAGAATATAAATTTTAAAGGTTTCAAAGTAACACGAAATTACAAAAGTTTCAAAGTAACACAAATACATGTATCTCTAAAGATGAAAGTGATATACAATAACTTCCCGAACGATGCCTTCATACTTGCAACCCAAACCGATGTCTTCAATTCATACTTGCAACCGGAACCATAAAAGTTGCCTAACAAAACATAAAGTTACATTAATAAAATGAAGCTTCAAATGTATATACATATGTATATAACGTAATCTTTAATTCAAATGTCATAACAGACAATATTGAATGGTACATGGTAGGACTTAACCGAGGCTATTAAACAAAACTTTTGTTATTAATTAAATGTAAAAGTACATAACTTTTAGAAAGGCGCATATAAGTATATAAAATTTATATAAACAAGGTTTGAATGAATTATGAATAGTTAAACTTGTGAGTAATGTGTTTATAAAAGACATTGACAGGAAGTCATAAAACATCACTTTAAGAAGAACCAGAACAAACAAACAAGTGCAGACAATAGAGAGTTACATGTAAGACCCTGCAAACAAAACAACAGATCATACTTTATTAGTTAATTGATCTTCATATCAACTCTAATCCTCTTCTCTATCCGATTGTATGAACTAAAACAACCACAGAGTCCCTTGTGAGCATTGAAACAGAAACATGTGTACTCAACCAACACTCGTCCTTTCACCTACACACACATTCCCATATCATTAAAACTAAAACTTTTAATAATTACTAATATAAATTATAGAATACGAGTATTGAGTAATTAGTGGGCCTGATTAGCAGCTAAACGAGCTCTATCTTCTGGGGGCGCCTTGAAGTTCCAACACTGTTACTGATCAATCAACCATAACATAAAAAATTTAAAAAGAAAATAATAATAATAAAAAGTTGTTGGATGAAAATTAGAGCATTATAAGTGAAGAATATACATACAGTCGAGTTTAACACTTGGTTGCGAAAAGGGATTGATTGCCCTAAAATAACTTTAACTTCTTCGAGCGTTTTGGCATTTCCGGTCACGAAAGTCACTGAATGTAACTTCAAAAACCAGTACCCGCCACTGCACACGCTGTGACAACTGCCACTTTTCGGTAACTTTCTTACACTTAAAGCACTCATTTTAGCTAGATTTTTATGCATTTCGAACACTCGAACTGCGTATTACATAATATACATCTTAGAATACTTATGGAATATTCAATTATGATGCACATGATTCATTTTTATTGGTTACCTTTGAAACAATGTAAACAATGCATCGAAACAACTAGAGTAGTATCTAGTAAACTAGCGTGCTGACGAAAACTCAGGATCCAGCGAAACCATCTAAATTACATCTTTAGGACTCAGACGAAAGTCCAACATCAAATATACATTAAACCCTATATGGGAATGCAAGGGTTTGGTTTAATATACTACCAATGTCCGGTAGCACTGAAAACTGCCGAAAAGCACTAAAAGCGACGATTTCTACACTTTTCCGCAGAAATTCTGCAGAAATCAGCTTTGTAATATTTTTACGACATGTAAAAATATTATTTAACATAGAATTCATGTGTGGATACATTCGGGTATCATCCGAGCCAATAACTACATCAATTCACACAAGTTACGCAACTTAGCGTTCAAATAACATCTAACCGAAACAATTCGAAACGAATATCCGAACAATGTCAAATCTTTTTTTTTATGGTCATTTAGTGATTATTGGATCATTATGGTCTAGTAATGACCATTTAACACCCTTTAAACACCTAATCACTAATATTTATAAACTTCCTAAAACAACTACCTAAATATTCTAACATTTTACTAAGTAATTCAAGAAGCAAAAACATGAGACCCCCCCCCCCCCCCTCATTCACGGTCATAAGACCCTTTGTGGGCCCCACTTTTCTTTCAACTTGTTTAAGTGTTAAATATCTAGATATTTTAATTACTTTGCAAGTGGATTAGATGGATGAATTGTTTCAACACTTAACCATTAAGCAATACTAGCACCTTACACTCATTTTACACCTTATTATTTTTTTTCACTAAAACTCTCTCATCATATCCATCCATCTTACCAAGAACACTAAAAACCCACTTCAATTTTAGTCTTTTATTAGATGATTAACATGGGTTTCCAAGTAACATAAGGTGATCTAAAGCTTTTGGAAGTAAAAGGAAGGGTTTTCATCCATACAAAAGTGTTCTACCAACAAGATCATCATCTTCTTAAGTCTTAATAATCTTCTAAGATCATCCCTAGCCTAGTGCTAGAAGTAAGCTTCTATATCTATATTTTTTTTATACAAATATATTATGTTTATGATTGTTATTATTATTAATAATAACCAAGTAATCATACATAATAAACATGAAAAAAATACAAAGAAGCAAAGATAACAATCATGATATATTTATGTTGGTTTATATTGTGATTTAAGACTTGTGATATGCATATTTGATCTAGTTATGATGATTATGATATAAATAAATTGTTAGAAGATGTTTTAAAATATGATTTAACAATTTTATATGTTTATGTTAAAGGGGTTTTTAACATAAGGGTTTAAAGTAATGATCATAACCTTTTTCTTGTGAAAGTATTAAAGGTTTTTATTTAAAAACAATACTTTCACAAGATTATAAAAAGTAACATACAACTAGAGATTTTTATAAAAGTTGTTAAAACTAGGATTAAACTTGGTTTTTGAACTAGTTAGCACATGTTATGATCATGTCCAAAACCCTACATGATTTGGAGATCATTTTGATAAGTTTATGTTATAAAAATCTCATATGTTTTTAGTTAAGATGATTGGATAAATTGATGGTGATTTGGAAAAGAAAATGATATGTTTATGAAACATGGCCAAATGATTAATACAAAGGTTATATGGCCATTTTTTTTTAAAGAACATTATGTTAACAAAACTATCATTTTTTTTAACAAAGTCTTTACAATATTAGAAAGTTGGTCTTTCTAATCATAAGAATTGACATAAATATATATTTTGGTAAAATACATATTTATGGAACATATCAAGTATGTGCTATGTGTTATTATTTGTATTAGTTATATATACAAGTTAGAGACTTGATAACAATGACACAAATAAATACAAGACATACTTACAACTAAAGACTTACAAGAATACATATAGACACACTTGAAAACAACTTACGGACATTCCGAACTTTCGGACACAACTTATGGTCAAAACGGACGACGGACGAATTTATAAACAAATCGCCAATCCGAGGAATTACTACGACGTTTAGACGATATTTCGACACGAAATATAAATGTGCTATCGATAACAAATTTCGGATGTTTATAAACTTATAAAAACTAGTATGTTTTTATTTACCAAAAAGTATACTTAGTAAATTTTTATAAAAAGGTTTTTATAAAAATGAAAGGCTTACTTTTACTAGTGGGCTATATTATAACAAATGGGCTTACTTTTCTTAATGGGCTATTTTATACAAATGGGCTTACTTTTCTAAATGGGCTTAACTTCATAATGGGCTTATCAAAACACATGGGCTAAGCCCCATACCAAACATATGGGCCAAGACCCAATAACATTAAGCCCAGTACTATTTAAGCCCAACACTATTTAAGCCCAACACTATTCAAGCCCAACAATATTCAAGCCCAACACTATTAAAGCCCAACACTATTAAAGCCCAACACTATTCAAGCCCAACACTATTGAGGCCCAACACTATTTAAGCCCAACACTATTGAGGCCCAACACTATTTAAGCCCAACACTATTGAGGCCCAACACTATTGAGGCCCAACACTATTTAGGCCCAACACTATTTGGGGCCCAATAACATGAAAACATGGGCTCGGCCCAATGATACAATTATTGGAAACACAACTATACAATTGATACATATAAGACACGAGATTCAGCGGACTAGATCCGACTATACAACTCACAAGATACAAGATGACATATATATATATTTGGTGAAAAATATATATATAACATTTGAACAACTCATTCATCGAATACACAGTTAACGAACAGTAAAGACATACAAGTCTTACACATATTGAAGACACAAGACTTGTACTCAAGTTCTTTACAAAGACCGAAGTGTCTAACAAAGATAAGAACGTTTGTAGGTCGCAACGCTATTCAGGACGACCGCACGTGAGATCTTATTTACATCTATTCACAGGACGCGATACAGTGAGTTCATGTCCCCTATTCATTTAAATGTTTTACAACTTTACAATTATCGGGGAAAATACATGTTCAACGTATGTTAAAGTTAGGGAATGAAACACCTTAGATCATGTGCGAATTAGGGTTATACATCTAAGCACCATTAATCCAGTTTGGACCTAGGTACAAGTGGTTAGATCTAATGGGTATTGGCGAGCCCCACTCTTGGTCGTGGACCCATACAGAAGAGTGCGTTTGTGTCCCAGTCGATAGGAGTCGACATAAAATCGTCTAGGGTTGGATTGCTTCCTAATTCGTCACACATATTAATGTCCTCGCGAAACATTAATGATCAACGATTTCATTGACGCTTTACATACTACATCATACACAGAGATACATCTTATACAACTCACATTTTATGGATACAGTTTATACAACTCACATTTTATGGATACAGTTTATACATACTACATCATACATCGAGATACATCTTATACAACTCACATTTTATGGATACAGTTTATACAACTCACATTTTACAGATACATCTCATACAACTAAACTGCATGAACTCGCTCAACTTTTGTTGATGTTTTCAAACTTACATGTATTTCAGGGAATTAGTGGACCAATGCAACGATTTCAGTTCAAGGAAAACAAGTATCAATACTCCATGCCAACTATTGAAGGGTTTGCCTGTTATATACCGCCTCTTTGCGGTGATATAGTGGTCAAAGTCTTGACATTTTAAGAGTTACATTTTGATGTATAAAACGATGACAACTTATTTTCATTTGATGGTTTGTAACCAATACATTGAACTTATGTTGCATTCTTTTGAAACAATTATGACAATGGCATTGGAGCTTGTTTTTATTCATTTAGTATGTTCACTTATATTGTTATGCAATGAGAACCGATCAGATCACACCTCGCACTTCCGCTACGAGCGGGTGTGACAGATGTCACACCCCGACCACGTAGAACATACAAAACGTGGCGGAAACATCGGGGAGTGTTGTAACAGAATTAATTGTGTCAAATCCATGGCAATTGAAGTTTCGTTTTATTGATTAAAAGTGTTACAATGTCTTAATAAACAAAGAAATACAACATAATTAACTAGTCTTGCATCTTTTATTGTCACTAAGGCCCAAGTCTGCCTATGTGTATCTTGATCATCTTATGCAACAGCTCCTGAAAAACACATGTGAAAATAGGTACGTCAGCATAAAAATGCCGGTGAGATACATAGGTTTTGTGAAAATAGGTTTCATGACTTATGTTTGAGAAAATGTTTAGTCATGAACCTTGTAATTTGCTTTGTTTTGTAAATCATTTGAAAAACGATAAGATCAGATGATATGTATAAATAAAGGTCAGGTTAAATGAATAACCATGTAAAAATGTGTTTGTTTAAGATAAGTTGTTTGTAAATCAATGTCTTGTGAAAAGTATGATAATTGTATAAAATGTTATATGTCTCAAACTGAAATGATTCAAATAACGCTACGATATGTAATACCATACAAACACTTATATATAGGAAGTACCAGCGGCGTATCCACCATGCTTGTATCATATTACACACGCATCGTTACTTAATCACTTAATCAAACCAAACCACCAAAGTAATGTTTAACAATTGTAGAAGTGTTTATGTATGGTCAAATACGGTTCACACGGTTCATAGATACAAACGGTTCACAGATACAAACGGTTCACAGATACAAACGGTTCACAGATACAAACGGTTCACAGATATCAACGGATCACATCAAATGATTATAAACGGTTCAAAATGTAATATAATGTGTTCATATACTAGATGAGCATATGCAACAAAATGTAATGTAAAATAATGTACTAAGTATGCACGCAATGGACATACATAGCATGAAATGTAATGAAATCATGTACTATAATGTACTAACAAACATAGTCGGTATATGATGTGAAAACAGGAAAGCATGAAAGTAACAAGTAGGCACATGTGTTCCACCCCAAAACAGTTTGGAAAACAGTAAAAGAGGGGTCTATGTACTCACTTGAGATTGCTCAGTAGTCCTTGAGTAACAACCAAACAATGCTAGAGATCGCGGATATCAAACGGCACCTAATATAGGTAACTATGTTAATTAACCGGACCTAGATCGGAAGATTTGGTAGCATTAGGGTTTGTAAACCAAACGAGTGTAGAGACTCGTGTCATTTGGTTTAACAAAGCCCACATACTAAATGAAACCTAACCTAAGTGTTTACGACCCATTACGACCCGTTTAGGTAGCTTATGCTACTTTAACGCGTCATTCGCGTGAAACGCGTTCGGACCGTCTAACTAGCCCTATGACAAGTGTTATATGCCTAAACATGTTACATAATCAGTTATGTGACAAAAGTTTAGGTTACATATGCTTAATTACCAATTATACATGAAAAGGGTATTCTGGTAATTTACCTAAGGCATATAAACTACCTATCATACAACTACTTAAACGATGTGACCATAGGGTATAACCTCGGAAGGTTATTCCCTACCTACTATGGTCACCTAATGTGTTTGGTCGGATCCTAATGATCGACCAAATGGGTCGGGTTCGAGGTATAAGCGATTTATCAGATCGCTTACCCTACGACCCTAGACAACGTGGTAATCAGTAGGCATAGTCCCAAGGGACTATAACCAACGTGATTACACTCACGTTGCGAAGTTCAAACGAACTTCGCTTTGACCATTACTGGTCAACGCTGAAAGTCAAACAAAGTTTGACTTTCTGACTCGAAAAGCAATAAAATAAGGAAAAGAACGAAAGAATACTTACGAAGGGTCCCCGAATGCTAATCCCGATCCAAGAACTCAGGTATGAAACAATGGTTTCAACTTAGAGCTCTCAAAATCAGAATTCTTGTAAGAAATGAGGTTGGGGTGATGGGTTATTTATAGTTTTCGGGTAACCGTTAGGATCGTTTCATGGAAAACGTGCCATGATCCCATCCGTACAAGTGTCGGAACCTTATGGTACTAAAAATCCATCCTTATCTGATGACTAAGCAATTTAGAACATGTGGTTGAGGATAGAACAGCTGCAACTTGGTGTTAAAAACATTGAATCTGATCTGATATGCGGACGCGGCCCGCTTCAGGATCAGAGAAATACAATGCGGGCCGCCTGGGATGTCTGATCAGCCCACATGTTTCAGAAATGACAGTTTCAGTCCCTGCACGTGTTTAAGGCCATTTCCGACACTTCTAAGGCCCTTAAAGCCAACTTTAAGGCCCTAAAATGTTGCCTAAACATTGTGGACATGAAACATGCTCAAAAATATGTCGGATGATGGTTCGTTTGGCCGTACGAACGCGATGTTCGCTTAATTACGACGGAATGCGCACAAGCGCGAAAAACGATCCAAATGACGAAACGAATGGATTTCTCTTATGCCAAACACTAAAATAAAATATTATAGTGCTTACATAAATTTTTGGATGTCCGGATGTATTCAGAACGTAAGTTATGCGCGAAAATGCAAACTTGTGCACTTTTTGACACTTTTAGTCCCTGAATGACACAAAAGTTTATTTTAGCATACCGAACACCTCAAAGCCTATTTCTAAGCTACGTAAAGGATATTTGTGGTATGTTTAACTTATGGTCATGTTCCGGAATGTCTGTTACAGTTCAAATTGGCATACTTTCGCAGTTTGTCAAATTTAGTCCCTGTAAGCGAATATACTTGATTTCGGCATACCAAGCCTTCCAAAACTTATTTCTAAGTTATGTAAAGGTTATTTAAGGTATGTTAAGCCTATTTCACTATTCCGGAGTGTTCGTTGCATTAAACTGGTTATATTTACGCATCAGTGCGTGTATAACCTTCCAGAAAGCGATTTTAGAGCTTGAAATCGAACAAGAGTTGATATGTGTAATCGATACACATATTTTTACAAATCCCAAGTATGAAATACAATATTTCATTGGTTTGGCATTTGTTTGATGGTTGAAGTGACACAGGTGTCACAGTCTCCCCTACTTTAGGAAATTTCGTCCCGAAATTTATTCGTAGGAGTCTATTTGTGACTTTGTGTTAAATAACCATCAAAGATGAACAAGACATAACCCTGTAATTTCTCTTTAACGAACATTTTTCAGAAATGAAAAATGAACAGAGTTATTTTCAACAGGCATTCTTTAGAAACAAAAATGAACAGAATAGTCATTTTCCACAACATCTTCAGAAACAAAAATGAACAGAATAGTCATTTTACATCTTCAGAAACAAAAATGAACAGAATAGTCATTTTACATCTTCAGAAACAAAAATGAACGGAATAGTCATTTTACATCTTCAGAAACAAA
Source organism: Helianthus tuberosus (assembly GCA_030545235.1). Classification (NCBI taxonomy): domain Eukaryota; kingdom Viridiplantae; phylum Streptophyta; class Magnoliopsida; order Asterales; family Asteraceae; genus Helianthus; species Helianthus tuberosus. Next base: position 29,622,064 of record CM060424.1, on the reverse strand, counting down.
AATGAACGGAATAGTCATTTTACATCTTCAGAAACAAAAATGAACGGAATAGTCATTTTACATCTTCAGAAACAAAAATGAACGGAATAGTCATTTTACATCTTCAGAAACAAAAATGAACGGAATAGTCATTTTACATCTTCAGAAACAAAAATGAACAGAATAGTCATTTTACATCTTCAGAAACAAAAATGAATGGAATAGTCATTTTACATCTTCAGAAACAAAAATGAACAGAATAGACTCTAGACACATGACAAAATTCGCTGTGGTTTCTGTGCACTGAATTCCATAATTATGTATGCATCCATAATTATGCAATTCCTTGCATAGTCCGCACAACTTGTCTTGAAATGTTTGTGGGGAGGATAATCAAACCTGTGATGAGTGTGACTAGACTACCATAGGGTCCTTTTAATTAGATCAACAAAGGATCCTTTTAATTAGACCACCAAGGAGTCCTTTCAGCTATATCATCACATGATATTCCTAACCAGATTTTTGGATCAATCTGTTTACCTAGACCACTCAGGGGTCTAATTATGGAATGGTACAATATAATCCAAGGGACTTAACTACAACGTAAAAGCCCATTGAGGATTTAATATAGTACACAAAGATATGGAAGATTCTACGAGGATTTGGATGACAAGAATTTGGATCACACAAAAACATAAAAAGGGAACACATAATCACATAGTTGTTTAACTTGGTTATTAATTTGTTATCTTTGGACGCGGATACTTAAAGCACACCAGGAATCCAATTCGTGGATTTCATTTGGCACTTTAATCATTTCAAGAATCTATCTATGAAGATAGGAAAATCTTAATAGGAATTCGGCTTTGTCCTTATTGAATTGTGATGTACGTATTGAATCATACAAGGAATTCAATTAAGGATTCCGATGAATGATACCCATCCACAAGGATCTAATTATGAGGATAGAAAGATCCTACATGGATTTTGGAATTTGTGTAACGAGAGGTGTTCCGACACCTTGCACTAGGCGTGCTTAATTCGATACACAAGGTAGAAAGTTCATGAGGTTGAGGCGCCAGATATGCCAAGCAACATATGAAGCAGAGTTTGAAGGTTGAGCAGCAGCAGGATTTGTAACAGCTTTGCTTTGGATTGCAAAGCGGCACATGTTAACCAAATGTCTCCATCGTCCACCGTGGGTACATTTGAAACAGGGTATTTGGTTTGGATGATGACAGTTGCATTGATTGCACCAAGGAGCAGTTCCCTTACGGCTTCATCCCTGAGGCGAGTCATGGTGATAGCTAAGTCAACGGTCCTCTGGAGTACGACGCCTATTCGCTGGGTAATTGCAGCACCTGGTTCGGACATTGTTGTTGCGATGAAGAGCATCTTGAAGATAACGAAAGGCATAGGAGGAAACAAGCGAAAGATAGTCAAAAGAAAATGATAAGGTATGTAGATTATGACCATTTGTTTGTTACCAAAGGCAAACAAATGAGAGAGTGACTAATCAAAGTAAGCGGGTCAATATAATGTATCGCGAAGACATGCTCGCCTATAAGTGAACACTCATCCCAAGAATTCCCAGGTAAGCACAACTGGTCTCGCGTCTGATAAGATGTATACGAAGTGCTTGCCTAGACAGAAAACCCAGAATACAGGCATTCACCCTTCCAGTTTGCACGTGTTCACATTATTTAAAACCCAAAACCTTGACGAGATTTTTGAAAATTCAAAGGGGTTCAAAACCATATAACAGAGGGTTCAAAACCTTACAATAGAGGGTTCAAAACCTAGTAATCAATCATCCTAGAACAGATGATTAGTTTTCAAAGCGGTTTTGAAATTTATGTTCTTGTTGTGATTGTCGCCTAAGGATAGGTGACGATATTGTTTTATGACTAAACGCAAGTAAACTCGCGTTAGGGTCCTAAGAAGGTTATAGACTAGGTCAAAGCATTACTAATAACCTAATTCCCTATAACCATTGGCTCTGATACCATCTTTTCTGTCACACCCCGACCACGTAGAACATACAAAACGTGGCGGAAACATCGGGGAGTGTTGTAACAGAATTAATTGTGTCAAATCCATGGCAATTGAAGTTTCGTTTTATTGATTAAAAGTGTTACAATGTCTTAATAAACAAAGAAATACAACATAATTAACTAGTCTTGCATCTTTTATTGTCACTAAGGCCCAAGTCTGCCTATGTGTATCTTGATCATCTTATGCAACAGCTCCTGAAAAACACATGTGAAAATAGGTACGTCAGCATAAAAATGCCGGTGAGATACATAGGTTTTGTGAAAATAGGTTTCATGACTTATGTTTGAGAAAATGTTTAGTCATGAACCTTGTAATTTGCTTTGTTTTGTAAATCATTTGAAAAACGATAAGATCAGATGATATGTATAAATAAAGGTCAGGTTAAATGAATAACCATGTAAAAATGTGTTTGTTTAAGATAAGTTGTTTGTAAATCAATGTCTTGTGAAAAGTATGATAATTGTATAAAATGTTATATGTCTCAAACTGAAATGATTCAAATAACGCTACGATATGTAATACCATACAAACACTTATATATAGGAAGTACCAGCGGCGTATCCACCATGCTTGTATCATATTACACACGCATCGTTACTTAATCACTTAATCAAACCAAACCACCAAAGTAATGTTTAACAATTGTAGAAGTGTTTATGTATGGTCAAATACGGTTCACACGGTTCATAGATACAAACGGTTCACAGATACAAACGGTTCACAGATACAAACGGTTCACAGATACAAACGGTTCACAGATATCAACGGATCACATCAAATGATTATAAACGGTTCAAAATGTAATATAATGTGTTCATATACTAGATGAGCATATGCAACAAAATGTAATGTAAAATAATGTACTAAGTATGCACGCAATGGACATACATAGCATGAAATGTAATGAAATCATGTACTATAATGTACTAACAAACATAGTCGGTATATGATGTGAAAACAGGAAAGCATGAAAGTAACAAGTAGGCACATGTGTTCCACCCCAAAACAGTTTGGAAAACAGTAAAAGAGGGGTCTATGTACTCACTTGAGATTGCTCAGTAGTCCTTGAGTAACAACCAAACAATGCTAGAGATCGCGGATATCAAACGGCACCTAATATAGGTAACTATGTTAATTAACCGGACCTAGATCGGAAGATTTGGTAGCATTAGAGTTTGTAAACCAAACGAGTGTAGAGACTCGTGTCATTTGGTTTAACAAAGCCCACATACTAAATGAAACCTAACCTAAGTGTTTACGACCCATTACGACCTGTTTAGGTAGCTTATGCTACTTTAACGCGTCATTCGCGTGAAACGCGTTCGGACCGTCTAACTAGCCCTATGACAAGTGTTATATGCCTAAACATGTTACATAATCAGTTATGTGACAAAAGTTTAGGTTACATATGCTTAATTACCAATTATACATGAAAAGGGTATTCTGGTAATTTACCTAAGGCATATAAACTACCTATCATACAACTACTTAAACGATGTGACCATAGCGTATAACCTCGGAAGGTTATTCCCTACCTACTATGGTCACCTAATGTGTTTGGTCGGATCCTAATGATCGACCAAATGGGTCGGGTTCGAGGTATAAGCGATTTATCAGATCGCTTACCCTACGACCCTAGACAACGTGGTAATCAGTAGGCATAGTCCCAATGGACTATAACCAACGTGATTACACTCACGTTGCGAAGTTCAAACGAACTTCGCTTTGACCATTACTGGTCAACGCTGAAAGTCAAACAAAGTTTGACTTTCTGACTCGAAAAGCAATAAAATAAGGAAAAGAACGAAAGAATACTTACGAAGGGTCCCCGAATGCTAATCCCGATCCAAGAACTCAGGTATGAAACAATGGTTTCAACTTAGAGCTCTCAAAATCAGAATTCTTGTAAGAAATGAGGTTGGGGTGATGGGTTATTTATAGTTTTCGGGTAACCGTTAGGATCGTTTCATGGAAAACGTGCCATGATCCCATCCGTACAAGTGTCGGAACCTTATGGTACTAAAAATCCATCCTTATCTGATGACTAAGCAATTTAGAACATGTGGTTGAGGATAGAACAGCTGCAACTTGGTGTTAAAAACATTGAATCTGATCTGATATGCGGACGCGGCCCGCTTCAGGATCAGAGAAATACAATGCGGGCCGCCTGGGATGTCTGATCAGCCCACATGTTTCAGAAATGACAGTTTCAGTCCCTGCACGTGTTTAAGGCCATTTCCGACACTTCTAAGGCCCTTAAAGCCAACTTTAAGGCCCTAAAATGTTGCCTAAACATTGTGGACATGAAACATGCTCAAAAATATGTCGGATGATGGTTCGTTTGGCCGTACGAACGCGATGTTCGCTTAATTACGACGGAATGCGCACAAGCGCGAAAAACGATCCAAATGACGAAACGAATGGATTTCTCTTATGCCAAACACTAAAATAAAATATTATAGTGCTTACATAAATTTTTGGATGTCCGGATGTATTCAGAACGTAAGTTATGCGCGAAAATGCAAACTTGTGCACTTTTTGACACTTTTAGTCCCTGAATGACACAAAAGTTTATTTTAGCATACCGAACACCTCAAAGCCTATTTCTAAGCTACGTAAAGGATATTTGTGGTATGTTTAACTTATGGTCATGTTCCGGAATGTCTGTTACAGTTCAAATTGGCATACTTTCGCAGTTTGTCAAATTTAGTCCCTGTAAGCGAATATACTTGATTTCGGCATACCAAGCCTTCCAAAACTTATTTCTAAGTTATGTAAAGGTTATTTAAGGTATGTTAAGCCTATTTCACTATTCCGGAGTGTTCGTTGCATTAAACTGGTTATATTTACGCATCAGTGCGTGTATAACCTTCCAGAAAGCGATTTTAGAGCTTGAAATCGAACAAGAGTTGATATGTGTAATCGATACACATATTTTTACAAATCCCAAGTATGAAATACAATATTTCATTGGTTTGGCATTTGTTTGATGGTTGAAGTGACACAGGTGTCACAACAGATTGGTATCAGAGCATCGATTGTAGTGAACCAGGATTCTTTCTCGAGTCTAAGTCTACAATCACTAGGGATCTCTCACGAAAACCTCTTGTTCATGTTGAACAGATTATAAATAAAATTGGACAAGTCAAAAGGTTTTCATTGCATAAACATTTTTCAAGGTCCACTACAACAAAAATTCATTTCACATAAATCAAGCGAGGACATTTCCATGGGTGAAGTCTATGAGAAACAGACACAATACATTAATAGACTATGTGCCTACAATACATTACATTATCAGTTTATGCATTATAAACAGTTTACAAGTTCAGCTTATACAAGATAGAAATCCTTGATTGATAGGATTTTACATGATTATATATGTAGGTGGTTCATATATATGTTGCATGAAATATTTTGCTAAGAACAAAATACCTTCGACTTCAAACTCTATTATTATTCTTTACTCACACGATGAAAATATCGACCTCATGTCTATTGCGGAGCTTATGGCGAACATGGTTCCTAAGTGAAATCTTAAACTTAATTCCGTAAAATATGGTTGCTTTCTCACGAATGCTGAGATGCCTGACCATGATAATGACGACGAGGCGAAGGTGGTAACCTTGGACAACAACTCCATTAGTGGGACGAGATCCATGTGACTCATACTAACCAAGGTGGATATACTCTTGTCCCTACAAGGAAGATGAAGTACTCATCTTGAAGGTGCCCCTTCAATTGTTATTGTTACAGATTCTTTCCATTTCTATTTCATCTAACGTCGTACCGTCCTGCGAGTAACAACAACGGACGTTGACACGTGAACTATCACGAAGTTTCCTTCTATGTTGAAGGTATATAAACAATAGTGTCCTCTCTCTGACTGATCGCCTGCTCTGAACGAGAGAATGCTAGGGTGACCATGCAAGATAATTTATTATTACGGGGGCCCACGTAATAACAACTTGTAGTGCATGGAAATTCTGGTGGACTCTGCGGGTCAAGCTAATGATCACTATTCATTCAAAATTCTTAAGTTATTACTTGAGATTCAATTTTTCCTATCTAGTAGAACACGAACTGGGGTGGTTAGTATAACACCCTACAATATAATGCAATACAATACAATACAATACAATACAATACAATACAATACAGGAAGACGACACGTATTTGTTCACACCTAATATTCGATTTATATCACGATTCAGTTGAGACTAGTCATCTAAACAAGCAAAACTTGTTAGCTACTCATGGAGGATTTTCCTCAACATTCTCGAAATTCTTGAACATGGGTTGGTTCCATGGTGTCTATGACACTTTATCCTACTTTACCTTACTTTATCATATTCCACCTTATCATATTTATTGGAAATGATACAATAAATTCCGTCGTTTGACACTTGTCTTTTCCCAAGGAATGGTATGGCATGAGCCATGTTGCAACTCCCTCATTGCATTCTATTCGACATCTTTGGAAATTCTAAATAATTTTGCTAGAGCTCGTGAAACTCAAGCACTATTACCATAATTGTCACATGGACAAGTAAGACAAAGGATTTTCTCTACTTAGGATGATCGAGGTCCATAGAGTAGGGAATACATATTATATGGACGAAGACCACTGGTTGGTTTCCCCTCCTCAACGAATTTTTTTTTTCTTTTCTTTTTCCATTTAAACATATGACCAATACACGCAAGAGGCATTACACCTTTTGGTTTTGGTTATCCACATTATCATTTATTCAAACATGTATGAACAATGCGGTCTTGAGGTTTCCATGACCGATTGATTGTATTCTTCATTCTTGGGCACATGATAGACTTTATTTATTCAAATACATGTCTAGATTCTTTTAATAGTGTGTATTAAAAAGATCATGGCGCCAAAAGAAACAAACGTTTAAGTCAAAAGTTATGTGTTGAAAACCATTGCTTTTACACAAGACATGGTTTATACATGACATTGTTACGCAAGACATTGTTATACATATCATTTGATGTTGGTTTACACAAGACATTTTTGTAAATAACGAGACGTGTGTAATATGATAAAAGCATGGTGGATACGCCGCTGGTACATCCTATATATAAGTGCTTATATTATATTGCATATCGTGGTGTTATTCAAACCTCTTCGACAAAGACAAGACATGACATTTTTGCACAAGACACGACATCCTCTACACAAGACATAATATCCTATTTCAGGACATGATATATTTATACACTACATTTCTATTGGTTATTTATTTAATCATACATCATTCTTTTATATCATCTGATTTTCATATCTATTTTCATATGATTTTATAAAAGAACTCGATCATAACTGGAGCCAATGTTGATGCTTTCACGGTCTCTCAAGGGTTGTTCCATACTGGGAAACACCCGAATTCAAACGCATTGAGCGTTACAATTTAAGTTTAGCCATAGAATCCAAAGTATGGTCACATCTTCTCACCCTACCTCGATCACTCAAACAATAACTCTCGCCATGAGAGAAATGAAGGCAACTGCTGCCATAAACGATTTTGGCACCAGGATGTATGCTGGTAACTTGCCGAAATCCTAAATGCGACAAGTGAGACGATCATCATGTATCAATTCTTTTAATACCAACACTGAGCTTAGCTATTATCTCTAAATGTTATACATATACTCAAGTTAGAGTCATGTTGTACACACATTACTATATCAAGTTAGCTAATGGGGAATTAGCTGAGACATATCAAATCATTAATGGTCACCGGTATGTATCCTATTCATCAACATTTAACATCCATGTTATTTGATACCATTGCCAATTTTAGCTTCATCTCAACACTTCACATACATGAGTTTCATGGCTAGGGACGGGATTGTCCTAGCTACAATTAGGGATTGGGTTATCCTACATCTAAACATAGGGATTGGGTTATCCTACATCTAAACATAGGAATTGGGTTGTCCTCTACATCTATACATGGAAGTCTTTACTACATAGAATTCAAAATGTACTTGGCCTAGAGTCATGTAAGCTAGACGTTTCCTCATTCTATAGAATTGGCCAATGGTAAACTAGCCGAGTCAGGAGCAGAAATTTCATATCGATCTCTTACCCATTTAGTTGGGTATTTTCGATGTAGTGGTTGGCATGGATTGGCTATCCAATAATCGAGCCGAAGTCTTCTGTCATGAGAAGATCATTCACTTACCACTACCAAACGAAGATACATTTGTTATCCATGGAGAGAAGCGCAACACATCATTGCGGACCATATATTGCATGAAAGCACATAAGTGCTTACGAAAAGGTTCTATTGCCTATCTAGCACTTGTTGTAGACAAGAAGGCCGTTGGGCCACAGCTGACAGATATTCTTTTGATAAAATAATTTCCTGAAGTCTTTCCTGAAGACTTGCCGGGACTATAACCATATCGACAAGTCGAGTTTCATATCGATTTGGTACCGGGAACCGCACCCGTAGCCAAATCTCCATGTCGATTAGCACCTTCTGAACTTTGTAGTTGACCGAATAAGGATGTTGCGAGTTCATAACCCCCACTCTTTACCACTATACATCTTTATAAAGGTTTTGGGGGTGGAAAGGCATGCAAGTTTTGCAAAAGTGCACAACATTTCGATGAATGAAAATTCATATTTCTAAACCATGTTACAAATGAATTTCCAACTAAATCCAATGGTTTATGAAAGGTTCTAGCTTCTACTTTAAGATAGACTTACGATCGGAGTATCATCAGTTATGAATTCAAGAAGAAAGCATACCAAAAACGGCTTTTAAAACTCGTTATAGTTATTACGAGTTTCTCGTTATGCCTCTTTGATTTAACGAATGCACCAGCGGTCTTCATGGATTTAATGAATCGTGTGTGCAAGCCGTATCTCGACAAATTCGTCATAGTGTTTATTGACGACATTTTGATATACTCTCGATCGACTGATGAACATGAGCAACATTTGAGAACCATTTGAGAGTTGTTAAAGACGGAGAAACTATACGCAAAATTTTCCAAGTGCGAATTTTGGATTCACGAAGTACAATTTCTCAGGCTAATAAGTGAACGAGAAAGGAATTCAAGTAGACATCTTGAAGATCGAAGCAATTAAGAGCTGGGTAACACCCAAGACTCCAACTGTAGCCAACAATTTTTGGGATTAAAGGGATATCATCGGAGATCTATTGAGATATATATTTTTTTTTACTCAATTGCTAACCTCCCTCACCCATAAAAAAAAAAAAAAATCGCCCCAAATCGAAAAACAAGATATAGCCTTACAACTTATTCTTAAGATTGGTGCATAGCATTTTACAATCTTATCATTATCCGACGATACCGATGACTCTGTTGTAGACTATGATGCTTCGCATCAAGGATTGAGTTGCGTACTCGTGCAACGTGAAAAAGTTATTGTGTACACGTCGCGCCAATTAAAAAGTTCACGAGAAGAACTATACCACTCTCGACCTTGAGTTAGGCGTGGTGGTATTCGCTTTAAAAAAAAAAAAAAATTATGGCGACATTATTTATATGGTACTCAATGCACTATTCTCACGGATCATAAAAGCCTTCAACACATATTCAACCAAAAAGAATTAAATATACGTCAACGATGTTGGTTGAATTGTTGAACGACTATGATTGTGAAATAAAGTACCATCCGGGCAAGGCGAACGTGGTAGCTGACGCCTTGAGCCGCAAGGAGCGAGTTAGAACACTGAGAGTTCAAGCAGTAGAGAAGATGATTCACAAGCGCTCAAGGAAGAGCATATTCAAGCAGAAACACTTCGAGGCATGAAGGAACAATTAGTGCCGAAAGAAGATGGAACTTTATACCTTATGGGTCGAAATTGGGTTCCATTCTTTGGCGGCCTTCGAGATGATATTTTGAGGAAGCACATAGGCCTAAGTATTGAAAGAATACTATTGGTGGCTTAACCTCAAAAGTAATATCGCGACTTATGTCGGAGAATGCTTGACTTGCGCGAAAGTCAAAGTCGAGTAGCAAAATCCCTCGAACTTGTTACAACAACCCGAGATTCCTGTTTGGAAATGGGAACAAATATCGATGGACTTCATTACGAAGTTATCCAGGACCTCATGCGGTCATGACATGATTGGGTAATCATCGATAGACTAACAAAGTCCGCACACTTCTTTCCGATTCGGGAGAAGGATAGTATTGAGAAACTAGCGGAACTCTATCTCAAAGAAATAGTGGCTTTTCATGGAGTGCCTATTTCAATCATCTCTAACCAAGATGGTCGTTTTGTTTCAAGAATTTGGAAATCATTTCAACAGGCCTTTGGATCTCATTTGAATCTAAGTACGGCCTTTCATCCACAAACTGACGGCCAGAGCGAACGGACAATCCAAACACTCGAAGATATGCTTCACGCATTTTAGCTAGATTTTTATGCATTTCGAACACTCGAACTGCGTATTACATAATATACATCTTAGAATACTTATGGAATATTCAATTATGATGCACATGATTCATTTTTATTGGTTACCTTTGAAACAATGTAAACAATGCATCGAAACAACTAGAGTAGTATCTAGTAAACTAGCGTGCTGACGAAAACTCAGGATCCAGCGAAACCATCTAAATTACATCTTTAGGACTCAGACGAAAGTCCAACATCAAATATACATTAAACCCTATATGGGAATGCAAGGGTTTGGTTTAATATACTACCAATGTCCGGTAGCACTGAAAACTGCCGAAAAGCACTAAAAGCGACGATTTCTACACTTTTCCGCAGAAATTCTGCAGAAATCAGCTTTGTAATATTTTTACGACATGTAAAAATATTATTTAACATAGAATTCATGTGTGGATACATTCGGGTATCATCCGAGCCAATAACTACATCAATTCACACAAGTTACGCAACTTAGCGTTCAAATAACATCTAACCGAAACAATTCGAAACGAATATCCGAACAATGTCAAATCTTTTTTTTTATGGTCATTTAGTGATTATTGGATCATTATGGTCTAGTAATGACCATTTAACACCCTTTAAACACCTAATCACTAATATTTATAAACTTCCTAAAACAACTACCTAAATATTCTAACATTTTACTAAGTAATTCAAGAAGCAAAAACATGAGACACCCCCCCCCCCTCATTCACGGTCATAAGACCCTTTGTGGGCCCCACTTTTCTTTCAACTTGTTTAAGTGTTAAATATCTAGATATTTTAATTACTTTGCAAGTGGATTAGATGGATGAATTGTTTCAACACTTAACCATTAAGCAATACTAGCACCTTACACTCATTTTACACCTTATTATTTTTTTTCACTAAAACTCTCTCATCATATCCATCCATCTTACCAAGAACACTAAAAACCCACTTCAATTTTAGTCTTTTATTAGATGATTAACATGGGTTTCCAAGTAACATAAGGTGATCTAAAGCTTTTGGAAGTAAAAGGAAGGGTTTTCATCCATACAAAAGTGTTCTACCAACAAGATCATCATCTTCTTAAGTCTTAATAATCTTCTAAGATCATCCCTAGCCTAGTGCTAGAAGTAAGCTTCTATATCTATATTTTTTTTATACAAATATATTATGTTTATGATTGTTATTATTATTAATAATAACCAAGTAATCATACATAATAAACATGAAAAAAATACAAAGAAGCAAAGATAACAATCATGATATATTTATGTTGGTTTATATTGTGATTTAAGACTTGTGATATGCATATTTGATCTAGTTATGATGATTATGATATAAATAAATTGTTAGAAGATGTTTTAAAATATGATTTAACAATTTTACATGTTTATGTTAAAGAGGTTTTTAACATAAGGGTTTAAAGTAATGATCATAACCTTTGTTCTTTTGAAAGTATTAAAGGTTTTTATTTAAAAACAATACTTTCACAAGATTATAAAAAGTAACATACAACTAGAGATTTTTATAAAAGTTGTTAAAACTAGGATTAAACTTGGTTTTTGAACTAGTTAGCACATGTTATGATCATGTCCAAAACCCTACATGATTTGGAGATCATTTTGATAAGTTTATGTTATAAAAATCTCATATGTTTTTAGTTAAGATGATTGGATAAATTGATGGTGATTTGGAAAAGAAAATGATATGTTTATGAAACATGGCCAAATGATTAATACAAAGGTTATATGGCCATTTTTTTTAAAGAACATTATGTTAACAAAACTATCATTTTTTTTAACAAAGTCTTTACAATATTAGAAAGTTGGTCTTTCTAATCATAAGAATTGACATAAATATATATTTTGGTAAAATACATATTTATGGAACATATCAAGTATGTGCTATGTGTTATTATTTGTATTAGTTATATATACAAGTTAGAGACTTGATAACAATGACACAAATAAATACAAGACATACTTACAACTAAAGACTTACAAGAATACATATAGACACACTTGAAAACAACTTACGGACATTCCGAACTTTCGGACACAACTTATGGTCAAAACGGACGACGGACGAATTTATAAACAAATCGCCAATCCGAGGAATTACTACGACGTTTAGACGATATTTCGACACGAAATATAAATGTGCTATCGATAACAAATTTCGGATGTTTATAAACTTATAAAAACTAGTATGTTTTTATTTACCAAAAAGTATACTTAGTAAATTTTTATAAAAAGGTTTTTATAAAAATGAAAGGCTTACTTTTACTAGTGGGCTATATTATAACAAATGGGCTTACTTTTCTTAATGGGCTATTTTATACAAATGGGCTTACTTTTCTAAATGGGCTTAACTTCATAATGGGCTTATCAAAACACATGGGCTAAGCCCCATACCAAACATATGGGCCAAGGCCCAATAACATTAAGCCCAGTACTATTTAAGCCCAACACTATTTAAGCCCAACACTATTCAAGCCCAACAATATTCAAGCCCAACACTATTAAAGCCCAACACTATTAAAGCCCAACACTATTCAAGCCCAACACTATTGAGGCCCAACACTATTTAAGCCCAACACTATTGAGGCCCAACACTATTTAAGCCCAACACTATTGAGGCCCAACACTATTGAGGCCCAACACTATTTAGGCCCAACACTATTTGGGGCCCAATAACATGAAAACATGGGCTCGGCCCAATGATACAATTATTGGAAACACAACTATACAATTGATACATATAAGACACGAGATTCAGCGGACTAGATCCGACTATACAACTCACAAGATACAAGATGACATATATATATATTTGGTGAAAAATATATATATAACATTTGAACAACTCATTCATCGAATACACAGTTAACGAACAGTAAAGACATACAAGTCTTACACATATTGAAGACACAAGACTTGTACTCAAGTTCTTTACAAAGACCGAAGTGTCTAACAAAGATAAGAACGTTTGTAGGTCGCAACGCTATTCAGGACGACCGCACGTGAGATCTTATTTACATCTATTCACAGGACGCGATACAGTGAGTTCATGTCCCCTATTCATTTAAATGTTTTACAACTTTACAATTATCGGGGAAAATACATGTTCAACGTATGTTAAAGTTAGGGAATGAAACACCTTAGATCATGTGCGAATTAGGGTTATACATCTAAGCACCATTAATCCAGTTTGGACCTAGGTACAAGTGGTTAGATCTAATGGGTATTGGCGAGCCCCACTCTTGGTCGTGGACCCATACAGAAGAGTGCGTTTGTGTCCCAGTCGATAGGAGTCGACATAAAATCGTCTAGGGTTGGATTGCTTCCTAATTCGTCACACATATTAATGTCCTCGCGAAACATTAATGATCAACGATTTCATTGACGCTTTACATACTACATCATACACAGAGATACATCTTATACAACTCACATTTTATGGATACAGTTTATACAACTCACATTTTATGGATACAGTTTATACATACTACATCATACATCGAGATACATCTTATACAACTCACATTTTATGGATACAGTTTATACAACTCACATTTTACAGATACATCTCATACAACTAAACTGCATGAACTCGCTCAACTTTTGTTGATGTTTTCAAACTTACATGTATTTCAGGGAATTAGTGGACCAATGCAACGATTTCAGTTCAAGGAAAACAAGTATCAATACTCCATGCCAACTATTGAAGGGTTTGCCTGTTATATACCGCCTCTTTGCGGTGATATAGTGGTCAAAGTCTTGACATTTTAAGAGTTACATTTTGATGTATAAAACGATGACAACTTATTTTCATTTGATGGTTTGTAACCAATACATTCAACTTATGTTGCATTCTTTTGAAACAATTATGACAATGGCATTGGAGCTTGTTTTTATTCATTTAGTATGTTCACTTATATTGTTATGCAATGAGAACCGATCAGATCACACCTCGCACTTCCGCTACGAGCGGGTGTTACACACGCCACCGCCATTTTTTGTGTGTTATCGTCTCACCGTGCGGCTTTACAGTTGACGATTTCCCCTTCGCCTGGGATACTCCTTTTCGGTTATTCTTACGGTGCAAACTCCAAAGTCCCAAATGCTTCTCTGGATTGCAAATTATGGGCTTGTGTTACTCCTTTTCTGTTTCTTTTTATTATTATTATTATTTTTTAAGCGTCAGTGGGAACACATCCCAAAAGTGTACAACCAACAAAGGTTCTGGCTATGGGAAAATACCCATAAATACATAAGCCCAAAGTCATAAGATATGTAGTGTCCATCTCCACAACATAAAGACAATGTCAAAATAGTTTAAGTCATAAAATAATAACTTATTGTTGTATTCACGATGGTTATAGGCTTATGGCTCATTGAAGTTTAACTCTAAGGCTATGGGGTATGGGGCTTGGGTTGGGGGAAAACGCCCAAGCCACCACCCCGGGGGCTTGGGTTGGGGCTTGGGTTTGGGCGTGGCCCCTTTGGCGTGGGTTTGAAGCCGGGCGTGGGTTTGAAGCTGGGCGTGGGGCGGGCTAGCAAGGTGACATGGCGCTCTCAATGGCCATGTGTCAACTCATGCCCTCAACCCAAGCCCCACCATACCCCATGGGCGTAGGTTTTTTTTCCCATTCCACGTGTCAACAAATGCCCCAACCCAAACCCACCATACCCCACGGTCTAAAGTCCTAACATCTAATAAACAGTTACTAAAATCTATTGCTGGATGATTTTTTAACCTGATCTTCATATCCATCTTCAACTCTTCCTCTCCAGAACCCATATTCCCTCATCAACATCCTGCGAGTTAACCATAAATTACATCAACCGTTAGATTCCTTGTTTGATTTCACATGTTACCTTGTTGCCAAAAAAAAAAAAACTACAGAAACTATGATTGAATAATAGAAATTGTAAGCTTGAAATCGAAATTAATAGAAAGGCAGATAAAAACTAAGAAAAAAGGAAGAGAACTTGATGTCATTCTTGCATTTTAGAGGATGGATTGGAGTTCCAAACAGATACACAATACTGATACATATCTAAATTGAACTAGTAACACTTGATGAACAACACACAATTAGATTAAAAACAGCAGGGTTAACTAAACTTACATTGGATCAATGAAATCGAACTTGAATGAAGACCCCTAGTTATGAAGTGAATCAGAACTATATTTATAAGTGATCCGCGTTTGTCTTTCGGTATAACAAATAATCTTCTAATTCGTCACCTCCAGTGGTTATTGTGCGTTCAGAGAGAAAGCAATTCGATGAAACGGAAGGAACCACATAAGTTTCGACGGGTCATCGAAAATCAAATAGTTTCTACATTTGTTTTTTCGTCTGAAACGACAACCGCGGCACACGGTGGCTGGAAGTGAACTCCATTTATCTTCGAGGATGGAGGATCAAGTCGTTTGGAATGAGAATGCTCTAGGATTCTCTCATTCTTCTTTGTTTTCTTTAGGTTCTACTCTGTGGAACCCTAGTTGTGGTTGTGTGTGAAAAGATTTGAGAATCAAAAAAGTTTAGATGAAAAATTTAGGGATAACAGCGGGGAGTTCAGATTTGGGGAAAAACTGAGAGGGAAATCAAAAAATTTAGGGGTAGTGGCGGGAAATTTCATTTTGGGTGAGAAATCTAAATTAATTTTTGATTATTTAAAATAATAATTATTTTTAACCATATTTTAGTATTATATTCTATTTCAGTTAGGGATGGCAATCAAACCCGAACCCGATGGGTAAACCCGAAACCCGAAACATTTGGGACGGGTATGGGGTCGGTTAATCGGGTTTGGGAATAGTTTTTATTTTTTTCGCGGGTTTGGGACGGGTTTGGGATTTAGACATATACCCATTTACCCGACCCAATTACCCGATAAAGTGTACCCGTTTACCCGATTGTATACCCGATATAATTTCTTTTATATTATTAAATATGTATATATATGATACATCCATTTTTTACACATATAAGTATTTTATTCCGTATATATTGTAGTTATTTGATATATATTTTTATAATGACAATATAAAATGTAACCGGTTAGCAGTTACGCGATAGATACCCAATGGGTTTTGAGATGAGTATACCCAACACGTAATCTTTTTAAATTAACGGGTTTACCCGAAACCCGCGGGTATACCCGAAACCCGCGGGTATACCCGATACCCGATGGGTATTTACCCGCTAGAAACCCGACGGGTTTTGGGACGGGTTTGGGACAAGCTTATCTAACCGGGTTTGGGTTTGGGATTACCTAAACCCGTCCCAAACCCGACCCATTGCCATCCCTAATTTCAGTTTAGTTTTAGTTTTAATTATCTATTAACTTTTTATAAAAACTAGTGGTATCAAACCTGGCGCACTACGCCTAGGAATTGAATTCTTTGTACTAGATGGCGGGAATCTGGTCTGTATCGGTTCGTTTTATTACGCTACCGCACTTGTTATAGCAACCGAAAAAGAAAAAAATAAAAACTAATATCGTGACATGACCAAACGAATATCAACATGTGATTCACACTGATCGAAGCAATTGTTCGGTAGGAATCGGTTTGGTTCATCAGGGTACCGCCACAGTACCATCACTCATATAGCCTACGATACCAAAGAAACACTTTATTTTAAGTGCAACTCTACTCTCAACAAAATTTATACCAGAAAGTTAGAAAAACTTAAGTAAAGTCCTTTGTTGACAATAATGAAACATGAACAATCCTAGCTAACGATCACTGGCCATAATTGGCCCATCAATCATCCTAATGGATCACTGATTATCTTGATTCCCTTCGTTAACAATGATGGAAAATGAACAACCCTAGTTGACCACCATTACTAATTGACTTATCAACCATCTTAATGGAGCACTAATCATCCTAAATGACCTCCACTAATAAACAACGTAGTATGAACAAACCTAGTTGACCACCACTATCCCTAATTAATCTATCAATAATCCAAATCGACCGTTAGTCATCCTAAACAACCTTCGTTAACATTATTGTAGCATGAACAACACTAGTTAACCATTACTTACTGGCCCTATTTGGTCCATCAAACATCCTTATAGACCATTGATCATTCTTAATGCCCTTAGCAGGAACAACCCTGCTTGACCATCATTAGACCTATTTGGCCCATTAATTATCCTAATAGAGCATTGATCATTATGAACACCCTTCGTTGACAATAATGGAACATGAACAACCCTAGTTGACCACCGGTGGCCCTAATTTACCTATCAATCATCATAATGGACCACTATTCATCCTAGACTTCCTTTGTTAACAAAAATATAGCATGAACAACCCTAGTTGACCACCCTTGTTCTTTAGTCTATCAATCATCCTAACGGGCCATTAATCATCCTAGACAGCTTTCATTGACAAAAATGTAGTATGAAGAACCTTAGTTGACCATTATTGGCCCTAATTGGTCAATCAATCATCCTAACAGATCATTGATTATCTTAAATGCCCTTCGTTAACAATAATGGAACATAAGCAACCATAGTTGACCACGATTGGCCCTAACATATTAATCATCCTAATGGACTACTAATCATCCTAAACATCCTTCATTAACAAAAATGTAACATGAATAACCCTAGTTGACCACCGTAGTTCTAAGTGATCTATCAATCATCCTAATGGACCATTAATTATTCTAAACTACCTTCATTGACACTAATGTAGCATGAACAACTCTAGTTTACCAACACTGGCCTAATTGGTCCATCAATCATCCTAATGGACCACTAATGATCCATAACGTCCTTCATTGAAAAAACAATGGAGCGTGAACAACCCTAGTTGAGCACCATTGTCCCTAATTGACGTGTCAGTCATCCTAATGGACCATTAATCGTCCTAAACGACCTTCATTGACACAAATGTAGCATGAACAACCTTAGTTGACCATCATCGCTATATGTTTAAGCAACATGCACGTGATCATCGACATATGTTTAAACCTTATTTTATTAATCATTTAACGATATGTCGATATGTACACATATACATACACTAACATATACATATTCTCCATAACAACAAAACCAAGATAGGGAATAGTTGTTTACAATAAGTGGAGGAAAAGGGCGGTGGCCTTTTTTTCTGTTTTCCGATTGTATATTTACTTGGCACTTTCTTATTGGTTCGGGTACATTACGATTTTACCCCAGTTTAAAATTACGAGTTTGCCCTATGTTTAAAGTTACGGTTTTGCCCCTGATTAAAAATTACAGTATTGACATCGCTTTAGTTTTTGGTAAATTACGATTTTACCCCATCCAAAAATTACTATTTTGGCCTTAATTAAAAAATATAGTATTGCAATCATTTTGGTTTTTCTTTAAAAGGTGTGTGGGGGAATAGTGTCAGGCTGCTGCATGGCACTCCCACATTGACAGGTCAAAGAGCTGCCTAACACTCTTTTTACCTTTTTTTCTAGCAAAACTATAGTACTGTTTTTTAATTGGTTGATAATTATTCGGCCATCGCCCCGCAACGCGGGCGGAGCATCACCTAGTATGCATACATAATACATATAAATAACTAAGCACATATATATATATACACAATGAATCAATAAATAAAAAATAAATATTTGTAATTATGAAAAAATAATTATTTTATCATAAGAAAGTTATTTATTTATTTCTATGAATATTATATACGAAACTTTTTTTATATTCTGTTAGTTAGTATCATTAATAAAAAAATCATACATGTACAATTAGTATTTATTTATTTTTTATTATTTATTAGTCAATATTACTATTTACTTAATAACAATTTTTTATTATTAGTTTTATATTACCATTATTCAAGAGATGTGGTCTTAGAACCGCATCTTTCGGCTCTATATTTTTTTTTTCATAACACTTATAAGATGCGGTTACATAAAAACCGCATCTTTTGGCCCATGCTTTTTTCAAAACAAACATAAATCTATTTCAAAACACCCATAAGATGCGGTTAAAGAGAAGAACCGCATCTTTTGAAAACACTCATAGCATCTTTTGATCAATTATGTACTAGTGCAGCGAACAAGTGCTCCACCGTTTCCTCGAATTCGTCGCAAAAAGGGCACATTACCGAGGATATATCCACATTCCTTCTCCTTAAATTAACTCTCGTTGGAAGCCTATCCAAATTGCCTCTCCAGTTCATGATATTACATTTAATTGACACCCATTTGCACCAAACAAAATTTATCCCATATTAAATTGCATGAAACAATTTCAACCCAAATTGCTACTGTTGTGTTTGTGTGTGGAAAACGAGCCTTGGAAATGGTAAACGGTGTTTGACAGTTGACTCCCTCACTCATGTGTTCGATTCACCTATAGGCTATAATTATATATATAAGATTTATTTTTGAATAACTGAATGGCAAGGAAATCGTATTATAAAAACAAGAACAAATCTAGCAACTAGCTAGATGAGAATACATGCATCTGACCTTAAAAGCATACATTGAAAACTACACCATTTACACCATGGGAATAGTACTTATTGTTTATTTAAAGTAACACCTTTGAGTACTAACTTATTTTTTTAACAGGTTCAGGTTCTATGATTTCGATTTTGTAACACTTTTGAGTATTAAGGCTAACTTCCGTTAGTTTTTCTGTTAAATCATTATAAAATGACTAAAATACCCTTATATAACTTTCTGTTAGTACTAAAAAATGTTACTGCCAATAAATAACAAGGACTATCTATGTAATTATCTCTACAAAAATATAAAAACTCATTATATTTGTAAAAAAAACATATTATAAAATATGCTACGTAAAATATTTAATAATTATATTCCTAAAATTAATATATATTACCAAATGTCTATTACAATTATGTTGTCAAAAATGACTCTTACTTCAAATATAATCTAATTGTATTTATGTTTAGATAAGTTATCGACTCGTGTCTTACACGAGCTTAATGATTATTAAACATAGATAAATAATATTAGAAAGAAAGTTATTTTTTTGTTAATATTATATTATACTAGGTTATAGACTCATGTATTAAACGAGTTTAATGATAATTTGACATAAATAAGACCAGAAACAAAATTATTTTTTAGATACCATTTATATTTTGGAAAAAATAAATAAAAATTAATGAATACGTAATGGATATTAAAAAAAATATTAACATTTAACTTTTCGATTAAACAGTTTGTGTAACATATGTTAAATATTATTGAATAACTTTAATTGCGTATACTTATTTTTTATTTAATGTCAAATGTGTAATAAATGTTTTTTACATAAAAATTAACAAATAAATAGTAACTAATATTTGGAAAACATTTACTTTTTATAATATATAGTAACTAATATTTGAAAAAACATTGCTTTTTATATAGTGGTTAAATAAGTTAGTGTAACCTATGTTAAACATTATTAATTTAATCATTAAAAAGTTGCTTTTATATTTAATGTCAAATATATATTAAATGTATTCTTTTTACGTAAAACAATTACAAAGCATAGTTTATAGTTTATAAATAATATAAAGTTAACCTATACATAAACTAAACACAACATTTTTTGATAAATATAAATCTAAACTTTTTATATTTAAAAATTTGCACAAAATAATTACAAAATTGAAAAACCCTTGTTATTGAAAGTTAGAGTAAAATGCACGGATAGTCCCTGTGGTTTGTTAAATAATACCTTTAGTCCCTAACATTTGAAAATTACACTCTTGCTCCTTGTAATTTGCTCAGTTGTTACTCATATAGTCTCAGGAATGGATGACCGTTAGTGTTCTCAGTTAAATCCATGTAAAATGACAAGAATGCCTTTAATATAAAAAATAAAGAAAACTAATTAAAAAGTAGACTGAACCCTAATTCCAACCTCATCATCTTCAAAGATCCTCCACAACCATCAACATCCTTCAACTCTATCACCTGATATCTTCAATCTGATTCCACCATCAAAGATCCTTAACGCTCAATTGAAAAACCCTAACTCCCAAGTCTGCTGATACCTTCAATCTGATTCCACCATCTATCACCAACATTGTCTGCAACTGGACCTACTGCAACCACCCTCTATTCAGAATCTCACCTCCTCCTTTTGAAAATCAAACCGACCTCCGCCTGCAACTAGCCACTCGACCACCACTCAACCCACCCACTTCAGCCGGCAAACGCAACACCTCTGCCATGACGTACACGCAATTGAAGCCCTTAACCTCGTCGTCCAACCTCTGTCCTGACATACAGGAAACTAAGTTGCTACTGAGAGGATTATGGTTTTTTTTCCGTGGTGAAATAGTAAGAATGATGGTGGTTCTAGGTTCAATAAGCTATTGTATATGGTGGTCGGTTGTTGTTTGAGCTCCGACGAGGTGGTTGTTGTTTAAGCACCGATGAGGAGTTGTTGTGTAATGTACGGTGGTGGCTTGGGGGGGGGGGGGGCTTGGTGATGGCGGTGGTGATGATGGAGAAGAAAGGGTGGGGTTGAAGATGATGTTTTAGTGGGTCCCATAATTATTTATTAATGGATTTCTTTTAATGTTTTAAACTTTGTTTTAATAAGTAAGGGGTAATTTTGTCATTTTACATAGATTTAACGGAGAAAACTAACGGACGTCCACTTCAGGGACTATCCGTGTACAAAATATCAAACCACAGGAAGCACCAGTGTAATTTCCAAAAGTTAGGGACTATAGGTGTTATTTTACAAAACCATAGGGACTATCCGTGCATTTTACTCTAAAAGTTATAAACGTATGGATAACTTATCTAAACAAAAATACAATTAGATTATAGAGTAAACTTCAATTTTCGTCCCTGTGGTTTGCTAATTATAATACTTTCAGTCCAATAGTTTAAACATTGCATTTATCATCCATTAGTTTGCTGATTTTAATAGTTTCAGTCCATTAGTTTCCTGATTTTAACAGTTTCAGTCCACACCACTAACACTGGTGTGGACTGAAACTGTTAAAATTTAACACTAGTGTGCACTGAAACTGTTAAAATCAGGAAACTAATGGACTGAAACTGTTAAAATCAGGAAACTAATGGATGATAAATGTAATTTATAAACTATTGGACTGAAAGTGTTAAAATCAGCAAACCACAGGGACGAAAATTGAGGTTTACTCTAGATTATATTTGAAGTAAAGGTCATTTTTTGACAATGTAATTTTAATAGACATTTGGTAATATATATTAATTTTAGGAATATAATTATTAAATAATTTTATGTAGCATGTTTTATAATATGTTTTTTTACAAATATAATGAGTTTTTATATTTCTTTAGAGTTACTTACATTGTTAGTCCTTATGCTTTATTGAAAATAACATTTTGAGTACTAACAGAAAGTTATATAAGGGTATTTTAGTCATTTTATGCTGATTTAACATAAAGACTAACGGAAGTTAGCCTTAATACTCAAAGATGTTACAAAATTGAAACCATAGAACCTGAAACTGTTAAAAAAAATAAGTTAGTACTCAAAGGCGTTACTTTCAATAAACCACAAGGATTGTATGTGTAATTAACTCTAATATTTACTAAACTTATTGTAGTCTAACGGTAAGAAGGTATGTTGAAAATGTGTTTCTTTTCGAAAGGTTAAGGATTCAAGGCACAAGAGTTCCTTATTGTCCTTATGAATGGGTCAAGTGGATGCCAAAAAAGATCAATATCTTTGGGTGGTGCAGAGTCCAAGACCGGCTGTCAACAATGATCGGGTTAAAGAAAAGGAGTATGCTCTCAAGTTCACCAATATGTAAGCTATGGGGGGACAAGAAGAAGATCCGGGTCACCTATTTACGAGTTGTTATGTAGCATCGATATTGTGGCATAAGGTGAATTCGTGGTGCAAAATCCAACCAATTTTTGCTTTCTCTATGAAAGATTTGTTGGAATTTTATAAAACACAGACTATTGAAGAACCAAAAAGAAAATATGTTCAAACCATCATATTGGTGACTTGTTGGAGCATATGCACTACTAGAAAACTAGGCAATTGTCACCAGAATTTGTCACGGGAAAAAAATGGTCACAAAATTAGTGACCGTTTTCTCACCAAAATCTTATTGGTAGAAAATTATATGACGCAGTCACAAAAAGGTCACAGATTTTGTGACCGTTTATTTTTTATGACAATAAGGTGATAAATAAATGACAAATATAAAGTTTGGTGAAGTTGTGACCGCTTTGAGCACCATTTAATATAGAATCGCATCTTAGATTTTAACAATATAATAAAATAATATACTAATATATATTTCACACGATAAAATGCATTTCTATCTCTCTCCCAAAATTGAGCTTCTTCCCCCCAAAATTTTCAGCCAAAATACATCGATCTTTTCCTTACCGCCACTTTTACTCTGTTCTTCATTACTCAATACACATCTTTCTCCCCTCCCCTAGAACCCTAACCAACCGACGGAAACCTCTACCCCAAGCGAAAACCCTAATTACTAACCTGCGGCTACAAACCCTAATCGGAGTGTCAGAAGAGGAGGATGTTGTTCTACCTTTTCAGTTGAGCTTGAACCGCCGGTCCACCTCCTCAGCGCCGCCGCACCACCAGGTAATCTTTAGTTCTGTACTTTGTGTCACGGCCCCCGACCCACCCTGGACGGAATCGGGAGCTGTGAACAGCCCAGTGGTACCGGTGATTATTTTTGAAAACGTTGCAGCGGAAATTTCATCAGGACCGTGAGTTAGGAAAAATATCAGAGTTTAGAAAACACCGGATTTTATTTATTAAATAGATGGGATAAACCCATGTTTTACAATGGTAGCTTTAATAAAGATAAATTTTATTACATAAAACAATATTTCTTAATTTGATTTAATTAATAAAATAAGCCACTTCTGGAAGCCTTTCAGTGCAGTATCCATCTCTTACTCCAATCTACTGTAATTACCTGAAACGCGTTTTAAAAAGGTTTTGTCAGCGGGAAATACTGAGTGAATCATTCTATTTATTAAAACAACCTGTTCGTTATAATTTACAGTATTAAGAGCGATTACAATTGCCTCATCTTTTAAATTAACTGATCCAGTTGTCACTTTACCGGACTGTGACTGTGGACATATCACTTGCTGGGTCCTTTCACCCACAAGTGATAAATAATTAGTAGCTATGTGCGCATCCCCCCACATACTGGCAGTAATTTCAGATAACAAAGACTTAATCCCTGTAACTATAACTTTGAAATAAACATGCTTTTGGAAAGTAATTTGATAAAAAGAGAATGACTCACATTGCAGATTTATACGGGCAGAGTTTAGCCTACTGATTAGCCTTTTAACCTAAATTTAATAATAGGCACACAATACTGAGTTAATAATCAATACAGCATTTTACGATAACTCACGAGATCAACCCTCACAACGAAAGACAAAGTGCTATGCTTAAACATCCATCGAATTAACGACTAATGACAAAGCATCACCCTAATGTGGGCAGCACTTAAACATCCATTGAGTACATTGATCGATCGGAAAATGAATCGTAATAGCGATCGAGTTATTACCCTGATTGCGGCGTCGATTAGTGATCCGTGTGTGTTAATTGTGGTAAACAGAGCATAACTCAGTGTATATTTGGAATTTCTTCGTCGAACGAACAGCAGAATGCAAGTGCCAGGCCCTTCTATTTATACCCAAAATTTGCACCTCCCGCTAGTCGCGGAAGAATCCGTGTCACGTGCCGCGTGTCGCCTGAGGTGACATTTTTAGGATAGGGTAGGTACGTGTCCAACTAGCTCAGGTGAGCCGACGTTGCGTGAATTTTCATTTTTGACAGCGTTTTATGTAGATAATTATAACTAGGGTTTACCCCCCTGAGTTTTAGGGGCCCTGATCCTGATTCTAATTATTCTGAAAATTTTAGGGTTTGTGCAGAATCACTTGGGTTTCTTAATTAGGGTTTCCTATTGGATGAAATAATAAAATAAATAATAGTTTTGATGAGGGTTGTTACATTCTCCCCACCTTAATAAAAATCTCGTCCTCGAGATTTACTGGAATAATTGAGGATACTTTTGCTTCATTTTTTTTTATTTCCAGTTCCTAAATATATTTGGGTCCTCTCTTTGAATCTCATTTTACTTTAACTAGCACTAGTCGTTTATGCTTGAGAAACTTCACTTTTCTGTCTTCTATCTGAAGAGGTTTCTTTATGAATTTTAAATTTTTCGTTTACCTTTATATTTTGGAGAGGTACTACCAAATATTCGTTTGATAGACATTTCTTGAGATTTGGGTTATGATATTTCTTTTAGACTTATGTCATATTTTTGTTAATAAAAATAATATTAATATAAATGGTACAGAATTAAAATATCAAATTTTGTGAGTACGAGTTGTACCATAAGTAGGATTCAATGATTCTACTGAATTAGTTCGAGAAATCGATGGTCAAACGAATGAGATGAAATGATATAAATTTCCAAAGTAACTAGGTTTATGTCAAAATATATGATCAATAGATATTTAAAAATGAATGTAAATGACTTTTTTAGAATTTAATAAAATTCTTTGTCAAAAGAAAGCTTACTTTGATTGGCAACTGAGGAAGATTTAGAATTGACAGATTCCAAATGAAATAAAAGCATGAAAAATGATTTGTCAAATATTTATGATATTAGAAAATCAATATACTGAGATGAGTGAATTGCAAAGATACAACAAAAGACAATAGAGTTAGTGTATCATTATTTAAAGTTCCAAGTTGTTTCAATTGTGAAACAATATGATAGTATACTATTAGTGACCATATTTTTCATACTATGTCCTGGAGATCGAAATATAATAAGAACAAGTTGTTTTGGCATGCTCAATTTATATTATATTTGTAAAGCAAATGTAATATATATTATTTGTATACTTGTCTGAACCAATACTATGTAATATATATTATTTATTACGTATTTTTATTATATGTAAATGATCACCACCTTTAAATAAATGTTATTTTAGTATTTTATTATACTATGTATAATAACTTATATTTACTATGTAATATATATTACAAAATACTGCAATGAAGTTATTACATTACAAAATATTTTAGTATTATTATTTTGTAAAAGAAATCATTTTTATTTATAATGTTAAATAAAAGTGTAAAAATATTTATTGTACAAAAGTATTTGTAAAATATTTTGTAAATATATAACACTTAATGGGTCAATTCTATTTGATTACTTATTTTCATTTTGAAATCATATAACGTTGTGAATGTATTTACAAATATTGTAAATAAGTGAAAATGAAGACTATTCTTATATATTACCATGTTTCCTTAACCCAACGTAGTTGATGACTACCATATTATTCTTATATGGTCATTTTCTTGCCAGAACGTTACTGTACATAGTTACCATAAAACATGTGATAGACTATTATTTATTTGTCCCTCTAATTCATATATTATTTTATGAAAATATGTCTTCTCTTTATAGTACAAAATATTTTCATATATAATTAAAATTTATTAAATAAGTATGATGATTTAATTTATATATATTAACTAGTCATTATCATGGTTGGATATTGATTAGTGCTGCCTTGTTTAAGCATAGGTGGCCAGTCCATGCCTAACTAAGGCTAAGCTATCCAATATCTGCCCCTGATAATAACCCTAGTATTTTAAAATAATAATAACACTATTTAATATTTTATTAATAATAAAACTAATATTAATTATCAATAATAAATAACTTAAACATAAATTTAAATGAGAGTATACCTCAAATAAAAATATAAAATTCTTCACCTCAATGGTTTAATAAGAATATAGTAATACTATTTTGTAAATTAGATAATCACTTATGTAAGTTTTCATATATAATTAATTTTATATAATGTTTTTCAATTGAAGATTGTTAAAGCAATAATTATCACCAAAGACTAGATTGATGTTGTAAGAATCATTAAGAGATACACTGAAATATGACAAGAATTTGTGTATCATTATCTTAACACACGATTTGTGTTAAGATAGCTTATATAGAATAAATCAACCAAGCGGATTCAATATAAATGATCAAATAATTAAATCCGAGATTAACGAAATCTTCAGATTTTGTGAAAACATCACCATAAGATGATCGTGATCAAAGAAATGATTTAATGAAGTCGAGGATCACACAAGCATATTATAGTTCAAGAAAATTGAAATGCTTGTTAAGATTATTTCGAATATGATGGTTTTAATTCATCATATGTAACCTTGAATTGAATATATAATGCGAGTAAATTCAAATAATTGAACTTGGTTAAAAAAAATGAGTTTTAATAAGTTCGGACATGGTCAT
This sequence comes from Helianthus tuberosus, assembly GCA_030545235.1. NCBI lineage: Eukaryota > Viridiplantae > Streptophyta > Magnoliopsida > Asterales > Asteraceae > Helianthus > Helianthus tuberosus. The sequence continues at coordinate 29,594,261 of CM060424.1, read as the reverse complement.
AACAAAAACCATGTAAAGAAATTTGAGTTTTTCAAGAAATTCATTGACTCGATATCAAAGAGTTATCGTTTTGTAATAATGCGGTTTATAGTACCAAAATTAAGTATAGTGAAATGATATTTGAGTTTTAATAAAATAACAAATCGGAATAAAGCCCTCCAGTGGTCTTTATAAATCAAATGAATCACATGCGCAACAAATAGTGCATGTGTAATGTGTGAATTTACACAGGAAATAAAATAGATCAATATTTGCTACTATGAAAGAAATCCTCATGGTATGATGACTATTAGAGGGAGTAGAAACACGAAAGTTAATTTATTATATACAAAAGTCAGAATTTCAACGAAAAATATAAGAACTTTTATCTGGAATTTCGTGTGATAACCGTTGTTAAGTGACATTACCAGGGAATGTCAAATGAAATAGGGGATTTGCAAAAGTATATGACTCCTTTTTCAGTGATAATAATTATGACTCTGATTAGACTGTGCACCAATAGTTGTGAAATCTTGTTACAACGTATCTTAGTGAAATTTATGTCGTTTGTAGGATTACGTGGCAAAAATGCTTCTTTTTTATTAGTAGTTCTTCTACTGAAGGAATTAACATTGGTGTTATCGTGCCTAATTTATATTTTCCAAAGGTCTTGCCTTGAAATTTGTGTGTGATATACTTCAACTTCTGTGGACTTATGATTAAATTTTCATGTGTTCTCTTGTACATTATCACAACTTTACATGCTTCTTACTTGCGTTAATAGTTTATGGTAATGCGTTAGAAATTCTTTACACTTTTGATGGTATCCTAACTTAATGGGTTTCCATTGTTTACACGAGCTACGAGACAGATGATTAAACGAAATAATGATTGATATTGGTAAAGAAATTCCTGATAAAGAAATCTAGACACAGATGCTTGTGCTTTATTCCTATTTGACTTTTGGAATTCTTTATAGATATATATATCTATATAATCATATATTTCATATGCTGAAATAAACATACCATTTATCAGGTCAATGTATTTAACAGATTCATATTTCCAAAAACCAGTCAAATATCTGGTCATGATACTATTTAGGGAAATCTTGTCACTTGTTTGACATATTATCTATCCCGTCTTATCCGATTCGCGCCGGAGCGGTAACCTCAGTATATCTGGACAAACTGGAGAGTCTACTACACCATACCCAGTCTTGCCAGAGAAAATTTTCTATTTCCCATAAATAGTATCTTTTCAAAAGTGCCTCTTTTATTAGGCTAGAATTAGGGAAATTTGTATTCCCGTAACATATTTTATTCTAGACCAATTAATATCACTAAGCAATAATTACTATTAATTATTGCTTATTTATCATATCTTGTAATATTCTAATTACCATTCTTATGGTATATAAAAACCCATCATACTTTATTTACACAAGTACTTAGCTTATCTCGAAGCTGATACTAAGGCATCTTTTCTTAAGTTCCAGTCTAAATGCTATCATGTGTGCTACCAGTTAATAGCAATCTCCTAACTCTTTTATATGAACTTGGGTATTATTGTCACAACACCTAAAGGCTTAAAGCAGTGGCTCTGATACCACCTTCTGTCACGGCCCCCGACCCACCCTGGATGGAATCGGGAGCTGTGAACAGCCCAGTGGTACCGGTGATTATTTTTGAAAACGTTGCAGCGGAAATTTCATCAGGACCGTGAGTTAGGAAAAATATCAGAGTTTAGAAAACACCGGATTTTATTTATTAAATAGATGGGATAAACCCATGTTTTACAATGGTAGCTTTAATAAAGATAAATTTTATTACATAAAACAATATTTCTTAATTTGATTTAATTAATAAAATAAGCCACTTCTGGAAGCCTTTCAGTGCAGTATCCATCTCTTACTCCAATCTACTGTAATTACCTGAAACGCGTTTTAAAAAGGTTTTGTCAGCGGGAAATACTGAGTGAATCATTCTATTTATTAAAACAACCTGTTCGTTATAATTTACAGTATTAAGAGCGATTACAATTGCCTCATCTTTTAAATTAACTGATCCAGTTGTCACTTTACCGGACTGTGACTGTGGACATATCACTTGCTGGGTCCTTTCACCCACAAGTGATAAATAATTAGTAGCTATGTGCACATCCCCCCACATACTGGCAGTAATTTCAGATAACAAAGACTTAATCCCTGTAACTATAACTTTGAAATAAACATGCTTTTGGAAAGTAATTTGATAAAAAGAGAATGACTCACATTGCAGATTTATACGGGCAGAGTTTAGCCTACTGATTAGCCTTTTAACCTAAATTTAATAATAGGCACACAATACTGAGTTAATAATCAATACAGCATTTTACGATAACTCACGAGATCAACCCTCACAACGAATGACAAAGTGCTATGCTTAAACATCCATCGAATTAACGACTAATGACAAAGCATCACCCTAATGTGGGCAGCACTTAAACATCCATTGAGTACATTGATCGATCGGAAAATGAATCGTAATAGCGATCGAGTTATTACCCTGATTGCGGCGTCGATTAGTGATCCGTGTGTGTTAATTGTGGTAAACAGAGCATAACTCAGTGTATATTTGGAATTTCTTCGTCGAACGAACAGCAGAATGCAAGTGCCAGGCCCTTCTATTTATACCCAAAATTTGCACCTCCCGCTAGTCGCGGAAGAATCCGTGTCACGTGCCGCGTGTCGCGTGTCGCCTGAGGTGACATTTTTAGGATAGGGTAGGTACGTGTCCAACTAGCTCAGGTGAGTCGACGTTGCGTGAATTTTCATTTTTGACAGCGTTTTATGTAGATAATTATAACTAGGGTTTACCCCCCCTGAGTTTTAGGGGCCCTGATCCTGATTCTAATTATTCTGAAAATTTTAGGGTTTGTGCAGAATCACTTGGGTTTCTTAATTAGGGTTTCCTATTGGATGAAATAATAAAATAAATAATAGTTTTGATGAGGGTTGTTACACTTTGTATATGTATATTTGTATAGGACGTTTATCTGGTTATATGTAGCGTTGCTTGAATACCTTGTTTCACTATATCTGGTTATATATGAAGTGTTGCTTGAATAAATCCAGACAATTCTTTTATGCTAGTTTTATAAAAACTAATGTAGGCCGTTAAATAGGTCAAACTTGGCATGATTCGGTATCTTAAACTGTTGTTTTGTAGTCTGATGGTAGTGAAAATGGATGGTATGATATTTGATTTGATCATTATTGTTTTCCAAGTGAATGTATATTATAATGTGCAGTAAGTGGTTTGTCTCTTCACTTGACCCGTTTGATCAAGGTGGAAATTTCATCATAAACGGGAGTGAAAAAGAGACAACCGAACAAATACGCTTATGTGGCGGAAGTTCGTTCAATGGCAGAATCTCAGAACAGGCCACCTAGTACCATGTTTGTCCGAATGCTTGCTCGGACCAGTGCCAAAGGGGTATGATATATACTATATTAATCATGTATTACTATCTTTGATTAGTTTTTATATTCTCGTTTGTAGTATCTTCACTGAGATTTCTATCATTAGTTTTTATATTCTCGTTTCAGGGCAATATATTCGGGCTACACTTCCATACATTCGAACTGAGATTCCTATCAGGCTGCACTGGAGAGAGATGAAGCTCTCAAGAAACTTGATGAGCAAAAAGCCGTAAACGATGATTTTAAACAGACGATTACAGGAATGGAAGAGGAACCGGAAGATTTGTACAAAAAGTTAGCAGCGACACTTTTAGCAGCAGCTGCTTCACTGGCGTATGTTGCTCGAACCCGCTGAAGCGATCCAAATTTTGAGGTCAATTTTACCAATCTTGATTGCTGTTACTGAAAGGGTTTCTGGTAAACTTGCTTTTGTGGTTATGTAATAAAAGTTATTCTTTTGCAATGGTTCTATTGCAGTTGGGTTTTGACCCATAACCAAAAGTTTTATACAAGAGTGAAGGTCCCTCAGTTTGTTATTTTCACTTTTACCCTCTTATTTATTTAATGGAACTAGCTTGAACATTCACATGATATTAAATGGAACTAACGTTTTGCTTTATTTCAGGTTGTTGACTTTGAAAATTAGTGTAGCAGTTTTCATTTCTAATCCTTTGGTTGTTTAAGCAAGGTGATGAATGTGGTAACCTGGCAGAATTAGGTGCTTCGAATCTCAATGTGAATTACTCATTCAGTAATTTCTCGTTTAAGGTAACAGTTTTTTATACCGTGTCCAAAATGCATTTTAACGCATCAAGCCTTATAATGCATCGACGGAGATTTCGGATGAGTCAAAATAGTGGGTAGTTAAGATTGTAAATGAAAGAAAGAGAAAAAAATTAATAAAAAAAACATAAAGAGAAATATAAAGGATAGGATGTGGAGGGGTTTTTAAAATGGGAGATAAACTTTAAAAAGTAGTGATTTTTTGTTAAATTATAGGGTTAAAGATGATGGAGTGGATGTGAATGCTCTTAGACTATGGGGTATGGGGCGTGGGTTGGGTACAAACGCCCAAGTCACCACCCCGGGTGGGCTTGGGTTTCGGCATGTCCCCTTGGGCGTGGGTTTCAGCCCGGGCGTTGGGCGGGCCTAGCGGTCTTCCATGGCCGGCTCTCATTGGCTGGGTTGGCTAGGCTATAGGTGGCTATAATAATTTTAGGCTTTTTTTTTTTTATTTTGTGTGTATTTTTATAATAATTGAAAAAAAAAAATTATAACACGTGGCCAACCCACGCGGGCTAGCCACGCCCCGCCATACCGACCCAACATGCAACTGACCAGCGGTGCCCCTCGAAGTCCACGTGTCAACCCATGCCCCAAACCCCCGCCCCACCATACCCCACGGTCTTATGGTGTGCAACATATAGATATATAGTTAAGATCCACTGGTATTTTACTTTTCAAAAACTTTCATGATGGACTTAAACAGAAGATCTTATTTGTTAAACAAAATACCTATTTTTTATGAAGGACAGTTGACCTTGGATGGATGTATCATTGTATCTTGAACTTATTAGTTCAGTATCGCGTGTCTTATAAATATTGTAAGCAAATCTTAGTTAATAAGTTAAAATACAGTGAACTCTAGTCTGGGAAGAAAAGTTTTTCCAAGAGTTAAAAAATTGTGTTATTATGAGAGTAATAGAGTATATGATCATGCTTTCTTCAACATAAGAAACTTCATTTCAGTATTTCACATTTTGTAAAAGTAACACAGGGAACACCTTTGTACAAGTAGAAGCATGATGGTTAGTTTTTACCTACTTTTATGACATGTATATAAGTAAATTGTGGAATTAGAGAATTCAGAATAGCTGGACTTATAACTATGGCCAATGTGATGGAGTCAGCTTTCTCAGTATACTTTTAGTCACCTTGATGTTAATTTATAAGAGAAGCTTATAGAATCCTGTTACTTAATTCATTTTTACGAACCGAGCTCAAGCTTGACTCGGCTCAAAAAAATAGTCGAGCCAAGCTGGCTCATTTAAGTTCATGCTCGAGCTCAAGCCCAGCCTCTACAGTATCCACTAGCATCTGATCATTACAACTTCGGAGTTTTGAGAGACACTGGGTCTCATCGGTTGTCGGTAAATTTCCCCTTTATTTCTTTTGCCGAATTTTTTTTCAGGTCCTATTGCTCCATCATTCTTCTTTTTGTTGGTCTGGTAGAACTGAAAGTTCATTTGTATATGGTTACTTCTTTTCGGAAATTTCTTTGCTTTAACTTTGAATGACGTGAGTGAAACTAATTATTTTGACGTGTATTACTGTGATTTTTAGATTATATACTTTGAATGACGTGAATGAAACTAATTATTTCTTTCATTTTAATCACAGATTTATGGGCAATGGGCGCCATCATGGCTGAACTATTTACTCTCCGTCCCCTTTTCCCAGGTTCAAGGTATAGTATGATCCTTGTAATCGTATTTGACATACTAATTACTTGTAAAATAGATTAACAAGAATCGCTTTAACAATACAAAATTACCTGTTAACTTACTTGCCTGATCACTCGATCAACAATTTTATTTTTACTTCTCGGCAAAGCTTTGCCAGTTTCAGGTCGCTTGTAGTTTTATTTCAATGCTTTGTGCTGCAGATAACTGTTATACCCAAATAGATCTGCAGTGAAGCGGATGAAATATACAAAATCTGCAGTGAGATTGGAAGCCCGACAGAGAGCACATGGTGTGATGGACTTGAACTGGTGTAAATCTTTCTTCACTGATACCATCTGCCAGAAATGAGGTAGTCAGTTTAATCGCTGTAATAACTCGGTTCTCTCTTTTACACCTGAAAACCTTTTAATAATCTTTATTTTTATATCAGCCGTTAAATTGCTTTGTCTGAATCATTATGTTCTCTTTGCAATATAGGCGCTCTGTTCTTGGGAATTGGGATCCATGCAAGAGACCGATAGCTGTGGAGGCGCTTTGGCATCCTTTCTTCCAGGTAGCCATTGCTATTAAACAAGAAAACGTTAAAAAATAGTAGTTTAGATGACTAAAACAGTTAATTTTGAATCTGCAGAATTGTTATCATATTCCTCCATCTCTTCGCCCCAAGCATGCTACTGCTAGGATTCTCCATCTGGTTTGCTTATGCTCTTCTACAATCATAATTTTTTTTGTTAAATTTATAATGTTTATTAACTCGTTGGATGAGTTTTGATTGGTGGTCAATTTTTTCAGTTGGATGAAATTGTAGCAGAGCTATTGTGCAGAACAGTGTGAATCTGGCATTCAATGTTACATTATCTGCAAGAGTACATGATTTTTTTTTAAAATCAGGTAACATATAAATAAGATAATTTTTGTACAAATAATTCTACGGAAGTAGACTGTGGGTGCTGCAAGATGGGCAAGTAGGGTAACGGGTCCATCAGATTGTACTTGAAATGGGTTCTTTTATGATACAGGTTGAAGTGGGTCAGGTTGACCGACAAACACTTTTTAGTCAAGAATTTGGATTTATCTACTAAAATTGCTTTGTGTCAGGAAGCCGACTTGAAGTATTACACCAAGACTCGGATTATACCAATATTGAAGTAGTAAACGGTCACATTGTAAGTTTGAGCCTAAATTATCCTATAAATAAAATAGCATTAATACTTATCCAAATCCTAAACCCATCCTAACCTAAACCCATCTTGACCCATTACCCAAATCTACCCACTTTGCCAGGACTAGCCGGGGGTGATCCGTTAGGTGCAGCCACTAAGATTTGGTCATGTGAAGATGGTACTAATTCTTTACCCATGGCTAAACGAAAAGGTAAGATTGATTGGTTTTTAATTCTTGAACACTGGAGTTCGGAAAAAGCATGGTTTCCTAATTTCAAGTTGGATTCTGTAGCAAAACTTGAATAAGTTGCATGATATTTGTTTGTACATAGTTATTTCCAAAAGTATTTTATTTTCTTTCAACCAACTTGACCCATTATTACTTTTCGTTAATTCTGATTTCTTGATTCTATTTATTGATTGTTTTGTAGATTGAAAAGTTGAACTTAGTTATCAAGGAGCTTGTTAAGAAAAAAGATGGAGAAAAAGAAATGTTCAATGGAGTTATTACGGGGTTGTTGGCTGAAAAAGATGCCATGCTTGATAGGATGTCACAAAGTGAAGTTATGTTAACAACTACAGTCCGAAGATAGGCTATAAACACTTGATTTTGAATGTTTAGATGTTTATCTTATTAGGATAATTTTAGTTATTTTATGTTTTAGTTGGTATTTTTTATATGCTTTTGAAAACGAGATGTTTTATATAATTTTGAGATTTTATTCGACGTTTTTTTTTGTATTATTTGTAGTTTTATTGATATGTAATTTTGATGAAAATAGCAGGGAGAAAGAAATTCTGAATTAAAAACCAATATTCCAGTAATTATTAAATGGTAGCAAATGGTTCGGTCGCAAACTGTGTAAAAAATGGTGGCTAAAGGGTGGCAATATCGGTGGCTAAATAGTATCAAAAGTAGCAAATTGTGTAAAAAATATGACTAAATGGTGGCAATATCGGTGACTAAAATGATGACTTTTGGTGGCAAACTAGTGACAACAAGGAAATTGCTACCATTTTGTAACAAAAAATTACATGACAAATACCATGTTTTCTAGTAGTGATGGAAAGGCAAGAAATGATGGAATTTTTAATGGGAAGCGACTGAATATAGATGGGATCTTTGGAGAAATGCAGGCAAATACGTTCATGTGGATTAAATGTAGAGAAAAGCGAACAAATTTGGAATGGAGAAAGTGGGTGAATTTCGAGTCTTTAAGTTAAGTCTGGTACATTTTTATGTTTTTTATGGTTTCGATTTTTCGATTTCATGGGGTGATTATGTAATAGGTGGCTCGCTTAGTACCATTTGTACTTAATGAACCTTTGGGGTGTTGAATAAAGTTGCACTTTGCCGTTCAAAAAAAAAAAAACAAACAAATGTGTTTACTAAACTTAATGTAGTATAGGGGTATTAAAGTGTGTTAAAAATGTGTTTCTTTCTGAAAGGTTAAAGATTTAAGACACATGATTGACAAATGTATAGGTTTATGAGTAGAATCAGAAGGTGTGAGTTAGTTGTTGAAAAAAACTTTCATGAAATGTTTTCAAGTTATTTATTATATTAGTTTGAACTTAAAATAAAAATACATAAGTAGTATGTCAGTTTTATATTTTTTATCACTTACTTTGAATCCTGTAATAACTTCAATTTCACTGACTATAAAAAACTATTAGAAGTTTAAATTTCTTTTTTGTTGTACTACATTCACTTAAAAAAATTAACTATAGAAAACCAATTAAATTTTAATATCATTGCATTGTACTGGTATTTTTCATAAAAGTTAAAACTAATTCACTGAAATAAAACATTTATAATATTTTATTACTATTTACTGATTATTATTTCAAAATGAACCTGAAATGAACCTTGTTTCAGGTTCATTTTGAAATAATAATCAGTAAATAGTAATAATATATTATAAATGTCAAAAAGGTTAGAAAAAAAACGTTGGGGGCTCAAATGTTAAAAAAATCTTTTTCGGGCTAAAAGGGTAAAAGTGATATAACCACAGGGGCCAAAATCGTAATCTACTCTTTCTTTAACTTTTCAAATAGAACTAACATAACAACTTACGTATATTCAGATGTGTCTCTGAGAACTCACGTACCCTTTCGAGCTCGAAAAAATATGTCATTTCATAATGTTTTATTATTATTTGAAAAAAAAAATCAAATTAGTATTGAACTCAATAAACCTAATGTCAAGTGGGCTAAATACTAAACCATAAAAATGATTTGTAAATGGGCCTATATTGGAATTGGTATGTATTTACTTCTTTTGAAAAAATAATGTGTATGTATCGAATTTTTTTTTAAAATCGTGTGCCCTTCGAAATGACGGGCCTTGTGCGGAGGTTCTCACCGCACACACCCATCAAAGCTGCCACTGCTTATATTGATCGAACTTTTAATTTTAAATGAAATTTTATTTTATGTAGTATTTGAATATTTTTCAAAATACATTATGACGTCGTATAGTTCCATCAATCCGACCCGTAAACTAGTAAGACGGTTGGTTCGATAACAAATCAAGTTATAAAAACATTACTACACCACGCTTTATAATTAGGGGAAAATGCTAAAATAGACGTTTGACTGATCAAAATTACCAAAAAACTAGTGAAACACTGGCTAAGCCGGCAAATTTAGCGTCGAAAGATGCTAGCTAAACCGGTCGTAAGAGCACCCACAACAATGAGCCAAGTCCATCCCAACAAACTGCATAGTTAACATGTCATATCATTTCAAACCACCATCACTCCAAACCCCGCATTTTCCTCCAACAATAAATCATTTCAAAACTCCACATCATACACGACTTTTTAATTACTCACTTTTTACACTAACAAATAAAAATAACTATTGTGAGTGGGTGGTCCCCCCTCCCCCCACCCCTTCCAAACCACACCCGTCCGCTCCACCAAGCCGCCTCCCACAGGACCACCTCCTCCAACAAGGAGGTTTGTTTGAGTTATGGTTAGTTGAGTAAACCTCTCCAATGGACTAGGAGTTTTTTTGCAGAACTAGGGGCTTTGAGCTCCCAAAGAGTGGTTTTAGGTGGCATCCAAGAGAATAAGTGATTTTAGGTAGATTGCTAAATGATTCAGCGAGCTTCCTCTACATTTCTGCCAAAAGCTGAAACCAGTTTCACTTATCTGACAGATACATGAACCTCGTTGTTTGCTTGTGCCAACTTCTGAACTTCGCTGATTCAATCAGCAATCTTCTAAGAAGCCTCGCTGAAATGAACTGCAAATTAAAGAGCCTCGCTGAAATGATGAACTATGTTGAAGAACCTCGCTGAAATGAAGCCCAGATTTGAAGAACCTCGCTGAAATGAAGCCCAAATTTGAAGAACCTCGCTTTTTTTGTTTGCAATCTTAAAAAGCCTCGCTGAAATGATGAACTATGTTATGAAGCCTCGTTGATTTCATATGCAAAGTTAAAGAGGCTCGTTGATTTAATATGCAAAGTTGAACAATTACAGAGGTTCTCGGGCTTCCATCATTTCATATGCAAAGTTCACATGGTTTCCTCTTGTCTGGCTTCCCTCACTTCCATCACATGCCATCTATGACTTAAATTACATAGGTTGCAGCTTTCTTTTAAAATAGAGGTGAACGACAAAGTTTGAAATAGTGAAATATGTTTTTTTTTTTCATACATTAGACTTAATTGAAACACCAATTATAAGTATAGAAACACCAATTTTAAGTATTGAAACACCTTCGTTAATATAAATAATGATGTAATATTTTAGAATATAACTAACTTTTAAAGAATGGACATAAACAAGAAAACCCCGTTCGTTAATTCAAATAATACTATTAATTTTAGAATTACTTAAATGTTTGTGAAATACCCAGCTAAAGTCTGGGTCCTCACCAGTATAAATACCCATGGGATTAGGGTGTCAACCCACATCAAGATTGAAGTACCAAAAACAACCTTCTTTTTTCAGCTCATCCTTAATAACCACAACAAATTTTTTTTTCACTTCATCCTATCAATTTTCCGCCAAATTTCCTTTTGTCTGTTAATGGATTCTTTTCGGCCATACCTCGTTAGACTTTACTGGGGTGGTGTGTTTTCTTTTGTAAACGGGGTTGTTCAATTTGACCAATCCATGCTAACAACAACATTCCTTATGCGACACAAAATGTCTTATGATGAATTGGTCGATTCAATCTGTAATCATGTTCGACTACAGAAAGAATCCGTTGTGGTTTCGATGTTATTAGGGTACACATATCAAGGGACATCTCAGACAACAAAAATTTTCAATGAAGATGGCGTTGAAATGTTGCACTACTTAGCCGGAGTGTTTGAAGACAACTTCATTGCCGAGATATACGTTCAATGGGAGGCAGTTAATCCCCTCCGTCATGTGAGTTTTACAAACCTTCTCAATGACATAACACAACGTAATGTTGTTGACAACCAGTTATCCGATGATGATGATGAAGGAGATGGGCAAACAACTCAAGAACACCACCTCATGCCGTCTGTTGAGAACCTAGTCGGTCCCGCTTCTCAATTTGTCGTTGGTGACGACAAAAACGACGGCTTTGATGAGTCAGAAGTTTACAGCACAGAAGACAGTTCAGAAAGTGAGGAGGCCCCCCCCCCATCAGATGAAGCCTCTTCAAACGATGAGGCCGCAGTCAACGATCCAACTGCGTTGACCTTGTCTCAGCCAACGCATTCTAGGCCTGTCGTTGCAGGTCCACATGACGACCCCCAAGAGGATGAGGAGCTTAGGGATTACATGTGTCCGGATTATGAAGATAACCCAATGGACATATGGAATCCAAAATCAAAACAAATTCGCCTGGGGATGTTTTTCAAGTCCAAACAGGATGTGGACCTTGCTGTTCGAGAGTGGAACATTCGACGAGGAAGGGAAATATTCGTGGTGGATAGCAAACCAACTTTATACAAAGTTAAATGCTACACGAGAAACAAAAATTATAAAACCCCTTTCGCTGGTGCTCCTGTTTGTGAATGGCGTGCCACCGCATCAAAACAAAAACTCCAACACCTGTGGCAGATTACCAACTGGGCACCTGCCCACAGTTGTTATTCAACTGTGGTGCGCAACAACAACAGATGCCTTAGATCTAAGGATATCGGTGCAAACATCCTTCCACAAATTCGTACAGACATCGCGTTTAAGGTAAAACACATAAGGACGTTCATAAAGCAAACCATGTCCGTCGATGTTACGTATACAAAGGCGTGGCGGGGTAGAAGAAAGGCAATTGAGAGGATATATGGAACTTGGGACAGCAACTTTGCGGAGCTCCCGAAGTACGTGTTACGGCTTCAGTCTCGAAACCCTGGTACGGTGGTTAACTGGTTTCATCACCCACATTCGGCTCCAGGACATCCAACATTCAAATATGTTTTTTGGGCCTTCGGTCCCTCTATTAGTGCATTCCGTCTATGCCAGCCTGTAATCTCCGTGGATGGCACACACTTGAAAGGTCCGTACCGCGGCAAGTTGTTGGTTGCGGTAACCAAAAACGCCAACAACTACATAATGCCATTGGCGTACGCTCTGGTTGACGAAGAGACTGTCCATAGTTGGTGTTGGTTTTTCCAAAATTTGAAGGAACACGTCACCACAAACTGTACTAGTAAAATATGTGTTCTATCAGACCGTCATGCTGGAATAATTAATGCCATGGAGAACCTCGAAGATTGGAAGGAACCGAAGGCGTACCATCGTTATTGTCTTCGACATGTAAGAAGCAATTTTAGTGGAAAGTATAAGAGTAAAAGCCTTAGAAAGCTGTGTTGGATGATTGGGAGCACAAGTCAACCATCGAAGTATCGTTGGGCTGTGAGGGAAATGCGGATGCTAGATGAGGCAGCTTGGGACTATCTGAACAACATCGACAAAATTAAGTGGACTATTGTTCATGATCATAGAAACAGGCGTTGGGGAAACCTAACGACGAACATATCCGAGTCTATGAATAACGTCTTACGAGAAGCAAGACTGCTCCCTATAAAAGCGTTAATTCATTATACGTTTACCAAAGACGTATCCGAGTATGCCAGGCACTCGCACATGGCCCAAACCTGCAACACCCCTCTACCCCCTCGCATTTGGTCCAGGTTTAACAAACTGTATTCGGTGGCAATGCAACATGAAGTGTCCGTGTATGATGTCACAGATGCTCGCTACTCAGTTGTTTCAAGGGACGAAGCGAACGATCATGGTGGTAATGAGTACACCGTTGAATACATTCGTAGGTGGTGCTCATGTGGGAAATGGAAAATGCTCAGATTTCCTTGTTCTCTCGCCATTGCTGTTTGCTCATGGAGGGGTGAGGAACCACACGAGGTTACGAATTCAAAATTCCACACTACTACCTATCGGGAACAGTACAGCGGGCATTTTTACACGCTAGGCCCTAAGGAAGAGTGGGAAGAACCGCAGTGGAGAATTCAAGGGGACCCTTCAAGGGTTACAACACACCGTGGCAGGGTTCGTGCAAGAAGAATTCAAAATGAGATGGATGTCAACTACCACGATGAACCCCAGGTCCGTCGATGCAGCAGATGTGGAGAAACAGGCCACAACAGGAAGACCTGTGGCCGACATTAATTTATTATGTTTTTGTTGTTCGTTTGTGGTTTTTAGTGTTATCTGTTCTTGTGATGTCACTTCTAGGCCTATCATTCCCGGGACGTTGATACAGCATGATTTTAATTTTAGTGTTATCTGTTCTTGTGTTGTTCGTTTGTGGTTTTTAGTGTTATCTGTTCGTTTGTGGTTTTTGTGGTTTTAAGTTATACTTCCCCTAAACGCCATTTTTCACAATTTTTTACATTGACCATCACAATAATATAAACATCAAAGAACATTACGCGGTTTATTTTAATTTAGGAGAATTCACGAACACAAAATACATCTACCAATACAGGAACCCCTAAGTCATGCTCTGGAATCAAAAGGATGAATCAGAATCGCTGTTATAGTTGTGATATTGTTCCCATGGATCATCACTAACGACGGCATCATCTGATAACGCATTAGAGTCACGATCGCTGTCGTATGGGTTCTACACAATCCAAGGACGTTGAGGTCGTTGCACAAAGGAGGTAGGATTTCGATTTTGATGTTCAACATATGGTGGTGGGTGAGGATGTTGGTCGAGGGGTGAAGCGCCAGGGTTTTGCACAGAAGAGGGGTTTTGTGGTGCTGCCATGAAGGAAGTTTGATTATGATTTTCCTGACTATGATGATCTGGACGGTAACGATGTTGGTCTACCGTTGAAGGTCCGGGACGGGCACGCAGCTGTTCAATGGAGGGGAGCACACTGTTAGGGTTTGCTTGTCGAGCATTATGGTTACGGTTGGGTTGGGGTTCAACATTTGCAGGGTTTGCCTCCCTTTCATGTATATGCAAATGAAAATGAATGTGGAATTCGTTATCACCATCTGCCATCCGAATGACTTACAAAATGGAGGTGAAGATGTGAAGAGATAATGGTGTGAGAGGTGGTATTTATAGAGAGGAGAAGTCTAGGGGTAATTATTAGAATACTAGTAAACATAATCTACTGATACAATAAACGAGAATAACCTTCCACTAAAGACAAGCCCGGCAAGGACATAAAGTGCTGATACAACAAACGACAAAAAACATTCCACTAAACACCAATAGAACAAACATCCTGCAACAACTACAAGCAACCCTATTTCCAATGGCAGTCACCTCTAGATGATAATTCTGAGTCTGACTCTTCTCCAGAATATGGGTTGTGCCAAACACAGGACCAATCTTCTTCTTCTTCCTCATAGTTCCAAGCATCCTTCAGGACTTCTGGGTCGTAATCCTCCTCCGGGTTAGGGTTGAAATCAAATTCTTGGTTGTCATAAATCCAAACTTTTTTTTCAACGGGGATTTCTTCAAGCTGTTTCTTTTTGCCAACAAACTCCATATGTTTCGCCAGATGATGATTCACAACAGGACCGGAAGACGAACCTCCTTCCTTGACAGCTTCTGATTTTTCCGATTTCTTTCCTACTTCCAAATCAGGAAGCTTTGGGGGTAGTTCCCATTCCAAACAAGCTTTGATGTCTTCTTCACTCATGCAGTTGTTTTGGAAGTGGGAGAAGGGAGGTAACCGTTTCCTACCATTCCGCTTATCCATTACTAAGAATTGGTATTGAAAAGAAGACTGATGAGGAGCAATGGAGGGTTGCTTTGCAAGGGATTATATAGAGAAAAAATTTGGGTTAAAAATTTAATACTATTTTATTAAAATACTATTTTAATAAATGATGGCCCTATCTCAAAGACTTTTTAATACTATTTTATTAAAATTCTTTTTTAATAAAATATGCCCTCTCCACTATAAATACTGGCACATACATCTATCTCAACTTGCACCAAACACACCCAACAAGTCTTTACCACATCAAATGGGGGACCCTGAAAACTCGTTCTTGGAGCTGGAGGAAGTTCCCGAAACTCCCCCTGAAAATATCCCCAGTAAGAGACGCCGGTATTATCACCCAACAAAAGATTCTAGTTCATGGTCAAAAAATGTAATGACATTTTATCAAAACGGGGATTCTTCTTTCTGTTATAGTGGATTCCTCGGAAGAAGACAACTCGGCTCAGATTTTTGGGGTGCACTACTTGGATACGAGAACTATGGTTACTTGTCGCCACTGGTAAGTACTTTAAGTATAGCTACTAAAAAAAAAAGTCATAAATTGTTATTGCATTAATTGCAGCATGTGTGTGGTTGGGTTACCAGAATGATGAGGTTCCGATGGGTTTTGATAACAAAATCTAGAAAACCAGAACAACTGTTTCCATGGACGATTCTGCCACCGCAATTCCTGGACCTTCTGGGTGACAATCCGAACCACCGTGCGTTACCTTTTGCGATTGGATTAAAGGAACATTACCCTCCGTTTTGGGACATCAATACGGTAACACTTACATAAAATCCATTTTTATAGGATAATATCCTTAAATTTTTAGTTTTTATCTCAGGTGTATATTCCACTATGTGTTGACATACAAGACTGGTTCTTGGTTCGTGTTGATATGCGGACACTTCACCTTACATTGTACTTCACTGGAGCATGTGGTTCAAGCAGTTCTGATGGGTCCAACTTGATTCAAGTTAGGGTGTACCCAACCCTTATAAAATTTGAATCACTATTCAAAATGTTTTTGGACCAAATTTCGTACTGGGAACATTCTGGACGGCCATACGTGGAGAAGACAATGGTGACACATACTGAAGTTTGTCAGCATGACCAGGAAAACCCAGGAGCTAATTCTGGGGTGTTAGTTTGTATGCTATTGAGTAAACTAGTTAATGACGACGACCTCCGGATTGATGGGGATCTTGAAGAATCTTGCGCGAAATATAGACGGGAGATGGCGGAAGAGTTCTATGCAGCACGGTTTTCACCGGCTAAACGTGTAATACAATAAAAACTATTTGTAATCTTCCTTTATATTGTGTTTAAATTAATAAACTATTTTGGGCCACGTTGGACTTTTTTTGACAACACCAAAAAATGAGTTTTAACGACTTTCGGGCCCCTCTGAATGAGCCGAAATGCTTTCCGGCGGCCAGACGCCCCTGTTCCTCGAACAAATATACCCCTCCTTATAAGTTAGAGACAAACGAACCGGGTGGCGGGAGCCACGCGGGTGAGGAAACGGCCACAGAAAAGGCCCCGTTGGACTTTTTTTGACAACACCAAAAAATGAGTTTTAACGACTTTCGGGCCCCTCTTAATGAGCCGAAATGCTTTCCGGCGGCCAGACGCCCCTGTTCTTCGGACAAATTTACCCCTCCTTATAAGTTAGAGACAAACGAACCGGGTGGCGGGAGCCACGCGGGTGAGGAAACGGCCACAGAAAAGGCCCCGTTGGACTTTTTTTGACAACACCAAAAAATGAGTTTTAACGACTTTCGGGCCCCTCTGAATGAGCCAAAATGCTTTCCGGCGGCCAGACGCCCCTGTTCCTCGGACAAATTTACCCCTCCTTATAACTTAGAGACAAACGAACCGGGTGGCGGGAGCCACACGGGTGAGGAAACGGTCACGGAAAAGGCCACGTTGGACGTTTTTTGACGAAACAAAATAAACTATCATAAACAAAATACAAGGATAAAAATAAAAGTCGAATGGCTACAAACAACGACATTTATACAACTCGTTAGCCATGTGGCGCCGGTACTTGATACAAGCGTCTTCAACATCACTGTCTACATGGAGGGACTTGCCTCTTACGAGGTTCTCCATCATCATACAAACAAGGACCCCTGAATTAGCCATGTTACCGTTGTCCTGAGGCACATCATCTTGAACTACACGAAAGGAAAGTTTTTTATTTGTGCGGTATTTCGAGTTTCGCCAATAGTTAATCTGGTCCAAAAAGTGCTTAAAGAAGATTGGAAAAATGTCCATAACGTGATCAACCAGCCGTCGTTTTTCATTTCCCCATCTTTTATCAGTCCAAAATTGAATAATTTCCATGGTAAACATATCGACACGAAATAGTAACCAGTCCTCTTGCTTAATCCATAACGGGATATACATATAATCAACATCCCAAAATGGAGGATATGGTTCCTTCCTTCCAGCCATGTCTAACGCCCTTAAACAGTCCTTCGTGTAACACACATCTTCATAAAATTGCGGGGGTAACACCGTCCAAGGCAATTTCTTAGACGGGTTTTTTAAAATTTTGGACTGTCTAAGACGCATTAGCCTTAAGGTCCACGCTTCAACATGCTGCAGAATTATACAAATAAATATAGTCAGTGCTTGGTATGGGATTAATATAATAACAAATATATCTTTGTAAGCTTACAAGGTCATTTAGGCAACCGTTAGACTCGTAGCCTAAAAGGCTACCCCAGAAGTTTCTATGTAGCGGTTTTTCACCTAAGAAGCGAGAATAGCAAAATGGAGAATCCCCGTTGCGGTAAAACTCTTCAACATCAGTTGACCATTTCCCGGACTCATCTGTTGGAACACCAAAAAAAGTACCTTCTACACGATTTTCGACCGCTTTTGTCAGCGACTTATGCGAGGACGACCCGGGGTTATGTTGGATAACGTTTCGGGTAAGAGAATCAGAAGACGAGGTGTTGGACCGACTGGTTGGACGCCTTAACTTATTTATTAGCATACTTGACATTTTCGGGACGGGAAGCGGATTATGTTGTTCTTCGGAAACTTGCTTGTCACGACGTTGTGCCATGGTTGAGTAATATGACTCAAGTTTTGTGTGGTTATGAGATGGGAAAGTGGGGGTGTATTTATAGTGGTATGAAATACAACAAAATCTCAACAACTTAATATTTAAATAAAATACTTACAAAATAAAGGAAAGTACCAACATAATACTAAAACATAATACTGACATAATAAAGGAAATGTACAACAAACTTAGTTGGGTGGGGGTGGATGATTAAATAGGTTCAAATCTAAATCAAGTCCCCATTCCAAGGGAGTGGGTTCTACATTTGAGTAATTTGCACGAGGATCTTCCGAACTTTGATGTGGTGGAAAATAATTGAAGTCACCCTGCGTATCCGGAAAAAACGTCAACATTTGTGATGCGGGTGTTGTATACATGGGGGGATTATTTTGGACATCCGACGTATATATTTGGTTGTCAGTAACCACAGTATTAACGTCCCCACCGATAAGGTCGGATATTCTATTTGCAGCCCAAAAATCTGGGTGGTCAACATCATTATAATTTTGATTGACACCCAAATTACCACTTTCATTCACAAATGAAGGCCCCCCTGGTTCCATATTGTCTAACCCGAGGATACCCCATTGATCATCAATTTGAGTTTCGTTAAAACATGACGGCCCCCCTTGTTCCATATTCATGCCCCAATTGGAACCTCCACCCCCGTCAACATTTGAACCTCCTTGTTGACGTTGCCGTCGCCTACGTAACCTCTGCGGACGAGGAATAGGCGTTAGGTCAACAGTTTCTGTTGTCAAGTGACTCGGATATTGTGAGTATCCTTCTTGCCGTGACATTTCCGTAGCTCGATAAGCGGTAGCTTGGGCCAACTCTAGATCATTACACCGTTGTATTACCCCCATTGCATCCGTCTAAATAAATAAAAAAAAAGTTAGTTCACAACGTATTAATTTAGACTTTCTAACATGAATAAATCTAAAGTAATATATATATATATACCAGCATTTGGGCACGAGCCCCATCATCTTGGAAACCACGCATTGGAACTGCCGAAGACCTTGGATTTGTCAAATAGAGCACTGTATGGTTCATGAACCAAGACATATAATCGTCTGCGACCGGATAAGAGGTGATTGTTTCTCCCTCGACAACCAAGTCATGACGATGGTACCAAGCATAAAGATAAACATCGTGTCGTATGGTCCAGTCCCAACCAGTTTTCCCAATCCGGGTCGTTTTATGCAGTCTGGCAAGCTCTTCAACGGTTAATGGTATACTGGGAGGTATATGTTGAACCATGCCGAACTGCCGCAAAACCCGTTGCGGGTAATGATGCTCGACATTTTCCCAGTAAATCAGCGGGCATGTGCTCCTCCAACTAGAACTCCCACTAGTGCAAATTTCCGGGAGTCTACCGATAACATCATCGTACGGTGTCCAAATAAACTGCATTCAAAAATTGAATAGTTTAGAAACAACTACATAAAATTATGTGTATTTTCCTATAACTAGCGTACCATCTCCTCGCGAACCGACTGAAGTTGAGATCGATAAGATCTAAGACAGTGTGTGGGGGTGTCAACATGATTAAGGTTTCCCTTCCATCTACAAAAAATAATAAGTGCAAAAAATTAATATTATATATTTAAGTTTCTATAATTTATTCATAAACAATTTTATACTTAATCAGCTTACAACATACCGAGCAGCTAAAGGCGCGGCGTAATTAAACCGGTGGTAGGACTCCGGTGCAACACAACGGATCCTCTCCCAGGCCCAGACTTGCAGAATTGACATTGGTCCACTAACGTTTACGGCATCGGGTGCTGTAGCGTTACACAGGTTTCTGTAGAGACAGCTTAAAACAGCACTGCCCCAACTAATATTAACACACGAACTTAAATCCTCTAAGTATTGTAAAAAATGAAGATTAATCCAGTTGTTCGAATTATCTGGAAAAACTGTACAACCTACTAGATAAAATATTATTAAACGTGCACGTATAATGCACTGATCGTCCGTAGCCTCAACTTCAGAAAAAGTAGAATCTAACTCAGCGATAATACGGACAGAACTAATTCGTTTACCGCTGAGTTGATTATTCGTTGGAGTGAACCCAAGCAGGCGTTCACACTTCTCCGCAACCTCAGAAAATGTGAGGGCTTTATCCGCCCCACATACCGGCACCCCCTCAATTGGCAGGCCCCACAAGACGTTAACGTCCTGTAATGTGACAGTTGTTTCCCCCACTGGAAGATGAAACGTGTGGGTTTCAGGCCTCCACCGCTCAACCAACGCCGTTATTAAAGCGTGGTCTATATAACGGTACCCACTATCAAGCAACCCACCAAACCCTGCTTCACGTATATAACCTTCCACACGTGGTCCTATAGGCTTTTGCTTCACCAACTTCCAAAACGAACGATCAGAATGCTTGATGTTTATGGATGATCCGAATTTTTCCGGGTTATTATAAACCTCTAACGCACGGTGTTTTTTGTGTAAAAACAAAACCTCGTTATTGAGAGGACCAGGATTCAACTGATAACTCATTTTTAACTTTGAGATCTTATTGTGCGTGCTTAAACTAGGTTTGTGTGAAAGTTTCTTAGCTTTGGTTTTTAACTTTGTATCAATAAACTCCATTGTAGGTACGTATTTGTAGCAACAAAGGTCTCTTGATAAGCCACCAGATTCTGAAACCTACTGTTCTGAATTTTAGGGGTGATCAGATGGCCCTGTTTAGGCTACTAGTTCCCTATACGTATCAGAAGCTAAGGTTAAAAGAAGACTGCAACACTCAATTGTGAATTGAAAAGACTACTCTAAATGTTCACTATTTGAAACTGTCATTCAATGTGAACTAGCTGCAGGTGCAACCATGTTGGGACAAAAGTGAAACTGTGAAAGTAGGTTGTTATTTTATGGCTTCAACCAACAATTCACAAATGACCTATTCAGAAAAGCATCCCATGTGAACCTCTATATTTTATTTTAAGTTACCAATGCCATGTGAGTGATGGAAGAAAACAAAAACCTGAAAATCATCACATGTGAACCTCTTACACCTTCAAAAAAAATTCAGCAAAGCTTTTATAACTATGCTCTTGAAATCAGCGAAGCTTGTGAAGCTTGTGCAGGAAATCAGCGAACCTTGTGAAAATTGTTCATGAAATCAGCGAACCTCTAGAAAATTGTTCATGAAATCAGCGAAGCTTGTGAAGCTTGTGCAGGAAATCAGCGAAGCTTGTGCAGGAAATCAGCGAACCTCTAGAAATTTGTGGTTCAAATCAGCGAATTTTTTGAAAATTGTTCATCAAATAAGCGAACCTCTAGTAATATGTGGTTCAAATCGGCGAAGTTCTTTTAAGATTGTTCATGAAATCAGCGAACTTATGAACCTTGTTGATCAAATGAGCGAGGTTTAAAAGATGGTGGATCAAATCAACGAACTTATGAAGGTTGTGCAGGTAGTTGTCATATGTTGCAGCTTTTTGCAGAATTTCAAATGAAGTTCGCTGATCAAATGAGCAAAGTACCTAGTTTCAGTCATAATTTTGAAATACACCTAATACCACTCTATATGATCTCAACCCACCTATTTCTGCCAAAAACTCATGGACTAGCCGTTGGAGATATTCTATCTGCCAGTTAAACCTTAACCAACTATGCTTATTTTGATAAATTTCCTTTACAATTATCGCATCAGTCCATTTCATATTTCAATTGACTTTTTCCACTGTGAAAACTTTACATCAATAAAATACAAATAAACTTGGGCTTTTTTTTTTTTTTTGGTTTGATAAAAGTTTTAGTGATCTAACGTAACATTACCAAAAATTAGTTAGTATTTGAACGATTTTATGAGAAATTTTAGCAGGCACAATAATAATATTCCTGCATATTCCGTATGCTCTATTATCACACAACTGGGGCCGGAACCATCGTAAGCCGTGAACACTAACATGAGGCTCTGATAAGTAAATAAATATCAAGCACCAAACTCCATCAAACATACGCACAAAAAAAAACAATATATAATTTGTGATGATCTTTTAGTTTTTAGCATTTTGGCACGTAGTCCACGTGAAATCAATATTAACCACACCATTGCTACTTCAACAGTAATATAAACTCATCTCCTTCATTCTCGGTTCCAGACCCCTCTCCCCACCACTAATTCACAGGTACAGATCTTCCAACTAATCCTTCATTTTTACATGATCTTGTATATTAACACGTGATGTGTTCACTGTTAACAAAACTGTTGTTTGTGAAGCAGAATCTCCGTTCATGGCTACCTCCACTGCATTGAATTTGAATTGTGTGTCAAGAACCTCAGTTTCGAACAATGGAGTGGCAGTTAACACCAGCAGGCGTGACGTTAAAGCGTCCGCGTTAAGAGTTGGAAAAACGCAGATGGCGGTTCATGAAGGACTTAGAGTTATGTATAACTCTAGGGTGATAAATGCAAACAGAATACAAAATGTGAAATCAAGAAAATTCATTGTTTGTGGGTTAGGAATGAATTTAGTATTCGTTGCAGCCGAAGTTGGTCCGTGGAGTAAAACCGGTGGACTTGGTGATGTTGTTGGTGGTCTCCCGCCCGCCATGGCTGTATGTTTTTGTTTCTGCTTATGTTGTTTATGTTTCGCTCTTGTTGTATGTTGTTTTGTTTATAGTAAACGGGACGGTACCCTGGTAAATTTTATTGATAACAAATAAAAAATAAATACAAGGGCATTGGACAATGTATGTTGTTACTTTATATGATTATATGGCAATTGGATCTTGTAATCATGTAGGCGAATGGGCATCGTGTGATGACGGTTGCACCTCGTTATGATCAGTATAAGGATGCTTGGGATACCGAAGTAGAAATCGAGGTATACGATTGCTAATTAATTATGTATGTTCATTTCGTTCGTTGTTCCTAAAACCCTAAACCCTAAACGCTATGCAAATACATATACATAGCTTAAGGCTGGGGACAAAACGGAGAAAGTGAGATTCTTCCATTGCTATAAGAGAGGTGTTGACAGAGTGTTTGTGGATCACCCTATGTTTCTTGAGAAGGTACTGATGTTGTTTTCGATTTGTACGTTTTGAAACAGTCGGTTTTGATGGAATTTGTGTGTTTTAAGGTTTGGGGAAAGACTGCTTCAAAGGTTTATGGACCAGTTGCTGGGATAGACTACACAGATAACCAAATTAGATTCAGCTTATTATGCCAGGTTTGATATCGTCGTCATCTTTCCGGCTTGTTTTTCTTTAGAGCGTCATTTAAAATCTTGATTTTGTGGATTCAGGCAGCTTTGGAAGCCCCGAGGGTGTTGAATCTAAATAGTAGTGAATATTTCTCAGGGCCCTATGGTATGAACTATGAGATGAATCTTCTCTATATAAGCCTTGAGTACACAAAACAATATAAATTATAAATAGAGTGAAATGTTTGGTTTGATGCAGGGGAAGATGTTGTGTTCATTGCTAATGATTGGCATACCGCGCTTCTTCCATGCTACTTGAAAAGCATGTATCAGCCACGAGGAATGTATGTGAGTGCTAAAGTAAGATCTTTTGACCAAATTCAATCTTATTGTTAATATTGTCATACAAAGATATAATTTGATTTAATTTGTGGGTTTAATGCAGGTTGCCTTCTGTATCCACAACATAGCTTACCAGGGCAGATTTGCTTTTGCAGACTTTGAACTGCTCAATCTTCCCGACGAGTTCAGAAGCTCTTTTGATTTCATCGACGGGTAATGCTTATATCGTTACTTCTTAATTATTTACACACAATATTATTTTTTTAATAATTTCGACTACTGCAGATATGAGAAACCAGTGAAGGGTAGAAAGATTAACTGGATGAAAGCAGGAATACTCGAATCAGACAAGATCTTAACCGTTAGCCCTTACTATGCCGAAGAGCTTGTTTCTGGTCCAGACAAAGGAGTGGAATTAGACAATATCCTCAGGAAAACAACCGTTCAGGGAATCGTGAACGGAATGGATGTTCAGGAATGGAATCCCATGACTGATAAATTTACTAGTGTCAAATTTGATTCTACCACTGTAAGAACACCACTTACCTGCATGAAGTTGTAAGAATGATAATTATATTATTTAATTAAATAACACTAATTTGATTACCTATTTTTGTAAAAAAAAAAAGGTAATGAGTGCAAAACCACTTATAAAAGAAGCCCTTCAAGCAGAAGTTGGATTGCCTGTGGATAAAAACATTCCTGTCATAGGATTTATAGGCCGGCTTGAAGAACAAAAGGGTTCAGACATTCTTGCGGCAGCCATCCCTGAATTTATAGGCGAGGATGTACAGATAATAGTTCTTGTGAGTTGCCGGTTTTAGTTAGTTATTATTTTTTGTGTTTTGAACTTAATTAAATTGATTTTTTGTGTTGTTTTGTTTTAGGGGACGGGTAAAAAGGCGATGGAGAAGCAACTGGATGACTTAGAGGTAGAATATCCACTTAAGGCTAGAGGAGTGGCAAAATTCAATGTGAAATTGGCTCATATGATCATAGCTGGAGCTGATTTTATAATAGTGCCTAGTAGATTTGAGCCATGCGGTCTCATCCAGTTGCAAGCAATGCCTTACGGATGTGTAAGCACGTAACTTATATTTTTTATATAACTTGTGACAAGTAGTAACACACGCGAATAAAATATCGTGAACTTTAGGTGCCTATTGTTGCATCAACCGGAGGGTTGGTTGACACGGTGAAAGAAGGCTACAATGGATTTCAAATGGGAGCGTTTAACGTTGAGGTAATTACACTATGTTTTTTTTGGATAATTGAGTTAATTACATTACATTCGGTCCTAAGTTTAAGAAACCAATTTTGGCAGTGTGAAACAGTTGATCCAGCAGATGTAACTGCCATTGCAACGACTGTTAAAAGGGCGTTAGCGGTTTATGGTACTCCAGCCTTTTCAGAGATGATTCAAAACTGTATGGGTCAAGAACTTTCTTGGAAGGTTAGTAACTTAGTATTACTTCATATGAAAGTGAAAACTATATGTCTAAAAGTAAACAAATAAATAATGTTATGTAATTACTGGTGTTTGTTTGGTCAGAAACCTGCAAAGAAGTGGGAAGAAGTGCTTTTGAGTTTGGGGGTGGAAGGTAGTGAGGCTGGAATCGAGGGTGAAGAGATTGCTCCTCTTGCCAAGGAAAATGTGGCTACACCTTAATAAAGCCAACACTTTTGTATAATTTTGAAACATAATAATAGTATATATGCATGTTATGCTAACCCAACCCACAAAGACATTTGAACCTCAAAAATTTCATTGTTGCACATGGTCATTTTATTTCTTGACTATAATGTTTGGAGATGAGGTTTCACTTTCCATCTTCTTTTCCATTGTTGATATCTCATTATTGTAAAAGGAACTCATGAACCAAAGCTTTGAATGATGTTGAGAACAAGACAACATATATGACCCCCACCAACATGTTATAAAAATTAAAAGTACACCATTGCTACTTCTTTACATTGTACAAATATTAATGACATTCAAATCGTACTTTTACTTATAGTTTTAATTCATCAACCTTCACCTTTGTCATTCATGAACAATAGTTTATTACACCGAAGGTCTCTAGTAAGGTTCGATTACGATTTTGGTTCTAACTTTTAAGATATTGTATTTTTACTCTCATTGTTCGTCAGTCGTAACACATTTAATCCTCAACGCTAAAGACGTTAAAATTTTTGCTAACATTTTGTGGAATGTGCATTTTACCCTTACTACTAAAAAAACAATATAAAAACATAGAAACCCTAACATCCATTACCCCTCTTTCCTCAACTGTCCTCTCGCGCCGACACCTAATCTCTTAACCGTTTTTGTTGTATGCACAAGCACCAATCTTAGTCAACACAAACCGATCAAGACAAGACTATATCATCCAAGACCAGTGATTGTCGTCGCCGGATATCGTTGGAAAGCAATAAAACAAAAATAAATCTCTTTATGCTTCAAGCTACATGCCATACCACTTCTTTATCTTGCAGATGAATATTAGACTAGATATATAATAATCATATGTAAAAGGTATCGAAGTTTAATGTTTGTATGGTAGGTTTTGTAGTTTGTAAGGTCATCCGTAGTCATAAAGCCCCTTTGTGGGCGTTATACGACACGTGTCGTGTCACGTCACACAGGGGCTTTATGGGGCGTTATATCACTAGAGCCCGTAGTCATAAAGCTCAAACTCATCATTAATTATTAATTTTCATTTTTATTAATTAATTAAAAGAACACTAACTATTTTTTGATTGGTCAAACTTTTGAAAAGCCCCTCCATCACGCCGCGAAGGAGATGGCGCTCCCCCCATTTTTGGCCTCATAACGCCTTTCGTCGTGGTGTTCCAGGCGCCATTGAGGCTTTATAGACACACATGGTGCCTCACTACACACAACCTAAGGTCCTGGACAATCTTCTCTGAATCATGAAAATCACTCTCAAGTATTTCGATGATACTTTAGAAATTTAAATCAGATATTTGAGAAAAATAAAAATAAGAAAACCGTTGTATTTTTGTTCACAAAAAAAATATGTGTCCCCTAAACAGACCATTGACTTATGTTTTATAATTGGGGAATGTTAGGAACTCTCCAAAACACTAAGGGGGCGTTTGGTTCGCGGAATGATTTGGAATTGGAATTGAAATTTATATAGGAATTAGAATTTGAAGGAATTGAATTTGAAATTTAAACATTTCAATTGGAATTGGAAATTATTGGAATTGGAATCTCAATTCCATTTTTGTTATGTTTGGTTGTCAAATGAATTGGAATCCATCACCCCCGGCACCCACAACCACCAGTTCGGGTCGAAACGGTTCGGATCGAAGCGGTTCGATTCGAAACGGTACTGGTCGAAACGGTTTGCGTCAAAACGGTACGGGTCGAAACGGTCGAAACGGTGCGGGTCGAAACAGTCACATCGAAACGGTTCGTGTCGAAACGGTTCGCGTCGAAACGGTTCGCGTCGAAACAGTACGGGTCGAAACGGTTCGATTCGAAATGGCACGGGTCGAAACCGTTCGCGTCGAAACGTTACGGGCCGAAACCGTTCGCGTCGAAACGATACGAGTCGAAACCGTTCGCGTCGAAACCGTTCGCGTCGAAACAGTACGGGTTGAAACGGTGCGGGTCAAAATGGATGAAGATTCAAATTAATTTACTTTAATTCCTTCACATATAGGAAGGATTTTGAATTCCTTTAGTTAAAGGAATTTGAAGGAATTCAAGCCTAATTTCAATTCCAATTCCATTGTCAACCAAGCACATGAAGATTGGAATTGGGATTCCAATTGCATCACATTCTGTGAACCAAACATGCTAAGAGATGGAATTCAAATTCCAATTCCCTTAAATTCCATTGAATTTCTGCGAACCACCCCCCCCCCCCCCCCAAGTGATTGCTACAGATGATGAGAAGTGCTAAGATGATAGAAATGTCGATAAGAGTTTCTCATTTGAAGAACATGCTACCGATGATAATATGTTCGTACCAAAGGGTTGGTTGCTACTTATGAGTTGGTATCAAAGAGGAAGAGAGTAAATTTGAATAAGTTCACTAGTTTGTAAATTTGTATCTAATGGAAGAGCCAATATTTTGTTTTCGGTAGAACTGAATTTGCTATTCAAAAGAGGTTGCGACGTAGCTTGCTAATAATTGAGTTTACCGGTCATTCTTGTGTTATTTTTCTGACTTTAAATCTTATCAATAGTTGGCCTAACGGAAGTGGATGTTTTTGATATTCTTAGGGTAGAGGGTACGAAACTTTTGCTCCTGGCCTCTCGAGCATCTGGTCTTGATAGAAGGGTATGCTATGCCCAATCTCCTAAAGCCTTCGATCCTAAATTTTTCCACTCTTTACAAAACTTCTTTTAAATTGGTCACTACTTCCGGTCCATCCTGATTTCCTCTCCCAACTTAGTCGACGTGTATTTGCATCCTAAGCGGGTCACGATGAGCATCTCAGGTCTACCACCTGACGGACCCCTCTCAACTCTCTATGTCAGACACTTAGGTGGTGTTTGTTTTTCTAAAAAAAGATTTGTGCAGTCTCTTCTGTCTGCGCCGCGCAGACATTGTCATCTACAGACTTTTTGGTTTTTCTAAGACGTTTTTTAAAAACATCTATGCGAGCTCTTCTTGGTGCAGACTTTGCCCAACCACTTTTAGGTGGTGTTTGTTTTTTGATAAAACGTCTGTGCAGGCTCTTCTGTCTGCGCGGCACAGACCACGCGCAGACATTGACACGCGCAGACTGTTTGTTTTTCCGAAGACGTTCCATTAAAAAAGGTCTGCGCGAGGTCTTCTTGGTGCAGACTTGGTCCAACCACTTCTAAGATCTTCTAAGGTCTGTAGAGGGTTAAACACCACCACCCACCACCACCAACCACCACCCACAACCACCGGCCACCACCCACCACCACCCACCACAACCGTCCACCACCCACCACCACCGTCCACCACCCACCACCACCGTCCACCACCCACCACCACCGTCGGCCACCCACCGTCCACCACCCACCACCACCGACCACCACCACCCACCACCACCGGTCACCACCGAACCACCCACCACCACCGGCCACCGCCGTCCACCACCGTCCACCACCGTCCAACACCCACCACCACCGACCACCACCGTCCTCCACCGTCTACCACCACCACCCACCACCACCGTCCATCACCCACCACCACCCACCACCACCGGCCACCCACCACCACCACCCACCACCACAGTCCACCACCCACCACCACCAACCACCACCGGCCACCACCGACCACCACCACCGACCACCACCCACCACCAGCGACCACCAGCGACCACCAGCGACCACCACCGTCCACCACCATCTACCACCACCACCGTCCACCACCCACCATAAACCGTCCACCACCCACCACCACCAGCCACCACCCACCACCACCGTCCACCACCACCACCACCACCATCGTCCACCCATCGCCACCACCACCCACCACCAACCACCAGTGGCGAAGCTTGAAGTTTTCGTCGGGGGGGTCGAAAACGTATATACCCAAAATTTTCTATAGAACCGGGGGGTCGAAAACGTATATTCCCAAAAATTTCTATACGAAAACTACATGTACAACACTACTGAGCGAAAAGTTCGGGGGGTCGAACGCCCCTCCCGGCCCTTTAAATGCTACGCCCCTGCCAACCACCACCCGCCACCGTCCATCACCACCACCACCCACCACCACCACTATCCACCACCATCACCGTCCACCACCCACCACCGTCTGTACACCTCCACTAGTTTATTTTAGAAGTCTACACATCTTAAAAAACAAACAGTCTTCTTCTTGCAGATTGCAGACATTTGGTCCAGCTCTTCTTCAACAAATGTCTGCAGATGTGGTCCGCAGACTGCAGACATTTTACCTCTTAAAAAACAAACAGTACCTTAATATCTTTTAAGGTCTGTAGAGGGTTAAACACCCACCACCACCACCACCGTATACCATCCACCACCACCATTTTATTTTATAAGTCTACATACATTATACAAAACATACAATTTTCTTCTTGCAGACTACAGAGGTTAGGTCCAACTCTTTTCCTACAGATATCTACATATATAGTCCGTATACCGAAGACATTTTACCTTTTAAAAAAACAAACTACACACTCTAGACAAACACTTCTCTCGTCCCCTCACATTTCCCTTGGCAAACGCTTAACGGACTATCTATTTGGAAAACGCTGTGTACTGCCTTGGAGGCTTGAGCCATGTGGCCACGGACATCCGTAACGTGTAGAAGACGGTCTTACCAGCTAAGCTAAGTTTGACCACACACGTACCCGTACCCGAACCCAATCCCCACCATTTTCAATCACACATGACTGACACGATCCATCCTTCTCTTTTACTTACGCATCTCTTTCCTTTACAGATAAAAAAAAAGTGATTCTTTTCTTTGTTTGGTGAATTTAGCCCACACCATCACCCATCTCTCTCTCTCTCTCCCTCCCCCTCTCTCTCTCTCACACATACACGTTTTCCTTTACGACCCCTGCCCTTTTCTCTCTTCTGCTGTAAATGCATCCTCATTACTATTATTATTATTCTTTTCATACCTTTCTAAACCACTTCATTACCCATGGGGAAGAAAGGTGGATCTTCATGGCTCACCGCTGTTAAAAGAGCTTTCCGATCTCCCAACAAAGACTCCAGTAAAAATAAAAAGACCCACTCAAAAACTCAAGATCATGAACCTGATGAGGAAGACGACAAGGTTAATTTCTTAATTTTTACTAACCCATTTCAATTCTCTTTATCATCTTCCATATAACTGATAACTTCTTTTGAATTAATGTAGAAACGGGAAAAGAGAAGATGGTTGTTTCGGAAACCAACTGCTGCACAGCATCCCAAGATGGGTGATTCTGTGG
Source organism: Helianthus tuberosus (assembly GCA_030545235.1). Classification (NCBI taxonomy): domain Eukaryota; kingdom Viridiplantae; phylum Streptophyta; class Magnoliopsida; order Asterales; family Asteraceae; genus Helianthus; species Helianthus tuberosus. The sequence continues at coordinate 29,563,493 of CM060424.1, read as the reverse complement.
AAGCTCCGGCGCTGGAGACACGGCGCAGACTTTGCCCAACCACTTTTAGGTGGTGTTTGTTTTTTGATAAAACGTCTGTGCAGGCTCTTCTGTCTGCGCGGCGCAGACCACGCGCAGACATTGTCACGCGCAGACTGTTTGTTTTTCCGAAGACGTTCCATTAAAAAAGGTCTGCGCGAGGTCTTCTTGGTGCAGACTTGGTCCAACCACTTCTAAGATCTTCTAAGGTCTGTAGAGGGTTAAACACCACCACCCACCACCACCAACCACCACCCACAACCACCGGCCACCACCCACCACCACCCACCACCCACCGTCTACCACCACCACCCACCACCACCGTCCACCACCCACCACCACCGTCGGCCACCCACCGTCCACCACCCACCACCACCGACCACGACCACCACCACCCACCACCACCGGTCACCACCGAACCACCCACCACCACCGGCCACCGCCGGCCACCACCGTCTACCACCACCGTCCAACACCCACCACCACTGACCACCACCGTCCTCCACCGTCTACCACCACCACCGTCCACCACCCACCACCACCGTCCATCACCCACCACCACCCACCACCACCGGCCACCCACCACCACCACCCACCACCACAGTCCACCACCGGCCACCACCCACCACCACCGGCCACCACACCACCACCCACCACCACCGACCACCACCACCGACCACCACCGACCACCACCGACCACCAGCGACCACCAGCGTCTACCACCACCACCGTCCACCACCATCTACCACCACCACCGTCCACCACCCACCATAAACCGTCCACCACCCACCACCACCAGCCACCACCCACCACCACCGTCCACCACCACCACCACCACCACCATCGTCCACCCATCGCCACCACCACCCACCACCAACCACCAGTGGCGAAGCTTGAAGTTTTCGTCGGGGTGGTCGAAAACGTATATACCCAAAATTTTCTATAGAACCGGGGGGTCGAAAACGTATATTCCCAAAAATTTCTATACGAAAACTACATGTACAACACTACTGAGCGAAAAGTTCGGGGGGTCGAACGCCCCTCCCGGCCCTTTAAATGCTACGCCCCTGCCAACCACCACCCGCCACCGTCCATCACCACCACCATCCACCACCCACCACCCACCACCACCACTATCCACCACCATCACCGTCCACCACCCACCACCGTCTGTACACCTCCACTGGTTTATTTTAGAAGTCTACACATCTTAAAAAACAAACAGTCTTCTTCTTGCAGATTGCAGACATTTGGTCCAGCTCTTCTTCAACAGATGTCTGCAGATGTGGTCCGCAGACTGCAGACATTTTACCTCTTAAAAAACAAACAGTACCTTAATATCTTTTAAGGTCTGTAGAGGGTTAAACACCCACCACCACCACCGTATACCATCCACCACCACCATTTTATTTTAAAAGTCTACATACATTATACAAAACATACAATTTTCTTCTTGCAGACTACAGAGGTTAGGTCCAACTCTTTTCCTACAGATATCTACATATATAGTCCGTATACCGAAGACATTTTACCTTTTAAAAAAACAAACTACACACTCTAGACAAACACTTCTCTCGTCCCCTCACATTTCCCTTGGCAAACGCTTAACGGACTATCTATTTGGAAAACGCTGTGTACTGCCTTGGAGGCTTGAGCCATGTGGCCACGGACATCCGTAACGTGTAGAAGACGGTCTTACCAGCTAAGCTAAGTTTGACCACACACGTACCCGAACCCAATCCCCACCATTTTCAATCACACATGACTGACACGATCCATCCTTCTCTTTTACTTACGCATCTCTTTACAGATCAAAAAAAGTGATTCTTTTCTTTGTTTGGTGAATTTAGCCCACACCATCACCCATCTCTCTCTCTCTCTCCCTCCCTCCCTCTCTTTCTCTCTCTCACACACACACACACATACACGTTTTCCTTTACGACCCCTGCCCTTGTTTCTCTTCTGCTGTAAATGCATCCTCATTACTATTATTATTATTATTATTATTCTTTTCATACTTTTCTAAACCACTTCATTACCCATGGGGAAGAAAGGTGGATCTTCATGGCTCACCGCTGTTAAAAGAGCTTTCCGATCTCTCAACAAAGACTCCAGTAAAAATAAAAAGACCCACTCAAAAACTCAAGATCATGAACCTGATGACGAAGACGACAAGGTTAATTTCTTCTTAATTCTTACTAATCCATTTCAATTCTCTTTATCATCTCCCATGTAACTGATAACTTCTTTTGAATTAATGTAGAAACGGGAAAAGAGAAGATGGTTGTTTCGGAAACCAACTGCTTCCAAGATGGGTGATTCTGTGGAAGCTCCGGCGCCGGAGACACGGCAGGCGGTGGCTGAGCCGGCGGTGGAAGTTGAAGTGGAAGTGGAGGAGGTGGGTGGTCGGAGTAAACCGCCGGCTAGTTATTCCAGGGAGTATTATGCGGCTATTGTTATTCAGACGGCTTTCAGAGGTTATTTGGTGAGTGTGAATACATAGATCTATTTAACTTTATTAATTACCCTTGCATTCACTATTATTAAACACACATATATATATATATATATGTATATTTTTTTACAACGAACGTTACAGTAACCTTATTCCTAAATTACAACAAATTATATCTAATCTACCCGATGCTAGGAATTATTAAACCATCCTTTTCTCCCCAATATATAAGAACCTCTATCGCCAATGATCTCTAGATCAAGTGGTGTGGCCAATGATAGAACTTGGTGGGCAATGATAGAAAGACCTGGGAAACCTGGGTTCCATCCTTGAGTCAAAACGGTTTTACCTGTAATTTCATCATCGTTTACACGGAATTGGTGATGAACTCAGGTTACTCTCTGAGTACTATTTTTGGTCCAGTGGGAAACACATACTTGTGATTAAACTTTTGGATCTGGTTTTAATTTCTAGGTAGTGTTGAAACTATTAGTAGTTTTATCAAATTAGTTTAATGGTTATGATTCATGAATTATAATCGATGTGATTAGAGGAACTTTAGTTAAATTATTATTCTTATTTAAATAACTTTTGTTTACTTCATGATCTTTTTTTTAAAGTTATATTATAAATTAAGGATTTTATTTTTATTGCTATATTTTTTTTATTAAAAACGATATCTTTTAAAAAGTTGTAATTCAATTTACAACAAACAATGCGTTTAACCCATTTACACTTTGCGTTTATCTTATTTTTATACGCAATGTGTGTCCAAAAAAATTTAGAGAACACTAAAGTGTGACAACATCTGTAATGGGTTTTGAGTAAGAATTACATGGTGTGTTTACCCCATCTTATGTAGTGCGTATATGTGTGTCAAAAACCTGCGTACTTAAATGAACGCGATGCCTCTCTCCTATAGAACCTACGCGTACATGTGTTGGCTTTATACGGATTTTTACAAAAATGGTTTGTACGAGAAACTACACTTATATTGGAAATTAGCTGGTATAATAGGGGGGAGAAAAGGGGGCAATGGATTTGCAAATGCAAAAAGTCATAACAAAATGTTTCATCAAATTGGTTTAGTTTAGGATGAAATGCACATGGGAAGATGCCTTGAATGCATCAAGGGCACATGCAACCACAATCTCCTTTTGGGAAAATGTAAATATGTACCAAAGTTTCATTTTGATTTTAAACATGGATCATGGTAAATAAACAAATTAAATTATGTGTATAATTTGTTAAGAAAAATGTTCTCTTTGTAGGCAAGAAGAGCGCTTCGTGCACTTAAAGGACTTGTAAAATTACAAGCATTAGTGAGGGGTCACAATGTGAGAAAACAAGCAAAAATGACACTTCAATGCATGCAAGCTTTAGTTAGAGTGCAGGCTCGTGTTCTTGATCAGCGCATGAAGCAGTCGGATCAAAGTAGTCGAAAATCTACGTTTAGTGACACTAATAGTGCCTGGGGTCGCCGTTACCATCAAGATATATCCGACAGGCAACCCACGGTACCTTATTAACCTTAAATATCTGCATTTGTTTTACCTATGTTTCTATTTATATATTATTCTAAAGAGTTAACTGTCATTTTCGTCCCTGTGGTTTGGTGGAAAATGTTACTTCAGTCCAAAAAAAATATTTGCGCCAGTTTCATCCTCAACATTTTTGAAACGTGCCACTTCAGTCCAAAAAGATAACGCGCCGTTAAAAACATTGAGGACGAAACTGACGCAAGGCGTCATCTTTTTGGACTGCAGTGACACGTTTCAAAAATCTTGAGGACGGAACTGGCGCAAATTTTTTTTTTTGGACTAAAGTGGCATTTTCCTCCAAACCACAGCTACGAAAATGACCGTTAACTCTATTCTAAATAAACTCGTTTTCGTCTTGTAACTTTCAGTCACGAGATGGAAGTAGCATTCCTGACGATTGGGATGAACGATCACACACAATTGAGGAAGTCAAAGCTATGCTTCAAAGCAGAGCCGCTAGACGCGAAAAGACCTTATCACAAGCTTACTCTCAAGAGGTACATTTAAACTTTTTTTTTGTAATGTAATGAATCTTGTTCTCTTGACATCAATAAACAGTAACTTATTTTTCACTTTCTATCATGAAAAGACAAGGAGAAATCGTAGGAATCCATCAATAGGGAGTGACAACGAGCTTGGTCTTGGAGACAGACGGATCGGGTCAAAGCCATGGGAGACTAGACCCATGGCTAGATCTTCAACAGATCAAAGAGATGGTGTCAAAACAGTTGAAGTTGACACTTCTCAACCTTACTCACACTTACCTCCTAACCATATAAGAAGATCAAGTTATCAGTATCACCACCACCATAGAGTCCCTGTAACGCCCTCACCGTCCAAAACAAGGCCCATTCAAGTCCGATCCGCCAGCCCACATTACATTAAAGAAGACAGAACCTACCACAGTAATCAAAGTCAAAGCCCGAGTTTACGGTCAAACTACAGTTTCAACTCTACAGTCTCGCATCAACATCCAAGGGGTTCGACAAGTGGAGGGTCAAAGCCTAACTACATGGCTGCAACCGAGTCAGCTAAAGCGCGTGTCAGGTCCCAAAGCGCACCCAGACATAGACCTTCAACCCCCGAGAGGGACAGGTCCGGTTTAGCCAGGAAAAGACTCTCGTACCCGGTTCCAGACCCGCATAGCGGAAACATATACAAGCAGCAGAATTTAAGGAGTCCAAGCTTTACTAGTGTGAATGGGGTGGAACAACAGTCTAATTATTCATCTTATTATACAGAGAGCATTGCAGGTGGAGAGGTGTCACCTTGTTCAACTACTGATCTTAGAAGGTGGCTGCACTGATCAATTCAATAATATATAATCTAACTTTGAGTTGTTTGATTGTTGAGGTTTGATATTTTTAGTTAATATGCTAATTTAATTAATTAATTGTGGTCTAAAGATGATAAAAATATTGAAGCTTGGTGTGTAGGTGTGATTAATTTGGGTGTGTAGTGTAAATGCAGAAAGTCACATGTATCCTGCATATTTTGTGGAGTGATATAAATATGTTATATGTGGGTCTTGTTGGAAGGATAAACAAGATATCACTTTTTTATTATTATTTGATATTATTGTAGATTTGTAGCAGAACATATGTTAATTTATAAGTTATTAAGTTATAATTATTGGGTTGGGTTTTACTCCAGTAACCATGGGCTGGAGACTACATGACATGTGCAAGGTGCAGGGGGGCAGGTTAGTGGTCAAGTCAATAAAGTGGTCGGTTAATGTTTTTGTAACCACGTGTTGAAGACATTTTCTGATTCTCTGCTGTTAGCGGGGCGGAATACGGGTAAAAGGGTTCGTTGACCCTTAGTTCATAATATGTTAGATTTTTGTATCTAGAAGTTAAGTTTTTTTTTCTTTTTTTCTTTTTTTGGAAAAAAACATGAGTTTGCGATAGAGAATATATTACCTTATGCTTGCTCTTCAACTTAAAATGTCTGGTTCCGTCACTATCGGTCAGAAGTTGGAAATATTTGCTTGCATGAGACGTGTGGGAGGCCATAAGGGGGTGGGGGTGGTCACTAGTGATAGAATTCCATCACTCACAAGCAGTGGCGGATCTTGCCTGTTGAACGTCCCAGGGCCGAAAGCCACGGACACTAAAAACATGCCCGTGCCGAACATAGTAGGTATAAAAAATTTCGATCGAACCGCGAAAATTAGCACTTCTGGCCGAAAAACGTGCCAGGGCCGTGGCCCTGTCACAAGCCTTCTAAGATCCGCCCTTGCTCACAAGCACCCAATCAAGTTCCGCCATGCCATCAACCATTTTTCCATCACTCACAACTAGGCCCGGCAATTTTAACCCAAGGAGCTGATTATGGGTTCATTTGGGCTATTATTTAAACACAATGGGTTATTTTGGGTTTAATGGTTTTTTCCAATGGGTCAGGATGGGCCCTTCTAAAGTTAATAAAAAAACCTAGTAGGTCAAACTGGGTTTAACAAAAAAGAGGAACGGGTTAGGATGGGTTATCTTCTTCTCCATAGGTCTTTGCAATTCACGCAGTGACGCACTGATTCTTGGTCGATTCTTCTTTGCAATTCACGCAGTGAAGCACTGATCTTCCTGCTACAATTCATCTTCTTCGTCGATTCATTATCAATCCATTCATCACACAGTGAGTTAACTTAGATTCAGCATAGTTAATTTTTGTTCTTGTCGATTAGATAATTATTTGTATATTTGTAGTTAATTTTTGTTAACTCAGATTCAACATAGTTAATTTTTGTTAACTGAGATTCAGCATAGTTAACTCAGATTCAACATAGTTAATTTTTGTTCTTGTCGATTAGATAATTATTTGTAGTTAATTTTTGTTAACTCAGATTCAGCATAGTTAATTTTTGTTAACTTAGATTCAGCATAGTTAACTCAGATTCAACATAGTTTGTTCTTGACGTTGTTAGATTGTATATTTTTCTGTGTAGGTGCTTGGTTTAATTTAAGTCTAAATCTTTGACATATGTTGATGAATGTACTTTACTAACAATCTATGATACTTTCTCAAACTGCTGCTGTTATGATAGTAGGACTATTTAGGTTGTTGGTAACTTGGAGTTGGACTGCAAGTAACCCTTTGCATTTTTATAGGATTGGCATAACAGGATGGTTGCATTTTTATATGGTGGCATAAGAGTAGGGTTGGCATGAAGGTGACATTCCCATATTGTAAACTAAACAAAGTTGAAAAGACACATAAAGTCACTCAGTTAGGCCAATGACTAAACCCAACCAAGCATTTTTGTCAGGTTACCAGCATACTTCATATGTACGTACCATCATAGGTACCATCTTTAACTCGGAATATAGCTCCGAATGCTACATGTGTCCGATCAAGCTATGCAGGAAAAGTGCAGATCGTTTTTTTTATTTTTTTATAATTTTTTATAATTTTTATTATTTTTTTTATTTTTTTTTTCGTTTTTTAAATTTTTTTATAATTTTTTTCATTTTTTATAATTTTTTTCAGTTTTTATTATTATTGATTTATTCTCAACCCATCCTGACCCAAACCCATCTTGACCCGAACTCATCCTGACCCAAACCCATCCTGACCTTCTTCTTTCTTTTACCCATCTTAACCCAAACTCATTCTAACCCAAACCCATCCTGACCCAACAACCAATCCAATCCAACCCATCCATTTTGCCACCTCTAGTTTCACCGCAACACGCGGCGTCAAGAAAAACTAGTTTAAATTAAAAGATATGGTTCACAAATTTGTTGTTTAAGCCACTGGACCAGCAATCTGGGATTTGGTGAACGTTTAAACTTTAAAGTACTCTCATATTACAAAAAAAAATTGTGTTGCCCCGCAAAACCGATTTATAACCCGGCCAGTGAAAAAACAAAATCGGTTTGGCCAAAAGTGGTTTGAGCCCGACCTGACCCGTTAGTTTGGTACCAATTTGAGATTTGAAGGAAAATACCGGTTTCAAACCCGGACTGATTCAATATAATTAACAAAAATAATTGGTTCATTAATAGGTTTGGGCCCTAATTCGGTTTAGAAACCGCCATAATAGATTCCTATAGGGTTAGACTTTTTAATCTAATGTCGATTTGTAACCAGAATTGGGTTTTTTTTTAAACCGACTTGACCCCACAATAAGAAAAACGGCCTAAACCCGGTTTTTGTACACCTCTATTAGGCCACTGGGGGTGGCAGAACTTCAACGCGTGACAGGCCTACTTCAACGCGTGGAACAATTGTGAAGACCACCGTCACCTCTCAATTTCACGCGTGAACTTTAAGTAGCGTGATAATTTCAACGCGTTATGGCTTGAGCGTGATAAATGGATGTGAGGGGGTGTGGGGGTTTATTGTTAGGTGTTGTGAGTGATGACCATTGCCACCAAAAAAGGTTGTGAGTAGAGGTGGCAAAATGGATGGGTTGGATTGGATTGGTTGTTGGGTCAGGATGGGTTTGGGTTAGAATGAGTTTGGGTTAAGATGGGTAAAAGAAAGAAGAAGGTCAGGATGGGTTTGGGTCAGGATGAGTTCGGGTCAAGATGGGTTTGGGTCAGGATGGGTTGAGAATAAATCAATAATAATAAAAACTGAAAAAAATTATAAAAAATGAAAAAAATTATAAAAAAATTTAAAAAACGAAAAAAAAAAAAAAAAAATTATAAAAAATTATAAAAAAATAAAAAAACGATCTGCACTTTTCCTGCATAGCTTGATCGGACACATGTAGCATTCGGAGCTATATTCCGAGTTAAAGATGGTACCTATGATGGTACGTACATATGAAGTATGCTGGTAACCTGACAAAAATGCTTGGTTGGGTTTAGTCATTGGCCTAACTGAGTGACTTTATGTGTCTTTTCAACTTTGTTTAGTTTACAATATGGGAATGTCACCTTCATGCCAACCCTACTCTTATGCCACCATATAAAAATGCAACCATACTGTTATGCCAATCCTATAAAAATGCAAAGGGTTACTTGCAGTCCAACTCCAAGTTACCAACAACCTAAACAGTCCTACTATCATAACAGCAGCAGTTTGAGAAAGTATCATAGATTGTTAGTAAAGTACATTCATCAACATATGTCAAAGATTTAGACTTAAATTAAACCAAGCACCTACACAGAAAAATATACAATCTAACAACGTCAAGAACAAACTATGTTGAATCTGAGTTAACTATGCTGAATCTAAGTTAACAAAAATTAACTATGCTGAATCTGAGTTAACAAAAATTAACTACAAATAATTATCTAATCGACAAGAACAAAAATTAACTATGTTGAATCTGAGTTAACTATGCTGAATCTCAGTTAACAAAAATTAACTATGTTGAATCTGAGTTAACAAAAATTAACTACAAATATACAAATAATTATCTAATCGACAAGAACAAAAATTAACTATGCTGAATCTAAGTTAACTCACTGTGTGATGAATGGATTGATAATGAATCGACGAAGAAGATGAATTGTAGCAGGAAGATCAGTGCTTCACTGCGTGAATTGCAAAGAAGAATCGACCAAGAATCAGTGCGTCACTGCGTGAATTGCAAAGACCTATGGAGAAGAAGATAACCCATCCTGACCCGTTCCTCTTTTTTGTTAAACCCAGTTTGACCTACTAGGTTTTTTTATTAACTTTAGAAGGGCCCATCCTGACCCATTGGAAAAAACCATTAAACCCAAAATAACCCATTGTGTTTAAATAATAGCCCAAATGAACCCATAATCAGCTCCTTGGGTTAAAATTGCCGGGCCTAGGTGAAACCGAACAAATGATAATGTAAATACACACGATTTGAAAATAAAGCATCTTGTTTAGAAAGTCAAACCATTAAAACGGTTTAGTTTATTATCGTGTAATTTTATAATACCAAATAAATACTTTATTTTGAGTACAACTTTATTTTTAACAAAACTTATAACAGAATGTCAAGAAAAAAATCAAGCATAACTACGCATTTAAGTTTTTTTTTTTTTAAGTTATAAACGTAAATTATTAGAGAAGTAATTAAGTTTTTAAATAAAAGTTATAAACGTAAATTATTAGAGAAGTATCAAATTAATTGATAAATTAAAATATGTTCTAAACAAAGAAACGAGAATTATTAAAAGATGGTAAAGGAAATATATGTTTTTAAAAAGGTAAAAAAATATTAAAAATATGTTATTAAAAGTAAATATAATAATAAACTATTATAATATATTAAATAAAAAATAATAAAATGCTATATATATTATAAAAATAAAGTTACTATTCATCATTTTTCATCAACAATATATATAACATATAATATCATGTGCAATTTGTCAATAATATCCTCCAAAACATTTTTAACATCTTATGATTTTTAATGCTTAAAAACATGATTGTATATAACTTGAATATTGATAGCATCGAGACCAAATTAAAAGTATATTTTATTTCCATATAGTATGAAAAAAAAAACTTATAAATTTTAGTAAATTAACATCCTTTCACGTCTAACGCAAGAAATACTATTAATTTATCCTTGTAAATAATGTGATATAAAAAGAAGTTACATCTCTACTTTAATCAATGCTAGTAGATATGACCATAACTCTATATTCTAAAAAGTTTGTTTAATTCTTAGTAAAAAAATCCGAATAGTGACACATTCACCGATAATATTTCATACTTGTAATGTGACTGGTTATTCTTCCAAATTTCACTATCATGGCAAAGGCAATCTCACTCTAACGGAAAAGTTATATCGTCTGCCCCTGATGAACAACTGACTGAGTTTTACCCCAAAATGTTGTAAATTATTTATAAATGATATAGATGAAAGTTAGAGGAAAATGAAGTTACTTTTAGGTTAGAGTTGAATTGTTTTTAGCAATGAAAGTAAAATAAAAAGTGTCGTTGATCACATTACCAGTAAGGACTATTATTGGTCACTAAGTCATAATTTGAATTACTCAATTCCGGGTTGCTTTTCTATTTTTGTATGTTTTCGGGGATATTATTGACAAATTGCATGAACAAGGTATTTAAATTAAAAGATATGGTTACAAATAAAGAATGTGATTTTCTCTTATCTCTCCCTTATTCAAGTTTTTTTCTTTATATTTTCATCTCCTAGTATTTTGCATTTAATTTCTTCTCCATGTGTTCACAAAAACTTCAACCCCCCTCTCTCTCTCTCAATAGGATATATATTGTGTGCTTCAAAGAGGGTTGTAGAAGGGTGAATAAAACCAATTATTTAGAGTCATATCAACTCAACACTACTCACATTCACATAAAGTCCCAAAAAAGGCACCAACAACATATCTAAATGGACAATGATGTGAAGGGTGAAAAAATGTGTCTATTTAGTAACATTTTTCATACAAAGACCTGGTAGAGTTTCTCACAACCTATTCTCTTATATGTGTTGGATTACAAGGAATATGTATATTTGATAGTGATGTGTAGGTAAATAGCGAAGCTTGACAATGAAGACGAGGGGTTGAAAACGTATATAACCAAAAATTTCTATAGAATCGGGGGGTCGAAAACGTATATACCAAAAAATTTCTATACAAAACTACATATATAACACTACAGAGCGAAAAGTTTGGGGTTCGCCCCCCCTGTCACGGCCCCCGACCCAGTTTCCCGGTTCGGATGCCGCGGGACAGAAAACCCGTGGTATTTGTATTTAATTTGGCAGCGGAAATTTCAACATGATCGGTTAAACTGAAAATACCCATTTATTTCATTTCAAATTTCGGGACAAACCCCGTAATTTACAATAAAGGAATTTCACTGGGAAATCCCCGGTTTACAAAAACATGTTTATTTATTTACTGAGCCACTTCCTTTAAGCTGTAGTGCTACGCGACACTTTTCCTGGTTCACAGTAAATCACCTGAAACATGTTTAAAAAGATTTTATCAGCGGGGAAATACTGGCGAGTCATTGAATTTTCACAAAATGACACATTGTTATAAATTACAGTATTAAGGGCGATTACAATGTTTATATCAACCAATTACCCAACGGTATTTGTCACTCGACCCGTTCTGTGACTATGGTCATATCACCCATTGGCTAACTCGTTGTCCAATGGTGACGATTATCAAGTAATGTATACAAAACCCCACATACCGGCTGTAATTGAAGACTACAAAGACTTAATCCCTGTAATTATAACTTTGAAAATAAATAGGGTTTTGGAAATAATTTGGTAAAAAGAGAATGACTCACATTGCAAGTTTAGTTGGACAGAGTTTTGCCTACTTATTTAGCCTCGTAACCTAGTTAAATAACAATGCACACGAAACTAGGTTAGTAACTTAATACAACATTTACGATAAGCTCACGAAATCAAAACCCTCACGACGAATGACAAAGTATAGCCCGAATTTGGGCAGCACTTAAACATCCATCGGATCGGTTTCAATCGATCGGACATTGTATCGTAGCAGTGATCGAGTTATTACCCTGTAATCGTAGCAGCGTTTCGATACATAAACACTCGATTTAAGCAGAATATGGACGTTTTTAAACTGATTTTTCGAACACAGAAGCAATGCCATGCAACGTCCCTTTTATAGCTGAAAATTGGGTTTTACGCGGCCCGCGTAAACTCGAAGAACGGCCTACACGGCCCGCGAGGGCCACCCTAGCTACGGCTAGGGCTGCCGTGTCACGATGTAGGCTTGCCACGTGTTTGACATGTGGCTTAAAGCTTATCCGGAGCTTTGCCTAGCTGTCGCGCCCCGCGTAAGCTTTTCTTAAGTCTTATGCGGCCCGTGACAGATCATCAAATTCAGATTTTCTTGATTTTTCACAAGGGTTAGGGTTTTAGGGGTCCGGGTTTTCACTTACGGAGTGTTGTGGGATATTTTTGCAGGTTCTTACATCCTCCCCACCTTATTTAAAATCTCGTCCTCGGGATTTACTGAAACAAGTGAGGATATTTTCGCTTCATTTCTGATTCCAGTTCCCACGTGTACTCAGGTCCTCTTTTTGAATCCCACTTTACTTTGACCAGCACCAATCTTTTGTGCTTGAGGAACTTAATCTTTCTGTCTTCTATTTGGAGTGGTTTCTCAACAAATTTTAACTTTTCATTTACTTCTATATCTTGAAGAGGTACTATCAGGGATTCGTTAGATAAACATTTCTTAAGATTGGATACATGAAACACATCATGTACCCCGGCTAGTTCTTCTGGTAGTTGTAAGCGATAGGCAACTGGTCCTATTCATTGGGTAATGGTGAATGGTCCTATGTACCTTGGACTTAGCTTTCCCTTCTTTCCGAATCGAACTACTCCTTTCCAAGGAGAAACTTTCAAGAGTACCTTGTCTCCAACTTGAAACTCTAATGGCTTGCGTCGATTGTCTGCATAACTTTTTTGGCGATCTCGAGCCGTTTTCAGTCTTTCCTTGATTTGAGTTATCTTGTCGGTGGTTTCCTGTACAATCTCGGGACCTGATAATTGACTTTCTCCTATTTCTGCCCAGCATACGGGAGTTCGACACTTTCATCCATATAGTGCTTCGAACGGAGCAGCATTAATGCTGGTGTGGTAACTATTGTTATAGGAGAATTCTATTAATGGTAAATGGTCATCCCAATTTCCACTGAAATCTATTACACATGTCCCGAGCATGTCTTCAAGGGTTTGGATCGTCCTTTCACTTTGTCCATCGGTTTGGGGATGGTATGCAGTACTTAGATTCAAGCGTGTCCCCATAGCTTCTTGGAAACTTGTCCAGAAATGTGAAGTGAAACGACTATCTCTATCTGACACAATGGAGAGTGGGACTCCATGTAAGGATACTACTTCATCTACGTATAACTTAGCCAATCTTTCCATGCTAAAGGTTTCCTTCATTGGTAGGAAATGAGCTGATTTGGTTAATCGATCCACAATCACCCAGATTGCGTCGTTACCTTACCTGGTCTTGGGCAACTTAGTAACAAAGTCCATCGTTATTAGTTCCCATTTCCATACGGGCATTTCTAACTGTTGAAGTAAACCTGAAGGTTTCTGGTGTTCTGCCTTAACTTGCGAACAAGTTAGACACTTAGAAACGTATCTAGCTATGTCCTTTTTCATTCCTATCCACCAGAAGTTATTTCTTAAATCTTGGTACATCTTATTATTACCAGGGTGCATGTTGTATCTAGATTTATGGGCTTCCTCTAAAATCTTACTTCTTAAATCTCCTTGCCTAGGTACCCAAATCCTTTTCTCATGGAATCTCCAAATTCCATCAGTCCCTTGCTTTAATACCTTTATTCGTCCTTTCATTCCTTCAGCATCATCCTTGATTGCTGTTTCCTGAACGTTCTTCAGTTCTTCCATTAAATCTAACTGGAGATTTAGTCTAAGAGCACGGACTCGTCTTTGTTTTTCATGATACTTACGACTCAAGGCATCTGCTACTACATTTGCTTTTCCTTCGTGATATTGAATATCACAGTCGTAGTCACTTAGAATTTCCATCCATCTACTTTGCCTCATGTTTAATTCTTTTTGCCCAAATTTGTACCTTAACTTTTATGATCTGTATAGACAGTAAACTTACTTCCGTACAAATAATGTCTCCAAATTTTAAGGGCAAAAATTATTGCTCCTAATTCTAAGTCATGAGTCGTATAGTTTTCCTCGTGCTTCTTCAACTGTCTTGATGCATACGCAATTACCGATTTGCGTTGCATTAGCACACATCCTAACCCTAGCTTAGAAGCGTCGCAGAAGACTTCAAAGTCTTCCGTTCCGTCTGGTAAGGAAAGTATTGGGGCGTTTGTTAGTCTTTGCTTTAAAATCCTAAAGGCCTCTTCTTGCTTGGGTCCCCATTCAAACTTAACAGTTTTACATATTAGCTTAGTTAATGGAATAGCTATTTTAGAAAAGTCCTTAATAAAGCGCCTATAATATCCAGCTAATCCCAGAAAACTCCTAACTTCAGTTGCTGATTGTGGGACCTTCCAATTTGTGATCGCCTCTATCTTGGAGGGATCCACGTGAATGCCTTCGTGATTCACCATGTGTCCTAAAAATTGCACCTCTTGTAGCTAAAATTCACACTTCGAGAATTTGGCGTAAAGCTTTTCCTTCCTTAATAAAGTTAAAAGTGCATGCAGGTGCTCACAATGCTCGTTCTGGCTTTTGGAATAAATAAGTATATCGTCAATGAAGACAATCACGAATTTATCCAAATACGGTTTACAAATTCTATTCATCATGTCCATAAATGCTGCAGGAGCATTTGTTAGTCCAAACGGCATGACTGTAAACTCGTAGTGTCCATACCTGGTCCTGAAAGCAGTTTTAGGTATGTCTTCTTCCTGTACCTTCAGCTGATGGTATCCGGAGCGCAAGTCTATCTTAGAGAAATATCTAGCTCCCTGAAGTTGATAAAAAAGATCATCAATCATAGGTAATGGGTATCGATTCTTAATTGTAACTTTATTCAATTCTCTATAATCAATACACATCCGCATCGACCCATCCTTCTTTTTCACAAACAACACTGGTGCTCCCCAAGGGGATGAACTAGGTTGTATGAATCCTTTGTCTAGCAATTCATCTAACTGCTTTTTCAATTCTAACATTTCGGTGGGTGCTAATCGATATGGTGCCTTAGCTATTGGTGTAGTTCCAGGAATTAGATGAATTCTAAATTCTACTTCTCTATCTGGTGGTAATCCATGTAGCTCTTCTGGAAATACATCCGGGTATTCTGACACTACTGAGATTTCTTTAAGTTCCTTACTTTTAGTGTTAATGATTACCGAAATCATATACACTATTCCTTGTTTTCGTTCATAATTAACAACTTTCATTACTGAAATGAACTTCATTGGTTTACGTGGTTTATCTCCTGTAACCACATATATTTCTCCTGCAGGTATATGAATTTCTATGGAATTCTTGTCACAGAGGATTCGAGCATGGTTGGCTACTAACCAATCCATTCCTAATACGACATCGAATCCGGCTAAATTCATAGGTAGCAGGTTTGCAGAAAATTTGTGGCCTGAAAGTTCTATCTTACCTTCTTGAAGAACCTTATCTATTTTAACAGAATTACCATCTGCTGTTTCTACCCTATAAATCTGTCTAAGTTTGGTTAAAGGTTGCTTAAGAGCTTGGCAAAATGAAGTATTTACAAAACTTTGGTTTGCACCAGAGTCAAATAATACTTTCGCATAAATGTCATGTACCAGAAACGTACCAGCTATCACATCTGGAATCAGATCTGCTTCCTGGGTAGTCAGCTGGAAGGCTCTTGTGTTCTTCTTATTAGTTCCTTCAGTAGGTTTGGCCTTATTATCAGCTGGCTTGACCAATTTTGGACATTCTGGTATAAAATGCCCGACTTCTCCGCAATTGAAGCAAATCGTTGATTTCTTCCTGCATTCCTCCTCTCGGTGCCCTTGTGCCTTGCAAAAATTACACTTCTCATGACATTTACCAAAATGTTTCTTTTGACAGTTTATTACAGAATGGAGGTGTGGAAGATTGCCTAGTTCCCTTTTTCTTGAAATTACTATTATTATTACCCACACGGAATCCTTGGGTAATCTTTTGGGCCAATTCCTTTTTCCTGTTTTTTTCTCTCGTGCGCACCAGTCCGTCGGTCAGAGTGTTTGCCAATTCGACCGCATCGTCGATTGTGCGGGGTCTCGCAGCTTTGACTATATCACGAATCTCGCTAATTAGCCCCCAAATATAGCGAGAAATAAGTACCGGTTCTGGCGAAGCTAGAGTTGGTACAATTCTAGCATATTCGAAAAATTTCGAAGTATACCCCCGACAGTCAACATCCACCATCCAGTGGTTCAGGAACTTATTCGTCATTTGTTCCTTTTCATAGTCGGGACAAAATTTTCTTTCTACCAATCCCTTAAATTCCTCCCAACTCATGGCATAAGCCATGTCACTTCCCTTAGCTTGTAGCACCGTGTTCCACCATTCTAACGCCTCTTCTTTGAAAAGGTGGGATGCATACATTACTTTGTCTTCCTCTGCACATTTGCTTATTTTAATTACTGATTCGGTCTTTTCTAACCAACGCAGTGCGGCAGTCGCCCCTTCATTGCCTGCAAATTCGACCGGCTTACAGGCAAGTAATTCTTTGTAAGTGCAACCAGGTGTTGCAACTTTCATTTTCTTAAGTATTGGGGCTTGAATCACATTATTATTGCCGCCTCCATTTACACTGTTACTGAAATTATCATCACTTGTGTGTTTGCTATAGTTGGCTTGCGAAGGTTCAGCAGGGTTTTTAACGGCAGCAACAATTGCCGGGATAGCAATGGCTATTCCCTGAGCAACGACATTTTCTATATCCTGCCTATTAAGAAAATGGTCTTCATTATTTTGTTCGGATTGGTTAACTTCATTTACCGGTTGGTTTTCCGCGTTTTCCATCTGAATCATTTAACAATATATATTATTGTCACATAATGGATAGCAATCAATCACAATAAGTAATCACAACACAATTAAGTCAACACGTATAGTCAAAATTGTCGACCTTGCGACTTTCATATATTTTTATAATAGTACGCATCCGTACACACCACATGTTTACAGATGTTTTATTTTAGTTATTATTAAACAATATTATATTATTATACAAAACTCTTTAACCATAGTCGACTGGCTCCTCAGAAACGACGCTCCCTCTCGTCGTATTTCCATGTGATGTTTTCCCCCACTTCCCGAATTCGGTTGCCCGCATCCACCAGTTCCTCGCCGTAGCGGCGTAACTCGGCAAGTTTTTCTGCGCTCATAGGTGGGAATGGTACAGGTTCAGGATCAAACTGGGGAAAATAAACATTAGGGTTATTCATGAAGTTCTGAAAATGCCAGTCGCTTGTCCACCACTCTTCTAACTGCCCTGTAAAAGGTTGGGGGTTGACAATAGGGTCTGGGATAGCAGGTTCCAAATTAATTGGAAGTTGTGATTGGGCTGGGAAATTGAATAGGTTTTCATCGGCAGGTCCGATGAGGTCATAGTTTGCTAGTTTTCGATCAAGTTCCTCCCAAGGTGGCATCTCCATTTCCTGGTCTTGACCCGAGCTTTCCCCTATCTCCTTTCCCTTTCCTTTGTCATTTGGATCCTCCGTCTTTTTCACCTTTTGGGCAGCTGGCTTCTTCCTTCGTCCACGTTTCCAATCCAGGATTCTCCTTCTGTTTTTGGGCTTTGGTTTCTCCTAGGGCTGGGCCTGGAACACTAGTGGCTCCTCAATATCCGCTTGATAGCCGGATTAGGTTCCTGTTGTATCCATATCGGTGGTATGGATTGTAAAGTTTCGGAGTGCCTTCGACAGTTCATTCATGCTGTTAGCACACATGAAGAAACACACATAATTTTAAGTTAAAATTTTATTCATTAAATTAAATTTTCACAGAATCACAGAATGGCAATTTGAAAAAATTAAGTATTTATAAATACTTAATTGGCTTAAATCAGTGGCTCTGATACCACCTTTTTCTGTCACGGCCCCCGACCCAGTTTCCCGGTTCGGATGCCGCGGGACAAAAAACCCGTGGTATTTGTATTTAATTTGGCAGCGGAAATTTCAACAGGATCGGTTAAACTGAAAATACCCATTTATTTCATTTCAAATTTCAGGACAAACCCCGTAATTTACATTAAGGAATTTCACTGGGAAATCCCCGGTTTACAAAACATGTTTATTTATTTACTGAGCCACTTCCTTTAAGCCGTAGTGCTACGCGGCACTTTTTCTGGTTCACAGTAAATCACCTGAAACATGATTAAAAAGATTTTATCAGCGGGGAAATACTGGCGAGTCATTCAATTTGCACAAAATGACACATTGTTATAAATTACAGTATTAAGGGTGATTACAATGTTTATATCAACCAATTACCCAACGCTATTTATCACTCGACCCGTTCTGTGACTATGGTCATATCACCCATTGGCTAACTCGTTGTCCAATGGTGACGATTATCAAGTAATGTATACAAAACCCCACATACTGGCTGTAATTGAAGACTACAAAGACTTAATCCCTGTAATTATAACTTTGAAAATAAATAGGGTTTTGGAAATAATTTGGTAAAAAGAGAATGACTCACATTGCAAGTTTAGTTAGACAGAGTTTTGCCTACTGATTTAGCCTCGTAACCTACTTAAATAACAATGCACACGAAACTAGGTTAGTAACTTAATACAACATTTACGATAAGCTCACGAAATCGAAACCCTCACGATGAATGACAAAGTATAGCCCGAATTTGGGCAGCACTTAAACATCCATCGGATCGGTTTCAATCGATCGGACATTGTATCGTAGCAGTGATCGAGTTATTACCCTGTAATCGTAACAGCGTTTCGATACCTAAATACTCGATTTAAGCAGAATATGGACGTTTTTAAACTGATTTTTCGAACACAGAAGCAATGCCATGCAACGTCCCTTTTATAGCTGAAAATTGGGTTTTACGCGGCCCGCGTAAACTCAAAGAACGGCCTATGGGGCCCGCGAGGGCCACCCTAGCTACGACTAGGGCTGTCGTGTCACGGTGTAGGATTGCCACGTGTTTGACACGTGGCTTAAAGCTTATCCGGAGCTTTGCCTAGCTGTCGCGCCCCGCGTAAGCTTTTCTTAAGTCTTACGCGGCCCGCGACAGATCATCAAATTCAGATTTTCTTGATTTTTCACAAGGGTTAGGGTTTTAGGGGTCCGGGTTTTCACTTACGGAGTGTTGCGGGATATTTTTGCAGGTCCTTGCACCCCCCACCCCTCGGCCCCTCTTAAGTTGCGCCCCTGGGTAAATATCTCTCTAAAAAACTTTTAATCTTGGAACTTTGAATTAATATTCTCTCTAACTAGATTTCATATAATAATAGAAGAGAATGAAGTTAAATTGGTATGAAGTTAAGGTAGTTAATATATGATATAAAAATGCAATCTACATTTACTATTATTATACTCTTATAATAGAAATAAAAATAAATAAATAAACCAAAACAACGTGAGTCCGTGACCACAAAATTTTGTTATTTTTGTTCTAGCATATTTTATAATTGTTACAAGTTTCATACGTACGTGGTTAATAAAAGTAACTTATATAATTTTAACATCAATTACTAAAAAGGCTATAACAAAGTAACAAGTAGGCTTGAACCGATCCAAGCATAAATATAATAAATGTTCCTATATATATTATGACAAAATATGTAGATTACTAAATGGAATATAAAATGAAGACGTATGTAATGGTATTAAATATGCATGTGACAACGTTCATAGAGTTGAACTCATACTTTCACTTTTAACCTACCATTCTTGTCTTGTTACTAAATGTACGAATCCGACCCCTCCTTTCGATCATGGGATCCCTTGACCAATTCAACTCAAAGCCTATTCCTACCATTCTGCGTAAACGAGTCTGAAGACAAAGCAATCCGATTATCCAATCTCTCTCATATCAGAAGGTAGCGATACATGTACAATGAAATGATCTCTCCTATATATCTATATACATAGAAGGATAAACCACTACGGAATAAAATGATATCTCCTATATATATATATAGGGTAAGGTTATTGTAAAAAAGGTTAAAAGTGTGAGAAATGTGAGAAATATTGTGGAGATGACATGTGTCCTAAATCTAAATTAATTCAAAAGGGTAAACAAGTAATTTTATCATTAATTCAATTAATTAAAAACTTTCCATAACCGCCACCTTAATTATATGAACTGGAATTTTTTAAAGATCTCTATAAACACCATTCAGCACATATATAACACCATACAGTAAAGTATATAACACCATTCAGTAAGTATATAACACCATTCAGCACATATATAACACCATTCAATAAAGTATATAACACCATACAGTAAGTATATAACACCATTCAGCACATATATAACACCATTCAATAAAGTATATAACACCATACAATAAAGTATATAACACCATTCAGCACATATATAACACCATTCAATAAAAGTATATAACACCATACAATAAAGTATAGAACACCATTCAGCACATATATAACACCATTCGATAATCATTACATCTCCCTATCATCTTCTTCTCCACTACTGGCACCACCACTGTCGTCCGCCGTCGTTGGGAGGTGGCCGGTGCCGCCTCTCTATGGGGAAAATGAACTGATTGAATGAAACATACCATCATGGTTCCACTAGAAACCACTCAGTTAATTTTCGAAAGTCCACAATTGACGTTGCGATGGTGGCAAGATGGTGCGGCGGTGGAAAGGAAGTGTGACAATGCGGTGGTGGCAAGGTGGCGCGACGGTGGTGCAATGGTTGTTGATGAAGATGATTCGAATTGGAGGAGGAGGATTCTGGAACAAGAAGGAGAAATCTTAATTTTAGGGAACTGATTTACAGTTTCCTAAAATCAAGTGGATATAAAAGACAGAATTGCCCATAGAATTTTCAAATCAGTCCAAACTAATAAAAATATTTTACAATTTGGTCCCTATTGATCTCAATAATTAGATTAAAAGATCTAATGGTTGAGATTCTTTCTTAACCTTCTCACACTTTTGGTCTTTTTTACAGGAACCTCAATCTATATATATATATATATATATATATATATATATAGGAGGATATATAAACCACGATGGAACTACAACTAACCAATGAATAGATTAACAGAACGCTAACGAACTCTCTCTCTGGCTATACATATTCTCATATACATATAGACACTAATATGTCCCTTCAAACTGAACGGGGTGCACCCACGTGAAGCTTGCACCATAGAGTGTCAAAGCGAACTGAATACAACCCGCTGGTCAAAAGATTTGTAAAATAAACTCTAGTAAGCCCACATCAAACACATAAGGCCCAAACTAACACAATATCTCAAATAAAGTGTAGGTCACCCTCAAAGTGTTTCGTACGTTGATGAAACACTGGATTGACTGCAAGACAAGTAGCTCCAATATTGTCACACCAAAGAGTAGGTGGATACGATAAAATAATATGTAGCTCCTGCATAATAGATGTAATCCAACGAATCTTAGCGACAATATGAGCAAGAGCACAATACTCAACCTCTGTATTAGATCATGCAATAGTATGTGTTGTTTCTTTGAGCTCTAACTAATGAGGTTGGACCCAAGAAAAACACAATAACCAATAGTTGAACGTCGATCATCCTGTCATCCAACCCAATATGCATCAGAATAAGCATGCAAGTCTACACAATTACACCGATGAATACATAATCCATGAGGTATGGTACCTTTAAGGTACCATAAAATATGTTTGACAACAACCCATTGTCGATCAATAGGCGTTTAGAAAAACCGAGACACCTTGTTGGTCGCATAAACAATCTCTAGTGAGTCAAGACAACATACTATAAAGCTCCAACAGTGATCCAATATATAGTAGGATGGGAACTCCAAAATGTCTAGAAAGTTGTCGACAAAAAACCAGTATAGATAAAGGCCGATACTCAGCAAGACCAGCGACTTGTAATCAAATAGCACTGCTGAGACAGATGTAAAATATCCTTAGAAAAAGTAGTCTGAATACCCAAGAAGTAAGACAACACACCAAGTCCTTAACTGCAAACTGAGAATGTAACTAAATCAATCCTGCAACAAAACCTGAGGAGCTCCCATTGAAATAATGTCATCCAATACACCTAGACATCGCATAAGATCAAGTCTCTGATGTAGACATGGTGAGGTATTGGTTAGACACTGTGAAAAAACTTTAGTAATTAGAGTAGAATATAGCTTGGAAAACCAAGGTATGGGAGCCTGTTTCAGGCCATAAAAAGCCTTCTACAGTCAACAAACATGATGTGGTTGAATGATCAACAAAGCCCAAAGGGTGTGACATGTACACAGTCTCATATAAATCTCCATGAGGAAAGTTTGTAACACCCTAACTCGTTTTAACTGAAAAGACACAGCGGAAATATGTACCATAAAATTTCTTTCTTTATTAACTATTTAACATACTTGAAAGCTCATTTATGAAATGTCAAACGCTTTCCTAAAAAGAATTACTACATTCATTCTTGTTTAACATATCAATTGTAATAAATAAACACAAACTACATGACCACCCTTCTCGTACAATCCTTGCTCTTTGACTCAATCTACACCCGCTTGTCCTTTATAGTAATAGAGAAAATCTGTGCAAATCATGCGGTCACCATATACAATCAACCCATTAGTATTTGATAACATCATTCAAAATAAAATACATATATTTAAAGACTGTATAGCATTCTAGCTACATAATTCTATTTCATTCGATTATCCTCTCGAATCCACTTGCTCCAAATTCGACACCAATTCCTCGAGAGCTCAACGTTCTCATATTTTTATTACACTACTTTCTTAACGGAACACGATTAGTAACACATAATCTCAACATATTGAAAATTCACATATTCTCATGAACACGTATCATTGGTTTACATTCATTCAACTACAGCACGTGTATGCACTTTCCTAAAACCAATAACATGTCAACTAGTCCCCTACTTATAACACATGTATAAGTTCATGTTACTTACGTCCACTATGATTACATATATACAGCACACATGCAAATGTTGATTAACTTATTTACATTCAATCATCATACTCAGTCATGCATGCAACTATCCACCTATAAGATTTTATCACTTCATATCATCTTATGGGCTTCTTTAGGAGTCATGGAACAGGTTTTATGAGGTACGGGGTTCATGGAATGATAAAATACCAAAAACAGCGTTGTGGGGCTGCAGGTGGCATCGGCGATGGCCTGGAGTCGCGTCGGCGACGACCCTTGCATGTGTGTGTGGGCAGAAACTTGCGTAGGCAGTGTTTCAGCGCTTCGGGAGAAAGAACCAGCGTCAGCGACACCTCCTCTGTCTTTCATTCGCTGTTCATTTTTATTTTAGCATGCACGACCCATCTCCGAGCCCCGTTCCAACCCGAACTGGCTCGTAACATTTCCAAAACCTTCTCTTCTACCTATTCCGTTTGGGTGTGTAAGCTACATTATAGAGTTTTGCTTGATGACAAGCAAAGATTCAAGTGTGGGGATATTTGATGTGCGTAAAATACAACATATAAATTATATCAAATATGGCGTAAAATCAACCCTTTTTCGGTACTAATGTTGGAAAAAGCATGTTTCTTTGTTCCTTTTTAAATTACAGGGTTAAAAGAGCTTAAACGCACAAAAGGAGCAAAATAACAGCAAAAACCGACATAAATACAATGAAGGAGGATTGACACAACTCACCAAGCCCCCATCCACATCCAAACCAAGAAAATAGCAAGATCAGAAGCTTTGGCACGGGGCCGTGCCCACCCGGAATGGGTCGTGCCCAAGACAAGATTCTCTGCAGAAGAAAAGACAACAGCAAAGGACAAACCAGACAACCAACACGGGGCCGTGCTAAGGAAACACGGGGCGTGGTCAACTCTAAGATTCGCAGAATCTGGGATAGTGCAGCAAGTACATTGGCCATGGGCCGTGCCGTTGACACATGGGGTCGTGTTAGTACAAGACCTGACACTGCAGTTAATGAGGAAGAGAGAGAAAGATGGCCATGGGGCCGTGCCAGGCGGGCACGGGCCGTGTTGATCGTCTGTCTTCAACTATAAATAGGGGTGCTTGGTTCCATTCCAATCCATCCCTTGGCAAACCACTTCTCTCACATTTGTCACCACTCCACCACCACTACAACACCATCATCCACCACCATCATCCATCTTCCATCATTTAGAGTGTGTAGTAGTCTCGAGATCTAAGATCGATCATAAGTGTAAGGACTCTCAAAATTTTCCTAAAAAAATTCCCGTAAGTAAAAACCCGAACCCCTGAAACCATAATGTACATGAAAAACCAAGAAAACAAGAAGTATGGTGTTCAGGCGGGCCGCGTAAAGGTTAGCTTAACTTTACGCGGGCCGCGTCAAACGTCTGTGTTGACCAGATAAGTATTCCGGATCCACGTAGCGACCATCTGGCTAACCTACTTGTGACTGGTCAAGGCTAGTCGTAGACTGGACGGCTGCGCGGGCCGCGTAAAGGCAAGCCGAAGGCTTACGCGGGCCGCGTGAGGTCTTAATTTCACCTATAAATAGCTTGTTGCATGCACAGTCTGTTGGTGTCGAAACAAACTTTCAAAAACGAATTTTCAATACTCTGAAGTCGAAAATACTTTCAATATTAGCTAGGCGCTGCTCCGATACCGGGTATTAACTCGATCGCTGCTACGATTCAATGTCCGATCGATTAAACTATCCAATGGATGTTTAAGTGCTGCCCACATTAGGGTTTATGCTTTGTCATTCGTCGTAAATTCGATGGATGTTTAAGTATCGCACTTTGTCATTCGTTGTGAGGATTTAATCTCGTGAGTTATCGTAAATGCTGTATTAGTTGCTAACCCAGTTCGTGTGCATGATTATTAATTTAGGTAACAAGGCTAATCCATAGACTAGACTCTGCCCGTGTTAAATCTGCAAAGTGAGTCATTCTCTTTTTATTAATTTATTTCCAAAACCCTATTTATTTTCAAGGTTATAAATACAGGGATTAAGTCTTTGTAATCACCAAATTACAGCCGGTATGTGGGGTTTTGTATACATTACTTGATAAACGTCACCAATGGACAACGAGTTAGCCAAGGGGTGATATGACCATAGTCACAGACACCATCGGGCTAAGAGGCTACCGATGGATGTTCGAGTGACAAATACTGTGGGTAGTTGATTGATATCAGGAAACATTGTAATCGCTCTTAATACTGTAAATTATAACAAATGTGTCGTTTTAGTAAAAAGAATGATTCACCAGTATTTCTCGCTGACAAAACCTTTTTCAAACATGTTTCAGGTGATCTGTTGTGATCCAGGAAAAAGTGCCGCGTAGCACTACAAGCTTAAGGAAGTGGCTCAATATAAAATAAAGAAACATGTTTTGTAAAAATAAAGATTTCTCCGTGAAATCATATGATTGTAAATTACCAGGGTTTTATTCCGAGTTGTGAAATAAAATAATCAGGAAATTTCAGTTTTAAACAGATCATGTTAAAGTCTTCCGCTGTCAACTTAATTAAATAAATACCACGGGATTTTCTGTCCCGCGGCTCCTGAAACGGGTCAAACCGGGTCGGGGGCCGTGACAGAAAAAGGTGGTATCAGAGCCACTAAGTTAAGCTAATTAAGTATTTAGAAATACTTAAATTTTTCTAATTACCATTATGTGATTATGTGTTTATTAACTGACTATTTGTTAGTTACAGTATGGGTAAGCAAAAGCTTTCAAACATCTATCTTAAATTAGATAGGTCATCAAACGAGAAGGGAAGTTCATCCCAAACAAAATCCTCAAAATACTCAGTAGATACTGAGGAGGGAATATTTGTTCGAAAGGCACAATATGAGGAACCACTTTCTCCTAATAAAAGAAGTTTGATTATTAGGAAAAGTCAGGAGAAATCACAACCAAAAGAGAAGAGAGTTAATCAGAAAACCCAAGAACTAGGCAGTAACCCATCATGGGAAGACAAGTTAGATGAAAAATGGGCAGATCTCTATATGCTAGCCACTGTAGCAGTAAATGCAAATCTTTAAATACTTTGACTCAAAGTTTTAGCACCCTTATCACCTACAAGCTAGAAGCTTTACCCAGTAAATAAATAAGTTTACAATAAAACTTAATATGTTTTAATTGTCAGTTGTCTTTGTGTTAAATTAGTTACACGCTATGCAATAATAATTAAAGGTTATTTACGACATTTTGTTACGAAATTTTAATTTAGTTATTTTTGTGTATTTTGCATATATGCTAAACAGCATGAGTGACTTGTCTGAAGCCTTTCAAAATCTAAATCTCTATCCGGTGAAAATAGAGGTTTCCAGAGATTTCAATAGATATATCCCTGATATAGAAGAACCTATGGAATTCAACGCTCCACCTCTGGAAAAGCCAAAACCTAAGAAAAGAAAGAGATTTGTATGGGGAAGGCGTGTACGTAAGAGAAAGCCAACCAAGAGACTTCCTAAAATAGAAAATCCCTTAGATAAAGGGAAGGGGATTGAAGTCGAGGAAGGTTCTAGGCAGATGGAAATGCAGTTTGGAGAATATTCTAGGCAGATGGAAATGGAGTTTGGGGAAGGTTCTAGGCAAACCAAGATAGAAATTGGGGAAAGCTCTAGACAAATTGAGGAGTTACCATTTCAGGAAGAATTAGATCGCGCATTGGCAAGCTGTGATATAGTCAGGCCGGTCAATAATAATTTCTACTCTTATCCTGTCGAAAATCAACTCCCTATAAACTTAGAACCAGCAATCCCAGAACCAATAATCCACACCCAACCTCTAGGAATGGATGAATGGTGGACTAATGATTGGCAGTTCCAAAACCTTCTCAACAGTCCTTATTCATTTCTCCCTCAGTTCGACCCGGAACCTATACCAAACCCACCGATGAGCAATGAGAATTTAGCTGAACTCCGCCACTTTGGCGAGGAGTTGGTGGATGCAGGAAATAGGATCAGGGAAGTAGGAGAACAGATCTCCTGGAAGTACGATGAGAGGGAACGCCGTTACTGAAATAACAACTGACGAGGGATAGTGTGCCATAAGAATGTGAAACTGTGATTGTAAAATAAATAAGTAGAATATAGTCTGTAAAATAACTATAAAATAAAACTTTGTAAGATAAAGGAATGTAATGACGCATATTATAAAATATAACAATGGGAATCGAGAAATCGATAATTTTGACTATATGTGTATTATGAAATTTATATGATTATTTGTGTATGATTGTTATTTATTCGATACTAATAAAATCATATATTAATTATCAGATGGAAAACGCTAATAATGAACCAGTAAATGAGGTTAACCATTCTGAACAACACCCGGAGGATCAATTTATGACTAGGCAAGATATAGAAAATATCGTTGCTCAAGGAATAGCCAATGCTATTCCAGCAATACTTGCTGCTGCACAGAAACCTGTTGAACCTCAACAAATAATTCCCAGCAAACGTATTTCTGAAGATAACTTCAGTAATAGCGTAAATGAAGGCGGTAATCATACTAATCATGATAATGAACCACTGCAAGCTCCACTCCCTAAGAAAATGAAATCTGCAACACCTGGTTGCACTTACAAAGAATTTCTTGCTTGTAAACCT